>CP059641.1:2543087-3814631 GCA_016906575.1 Ceratobasidium sp. AG-Ba | reverse complement strand
TAACCTAACCTAACCTAACCTAACCTAACCTAACCTAACCTAACCTAACCTAACCTAACCTAACCTAACCTAACCTAACCTAACCAGTACGGGCAATACTCGGCCTGAGAAGCCGATGAACAAGTGCAGTCAAGGGGATTGAAATTGAGGAACGGTAAAGGCATGTTGTGGGATGATAAAGACGCAACAGATCAATCACATATATATAAGAGATCAGACATCTCGGCCCCTGAAAACAAACAACAAAGGGAGCATGGGAGAGAAATCACGTGATGATTCTATCACAACAACAACAAGAGGAGTCACGTGACCAAGTAAAACCATGTGACTAGGCGCTATCTCGTAATACCGGAGGGGTCGGAGAGGGGGCACCGACCGGAGTGAAGGAGCGGAAGCCCCGAGCGCCAGCGAGGATCAGGCTGACGCGATGGAACGTAGGAAGGGCACCCCTCGGAGATGCGTCACTACGGAAACACTTAGGTCACGCAAAACAAAACCAAAAAGGACAATTATATTCTTAAAGACCCTCTAACACATCCCGTCCCTTGGCCCAACTGAAGGGCCGACTATACGGCTTTTTGCCCTTTCGGGACTTCTTGGACTTTCGGGATTCCCGAGCAACCGCCTTGACGGCAACCAGGCGCCGACTGCGCCAGGGGGCCTCACCCTCGGGGTACTCCGCCATGAAATTCCGAAGGCGTAGGAGGCCTCGGCGGTCTTGAGGGTCGGGCAGAGGCGAGGGAGAGCGCCCCTCCTCAAAATACTCAGCCAAAGCGAGCAGCTGCTCTTCTTGGCTAAGCTCGTCCTCATCTGGAAAGACAAAAAGGCATTAGCAACGCAACAGGACGGGAAGAGGAACAACTTACCCAGGACACCGTAATGCTCCCAGTAACCGACGCCCGACTCATAGTCCGTAAGTGCGCAGTCCAAGACGAGGTTGCAGTAATCGCAATACTCGATGGAGGAAGGGTGGGGGCAGGTGCAGTCAAGGGGCTCGTAGTTCAAAGTAATAACACGCATATTGTTGGGGCTACAAGCCTTGCACCAAGCCCATTATGAACCCAGGGCAGCGAAGAAAACACAAACAAGCAAAACAACAGGCAAATCACATGACTTGCAACAATCACGTGAGACCAGATAGAGAACAACAAACAACACCAGTCACATGATCAACTGGAGTCACGTGATTACCGGGCCAAGAACGAGTACACGTGGCACGTCACGTGACCCACAGGATCAAAACAAACAACAAAGTTAGGTCACGTGACTGACTATGGTCACATGACTGGCCGCTATCTCGTTATACCGGAGGGGTCGGAGAGGGGGCACCGACCGGAGTGAAGGAGCGGAGGCCCCGAGCGTAGCGAGGATCAGGCCGACGCGATGGAACGCAGGAAGGGCACCCCTCGGAGATGCGTCATCACGTGACTAGGAAACAAGTATGTCGAGTATATCAAAGGGGCGTGGAGAAGGAACAAGATCAAACCCATGCCATCCCCCTGCGCCACACATACTTACCCTACCAACAATGCCTTACATCGGAGCCGGATTCAGCGGAGCAGCCCGAGTCCGGGCAGCGCAAGAAGAGCAGCGGAGATTGGCCTCGCCGTCGCCCGCGCCCTCGGAGGCAACCCCAGCCCCCGAGCCAAGTTCTTCGCGGCATACGCCGACGGATCGAGGGTCCGAAGAGCCGAGAGGTACCGGGCAGAATGGAAGGTTCAGGGTGCAGTCCAGAGCTGCTTTCCTGACCTGGTCGAAGTTAAGGGACGAGCCGACATCAGGCCTAGTGGCTCGGTGAGAACCCTGTATTTATTGATAAAAAGAAAAACACGCTTATGATAAATCAGATACGAGGCATTCTGTCGGGACCGACCCAATCACTGGGCGACCCTGGCAGTTGTAGAACGCCACGACCCAGAGGAGCCAGGCTTCGACCCGGCCCGGCCCCTCCATGTCCACGCCCTGACCATCAGTCAGGAACGGAAGGGCGGGTGGAATACCCAGAACGCCCGCTTCTGGGACTTCGAGGGGAACCACCCCAACATCCTACAGAAGGAGCTCAGGGACGGCCCAGGCGGGAACCCCGCACGCGACGCCTTCAATTACCTGTGGAAACATGTGGGAGAAGAAGGCGAGGAGGTGGAGGATCTGATGGCGGGGGACCTGACGCTGGAGCGTCTGGAAGAAATCCTGGTGAAGGGCCGAGGGGGTAAAAGGTCAAGGCAGCAGGCGGAACTGGAGGATGGAGAGGAAATCGTGGGGTCGGCGACTCGGGAGGAGTTCTACCAGGCCTACAAGCGCCTCCGACCGCTCGACATGACCAAGTCGTGGAACTCCATACGGGCATACGCGGAGTACACGTACAAGGCGGACGCCGGCCTACTCCCAGCTATACCAGTGGATCTGGAGGTGCCGGAGTACCGGGAGCACGTGGACCAGGCAGACAGGTGGTTCGCCCAAGAGGTGCGACCGAAGGGACCAGGAATGCGTCATCGCATCCTGGTAATCGAGGGCGAAACAGGAACGGGGAAGACCGCTTACGCCCGGTCAAAGGGTTCGCACAGCCGAATGTGCAACGTGTGGAACGTGGCCGCCCTATCAGAAGACGCCGACATTTGGATCCTGGACGACATGGTGTCCACAAACGGCAAGTACTCGCTCAAGGCCCTGAGCCAGTATGAAGCGGACTTCACTGGGCGTTACCAACGTGTGAAGACAATGAAGGTACGACCGACAGTGATCTTAGGGAACAGCAGGGCCGCGATTACAAAATGCTGGTCGGACATCGAAGGAGAAGAAGGAGAGGCATGGGTAGCGCGTAATGTAGAATGGGTATACTCGGGTGGAAGACCCTTCTTTGTATTCCCATAGAGTAACCTTAGCTTATCATTATTTTTCCTCGATTTACCGCGTATCACCCAATGCAAGAATGTCCCCTTCACACCAAACCATCTACCAACCCCATGTAGCGTAAGGGATAAGGGGTCTAGCCTGACTTAAGCGACATCACCGGCTGATTAGTCAGACCGCAAGTTGTCAGTTCGAGTCCAGCGCCCTTATTCCTGTCGATGCATGGGATTTACATCCCTTTTGCCCCTGACTAATACATGTATCGGAATCCTCCAAGACATGTCCAAAGGGGGGGATAATGTTATGACCCGCACAACGGACATAACGGAACAAGGGAATTTATCCCTAATTTATAGCATTTTCTCCGACGTGAAACATGCTATAAACAAGGTCACGTGACCTCGGCGCTTATCTGAATTACGTAACTCGCTCCAGCTAAATCTCTGCTTTGTAACTTGGAGCGAGGAGCGAGTTGTCACGTGACCTGGGCGCTTAACCAGCGCTTACATAACTCGCTCCAGCTAAATCTCTGCTTTGTAACTTGGAGCGAGGAGCGAGTTATCACGTGACCTCGGCGCTTAATCAGATTACATAACTCGCTCCAGCTAAATCTCTGCTTTGTAACTTGGAGCGAGGAGCGAGTTATCACGTGATCACAGCGCTTAAATCACGTGACCTAGGACTAAGCGCGGCTCTATAAGATTCGGAGCCGCACAAACCCTAAGAGCGACTTACATCATCCTATAAACAGCATCACGTGACTTCTTATCGTACGATACCACGACTGCGGAAGTCACCTGATCAAAACAAACTGCGGACTGCGCCGCAGCTATGACTCATCCTTAGCCACGGATATATAAGTGGCCAAAGCAAACCTGGAGGCCCCAGTTTGCTTTATCTCGTCCACCACCGGACTCAACGTGTAAACTACCAATCAAACCTAACCCAATAAAACACAATAAAGACTATAGACGAACGTAGCCACTACTTAAGGATCACCAAAGAGACAGCGACACAGGGTCCTGACATGGACGGACTCAGAGCTTGCCTCGGGTCATGGGGTGAAGGCTGATTGTCGATGGAGACCTGTGCCTCTGTCTCATCGTCGCTAGCGTTCTTGGCCCCCATCTCGGTACCGCCGTCGACGGAAGCTATGGCTGCTGCTTTGGGAGCAGCTGATTTCTCCTCGGAGTCCGACCAGCTCTCGATCTCTTCGTCTACCTCCTGGCCCTGTCCATCCAAATCATTCACCCACTTCTTCCAATCATCGACCGACTTCTGTGTAGCTTGGCGCCAGTGAGCAGTTGCACTCTGGGCGTGCTGTTGCAAAGTTTGGCGAACTCGATCAGGCGTGAGTCCCCCTGATATATGCCTGTCATCAGAATTGGGAGGGTAGGACGGACGTGTGTTGGCAAAACGTCCGGTGGATGCAGATGGGGCTGCCTGTTGCATCGCCGGGAAGAAATGTGACGTGGCAATTATTTTCTTGGAGAGGACATCGCAGGCCGAGGTTAGAGAGCTGCTGTAGTCGTCCCAGCGGACCTCAGGGTCAAGTACCGATTCCGGGAGCGCGGAGTTGCCCAGGCTCACGTAGCGGCTGTTTTGATACTGTTGCTGTCGGGCAGCCATCATGACGCTCCCAAGAGTGCCGCGCTTGTACGACTCAAGCTCCGTCGACCCGTATCCGTTGATTGGCAGGAACCTTTGCATTATCTGGGAGACTCGATGCCTCTCCTCGAGATCTACGTGTCCGATGAACCGCGTTAGTCACTTCGTCGACGCTTGCACTAGCTTGTATAAGAGGACAACTGACCCTGCTGCGTTACCCCATCCATGAAGTTGTTGTAATGTATTTCGGTGGCGTTCGCCATCGTTTTTGCGACTATGGGGGTAGATTTAGTGCTGAAATATTGAATGGGGGAAGAGGAACTCACCAATCGATTGCACTGATTGTGCAAACGTGAACAAGGGGCTGAAAACAAGACCTTCCTCCTCGACAAGATGCAAATCGTTGTCGAATAGACCGTCTGTAGCTGCTGTACGCAAAGCCTCGTTTACCGCGCTTTCTTCGCTCATTGTGTAATATGTGCGCATGACGTCCGCCATGCGAGCGCAATAAATATCCTGTATCAAGCACCGCATGGGGTCGAATCATTGAGTTAAATTGTACCAAGCAACAGGAAAGGATATCCAAGTTGCTTACCTTCAACCCGGTCATCGACCTAACCAACACGTTATCGACAAAAGGTAATCGCACACCAACTGGCATTTGCGCAACGGAATTGAGCTGTGCGTGGCAGGCCAGGCGGAGCTCGTTTCGGAGAACTTCTATTCGATCAGTCACTTTGTTAGTTCGCTTGGGCTCCCCCGTCAACGCATTGCTAGCTTCCAGGATCGACGGTGTGGGATCAACATCGCGCCGAGCCAATCTCCCATCCATATTTTGCATTGTCGCCAAGTTGAGGTGCGGGCGCACGAACACATGTCCGGGGTTAAAGTTCACGTACACCTGCGCCATATCAACTTCGCCCGGTCGTAGTTCCCCAATCTGAGTCGACGGGGTAGCGTTCTGGACGTCCACCGTGGCGGGGAATATGGGCACGTCGACGAGCACTGTCGACTGGTTGGCTTGAGTCGCGGTTTGTACGCTAGACGATTTGGCTGGGGGCTTAGCCGGCGCCTCCTCCTCCTCGTCCGTGTTTTCAGGGAGAACAGAAGCGGAGCGAACGGGGAGCTTGGCTCTGGTGTTGGCAGTCGCGGACGATGCAGCTGGGATTGATGGAGTCTTTTTGATCGACGGTTTTGCGGGTTTAGCGGGGGTCGGTTTGTCTGCAGGAGCCTCGGTCTTGTCTTTGTTGGCCGCTTTGGTCTTCCCCCCTTGAGGCTTAGGATCGAGGGGCAGCTCTGGCGCGACCAGTGCCGGCTCGGGGGTCTTGGGCCGCTGTGCTCGCAACCCGTTGATTTGGGGAGTTGCCCAGCTCTCCCGGCCAACCAAATTGCAGTACACCTCAGTTAGAGTGAGCAAGTGTCGGGCGGGGCGCGAGGTCTGGAACTTAGGGACTATGATCTCGGCTATGTACCGTTCGAGCCCGATGGCCCACCAGACTACCGAATTGCACGTCTTGATCTCGCGGTTTGAAGCATCGTTCCAGCCAAGGACCCAAGTGATAAAGTCGGATTCGTGCCAGAAGGAAGGGTCGTCGACAAGCAAGGTAAATATGGGATGACGAGATAGGAAGTGGCGGATGTCGGGTTGAGTCGTGTGTACGAGCGTCTTGATGGCCATGCGCCCGGCGTCTATCAGTTTTTCGGCTTGTCCCCGGGTCGTGATTGTCGGGAAAGTCGCCTTGAAGCTGGGGTCTTCCATCTTGAGCTCGAGGTGATTGATGACCCAAGGGCTCGGTGACGCAGCACCAGTTTTGTTAGCACCAACCTCGCCCTGGATAGTTTTGAGAGTCTTCTTGTCCAATAATATGCTTGTGCAAGCCGCGCGAACACGTCCATCTAACAGGAGCCGGGTGACCTATGTACACCCATTGTCATTTAGGAAACAGAAACACACAATGAAAAATAGAAAACTCACCATTTCTAAGGCCGAATCGGTAGTCGCTCCAGGAGCGTTCAAACACGCGAGGGCCAAAGCATGTGGACCACGAGCGCTCTGATACCATCGCGCGGTGTTGTCAGCTCGCGAGCCGCCGTCCGCCCCAACGGTCCAGAAAGGGTTGTGAGCCCACATGAGGGTCTCCCACTTCGAAAGTTTCAATCAAAGGCGCGGAATTTCGGTCGACGAGGTTAGGAGGGAGGGAATTTGTGGGTAGAATGATATCAAAGAACGGCGGTCGTCAGTATGCGTCGACCAATATAACAAATAACATGCTCTTACCCTTATGGACGCCTCGTCTGTAAATCCGTTATCTTTCTGCCAATAGTCCTTGGACGCATATAACCAACCGCTGGCCGGCAGTTTGGCGGTAGGATAGAAATATCCAGCCCCAGGAACTACAGCTGGCGGTGCAATCTCCTGGGCCTTGGCAGTCTTGGCCCTCTTATGCGCTCGTTTCTTCTCCGCTACACGAGCTAAAGCACGCTGATCGCGTTCCTGCTTCCTCTGCCGCCATGCCGGCTTCTCGTGCTCTCCCTCGGGCTCGGATTCAGTGGACTCGAATTCGGGTTCGGGTTCCGACCTCTTGTTTGCTTGTTTTTTTGTGGTGTCGCCGCCCGGATGAAGAGCCTCGCCTGAGATTAACTGCGGGACAGTAATCAAACGAGCGTAGACTCGGAAAGCCGTCACCACAACGCGCAATTTGCTGTTGACTTGCTGGGGGAGCTGCTCGTTGGCAAACCCGTCGTACACTCCTCGCATCGCCAGGACAACATCATCCGAGTTGTAGTCGAACCCGTTTACAGGGCTGGCGAGTTTGTCAAGGCGTTGCAGATAGATATCAAATGAATTTGCAAGTTTGTCGGTATAATAATCCAGGAGGGGAGGGGCGTGCTTCCGAGCGGAGAGTTCATCCGACGGAGCATGCAGGTTCGACCAATGGACGGACGCCTCATCATACCCTCTGGCGGTGAGCGGGGTGGTTCGCGCCCAGGTTTCAATGTCGGTGAATCCCGGGTTCTCGGTCACGTCGAAAAGCTGTTTTGCGGAGATGATAGCCTTAGTTTTCGTCGACGGAGAGCGATCGCGGGTTGTACGTACCGAAATTAATACCCTGATGCCCAACCAGAGCTGTGCGTTCGTGCATGCGCCCCATACGCTGCAAAGATGTCCACCTATAGAACGAGGCACGATGCAGGTGAACACGTTGACCGCCCAGCGGCAGTCGATAAACATTTCCCACACGAAGGGGGTGGAGACCATGCGGCGAACGGTCTCGTCGTCGATGGGAATATGCTCACGTCCCCAATGAGCCGACTTGCTGAGCGCCTTGGCTTCCGAGTCTTTCTTGCCCGCTGCCGGTTTTCTAGTTGGTTTCTTGGAGTCCTCCCGCTCATCCTTGATCTCGGTCTTGAGGTGTGCCGCCTTGCTCTCCTCAGATAGCTGCGCCACATAGCGAGCCCGTGCCAGGTTCGCGACGTCTTCCCGCTTGGGAGTTGCTTGACTGGACTTGGTGAGCTGCGCAGCCGCTTCGTTGATGAGCGTGACGAAGCGCTGGCCGAGACACCAGAGCTCCTCGCCGGCGTACTGACCCATCTGGCTGAAGGGGGCATTGTTTTCAACGAGGTGTTGGATCAGCGCCTCGGTGAGCAGTTCGGCTTAACAAAATATCATGGTTTGTGATCAAACGCAGTCGACGGAAAAATGACTTGGACTCACAGTCGTAAACTAATGCCCTCCAGGTGGCCTTCTCCATGATCATCGCCACCTCCTCCAAGATTGCCTGCTCCCGCTCCTTTGGCTCGCGTTCCCAGCACGCTCGAGCCACAGCCTGGTTTTTCTGGAGTGCATCGCGCCCCAGTTCAACGACGGCGTACATCCGATGGTTGCCGTTGATCAATATACAGCGGGGAAACTTGTTCCGGAGTTCCTCGAGCTGCTGCTCCAGAGCTCGGAGCTCTTCCTTGTCCAGGGGGGGACGTTCACCCTTGTCGTCGCCTGGGCGCCTGAGCGTGAAAATCGCCTCCTCGAGAACCTCTTCCTCGTGGAGCGAGGGTCGCTTCAACACGAGCAGCGGCATCTGCTGAGCCGGATTCCGGGGGGCGAACTTCTGCATCTCCTTGATCATATCCTCGGACAGCATGTCGCGGGAGATCATCAGGAGGATCGGGAACTTCCAGTCCATTTTGCGATCTGGCTTCATGATGTCGGCCTGGATGGAACTGGCGTGCGTGGGTCGAATGGCGCGCGGGTTGATTTTTGCCTCGGGGTTCCCCTGGTCGTGAACAGCTCGGAGGGCCCCGAACCCAACCCCCCGAATGTACGCCCCTCCAATTAGAGCGTTTTCGAGCTGCTTTTCAATATCGGCGTTCTTCTTGGTTACAAGGGTCTCCCTTGTCTTCGCTTTCGATCGTTCGAATAGGGCGGTAGAGGTGATGGGCTGCGCCTAGTAGGTGGAACAACATTGTGAGCAAGTGCATCGGTCTTTGTAAGACCGGTTCACTCACCGAACTACCGGCACCCGGTGTGTCGTTGCCCAAGTCGTCGCCCGAGCCGTCCCCCGTCGCTTCGAGTCCGGCGGCGCCGGCTCGCTCTCCGGCGGCACTGGGCTCACTAAAATCGCCGCCACTGGCGGAAGTAGCTTGGTCGACGTGTTCCCCGGTCCCAGTCCCGGCCCTGAGCCTCTTTTGAGGCGCCTTGTTAAGGGACGCCAAGGTCTCGGACCGGTTGCGCTTCTTGAGGGCGGTAGCCCATGTGCTGTCGGCCTCCTGGGTCAAAGGTGAGCCTTAGTCTTTGGTTGTCTGAAAAAGTTAACATACCTCAGCGTCGTCGGAATCCCCACCCGCGTGAGCTCTAGCAGCAGGGGAGGCTTGGCCGGTGAGGAGGGCACCTGTCTGGTCAGGAGTGCCGGCGACGAGCACCTTTCCGGTCCGCGAGACATGAGTCGGTTGTGAAGTGGGATGGGCGATGCGAGCAGCGGGCGGTTTTGGATTAGATCCGCTCGCTTTTGTTTCGCGGCGTCGACCAGACATAGGCGGGTAGCTATATGGTACCGAGTCAATGCAGGGGGAAAAGGGGTATAAAAAAAATACACGCACAGGTTGAACGCAACGGGGGAAGGGATGAACTTTTGGGAGTGCGGTCGCGGGGGGTATAACTGGACCGAACGGATGCAAATCAACTCCGTGGATAAGCGCCGAAAAATACCCGCGCCGATGGGCAATGGGTCAATACGTCGTCGTCCGATGGTGCGAATGATACCCGAGGACAGCTCAGAATAGCTTGGCGCGCTAAATTCAGGACTTCTTATGTTATAAACTTGCAGAATAACCGCAAAAATCACGCATATATTCACTGACTACTCACAGCACATACTGCAGCGGTCCACCAAACACGTCGACCGCACACCTATTGAATGCGCCGTGAAGCAAGCTAAAATTTGATAGCGTAACAAGGAAACCCAGGACAAAATAAACGCGCGGTCATATAATATGTTAAACGTTCAATCGTAACTCAAAAAACTCCATTGATCTTGAGGTGTGTTAGACTAATGAACAAATCCTTGCTCAGGTGCCACGAAAACCCATGTATCTGCAGTTTATTCCTATACTATAAAGCACTCAACAATGATACTGCCTGAGCGAGCATGGAGCCGTATTGAACGGATCACAAGAGAGGATGCGCGAAGACAGAGTATATTGGAAACGGGGAGAAAAATACAATACATAAAAAATAAACAAGAACCGCCCGATAAAACACTCTACCAAGCCGGTGAGGGGGTGCTGGTCCGACCTACCTCCCCCATCCGGATCCTTGTACGTGTCCCCCTCGACACGGGTATTACAACCTCCATTATAACTGTATCACAAAAAAATGAGGAGCGATACGGGACTCGTCGGCTTGTACTCACCTCGTCGTCGGGCAGTCGTCGACTTGACGCGCCCTGCCCGTCCTGAGACCACGGGTCCATCTCGATTGGGGGCGCTGCTCCCGTCCCGATTAGCGGAGCCTTGGCTCTGGAGAGCGCGCTCCTCTGCTTCGCGTTTGGCGGCTTCGTTCTTGCGAGTGGTAGAGATCGCGCTCATGGCGCGCGCCTCGGCACCCTTCCGCTTGCCTATGTCGACCATGCGCTCCCAGTCGTCATCGGAAAGCTGCGACAGGTTAGTGAAGCAGCGCAGCTGGTTTTCATAACCACTTACCCCTCGCCGTCTGCCCTTCCTCTCCTTCGACCCGTTATTCTCCAAGTAGCGTTTGATAGACTATGTTGAACCGAGTAAGTACGATTACGAGGAGACATATGGAGAGAAAACTTACCATACGAATCCGGTCCCAATCTGGATCGGCGTCGACGGGGCCAGTGGTTGTTGAGCCTCCGGAACTCCGGATTGACCGTATAGCGTCGACAGCCTTGTCCCAAAGGCCACGGCGGGTAGCTCGGTTGGTGGCGGCACCCCAGGCGCGGGCGAATCTGTTGAGCACCACCTTTTCGGCGGCGTTGAAGGGGGAGGGCGGAGGCATCGGCGGTGGTGGACGAGGCTCGGAAAGGGAGGGCTGACGTCACGTGAGACGCCCCCCCCCCTGGGCGCTTGACCGCAACACCACTAAGCGCCAAACACGTGACGCCAGCCCTTAGATTCGACTTGCGTTCGAACGGCCGCGTGCACTCGACTGCCACCCCTACCCCCTAAACCCCGCGCCAACACACCGACACTCAGCCTTCCGCATGCCCAATGCGCCCCTCATGTGGCCGTTCAGCCGGCATGAATAGGATCGACTCCAGGCGCATGCCCGGGTTCGAATCGATGCGGATGCGGTGATGCGGGTACGAATCGCTGTTGAAGCATTCGCGGCCGTCCGGGAGAGCGTATTAGCCGAGCTACCGGACCCGACGCTCCACGCGTCGAACGGGATGCGAACGGACGACATGGCGAGAGAGTGGGAGAGGAGCACCCAGAACATCGATTGGACGTTCCTATACCAGGTGAGTAACGGTGGATTCGGACGGTTTACAAAATGCACTAACCAAGTCCCATATGTAGTCGGTTGTCAAATACCTGGGCAGGTGCGAGGCCAAGGAGACGCGGTAGCGGAACCAGGTGAGTAACCCACCATGAGTTCTGGCGCGCTGACAATCCCCTGTAGCTACAGATGAACAAAGGGGGGCAGGCACAGAGGGGCGGGCTCGAACCCCAGGGGGTGAGACGCGGGTTGTCCACCTCGTCCGCCAACAAACCGGACACGCGGTGCGTGAACGACCCGGATGTGTGGTGCGAGAACGATACGGACGTGTAATGCACGGGTATTTACATCCCGTGGGCGACGAGTAAGGTGGGTGAGCAGCGGAATGGGTCGATGGGCAAGGTGGGCGAGTGGTCGACGAACAACGTGGGCAAGGCGTCGACAGGCGAAGGGTCGACAGGGCGGGACGCCACGATTGTATTGGCGCCCGCTAAACGCAAGTGTAAGTAAATGGTTATCAAATAATTACGATGCGCAAACTCACCAACGTCGGTAGTGACGATGGAGGTCGTTATGCCCGCCCGCCGTCTCAAGCGGTACGTCCGCAACGGGGCTACGCGTCAACATAACTACGACCACTAGTTGGGAAACACTGCAAGGGCCGAGCGGAGATGTAAGAAGGGGTGGAACGCAATTGATTTGTGACGAACAGGCTAACAAGCGATATGTATATTTATGTGTTGAGTCGACTGCATGATGCTGTGTGTATTTAATATAAACTTGTGCATTGACATTCAAAAATATTCCAGTAGAATTTTGATACGTTTCGCTGAAAACACTTGGAGACCATGAGACAATGCGTCGACCGGACACCCAAAAACACCGTCGTCGTCTGACATAATGAAGTGATAGGGTGAGGGCTTACTAATCCCGCATTTTGAACACACGTCGATGGGCTGGTCCCGGCGCCCATCGTCGTGGGATATATCTTGTTGAGGCCGAGGGTCGGGGCGGCTCGGGAGAGCACGTGATAGCGCAAAGGCCCTTGATTCAGGCGCCTAATTAGCCTTCACATCTCAGCCTCTCCTTGAATCCGACCACCACCCTACGCCGACCGACCCCAGTCCTTGATCAATGCCGCCCAAGTCCCCGTTCACCCCGTTCGAACAGAAGCTGCTCAAACGGTGCGCTTTGGAGCGTGGCCGGAGGAGGACCCAGGAGGCCCGTCAGCGCATCTACGAGCGGGCGTGGGACGAGTTTAAGCAGGTGCGCCGCCTATCGATGCAGAGGTGGAAATCCCAGCACGACGCACAGGCGACAGGGGATCTGAATGTGCTTGATCAGACGGCGCCCGATTTGCCTGGCCCCGAGGATGCAGGCTTGAACCTAGACTGGGAAGATTTGTACAAGGTAAGCCGTTCTCCGCCCAACTGAACAAACATTGCGCTTACCAACACTTAGTCCTTCAAGTGCTATATGGACAATCACGGTTCCAAAGAGCGTAAGTCAAGGATGCGAGGGGTGAGTTGTCTACTAGCCGTCGGCGAACCAACTGACCGTCCACCAGTTGTTCCAGGAGGACCGAGTGCGGGTTCAGGAAGAATACCGTGCGAAGGACTTCTCCTTGCCGTTCGAAACGGCTGGAGCTCGTCGGGGTGTGAGGAGGAAGCGGACTGCGCACGCAGAGGAGGGCGCAAAGGCCGAGAAGCGGAGGCAGGGGAAAAGGATGGTTGCTCGCACAGCTGCCCGTACAACCAAGATAACGAAACTGGTCGCGTCTGCGTCGAGGGCGCGAACCGGTTCAAAATGTGAGTTTCTTTGTGATCGATGTCGCGCAGCTGACGCTTTTCAACAGTGATCATGGAGGTCGTTATTCCTGTACGTAAGTTAAAGTCTAGGGTTGTGGGCGACGCGAACAACCTCGGCTCATGCGGCGTAGAGAGCGCTGTCTGTGGGTGAATGCAGTAAGTCTGCTCGTTCGATACAATGTAGTGTACTGGAGCATAAATATGTACAAAACATAAACCCGTCTCCTAAGTAATTCGCGCTTGCTTGAGTCGACGGCAGGTGTTCCGTATCAACCGATATCATACTAAATTTGTGGAAACGAACAAGGCATTGATAACATGCGCTGAGTCCCATGGTCGTCATTCAAGGTCGTCGCAAAGTAAATAACTATGATAGTGTGAGAGAACACATCAGTCGATTCACGAATTGAGTCACAATAACTAGTTCACGGAGACCATTCACGCGCAAGTTGGATTCTACATTTCAACCTGAAACCCGAGTCTCGCACACGTCGACGCACACTGCGATTCACGTGATGACGACTGGTGAGTGATCAGTTTACGCATCGATGGGCCGACTGACAGCCCCATTGTCGTCAGACTCTGACAGTATCAGATATATGAACCACCAAAAGGGCGCCGATGGGTTATCCTCGCACTTCATTGTCGTCAGATATAAGGACTTGACGCCGTTAACCATAAAACTGGTTTTTTCTTACATTCACAACAATGAGAGAGCCTTATGACCAAACGAAAAGGTATTATTGGGTTGCCTCCAAGACCCATCGTTGCCAGTATGTTTGCCTCATAATAAGTATATAGTAAACTATTAGAAATTGGCATACATTCAGCCAGGGGTGTTAGCGAAAATGGCTGGTTCAAGCACGCTGTCGACACGATCCAATCATGCGTATACAGACCTCCGACACAAGTCTGACATACGTCGACAAGTCGTGCGATTCAGGTTTCAGCGAGTGACAGATTGTAAGTTTCGACGCCGCTGAGTCGACATAATCTTTCATTGTTGTTGGATAGATATATTCAAAAACATTACCCATTCATTATCCCCCTTTACTACCATGATTACAGTAATATTTTCAGAAAGAGTACCACGCATATATCTACCTCCAGCATAACTATCAAACGCGTCGACGTAAGGTTGAATCTAGGAATCGTTCAATGGAGAAAGGCATCTTGACATGCCGATGGGATGACTCACAACTTCATCGGCGTTGGATGAGCGCCGGACCCTATGTCCCAGCTGTCAGACAAGGCGCCGATGGATCAATCTTAGGCCCCATCGTCGTCGAATACAAGTCCTTAAGGCCCGCAACAATGAGTCTGATGCTCGTCTCATCGTCGTCGACCTTGATGTCTTGTCCCCAACGCTGATGACCCTTGTGATGGGTATCAGTATTCATCACATGGAATGTCAAAATGAACTTCGTGTGTACCTTTGGAGGATTCGGGGTATTATCCAAGGATTGGGGGTATCTTTTGGGGATTGGGGTCATTTTCATGAGGGTCAATTATACAATTAGGTTTTATGCTGGTGACTTGACAGAATCCTCCACTGATGTTGGATACATATCCTTAAGGACAATACTAATTCATTCTTTTCTTTTACTACCAGCAGTACAGTGATATTTTCAGGAAGAGTACCACGCATATATCTACCTCTGGTGCAAGTATTGAACACGTCGACGAAGCGCTGGATCCATGTATCGGCGAATGGGGAGAAGCATCTGGACACGCTAATGGGTTGACTGACATCTTCATCGGCGTTAGTAAAGCGGCCAACCCTATGTCCCAGCTCTCAGACGAGGCGCCAATGGATCATTCTTGTGCCCCAATGTTGTTGGACATATATGCTCAGCGCCAATTAGTCACATTGCAATTTTCAGATTGGACAAAAAGGCAACAATGGATCATTCCTGTGACCCATTGTTGTCAATGTTGGTTGTCCAAAGGACAGTCAGAAATGGTAAAGCTAAGAATATGTACAGATCATAGCATGATATATATATATTCCGCTTATGAACCGCCAGTGTGGGTATGAAACACGTCGACGGAGCTTTGGATTTGATTATTGACGGATGGTGAGGAGCATTTTGAGACGCTCATGGTTTGACTGACACACTCATCAGCGTTAGACAAGCGCCCAACCCTGTGTACCAGCTGTCAGACAAGGCGCCGATGGATCAATCTCAGACCCCATCGTCGTCGGATATAAGTCCTTAAGGCCGACGACGATGAGCCTGATGCTCGGCTCATCGTCGTCGACCTTGATGTCTTGTCCCCAGCGCCAATGACCCTTGTGATGTATATCAAGCTTCATCATATGGAAAGTCAAACTGAAATTTGTAAGCACCTTTGAAGGATTGGGGGTAGATTTTCCAAGGTTTGGGGGTATATTGTGAAGGATTGGGGGTATATTGTGAAGGATTGGGGGTATCTTTTGAGGATTGGGGCCATTTTCATTGGGCTCGATTGTATAATTTCAAGAAAAATGTGTTCACTTGGGCGACATTGGCCCCTCAAAATGCCCCATCGTCGGATTTTGTGTATGGGGGATCGACCCCCCAATCCTCTGGTGTGATCTATAGGCACCCGCCCACTGAAGAGTCGACCCAAGCTCAACGAAACCGTTAGCGCCCCACCTGGTGAGTGAGCTAACTGTTTGGGACAGCAGGACCCTGTGCACGCCGGTCCTTAAATAGGCTGCACCGCCTCTTTTGCCGGGTTGCTTCGCGACCCGGCGAGGCGTTACGTTTTTTGCGAATGTCCCTCCTCAACCCTAGACGCGGTCGACAGCGGTAGTACGTCACGTGAGGCAAGACTTATTCGAGCTAGTGTAGCTATTAATAGTCATCGCACGTTATCTCATGAGTGAAACTAAACATAATCCAAACCCGACTAGAGCCATGTGGAAGCTAGTTCGTTTATGTCTACTATGGTAACACGCATGGCCTGGAGTAATCAAATGTTGAAATATGAAGTCCATCCGTCGGGGACCTAGAACGTATAATCGGTACTACGAAGCGCGCTCAAGTTTATTATTTATGGCTCATTGGTAGAAGTTACATCTGCGTAAATTGCAAAGAGAATGTTGGGTGGATCACCATTGACACTCCACAGGAGTAGGATAGCTGCTCCTTAGTCTGGTGATAGGATTCCTGAGACTTCTGAGCAATTCTTGTGCATTTCTGGGAATTTCTCCTGAAATAGAATGTATTGGAACCTATTAATTGGTTTACATGCACAGGGAGTTTTGCGTGGTGCGGTCTTTCATACATTAAGCTTTCAAGCGCTGGATGAGTCTTCGGCAGTCTCATTATCATTCCCCGTCTCAGGCCAACCGTGTTGCCCCAGACGCTTCACGCGTGCTTCGAACTTTGGCAGCGTGTCTTGGAAGATTTTCTGGCGATACTCATCGGCAAGTTTGCGTGACGCTCGCAGTAGATAGTAATAGTGCAACATATCGTAGAGCTTTGTTGTTTGATAGTTCCCCAGTTCGTATACCACTATCTGCAGGCATGGTCATGGAAATAGTTGGCTTGGAACCGCAGGATAACGCAACACACTTTGTATCTCCTCTCCTGTGGATCCAAGAACGGGAGTCGTGGGAGCGAACCGTCCCATTCAAGTTGTGCAACTGAACTCTACACAAGCACATAAGCAAACAAATCAGGTAGTGGTGTAGACACGAAACAAGTAACCATACTCTAGAGGACCGCGTGGAATAGCCTCTACCTTCTCCCGAGTCACTGCCAGCTCTAGATCGAGGCCACTTCTCCAATTCTGGGTTTTTGAGAGACCCTTCCTCCCATGTAGCGGCATAGACTGTCAGCTGTTGTTCGATATGCGCCGTCGCAAAGACGAACTGATCCATGTAACCGAGAGCTCTACGCTGCCAAAGGCTGGAGACCATCCCGTAGTATACCCGACGCTCCACAGATTCCAATTGATCATCGGTTTTCTCGTGTTCTGCGATCCAGTGGACAAGTTCCAGGCGAGGAACTTTGTTGGCCGTACAGATCAGACCTGGGAGCGCACTGGCATCGAAGTAAGCGGTCCTATACTCATGTCCAGTTGAAACGTTAAGTAAAAAGACCGCCGAGTCCACCACCGCGTTCTGGATTCGGACACGATCCGTCCGCGGCAACTTGATCACGCACTCCGACCTCACGTATATCCTAAGAGCCAGATCAATTGAAAGGAGCAAATCGTTCTTACCGAAACAAGTATCCTTGTTTAGTCCCGACTTCCGTACACCAAACATGAGTGGCAAGACGGTCCAGAGGTTGGCAAAGATCCGCCTTGCTGTAGATAGCTCTGTGGTGATCGAACAATGACAATGAGATATGCCTTTGAACTACGTGGGCGATGTGGGGGAGCGCATGAGCCAAATCCTGGGAAGCTGATTCCTCCGTCGGCTCCCCTACGGTGATTACCTCACTCGGGGTTCCAGCTAACTCATCCAAACTTTGACCATACAGCGAGCTGTAGAGTTTGTGATATTGAGATTCCTAAGGCAGTGTATGAGCGCCTCATATCACATTGTCAAGGTAAGGATTCTTACCGGGTCGATCACCCATCGGGGGACTCGCTGACTGTTATCATATAGCTCTGCAAGCGGTCCGTTGGATGGCCTGGGCCGACAAACGACGTCGGCAGAAACCTCGAAAGCCCACGTCTCGAATTCACCACGTTGCTTGCAAACTGTCGAGGCGTTAGAAAAGGGTGAATCCTGAGACCAGCACGACATGATGGTTCGCCGTGAAGATCGAGATGTCACGTGGAATCGTTGCGCTGAAGTGTAAGAAGACTTGTACGCGACGAGCCCTCAATATCCGACTTGACCAACACTTGGCCAGCTAATGAATAATATGCTTTATTCGGTAACTGATATCCATTAGTATGAAATGGGTCAGCACAAAGCCGTATTCTCGTGCAAAAAAAGCGACACAAAAAGTAGCTTCGAGACCTAGCGCCAGGACGGCTCATTATTTGGTAACCCGAGTGTTATCCGGTTTCTGAATGAGGTATCCTCGCTTGTGTATGCCAAGTATCAAGATCGGAATAGAAGAAACACCACGTTCAACTTGAAGTCGATGACCACCAGTCGAAGCGGAGCATTACGACAGATTCTACATAGAGCCGAATGAGCCTCTTTCCACTCACCCAAGGGCCAAACCCGAGGCTGCAAATTTTCTCTCGCTGAAAAACTTGTGCGGAACCCTTGTACGCGAAAATTAATTAATATTAAAGCGATTTCTCTACGTTCTGAAGTTGCTTCATATACTACGCAACACACTTGATGCAGGTCTGCTAAGAAATTTACGTCAACGGAAGAATCTCTACTCAAGACAACAGATAATTGCTACTTACATTAGCCCACACCGTCCTCTTCCTCGCTAGCTTCGATCAGATCCCACTCCCCATGATCCTCATGGCTCGACAAGCCTCCACCAGCAATACCTCCAGTGATTTGAGCAATATTTTTCGCTAGAAGACCCGGAAATGAGAGCATAAACGACCTAGTCGGCGGCGGCAAAGCGTGTTCTTGAGCAGCGGACGTAGCATGGGAAGCACTAATGGGGTATCGTGAGTGTATTTCGCACAAGATTGAAATGAAGAAGGGGCTCACAATCCGATCCCTTCGGACACAACTGTCGCACCCAATAGCTCCAAGATACCTGGTACGGTCTCAACGGGCCCGACGTTCAATGCCCCTTGCGTCCAAGCAAGATATGCCGCATTATACTGAAGCATCGTCAAGGCCGCGACGAATGCCTGCAGAGGGGTCTGCATCGATGGCTCCAAATCCTTCTCGCCCTCCTTCTCGCTTGGAATTGGAGACTCGCCGCGACTTGGCATGGCCGCCAAGCTAGCTACTCGCGCCCGGACCGGCGGGGTCGCAGGATGGACAGAAACGGAACCAGCACGCTGACGAGGCTTCAGTGGCGATACTGAGGAGGAAGAAGAAGATATAGAGGTTCGCGTGGGGAGGCCATTGCCCAAAGTATTAGCGCGGGTGCTGGACCGTGATGACGGGGAAGAGCCATAGGCGGAGCCCGTTACGTATTTGGCCGCCGCGGACACTCGTGAAAAGCTCAACAGGCTCGGTCGTCTTTTGGAGGATGTGGTTGGGCTGGAGATGTGCGGAGAAGAGGTAGAGCGAGGCTGGTCCCTGTGAGGTCGACCGCCAGGAGCGGGATCAAGATTTATTGCCGCTGCGGACTCCCGGGGCGCGCTTGGAAGATGCAACGCTAGAGGCGTTGTGTATCTTCAATCTTGGATGAGAACTCCCGTAAAAACACACCTATCTGAGCACTTACTTTCCCCAGCCACCGTCTACACTGGCACCCAAACCTCGTCCCGAAACTATCCACGGTGTACCGACACCAACCATCGTGGCATCACCAGAATCGCCGTCCTCGTTGATTGTGTCCAGCTCGTTCTTGGTCTGCCCCGTGCCTCCAGGGATAAACAAATCATCAAACGGGGGTGCGATTCGACTCGAGGCGCCCCACCCAACTACAAACGGAAGTTTGACGCCAAGGTAAAACGAGGTCAGTTGGATAAAGTGGATTACATTGTAGAGTGTGGTGTGAAGCTGAGAGGGTTTATAACCTGTCGATTTAAGATGAACAGGCGATCTTCAATCGAGCGGAAGAACTCACGAGCCAGCTCATCGGGGGCAGGTAGCGTCATCCGCCCAAATGTCCATACGCGTTCCTCTCGTCCGCCAGCGCCTTGTCGCAATTCCTCCTGCAACTCGTACGCCCCAGCGAGTTCTCGGACGAGCACGGTCCGCGTCTCGGCCAAAGCATCGCCGATTTCTTCGAGGGCTCGTTTGGCTTCCGCGAGCGGGTCGGGCGCACGACTTCTCTTTGGCGTGGGAGGTGGCGACGTTGCGGGAGGGGCAGACGTAGAGGGGAAATGGAATAGTCGGGAGAAACGGCGAGGTGGCGAAGGTGGGTCTTGTGTCGAGAAGGGCACCGAATTCTCACGAGAGTGCGCAGGGGTAGGCTCTAGGGTAGTGGCTTGGGCAGAGGCACCAGAGGTTTCGGGTAGGAGCGCATAGGCATGAACGAGGTTATCCCGTCGTTCACTGAGTGCCCGACGAAGATCATCCACGCGCTCCTTGGCTGGGCTAAAGTCAGCAGACAGAAATAGATTGAATAGATTTCTTACCCTTGCTGTTGAGTGCTCGACGAGCGTCAACATGGCCCCTAACGGCCGCTATCTGGTCCTCGAGTGCTTGGCTGTCCGCCCGGGCGTATCGTGCACGGTCAACACCGTTCCCAAGTAGCTTGAGGGCTCTGGTAACTTCTGCTTGTCTTTCTCCTTCGGCTTTCTCGATTTGTGCCCGTAGCTCACGCAAACTGGGAAGTACATGTCAGAACTATCGAAGCAGCCACTGCACGATACTCACTGAGCTCGAACACACGACTGACAGATAAACTTGCGCTGCCGGTGTTCACAGACTGGACACTCCATATTATTATAGAAGTATATCAAGCTTGCATAGTAGGGACGGCCTGTCCAGAGAGCCGGGCAACGGGGATGGTGGTGGATAGGACAAGAGACGTCGCCGAGATTGGCATCTGTTCACGTGACTGTCACCCACGCATTGAAAAAACTCCACGGACAAAGAATGCCCATTAACACAGATATAGTACATCTAAGCCATCTCCCCGACTCCCCCAGAGTACATTGCATCCTCCTCCGCGTTCTTTTTGCGTTCCCAGGACCTCCGAACCTCGTGCAGAGTCATCGAGACACCACCCAAACACAGCAAGGTCACCAAATCATGGAGTCCAAGCGACTCTGTCTGGAACACTGACTGCATTACGGGTACGTATATCAACGCCAGCTGTACGAGGAACGAGATAGAAACGGTAGTCAGCAGCATCCTGTTTTCGAAGAAACCGCACCCAACACCCCGGTTCTGCAGGGCCGAAGCGAGATCGAGGAAGACAAAAGTAGTAAACGTCTGCATAGGAGTGTGAGTATGCTTCTGGAAGCCATAAATCTTTAACTCACCATGGTTTGGTCTCGGCGCGACATGCTGCCGTCGCTCAGCTCATGCGCATATACGAATAAGGTACCCAAAACGATCATCGACGCGGAAAATAGAACGCGGCTGATGAGACGCTGGGTTATGATGGGTTCGTCTTTCCGGCGGGGCGGACGCTTCATCACCGCGTGGTCAACGGGATCAACCCCGAGAGATTGAGACGGAGGGCCTGGCAGAGAAGAGCATCACTATCTTGTTTCCCGAGTTATACACCCTAGCAGCATACCGTCCATAAGGATATTGATGAACAGAATTTGCATCGCGTTCAATGGGTTGCCGAGACGGAACATCGTACTCAGGGTGATAAGTGTCAATGCAGCGACGGCGGTGCTCAATTGGAACGAGAGGAAATTCTGGATATTATAAAATATGTGTTTCCCTATAATTTAATGAGTATGACCCAGCTCGGTTCATAGAATCGTGCACTCACCTTCCTCCACAGCTGATAAAATAGTGCTAAAATTATCGTCGACGAGAATAACATCAGCGGCCTCCTTTGCAACGTCGGTTCCGCTCTTGCCCATGGACACGCCAATATCAGCCATCTTAAGGGCCGGTGCATCGTTCACTGCAGCACTTGGTGTTAATACAAACGCACCGATGAATTGACAAGAACCAACCTCCGTCTCCTGTCATAGCCACGACCTCTCCTCGGGACTGGTACGCGGCGACGATCCGCATTTTGTGTCTCGGTGTCGTACGTGCAAAGACGGTAACGCTTGCCACCCGATCCCTCAACGCTCGATCATCCATCTCGTCGATTTGAGCACCAGTCAAGCAACTGCCCATCCCGCCAGTTATATTTCGACCGATTCCAACACCTACGCCTATACCAGCACCAATGTTGACGCCAATACCAACACCTGTCGCAGCTCCAACGCCTGACGTTCGTAGACCGAGTGATTTTGCGATCGCCAGTGCCGTTTGAACTGCATCCCCAGTGATCATAACGACCTTGACTCCGCCAGCATGAAGCTGGGCAACCGCATCGCTCACGCCCTTCCGTGGGGGATCAAGCATCGCCTCGAACCCTGCAAACACTAGATTGGCCGGAGGTGGCGCGTTTCCATCTTTTCGTGGCGTAACGGTTCCACCAGCAGGGAGATAGGCGTAAGCGCATCCGACGACACGAAGTCCAGCCTTTGCGCATGTTTCGGCGCGAGCGATGATGGTCTGTCGGACGGCAGGCTCAAGAGCAGGGGTGGCGTCGTCAGCGACGTGATAGAATTTGCAGAGAGGAAGTAGTGCATCCAAAGCCCCTTTGATGTAGTAAACGTCTCGGGGGTCGCGGGGAGCGCCATGTCGTCCCGTCACAGCCATATATTTCGTCTCCGAACTAAACGGCCGCTCCGAGGTTCGATTAAAATTCTAGGGTACGCAATTAATAAGTCGGACTATATATGCTCGAAGAACAAACGCACCCTTCGTTCATCCTTGACCCCAAATTCTGCCAGGACGTTAAGCATAGCAACGTCAGTACTCTGTCCAACGTTGATTCCCTCATTATTTCTAAACGCGTTGTTGCAAATCCCTCCGATTTCGAGCGTCTTGCGTATGGCAGGAGTCGCATGGGAAACCGATGTGATAGGAGAGGAACCGGAGGGATCAACGTGAGTGATATGATCAACGACAAAGACTTGAGCAACAGTTTGTTCGTTTTTTGTTAGAGTCCCTGCACAATTCTAGTCAACCTGGCGTTGGAGTTTTATCACTATCATGCATGCGCACCTGTCTTGTCGGAGCAAATCACGCTCACACTTCCGAGAGCCTCGACGCTAGGGAGCTTCTTCACAATCGCCTTTCGACGAGCCATTCGCAGGACTCCGAGCGCAAGCGTTACCGTTGTGACGATTGGTAGGCCCTCAGGAATAGCAGCGACAGCCAACGAAACTGAAGAATTTAAGACCTTTGCATAAGCGAGAACAGGTTCAGGCACTAAAACCAATTACTCGCCTCCAATCGTAAACATCTCCAGCCACCCTCGACTCTGCATCACCCCAATGAGACAAATTACGCCGATAACGCCGAAGCTAAGCATTGAAAGTTTATGCGCCAACTCGTCCATGGAAGCTTGGAGTGGCGTGCGTTTTTCTTCGACGTCTTGCATCATTGCGAATATAGCACCAAACTCGGTTCGTGACCCGGTAGAAATCACGATACCCGTGCCCCTGCCTACGATGATCGAAGTTAGTCGCGAGAAAATCGAATTCCTGGTTAAATACATACCATTCCGAACCAATGTTCCCATAAACGCGATAGAAAACCTTTCACCGAGGGGCGCGCCGGATGGGCACGGTTCCGCATTTTTACGTGCTGGTCGAGTTTCGCCCGTCAAGGATGATTCGTCAATTTCGAGGTCTAGTGATGTGATCAGCCGGAGATCGGCTGGAATCCTGTCACCTAACACATCCTTGTTAGACCACACTCCAACCAGAATTAATCATCTAGAGATGTGACTAACCAACTTGAAATGTGACGATGTCGCCAGGAACAAGTTCATTAGCGAGGAGATGCAATTGGTGCCCGTCTCTGTGATTGATATGTTGGATTAACAGATGTACCAAGAAGAAAAGCATACCGGATAATATGGCAGTGGTGTGGAACGAGCTTGTTTAGCGCGGCCAGAGATTCCTCGGATCGGCGTTCTTGAACGAAACCCACTGGGCAATGGTTTGTCAGTAGTTCGACGATTATCATGTCTGATCATACCTGTGACAACGATGATGATGGCAACCGCAATGCTGACCGCGTCGTCGAGATTGCCGAGCAACGCGCTCACAGCAGCCGAACCAAATAGTAGAAGAATAAGATGAGATTCGTATATAGTTTTTGCAAACTTTAGCCAAGCAGGCTCAGGAGACTGAAAGGGGTAAGCCGACGGTTGACGGCTCGGGGATGTAATGCTCACCGAGACCGAAAACTCGTTGTAACCATACGTAGCGCGCAGTGCAGGTATAGAAGAAGAAGGAAGGCCTTGCGTAGGGTCAGACCGAAAGTCATGCAGGGTATCCTACACAAAGAAAGGGTTAACGAAGGGGTATGAATGTGCAACAACCGTACCTGGATGCTCATATGTGCATATTTGGCAGAAACCGTATCTTCCGAGTGCTGACCCAGAGACCGAAGACCAAGACCGGCAGCGTCTGCACCGTATCCACTCTCCAGAGAGTTTTGCCCTCCGGCGTCTTTATTCCATGTCGAACTCCAGACTTTATCAACGAGCCCAGTGGCCGCTTCGAGACTCATGCGCCGCCCGGCAGTTGGGCTGTCGCCTACACCGTGTCGCCGGAGTGTGGTCGAGTAGGCAAAGTGGGATCCGGCTTCGGGGCTGATCGGGTGGGGCGGGCCCGAGCCGTCGACTGGGGACTCAAAGTAGGCCTGGGCCGGTGGTGAGGGGTGGCGCGAGACGCTCTGTCCAGCACGGTTGAGCATAGTGCGCTGGCCGCGTGCATAGCCGGATGCAACGCCAACGCCGGTCTCGAGAGGTATTTGCACGGGCTCCGTGAGCGACGCCCGCTTCTTGTCGTTGTCCATCGATAGAGGTGTGACACGACACACGCGCCGGCACCGCCACATCAAGGATAGTCTGTCACGTGTAGTGCTGGGCAAATTCCCCTGGTGCCAGTCTCCGGAGGTCCTCTACCCGAGTCCCACCCAGACGCACGATCCACACCGCCGAATTTATCCAAAGACTTCTCGTTGGATTAAATTACCAAGTTTTCTACCCGATCGTCCCAAGTGTAAGAGGGCTTCCGTGTGTTTTTCAGCTCTTCTTGCGTGCTTCTTTGATCGTTGTTCACTCCGATCTGTGCTGAAAACAGCAACGAGCCGGTTGGTATACCTACTCAGCGAACATATTCAGAACTTACCCTCAAGCTATGAATCCGTGTAGAACCCTCGAAACCCAGCTGTCAAGGATAAGAATTCAAACCACATTAAGGGATACCGTATTCCTCGTCAACTCAATCATAGGCCGGTTCCTTGATAGGACAGGTTGTGGAACTCAGCGAGCGCACGTCGTGATAACCCGTCGAAGATGCGGCAGTTCCGTAACTTGAAACAAGCTGAGGCAGATATTGCAGCTTAGCCCAAACTACCAAGCACCAATTTCAGACCTTTTCAATAAGCAACCCACGAAAAAGCATAGCCGGGACGAAGGTTCGAGGTAGGTGAGAGTTGTCAGCCCATGATTGCAAACATGCACTCATGCATCCATTGCTGGTGACGGAGATCTCAGAGACTAGGCATTCGCAATGGATATCTCGTGGCCGTAGATCGGGGTAAATTAATCAATTACGTCCCGAGAGTGGAACGACACCGCCGCTGTACTCACGAGAAGACTAAGAATACCAGTATCACAACCCACAATTTGGGGATGGATCGGTTTTGTTATCATCCTCGTTGAGGTGTGCTATCGAATATAGGTAGCAATCAGATCAGCAAGACCAAGATCCCGATGGCAGAGGCTTTTTTGTTACTCGAGAGAAAGATTCGTTCAGACATGAGTTGCGGAGGTTGTTGTGGTCAAGAAACATCCGCTCGGAAGACAACATGTGATATATATCACGTATACCAGCCACATTTCAGTCCGTAAACCATAACGAAACCACCTGTCACGTATACTATTTCAGTTATAGCCGCGGCTATTACGATAGTTCACTTATAAACACTGTATAAATCCCCGCTTTCGTATAACCAAGTCTATATAGATGTTTATCCAAACCGCAACCACGCGACCGTCTAAACCCAGAGGAACCCTGTAGGCGCCACTACACCTGGCATCGACGCAACTTCGGTAAGTATATGCCCCTTTGTTCCCGACCTTTCGTAAATCTGTATGCCAAAATAAGTAAATTGACCGATACGTTCAGAGGGGAGATGTTTACTTTTGCTCCCCCTTTGTCTGCGCCTCCGACGATCAGGTACTTGTCTCCTGCTCCTCCAAACGCAGCACCTCGGACATGCCTCAATCCCGTTCGCGTGCTCGCAATCATCTCAAATCCCTCCTTTCCGTTGCCATTATTCAAGGGAGAGAACACCGAAATGCTATCACCCTCGGGATGCGTTTCATTCCTGTTTGTTACGAAGAGCAGCGTGCTGGGTGTGTCGGTGAGAAGGAGCTCTGCAGCGAGGAGGGGAAGTGGTTCTGATTTTGATTCACTAGAGGGTCCCTCTGATCCGATATCGGACGGTGCAGAAGCTGGAGGCGCTGGCTCTGGAAGCGTCGACAACGATGCGATCACTGAAGATTCCGAGCTCGGAGGGAACTTATGCGCGACAAGCTTATTCGTGAGCTCATCGACTACATATAATATCCCGTCTACAAGTTACGGGTTTATGACTTTGATGATAACCCGATCCTTGAATTTGACGCACCGTGTAGTTGAACGTGCCTCGGGCCTTCTCCCGCTCCAGCCTTGACGTCACCAATCTCATTCCACTCTCCTTCCTTATTCTTTGCTAGTCGCACAATTCTGTCTGCGCCAAGATCCGGTACGAGAATTTCCGTTGATGAGATGGGGAAGATCTGGTGTGGATGAGAAGAGCTCTGGCGAGCAGTGTTCGGACCAGAGCCGGATAATTGGATCGGGGGCTTGGTAGAGAGGAAGTGAGGCGCTGTTTTAGAAAAGGTGATAGCCAGGATCGTCCCCGATGAGTACTATTTTGGCCATCATCAGCATCAAGGGATAATGATTCAACAAACTACCTGACTCACGTTACCGACCACAACTTCGTCCTCCAGGACCGCCAAGTGGGCTGGGTCCTCACCCGCACTCCCAACGCTCTCGAGTAACTTTAATGCGCCGTCATCTTTGATCTTGAACAAGTGCACTTTGCCGTCTGTGACTTCGTTGGTTGCTAAAACCAGGCTCTTATCGCTAGGATGGATGGCGATCCAACTCGGATTAGTCCCAGCAGGGGACTGAGCAATAGCTTTTAACTTTCCAGCATCCGAATCAAATTCCAAGGTCGTGATATTGGGGGTGTAGGACGCAACAAGAATGCGGTACTTTGTCATGGTCGCAGTGGTGAAGGGTAGCAGGCGAACCGGAACGAATTGCTCACGACTTTATAGGCGTTATCACGCGAGATTGTGGGGTGGAAGTGATCGGATGTTTGCATTTGCTTGGACCGTGACTCGGCTCTCTAATCACCGAGGTTTGGCCCTTGGCTCGCCAGATTTCGGGATTCTCCCTGCTTTTCGTTATGGTTGAGCAATTGCGTGTAGATAATTTATCGATATATGCGCGGTTTCTTCGCGGAATATATAAGAGCACTCCGAGCTTCCCGCGACGGAGATTAATCTCGGTCAGCCAGTAGGGTGCCGGGTTGATAAACGTCGAGGATTCATAAAAGGTGATCGGAAGAGAATGTATGTTAGGTTACATTATCTCCGTACCATATCACTCACAATGCCATCCGGCCAATCATTCGCGCGTTCAGTTGAGGATACCAAAGGGAACAATCGATTAAACTAGCACTTTGGAGTAGCTAGCTTCGAGTGTCCCTAGAAAGTCGAGATGTGTTTGTGAAGTGTTCTGAACACCATCGGAAGGTTCGCAATCTAGTACTGTATTCTCAGATCCGTCGTCGGGTAAAGTCCTTGGTCGCCAAAGGCAGGAGCGGTGGCAAAGAGGGCAGAGTTCTTGGATGCCCTATTTGTAGATATAGATTAGCTTGTGTCACGCTCTTGCTTTTTTGTGCCTCAATGCCAGGGGGGAGAATTGCCTGGCGAGTCGTGACATGAGATCTTCGCTCCACTCGTACTCCGTCTTCATGTTGGAGAACGTGGGGTCGCCAGTGTTAATTGGGCCAAATCCGAGGGAGGAAAACGCGAGATGCAGGCACCTGGCGTGAAAGTCTCAGTCTCTGACCGCTGGTGTATGTAGGGCCTCGGTAGGCGCCGGGGTGTGTCAACATATTTGCAATTGATGTTCGATGACCGGGGACTGCCTCAACTGATTGACGACCACATCTGTCTATGGTATGCAAAGTGCTCGATACCCTGGGCGATATTGACGTGCTTGGTCCAGACGAATGGGACACGACCCGACACGATGAGCCAGCTTGTCCCTCCAACGACGGAAGACGCGATCCGGGCCGAGATCGCCAGCGCGGAGCTAGCTATGGCTGGTGAGTGGCATCCCACCTGCGACGAGCTCGGCTGATGCGGCACCAGTGGATGGGTCATTTGTCGAGACATCGTCGTCGCATGCGGCGCGCGAGCTCAAGAAACGACTGGACCAGCTGCTCGGCGTTGGCAAGAACGGCGTCCGGTCCCCGTACGCGCTTACGATCACCACCGCTGCGGACGGGACACGCGTCTACCGGGTCGGGTTTCGCCCGAATGACGCACAGGCCATGTCTCCCACGACGGGAGAGATGGCACGGCACGAGGGACCTGGCGGGCTGCTCTCTCCACTCACAGCGATGAACACGAGTTCGACGGCTGGCATCCATCAACGAGCCGCGACCCGGACTCACAGCCCATCGAGTGTGCTGCCTGTGCCCGGAAAGTCGTATGCTCCCAAGCCCCGCTCCGGCTCCATGTCCACCAGCCGGCCCTCGACCAGCACCTGGACTGTCGAGGCCGATAAGGTACCATTGCCGGACGATGGTCCTCCTGCTCCGGCGC
The DNA here is from genome assembly GCA_016906575.1 of Ceratobasidium sp. AG-Ba. Classification (NCBI taxonomy): domain Eukaryota; kingdom Fungi; phylum Basidiomycota; class Agaricomycetes; order Cantharellales; family Ceratobasidiaceae; genus Ceratobasidium; species Ceratobasidium sp. AG-Ba. The sequence continues at coordinate 3,785,709 of CP059641.1, read as the reverse complement.
TGGCATCGAGCAGCACGATCGGCCGACCGCGAGCCTATACCTGCCCCCAGTACTACCGTCTCGATAACACGGATCTCCAGATTTATAGCCGAACCGGGGATAGCGACATCTTCAGCTCGGTCCTGGGTTGGTCGGATGCACCCCGAGGTCTGTCCATTACCTCAACATCACGTTTTTCAGCTAAATTCCTCCATAGACATGACTCGCGACCCCCGCCCGATCAGCGAGCGCCCTTTCCTTCAAATCGAACCTGGAGCCTTTCCGTTTGGTCGCGGGATCATTTACACCCGTCCAACGCCAAACACAAGCGACACACGACGGTCCTCCCTTGACGGTCCCCCCACTACCGAGCCTCCCATTGAGACAGCTGCTCACGATAATCACGAGCCACCTTCGACCGATACCACCGACGTACTGTTGCCGATGATCAAATACCCAACTGATATCTTCCAAGTCCTCCAAACATACCGTGGCCGCCTCCCCGATTTAGATGTTGTGCTCGAATCCAATGACACCCCCACTGCGCGCCTCACGACCGCTACCTCTGCTGTGCCAGAAACAGATCCCCGCTTCGTTATCTTGGGCGACATCAAACCGCCTTCCGATACCATCACCACATCTCGGCGGAAAATCACAAAGCCGAAGCCCCTGGTGGTCCCGACCGACACGCTCGATGGGGATCAGCGACAGGTCATGGCTGCAACAATCGAACGCTGGGTCGCCCAACTCACTAGCGAACTCAACTATGACGCTCTTCTCGACTTTTTCTTGACTTATCGGGCATACGTCTCGGCCAACGACCTTTGTCATCTCCTGATCTCTCGTTTCCACTGGGCCCTCGAACCAACAGTCAGCGCGACGGATGAAACCGTCCGAAGAATTGTTCGTGTGCGAACATTTATAGCCTTCCGATACTGGCTTTCGACGTTCTTCCAAGTTGATTTTCTGCCGAACCGCGCGCTTCGGAACGAATTCACGAGCTGGCTAAATGCCCTGAGAAAGAGCCCGCAGCTATTGGCAAAGCCTGATGCCGTGGTAGGTTTTCTTCGAACTCGAACGTGTTCTCCCTATCTGACCATCGCGTAGATCATTATACAAAAGCTTCGAAAGATTGTTCGTGAATGCCGTGAACAGCACGCCGCACGAACCGACCCCAAGAGCCCCCAATCCCCAGTTGAACGTATCCCTGCTGAACCGACTGCTCTCAATCTACATGCGCTCCGCACAGCGTTTGAGCCTAGCGCTCTACCTACGTCTGCCATCCCCGGAAACGATTCGGACCCAGATCTTGTCGCGACAACTCCTGTTCATGACGCTCTCTTGGTCGTGTCCCCACACCCTAAATCCACGCCTGCCTCTCCACCCCGTAAATCATCTCTCGTCCTTCCATTCCCCCGATCGGACATTCACCCCCCGCGCCACCAGCTCGTTCCAATGCCAATGCACCACGGCCCTCTCACTCGCGCTCTGGTGAATACAATGGGTCGAATCGGGAAATGGAAACGCGGACTGGGAGCCCGGTCGACGATGAGCATGGTTGCGACCGTTGGAAGTGCTGGATGTGTCGACGCAAGCGCGTATGATAACGACCTGGGGTTGTTCGGTGTACCAGTTGGGGTTTCTTCGGCTACGAGCTCCGGCACCGTTGAAGTCGTTGCTGTTCGTGGAGGTGTCGAAGAGTACCTCAAAATGTGCGGTTTGGTTGCCAAGGGATCCACGGTGGAAGAGCAAGAGGCCGAAGCCGACGCTGATGCGGAGGGATCTGATGATGAAGCTGATGGAGATGCTAGTACCGAGGCCAACGATTTGACGATTGTTCCGGCCAAGATTTCCGAGGAGAAAGAGCGGGAGGCGGTCAAGGGACGCGATACGCCTACAAGTACATCTACCCCACGATTGGCGACCAAGTTTTCGATGGAGATGGATCAACCAATTGCAGAGGGAGAGGACGGGTCTCTGAAGCTTAGCCGACGTGCTGTGAGTACACATTTGGACCAATAAATCACTCGTGCTAACCGGATGTTAGTCTGATGCTACTCAGATGCAACTATACGTTACAACTTTGCGAGATTCTTGGTTACCCGAACCTGAGACCATTTCGATCGACGATGCCGACCTATCGGACTCGAGCTCTGAATCTGAAATCGTCCGCCGACCACCTCGTCGATTGCCCAATCGCCGCGATCTAGAATTTGCCACTGCTCGGACCGACAGCGTTTCTAGTTTGGCTGCACCTTCCAGCGTACCTTCTGTCCAGTCCGTTCAATCGGCCACAACACCGGATCACACCGGATTAGGCGGACCGATTCAGGAGTGGCAAGTCGATTTTCTAAATGAGGATAGTGATGATGGAAAGGGCCCAGGGGATGCTGAAGCTGCGCTGCAGCGCCTCGAGGGCCAAATCGACGCAGAAGAGCAGCGACAGAGGGATTTGAAGGTTGATAAATGGCTGAAACGCGTTCAAGAACTGAGCCTGCAGAGGAATGCGGCTGGCTCAGTTACCGGACGCGATGGCATAGGCGGGTTCGATTTGGCCGCTTTAGGTATCAACTTTGACGATGAGACCGGCGATGAAGAGGACGAAGAGCAAGAGGCCACCCAAGAAGGACATACCGAAGCGGAAGAAAGTGTAGCCGCCACGGATGGTATGTAGCATTTAGTTGGGCTATGATAAAGACGACTCTAACAGGACTATAGAGCGCGAATCCGTCGCCGCCTCTTCTCAAGTCGTGGAGCAGTCCGCGTCTGTATCTGCGCAGGCCTCGATGCGGCCGTCGGTGGAAATCCCGTCCGAGGCGAATGACTCCTCAGCGCGACAGCTTGGATCAAATATGAGTCCTGTCCAAGATGCGTCGTCTCCACGTCAAATGGAGGCTGCCTCGCCCCGCCAGCGGATACCGATGCAGTTTAAAAAACCCAGGGCGCCGAAAGACACGTCCTTTCTTTTACAACATCGTTCAGAAGTTATCGCCAATAACCTCTCGGCTATCGAACGTGGACTATTCATGGCAATCTCGTTTGAAGAGCTGGTGATGCACAACTGGGGTCCACAATCACACGAACTGGATATCACAGATTGGATGCAGTTTAGGACCGACGCCGCCCAACACAGAATCCAGCCAAGTGTCCAAAAGGAGGGCGGACGCGATCTATTGACGAGTGATATATTGGCCGTTCGAGCGCGCTTCAACTTGACAACCCAGTTTGTTACGAGCGAGGTTGTGCTTGCGCATCCATCACAAAGAGTAGGACTGGTTAATAAGCTGATCCGGATTGCATGGGTAAGTTTTATTTCTCACTTTCGAGTTATCGACCTAACCGGTACGCAGAAACTATATCGAATGAACAACTTCGCTACTCTCTGCGCAATTATAACCGGCCTTAACAGCGGACTAGTCGAAGCAGCAATGCGAAAATATTGGTCGGGTGTTGGGATGTGGGAGCTTCGAGTGTTTAAAGACTTGAAGTGGTTCGTGTCCTCAACGGACCACTTCCGTTTCATGCGGGATGCTATCGTTTCCGCTACTCACGATGCGCCCGGGACGGCCTCGGACAAAAATTCCGATGCAATGGTTGGCTGCATACCTTTCCTAGGCAAGTGTAACTCTCCATAGCGGAGCCTACCAACCTAATCCTTATCATAGGTATATACCTCTCCGAGCTATCCGAATACGCCAAACTTCCTGATTTCGTCGATCCAACCTCTCCGGAAATTCCTGTCGCACTTGATCCAGTCACCGGCGAGTTCGCCCCACTGCATGACCCCGAAATCTTCGTTGGATTACCGGAAACGCCATCGTATATGCCCCTTCGGCCTCTTATCAATGTTCATAAACAACGGCAAATATCCGCCGTCGTCAAAGCACTAGTCAATGGCCAGCATATGGCTAGTGCCTGCAAGTTCAGTGTCGAGCAAAAGGTATACTCGAGGTGTTTGAGGTTGAAATGCGCAGACGGTGCCACACTCTGGCGCGCGCTTGCTTCTGAGTAGATAATTTTTTTCTGTGGGATAAGGATAGACAAGGGTACAGCTATGTTTCCATGAACCTTTTGTTTCTCGTCATGTTGGGATTAGCTAGGATTGTATGGTAGTACTCGCACTTGCATATAGGAATTGCCCTTGGAACTTCGATCACGATGTGGGCTATCATCCCCTAATCTTTTCGTCTTAGCTCCTGTTGTTAATAGAAGTATTGTAATTTCAAAATCACTCTGAGTACCTAGAGTATTCATGGCCTACTGTAACAACTACCCCCAGGTTTGATACGCGCTGATGAATAATAGATGGCCCTTCATAGCGGACAATGCTTCCCCACAAAATAACTGGCCCTGGAGAAAAGGGCGCCTCTCCACTCTCATTCCGATCTCTTGATGTTTATGCTCTTATTATTATTCTTGTACTATTTTAGCAGGACGACCAAACATGCGTGGGCGATGTTTTCTCCTATACGCCAGTACACATCATCAACGGCCAGGATAGGCAGTGTAAATTTGAGTGTCTTTATCACTGTAAACAAAGATGGAAAGTAATCCGCTCTGAGTTTTACCTAAATCACCTTAAGAACGAAGAATGTATACTGTACATTTGGAGGAAAGGAAAAAGATACCGGAGTGACTACAACTTATGTATTTCTATCTCAAATCCAATCGCATATATAGGTAGTACACTCAAACATTCCCAGTATATGCGCTGTGCAGCACGTTAGCATTTGGATACTTCACCAGTAGTCCCTCATTTATCTTAGACATATTTCCGGGAGGCATCCATACTCCTCAGACCGACGGTCCAACGAATGAACTGTTTCATAAACTAGACTATTTATACCTTCATATTGCTCACGCGGAGATCACTCAGGTGCCCGTAAATGCGACATTCCGGCTAGTCATTCCGGGAGGACGAGGAGTACGAAATGCCTACCGGCGACTGGGCGGTTGCGGAAGCCTACGGAAACCCCAGTGGTAGTGTCATACCTAGGGAGTGGTTTTCATTGATATTGCAAGGCGCAAGATCAAGGCATGTATCACTCACTAGTCTGACAAAGGCGCGGTGTTCTGACCGTTGGCTATGTAGCTTTTACACAAGAAATGAACGAGTTACATATAGCTATATCACTACTTCGGGGCCGCCCCTAGTTCCCCCACTATTGCCGGTCCTAATGCCATTATGTATGCATGCATACATAGATCCAATAATACATAGCATACATACACTCGTCGACATAGGCTGAGTCATATTCATGAAAGGTTCGGAGCGCTCGTGTCCGGTTCAGAGGTTTGGGGTGACAGCCTCCACGATCTGAGCAGACGACCCGACATTCGCGTTTTGCAGATGTATCCTCTTGAAATATGTTTAATCATGAAATCAAGGCCCCTTATCTCATTCATAGTATCATTCCGTTTTTGACAGGCTATTGCGACTATATTATAAACGTAAAAACTCTATCTCGATCAGCGAGTTGCTTATCGGGGAACAGTTTCAAATACTGCAATATGCCTCAAACTAACAGTATGAGTAATGTAGTCTTAGGTAGTCACCTCAAATGGGTTTGATGGACGAATGTATTAGATAGGCTGAAGATTCCAACGCGGGCGCCGACTTCTACATTATCACCGCTTTTGGTCATCACTTGTGACTATGTGAATAGTGAACCAGAATTCCACCCATCCCAACGTCTTAGATCAACCCGAGTCGCTCGCCCAAGCAAGTTCGGCCAGAGATAAATGCTGCATAGAACGTACAGCTAGGAAACATTTGGGCTTAGCTAGTCAGTCATATCGTGGGTATGGAACGGCCGCCGCTGGGTCGAGTGGATCACTCGGACTTCTCATTTAGCATCCAGACGAGGGCACGCCATTCGGAGATGCTGACTGAGTCTCAGTGGGACCCTCCACAGCAATCTTGCTTCGCCGACGTCACCCCGAGGTGGAGACCCCTAATGAGGGTTGCTGCTAAGCGCCTGGCGTTTGCGATGCCGGTCGGCACAACTGGGGGTTCTCGGGCCGAAGTCGAGCTCATAAGCGTCGCGAACCGAGTGGAAGAATGCAGACCCCGCTTGACGATGCCCTCCTCGATATCGCGCAATTCTGACATCGAGTCTTCCGCCAACACTGTGGTTGACGAACCCCAGAGGCGGGTTGACCGGGACCCAGGAGCAGTTGATGAGGTTGTTGCTCCTGGTGAGGAGCCGTTAAACGAGGTCGAGCAGGAAAAAGGCGACCCATTTCTTGTTCAATGGGATGGCCCAGACGACCCTGACAATCCAAAGGTAATTAAGTTTCAAGCAAGCGGTGGCTGTTACTGACTTGCTTCGCAGAACTGGAGCCGCATGTTTCGATGGTACCTCACGATCCTTGGAGGTGTTACTGTGTTGAATGCGTATGTGGGGTAAAAACCGAAGCATCGATCTACCACTGACGCCTTTGCAGAACATTTGCCAGCTCAGCACCCTCGGGGGTCGAAGGGCAGCTGATTGAAAAGTTTCATCTTTCTACCATTGGTGCGTATGTCATGTTCATCTCGTCATCGCTGTGACTAAAAATATGCCACAGTGGCAATCTTGACCATCAGGTGTGCTATTCGTCATCATTTGATATTAACCGTTCGCTGACGTCTTGGCCCAGTCTTTTCGTTGTGGGGTATTGTGTGGGGCCACTTGCGTGGGGGCCACTTTCCGAAAGTTATGGACGGCGACCAATATTCTTAATCGGCTTTCTGGTTTATACAGCCTTCCAAGTGGGTTGTGCGCTGGCCCCCAACAAGGACGCATTACTCGTGTTTAGGTTCCTTGGTGGCACGTTTGCCGCATGTCCATTGACTAACGCAGGTGCGCTGATAGCAGACATGTAAGCTTGCTGAGTGCCCGGCTTTATTCAGTGTCTGACGAACGCATTCCTAGATGGGACGCCGACACTCGTGGAAAAGCCTTGGCGATTTTCACGCTCGCGCCGTTTGCTGGACCGGCGCTTGGGCCGACCGTTGCAGGCTACATGAGTGTGGCTGGAGTGAGCTGGCGATGGTTGTTTTGGTTGCTAACTATTTTTGTGAGTGGTACCGCCCGACCGATGTTTTCCCACGAACATCTGGTTATCAACTCTCCCACTAAATTACTATGCAATTAGGCTGGTGTTTGCACTGTCATCATGTTCTTCACTCTACCGGAGACGTACGCGTGAGTGCTTTATTCCGCTGCTCTAAAATTAGCGCTGACTTGAACCAGCCCAATAATTCTCAAAAAGAAGGCGCAAAAGCTCCGCAAAACGACCGGAGATGAGCGCTTTTTCAGCGCTATCGAGCGTGAAGACTTGCACTGGAAGAAGCGGTAAGCCTAAACCCGCGTTGGCTGACTGCTCGTCTGATCTTACTTGCGATCTAGGTTGGAAAACATTCTTGGGAGACCATTCGTGATGATTGTTCGAGAACCCATGCTGCTGGCCGTTACGCTGTACATGTCCTTCATTTATGGATGCGTGTACTTGCTCTTTGCGGCGTACCCAATCGTCTTCACACAAGGTCATCATTTGAATGTAGGCGCATCGGGTTTGATGTTCTTGCCGTTGTTTGGAGGAGGGGTTGCTGGCGTGATGTGCGTGAGTGTTATTCTGTTTAACATCTGCCGTCCAGGAGCTGATCCAGACCCAGTACCTAATTGTCTTCAACCCAATGTATGAGAAACTCATGAAGAAGTTCTCGCCAAAGCCTGTTCCGCCCGAATATCGGTTGGACATGGCCCTCCTGGCCGGCCCCCTTTATGCTATTAGCTTCTTTTGGTTCGGGTACGCCCACTCTTCCTACAAACACCTTCCGTAATCGGACTCATTTTCTGGTCCCAGATGGACTTCCTACCCCCGAATTCACTACCTTGCTCCAGCCTTCTCTGGCGCCCTCTCTGGATTCAGCATTGTTCTCCTTTTCCTCTCCTTGTTCAACTACATCATCGACGCATACCTGATGTTCGCGGCATCGGCGCTCGCCATCTCGACCGTCGTTCGATCCATGTTTGGTGCAGGCTTCCCGTTATTTGCAACCAACATGTACGAAAATCTGAACCCGAGAATCGCGAGCACGGTCCTGGGGGCGATAGCACTGGTCATGATCCCAATTCCGTTTGTACTCAAGCGGTATGGAGCTATTATCCGGAGAAAGTCTAAATACGCACCCTCGAATTAGGAGTGTGGTGATGGGATTGAGCTAGACGCACGGACAGGGAGGTGATCTATATATGTCTGGTTCCCATCTAGAATGCTTGTTGTAATTATTTCTTCTAATCATGTTTTTGCTACGGCTCCCTGTCATTTAGTTAGGTAATTGGGTTAGGCACAATGTATCATTAAAACGCATCGGTGTTCTCCTTGGTTATCTGTATCCCAGATGACCTGCTTGACGAATCTAACCGAGATCATTTTGTTGATGGACCGAAATCTCAATTTGGGACAAATAAGTATTCCAAACAACTCAGATGAAAGAGACAGCATGATGTAGCCTTGACGCGATTAGATAACGACCGTGGTCGATGTTCTTCTCTCTCTGACATACCCTACCCCACACCAATTCGAGCTCCGAGTGCGAGAATCAATGACACGAAATTCGGGTACTGCAGATTCCGATATTTACATTTCTCATAGCCTTCGAACGAAGGACATGAAGATACGTCTCACCAGTCTGCAATTGGAACACTAACACTCTGATATGGATAGCGGCACAGATCAGAGCTCTATAGCAGAATAATACCGATTCCGATTTGTTAGTTACATTAGGTTGACCAACACCATGTCAATATATTACACCAAATACGAGAACCTAACCCCTCTAATTCCTCACAAACGGATGCATCAACGCCTCCTTGGGTGTAATGCGCCTAGCTGGATCCAACGCCAAACACCGATCAAGCAAATCAATAAAGCTCATGATTAGTTTCGAGTCCTCGTCTGCAACCTTCCCTCCGTTTGCAGCGAGAATTCGGGCTCGAACGTCTCTATTCGGTTTGGAGATCATGACTTTACGCGTGACATCCTACAATAATAGGTCAGTCAGGACAAGCCAGGACAACGAACAAAACGTACTCCGCCCGTAATCTTGTCCTTTTCGACACTCAAAAATGCACCGGTGTCGTCGAAATGTGTGCTTCCAAACTTGGCTTTTCGAATCATCTTGGTGTTGAATCGGCCCTTGAGTTCCATCATATGCAACAGCATTTGGTTATTCGTGCGGCCTGGGAAGAGAATCTTTCCTGTGAAGAGTTCGTATAGCGTGCAGCCGATGGACCAGATATCTATCGAAGCGTCGTATGGGAGACCGAGAACTAGAAAAGACCTGGGATTAGCACAAAGGCGAAGGAGAGCTAAAACGACCCACTGATTTCTGGAGCTCGATAGAATCGGCTCACTAGATAAGGTGTGATGTCATTTTCGGACACGTCCGAGGCAGACCCGAGATCACAAATCTTGACAACCGTCTTGTTCTCGCTCACCTACGTCCTCATCAGTAAGAAAATTCATAACACAAGGAGAGACGCACTAGAATATTATCTGGTTTGATATCCGCGTGCATGATGTTCGTCTTTTTCAATAAGGAGAGGCCAAGGAAGAGTTGATGGGCGTATGCGCGTACGGCGCGAATGTTCAGACCGACGTCCTTGCCGAATTTCTTGATCACGTCTCGGAGGTTCATGCTATCGTCCAAATCAGTCAACCATGTCGTGAGAGGGGTAGGATCACGGCGAACCTCAGCGACTCGAAAACGAGACACAGATGCCCACGATGCTCAAACGTCCTCTCGAGCCTGATCAAATGTTTCTTATCGTCAGGATCGGCAGCCGCGAGCTTGTTCAAAATCTGGATCTCCTTTTGTCCGGCTTTAAACCTGTACTCTTCTTGTTAGTCTCGATCCAAATCGAAACGACAAGACTCACATGCTCTCCTGACTCCGGATAATTTTGATCGCCACCTCGCGCTGATCCTCAACGACTCGTGCACGCACCACAGCCGAAAACATGCCCTTGCCGAGCGTGGAAAACACTTGGTATTTCCCATTGTCGAGCAACTCGCCGAGGATGATCTGGTAATACCCCTCGGGGTCGTCTGCCTCCATATTGAGCGCCGCGCCAGGAGCCGCAATCGGGACCGGGATGACCGGTTTCTTCAGACGGCCGCCAAAACAAAGATTAATTCGCGTGCAGACAGGAAAATAAAAACGACTTGCAGAAGGCAGGCTCATCTTGATCTTGCGGCTCCCGACGGCGAACATGTCGTCCAGGTCTTCGTCTTCCTCCTCGTCGTTTGGGTCTGCGAGGTCTGTGCCGCCGTGTTCGTTTCGTTCGCCGATGCCGTCTGCGACGTCGTGTGCGACCCGACGCGCTTGATCTTCGCGCATGTCCGAGGTTGGGTCGTATTCGGCGGCGGAGATTTGCATGTCATTGTTGGTCGGGAGGTCGGAAGTGTCGATGGCAGGTGCAGATTGGCCATTGGTTTTGGTGAGGGAGAATGCTCCGCCTCCTCCGTCCGAGCTGCCAGGCGTCATTTGACCTGTGACCAAAGTTAGTAGAACGAAATTGAGATAGTAAACAGCTTGCCATTTTCGACTGCAGCACTCCCGGCCCTCTCGGGAACAGCGACCTCGGACATGGGTTCGGGCGTGTCAGACGGTCGACGGCTAAGGCTGGCCTTGACTTCTTCGACTACATGGACGGGAATGGGTGTCGGGGGAGCCCCGTTGCTCGCGGCTCCGAGCGCCAAACCACTAAGCGACAAGGCAGGCGAGGGTGGAACGACCGGATTCGAAGCGGCGGCGGCATGTTTGGCCAAGATGGCTTGTCGTCGAGCGCGTCGTTGGGCGATCAGATCTTCGAGTGGGGGCGGAGACGGTGCGAGGTCGAGCTGCATTTCTGATTCATCTTGTTTCGGTGGCTCGGTTGGCTGGTCGGATGGTTTGGCATCTGTGGGTGGGGCCGGAGCATCTGGCCGGGGAGGCGATACCCTACGGCAAATGTGAGCACATGAATCGCGTAGAGACCAGCAGACTCACTCTCCCTCTTCGCGCTCCTCGTCCCTCGCAACGGGCGAGGCAGGCTTGGGTGATCTGCTCCGACGGGGTGCATATCCTCGGTCACGGCTCCGGTCACGACTGCGATCTCTGCCTCGGTCACGGTGCCTGCGCTCTACAGAAGACCGTCGATCACGCTCCCGGTCGCGCTCTCGCTCACCGCGTCCATGTCTGTCTCGGTCTCTCTCCCGCCTTCCACCCCGTCGATCTCGTTCTCGGTCCCGGTCCCGGTCTCGATCTCGATCGCGTGGACGACTGTCTGCCCGTCGGTGGTCTCTGCCGTCGCGGTAGTCGGACTCTCTCCTGCGCTTGGTCTCGCTGTCGCTGCCGTACGGGAGGGAATCGTGGTCGTGGGGAAGCGGACGTTTTGCAGCTGTGGACATGGTGATTGATTGCGGTTGTGGATAGAAAGGTTAGCAAACGACGCAGACAAATGTGGGCTTGAACACCGCACGAGTAGAAATGCTCTTTTGCCGCACACCTGCAGCCGTGGTCGAGCGCAGCAAGAGTGGGGCGATTTCCCAATGCGCGCTGACTCATCCTCCCTTTAGCGCCCGCATGTCATTTTACCTTTTGACTCGGCCCAATGACGCCCGAGTCTCTCCGGAACATTCGTCCCGCCCGTTTGCGTTTTCCTCGTCTTCCATCATACTGCTTTCTGTGCCACATATACTTCCTCTCTCGTGCTTTGTACCGATACACCACAGTCCAGGCTGACTTGTGGTATCCCGGATTGTGAACTTGCTAAATCTTGCCACTGCAGAGGTCCTGTCAATTTTTACTATATCTAGGTAACTCGACATCTTCTCGAGCTCTTTTCTGCTGCAATGTTTATTGGAACATCAACATTGGAGAACTACATCATCGTCACTATTATCTATGCCCTAAGAGCTGTCGCACCCCTATCCTTTTTGCACCTTGGTCTGGTCTACTTGCTGCCGGGATATCTCCTGAGGTCATACTCTGTCCTAAATATATATGCTCTAGTCGAATGCATATTCTACTTGTTTGTCTATTTACCACGTAGAGCTCGCATCCAAAAAGTACGTAAATGCTCAACCAGGCATATCATTACACATTCTCTCGCTGCCGGCTCACAAGTTCATTCCTAAAATCAGCCTGCGAATCATCCACCTCGGCTATCCCGCGCCGCACGCTCCGAACTCCTCAAGAGATGCAAATCAAATCTACCCAATCCAGACGATTTTCTAACAGGCTGGCACCTGCCTTCAACCTCGTCCGACTCGACCATTCGAAAGGACAACATCAAAGACTGGCTCCTTTGGGGATTCTTTTCAACTTCTCAAGCTGAACCCGAGACTGAAGACGAAATAGACGAATATATTCAGCTCTTGGAGGAGAGTCTCGGGCGAAAGATCCCCGAAGGACGGAATGAAAGCGTCAAGAGCATTCGACTCACCCTGGATGATATTGTAGTCTACCATCGCCCATTTGTGTATTATATGGTAAGCCCCTTGTTTCAACTTCCAGGCCACTTTACAACTTTCGTAGGCCATAATGCTCGTAGACACGCTTGTCGCTCTATGTCTCTTCCACTCGGGTTTCAGACACTATACCAGCTCGCAATCCGTATTCCCATCTTGTTTTCATACAAATTTCTCATCTCAATCTCCGTCGGAAACACTATCATACTGGTACCGTCCACCAAAGAAATCCAGCACGGGGCCTGTGCTCTTATTTTTGCACGGCATCGGCATAGGCTTGTTCCCATACGCACCCATGCTCATATCCTACTCCAAGAAACACCCAGAAAGGGCGATCATAATCCCAGAGCTCCTGTACATCTCGTCACGGCTAACCTCCCCACCCCCGCCACAATCTGTATTCCGGGACTCGATTCACGCGATATTCAAACACCATAAGATCAAAGACTACTCACTCGTCGCACACTCGTACGGAACAGGCCTCGCAACCAGTCTCATCAAACCTTCGCACCTCGTTTCGGACCGTCCTCCCAACGACCTCCAACCGCCCTCGTCCGTGGTTCTCTTGGACCCAATCTCAATCTTGCTTCACCTTCCATCAGTCGCACGAAACTTTCTCTACCGCCTTCCAAAATCCGCAAACGAGCACGAACTGTACTATTTCGCGTGCACAGATCCAGGTGTAGCGCATACTCTCACCCGGCATTTCTTCTGGACAGAGCACATCATTTGGAAAGAAGAACTCGCCAACATTGGGCTGGACAAGAGTTCCAAACCTAGAGTCGCAGTCGTTCTGAGTGGAAAGGATATCATTCTAGATGCGCCCACCATCTGGACATATCTCACAGGACTCCCGCCTCCCACCGACCAATCGACTGATCCGTGGCCATTTGTACCACCTGCACCTCATCCTTCGTCGCTCGTTCCCATACAATGCCAGGACACTCCGAACATTTTAGCCATGTATTTCGGAGGCTTGGACCATGCACAGATGTTTCTTTCGCCAACGGCTTGGAGGGCGGTGATTGATATAATGGATCAGGTATCCGGTGGGGAATAGAAAATGTTGGCTATGTGAGCGTAAGAACATCCGGGTACTTGCTTATAGGATAGGTGGAATGTAGATACACTAAATGATTAAGTGATAAAGATTTCTCCTACAATTCAGTGTGCCATGTCATATCTGCTTCGAGGCGATACACTAGTCGAGTAATTATTTACCCATGCCCTAGCATTTGGCATCTCCATCTCTCATTTGGTCCATCCATTCAATAACACGCCCACTTGAGGAGGATGATACGACACGCGTAAAATAGTATAATTGAAAGACAGGACCTGTACGATAGCTTCCACGAAATACGATCGCATAGTATACACAAAGTCTACCAAACCAAAAACCGACTGAGACCTTCTAAAACCCCATATACGAACTATCATGAGCCTAATGTAACCTTGTTCAAATCGATAATCTCGCTCAGCTGCGCACTCCTCTTTTTCTCCGCCGCTATTTGCTTTTCGAGCAACCTAACATGACCGTTGGTATGGTTCACCCGGTAATACAGGATCAAGCACTCACTTGATAATATTCTCTTGCTCCGAGAGCCTCTCTTTTGCACCTTGCCGCTCTCTCTTCACCTTTTCCTCTGCAAGCTTTACCCTCGCTTCATACTCCTTGACTCGCGCCTCCCATTTCATCTCCGAGCTCGCGTTCCTCTCCGACTGCTGTGAGAACTTTTCTTCTGCCGTTGCGAGTTGGTTCTGGGCGTTTTGCAGTCGGCGCTCTGCATTCAGCGCTCGTGCAGATAGGGATCGGATTTCGGCGTTTGCGCTCACGCCATCTCCAGAAGATGCCCGTCGTAATTGGCGTATTTGGATGGTGAGTTCGTCGTTGTGGGACTGGTGAAATTCGGTCAGCATTCGTTGTGCCTCTGGGATCAAAGACTCACGCGAAGTGCATCTAGCTCTCCCTCCTTTGCAACCAACTTTTTCCTCCAAGCTTGTCGAGCGTCCGCAACGGTCTTCAGACTCAACTCGAACTTGTCAAGGCCTTTGATTCGATGATCCAAGCTTTTGTTCATGTCCCTACAAATCAAATTAGAAATTAGTAATAGTACCTGAAAGCAAACACTAATATATCCAAAAATGGACGCACTGGATCTTCCCTAGGAGTTTGGTCTCCAGCTCCTTCGCGCGTTTCGTAAACTCAGAGTTGAGCAGCGTGAGTGATCGCAGCCGTTCGAGGATCCGGTCATGGAAGATCGCAAAGTTTGTGAACGGCTTGGTGTCACCCGAACGTTTCTGTGAGAAGATCATTAAGATAACCACTGAACGAAGCAGAGAGGTGTACTGACTTTATCCACACCGAGGATCTGGTCGACATACTTGCAAATCGTAAGCAATAGCGTATTTCGTTCCGTAATTTGTTCGCGATATTGAGATTCGGTCGTCGTAAAGGAGCGTTGATCCTTGGATAGCCTCGACTCGAGCTCGGTGAATCTAGATTTATAATTGGCTGCATCCGCCTCAGCCGTCTTGAGATTCTGTGTAAAGTACTCAGTATGGTTTCATCGAAAAATTCGGCAAACAACTCACAGCTTGAGCGGTATCCAACTTTTCCGACAAGTTTAATCTTGCTTGACGCTGCACTGCAAGCTGCGTCTCGAGGTCCCGCTTTTCAGAGTGCTGCGAATCACAGATACATTTGTTGACATCAACCACCCGCTCGAGCCATAATAGCGTACCATTTTATCGACGACAGCCTCTCGCTCCCTTCCCCTCGCTTCCGCATCCGCCAATTCGCGTCTTGCGCGGGCCAACTCATCTTCGCACCTCTCCAGATCACGCTTCAGTCGGTCGAGCTCGAGTTCCAACGAGAATTTGTCGGTTGTCGAGGATTCGCGTGCGGCCTCGAGTGTTCGCAGGGCGGATTGGACGGCGGCAAGGTCGTCTTCGCGTTGGTGAAGCGTCATCTCCATCGATCGGAGCTCGTTACGAGCGTGCTCCAGGTCCTAGTTCCACTCTTAGTTTCGGCTTCAATAGGGACTAACGTGAGAATTACCTGCTCCAGCTCGTCAACTGCCCGGGCTTGAACCCTCTCGGCATCCTCGACTCGCCCTGCCCAAATCTTCGCCTCCTTTTCTCGCTCCAACTTTTCCCTCTCCCACTTTTCCTCGGTTTGCGCAAGCTCATCTTCCAGGGCTTTCTTGTCGGCTTCCAGATCTTCACGAACAGCTCGCAATTCATCGAGTTCATCCGCAATGATCTCATCCCGTCGAGCAAGCTCCTCTTCTCGCTCACGCTGGCCAGCAAGCAGACGCTCGATCTCAGCATAGGAAGCTTGAAGCGCCCGGAGTTCGTCTTTGGCGTCTGCGAGTTTCTACACGTATCTGTCAGTGCTTTGATGTGAGTAAAAACGACGGGGAGCTCACATCTTTGAGAGCGGCAACGACCTGCACTTCGACCTCTCGCTCTTGCCTCGCGTCCGCCTCGGCGGCTTGAGCAACTTCTAGCGCTTCCTCGAGTTCGTACACCCGCTTTCCTTGAGCAGCAATCTCGGCATTCGCGGCCTCCAAGTCCGCCTCCAGGTTCTCCTTTTCCGCCAGCAGATCATTGCGCTCCGTTTCGACGTGCGCAAACGCCGTCTCGACTTGGTCGTGCAAGTGATGCGTGTTGTCCTCTAGATCTTGGTTTCGGAGACGCAGCTCTCGTATCTCTTCTTCTCGTTGAGCCAAGGCCTAGTGGAAAACAACTCAGCAGAGACACGAAGAAAGACGAGACCACCCACGTCTTGCATCTCTTCCACCCGGGATCCAAGCTCCGCCATTTCTTGCCGCCACTCTGCGTCCCTCTCGTCCATGTCCGCCCTCAGCTCAGCCTCCAGCACTTGGAACTCATTTTCTCGACTCTCCATCTCGATGTTCGTTGCCGTCAGCTTGTCTCGTAGGGCGTTCACGTCCTCTTCGAGCGCCTCCCTCTCCAACTTGTCGTCTTCGAACTGTAGTCGAGAAGCAGATCGCTCTTGCAGCGAGGCTTCATGTCGGCGAATCAGTTGCTCGTGCGCCAGTCGCATAGCGTCCAACTCTTCCCGCGCGTCGTCCCTCTCCTCTCCTAGCTGGGCTATGGCGTCGAGCTGAGCTTGCGCTTCTCGTCGGAGGGCCAGATTCTCGTCCTCCAGCTCCTCTACCGCCTCGGGTGCGGATCGTTCGAGCGCCTCGTTTGTCTCCTCTAGCGCCTGCCGGACATGTTCAAGTTCGTCTTCTAGCTGAGCATTCCGATTCCTCAGATCCTGCAGCTCGGCGCTGCCCCCTCCCCCACCCGACCCAGTCCGCCTTCGCAAGGCCCTCAGTTCTCGTTCTCGTTCGTCTAGCAGCCGCTCCGCCTCCATTCGTCGAGCCCTCTCCTCGTTCAGCGCCGTCGAGCTCGCCCCGGCATGTTCCATCTCCCGCTTCAGGTCGGCCACCGCCCGCTCCGCGTCCGTCGCTGCCTTTCGATGCTTCTTGAGCTCGACACGCTGGGATTGTACTTCGATTTTGAGTGAGATATTCTGCTTGAGCGCGGCCTCGAGGTGGTCTGGAGCGAGTTGGTTGAGGCGTTCCTCGAGAAAGTGGACCTTGAGCTTGAGCGCAAAGTTCTCGCGCTTCACTTGATCGATGAGCTATGTCATTTATTAGCCCCATTTCATTCATAAGCCGAAATCCATTCACCTTTTCTTGTTCACGGAGAGTCATCGTTGGACCCTTGTCCGTTCCGCCTCCTTTCGCCTCCTTTCCCTTTGCTCGCGGTGTCGCAGGCTCCAGCAACGACGTCCTCGTTTCTTTTCCCGGGCTCGGCACGGGACTCTCTGCGCCGTTTCCGCTATCCTCTGCGAGTCGGTCCGCGAGTGACTCGTCGACATCTCGAAGCGCAAAGCTGTTGATTCGTTGCGGTCCCATCGAGGGTGTGCCGGCGCTGTCGTCCATTCCGGTCACCGTTTTCGCACTGCTTCGTCGTCGAGGTACGGGAGAGGGAGTCGCGACAGGAGCAGAGGACAGCGTTTGGGACGAGCCAGACGGCTTTCGAGATGGCATGGGAGACGAGAACGAGGACTGGAGCGAGCCAAGTGAGAGATCATGTGGGAGAGAGTAGCCAGACGCGTCGCCGTTTGCTTCTTTGAGGCGCGATGGTCGCCCACGCGCCGACATGGTGGTGGTCACTCTCGGATGCGCGTGGCGGGTGTGGTCGAGTTAGATAAGACGAGACCGGCGCTTGGGGGGGTCATGACTAAGCCAAACAGTCAAGACAAGCACATTATTGCCGTTTGCAAAAGTACTTTTCGCAAGCGCCGAAAAATTTGTCATTTCGCTCATTCCGCCCCCGAAAGAATTGGACGTATCACAACTGTTTGAGGCTCTGGAGGCTCAGTAGATACGAAGAAATAGACTTGAGGGTAGTGCGGATCGAATGGTATTAACCGTACGTCAGGAAAAGTACTTGTTGAAAAACCGCCTTTCAGGCTCGAATCGTGTTTTCCACGACGAGGAGACGTCCGATGGGCTCCTCGAGTGAGATAAACACGCTTGTAGTACCATATTATGATACTAGATAGCTATCTTACAATTTTGATAAGGCTCTCGTGTCGATTCAAGAGTGACGCCTGGAGGCGTTTTCGCGTTTTCACCTTAAGCAGCGTTTAACACCTCTAGGAAAGGTGTCAATCTCTTCCTGGCGTGTGATAGGCTCCGTCCAAGGCGTGGCTAATCTGTAGCTGGGAAGCAACGGGTAAAAAAGAGCAAAGAGCTCACTCAAAGTTGATTTTTCAACCTTTGGCTAATGTGATGTGGCTAATACCGTTCGAACTGCGTTACTCTTGCGAGCAACATGTGATACCTATCATGTCTACTAAGCTCCAAATAGTGGAGATATGGCCGATTCTTTCTAGCTCGTGACGAGCGAAATGACAAATTTTTCGGCGCTTGCGAAAAGTACTTTTGCAAACGGCAATAACTTACATCAAGAAACAATGGCTCATGGTATGGGCACGGCGCTCACGCCATGAGCAATTTGAGCAAATTTGAGCAAGGGAGAATCGGAACGTGCCACATCGGGTCAGCCGGTACCAGTTGGCCTACGCGTCGATTCATCGGACAGCGTGCCTTGATGGGTTTAGCTCGTGCTCAAATGGCTCAAATTGTTCATGGCGTGAGCACGGTGCTCAAATGCTCCAATGGCTCAAGTTTTGAGCTTTTTGAGCCAGTTTTTTTTCTCCCGATGGACGCGCTTGATTTCCTCGACCGTCGTGCCTCAACGACAGCAAGTATATGCAGCTAGTGTGCTACCGTAGAACGTCACAATTGCACTGAACGCTACTCATCTGCAGTTACATCCTCGAAAACCTTGCAAAATTTACATTCCATGATGCTGTCAGTACATGATCTAGCGTGTAGCTTCTAGGTTACAGTTAACTCGCATCCTGCACCTCCGGCTGAAAATAGTTTGCCCAGTTCTCACCAACTCGATCAACACCGTCGGAGTGGAACTCAAGCCGCAAAAGCCCACGCCTGGAAATCAACGTAATATGATTAGGCCGAAGGAGACAGTCCCGCAAGTCAGGATGAATCCAGGCTAGACGCTTCGACTGATCGGCAATCACCCAACCATCGTCATCCATGGACCAGGATCTGTGAGAGCCCGGAGAGCGGCAAGTCGAGTTGCACGTGTGTGGTTGATTGTCGAAGACGGATATTGGAGAGTCGGCAATAGAGGGGCTCTGATTCGACGAAGCGGCGGTCCTATGGACCGGTACCTGCACAATGAGTATATCATTCTGCGAGCAAACTGCCATAAAAACACCATCCGGCGAGTATGCGACACTGGCAACGGGAGCATTGAGTTCTCCGGTCAGGCCGTAAAATGGTTGCCGAGTCTGCGCGTCCCAGATCCGAACAGTCTTTTCAGAAGAGCCAGAGACGATGTATGCGCCGTCGGGTGAGTACTGTACTCCCGAGACCATACCGGTGTCCCCCGTCCCCAAGCATTTCACCCCGCCGGTAGATATTTTATGTGTCCCTGTCCCCTCCCACATCGCCGTCAGGGGACATATAAAATATATATACAAAACTGAATGTAGATAAGCACATAAAAACATATTGGACACAACTATCCGGTACAGAACTCAGTCAAAATTGCTTGGGAGTCCCCTCCTTGCCGTGTACTAGGCTTTAGTATCCAAGCTCATCGTCGGGGAGCGATAGCTGTGAATAATTCTACAGCAGCAACAGTATTTTTTGAGGGCAAATGAATAAAACATCAAACTCGAGCATTTAAGTATATGCTGGTTGCAGAACCATCGATTAGACAGAAGGGCGTAAAGGTGACTGACGTGGTTGCCCTGAAGATTGTCGTCTTGTACTAGTAGTTGTCATGAGCATTCTTGTGGATTCCTTTTGCCATGCCTCGAAAGTGATGGTGAGCTAAGTATACTCTCATGCCAACGACGATACTCGAGTAGAACCGCCGGGAGTGGCGTTTTAGTAGGATTTCATGCCTGGATAAGTATTCTCCTGTACAGGCATACTTTATGCGCCGCTCAAACGAGTCTTTTTCACACTTCCTTTGATTGGTCTAATCACTCGTACTGATACGTAGGTACAGCTCAAAGCAACAGATACTGGTCTAATCTCCTCACCGTTGTATGTCCCCTGTCCCCAACTTGGACCGCCAGTAGACCCGGGTGAAGCGCAAATAAGGACACACATTAGGGCGCTTAAATTCCATTATGTCATCGCCGCTACGGTCTCGGGAGTACAGTATCCCACAGACCTGACCCAATCAGTGTGACCGTGGAGTGGCTCACCGACTTGCTGTCCCGTCCGTGCATCCCAGATCCGAACAGTTTCGTCATAAGAGCCGGAAACGATGTATGCGCCGTCGGGTGAGTATCCCACAGAGTAGACCGAATCAGTGTGACCGTGGAGTGGCTCGCCGACTTGCTGTCCCGTCCGTGCATCCCAGATCCGGACAGTCTCGTCTTCAGAGCCAGAGATGGTGTATGCGCCGTCGGGTGAGTATCCCACAGACAAGACCCAATCAGTGTGACCGTGGAGTGGCTCGCCGACTTGCTGTCCCGTCCGTGCATCCCAGATCCGAACAGTCTTGTCACGAGAGCCAGAGACGATGTATGCGCCGTCGGGTGAGTATCCCACAGAGTGGACCAAACCAGTGTGACCGTGGAGTGGCTCCCCAACTTGCTGTCCCGTGCGTGCATCCCAGATCCGAACAGTTTCGTCATCAGAGCCAGAGACGATGTATGCGCCGTCGGGTGAGTATCCCACAGAGTGGACCAAACCAGTGTGACCGTGGAGTGGCTCCCCAACTTGCTGTCCCGTGCGTGCATCCCAGATCCGAACAGTTTTGTCATCAGAGCCAGAGACGATGTATGCACCGTCGGGTGAGTATCCCACAGACAAGACCCAATCAGTGTGACCGTGGAGTGGCTCGCCCACTTGCTGTCCCGTCCGTGCATCCCAGATCCGAACAGTCTTGTCATAAGAGCCAGAGACGATGTATGCGCCGTGGGGCGAGTATCCCACAGAGTAGACCGAATCAGTGTGACCGTGGAGTGGCTCCCCAACTTGCTGTCCCGTGCGTGCATCCCAGATCCAAACAGTGTTGTCATCAGAGCCAGAGACGATGTATGCGCCGTCGGGTGAGTATCCCACAGACCTGACCGAATTAGTGTGACCGTGGAGTGGCTCGCCGACTTGCTGTCCCGTCCGTGCATCCCAGATCCGAACAGTCTTGTCATAAGAGCCAGAGACGATGTATGCGCTGTCGGGTGAGTATCCCACAGACCAGACCGGAGCAGTGTGACCGTGGAGTGGCTCGCCGACTTGCTGTCCCGTCCGTGCATCCCAGATCCGAACAGTCTCGTCATAAGAGCCAGAGACGATGTATGTGCCGTCGGGTGAGTATCCCACAGAGTAGACCCAATGAGTGTGACCGTGGAGTGGCTCGCCGACTTGCTGTCCCGTCCGTGCATCCCAGATCTGAACAGTCTTGTCACGAGAGCCAGAGACGATGTATGCGCCGTCGGGTGAGTATCCCACAGAGAAGACCCAATCAGTGTGACCGTGGAGTGGCTCGCCGACTTGCTGTCCCGTCCGTGCATCCCAGATCCGAACAGTTTCGTCATGAGAGCCGGAAACGATGTATGCGCCGTCGGGTGAGTATCCCACAGAGTTGACCGAATCAGTGTGAACGTGGAATGGCTCGCCCACTGGTTTCCCGTTCCGTCTATCCCAGATCTGTATCGACCCATCGCGATGACCTACCGCCATTTTAATGGTCCCACTTGAGCACGTAACACAAACAACCTCCTTGTGTGTATGCAAAACCTGGATCGGTGTCGTCCGCTTTGCCCTAAGCACTGTACTAGTTCGCCCCACCACTTTCTGCCTCAGTCGATAGCGTTGTGATATTGGCCTTTCTTCCGACCAAAATGAAAGGTATGATACGTAGATATGAGGCGTACTGAGCTGCACCGGGAAGGATGCGAACCCGCTCGCAAACTCCCATGCGTCCCACAGTAGCCCCCGGATTTCTTCCGATATGTTGCCTTGATCCTTGTGTAACATCAGATTCTTTCATTCGGTTGTATTCGGCTATTGTACGTACCTTGCACCACTGGCCTGCATCGTATAGTAGCCCCACACCCTCCTTGATCAACTTCTTTAGGTTCATGATCTCCATCCATACCAGAAGTTTTGTAGAAAGAAATGCTAACAATGGCCCATTGTGATCGATTGAGCTCCCCGAAAGTTGCATATGTAGCCCCCAATATCGGCATGAGTACAGAAGCTCCTCCGAGATAGTATTCATTTTCTGCTCCATGTCTGCAACCTCTGAGTCAAGGACATAAGATGAAGTGAGACTGCAGATGTTGAACGATACTCTTATCGAAATGAGCTGGTCAAAGCAACGGCGTGACAGATGCTCATGAGCGCCCCTCGGATCACAGTGGAAGTCTTTTGAACGCTTCGCGTTGAGCATATAGTCAGGGAATGACGCATGGAGCGTTGCGATCACTCCTGTCGTACCAGACTTGTGCAAAACCGATGCTAGGGAGCTAATGACTGGCTCGACGATCTCATCGCCATCGAGCTTCAGTAATCCAGCCAATGAGCCAATAGACAGCGGCTCCTGAGCGCAGATCACTGTTTCGAGGATAAGCTTGGTAAGTCTCTGTTCCCCCTTGCTCAGCCCCCTGTCTTCGATCACCGACTTGAGTATCGCCGTATACAGCGCATCTATCTCTTTCTCGCCATCCGTCAGGCTTGTTCCTGATCGATAGCTATCGAACACTTCCCGCAATCTTTTCGCCATCCATCTAGTGCCACCGCTCTCGATATATCGAACGACCGTGGCAGCATAGATGAACAGCACGCCCGATCTCTTAGCGAGGAGCTCGATATCTCCAGGGGATACCGCTTCGTACGAGCCAAGCTTTCTATCGAGATACAGCTTTATGTCTGCCTGTACGACAGGGTTATCAAGCTCATGCAACCGCAGCTCCTTGGGTGTACTATCCCCCGTATCCTGACGCAGCTTTTCGAGAATATCGGCTTCCGGACGACTTGCCACAAACATCTTGACGGGCAAATTCGCGGCATGAGAGAGTAGAACATCCAGGATCTTGCCAACTTGCTCGCTCTGTTCGCACTCGTCCAATGCGTCAATTACAATTACTAGGTCAAACGGTAGTGCGTTCTCGATTGCACGAAGCGGCTTGGCAACTAGGCACTCGAACTGCTCCTGTAACGGCTGGTTGTGTACTTCTAGATCTTTTAACGCGGTCGACACTGCATGACGAAACGGTCGAGAGAACAGTGCAAGTTGATACGATATCGTTGGTATGATGTAATTCACGTTCCGGCACGACGGAACCTGTCGAGAACAGTAGAAGCTTGCTGCTAGTCTCTCCCTGGACTTTAGTTCTTCGCAGAAGCTATATGTGATCGTCGTTTTGCCAGTACCAGCCATGCCGTTGAGCCAGTATATCTTTTCGCTTGACCTGTTATTCGCCCAACGACTCAGGTCTTTCAGGACTTTAATGCGCGTATTGGGGGTACATCCAGCTCGACGAAGGCCTTCCGATGCCGCTGAACGATGCTTCGCCTCTGAGGCGACAGGCAGGCTTCTCAGGTGAGCGTCCTTACTCAAATCATCAAACACAATCGGTCCAGGAATCTGAATGGGAAACTTACCGTTGCCATGTCGCCCACCGTTTTCCAGACTTTGAGGTTGACGTTTAGCTAGATACTATTGAGAGTCGCCCGGATACGAAAGAAATAGGATAATACCTCCATTCGCTGAAGCAGATCCTGCACCCGCTTGTGGCACTGTGCGATATCAGCTGGATCTTCCTTAGCTTCCAGTGCCCTTTCAACCCCTGTTCTGTTCAATTTTCGTATCACATATAGGATCTCCGCCTCGATCGCCCTAACATCATGCTATCGATGAGCCGGCATAGTGGGCGAGCAGCAGACAACTCACTTGGCAAGATTGACTATACTTTGCGACTGGGCGAGTGAGGCATCCTCGCCGAAAAAGTCACAAAGCTGGTTGAGAGTTTTGTGGAGCTCGATCTTGAGACTTTCGTAGTCTTTCTGACTTTCCGAGACCTCCTGATAGTGGAGAGATTTTTGAGACTCAATACATTTGTCGCAATCTGATGACGTTGTTGCTTACCTCGAACACTTTTACGCACCTAGCGAGGTCGTTCCTCGCTGATTCGAATGGTCCAAGAGCGACCAAATTTGCCCCCATCATGATACCAAGAAGTCGCTCGAATCCTCCCCAGGCGGTAGCACTTTTACTCGCTGGTTTCGTGGCCGCCGAGGCCGCAAGCGGCCCGGGCGGGAACAAAACGTCCGGTGCTTGATTCTTGTGCTCAACAGGGCCTTCAGGTCGAATAGTAGTCGGAGTGTTCAGTACGTTTGATGCATTTTCGACTGGTATAACCAACTCCTCCATTGAGGTAGCAGAGGCACGGGCTGATACGATCAGAGGCGACGGGTGTCCGGAAACTTGGCGCATGTCCGGTTGCAGTGTCTGGCTTGGAAGGGTGGGAGCTGTGGGGGTCTCTAGAGCAGGCGGAGCGGTCCCCAGATGACTGTGAGTATTAGAGGGCCTCGAATGATCGTTGTTTAACGTGTTCTGAGTGGCGAACTCTGGTAGGGATGTAGTCGAGCCGGCGAACCGACGGCGAACCGCTTTCTTCGCCCGACGAATAAGCTTCATTGCGAGCGCAATCTGAGATATATGGTACAGTTGTATACAGGGATTGGTTTGGTTAGGGCAAGCGTCAACCGCGAAGCGCCCACATGGGGCCGGATAAATGCATGAGGACACGTAAAGGCCGATCACGTGCAACTATCATGAACCACGATTGCAAATTAATTGTTGGCTTTGCTAAATCGTACTCAAGAAACACGCCCATCCTCTGGTCATTTTTGAATGCTGTTGCTTCGTTATTTGGATACTGCGCTATAATATGTGTCAAAATCACTATCGTAAAACACTTGGCCTAATGTCTGCGTCGAATCTGTTGACTTCTACGCGTCTTTTCAAATCGCGGCTCTATAGTGGAGTACTGTGAATAAGGGCGGGGAAGAGGATGATCTGATCGACACCAGCCAGAGGGCCAGCATAGAAATCATGCATGGAAACTGAATCTGATACATGGCAGTCTTACGGGCTGCCGCTCCCTCTGACAAATCCAACAGGCTCGGTATGGTTCTATGTAAGGTCCAAGGCCATGCTTGACGTGCAGTGTCTCCCCCTCACTCCCTAGGTATCCCACTTGGCTCATATAAGTACTCATCATGAACATCCTAGAGCTAACTTTGAACCGAGCTCGAGGGACCGGTGTTTAGAACCGAGCCATTGGGGGAGTTGAGGGAGAACCTGGCCAATGATATCCATTGGTGACTCTGTATCACCGTGCGTTTCATTCATCGGACCTATGCTGTTGTGAACCCGAACTTACTGTATGGCCGTGTTACTGAAATAGTCCGTCAGGTGTGCCGGTCGCCTGAAACGGACCTCGACCGGACAACCTCACGCGTAGAATCTTCAACCAGAGGGCTGCCGGGATCCGTGATAGGTGATAAGCACAGGGTATTGCCGAGGCGCAGGATATAAATCTGGGTTGGGCTTGCCATAGCGGAATAATCCTCTGCCAGTTTGTTCCTACCGCCGTCGACTATTAGCTCGACCTCTTGAGTGGCGGTCATAGCAACATATCGGATGTGAGTGGATCGTACATGGTTTGAGCATGGTTTCCTAACATCTGAGATAGCAAAACGCCGGTGGATACTGTTTACTATACGGGCTGTCGAAGCGACCTGTGGCTGGTTCTAAACCTACTTTGCATCGGTATGTAAACATACGGACTATCCCGTACTTATCTTTGATCTGTTTCTTTAGCATAGTCTATCGTGCTGGCAGTATAAGAGTTGAAGCCTCGCCATGACCCGAGGACGTCCAACCACTCGCTCCAGCTCCCCATTTCCGTTCGCGGGCACCTTTCTTCCCGCCCTACATCCCCCGCGCCTGGCTAAACGCCACCAGTCTCCAAGTCTGTTCAAGGCCGATATTCCTGTGCTCATCACGCCTCCAGATACTCCGATGCAAGCGATAAGAAACCGAAGGAGACGAAGCAGTGTGTCTTTACCCGACGTTGAGAACGGCGAGGCCAGGGGCCCGATGCGATCAAAACGAAAGTCGACGCTCATAGCACTACCTCTGTCTCCCCGGAGCATGAACACGGATCTCCGAGGACCAAGTGACGTTGATAACACAGCGGGGACGAATGCCCAAGGTGCTTATCTTTTGATAAGCTCCGGTTTTAATTCTGACTATGCTCTGTTGAAAGTCCTAGAATTCGGAGCCAATTCGATTCAACCACCATCGATCGACCACATCTTTTCATCTCCCAGAAGCCCTACGCTCGAACTTTCATTTGACGAGATCCCCATACATCCAACTCAACATCATGAATCAGAATCTGACCACACGTCTGGGCTATTCTATATGGATTCATACACACCAGACTCTCACTTTGACGACCTCGTCACCCAACTCGAGGAAATGACCGTCCGGGCCGCCCGGTCGCGGGCCCAACAACGCGAACGAGCGGCTCGGCGTTGGGAAGCGCTCTGCAACGCGAGGATTCGGTTCATGAAAGAACAAGCGGCTCATGCTGCGACAACCACCTTCGGATCATCTGGACCCCCCTCCCCATTCGAATCCCACGGTGCGCCCCTAACTCGGATGAGCCTGCCCTCTCCATACACGCTCTGCGGAGACACACTCGACCTCGCGTTCGTATCCTCCACATCCGGCCGAGACGAACTCGAGGCGCTCTGCGACCCGACCTCGACCGACTCGCGCCCGCTCATCGACCGAATGATCGCCCGACTCGACTCGATCGACTATGACGACATCTCCGTCGACGGCCTGACCGAACACGAATGCCGTCAACTCCGGACCGAAGCACGTAAACGACGGCGGATGGACCGACAACGCGCGTTTGAGCTGGGCGTGTTGCTCGAGCTCAAGCGGCGGCAGATTGGACGGAGCCGGTCGAGTTCGGATTCGTCGGTCGCGTCGACGAGTTCAGACTCGGACTGTGATCAGCCGGCGAGTCCGCCGGTCGAGTGTTGTCCTGTTTCGACGATCGATCATTTGGTCGCCAAGATGGTGATGAAACGCAAGGAAACGTGTCAACGGACCTTTACGTCCTCGATTGCGGCGCGGCAGGTGTTTGAAGCGAGGGGGTGTAGTCCGCTTCGGATGACGGTTCATGCGAGCGTCGAGGTTAGGCCCAAGTTTGCGCGCAAGCGATCTCATTCGACCAAGGCTACGTTTTCGGACATTTTTACTCTTTCTGGAAATGCTTTCGGACTAGGCAGTACCGCCTGGCTCAAGGAAAAGCGACGACTCACGTCCCTAGATCATGATTGATATTTTATAACATTATTAACATGTATCTGCATTACGACTGACTTTTTCATCATCCATATAATATTTGACATGACCCCCATTTGAACAACACAGCATGTACCCTACTCACTATGACTCATAATATGCACGCGAACAAAAAAGTGAAATATACAAACAGTATGACAAGAATCAACTCGTGATGTCCTCTTCCATAAAGTCCGTGATATCTTGAAGTTGGCGATCCACGTTGAGCTGAGACTCAAATTCGTCCCCGCTTGATCCAATGTGTTGCGACAGGATTTTACTCGGCGAGAATCGTGGTGGACGGCTTGGGCTAGGTTTGGGTATCTGGGTTGGTTCCCGCTGGCTAAACCGGAACAGCGGACTTGTCTCTCGGGATGGCGAGTCCTCGCCTACGTATCCGGGCGGGCGAGCGGGGGTGGAATGTCGAGGGAATATCTGAGCACTAGTGGAGGACAACCGGGGTTGTCGTAGAGCCGATTCGTGGGGACGAGCTGGGGGTACACTCGAAGTCTGATTGAGTGGAGCTTTGGGTGTCTCGGGAGGATTAGTAGGGTCGCCAGAGTGAAAAAGCGCAGTTGGGACTTGTGACGCTCTGGGAGCCTGGGATGACCTCGGAACCTGAGAACCGGGACGTGGCACTAGAGGAGTTGGAGTGGGCGATCGAGTCGAGTTGAGTATATCCGCGTCCGGTGGCATGATTGGACGACCGACGCTTGTCTTTGATGGAAGTAGCTCGATATTGACGGCGCGGACACCTTGTGGAGTGGCTGGAAACCCAGGAGCCGGAGGAGGGAACGGAAAGGGGAGTAAAGGTGCGTTCGAGATATCGGGTAACGGAGGGGCCTCTCGTCGAGGCTCGGCGCGCGACATTTCCGGAACCGGGCCGGCGTTGTTCAACGCGATGTCCTGGACACAAATCATTTACGGCACAACGTCATGGCTGTTGGGGAGCATACCGTTGGCGCAAGAGATATAGGAGCACCCATGCCCCAGTATCGACTTCCCGGCTCAAACGGACCTCGTAGTTGGGTGCATGAGAGGTTAATCATGCATCGGGCTTGGTAGAGGGGCAGGTTGGCGAGTCGTTGGGTCATGGCGTCGACGCGTTCCCGAGATCGACGATAGTACTCTTCCTCATTCAGTAGTGTAATTTCGGGGATCGGCGGGGATGGAGGACACATCACAGGCTCTCGCTCTCGAAGGCACCGAAGCTTTTCTCGTAGGCTCGGCGCGGACAGCGAGTAGGTGGACCGGCGAGTAAGCAGTGGGGATGTGGCAGAGACTGCAGTACTCGATGCATTGGAGACACGAGAAGGGCCTGGGTTGACGTGCGAGGCGTGCTTGGCCAGGCGGTTGGCCAGGGGCGGCGGATCGTGGCGCGAGGGATGGGCGACCATAGCCAGACAGAATCAAGATCTGCGCAGGACCAAGTAGATCGGCGGCAAGAGGCGATGAGACACGCCCAGCTGTCGTTTTCCCCGAGTTAAGCACTAGGAAAGCCGCCAGATTGTGAGCCGAGCGGTGGTGATCAGAACCTCGAAATCGATTAGGGCCGGAAAGCCCGGCGCTTGTCCCATCCATGTCGCACGTGACTCAGCGGTCTCCGCTCTTGTATCATGACCTCACCCAGTCGCCCGCGGGCAAGCTATGGGTCGCGAAGCGACGGCAGCTCTCGTACTCACAAGCTTTCATGCGTGTCTACTGGATTAATCTTTGCTTCCCTTGACTCGGCTGGCTCGACATTGGGCAAGTATAGACGCGTGCTATCGATGTGAGGCCCAGATGCGTCTGGCCGAAGCAAAACGCGAGTAGTATCATCGGTTTGGGTCATGTTACCGGCTCCGCTAACCTTTCTTCCTACGCAAGCCTGTTTTTGCACAATCGTAGGTCAGTCACACTGTACATCTAAATGCAGCGTAAGGGCTCTTCTCCAAATCCAACACACAAGATACGAGAAGAAATTCAACACGCAGCGAGAAGCTCAATGTTGGATACTTCTCAGCAGTTACGAGAGTAGATGCACTCCGGAAGGACCAGCCAATAGAGGGTCAGTATCTGTTGGGAAGCATTAAAACACTCAAGCTACCTGTAACCATTTACAGACTCGCGATACTGGTCCCCATTAATCTGTGGAAAGAGCCTAGGGGTGATAGATAGCTACTTTTTCATGTTCTGTCACTTCATCGATTACCTAGTATTGCATAGATAGGGCCGTCAACAGTATAGTTATGACAAGGAATCAACGTATTTACCTTGGAGAACTCAGAACGCTCGAGCATAAGAGATAACCGGACGAGTTAAGCTATTAGAGAGCTTGCGATTGAGCCGCTAGTCGCATTGTAGGCATAGTAAGACGTCAACACCAAACACGCCTAAGCTTCTTTGTGCGCAGCTACATACTTCACGCCTGCTCTGAGGACGCGTGGATTCATTGGAATTCCGGTAGGTGAGCGTGAAAATACCGTGTATTGGCATATGGAATAAGAATAGAGATTCGATCGCAAGCTCTCTATTTTTCTTATCCAGCATGATAAATTAATTCGGGTTGCATTTGCAAACATACAGAATACTGTAGGCGCAAGAGAACAACGTCGCTTACATAAAAGCGACGGGCGCTTAGCATTGTCTGGTCTTACTTGGTATAACTGTCCCACTGCGTCGCACCCGCCCGGGACATGGGACAACCCCAGAGCCGCGTCGGTGGCTGTGCGTCGTTCCCTGCGAACTCAGAGGAGGCAGTCAAGGCTATTCATCCGTAGCAATTAATAAGTGAGGAAGACGTTCTTAGAAGCTTATAAACGTGTCTTACGGGTTTCAACTGTAACATGTCCCAAATGCATGCTTCAATGCATCTGAATACCGCAGTACTTTTGAACTATTGTTCCTTCGGAGGTGCAGATTGACTCGTTCTCATTGACCTTGGGCGTGTCTCTAACGTTTTTAGGCGCTCGTAACGTTCAGGACGTTCTACAGCTTGTGAACGATATAGCAGATTTAGGAGGGGAAACTGAGGCTGGAGAAGCCCTAAGTCCTCCATCGAACATCATCTCTACTCGATGAGGCATAAGCGTGCGCCAGCTTTCTCACTACACAAACGCTCAGTGAAGAACCAATCATACGAAGACTAGTTTACATGTTTTTCGCACTTCAACTAAATTTATTTAATTTAGATATTGTATGACGTCATCATATCACATATTGTCCCATCGCGTCGATAGCTCCCGGGACATGGGACATTGGAAATTCTGAACGTCGCGTCAGAATCAGGTGGGACCGGGACCGACGTTGTTCTCTTGCGCCTACAGTATACAAAAAACCACACGTGACCTGTGGACACCGAGTCTCGCCCAGCCACCGAACGCCATAGGTTTTGCGTACGCAGCTAGTGTGTTACAGTATATCATAAGCATACAATGATGATAAAACAAAAAGGGCTAAAATTGATTGGGGAAATACGTAGCTACAAGCAAGCGTATAGCTGGATACGGGGTAATCTTTTGGCCTGGTATACCTGGCTGAGCATAAGATCAGGAAATCGCGGGGTTATTACCTCGTCTTGAGCCACCGTGCTATGCTGCATGAATTCACTGCTTTAGTGTATCAAGACTATATGCATTGGAGGATTGAGCGCTTACAGGTAGGGGGTGAAACACGCTTACCGGTTTGTAGCATATACCGCAATACAGCGCCCGAAGCGAAGAGAAATAAATGGCAGGCTTATTGATGAAGTATGAAGAGGTTGCATAATAGAATCAAATCATGTGTGATTCGAAGTCGGCGGGTGGTTTGGACAGCCAGGAACAAGTGGAAGCCCAGATTGACGAAAGGACTTACCAGACTGTCTCGTCAATAACATGTCGTTGAGCGTGACTTGTGCAACAAAACTTACTATGCGCATTTGCTAGACGTGCGCGTACCTCCTCGTAAAATCTGGGCTTGATGGAGCTCATTTTACGGGAGTTATACATGACAGACCGTTGGGCCAACAAAGGGTGTAGGTTCAATATGAAATGAAATTCATGTAAAATGATCTACCGTACTGGACCGGGAAGCGGACCACTACCCCTTTCTCGCGATTGCCCATCTAAACCATATGTCATTTTTCCGGCACTTGTAGCTGTACTATCCTTCCAGTTGTATACAAAAAATCAGACAATTATATTGCGGCTTTATTGCGATACAATAGTTCGATTGGTGGGCTGGATCGAAGCATACGCCGGAAATTTGGCGATTGTGCCATACAAGCAGCATAACAGGTGTTTTGGTCGACCGACCAGCAGTGTCATAAATCTGAGTCTTGCCACTTCAAAACTAGGAGAAAACAAGGATGATTGCCGCTCGATACGACTGTACACGAACAA
This sequence comes from Ceratobasidium sp. AG-Ba, assembly GCA_016906575.1. Taxonomy (NCBI): domain Eukaryota; kingdom Fungi; phylum Basidiomycota; class Agaricomycetes; order Cantharellales; family Ceratobasidiaceae; genus Ceratobasidium; species Ceratobasidium sp. AG-Ba. The sequence continues at coordinate 3,753,859 of CP059641.1, read as the reverse complement.
AACTTTGGGGGAGGCGGTACCACGTGCACCACACCTACCTACTTTACCTGTCACGCTCAACTACTAATGGCTCAGGCAGAACTAAGACTTCGACGACAGGAGGTCAAGTTCTTGGGTTGTACCCTTCGAACTTGACCCTGTTTATATATTAGTTCAGACACAGCCGAGAATACACGTGAGCAAACTACAATTGGCAAAGCGATATCAAATGGAGACGCGTCAGCGTCTGACAAATCAACCGGAAAGTTCCATGTGTCACATGACGTGTAAACTAAAGATAAATATATAACGGAAAATACCAGAAAATAGAATAAATGTCAACGACGCCTCCTGGCTCGTGACACTACCCCCTCCTCAAGGTCTGGATGGCAAAGGGCTTTTGGGTTTTCTCGATGGAACTTCCTGACTGCTCCCATAGCGGTGTCTAGGTGTTCGAGAGGTTCCCACGTATTTGATTCGGGTCCGTAACCTTTCCAGTGAACCAGGTATTGTACTTGGTTTCGACGTTTTCGGGAGTCCAGAATTTTCTCTACTTCATACTCTTCTTCGCCGTCCGGAGTTACCTCAGCTGGCGGTTGAGGGGGATCTCTGCCGAAAGGGTCTTCTTTCTTTAAAGATACTAAGGAAGTATGGAAAACGGGGTGTATGCGTAGCGTATGGGGGAGTTCGAGTTTGAACGCATGTGTCCCTTCCTTCTTGAGTACTTTATAAGGCCCAATTTTCTTGGCAGCAAGCTTTGCGACGGGTCGTTCTGTTTTGATGTTGCGAGCGTCCAACCAAACTTTGTCGCCTACTTTGATATCTTCAGGTGAACGATGTTTAAGGTCATAATAGTATTTAATTTTCTCGTTCGCAAGTGATACCGACGATTGGAGTTCTTCCATCCGTAGTTTTAGCTGATCCGCTCGTTCGTCGGCGTGGGGTACGGACTCGTCTAGTTGTGCTCCCACAGAGAACCGGGGGTGGAACCCGTAACAGCCGTAGAAAGGGGTTTGGTTGGTTGAAGAGTTGACGCTGTTATTGTACGCAAACTCGGCCATAGGTAAAATTCCAACCCAATCGTCCTGTTTGTACGCAACATAATGGCGAAGATAGATTTCGACGACTTGATTTAACCGTTCCGCTAGTCCGTCTGTTTGTGGTCTGAATGCTGTGGAAAGCGAGGGTTTAATGTCAAGTCGTTTGTAGAGCTGTTTCAAGAAAGCAGAGTTGAATTGTGGTCCCCGGTCGGAAATAGTTTTCGATGGTAACCCATGAAGCTTCCATACGTACGTAACGAATAGATTTGCGACATCGACTGCCGTTGCTTTAGAGGTCGTGGGTATAAAATGAACCATTCTGGACATTCGATCCACCACAGTGAGGATAGCATCAAATCCTTCAGACTCGGGGAGCCCTGTGATCAAATCGTAATTTATGTGGTCCCAAGGTCGCGAAGGAAGTTCAATTGGATTCAGCAGTCCCGGAGGAACCTGATTTGAATGTTTATTTCGGATGCAGGACTCGCAATTAGACACATAGGATGTAACCGTTTTCTTGAGTGATTTCCAGTAATATTTACGGTTTACCAGTTCTAATGTTCTAAATTGGCCAGGGTGCCCTGCAGCCATGTTATCATGTCGACTCGCTAAGATATCTTTGCGGATGGAGTCGTCATTAGGAACGTAGATTTTATTTTTGAACATCAGGAGTCCATTGTCCCAATGCCAATTTTTGACCTTGTCGCTGCGTTGAAGTGCCTCAATAATGTGGCTGACGCGTTCATCCTGTAGGTATGCATCGCGAATCCGATCGTCTAGAACTTCGTCTGGTTCAATTGCGGCGATAAAGAGGGAAGGGTCAAGTAGAGCTCGGCTCTCACCCCCCCCTAAAGGTCGGTGTTCATCTTTCCTGGACAAAATGTCTGCTTTTCCATTTGTCTTGCCCGGGCGATACTTCAGTTGGAAATTAAATTCGGACAAGAAACCCGCCCATCGTGCTAAGCGGCCTCTTAAGTCCTTAGAAGCCTTGAAAGGCTCGAGGTTTTTGTGGTCCGTAATGATCTGGACCGGAAGAGCGGTTCCTTCCAGCAAGTGGCGCCATTCCTTTAGCGCCTTGACTATTGCTAGAAGTTCCTTGTGATATATATCGTAGTTACGTTCGGCCGGGGTCATGGCTTTAGACAGGAACGCAACTGGGTGCAGCCGATTGTCTTCTGAGAATTGTGATAGAATTGCGCCCGTGGCAAAATCGGACGCATCGCATTCCAAAAAAAATTGTTTAGAGATGTCGGGAATAATTAATACAGGGGCTGAGCGGAGTGCCTCTTTGAGTTGTCTGAACGCGGATGCGCACTCTTCAGTCCATTCCCAAGGTTGGTTTTTTCTGGTTAAATTAAACAAAGGCGCGGCGATGCGCGAATAATCTTTTATAAAAGTTCGATAAAAGTTACAAAACCCGACAAATTCCTGAACTTGGACGACTTTCGAAGGGATTGACCAGTCTATGGCTTTAACGACTTTAGCAGGATCGACTCGAATTCCTTCTGGGGATACGATAAGTCCCAAGTAGTCGATTTCCTTAACGCTAAAGAAGCATTTAGCCAAGTTGCAGTACAGATTATGTTTCTGCAATCGCGAGAGCACTTCTCTGACGTGCTTTTCGTGGGCTTCTTCATTTTTTGAGAACACTAGAATGTCGTCCAAGTAGATGATAACGTAAACGTCCAGAATGTCTCGGAAAATGTCATTCATAAAGTGTTGGAAAGTGGCAGGGGTGTTGGTGAGTCCGAAAGGCATAACAAGATATTCGAAGAGACCGTAGCGAGTTTTGAATGCGGTCTTCCATTCGTCACCTTCCTTAATTCGGACTAGATTATATCCCCATTTGAGATCGAATTTTGAGAAAATCTTTGCGCCTCGGAGTTTTTCTATCAAGTCGTTACTCCTCGGCAGGGGGTATACATTTTTCACGGTCATATCGTTTAGCTTTCGATAATCGATACACATCCGAAGACTCCCATTTTTCTTTTTGACAAATATAACTGGGGACGCCATAGGTGATTTGGATGGTCGAATAAGTCCAGCTTCGAGTTGTTTATTGACCGTTTTGCGTAGTTCCTCATCTTCTCTTGGACCAAGACTATAAATGGGGCCGTGACGCGGTACTGCGTCAGGTTTAAGAGTTATTTCGCAGTCATATGGTCGATGTGGAGGGAGTGGGGAGATTTCTTCTTCCGTGAAGATTTTTGAGAATTCGGAGTACCTTGGGGGAAGCTCCGAAGTTGCAGCGATTTCTAAGTCTGGTTCGCCACTTTTCACAATAGGGGAGGCGTGGAGGCAGTTTTCCGAGCAATAGCGAGAGGAGAACACAAGCGATTTTTTATCCCAGTCAATAGCTGGATTATGGCGTTTTAACCATGCCATTCCCAGGACTAGGTCGTGGTTTCCCACATTGACGACATAGGCGTCTACCTCTTCTTCATGCTCAAAAATTTTTAAGTTAAAGGTAACATAATGTTCTACTCGGCCCGAGTTAATTTCTCGACCGTCGATAACCTTCAAACGGCGAGGTTTGTCTAATTTCTTTTTAAATAACTGAAAGTCGCGAACTATGCTTTCGTTTATAAAAATGGACGAGGCACCGGAATCTATCATAGCCCATCCTGAGAATGGTTTTCCCTGGATTGCCGAACGTTTTTCGAGGGGGTTTTCACACGGCTGCGCACGGAACATCAACATAAATTGGGATTCGTTTGTAAGAGACATAATTTCCAAATCAGGAGATGGTACATGTGCGGCCGAGAAATTGTCCATATTTTTCAGAATTTCGCCCAAAACTGACCCCCTCGCCAGGTTTAGGCATCGTCTTTTACCGACTCGTCATCCGAGTCCGGTTCCTTCACTTCCTCGATCCTCGCTTCGAACCCAGAAATGGGCTTAGATGGGCAATCGCGGGCCATATGGCCCTTTCCTTGACAGCGCAGGCAGGTTATTTCGCCTTTTCGCCTTTCTCCATCTAGCTCCATTGGTCCCGGGCCCTTTCCTTTGGCTAGTGGTGGCGGTGGTGGAGCGCGCGACGTTCCTGTCATAGGGCGATCGTCTTTTTTAAGAGCGGGGAACGGAACTTGTACCGTTGAATTTTGTCCCACCCATTTGACGTTGGGAGTGACTTGTCCCCGCGCATTGCGCCCAATTGATTCGATTTTTCCTTTTACCGCGCGTCCGTCTGTTCCAATCATGTAGACGGCGTCACCCGCAGACAATTTTTCGCGACCAGGGTTACTAGATGTTTGTCCTTTGTTCTCAGATTTGAGCGATTTATTGGTCTGAGAATTATAGGCTTCGACTCGTAAATCGATTTCAAGGGCTCGGTCGGCGACGTCCTGGAACGTAGTGGCGGCGTCCTGTGGGTCAAATAGTTGAGCCAGCATATGGGCTTTAATGGTCTCGTTAAGCCCATCGTAAAACATATCACGCAGGACTTCATCGTTGTATCGCAAGTACGTGGCACACGCTTGGAAATCGCGCAGATATTCTTGAACCGACTTGGTTTGTTTAAGCAAGCGGATTTTTTTGCGGGCTTTTTCAGCTCGGTCCGTTTCCCCAAATCGTTTGTCAAATTCGGCCCAGAAGGTGGTCCAGTTTCGTAACCATGCTACGTTGCCATGCATGATTTCCTGCTCCTGATACGGTTGGATCCATTCCAGCGCAATCCCATCCAGGTACGAAATAGTAAATAGCACTTTTTGCTGATCCGTGGCGTTGGGAGCGCAGGCTACAAGATACGAGTTAACCGCGATTTTAAATGCAGTGGCCTTTCCTTTTTCTCCCTTGAATTTTTCGGGTTTCGCCAGTTTGACCCCATTACTACCCGTCGAGGTGGCGGGCGGCGCAGGTGGCTGAGGGTTTGGTTGACGTGGTGGAGGGGGAGCAGGTTGCTGGGGCGCAGGCCCCGGATTAGGAGCAGCAATTAAGGCTTGGGTGTCTCGATGAATATCATGAGCGTATCGGCTAACGGTATTGACGTTCGTTTCCAACGTGGCTAGATGGATATTGATTTGATTTATTTCCCCGACAGGGACAATTTCGTTGCGTATTAACGCTAACTGGTTTTGAACCTCCGTTACATCAGTTTTTAATTCATCCAGAGTGTTTTTAAATTCCGTATGCATTCGTTGGAACAGTCCTAGGAGTGTATGGGCTTCTGCAGGACGTATAGTGGCATTAGGATCTAAATTATGCATAAAAGCTGCATCCAAATGTGCATCGGATACATGGGTTGCATGAGACACAAAGGAAGCTCTAGAGTCCGGACGAGACGGGGGTGCATATGTATAATCGCCCTCGGGTCCCCATCCACTAGTGTTGGCGTCCATATTTACTCTCCTACGAGTTCGCCCTCGGGATATAGAAGGATTTCGGGCGTAGGGATGTCTGGAAGAATGCCTGTCCGTAATGGTGAATGAAGGTCGCTTAGGCTAAGCGAGGCAGACCAGGGGTCGGAATTGGGATGAAAGGTTTCAAAAAATACGTCCCGTACGTGGCCGATGACGAAGGGGACTGGTAGGGATTGATCGACTCGTTCCTCAACCTCGATGAGTTGTTCGTAAAAGTAACGATGTTGGTCAGTGAGGACTGCGTCGGCGGCTTGGTATAATTGGATGCGGGCGCGAAGGTTTCGATTTTGGGTTTCGATTTCGACCCAATGAAGCGGATTAAAATAAATCAAAAACCTATATAGGTTGATGACTAGACGAATTACTAGGTCGACAAGAGACACTAGCAGTGATGTGAATATAAGGATTGCCCCACGCCGGAGGACTTACTGGCTAGTTTAGGGGGTGCTCTTGATGCCGGGTTTCTGCGTATTTAATCACTGCCCGTTGCTCCGTACCTAGCGTTGGACAGCCCCTATAATCAATCTACTGCCTTGGGCGGGCGTGATGTGATACGGGTTTTCTGCAAGCGGGTACTTCGCTGACTACGCGGTGTGAAGCAGTTGGTCCTGAGACCAATATGTGTGGGTGATAATCCACGAACGCCTTATAGACACCCGCTACTGGATAGGGCTCCGGCACTTTTGACTATTATGTGCCTACTCCCAATCTCCGTTTCACGGTAGGCTAGTACGTAAGCGATGTCTCAACTCCCGGTTTAGACAATGACCAAATTTGGCACAAAAGCCACGAGTGCGAAGGAATATGGGGGATAGCCTTAGGCTGGAAAAGGTTGCTCGGTGGCAAGGGGTGGTAGAGTAGTGGTGACCCTTGCGACCGTAGAAGAACTTGACCTAATGTCACGCTCAACTACTAATGGCTCAGGCAGAACTAAGACTTCGACGACAGGAGGTCAAGTTCTTGGGTTGTACCCTTCGAACTTGACCCTGTTTATATATTAGTTCAGACACAGCCGAGAATACACGTGAGCAAACTACAATTGGCAAAGCGATATCAAATGGAGACGCGTCAGCGTCTGACAAATCAACCGGAAAGTTCCATGTGTCACATGACGTGTAAACTAAAGATAAATATATAACGGAAAATACCAGAAAATAGAATAAATGTCAACGACGCCTCCTGGCTCGTGACATTACCCACCAGGTCAGTCAAGTACGCTACTCGATTAGATATTAGGAATTTAGTGTCTCTCTATGGCCGTTCCCCAAGTCATCTATGTCACTTGAACTGATTAAGGTTGATAGCAAAACCTTGAATCGCGTACAGTACGCAAGGTGCGATGCTGCCGCCTACTTCATTCAACTTATCATCGACAGCGCTAGGAGCGGAACCACCACAACCGGCACTGCTAGGACCCCGTCTCGACCCAACTCAGGAGTTTTCCTCGTCTCTGGCTGATTAGTTTCTTGCATTGTTTCTCTCTACCTATCTTTCCTGCCTGGGACTGCTTGCTGCCCTTCTCCTCACAATGGCCACCAAGAAGATGGCCAGCACAGGCCCCAATCCCTCTGCGACCACCCGAGCCACTTTTGCAAAACAAAAAACTCCCCTTCCAACCGACCCTGTGTCCCCCGCAAACCCCGGCGCAAATCCCTCCAACCAGCTCTCGATAGCAGACCTTTTCCGAGGATCCCCGACAACGGCATCAGGAGCACGCACTTTCCTTCTGAGCCAGAGACTCCTAGACGAAAGAGACGAGATCATAACATCAGCATTCATACTTAATGTCCTGACCCACATCTCGAAACGCCCCGACGTCTCCCCCACAACCACCGCATTTATTGACTCGGTAGCGCTCCTCCTTCCAGGCGCAATCGAACTAGGCATAAACCAAGCCAGGAAGATGCAGGTGCTGTCGGAAAAATTGGATAAAGTCCTAGAACAGGGAACAGGTCATGGTGAGCCTCCCGATCAACCCAACTATGACCCTAGACTAGCCGAGATGGAAAGCAAACTAGGAGCTCTCACAACCCTAATAGAGAAATCCCAGGCGTCTGCTGGGGCTGCCGAGTCTGCTGCGATAGAGACCCAAAAATCCCTGCGCGAACTGCACCAGTCGGCTGCGGCTGGTGCAGGTGGTGTGAATGCTTCGGGCCCCGTGTTGCCCGACCCATCCTCCTTCGCAGAAGTGACCGTGAGGGGCCCGCCTCGGCAGTCCGTTGATCGCCAGGCCAGCCCCCTCTCGGTCAAAAAAGCTGTGGCTTCAGAGAAGCGAGCGCAATCACAGGGATGCCACATCACTGTCAACCCGTCCTCGAGGGATGCAGCAGACAAGCTGAGCGCCTGCTCCGCCCGCACTCTGGTGGAGAAGGCTGACTCGGCCTTTGAAGCTGCCTGGAAGGTCCTCGCCCCAACCTCTGAATTCGTAGGGAAACCGCGCCCCCGAATGACTTTTAGAACCGCTAGGGTGTTGGCTAAGGGAGGTGTCCGGTACGACATGGGAGATCGCGCACAGGCTATTTTCCTCAGCCACGCCAGCGTTGCATCCGAATTCGAACGCACTTTCGGTGAGGTCTCATGCACTGGACAAGGTGCTGTGGTCCTCCTCCAATGTGCCCCTACCGACTGGTCCCCAGACGACCCAAGCTCCCTCCGCGCGCTAGAGATGTCGCGCGAGAATTTTGCCGGATTCCGGCGCCTGCACCTGGAATCCGAGGGGTTAGGCCCTCTACCGGCGCTCGCGCCCGCACCTGCAGCGAGAATGCCGGAATACCGGCGGAATCCCGCATTTTGTGTGATTCTCGCGGCAGCGGGATTCCCGTATGTAAATCCTTCGCACCCACTGCTCTAATAAATATCATAATTCGTAATAGAACTCTAGCTATCGAATGAGATATTAAACGTCCAGAACAAATGAGTTTTGAGTGAGATACGACTGAGTCGACGAAAAGCGCAAATCCTTAAAGGGGGGAGCTAAACTTAAAGTCACCACATTCAGGTGTTTAGTAGCTCATAAAATGCAGGAAATTCGCAGCTACACGCTGATATGTCTGGGTCCTCTCAGAAAAATCTGGTTCCCAAGATCGGACCGAATCTTTGGCTGAGAAAAACCCCCTGAAGTGCGCACATCTGCATTCAGCCATATGGGGCAGGAATTGGGTCAATCTAACAGTGCGAATCGATTCAGGCACCTTGAAAACCCCCAGAAACTCACTTGTCTATTCTACAGATACTTTCTGTATACATGAGCTTGAACTTGATACTGCTACAGCTTCATCTGAGCCTCAGTCTCCCCAGTTTTGAGCACATGAACTCCATGCATGTATGAATACTTTAATGATACTCTACACATGTAACGTAGGGTAATCTGGTGCTCTGAATCCATCTAACCCATCCAGAAGAGCCAGAAACCGCTCTGTCGCTCTGTAGAGGGGTTTCAGACAGTTTTGGTCTTTCAGGGGTAAGTTTTCCCTCATATATCCTCTCAAACTCACCCAATCGCTCTGAGATTTTGTACATGGTATATGTGAGCCACTTCGCATCGATTCCGCGCAGGGGAGCGCACATTGCACGGTCAGAATCGCTAGTGGTTTTCGGCCTGTCAGGGGTAAAACCCCCTGTATATCGGCCGTAGCTCCTCCCCCCGAGCGATTGACAACAGGGGAGTAGAATATTCGAGTTCACCGCGTCAGCGCGCATCGAATGATATGTATATATGCTTGTTAAGGCTTACTTTGAACATCCCTCAGTGCTATGCGCTTTCAGGGGATTATTTCTGTGAGGTATTGCCCTTCGATCCCCAGGAAGATAATTTATTGACACTATGATCTTTATATGGTTAGAAAGCCTAGATTTTTCTCTATTTAATGATGTGTAGTAAATGAGTTTGTGGTGGGTTTTGTGTCACCCCATTTTCACTCGCGCAGTCCTTCGCTCTCTTCAATGTGCGGGAATGCGCCGGTACGGTGGCGCTTATTTGCGAGCACCCGGCGGATTCTTGCCCGGAATCCGAGTAGGTTTGGCCAATACCGGCGCCGGCGCCGGCGCTCGCACGCGAGAATATGCGGGAATATAACCGGCGGAATGCCGGAATTCCGGCGTTAGGATTCTCGCACGACATCCTTACCGCGCGCTAGAAACTGAAAATCAACTGGAACCGGGGACCGTGATGTCTGCATCCTGGGCGAAAGCACCTACACTCAGGAAGGAGGGCCAGCTAAAAGCGGTGGTCAAACTCTGGCTGCGCTCCCAGAAAATAGCGGATGACCTCATCATCCATGGCGGACAGCTCCTTAACGCGCCAGTCCTCTTCCGGATGATGCGACAGGAGCCAACCAGATGTTACAGGTGCCAAAAGTTTGGCCACAAGGGAGTGAAGTGCAAAGCTCTGTACGAGGTGTTACGGGTTGGAGTACAGTTGGATATCTGGAGCTTAAGCAATGTAGTTGGTCAGTACTCCAATAGTAAACAATACTTCTTAGATTCGATAAGAAGGCTAATATAAGATCTCAGAGATTATCAAGTAACACTTAGATAGTCTTAACCTTTCACAGTGTAAACTGACTTAATATAATATGTAAAGAGCAAGACTGCAACGGTCAGGTTCCCTTAGATATACTTATTATAGTTCAGCCCTAGTTGCTTGGACTATACTATTACTAAACTTAATTTATACTTGAGCGATAGCTTAATATGGATGAATGGGATGCGCCTAATGCGTATATTTCCTCACACCAAATAGGTACTTAATTCCCACAACTGGCAGGTACTTAGTTACACGCTATGTTAAGCACAAATGTATATATTCAGACAGTATCACACAGATGTATCTAATCAGGTACTAGAGTTCCCACTTATTAGATACAGATTGATCACACAAGAGATAAAAGATAAGAGAAATACAAACCAAAGCACACAAGACCGATCAGGTGGGTAGTAAGAGGAGGAGGAGGTGGCTCTGCAAGGGTCTCCTGCAGGGTTCTTTTATACCCTGAGGGAAGCCTGGGTAAGCCAAATAGAGACAGTCATGCCAAGCTGATCTCTAAGGAGAGTTCTGGCTATATGGGGATCACCCTATCCCCATACAGGATGGTTTAGAGTAATGACTGGGTGCAGATCGGTGGCATCACTGGATCAGTGTATGCTATTGGTTGTTTGATATATTAATAATATGAACTATATACATGGAACGGAGCCTACATCTCAGTGAGTCATAGAGCCTTCTAATTAAGGGTAGCTGGGTCCATTGACTCAGTGTGTGAGTCAGATCAGAACTGATCAGTCAATCAGATCAGTTCGATCTTCGGCCTGTAACTCGGCGAGGAGTCCGGGGATCGGGCCGATCTTCGGTGAGAAGATACGCCCGAACCGTGGCTATCGATCAAGTATTTGATCACATCGATAGCGTCAGCCGTTGTCGAGCTATAAGCGGAATATGTTAGTAATACCTCATATATGCTGTCGCTTGAACTTGTTTAATGGATATCTCGCCGAGTTCTTAATATGAAAATGCAAGATAAAGTGCGCAAAGAAGATAGAATTTAGTACAATTTATGGAGACATAAAATGGTACAAATTCGCGCATTCACAATTCATAAAATTCGGAAAATACTCATTTAACAGCGCATACAAGTTGGCAAGGGCAGACTCTAGTAATAGAAGATGTTAGTATCCATAACAGAACGCAACAGGATGAAGGCGGTCGTCTTCCGAAAATTGCGATAGAATAGCGCCAGTAGCGAAATCGGAAGCGTCGCATTCCAGGAAAAACTGTTTAGATATATCGGGAATAATTAATACAGGGGCGGAGCGAAGTGCTTCTTTGAGTTGTTCAAAAGCAGAGGCACACTCTTTAGTCGATTCCCAAGGGTGGTTTTTCCGGGTTAAGTTAAATAGGGGCGCGGCAATACGCGAATAGTCCTTGATAAAGGTCCGATAAAAATTACAGAACCCCACAAATTCTTGTACCTGAACAACCTTTGAGGGGACCGACCAGTCAATGGCCTTCACGACTTTAGCAGGATCGACTCGGATTCCCTCTGGGGATACAATAAGTCCCAAGTAGTCGATTTCCTTGATGCTAAAGAAACATTTGGCCAAGTTGCAATATAGGTTGTGCTTTTGAAGCCGCGAAAGCACTTCCCTAACATGTTTTTCATGGTCCTCCTCGTTTTTGGAGAAAACCAGAATGTCGTCCAAGTATATAATAACATAAACGTCCAAAATATTGCGGAAAATGTCGTTCATGAAGTGTTGGAAGGTGGCAGGGGCGTTGGTGAGTCCAAATGGCATAACAAGGTATTCAAAGAGACCATAACGAGTTTTAAACGCAGTCTTCCATTCATCACCTTCCTTGATTCGGACTAGATTGTACCCCCACTTAAGGTCAAATTTGGAAAATATTTTGGCGCCTCGGAGTTTTTCTATTAGGTCGTTGCTCCTTGGCAGCAGGTATACATTTTTAACAGTCATATCATTCAGCTTTCGGTAGTCTATGCACATCCGCAGGCTCCCATTTTTCTTCTTTACAAATATGACAGGGGATGCCATTGGGGATTTGGACGGGCGAATAAGGCCTGCCTCCAGCTGTTTTGTAACTGTTTTGCAAAGTTCTTCGTCCTCCCTTGGCCTGAGACTATAGATAGGACCGTGACGTGGTACGGCGTCGGGCTTTAGGGTTATTTCGCAATCGTAAGGGCAATGAGGTGGGAGAGGGGAGATTTCTTCCTCGGTGAAAATTTTTGAGAATTCCGAATATCTTGTGGGTAACTCGGAGGTGGCGGCAATTTCTAAATCTGGTTCGCCGCTTTTGACAATCGGGGAAGTGTGTAGACAATTTTCTGAACAATAACGGGACGAGAAAACGAGTGATTTTTTGTCCCAGTCTATGGCTGGGTTATGACGTTTCAACCAGGTCATTCCTAGGACTAGGTCGTGATTGCCAACGTTGACGACGTAGACATCTACCTCCTCCTCATGGTCAAAAATTTTTAGGTTGATCGTCACATAATGTTCTACCCTTCCCGAGTCGATTTCACGGCCGTCGATAACTTTGAGGCAGCAAGGTTTGTCCAGTTTCTTTTTAAATAGTTGAAAGTCGCGAACTATGTTTTCGCTGATAAAAATAGAAGAAGCTCCAGAATCTAGCATAGCCCATCCCGAGAAAGGTTTTCCCTGGATTGCCGAACGTTTTTCAAGGGGGTTTTCACACGGCTGCGCACGGAAGAATAACATCATCTGGGATTCATTTGATAACAACATAATTTCCATATCAGAAGGTACATGTGCAGCCGAGAAATTGTCCATATTTTTCAATATTTCGCCCAAAACTGACCCCCTTGCCAGGTTCAGGCGTTGTCTTTTACCGACTCGTAGTCCAAGTCCGGTTCCTTCACTTCCTCAATTTGTGCTTCGAAACCTGAGATGGGTTTGGATGGGCAGTCGCGTGCCATGTGGCCTTTTCCTTGACAGCGCAGGCAGGTTATCCCACCGCTTCTCCTTTCACCATCCAATTCCATGGGGCCTGGTCCCTTTCCTTTTGCGAGTGCTGGCGGTGGAGGCGGAGCGCCAGACGTGCCAGTAGAGGGGCGATCATCCTTTTTAAGGGCTGGGAACGGTACTTGTACAGTTGAGTTTTGGCCTGCCCATTTAACATTGGGGACGACCTGTCCCCGACTATTTCGTCCAATAGATTCGATTTTGCCCTTAACAGCGCGCCCGTCCGTGCCAATCATATAAACTGCATCACCCGAAGATAGTTCTTCGCGAGGTTGGTTGGTAGAGGTTGTGGTGCGGTTGTTGCCCAAAGAGGTGTTTTTATTTTCGAAGATAGTACGGCCAGAGAACTGCTCCAGATGTTGATCGATGAGGAGGGCACGGTCGACAACCATTTGTCCTGTAGTCGCATTGTCTTTAACGTCAAAGAGTTGCAAGAGCATGGCCATTTTTATTTCATCCTTGAGGCCTTCATAGAACATATCGCGCAGGGCTAAGTCGTCATAATTGACATAGTGTCACGACTTGACACGATTCTCATATTAAATAATATTTCTTTGATTTATCATATTTTCCGAGAACATTTTCAAGATACACTTTCCTTATATGGGTTAAATGTGTCATGTGACTTATGGAATGTTCTAGTTCGCTGACGAAGATGTATTTCAACTTTGATGTGAAATTCCGCAGTCCGCAGCAGCTTCTATCTGATTATGTGATCTGACTCATTGTACGGTTGTGTTGTTTTTGATGTGGCTCGGACTGTGTATATAATGAGGGCGAGTTCGACGGTGTCTCACCAAGAACTCGACCTCCTCCGTCAATTCGAGTTTCTTTATATTTTCCTTAACGTCTTGAGACTTGTGCCTGACATTAGGTCGAGTTCTTGGTCGAATCTTTGGTAAGGGCCTTTGTCTGCCGAAACCATCCTCCTCGTTGCCACACGCCGTCGGCGTCGTCTCAAGCTCACACCTCGTTGCCTTCCACAACTCTACCATCCTCCCCGCAGTCACGCACATCGTTGCCCTATCACGTCCCCACGATCCCGCTAAAGTCCATATCTCAGTGAAGCGCTCAAGGGTTCGTCCTCGGCAGCTCCTGAGTAACTGGTTCGGGCCAATCGTACACGTGAACAAGCTTTGGTGTGCTAATCGCTTCCGTCGACAAGCGGTGGGGTTACCCTTTGCCCTTAAGTAGTTGGGTAACGAAGGTCTATTCCTCTTTCCTCCTGCAGTGTGGGATACACTGCTTATCTGAGCGTATACAAGGCGGCTCCAAGAGCACAACTTCCATCCTGGCACAAATCTTCACCGAATCCGATCGGTGTATTCTTTGCGGTTGGTTCAGCCACAACCCCGACAACTGCCCATTCCAATCTTCCCATATTAGGGAATACCAAATCTACAAAAGGGACAACGCTGAATACGACCATCGTCGCGTGGCTGTTAAACCACAAAAGGTCATCCCGTCCCTCCAACAGTTCGTAACTCCTCCAGGGGCCCCTGAGTGCATTGTTTGCCACCGCCCCAACTCAGACCCTCGTTCCGCGGCGTGTCGCTTCTGTCCAAAGAAGGACGCCTACATCTTTACTGCGCGCATTCCCCGCCATCTCCTTTAAGCTGGATCATCTAGAGCGCCAGCTAATTCAATATCTTCTTCACCGCGCTACTCGTGCCGAATCTCACGCCCGCCGATATCAGTCCGAGGTCGACAAGCTCAGAGCAGAAGTAGCTTTTCAAAAAGCTTATAACGAAGAAATCCTCGAGTGGTCTGCGCAACTAAGCCATCGTGTTACTCAGCTAGAACAACAAGTTTGCGAGTACGAATTCCTTCGCTCTCTTCCTATCCCGACTTTTCTGACGTCACCATCCAGTGGCCAAGTACAAGCAGTTTCTTCGGCAGAAGAAAACTCGAGCGCCCCGTCGACGCAAGAGCGCAGATAAATACATCTCGCTCACTGAGTGGCCTATCCTATATCAGATAGAATACGCCAAAGAAACTGCACCCCTTGAAGGAAGTCTTAGATTCAAGGGAAAGGAGGAAGCGTTATATTTTGAAACAGTTGTCAAAGGGCGTCGCAAATTTTTTAGAAATCACAATCAGTCTTATCCGCCCAAGTCCCATTTGTACAGTTTAGTACTCCCTTATCGTCTCCGCAAATAAATCTTGTTCTCTTCCTTATCATGTCACAACAACAAACCACCTTTCCAGCAGCTATCAACCTGTCCGCAGCTAGCACCGATCACATCCTTCAATGGCTAGTGGCAGCCGTTACACACGTTAACCAACAAGCAGTTACTGACACCCAACACTTCAACACTGAACTTGCGGCTGCCGGAGCAGCTGTTAATACATTACAAACGTCGGTCAATCAACTGATAGCGGCACAAGGTGGCACTGGCAGCACTGGCGGTACTGGTGGTGGCACTGGCGGTACTGGTGGTACCAGTGGTGGCACTGGAGGTACTGGTGGTGGCACTGGCGGAACAGGTGGTCAGCCTGCTACCACACCCTCCACCAAGATTAAAATGGCGGCACCCAACAAGTTCGATGGGACAAAACGGGAAGACGCAATAGCATTTAGAATCGCATGTAGCAGGTATATCGCCACCAATATGTCGACCCACACAGACGAACAAAAAATTGCCTTCATCACGTCGTACTTGGAAGGTACCGCATCCGAATGGGTAAACGCGTACAAAGAACAACGATATGTTAATAATGTGGCTGTTCCATGGCTAGCTAATCTCGCACAATTTTGGACTGAGTTTGGTCGACGCTATGGCGATGTCAATCGAAGTGAGAACCATCGCGCGTTATTGCGCAAACTGAAACAGAATAAGACGGTACAAGAATATGTCACACAATTTAACTTGTATGCGGCAGGACTGGGGTACAACGATGCAGCTCTTCGCGACCAGTTCTATGATGGGCTATCTGATGAGATCAGGAATAGTATGATAGCCCAGAACTACAACCCTACCGCACACAGCGCAACGGAAGTTGCCGATCGCGCCTTAGAAATTGATCGACACTTGATCTCTTTTGGAGGAAAAAAATCCTCCAACGCCTCCACTAACAAGTCTTCTAATTCTTCTACCAAGACCGGTGCGACTACCTCCAACAACCCGTCTACTCAAGAAAGGTTTAGTCGCAACGATCGAGTCTATATGATTGGTACCGATGGACGAGCCAAGAAAGGACAAATCACAAAGATCGGACCAGGGCTCGGGGGGCGTATTCAACCCACTGTTAAATGGGACGGGGACTCAAGTGAAGTGAAATTGCAATTTCGTGACCTCAAAAAGGACACTAAACCAACTTCGACCCCGCCTCCAAAGAAGGACCCCGATGCCATGGATATAGACAATGCTGGGAAAGGAAAGAAAACCGTAATTTGTAACAAGTGTGGAGGAAAAGGGCATTGGGCAAACCAGTGCCCGTCAAAGGAAATATCAGGCTATGAAGCCTTTGTGGAGGACCCGGACACCAGTGATGAGGAGTCGGGAAAAGAAGGAGCCTGAACCGTGCCAGGGGGGCGGTTTTGGGCGAAGTTTTAAATAGTGTGGTCTCGCAGAATGAATGTGATAATCTGGAATGTATGTCGCTTGGAAATGAATCACAACTCCGGTTCTACTTCAGAGCATGCCCACTACAAACAACCCCCGAAAAGAAAACCACATATCTGTCTAAACCCTTCCATGGATGGGCAATGGTTGACTCAGGCGCTACCTCGGTATTCATACATGAGCGCATTGTCAAGGAATTCAAAATCCCCACTATCAAAATAGACAAACCCAAAAAACTACGTGTGATCGATGGGAGGGAAATTGATTCCGGAGTAGTCGACAAATACGTACAACTGGAAATTGAAATTTTTGGACATTCTGAAATCCTGTCCGCTTATGTTGTTAACACCGGTCACAATGACCTTGTGTTAGGAATGTCTTGGCTAAAATGCCATAATCCGGCTATTGAATGGAAAAAAGGATGGGTTACGTTCAACTCAGAATATTGCAGAGACAACTGTCTACACCACGCACCCCAAGTATTGGCAGGAAAGACTCCAGATCTGGAGCTAAAAGCAGTCGGGTTGCTACCGGATATCTACAAAATGTATGCCGACGTCTTTACTGAAGGAGAAATGACCGAGCTTCCTCCACACCGCCTGTTCGATATATCAATTGATCTGAAACCAGGCGCAGTACCTCGCCATGGCCCAATTTACTCGGTCAGCGTCAAAGAAGATGAAGAGCTGAAAAAGAACATTAATAACCAGCTGGCAGCCGGTCATATTCGCCCTTCAAAGTCACCAATGGCGTCACCCGTAATCTTTGTAAAAAAGAAAAATGGGAAATTGCGAATGTGCATTGATTATCGGAAGCTGAACGACATGACAATAAAGAACGCCTATCCCCTTCCTTTAGTTAAGGATCTGCTAATTACCCTCCGGAAGGCCAAAATATTCACAAAACTAGACCTGAAATGGGGGTATAACTTAGTTCGTATCAAAGAGGGTGATGAATGGAAAGCGGCCTTCAAGACAAAATATGGGCTATTTGAACCATTAGTAATGCAATTTGGATTGGCAAACGCCCCCGCTGTATTCATGCACTTCATGAACGAAATCTTCCGAGATCTATTAGGAATCTCCGTGGTTGTTTACATGGATGATATCTTAATATTCTCCGAAACAGAAGAAATTCATATCGAACATGTGAAGGAAGTCCTAAAACGACTCAAAGAAAATAAATTATACTGTGCCATGGAAAAATGCACGTTCCACGTGACTGAGATTGATTATCTCGGATTAATCATAGCGCCAGGGGTAGTGAAAGTGGACCCGGCAAAAGTCACAAAAGCGGTCGATTGGGACACGCCAGAAAACGTGACCGATATCCAGTCATTCATCGGATTCCTAAACTTCTATGGCGATTTCATCGAAGGGTTCCGGAACATCGCAAAGCCACTATACGGTCTGACAAAGAAAGATGTACCCTGGAAATGGACCGAAAAAGAGAACGAAGCCTTCCTAAGATTGAAGGAGGCACTGCGTACTGCGCCAGTGTTAATCCAACCGGACCCAGAAAAGCAATATTTTTTGGAGTGCGATGCATCCGACTATGCCACAGGGGCCGTACTATCCCAAATTGGACCGGATGGAAAAATGCATCCCATTGGGTTCCTATCTAAATCAATGAACGAACATGAACGACGCTACACTATTCATAATAAAGAGCTGTTGGCAGTCATCCGAGCGTTCAAACTGTGGCGTCATCTATTGGAAGGAACCGAAAAACCTGTCATTGTCTTGTCGGACCATAAGAACTTAGAGGGGTGGAAAACAAACGTAGAATTGAGAGGACGGGTAGCCAGATGGCAGGAGACGTTATCTCATTATAACTTCCGTATATTTCATATCCCTGGCAGAAAAAATGGAAAAGCAGATATCCTATCTAGGCTGCGAAAACTCCGCCCTGAAGGGGGGGGTGAAAGCTCCGCTTTGCTGCCGGAAAACCTTTTTATTCAAGCTATTACCCCAGACCATGACTTAGAACGCCTCATCCAAGACGCGTATATCGCAGATGAATACTCCCAAAAGGTCATCAAGGCGCTAGAAGAAAATGAGAAGGTCAAACATTGGGAATGGGACGATGGCTTACTGCGTTACAAAGGCAAAATATGGATTCCGAACAACAAAGCAGTACGCAAACTAGTTATTGAGAGTCGCCATGACAACATCGCAGCAGGGCACCCGGGACAGTTTAGAACATACAAGCTGCTCCATAGAAAATATGTCTGGGCATCCATGAAAAAATCTGTCAACGACTACATAGCCAATTGTGAATCATGCATACGGAACAAACACAGTAACCAAGTGCCACCTGGACTACTGAACCCCATTGAAGCCCCAGATAAACCATGGGAAGAAATTACGTTCGACCTTATTACCGGTCTCCCAGAATCGGAAGGATTCACAGCCATCTTAACAGTGGTTGATCGGTTAACCAAAATGGTTCATTTTATTCCCACCACCAATGAAGCCAACGGGGTCGATGTAGCAAACTTATTCTTGACATACGTCTGGAAACTGCACGGCCTCCCAAGAAAAACTATCTCAGATCGTGGGCCACAATTCACGTCCCAGTTCCTCAAACAACTGCATAAACGGCTAGACATTAAACCATCGTTTTCAACCGCATACCATCCTCAAACAGATGGACAAACAGAGCGTCTAAATCAAGTTGTTGAATTATATCTGCGTCATTACGTGTCACACAGACAAGATGACTGGGTTGGACTATTGCCTCTGGCCGAGTTTGCGTATAATAATGGAACCAATGCGTCTACAGGCAAGACCCCCTTCTTCGCCAACTATGGGTTTCACCCAAGATTTGCTGTAGGCGACAAAGAAGGACAAGGTCTGATGATAGCGGACGACCACGCTGAATGGTTACAAAAAGGATATGACGAACTCAAGGCCGCACTAACAGTATCTCAAGAACGCATGAAGGAATATTATGACCGTAAACATCGTGCGCCGGAGAACATTAAAGTTGGAGATCATGTTTGGCTGGACAACCAAAATATTCAATCACAACGTCCTGCACGCAAGCTGTCTGCAAAGCGCATTGGACCATTCAAAGTTCTAGCCAGGATAGGGAAACATGCATTCAAACTCGAGTTACCGCATACCTTGAAAATCCACCCAGTGTTCCCAGTGGCGTTGTTATCCTTGAAGAAAGAAGACCCATATGGGCGAGAACCTCCTCAGCCACCACCAGAAGTTACACCGGAAGGTGACATTGAATATGAGGTGGAGCAGGTCCAAGACTCACGCCGTCATCGCGGAAAGATCCAGTACTATGTCAAATGGCTGGGATATAATGAATGGACGTGGGAACCTTACGAGCACCTAACCAATGCAAAGGAAATGATTGCCGATTTCCATAGGCGTCATCCAAATGCGTTGCGTCATCCTCAGGTGCCAAAGCCCCGTCGGACTTAGCAAGGGGGGAAGTGTCATGACTTGACACTACTCACATAATAAAACAATATTCTTTTGATTTATTATATTTTCCGAGAACATTTTCAAGATACACTTTCCTTATATGGGTTAAATGTGTCATGTGACTTATGGAATGTTCTAGTTCGCTGACAAAGATGTATTTCAACTTTGATGTGAAATTCCGCAGTCCGCAGCAGCTTCTATCTGATTATGTGATCTGACTCATTGTACGGTTGTGTTGTTTTTGATGTGGCTCGGACCGTGTATATAATGAGGGCGAGTTCGACGGTGTCTCACCAAGAACTCGACCTCCTCCGTCAATTCGAGTTTCTTTATATTTTACTCAACGTCTTGAGACTCGTGCCTGACAGCTAACCTATCAGCCAGTGTCTACTAGATCTACTAATTCGACAAGGTTGGAAGGTCAGATAGCAGATAGAAGGAGACTTGCTTGAGCAATTGGTCGAAGGATCTACAATAAGGAACCACCAATCGATGCTTATAACAGATATCCTTCTACAGGCTGTCGAGAACAATTCTCAGAAATTCTTGAACTCTTAGATGAAGTATGCACTTTTAGGCCTGAATGGATATTAAACTCTACAGAAGAACCTGTAATGTTTTTGGACTTTGCACTCCATAGACGTTTAAGGATGAGTTTAATTGGTATTAGACACCAATTCCTTCATTATGCGCCAAGTAATGGCATACCTCACCCACCTATTCCTACACATCCTGAACCTAAGAAATACTATGGATTCACTAAAGAAGCACACGAGATAGCCTCCGTTCTTTTTAGAGATGAAGTGGAACGCTTTCTGGCTTATGTATATATTGAGCATAAAAGGAATCAGGAAGGAAGAAGAGGAAAGGCAAGAGAAATTGAGGAAATTCTCTGGGAAAATTCTCAATCAAGAACCGCTACTCCTGAACAAGTAGCAGCCCCTAATCCTAAGTTTGCACCAGCCAAAACAATTTCTCATGAGGGAAGAGAACAGTTTACACCCATAATGGCTCAACATGATCTCATGGAAGAACCCATCTCTGAGAATGATCCAGAGGATGAGCAAGCTGATGAAGAAGAAGTTGAAGATATTACCAGACAGGTGGATGACTCTTATGCTAATACAACAGCAAGGACAATTCAACCTTCTGCTTTGGCATCAACTTCTGTAGTTTCAGTCAGACGCTCTAATAGAAGTTTAGTTGGTCCAGTCACAAGCTCACCAGCTAAACCAGAAGTCCTAGGAGAAATCACTCCAATGAAGACTCCAGGTTTTTCTTCTATTAGACCTATGTTCACTCCAGGATCAGTAGCTGATGTGGAAGCTAGTCGCATTTTAGGAGTTAGGAAACCAACTGAATCCTTACCATCCCCTCTAGATATGCCTTTTACTCCCCCAGAGCCAGGCTTTGCAAGGCGCCAGGGAGTAGGTCCAAGGAAATCTGGAAGAGTTGTTCAACCTCTATGGATGAGTAACAGGGAACCTTTAGCCCTACCTCCAATTGAGGAAGGACCAGTAATGGATTCAGATGACGAAGATTCATCCTCCACTGATGATTCTCCTTTAGTAATGAAACCCCAGCTTAAGCGTTATTCTGTAGACAACCCTAGGCCAAGGGAAACTATTAGAGGAAGACTTAGCAGCGCGTTCCTTAACCCGGAACCAGTAGCCAGCACTTCTAGAGTGAGACTGGAGCTAGGTGAGGAACCAAGGAGAACTACACCTTTCAAAATTGGTGTTAGTTCCAGGTTTGCATCAGTTAATCAAGAAAAGTCTGAAGCAGACAGGCTTGCAGATGAAGTTATTGATGATGCAGAAGAACCAGATGAATTGGAATTCTCAAGTCAAGATTTTGAATCTTTATTGCTACTAGAAGAATGGCAGTTTGCTATTGCTTTTGAGAGACTGAGTCTTTCAGGAAAAAATTTATTCCAAAGGTACTTGGGAGCCAAGATAAATCAAGATCCTGAAGACATTGAGTTAATCAAGCGTCAAAAGATAGCTACTGAATTTTCTAGATCTGGATTTAGAACTGAACCTCCACAAGAAGATGTTTTCCAGCGCATTATAGATAGGGCTATGCACAAAACCAGGTTCGGCTTTATACCTGACTGGGATACAGATAAGCTCCCTAGAAGTCTGGGATCCTTCAAGCATAAGAATGCTAAGGATGACCCAGTCACTAGGAAGGATTCTAAGAAACCCTCCTTTTCTGCTCCTAAAGTCTCTTCTGAACCAGAAGTGATTGAGATAGTGGAGGAGCAGGAACCTCTTAGGAAAGACAGGTATAGAAACTCTAATTCCAATCGCTCTGAAGATGCAGCAGCAGGAAGAGCTACTGAAGATAACAGGCATAAAGGATTTATGGAACCTCCTGGTAATGTTATTACTTTACAAGCAGAGCCAGTTGCTTCCAGACAACCTGTCTATAGTCCTCAAGGTACTACATTCTCAGGAATACAGCCTTTAGTAGTTAATCCTCCTCAAGAATCTGAAGAAGTTATTCCTCCTGTTCAAATTCAGCCTCAGGAAGAAGTGCGACCACAACCTCAAGTTAATTTTGATCCATATCAACCTCATTTCATCAACTTGAGTAGGAATCAAATGCACCTAGCTAGCACTCCTCCTAATCGTCCTCAGGGACCTCCTATACCAGCAGGATCCTCAGGTCCTAGTGGTCCAGGAGGTTACAGGAATCCAAATAGGGGAGGTCCGCCAGGTCCACCCATTCCTCCTCAAGGAAATGGTCCACCCAATCCACCCTACAATCCAAATGCAGGGAATGGAGGCCAAGGACCTCCTAATCCTCCAAATGGAGGTGGTGGAGGAAATGGACCACCAGGTCCTCCTGATGATCCTAATGGAGCCTTTCCATGGGTTCAAGGACCTAGAGGGTTTCCAGGACCCCCAGGAAGACAAGGTGATCCAGGTCCAGCTGGAGTTCAAGGTCCCCAAGGGGATAGAGGACCTCCAGGACCTCCTGGCCCACCAGGTGGAGATGGAGGTGGAAATGGAAATGGGAATGGTCGCCCTAATAACAATAACAACCAGAATAATCGACCGCACTTAGACTTAAAGCTTAAGATGGAAATTATACCTGAATTTGATGGAGATCCAGATGAATTATATGAATGGATGGATCAAATTCAACGCTTTATTGCTATGGGTCTGAATGAGAACAATCGCTTAACTCAAGCCATTCCATTTAGGTTCAAGGATGAAGCTAAACAGTGGTGGTATCAATTTTCTGAAGCTCAAAGGCTAAGAATGTCAACTGATTGGCAACTCTTGTGCAATCGACTTATAAGTTTCTTTTGGACTCCTACTTGGATTACCGAAGCAAGGAACAAAGCTTTGGCAGCCAAGTACAGGGATTCAGGTCACTATAAGGAAACTCCTGTACAGTTTGCTTTGCGCAAGAAGAAACTCATTGACATGGTTGAGAACTGGAATGATCTTACTGTGATAGCTGAGGTAGCTAGATCAGCACCTACTCAATGGCGCACTATTGTTAACCATGAGGAGATTGCTGACTGGGCTACTTATGTTACAAGGATCAAAGAACAAGAAGACTTGCTACAAGATTGGCCTAAGCATCACAGCAGTGGGCATGTCTCCTCTGACACTGTTAGAGAAGTTATGAAAGCTATCAAAGCTGAAAGGCACAAAAGACATGGCCACAAAGCTAATGCGCATGCAGTGGATTCTAAAGGTTTTAAATCCAAAGGAAAGCAACCTGACAAATTCAAAGGATATAGACGTCCTTTTAGCCCTGATGACTCTAATGTTACCAAGCACAAGAAAGGCACTCCTAAATCTAGAGGAATGAGAGGTTGCATACACTGTGGTAGCAAGATGCATTATGACAAAGAATGCAAGCATAACAAGTCAAATGCTAATAATGTTCAAGTTTACTTTGCAGGTACAACAGAGGAAGAACAAGCATCATTCGCAGAATATGAAGCCAAAGCAGCAGAATCTGAATCTGAAACAAAGTCTGAACCCTCAGATGAAGAGAAGGATGAAGATAGCTCTTCTGATTCCTCTTCTGAGTCGGATTTTTAATAGATTCCCAGTCTCCTGAAACATCCAAAACTAGAGACTTGGGAGTTGGTACAGATTCTAAGGATAATTTAGCAAGGCACAATTATAACGCTATAGGAAATCAACAATTGGCTAACACACATCATTCAACTCAAGTACTACCCAGAAATGAAAGTCTGAAACTTCAAGACTTGCCAGAGGATAAAACTATTACTTTGAAAAAGGTGATGGATCGCCCTCCTGGAACTCATTTCTTAGGTACTAGACCTACAGTCGCCATGGCTAGAATTAATTCTGAAGAGGAATTGACAGAGATCACTGTTGACTCAGGCTCTGACATTACGCTCATCAGTCATAACTTCTGGTCAAGCATGAAGAAACCTCCTAAGGAGAAATCAGGTCAGAAAATCAATCTGATTCAAGTCACTGGAAAAACAAGTATTACTGGATATGTAGTATTGGAATTAACCTTCCCTACCAAGGATGGGCCTGTCAAAATGCAGGTAGAAGCCTATGTAGTGAAAGGTATGAAAGTACCCATTATCCTGGGTAATGACTTTACTAACCAGTATAGAATATCAATTGACAGACTGACTACTCCTAGCAGAATCATTTTTGGTTTCACTGGTAGGTCTGCTGATGTTATTGAGTTGGAAACAGAACCCAGATTAGATGAAGCAGGAAATGTATTTAGAGTATACACTAGACCAGACTTCAAATCTAACCTTGAAAGAAGGGCCTTCAGAAGAAAGAAATCCGCTAAAAGAAAGAACCAGAGCAAAAGACCAGGAGGAGCCATCCCTGTCAAATTAGAGAAGGATGTTTATCTTAAACCTGAGTCTCTAACTCGCGTTGCTATTCAAGTAGACTTCTCTGAAGACCAAGAAGAAGGTTTTATTGAAGGAAGGTTAGAATCTAACTCCAATTCTGCTGACTTCTATGGAACATCAGATTGCATTATTACTCCTCAGAATAAATCTATACAGATAGCTAATTTCTCTCAGAAGCTAGTGCATTTACCCAAAGGTCATGTCATAGGATATATGCATGATCCTAGGATTGCATTGGATAAAGAGGATGATCTATCTAAAGAGGCCATTCTTGAAGGAGAAGCAAGAGTGCATCTGATTAACTCGCTCATGAAGGAAGAGAAGATCCCTCCTCCAACTGAAGAAGAGATTGAACTCTCTAAACAGCCAGAGGGAGGTCCCAAGACAGCTGAATTACCTGATCCTGAGCATATACCTAAGGACAGGTTATTATCAGAAATTAATTGGGGAGACACTCTTACTCCTGAGCAAAAGAGGGCTTTAGAGAAAGTCGTCCTGAAACACTTTAAAGCCTTTGGATTAGATGGACGACTAGGTAATTATCCTGAGGAGATAGAGATACCTTTGAGACCAGGGACCAGAGAGATATCATTAGCTCCCTATAGACCAAGTGAAGAAGCAAGAAAGGTTATCAGGAACCAAGTGCAAGAATGGAAACGCTTAGGGGTTATAGAGGAATCTAAAAGCCCTTGGGGCGCACCAGTCCTTGTGGTATGGAGAAATGGTAAGCCTCGCATGTGTATTGACTATAGGAAGCTTAACGCTGTAGTAATCCCTGATGAATACCCTCTGCCTAAACCTCAGGATATCCTTCATACTCTTGAAGGAGCCCAATATTTATCTACTCTAGATGCGCTAGCAGGTTTTACTCAACTGACAATAAAAGAAGAAGACCAACCTATAACTGCATTTAGATGTGATGAAGGACACTTCCACTTTAAAAGAATGCCATTTGGATACAGAAATGGACCGCCTAAATACCAGAGAGTAATGTCAAAAGTCCTAGCTCCATATTTATGGACTATCGCAATGGTCTACATAGATGACATTGTTATCTTCAGTAAGACCTTTGAGGATCATCTAGACCATGTGGATAAAGTCTTACAAGCTATTGAAGATTCTGGAATAACTCTATCGCCTCCAAAATGCTTCATGGGATATCAATCCTTGTTGCTTTTGGGACAAAGAGTTTCCAGGCTAGGAATGTCTACTCACAAGGAAAAGGTCGATGCCATTTTACAGTTGGAAGAACCCAAGGATGTACCTACCTTACAAACATTCTTAGGAATGATGACTTACTTTTCAAGTTATATTCCATATTATACTTGGATTGTAGCACCGCTTTTCCACCTGTTAAGAAAATCCACCAAATGGCGATGGGATAAATTGGAAGCTCATGCATTCAAACTAGCTAAGCTAGTCCTAGCCAATGCACCAGTATTAGCATATCCTGTTCCAGGTATGCCTTACAGACTTTATACTGATGCATGTGACTTTGGAATAGCCGCTATTTTGCAACAAATTCAAACTATGAAGCTCAAGGATTTGAAAGGAACCAAGATCTATGATCAATGTAAGAAAGCTTATCATGAAGGACAGCCAGTACCTAGGTTTGTCACTCCTGACTCCAACAGGAAGGTCATCCTGACTGGGGGGGCTAATGGTACTGAAACCTTTGACTATGAAGACACTTGGAATGAAAATTTTGATGAAACTGAGATACATTTAGAGCGTGTCATTGGCTATTGGTCAAGAATACTCAAAGATGCTGAAACTAGATACTCAGCCACTGAGAGAGAAGCTCTAGGTGTAAGAGATGGATTAGTCAAGTTCCACATGTATCTTGAAGGTGCCAAGGTTATAGTAGTATCAGATCATGCTGCCCTTAAATGGAGTAAGACTTACCAAACTATCAACAGGAAACTATCAGGTTATGGAATAGTTATTGCAGCTTTCCCTGACTTGGTGATAGTCCATAGAGCAGGTAAAGTCCATACTAACGTTGATCCAATTTCTAGGCTAAGAAGAAGAATCCCAAGACAAGATGGGCCACTAGCAGATACATCGACACCCCTTACCTGTCATGACTTGACACAACTCACGTAATAAAACAATATTCTTTTGATTTATTATATTTTCCGAGAACATTTTCAAGATATACTTTCCTTATATGGGTTAAATGTGTCATATGACTTATGGAATGTTCTAGTTTGCTGACAAAGATGTATTTCAACTTTGATGTGAAATTCCGCAGTCCGCAGCAGCTTCTATCTGATTATGTGATCTGACTCATTGTACGGTTGTGTTGTTTTTGATGTGGCTCGGACTGTGTATATAATGAGGGCGAGTTCGACGGTGTCTCACCAAGAACTCGACCTCCTCCGTCAATACGAGTTTCTTTCTATTTTACTCATCGTCTTGAGACTCGTGCCTGACATTAGGTCGAGTTCTTGGTCGACACTTTGGTAAGGGCCTCCGTTTGCCGAAACCACCTTCCTCGTTGCCACATATGCCGTTGGCGTCGTCTCAAGCTCACTCCTCGTTGCCTTCCACAATCTACCCTCCTCCCCGCAGACACGCACATCGTTGCCCTATCGCGTCCCCACGATCCCGCTAAAGTCCATATCTCAGTGAAGCGCTTAAGGGTTCGTCCTCGGCAGCTCCTGAGTAATTGGTTCGGGCCAATCGTACACGTGAACAAGCTTCGGTGCGCTAATCGCTTTCGTCGACAAGCGGTGGGGTTACCCTTTGCCCTTAAGTAGTTGGGTAACGAAGGACTCTTCCCCTTTCCTCCTGCAGTGTGGGATACACTGCCTATCTGAGCGTATACCAGGCGGCTCCAAGAGCACAATTTTCAATCGTGGCACAAATCTTCACCGAATCCGATCGGTGCATCCTTTGCAAGTGGTTCGGTCACAACCCCGACACTTGCCCATTCCAATCTTCCCACATTAGGGAATATCAAATTTATAAAAGGGACAATTCCGAGTACGACCATCGTCGCGTGGCTGTCAAACCACAAAGAGTCATCTCGTCCCTTCAACAATTCGTAACTCCTCCAGGGGCCCCCGAGTGCATTGTTTGCCACCGCCCCAACTCAGACCCTCGTTCCGCGGCGTGTCGCTTCTGCCCAAAGAAGGACGCCTACACCTACACTGCACGCATTCCCCGCCATCTCCTTTAAGCTGGATCGATTAGAACGACAGCTTATTCAATACCTTCTTCACCGCGCTACCCGAGCCGAATCTCACGCCCGCCGATACCAATCCGAGGTCGACGAGCTTCGAGCGGAAGTAGCATTTCAAAAAGCCTATAGCGAAGAAATCCTCGAGTGGTCTGCGCAACTTAGTCATCGCGTTACTCAGCTAGAACAACAAGTTCGCGAGTACGAATTCCTCCGCTCCCTTCCTGCACCAACCTTTCTGACGTCACCCTTTAGTGGCCAAATACAAACAGTTTCTTCGGCAGAAGAAAACTCGAGCGCCCCGTCGACGCAAGAGCGCAGATAAACACATCGCGCTTAACGAGTGGCCTATTCTCTATCAGATAGAATACGCCAAGGAAACTGTCCCCTTGAAAGGAAGTCTGAGATTTGAAGGAAAAGAGAAAGCTTTATATTTCGAAATCATTGTCAAAGGGCGTCGGAAATTTTTCAGGAATCATAATCAATCTTATCCGCCCAATTCCCACTTGTATAGTTTAGTACTTCCTTATCGTCTTCGCAAATAAATTCCCCTGTTTGTCATCATGTCGCAGCAACAAACCACCTTCCCGGCAGCCATTAATCTGTCCACTGCCGGAACGGATGACATCCTCCAATGGCTAGTAGCAGCAGTAACGCACGTCAATCAACAAGCCGTCACCGACACCCAACATTTCAACACCGAGCTGGCTGCAGCTGGCGCGGCTGTTAATGCCTTACAAACATCTGTCAACCAATTAATAGCCGCGCAAGGAAGTACAAGTGGGACAGGCAGCTCAGGTGGTGGAACAGGTGGCACAGGAGGAACAAGTGGTTCAAGTGGTGGAACAGGCGGCTCAAGCGGCACTGGAGGGACCAGTGGGCAACCCGCTACAACATCTACCGTTAAAATCAAGATGGCCGCACCCAACAAATTCGATGGCACGAAGCGAGAAGAAGCTGTCGCATTCAGAATAGCCTGTAGCAGATACATCGCTACTAACATGCCAGCCCACACCGATGAACAAAAAATTGCGTTCATCACCTCTTATTTAGAAGGAACAGCATTGGAATGGGTGAACGCATTCGAAGAGCAGCGATATATCAATAATATCGCGGTACCTTGGTTATCTGATTTGGCCCAATTTTGGACGGAATTCGGAAGACGGTATGGCGATGTCAACCGAAGTGAAAACCACCGTGCCCTACTGCGCAAATTAAAACAAAACAAGACAGTGCAAGAATATGTCACCCAATTCAATTTATATGCATCAGGATTGGGATACAACGATGCCGCACTTCGTGACCAGTTCTACGACGGGCTTTCTGATGAAATCAGGAATAGCATGATAGCCCAGAACTATGATCCTACCGCACACAGCGCAACGGAAGTTGCCGACCGAGCCCTAGAAATCGATCGACACCTGATTTCTTTTGGAGGAAAGAAGTCCGCCAACACTTCCACCAACAAGTCCTCCAACTCTTCTACCAAAACCAGTGCGACTACCTCCAACAATCAGTCTACTCAAGAAAGGTTTAGTCGCAATGATCGAGTCTATATGATTGGCACCGATGGGCGAGCAAAAAAGGGACAAATCACAAAAATCGGACCGGGGCTCGGAGGGCGTATCCAACCCACCGTTAAATGGGATGGGGACTCAAGCGAAGTGAAATTACAATTTCGTGACTTAAAAAAGGACACCAAGCCAACTTCGACCCCGCCTCCAAAGAAGGACCCTGACGCCATGGACATAGACAACGCTGGAAAAGGAAAGAAGCCAGTAATTTGTAACAAGTGTGGAGGAAAAGGACATTGGGCGAACCAGTGTCCATCGAAGGAAATATCGGGCTATGAAGCCTTTGTGGAGGACCCAGACACCAGTGATGAGGAGTCGGGAAAAGAAGGAGCCTGAACCGTGCCAGGGGGGCGGTTTTGGGCGAAGTTTTGAGTAGTGTGGTCTCGCATAATGAATGTAATAATTTGGAATGTATGTCTCTTGGAAATGAATCCCAACTCCAATTATACTTCAGAGCGTGCCCACTACAAACAACCCCCGAGAAGAAGACCACGTACTTGGCCAAACCCTTTCATGGGTGGGCGATGGTTGACTCTGGCGCTACATCAATATTTATACACGAGCGCATTGTCAAAGAATTCAAAATCCCTACGATCAAAATGGACAAACCAAAAAGGTTGCGTGTAATCGATGGAAGGGAAATTGATTCTGGGATAGTAGACAAATACGTACAACTAGAAGTCGAAATTTTTGGCCATTCTGAAATCCTCTCGGCGTATGTAGTCAATACCGGCCATAATGATTTGGTACTAGGCATGTCATGGTTAAAATGCCATAACCCAGCCATTGAATGGAAAAAGGGCTGGGTCACGTTCAACTCCGAATATTGCCGAGATAACTGCCTGCACCATGCACCACAAGTACTGGCTGGAAAGACACCTGATTTGGAATTAAAGGCAGTAGGAATCTTACCCGACATATACAAGATGTATGCAGATGTCTTTACCGAAGGCGAGATGACGGAGCTTCCGCCACACCGACCATTCGATATTTCAATTGACTTGAAACCAGGAGCAGTACCTCGACATGGCCCAATTTACTCCGTTAGCGTCAAAGAAGACGAGGAGTTAAAAAAGAACATCAACAATCAACTAGCGGCAGGACACATACGCCCATCAAAGTCACCTATGGCATCGCCGGTGATATTTGTCAAAAAGAAGAATGGGAAACTGCGAATGTGCATTGATTACCGCAAACTAAACGATATGACAATAAAAAATGCGTACCCACTCCCGTTAGTAAAGGATCTTTTAATCACACTACGCAAGGCCAAAATATTTACAAAATTGGATTTGAAATGGGGTTATAACTTGGTCCGTATCAAAGAAGGTGACAAATGGAAAGCAGCCTTCAAAACCAAGTATGGGCTCTTCGAACCACTAGTCATGCAATTCGGTTTAGCCAACGCACCAGCTGTTTTTATGCACTTCATGAACGAGATCTTCAGAGATCTATTAGGAATCACCGTGGTTGTCTACATGGATGATATCTTAATATTCTCAGAAACGGAAGAAGATCATGTCGAACACGTGAAAGAAGTGCTGAGGCGGCTAAAAGAAAACAAATTGTATTGTGCTATGGAAAAATGCACGTTCCATGTAACCGAAATCGACTACCTTGGCCTAATCATAGCACCAGGAGTAGTAAAGGTGGACCCGGCAAAAGTCACAAAAGCAGTTGATTGGGATACACCAGAAAACGTGACCGATATCCAGTCATTCATCGGATTTTTAAACTTTTATGGCGATTTCATCGAAGGGTTCCGGAACATCGCAAAGCCGCTATACGGTTTGACAAAAAAGGATGTACCATGGAAATGGACCGAAAAAGAGAATGAAGCCTTCCTGAAATTGAAGGAGGCACTACGTACTGCACCAGTGTTGATTCAACCGGACCCAGAAAAACAATATTTCTTGGAGTGCGACGCATCCGACTATGCCACAGGAGCCGTACTTTCTCAAGTCGGCCCAGATGGAAAAATGCACCCCATTGGGTTCCTATCGAAATCGATGAACGAACATGAACGGCGGTACACCATTCATAATAAAGAACTGTTGGCAGTCATCCGGGCCTTCAAGTTGTGGCGTCACTTATTAGAAGGAACCGAAAAGCCTGTCATAGTCCTTTCTGACCACAAGAACTTGGAAGGTTGGAAAACCAACGTGGAATTGCGTGGGCGAGTAGCCAGGTGGCAAGAGACCCTATCGCATTATAATTTCCGCATATTTCATATTCCTGGGCGAAAAAATGGGAAAGCGGACATTCTGTCTAGGCTCCGAAAGCTCCGCCCTGAAGGGGGGGGTGAAAGCTCCGCTTTACTACCAGAAAACCTTTTTATTCAAGCCGTCACTCCAGACCATGACTTAGAACGCCTCATCCAGGATGCGTACATTGCAGACGAATACTCCCAAAAGGTCATCAAGGCGCTGGAAGAAAATGAGAAGGTCAAACATTGGGAATGGGACGATGGTCTACTGCGTTACAAAGGCAAAATATGGATTCCGAACAACAAAGCAGTACGCAAACTGGTTATTGAGAGTCGCCATGACAACATCGCAGCAGGGCACCCGGGACAGTTTAGAACATACGAGCTGCTCCATAGAAAGTATGTCTGGGCGTCCATGAAAAAATCTGTCAACGACTACGTAGCCAATTGCGAATCATGCATACGGAACAAGCACAGTAACCAAGTGCCACCCGGACTACTGAATCCCATTGAAGCCCCGGATAAACCATGGGAAGAAATTACGTTTGACCTCATTACCGGCCTTCCAGTATCGGAAGGGTTCACAGCCATCTTAACAGTGGTTGATCGGTTAACCAAAATGGTTCACTTTATCCCCACCACAAATGAAGCCAATGGGGTTGATGTAGCAAACTTGTTCTTGACATACGTATGGAAACTGCATGGCCTCCCAAGGAAAACTATCTCAGATCGTGGGCCACAATTCACGTCCCAGTTCCTCAAACAACTGCATAAACGGCTAGACATTAAACCATTGTTTTCAACCGCATACCACCCTCAGACAGATGGACAAACAGAGCGTCTAAATCAAGTTGTTGAATTATATCTGCGCCATTACGTGTCACACAGACAAGACGACTGGGTTGGACTATTACCTTTGGCCAAATTTGCATATAATAATGGAACCAATGCGTCTACAGGCAAGACCCCCTTCTTCGCCAACTATGGGTTTCACCCAAAGTTTGCTGTAGGCGACAAAGAAGGACAAGGTCTGATGATAGCGGACGACCACGCTGAATGGTTACAAAAAGGATATGACGAACTCAAAGCCGCACTAACGGTGTCTCAAGAACGCATGAAGGAATATTATGACCGAAAACATCGTGCGCCGGAGAACATTAAAGTTGGAGATCATGTTTGGCTGGACAACCGAAATATTCAATCACAACGTCCTGCTCGCAAGCTGTCCGCAAAGCGCATTGGACCATTCAAAGTTCTAGCCAAAATAGGAAAACATGCATTCAAACTTGAGTTACCGCATACCTTGAAAATCCACCCAGTGTTCCCTATTGCGTTGTTATCTTTGAAGAAAGAAGACCCGTATGGGCGAGAACCTCCTCAGCCGCCACCAGAAGTTACGCCGGAAGGTGACATTGAATATGAGGTGGAGCAGGTTCAAGACTCACGCCGTCATCGCGGGAAGATCCAGTATTATGTCAAATAGCTGGGATATAATGAGTGGACGTGGGAACCTTACGAGCATCTAACCAATGCAAAGGAAATGATTGCCGATTTCCATAAACGTCATCCAAATGCGTTGCGTCATCCTCAGGTGCCAAAGCCCCGTTGGACTTAGCAAGGGGGGAAGTGTCATGACTTGACACAACTCACGTAATAAAACAATATTCTTTTGATTTATTATATTTTCCGAGAACATTTTCAAGATATACTGTCCTTATATGGGTTAAATGTGTCATATGACTTATGGAATGTTCTAGTTTGCTGACAAAGATGTATTTCAACTTTGATGTGAAATTCCGCAATCCGCAGCAGCTTCTATCTGATTATGTGATCTGACTCATTGTACGGTTGTGTTGTTTTTGATGTGGCTCGGACTGTGTATATAATGAGGGCGAGTTCGACGGTGTCTCACCAAGAACTCGACCTCCTCCGTCAATACGAGTTTCTTTCTATTTTACTCATCGTCTTGAGACTCGTGCCTGACATTACCTTTAACAATGAGACAGAAGATGGTCTCAAGAACTTATATAGAGAAGTAGGAGTTGATTTTGAGAAGGATCTTCTAACACAATCAACCATGCACACTTTGGTAAATGTGGAGAAACCTTCCAATATCTCCTTGGATAAGTTTAAGGTAAGAACTAAGAAATATAAAGCTAATGTCTCTCTTGCAACTTCAGGTTTGAATGAACTACACATTAGTATAAATGAAGCAGAAGTAAAGAGGTTCTATAACGCATATAGTAATGACTCTCACTTTGCTGATGTACTAAAGAAACTGCAAGGTGAATATGATCCTATGAATCCTCCTTACAAACAGTACAGGATTGGAGAAAATGGTCTTATTTACTTCTGTAGAGATGATAATTACAAGTTGTGCGTTCCTAAAGACTTACAGAAGGAAGTAGTAGCTGAGATCCATGACTCTTTACAAGAAGGTGCTCATGCTGGATATCACAGAACCTATAACAAGGTTGCATCTACCTACTACTGGCCTAAAATGGTACATGTTATTAAGGAATATGTGCGCACTTGTGATATTTGTCAAAAAGCCAAGCCTAAGCGACATGGTCAAAGAGGATTCCTTAAATCCATTCCAATTCCTAGTCAACCCTTTGAAGTAGTAACTATGGATTTCATTATGGATCTCCCTCCAAGCAATGGTTATAATGCAATACTCACAATAGTAGACAAACTTACCAAGTTTGCGCATTTTATCCCTTGTAATACTAGCATTAATGAGGAAGAGACAGCCAAGCTTTTCCATGCGCGTATATGGACTAAGTATGGTCTCCCAAGGCAAGTCATAACTGACAGAGATGCTAGATGGACAGGAGCATTCTGGGAACACTTAACTTCCTTAGTGGGAGTTCAGAGATCGCTTACTACTGCCTATCATCCTCAGGCTGATGGACAGAGTGAGATTATGAACCAGACTCTGGAAATGGCTCTAAGAGCATTTGTTTTCCCTTCAATGGATAATTGGAGCGACATCTTAAATGACTTTAGTTTTGCTTACAACACTATGGAACATACATCTACAGGTTTTACACCTTCTTATCTACTTTTAGGTTTTGAACCGCTTAGACCTTCAAACTTACTAGCTTCTACCAGTAAATCTATAGCTAGACCTACAGTTGAAGACCCCAAAGCTGTGAACTTTGCTGAAATGATGCAAGCCATTCGCTCTCAAGCACAGGATGCATTAAAGTTAGCACAGGCTCATATGGAGGATCAATACAACAAGAATCACAGCTATTTAGATTTGCAAGAAGGCGACTTAGTCATGCTTAATCCCCACTCTCTGAATCTACTTAGAAGTCAGAAGGGTAAAGGAAGAAAGCTACAAATGAAGTATGACGGACCCTTTGAAGTTCTAGAGAAACTATCAGATGTAACCTATCGCATCAGGATCCCTGCTAGCTACAAGATCCACCCTGTGGTAAATATAGCTCACTTGGAACCTTATCATAGGGACAAAGAAGGACTTGACCGTCCTAAGAAGCATTTGAATAGAGCAGACTTTGAAGAAGTACCTGAATATGAGGTTGAAGAGATAGTGGATGAGAAGATGGTAAAGAAAGGACAAAGAAAACAACGTCGCTATTTAACCAAATTTGTAGGATACTCTCCTGAATGGAATGAGTGGTTATCCAGGCAGCAGTTAGCAAATGCACCTAGGATACTCAAGGAATGGGAACTTAAGCAGCGCATACAAGCCCCTTAGAAGGCTTAACCCTTATACTTCTCCTTCCCAGATTAACCACGTGATTTTTCTTTGTTATTTGTTTACTGAAAAATAAGATTTGTAGGTATATATTGGCAAGATTCTACTCGCTTACAGAACATCTCACTCAACAATGGCCAACTTCATCACTATCATCGCCGCTCTCCTCACTGTCATCCTCACTGGCAGCCTAGGCTACTACCTCTACAGCCTAGGAGAAGACTTCATCTGGATCCTGCCAGGTCAACAAGTGGTAATGGAGTATTCAGACAGGCAGCGCACCATCACAGTGACTGGCTGGGTGATTATCTCTTTGCCTTACAGACTTGTTTACCTCACCAGGCGCTGGAGTCCTATCTCAGTGACTCCAGCAAACATCCTAAGCATAGCCTTGGTGTCTAGGCGCCGAAGCTATCGCCCCTATGGAGGACCAGGCAACAGAGGCATGCCCTCTGAGATCTTCATCTTACCAGACCACCCATACTGTAAGTAATTTACTGGATTCATCTGGCATTTACTTATGGCCTGGACAGACCAGATGCCAAACAGAGAGCGACAACAATACTTAGGATCCTTCTTACAGCTGTAAGATAAGATCTTAACCAATCCAGGGTAAGCAGATCTCCTCTGATAAGCTTATCCAGTCAACTGATCTCTTTGATCGGCTGAATCCAGCTCTTATCTCAAGAAATTCTGTAATTTCCCCTTTAAGTCATGTACCTCTGTATATA
The DNA here is from genome assembly GCA_016906575.1 of Ceratobasidium sp. AG-Ba. Classification (NCBI taxonomy): domain Eukaryota; kingdom Fungi; phylum Basidiomycota; class Agaricomycetes; order Cantharellales; family Ceratobasidiaceae; genus Ceratobasidium; species Ceratobasidium sp. AG-Ba. Next base: position 3,717,678 of record CP059641.1, on the reverse strand, counting down.
GATTTAAAAGTATAAGTTTGATCTCTCCAAATCGAACCTCAGAAATGAGTCAGGCTATTCAATCTCAGTTGAGAGCCTTGGACCGATGATCAAACTGCAAAGATAAGACAGATCAGAAGATAAATGAGCATCAGCATGTGAAACTATAGAGATAAACAGCTGAGCGCACTCTATTTGGAGCCAAACAGAACTTCAGTTATTTGACCAGGCTTCTTATTGGCAACCAGATATGAAATACATGCATTATAAGAAATTAACACGTCTATATGCTACTCCAAGCTGCTATACTCTGTAGTTACCCACTGTCTAAACACGTCTGACTATCCTACTCGTCCTGACACCCCCACTGGCTCTACCTTCTGGGATGTAGCTGAAAGGCTGCTTTCTGGACTTAGATGGGAGCGACGAAGGGTTCAAGGAGAGAATCGCAGCAGAAGGAGGGAGTTTCCCTCCAATTACCAACACCTCTATGTCGACATCCCCTTACCCAACTATCCACAATACAACAACCGCGATCATTACCCAATTGAGGCACCTGAGCCAACTCAGGATGACCCTCACTTTGAATTTGGATGGCCGGCTCCTCCCTCTCCTGGTCTGGAGCCTACCCCATTTGATAGGGTATTGATGAAAGGTTGGGGTGGACGCACTGAGTACCCTTTGGCTCCCCCAAAGAGTCCTAGTGTGCTCAGTTTTGAGGGATACATAGAGCGTCAAGAAGAGTAAGTGCTTCGATTGAGTCAAGATCTTAAGCTGATCTGTTTATTGCGCAAACAGACTGACTCAAGATCAAGGCCAGGAATTGCTTCCTGAGCCTTATCATGACTCTGAGGAAGAAGAAGATGAGCCAGAAGTAGTTAGGACTGGTGTCTTAGAGTAAGTCTGCTTCTTTTGACTCATGATCTAAAGCTGAATTGTTTAGACTTGCATACCCACCTTCGCCGGTCTATGCACCTGAAGAGTCATCTGACTCTGAATCTGATTCTTCAGAGTCATCTGGAGAACTCAGAGTGATTGAGCTAGACCTGGAAAGGAGGGTTGAGGAACAAGCCAGAGAGTTTGAGGAAGTGTCAGCTCGTCTTAGGGCTGCACAAAGGCGTCTCAGGGAGATGATGGACGAAAGGGACTTGTATTAATGTAGATAGTACAGTCTGAATGCTACAAATTCTTGATCCAAAACAGTGTGAACAATAAGATTAGTCTTATCGCTTCAATGTTATTGGTTAGGAGTCATTCAGAGCATCGACTTAGTCTCTAAATCTCAAGTTCTGCTATATTTCCATGAGTTCGCCTTTCAGGTATTTAAGCAGCCTTTGAATTGCTCTCATTCTGCAGCGGTTCAACACCCTCTAGCTCTCTCACAACTCCTCCACTTCCCTACTTAACTTTACTCTTTACCATCATGAAGGCCTGTCCCACCATGCTCAAGTCCTACCAGCGCTCTGCTATTTGTGACTCCATCATGGTGTCCAAGCTCTTTGCCTGCATGGCAGCGCATATGAGGCAGGGTGAAGGCAAGTTTGCATCTAGTGCCAACATCCTTGAGCGCAAGTTCAGGGATGGCATTGAGATCTACTATGGTAAGGAGGAAGGTCCATATAGAGAGGGCTGGTATCTCATGGAAGGAGCAAATTTTGCTTTGGTGGATGCGCTCCTCCAAGTCCGAGATGCTGTGGGCTCCTATAACAGTGACAGCAGCCTGGCAGAGTCCTATGACCAGGACAATTTCTCAGGGAATGGCCCCCTGTATGAGCGCTTTAGGAAGGCTGGAATTGCCTTTCCTCTAGAGCCAGAAAAGGGCTTTGACGCTGAGGATTGGAGGGTCCCGAGGGCCACCATGGCTGATCTCATTTTTGATGTAGTGCGCTCCCAGATTTGGGGCTTGCAAATGATTTGCAGCCTCTATTCCCTTGCTCAGTATGAAGGCAGGCTCAAGATCGCTGTCCTGCCCTCCTTCCCTTGTGCCATGGTGCATACAGCCCAAGGCTGCTATGATAGCTATCGTCGCACCTATTGCCCTGGGGAGTGGCTCGAGCCAGATGAGCATGGAGTGCCAGCTACCTGGGGAGCTGACATGGTGAAGTGATACTTTCGCATCGCTTTATCATTACTAATTTCTCTTCACAGAACTATTACTGGGCCCTTTTCCTCCAGAACAAGAGGGAGGAAGAGTTCATCGCTGACTTCTTGGCCAAGCTCAAGAAGGCATCTGAGGAAAGTGGATCTGAACAGATTCCTTTCTTCACTATGGACCCAACGGCCCCCGGCAACCTTGTCCAGCTGAACAAGGAGCCCTCGCGGCTGCCAACTCCCCCTGGTGGGGAGGAAGAAACCCCTAACTGGCGGCAAAGGGTTCATTTTGCTGACTTGGATGCCCAGGATGAGGAATATGAGGCAGAGCTCTCTGAGGATGAGTTCTCCCTTCCTCCTTCGCCTCCTGCTATCCCTCCTGGCCTCAAGGACAAGTTCATTGTCATTGAGTCGGACAGTGAATGGGAGGAGGAAGAAGGTTATGATTCCCTCTAAGTAAGTCTGCAAGTTCAGACTGGGGGGGCTATGTTATGGATACTAACATCTTCTATTACTAGAGTCTGCCCTTGCCAACTTGTATGCGCTGTTAAATGAGTATTTTCCGAATTTTATGAATTGTGAATGCGCGAATTTGTACCATTTTATGTCTCCATAAATTGTACTAAATTCTATCTTCTTTGCGCACTTTATCTTGCATTTTTATATTAAGAACTCGGCGAGATATCCATTAAACAAGTTCAAGCGACAGCATATATGAGGTATTACTAACATATTCCGCTTATAGCTCGACAACGGCTGACGCTATCGATGTGATCAAATACTTGATCGATAGCCACGGTTCGGGCGTATCTTCTCACCGAAGATCGGCCCGATCCCCGGACTCCTCGCCGAGTTACAGGCCGAAGATCGAACTGATCTGATTGACTGATCAGTTCTGATCTGACTCACACACTGAGTCAATGGACCCAGCTACCCTTAATTAGAAGGCTCTATGACTCACTGAGATGTAGGCTCCGTTCCATGTATATAGTTCATATTATTAATATATCAAACAACCAATAGCATACACTGATCCAGTGATGCCACCGATCTGCACCCAGTCATTACTCTAAACCATCCTGTATGGGGATAGGGTGATCCCCATATAGCCAGAACTCTCCTTAGAGATCAGCTTGGCATGACTGTCTCTATTTGGCTTACCCAGGCTTCCCTCAGGGTATAAAAGAACCCTGCAGGAGACCCTTGCAGAGCCACCTCCTCCTCCTCCTCTTACTACCCACCTGATCGGTCTTGTGTGCTTTGGTTTGTATTTCTCTTATCTTTTATCTCTTGTGTGATCAATCTGTATCTAATAAGTGGGAACTCTAGTACCTGATTAGATACATCTGTGTGATACTGTCTGAATATATACATTTGTGCTTAACATAGCGTGTAACTAAGTACCTGCCAGTTGTGGGAATTAAGTACCTATTTGGTGTGAGGAAATATACGCATTAGGCGCATCCCATTCATCCATATTAAGCTATCGCTCAAGTATAAATTAAGTTTAGTAATAGTATAGTCCAAGCAACTAGGGCTGAACTATAATAAGTATATCTAAGGGAACCTGACCGTTGCAGTCTTGCTCTTTACATATTATATTAAGTCAGTTTACACTGTGAAAGGTTAAGACTATCTAAGTGTTACTTGATAATCTCTGAGATCTTATATTAGCCTTCTTATCGAATCTAAGAAGTATTGTTTACTATTGGAGTACTGACCAACTACATTGCTTAAGCTCCAGATATCCAACTGTACTCCAACCCGTAACACGTTCTTGTCTAAGGCTATGACCCCAGCCAAGCGCAACTATGATATATACCATAAAGAACTTCTGGCAATTGTCAAGGCGCTCAAGGAGTGGCGCCACTTACTAGAAGGCACAGCACCGCTGGTCCAAATCATTACAGACCACAAGAATCTCGAGCCTTTTAAGGCTTCAAAAGACCTTAGAGGTCGCCTTGCGCGTTGGGCAGGTTTTCTGTCCAAATTCAATTTCCAACTACAGTATCGCCCCGGCAAGACAAATGGTAAAGCAGATATCTTGTCGAGGAAGGATGAACACCGGCCTTTAGGGGGGGGTGAGAGCCGAGCTTTACTCAACCCTGCCCTTTTTATTGCTGCTATTGAGCCTGATGAAGTCCTGGACGATCGCATCTGTGACGCATACCTACAGGACGAACGATTAAACCACATCGTGGAGGCTCTTCAAAAGAACAATAAGGTTAAAAACTGGTCCTGGGATAATGGACTCCTTATGTTCAAAAACAAAATATACGTACCCAATGACAACTCTATTCGCAAAGATATATTGGCGAGCCGGCACGACAACATGGCTGCAGGACACCCAGGACAATTCAGGACACTAGAACTGGTCAACCGCAAATACTACTGGAAATCCCTTAAAAAATCGGTAACTTCTTACGTGTCCCATTGCGAATCCTGTATCAGAAACAAACATTCGAATCAACTCCCTCCAGGCCTACTCAACCCAATCGAATTACCTTCGCGGCCCTGGGATCACATTAACTACAATCTAATCACAGGACTCCCCGAGTCAGAAGGTTTTGACGCTATCCTCACGGTGGTCGACCGCATGTCACGCATGGTACACTTTATTCCCACCACCTCTAGGGCCTCCGCTATCGATGTTGCCAACCTATTTGTAACTTACATATGGAAGCTGCACGGCCTACCATCCAAAACCATCTCGGACCGAGGGCCCCAGTTTAATTCGGCTTTCCTTAAACAACTGTACAAAAGGCTCAACATCAAACCTTCCTTGTCTACAGCTTTTCAACCCCAAACAGATGGCTTAGCGGAACGATTAAATCAAGTCGTCGAAATATATCTCCGTTACTATGTAGCATATAAACAAGACGATTGGGTGGGAATACTTCCCATGGCAGAATTCGCGTACAACAACAGTGTCAACGCATCCACAAACCAAACACCGTTCTTCGCCTGCTATGGTTTCCATCCCAGATTCTCAATAGGTCAGCAAGCAGACGAATCTGTACCACATGCTGATGAGCGAGCGGACCAGTTGAAATTGCGTATGGAGGAGCTTCAGGCGTCGGTTACTCTAGCGAACGAAAAAATCAAACACTACTACAATCTTAAACATTGTTTGCCGGAGAACATAACAGTTGGGGATAAAGTATGGCTCGATGCTCGTAACATTAAAACAGAACGACCCGTAGCTAAATTGTCTGCCAAAAAGATTGGACCATACAAAGTCCTCAAACGTGAAGGTGCTCACGCGTTTAAGCTTGATCTGCCCCATACTCTCAAAGTCCACCCTGTTTTCCACACGTTGCTTGTGTCGCTCAAAAAAGAAGATCCTTTTGGACGAGACCCACCTCAACCGCCTGCAGAAGTCACTCCAGACGGTGAAGAAGAATATGAGGTCGAACGCATTCTGTATTCAAGAAAGCGACGCAATCAAGTACAGTACCTAGTACATTGGAAGGGCTACAGTCCTGAGTCCAACACTTGGGAACCTCTGGAACATCTGGATACGGCTATGGGAGCGGTCCGTAAATTCCACCGCAAAAATCCAAGAGCCATCTGCCACCCTGACCTTGAGGAGGGGGTAGTGTCACGAGCCAGGAGGCGTCGTTGACATTCTTTACATTTAATAACATTTTCTACGTTATATTATTATATAGTTTACATGTCATGTGACTCATGGAACATTCTGGGATCTTTGTAATACGCTGACGCGTTTCCATTTGATATCGAATGACCAATTGTAGTTTGCGTACATGTACTCTTGGCTGTGTTCTGTGTAATATATAAACAGGGTCAAGTTCGAAGGGTACAACCCAAGAACTTGACCTCCTGTCGTCTTGTTCATTATATCTTCTTTACTTAAGAATTATCCTAGTCGTGACACGATATGAGCTACTTCAGTCAAGCTGACTTCTGAATTCTCGAGCAATGCGTTTCTTTGATCGAGCAGCAATTGGATGAGAGCTCCGAAGTGCTACAAGACCTTGACATGCGTTTTGCGGTCACCGATGATCAGCTGCGGAGCAACTGTTGGACCCCCGAGCGTTGGGTTGTTCGTCATCCCAACGGACATGAGGAACTTATGTCCAAGGACAGCCTTACGCCACCAATACATAATGCATTTCATGATATGTGGGAACAAAACACCGGGAGTTCGTTTGTCCCAGGTCGCCCTGAAAACACCACCCGACAAGGTGAGTAGCCGTCGTTATTCTAATTCACGTGACAAACCGGCAAAACTGAGTACCTTATGAGATATGCACGTACAAACTGATATTCACATCCAGAATGCTACGGAAAAGATCCTCTTGGATAAGCAAGTAGACGCGGTACATATAAGTTGTATTTCACGAACGCATAATCAACTTTGCATTTGTGGCACATAGTCCGCCAAAAGCCGACGGACGCCGGAGTCCATGATCTCACCCAACGGCACTCACTCTGGTGACTATCAACTTTCTCTCATTACTTCCGGTCACCACAAACCACCAGCCTGACGAATGCCATTGTCAGGGGTCGACGATACACCAACGGTCCAGCACCCGTCGTCAGTATCTTCCCGCGACATAGAAATGTGGGACGCAAATCAATCAGTACCCCCGGTTGAACCACTGTCCTCGATAGAGTCCTTCGGCGCTATCACGAACGGTAATTCGGATGGAGGCGTTCCCGTACCCACAGGACCCACTCGAACCTTAGATCTCGCGGAAGTCACGCCTGGGGGACCTGGCTTAACAAATTGCACAACGAGGAGCGGCGAAGTGCTAGCAGCCAGAGTTCAAAAGCTTCTCAGCTACCGCAAGACGCTCTCTACCCCTGAGCCGCACCAAAACCTCTCAGACAAGACGCCACTGTCAGCCTGCGAGACAAGTCCTGCGAAATCCATCAAAGCTACAGGCTCGTATTATCTCTACAATCCACAGGATCATGCTGAATGCCGCATATAGCCCCCGGAAGTCGATCTGAAAGGAAACGGCGAAAGCCATCCAACCAAGAAGCGCCGCCTGCAGACTCTAACAAGAAACCCAAATAATTGTGCTGACTTGAGGTTGTGTGTCTTATAACGATGTGCATTACAAACCACACTACGCGATTTGTTTATCACAACGCGGAGTCAGATGACGGTTTATGGCAGTATTCTCGATCCGCGTGTACGCCTGATGGCTCCGCAATGTGAACGAGAGAATACATCATTAGAAGAAGTGAAACATTCTTTCGCGTAGCGGCGCTTGTTTTTCGCTCGAGTAGCGCGAACGCGACAATTTTACACCGTGATTCGTTTGAATCACAATGTTCAGACACGTGCCCTGTTTCCCGCGTGAGCGTCCACAATCACGTGATATTCAGAGAGTACCAGAACTACCACCATTTCTTGATCTGTTCCCCGTTTGCGATGCCAAAAGCCTACACCATTACCTGCACCCCTCTCGGAGCCTGCTCCTGGTTTACACGAGAAGAGTCGGAATGGATCCAGGATCACCCTCTCACTGCGCGGTTGAAAGAAGAGGAGGGAGCTCTATCTAAACCGACGTTGACAAAAATTTACAAAGAAATGGTATCCGACTTTCTTTCAGCCTTCCCGTATTGGGATCCAACGTGCGAATCCTACAAAAAATGGACATTTTCCAAGTCTTACGGTCAATTCACGATGACCAATAAAGACAGGGATAAATTACGAGAGGCAGGCCGTTTTCTGCTTTTCAGACTTATATAGTGACGTATCGTCTCGCAGCGCATACGTGCCAAGGTCCGAGGAGCCCCCGATAAGGCCACTACGTACAAACAGCCAAACCGCTCCACCACCTCAGTTCCACCAAGTCCCTCACACACGGCAACGCGTGAAAATGTAAAGGCACGCTCTAAGCGCTCCGGCAAAAAGGTAAGTCCGCGCTCCATACCATGAATTCCGTCCTTAGAACGACCCTCTTAGCATAAATCGACCCGCGATGATGTTTCTGAGGGCAGCTATCAAAATCAAGACGGTGGCAAGGATAATGAAGCAAGCAATGGTGACGCAGACAGCGATAGCACGTCCAAAGACGATTCTCAGTATACTGACAGAACTGCAGAAACCGCAAAGAGCGAAGAACCCACCACTCCTTCCAGCGACGAAGGCCAAAGCGATGCCGGGACAGAGCGAGATCGTATTGAAGCAAGATTACTAGACAATTATAGAATATCGGGTGGCCTTTTCGACGAGTATGTTGAATGCCTGAACATCCTTCGACGTTGGACAACTAGGTCCTGGGTGGAAATTAGTCTTCCACGCCTGCGCAGGTAGGTCGGTTTGTGTCAGTTAGGTTTCTCGCCTTTAAAATATGCTTCTTTGAAGGAGGCAGCAGTCGCTCATGCCAGTACTCCGCAAAGTTATGCATTTATTGAACCGCACGACAGGTGCAGAGATACGTGTTGAAGCCGTATGGCACGATGGTGAAGAGATACGGGCGGATGTGTATGTAGCATGGCGCAGCCACATATGGTTGTAAGACTTATTAATTGTTCAAGGGATGTTACGGAGTGGATCAGTAATGCTCTCGCCTCGAAAGAAGTCGTCGATTCATGCAATGGTTTGATACATCATGTACGTGACTTGATCGGTAAGTTCTAATTCAATGTTATTTAGGTGCGACTCACATTTTCAACTCACTAGGTCCGGGTTTTACCACCCAATTGACCGAGGCGCAACCAGCCATGTGCGCGGATCCTCTGATGCAAAGGCGTCCTGCTCTGCCGCCGATAGAAGAAGAATTCTCCGAAGTATGGAAAGTCCAGCGCCAATTGTTACGACGATTCTTCGAAAGTATATGGGGTGAATCGTTTTGTCTTGAGAAGTTGGCTCGTAATTCTCACATGAACGTATTTTAGTCTGGCAAGGAGGCAAACTCCCTGTCCCCTGGCATCTCTTGGAGCACGACGGTCGCTCACAAAGCTATTTTATGCTGCAACAACATCATATACCGGAAGTTCTTCATTGTCTTTGAAGCCCAACCGAATTCAACATGCAAGAGACGTTGGCGTGGTCGAATCTCTTACGCTCGCCTGATCGCACAGGGTCTCTGATTTTCCACTTTTGACAACCTGCTCCTGGTTTATTCCATAATGGTTTGAAGCCGATTGACCCGGATGAAACATTCTGCTTTTCTCCTGACTCGTATCAGTGGCAGCGTCGCCTGCTCAGAGAGCTGGGCGAGACTAACGAATCGTGGTATGGCTTTGTACATCCGTTCCCTCCTTCCTGTGATCTCCAGGACAGTTTTGATTCGTCCTTGGGTCTGAGCCCAAATGTCCAGGCATGGGCAAACTCCGTGGCGGACCAGTCTGACACCCTGAGGGACTTGCTGGACTTCTACGAGACGCTGGAGTGTGCTGGACTTTATCAGGTAAGTTTTGTTTCGACTATGGGGTGGTCATGTTCGCTCAAAGAGCAGGCCTCCCGAGTTGACTACGAACAAGCTGCGCGACAGTGTGTATATCTATCGCGAGCTCTCCCGACTGCTGACGCGGGAATAGAAAACTTTACACATGTTTCAACTCCCCATGGGCCGCAACTTCCTGCGGAGTTCTATTCACGTTCTCCCGAATTAGCAAAATCATGGAGTCTCCCAGCTATCATCGAGTTTGTCGACAGCGATGCGTTTTTCCACAGGAGCAAGACATTTCTAGGCAGCCCTCTTGGCTGTCGATGGCAAGTGCTACTTATTCTATTCGCCTTCAACAGCAGTGAGCTTGTGAAACGTCAGCAGGGGCCACAGTTCCCAAATAGCAGGCTGGTATGGCATGGTAAGGACACGGAGGCTCTCCTTGAATGCGCGGGACGCTTCACAGCACGGCTTGCCGACTCCGGGGAGGCCATGGCATAACTACGACGGAAGCAACGATTGTTCAAGAAATCTGCTGAGGATCGGCCACGTGCAAACATAACATGGCCCACGTTGACAAGGGTGAAGTCCAGCGCATCTGATGAATGGGCAGTGAGTATTTCGTGTATTTTTCCTTGAACTGTGCTGACCTCACCACAGGAAAGGCAACTTGATGTTCTCGGCTCAGCTGAGCACAGTCTTGTATCAAGCCGAGACTCCTCGCCTCAGCCAATGCCAAAGAAGCGGTCCCACGATGAACTGTCAGCACGAACCGATCTTAAAGATGAAGGTAAGAGACATTTACAGTGAAAATGGACAGTGTCCCACTCATGCTTGTGGTACAGACCAGTCGTTGGTGATTAAACGGGCGAAGTCATCCCACGGTCCCATTGCTAACAATCGTGGGTTCGAGGCTACGCATGAGGCCGCTTTATGATTCTGGGATCTGCGGCACTGCACATCGTAAACTTTCAAAAGGCATGCAACGGCCAATCGTGATCGCGTGATGAAATACACCAAACATTTTTGTCACATGTTTTCTCACTGTCATCCCGGCTGACGACCGAACGCAAGAATCTATTTCATCGCATGTTTTACCCACATTATCTACATTTCAAAGCACAGAGTTATTTTTCCTGAGCATGACGCGATTGAGAATAGCGTTGGAGACGGACAAGAGAAGTGGTGGAAGAGGGTTAGATTCTTGTACACACCCTCGGTCACATGATACCATGACTATTGGTTTCCGCAACGGCATCACACTTGATGGGCGCTTGTATTATGCGGACAGCGCGTAACCCTTATCGTTGCAATATCACATACACACCAGCAAGCGGCTCGAGTTTGTCTTAGAATCGTGACATTCGAACAAAAACCGTGCGACAACTCTTACATCCTTAGCGATAAATGACCTCAGTTGATCAGGAAACGATAACCGAGTCTGCGCTACGCAAGAGATGGACATGTGAATCGACTGCGCCATGGGCCACATCTGCTATTCGTCGACTAGTCATGCGTGCGGAGAGGCCTCCACTAGCCTTAACTGTTAACGATCAGGCCGCGTGAGTCCAGCACGTAGCTGGCATGCTTCGCTAAACAATGTGTTGTCGCAGGGTAGAGAGAGAGTTATTAGAAACCATTGACGCTGTGAACGAAGTGCTGTCGCGGACATACAACATATCTGTTGTAATTTGCGCAGCCTGGAAGCAGGAAGAGGACGTTTTGGCCACTACTCAGTCAGCGAGAGAATCCATACCTTTCAGTCTTATACACTCATCTACTGTTATTCAGGTCTGTTCGTTTACTGGACCCTAAACCTGACTGCTCATTAGTAACCGATTGTTTTTCCAACCTTTTTGCACGGTGCTCTCTCGATAATTCCAGTGAGAAGTTTGAGTTAGCGCAAGTCGCTGGCCCTCATGTTATGATTACAGCGATGCACCGTACTTTGACCCCGCGCAATGCATATCCAGTTGTTTGGCCTGACTGTCTCAAGGGCGGTCGACTGTCTGCGCCCCCTGCACATCCAAACCTGCAGCAGGAAAATCGTAATTGGAAGAGCTTTTTGGACCACCTGTGGTGTATGTTTTACCCAATGCGACATTATTCAAACTTACTCTAGTTACAACAGGTTGGCAGGGGGGCAAAGGCAATGTTGATTGGGAAACCCTTGTGGACAACGTCCAAAAGGGATATTTCCAATACATCGACAGGAAGAGAATGCCAGATGATCTCCGAGGCTTTGTGCATATCGACAATTGGAGCGACGAATTTACGCTGCGCTGGAGCGAGAACGCGCGCAAACACTTTGACGAATGGGGACGAGTTAACGTGGCGCATGGAGACCAGGCTCTGCATTTCACTAGGGTGGACGGAGGACCATATCGTGGCACAATCTTCAATGAACGCCTTTCCTATCAGCCTCATCCCGAGGCGGAATTTGAGTGGGACCTACCTTCGATGCTTTTTGAGAAACGCATGCGCAGAGCTATTGAATCCACTGAAGGCTCCGTAGCTGCTGGACTTTACGATATGGCCCAACTCATGGTAGAAGAACTCAGCAAGCACGTACGCGGTATAGACCATCTATTTACTGAGCTTCGTGAGTACAAAAGCGCTACGCCCAAGCCGCCCGTTGTAAGTCAAGCTGTTAGTGTCCACTGTGATAACTAATCAATTCATAGACTGCGTACTCGTCGGAGGCACGTAGCACGGAGACAACCTGGCATCCGGCTGCAGCTCATTTATTCCGGGAATTGGCTTATTTTGATTGGAATACTGACAGGAGAAAGTACCGGTATCCCGAGGCTTTCCGTAGCCGCCTGGAAAGCGGTCACGCTTTATGGCAGTCATCAGCTCTATATGACTGGTTCTCAACACACCCATTCCTGGATGCTACGGAAAACGTCCTTCTGGGGGGGCTAAACGGCGCAATCGTGGGTTTTTACACTATACTACAATACGGACACAACATGCTCGAGGTTACACCTAACTCTCAACTCGAAGAGGATCAGTTAGAGGAATCCTGCCGCGCATTCTATGGCCGGGGAGATATGCGCGTGCTCAAAAAATGCGTTGAAACCATGTTATCGGACGTTCGCACTGGCCGACTTAATCTTGGCAAGTCACATCCAGGTGCCGTAAACCTGCCCTCACTTCCTTGCGACTTCAAAACTAGATATATGCGGTGGGAGCCTTCACATTGGACAGATAGACTCCCCGACGGGTTGTCTCGGGAACTCCTAGCCAGCGATATTGCATGTACTATGCGAAACATGTTTCAATCTGTTCCTTCCAGTCGGCTACCGTTACGTGAAGCCTACGTCATCGCCGATGATTTCTCGAAAACCGAAGAACTGTATGCGCAAAAGCACATGCAAAAGCTCAAATCTATAGTATGTGACTCCTCAAGCGATCACTGCCATACTTCAATGATGCAGGATCTACTGCAAGGTGTGTCACTATGTGATATAACTGGTTCTTCCTGAACGGTGGTAGCAGGAGACAGGGATATTTCAACAATCAACCGTCTACGCGTAACTGGGCCAATCACTGACTTTATGGACACTCCTCAAGAGGAATACCATATGGACAAATTCTTCAATTTCAGCGAAGCGTAGATGCAATTAAATCACGAGCAGTGATACCATAGCCGTGTTAGCTGATCTCCATTGTTGTACAAAAATCCTACTACGAAATTAACATCATCACAACAAGGCTCTTGTGAAATAATTAGCTATTCGTAGATGCAACAATGAGTCGACGGGTGTTAAAGACCAAAGTCTTTAATAGCTATTGACTTAGCGTGTCGCATGCAGGAAAGCGAATGGATACATGGAACTTTTGAGACGACTGATATTCAACGATGTACAGGTAGCTTTTATATACAGGTAAATTGACAGGACGCGTATATGCACGGCAGGTAGACTGAGATAACGGATCATCACGAGATCCGAGCGTGAGATCTATCTTCAACAACGGGCGACCAATATGACGGGTTTGCATATTCGTCGATAGAGCCTGATTAGCCCAGGCTGCTGGCTGACAGATGAGGACGAGTTGAGATATTGCTCGCCTCGGCTATATCCATGTCCCGCAAGTGTTGTGCGCATGGAGCGTTCTTGAATCGCCCCACTTCTCTAGCGAAGGGACAAGTTCAATATTAGCAATAAGAATGTAGGGTGTATATTATAGAAACTGTATTTAACTACGAATACACTATATGTACCCAATGCGCAGCGTGCTTAGGACGACGCCAAAGGCGTGTGAGTGAATTATAGGTGAAAAGAATATATTCCATGGGAATGACTAGCTACGAGGCCGGAGGCGCCCCTTTTATACACGAATGAGCCTATATGCGCGAATACCATAGAATGATACAGAACGCGTGCGCGTCCTCTGTCGGGATCTTTCTAGTGCCTTCGGGCATACTATTGCTCTAGCACAAACTATACGATTCTGTATTTATGTACAAATGCGATTTCTACATATATAAAAGGAATGAATGGCATGAGGCATGATGGATTCCGGGGTTAATTTCTCCTTTTGAGCAGCTTCACCGCCTGCATATGCCTCGGGCTTCGTAGACGTATAAATAAGATTTTCAAAGTAAATACATAAATCGCATGTAGAATATCTCATAGCAGACTCCATTTCATGTACTTGAACATTGGATTCAGGTTATATCCACCCTCACCATGCGGCTAATCTTTCATCAGCGTTATGACTTGCGATGTGAAACTTCGGTATGATAAAATTCTTTTTGCCCATGAGCCTCCCCGAGTTCAGGTTATACCCTGTGCTATCTTTTCTGAAGACTGTGGGCATTGATTGGTGAGACATTGAAACGCCCATTAGGGAAATTATGCAGTCATCAAACGTAACCCTGCTGTTGAATTTAGACATGCAGACATTGTTTTGAATGCCACACACCAAGGAATTGTAGGATGAAGTTCGAAACCCCTCAACCGTGATCCACGATGACAAGGCAGGAAGGGTGCCGTGTCGACGTTGCATTGCTTACAATGTTGCCTAGCAAAACAAAAAGCCTTACGTTGGTTGGTTCAGCATAATCGTCATGTTACAGCACTGTTTTACGCACCTCACTCAGCGGCTTCCCAAGGAAAGACTCAATGCACTTATAGTCCACAAGTGGTAAGATGCCCCACTGGCGATGGTATGCCAGTGAATTGGACAAACGATTCACTGAGAGCTTAATCCCAATCAAGAACACGTCGAGCGGACGCTCATGGTGTAAGTGATCCAGTGTTCGTACAATATCATTCAAGGCCGTGCTCTGCGGCGCCGGCGTGATGTGACGCTGGGATTCGGTTGGAAGAACCGCAGGATTAACAAGTAGTAGAACCAGCCCTACGAAGGGAGTGTAAACGAACAAGACGGAGGGATACCAACCATGAGGGTGGACATTCAGTAGCTGCATGATGATACAATTGGGTGTGAGAGGTCTATGCCGAACTTTTATGGATTCCTGGTGAGAGGAAAGCGCATGTTTACTTCAGACACGTGATAGTTCCTTCGAACGGACCACACCACACCCTGTACCAAATGCGTTGCGGAAGCATGGTCCATTGGACCCGCGGCCATGAGCCTTGGGGATCTGCGAATCTCACTGTATCTTGTTTCACTTATGACTCGCATCCTTATATGTCCGCTACGTTGCGATATTCTGATAAGCGATGAAATCCATGGTATTGCATTTCACACACATTTCTTTTTACGATGCTTTGTACACACGCATTGCACATCACTTACGTGTTGCATTCGATGTAACGACAGGCGTCTAATAGCTGTATAAAGAACTACGCTCTTTGCCATGTAGCTAGAGCGATTCCATAGCGAATTGATAGTAATTTCACTTTTTACTTGCGAGACTAGCAGACCTAAGCTAAGAAGCCAACGAAATATGATTTTATTTTATTAGAATTGCGCAAACAGATAGGACACAATGCTACAAACCTTTTTGCTTTGCGAAGGGGTATTATACTCCGCACGCGCTGAACGATCCATCGTGATTGCTGACAGTCGCGCAATCAAAAACCCATAGGTGCGGACTTGCGACACGCGATTGAGAGTGTATCTCCAAACCTGTGCGTAAATACGTACCTTAGCCTTCGACTCTGTTGTGGCGGCCGCTCAGCGCGTGTGTGTGCGTGCGGTTAAAAGGGGCTTGTTATTAGACGCTCGCAATATTAAATACATGGGAAGCGCTTGCTAAAACAGACATCGTTCCAGCCAGAGGGAGTGGGGAACCTGTAGCGGAGCGGCGGAGAGACCGGGGTACCGAGACGCGAGCGAACTAGCGGATCGGGTGGCCAAACCGGACTATTTCTGTCGTACGGTGAGATGCAGGTTGGTGTGAAAGAGAAAATACACGCTGGACACGCCGGAGGGCAGCAGATGGGATCCGATAGCTATGGATAGTTGCAGACCAAACCCGGGCACGTGACCCCTACTACAGGCTCCCCCCCATAAAACAACCCGGCTGCCCTCAGTCGGCAAGGAACAGCCTACATAGCAGACAAGCCATAACAGAAAACAGGTGGAAGTCCCAAGAACACACATTGCGTAGGTGAAACAAGTAGTGAAAAAGACAATTATTGGAAGTGTCCACATTCACGAGCCAGCCGAGACAAATCAAACCAACCATGAATGAAATCCAGCAATGCTTCCATCCCATCTCCATTCACCATTTGACGGTATTGACTCACGCCAGCAGGGAAAAAGAGCTCCGCCAAATAGCCAAGTGCGCCTGGGAATCGCCCTTCGATCTCATGCACATCTATTGCGGCCCGTTGGGCTGTGTAGCCATCCTCAGGCGCCCGGGAGTATCGGCCATGAGCTACAATATATGAAAAATCGGGATCTATGTTGTGCCCACGAACACAGAATTCCTCGGGCCTTGGATCGCGTGGGAAGTCGGGTGGGAGGATGGGAGTGGGCGTAGGCAGAGGCAACGGCGGAATGTTTGAATCAGTAGACATCGGCGACGAGGGGAGCAGGGGTCTATAGGCGACGGCCAGCCGTAGTCTCGACCATCGGCAGGCCCATTAGCTCGCTCGATTAAGCCAGGAATATTTCGAACATGGTCTCGGAGGCTCGGAGGTGTGGAAGGTCGCGTTGGAGCGTCAAAACCGGGCAACTCGACAGCCTGAACATCGACCGAAGACGTTGCAGCGGCAGGGGCGAGTTTGGAGACATGTTGGCGAGTGGTGTAAGCTTTCCCAACCGCTTCGAATGCTCGGCAGCGCTTTTTGCGTCGTCCAAGACCGTTCCAAGCCGCCGGATCTGGCGCTCGAAGACACTCAATATTCCGTGGTTGTGAACGAGCCTGTGCAAGGCGATTCCCTCGCTCCAGCTCGATCTGCCGTGTGCGAGTCCACTCCGACCGGATATGTTCTAGTAAGACCTTAGCGTCGGTCTGGGCACCCTCAATAAGCTGTAGGCTACGTCGAACGCGCTTCGGGAGCGCTGAAAACCACCTGAGCTCGACTGGAGGTCGCTCGAGTCGATCCACAGCGTCCCGAAGCGACGATTCGAAGGCGCGAGCGGCCTGTTGGTCTGCGGGGTCGTTGGCAGGCATGGTAAAAGCAGAAGAGCGCGCAGCAGGTTCGTATGTGAGCCAGCGGGGCCGTAGGATGCATAAGATAGAGCGGACAGTCGAGACGGTTCAAAAAATTTACGGCTATTGGCGAGGAATCAAGAATTGGTGGGGTGCGAGCAAGAACCTCAACCAGAGTGCGAAATGTGGTCGGTTCGATGCTGGCACAGGGAGCGGAGTGGCGAGGTGTCTGAGAGAGTCGAAAGCGGGCTCAGACAGCGCGTGCTACAGCAGCAGTTTGAATGTGGTACGAAGTATAGCAAGCGATCGGTCGAGGAAGCGTATGTCTATGGAGATGGTCAAAAACGCAAGACAAGGCCACCACAAGGAGTGTCGAAAGATAGAGGGGGTTGCAGGGAGTCGAACGAGACCTCGGGCGCGGCGAAGCAAGCAGATTTCGCAAAGGAAAAAATCGATAAAGTATAGGACTTGTGGGCGCTTATCGGGGCAATGCCTGACAGATTTTGGGGGCGATGCGGGGTCCGTAGCGTTGCGCTGCGTGTACAGGGAGGTTGAGGAGAGCCAGTAATGGGCGGCTATTGCTCCGAGATTGCTGTGATAGAAGGCTGAGCTGATTAAAGTTGTGTGTATCAAGAAAGATGACGTCCAGGAAACCTTGATGCCGAATGGGACACCACGCGGTCAGGAATCAGCCCAAATACGAGCGGGTGGGCTAGTTCGATGCGGAGAAGACGGGGCTATCGAACGACCTAGAGAAAAGCCGATTTGGCGCGGTTTTGGGGGACCCGATACGTGACGAGTTGACTGGATACAAAGCACGAGGGCTGAGGTAGGAGATGGGATAAGTGTGGACCAAAAATGACGATTGGGAGCTCGTTGAAAGCGCGGACGCGTCGTTTGATCGTTTGGGTGGTGCGTCTAGCACGGACTTTCGCGCATGCGTCGGAAAGCGCGTTGAGAGAGGGCTTGTGTGGCGATGTGGCTGTGTGAAGCAACAGGACCGCCAGAACGGACGCGTAAAGCGCAGAAACGCGCCAAATAAAGCGCAGAAAATAGTAGGAGGCGTACAAAGAGCACGCAGGTTGTCGATTCCACTCTCGTCACCACGGTGGACACGCCGGAGGGCAGCAGATGGGATCCGATAGCTATGGATAGTTGCAGACCAAACCCGGGCACGTGACCCCTACTACAACGCGCGAAAAGAGGCGAGATGCTCGAGACGCGGTGGTCGAGAGCAGGGGATGGTACGACACGTGATCCTGTCTATCGTATCGAAAGGACGCCCCTCGAGTCGGCCCGCGGTTTGCGGCTAAGACTGGGCTGTATGCCGCAACCTGCGGAGGCATACAGCTCTTATTTGGTTCAATAGACAGTCTCAATTCAACACCGTCATATTTATTTAGCATCGTAACCCTATTATACTAATTGTAAAATATTCACGCGGAATATATTCCTTCCGGCGGAGTTTCCGGCACACAGAGTAATTTGATAGAGTATATGAACTATATGCACCCGCAACAACGAGCAAATAATCTATCACTATTCGTGACTTCTTCACTTCGGGAAAATGTGACTGCGATCACGAACCTCCTGTTTCTCTTGTGGGCTGGATTTCGTGATAATCGCATGTCTAGTGCTCACGAACATTTTCGATTGACCCTGAGGATCCCCGAGAACCGGTCCCCGGGCTTTTTGTTTGTTCTTAGAGCTCGCTATTTGGGGGTCTGCGCATTTTGCGCTCCTTGCCTCGTGAGCATTCGTGACACGTGAACTACGGTGGAATTGGTAGTGAAGTACCATCGAAAGAACTAAGTACAAACGCCCAGCCAGAATTGTTAACAGTATGAGATACACCCATTCAAGCTATCGATCCACGGCCGACACCCCCACATGTTACACTTGTGTTCGACGACCGCGTAATATCCTAAGGGAGAAGGACAATGGTGATAGACTCCCACCTTAGGTAAGCTTTTCAGACGCTTTAGGCAGTCGGAAGTTCCCCTGATGGCCCTCTCACTCCACTAGCCCGCTTCATCTCCTGGAACTAGACTGAGTCATTTCGTAGTAATCTTTCGAGCAGCACCCAACCAAGATTATGGCTCGGCGGGCGCGCAAACCTTCCATAAATCCTAGGTAAAGTACAGCAACACTTGAACATACCCTTAACAACGGATGTGACGGAGTCTGACGTTTGACGCTATTCAAGATCATATGAGCAAAGCCAAGTGGCCCGTCTTGAGGGCTCAGAACTGTTAATCGATTCACTTTCATAACATAACAATGATGTTCACGACATGTGTCTAGGGCAACTGCCAGTTCGTCGGCCCCCCGAGTCCAAGATGACGATTCACTGGTTAAAATGAAAGGAAACATTAGAACAGCCTTACATACCGTTTTTCGTATGTTATATGACGCTAGAGAAGTTAGAATGGCTAATGTTGGCATCATTGCGTAGTCTGGAGCGGCGGAAGTTGCCCTCCTGGTACCGAGACGTAACCAAACGTGTTATGAGATACCTTAGAGATCGCAGTGATTGATGTTACAGTGATTGTTGTTCTCTATGTTGAATAATTGTGCGGAATACATTGATTTTGATGTAACCATACTACATGAGAAGTTTTACTACGGGAGTACCGGACAAACCTCTAGTTGGAACAATGACAGCTCAAGAATGACAAGACAATCTATATGATCGACACGCGCAGACTATCTAAGGCGTTCCGTCCGCAATCGTGTTTACGCAATACGGTCTGATGGTTCATGCAAAGAACCGTGCAATCGCTCTTGAGACAGTCGGATCGGTGTTGGAGGCGGCCTACACGCGGATTGTCATGAATAATCAGAATCCGTCATCAGTGATTATACTAACAAGTATTCGAGGACGAAACTGCAAGCTTGCATCATCGCGAAGAGATTCCCACATTGCTACCTGTTGGTTGCAGTATGAATGATATCCTTTGTCGAAAGCAGCGTCAACTGAGTCTCGTCGTTTCATCCAAGCCTTTGCTTCCTGCTCAAACGAAAAAAGCACGCTGGCCATCTCCCGGGGCAGTATTCGTACTTCCTCCTCCCATCTCTCATATCGTGCCTTGCCTCGAAACCATTCCACTTTCATCACTGAGAGGAACATTAGTGCCAGCTTGATGTGTATTTGAAACAAACCTTCGTCATTTTCCTCCGTGCTGTCATCCCATTCGCCAATCTTCATTGATCTTACGTGCCAAAACCATGGTAGTTGCCGGGCTCCTTCTCCTGGCGATCGGTCGCCTTGTAGCATTGAGGTAAGCCTGGACAGGTCAGTAGGCTCAAGAGGTCTAAGCCAGTTGAGGACTTCTGGAGCTGCGTGTAGAGCAACAAGCGCACGCCGCGAGTTCCTGTATTGCCAGACCACGAAGTCGACCCGCTCCGTGAGACGCGATACCATCGAGCGAACCCTGGTGCTTCTGATCTCCCCATGGACTTGTTTTTCTTTTTGTTTCAGTAGCAGTGCCTTTTGCTGACTGGTGGTACAAACTCGAGCGAGTGCCTCAATGCACGACGCTTGCCGCAATGTGATTTCGAGGTCGATCAATGTCTTGTTTCTATCGTGATGTGCGTCCTTGCATAGCTTTGATACTTAACTTGGAAGTGCCATTTTAGCTGTTTCTGGTTTCCCTGCCTCCTGGGGTTTACCAATAGAGTCGACGGGAGTGATGTATAGAGCAAGTTGCTCTGTGGAATAAAACACGGAAGCATCTTGGCTATGCTGCGATAGCCGCTGCTGCAGAGCCTGCCTCCGGCGGCCGACGTCTAACGATTGCCCTACCGTCATTGTGCTTCCGTGTTCTCGGACGGTTCGACGAAGCTTCTCTCTTAGCCTGATGAGTAAGAAATACTAATGTTGTACTGGACAAACCTACTGCTCTTGTTCAATCTCAAAACCTTTGACAAGCCAGTCCCCTGACGTAAATGAGTTGTGCTCATGTGCCTGCTCGTCCTGAGCCGTAGCATCAGAATCCGCCTGCTCGATTGCACAAAACTGGCGTAGCATTTGCGTAACTGAAAGCACTACGTACGCAAGATCATTTGCCAAATTGCCCTTGCGCAAAAGAAACTTTCTAGCGCTTACCTGGTGTAGTCGCAGCAACATATACACTGGTCCACTTGCCCTTCTCGATTCTTGGTAGCGTGGACAACTTCTCCCACTCTTGCCGCAGTTGTAAGCGAATGCAACCATCAAACACTTCCCACTGGGCTCTCTTTTCTTTGCTCATGGTCACTGCCTCTTTCTCCTTCCTCAGAAGTAGTGAAGCTGTCACGGATCAAAATGTGCGGAATGGTAGAATTTGAAAGTGAAGGTGAGATGCACTGAGAATATGGGTCATCAGTCGAAACTACGTACAGGTTGCGGTGACACGTCGCCAGTTCCAGTCCTGAAACAAGTAATTCAATGAATCAGCACGCGATCCAGATCCTTTGTTTGCTGTGCTGCTCAACGCCTGATTCGCATCCGCCCAGAGGCGCTCGCATCCTTCGGCATCTAAGCGTCCCGCTCCATGCATATTGTTCAAAGAATACCACGTGTAGCAAGAATCTGTGTGACCTGCCCAATGGAACTTAGGAATGCCGCCAATAAAGTAGGTGGGTGGCAAGACGGGCTCCGGTAGAGTCTCAGCCCTCTTCCACCAGTTTTGCTGCCAATGACAGTATATATCATAGTAGAATCCAATGTTATCGCAGCCCTCATTTTTCAGAGTGGTCATTACACTGCCGACAGCATAGTCCGTATATGCAAATCTCTGAACAATCAATCCAAATTCAGGTTAGTGACACAGCACACACCTTTCACCCTTGAAATAATTCACCACCCCGTTAGGCATATAGAACGAGTGGCGTGCGCAACTGCATGCCCCAATACCTGTAACCTCTAGCCCTTCATAAAGTGACCAGGCACCAATCGCTGCCTTGTGATTATTGCAATCACTAAGCTTTTAAACTAGTTAGCAGACGTGGAGGAGAAACTATTTTCTTGGAAGTGGTGTGGTGGCACTGGGGAGTCTTTTCACAACACAACCGATACAGCCACGAGAGGGACGTATATTGTGGTTGCCATAGCAAGCTATGATTAAGAAAGAGTCGTGGTAAATGGAGGCTTACCTTTGTGTTCTTGAATGCATCGTCTTTGGTGAATGTCAAGTACTTTTTGTATGAATCGCTGTCAACAAAGAATAAGCTCCTCTCCGTAAGACAGGTATCATGATTATCTTCGGCTCGCTGACGTCGAACGAGCTGGAAGCTACCATCGTATGATATATGCGTTGTGTAAAGGTATCTGGCCCATACTTAGTGACATGGGAACAATTAATGTAAAATACTTACTGATTATCATCACTTACATCGCTTGCTTCAAAGTTATAACCGAGTCGGGGGCATGCAGGGCAACGAACCAACAATTGCTCTCGAGTTAGCGCGTCCAATGATCCAGAACGTTTCTTTGTTTGTAGCCACATCCATTCTTGCGCTACGCGCATGAACTCCCGGTAACGGTTGATTCCACTTCTGCGGAGCGATGAAGGCGTTTCTCTCACCAACAGCGCGTAGAAGCGTCCACCTGATAGTTTGGCTTCTGTTGCAGCGATGTGAAACATGTGCAAGGCAGAAAAGGTGAACACAGATGTTGGTCGCTCGTCAGAGCATGGGAACATCCTTGCATCTAGCAGCTGCTGGTAATCGCTAGGTGCATGTGTGCTGCTTGCTAAACATCGACAAAACACGATGGTCACTTGGTGGAAACCTGTTACATCTCCCAGAGTCAGCGTACGCGATTGGCCGATCGGGCATGTGGTGCGATGATTTCCTAATGGAATCTGTAGCCCCATTTCGTGCAGTGATATGTACTTGAGAAAACTTCCGTTCCACTGCCAGATGCAATGTGTTGGCATGTATTTGTGGCTAACCGTGACGCAATCCTTGCAAAGAAACGGAGATGACAGGCAATCGCGACACTTGAACGAGGGGGGTGATCCTCCGCCACATACACACATTTCCCCGTGGTCAGGGGGTTGATACTGGCGATACACCTGACGCAAGTACGATGTAGCATAGATTCTCATCCAGGTCGCAAGCATCTCGTTTTGACCCTTTAAAAGAACGTATGTAAGCAATTTTCTAATCGAAGGCAATTTACTTACTTTTCCTGTTTGCCCGGCCGATGTGCTCAGCACAACCTCCTCCAACTCGTCATCCAAAATATAGTCATCCTCGAGCTTTTGTTCTGATGAATCACAATACTTCTCCTCGAGGTCTCCCTGTGGTGCTACCCAATACTCTTGAGAAGCTAGGTTAGGCGTCACTCTTGGATCAAAGGTAAATGGTGTTTGTGTAGCCAGATGCTCCTGTACGTCCATCCTAGATTCTACAAGAGCTGGGCGTGAAGTAAATCTAAGTCGAGAGCCTGCATAATCTAAAGTCTTAAACTTGAGCCACTTTTCACCCGCTCGAGGAAAGTGTTTTGGCTTTTCGCCAGCAGGTCGCTTTGTGCCAGGCATGGAATTCAAATAAATGTGGCGGACGGCTGATGAGGTCGTTACAAGGTGGGGCTACAGGTCAGTGTAGGGATAGCAAGTCCTTTCGTTCAGGATCCATATGTAACAATTTTCCATAATATTGACGCCCAACCAATGCGGCAGTATCTTCCCACAAAATTTGATATAATGCGATCAGCGTACACTACTGATTGCAATCGTTCTATAGCATCAAGGCACTCATGTAGTGTATCTACCAAGCCGCGGTGCAAAAATCAAGAAAACACATGTCAATGCTGAAGCAGTTACGCGCTCTGCCAACTCCGCCGGAGATCATGAGCGCTCGTTTTAATCCCGACTGAGGATTATCACAACCTCACAATCGGTCTGGATCAAAACGAGCACTCACGAGCACCTGCAGCGCTCGTGAGCCCCAGTCGATTTTGGTGACGGCCTGTGTGCGACTGCCTGGTGGCTAACCCTACCAATGCCTTGCCATGATGACAATGATGACTCAGCAGAGTAGCTGATAGTGATGATGTGGTAAGCACGCATCGCTCTCATGGTGATTGAATGCGGAATGTTTTTAAAACAAAACAGTGTTAAAATGGTGTCTATGTCAGAACCTGACTTAGGAATTACAAGTTAAAAGAATATGAGCTTGACGACAGGAGGTCAAGTTCTTGAGGAGTCCTCTTCGAACTTGACCCTGCTTATATATTATCACATACACAGCCGAGAAAACACGGATGCAAACTACAATTGGTCTTTTGATATCAAATGAAGACGCGTCAGCGTATTACAAAGGTTCCAGAAAGTTCCAAGAGTCACATGACATGTAAACTATAGAAATATATATCAAAGAAAATATGATAATTCTGAGTTAATGTCTACGACGCCGGTTGGCTCGTGACACTACCCCCTCCTCAAGGTCAGGGTGCCGTATGGCCTTTGGATTTTTGCGATGAAACTTGCGAACTGCCCCCATAGCCGTATCTAAATGTTCGAGAGGTTCCCAAGTGTTGGACTCGGGACCGTATCCTTTCCAATGCACTAAATACTGTACTTGAGTACGACGTTTTCTCGAGTCCAGGATACGTTCGACCTCATATTCTTCCTCGCCGTCTGGAGTAACTACTGCAGGGGGTTGGGGTGGGTCTCGCCCAAAAGGATCTTCCTTTTTAAGTGACACAAGTGACGTGTGAAAGACGGGGTGTACTTTGAGGGTATGAGGCAAGTCAAGTTTAAACGCGTGAGTACCTTCACGTTTGAGAACTTTGTATGGCCCAATCTTTTTCGCCAACAGTTTAGCCACGGGTCGTTCCGTTTTTATGTTTCGAGCATCAAGCCACACTTTATCACCAACCGATATGTTTTCCGGCGAACGATGTTTAAGATTGTAGTAATGTTTAATTTTTTCGTTCGCTAGGGTGACCGATGACTGGAGCTCCTCCATGCGTAGTTTTAACTGGTCTGCTTGTTCGTCGGCGTGTGGTACGGACTCATCGGCTTGTTGACCTATTGAGAATCTTGGGTGAAAACCATAACAGGCAAAGAACGGTGTCTGATTTGTGGATGCATTGACACTGTTATTGTATGCGAACTCCGCCATGGGAAGTATTCCCACCCAATCGTCTTGCTTGTATGCTACATAGTGACGGAGATATATTTCAACAACTTGATTGAGGCGTTCCGCCAGGCCATCTGTTTGAGGTCTAAAAGCAGTGGATAAGGAAGGTTTAATATTGAGCCTTTTATATAATTGTTTAAGGAAGGCCGAATTAAACTGGGGACCCCGATCAGAGATGGTTTTTGAAGGAAGGCCATGTAGCTTCCATACGTAGGTTACAAACAAGTTAGCAACGTCGACGGCGGATGCCCTAGAGGTGGTGGGAATAAAGTGTACCATGCGCGACATGCGGTCGACAACCATGAGGATAGCGTCAAAACCTTCTGACTCGGGTAGACCTGTAATTAGATCATAGTTAATGTGGTCCCAGGGTCGCAAAGGCAATTCAATCGGATTGAGTAATCCTGGTGGAAGTTGATTTGAATGTTTGTTTCGGATACAGGATTCGCAGTGGGACACGTAAGAGGTCACCGATTTCTTAAGAGATTTCCAGTAGTACTTGCGGTTGACCAACTCTAATGTCCTGAACTGTCCCGGATGTCCTGCAGCCATATTGTCGTGACGACTTGCCAGAATGTCTTTGCAAATGGAGTCGTCGTTGGGTACATATATTTTATTTTTGAATATAAGGAGTCCGTCGTTCCAGGACCAGTTTTTAACCTTATCATTCTTCTGGAGAGCCTCTATAGTGTGATTCAGTCGTTCGTCTTGTAAATAAGCGTCGCGAATGCGATCATCGAGGACTTCATCAGGCTCAATTGCAGCGATAAAAAGGGTTGGATCAAGCAGAGCTCGGCTCTCACCCCCCCCTAAAGGTCGGTGTTCATCTTTCCTTGACAAGATATCTGCTTTTCCATTTGTCTTGCCAGGGCGATACTTTAATTGGAAATTGAACTCGGAGAGGAACCCTGCCCAACGTGCTAGGCGTCCCCTCAAGTCCTTTGAAGCCTTGAAAGGCTCGAGATTCTTGTGGTCTGTAATGATTTGGACCGGCAGTGCTGTACCTTCTAGCAAGTGGCGCCATTCCTTGAGCGCCTTGACTATTGCCAGGAGTTCTTTGTGGTATATATCATAGTTACGTTCGGTCGGGGTCATGGCTTTGGACAAGAACGCAACCGGGTGAAGTCAATCATCTTCCGAAAATTGCGATAAAATTGCACCTGTGGCGAAATCGGATGCGTCACATTCCAAGAAGAATTGTTTAGAGATATTGGGAATAATTAATACAGGAGCAGAACGTAGTGCCTCTTTAAGCTGTTCAAAAGCTGCAGCGCATTCCTCGGTCCATTCCCAAGGGTGGTTTTTTCTTGTTAAATTAAATAACGGCGCGGCAATGCGAGAATAGTCTTTTATAAAAGTCCGATAAAAGTTACAAAATCCAACAAATTCTTGAACCTGGACGACTTTTAAAGGGGTTGACCAATCAATGGCTTTAACGACTTTAGCAGGATCGACCCGGATTCCTTCTGGGGATACGATGAGTCCCAAGTAGTCGATTTCTTTAACGCTAAAGAAACATTTAGCCAGGTTGCAGTACAGATTGTGTTTCTGCAATTGCGAGAGCACTTCTCTCACATGTTTCTCGTGGTCTCCTTCATTTTTTGAGAACACTAGTATGTCGTCCAGATAGATGATGACGTAGACATCCAAGATATCTCTGAAAATATCGTTCATAAAGTGTTGGAAAGTGGCGGGGGCGTTTGTGAGTCCGAAAGGCATGACCAGGTATTCAAACAGGCCGTAGCGAGTTTTGAAAGCAGTCTTCCATTCGTCGCCTTCTTTAATGCGGACTAGATTATAACCCCATTTCAGATCAAACTTGGAAAATATTTTTGCGCCTCGGAGCTTTTCTATGAGATCATTGCTCCTTGGCAGTGGGTATACATTTTTAACAGTCATGTCATTCAGTTTTCGGTAGTCGATACACATCCGTAGGCTTCCGTTTTTCTTTTTTACAAATATAACTGGAGACGCCATTGGGGATTTGGATGGGCGAATGAGACCGGCTTCTAACTGTTTAGTGACTGTTTTGCGCAATTCCTCATCTTCCCTTGGTCCCAGGCTATAGATAGGACCATGACGGGGTACAGCGTCGGGTTTCAGAGTTATTTCACAGTCGTAGGGGCGATGCGGTGGAAGAGGGGAGATTTCTTCCTCGGTGAAAATTTTTGAAAATTCCGAGTATTTTGCAGGTAACTCGGAGGTGGCAGCAATTTCTAGGTCTGGTTCGCCGCTTTTGACGATTGGGGACGTGTGTAGACAGTTTTCTGAACAATATCGGGATGAGAAAACGAGTGATTTTTTATCCCAATCTATCGCTGGGTTATGACGTTTGAGCCAAGCCATTCCCAGGACTAAGTCGTGATTGCCAACGTTAACGACGTAGGCATCTACCTCCTCCTCATGGTCAAAAATTTTGAGATTGATTGTGACATAGTGTTCGACCCGTCCTGAGTCAATTTCACGGCCGTCGATAACTTTGAGGCGGCGGGGTTTGTCAAGTTTCTTTTTAAATAACTGGAAATCTTGTACAATTCGTTCGCTGATAAATATTGATGAAGCACCTGAATCCAACATGGCCCATCCAGAGAAAGGTTTTCCTTGGATTGCCGAACGTTTTTCTAGGGGGTTTTCACACGGCTGCGCACGGAACATCAACATGAATTGGGATTCGTTTTGTAAAGACATAATTTCCAAATCAGGAGAAAATACATGTGCAGCAGCC
This sequence comes from Ceratobasidium sp. AG-Ba, assembly GCA_016906575.1. NCBI lineage: Eukaryota > Fungi > Basidiomycota > Agaricomycetes > Cantharellales > Ceratobasidiaceae > Ceratobasidium > Ceratobasidium sp. AG-Ba. The sequence goes on along the minus strand of CP059641.1, from coordinate 3,689,798 downwards.
GAGAAATTGTCCATATTTTTTAATATATCGCCCAAAACTGACCCCCTAGCCAGGTTCAGGTGTCGTCTTTTACCGACTCGTCATCCGAGTCCGGCTCTTTTAATTCTTCAATCTTTGCCTCGTACCCTGAGATAGGTTTGGATGGGCAATCACGGGCCATATGGCCTTTTCCTTGACAGCGTAGGCACGTTATTCCTCCAGTCCTTTTTTCACCATCTAATTCCATTGGTCCTGGTCCTTTCCCTTTGGCTAGCGCCGGAGGTGGCGGGGGAGCGCGAGAGGTACCAACGGACGGACGATCGTCTTTTTTTAGGGCGGGGAACGGTACTTGTACAGTTGAACTTTGGCCTGCCCATTTGACATTGGGGACCACTTGTCCGCGATTGTTTCGTCCAATAGATTCGATCTTGCCCTTAACGGCGCGCCCGTCCGTGCCTATCATATAGACTGCATCGCCCGAGGACAGTTTTTCACAAGGTTGGTTGGTGGATATGGTGGCGCGGTTATTGCTCGAAGCGGTGTTTTTGCTTTCAAAGATGGTACGACCAGAGAATTGTTCCAGATGTTGATCGATGAGAAGGGCGCGGTCGACGACCATTTGTCCCGTAGTTGCATTGTCTTTGACGTCAAAGAGCTGCGAGAGCATAGCCATTTTGATTTCGTCCTTGAGGCCCTCGTAGAACATATCGCGCAAGGCCAAGTCGTCATAATTAACATATGCTGCTAGGGATTGGAATTCGGTAACGTAGTCCTGAACTGACGACTTTTGTTTGAGGGACTTTAGTTTTTTGAGGGCCTTGGTGGCGCGATCTATTTCTCCGAATCGTTTTTCGAATTCGGCCCAGAACAAATTGACGTTATGTAACCATGGGACGGCCTGTCGTAGTATATCGTGCTCCATGTGCGGTTCGACCCATTCTGCTGCCTTTCCATCCAGATACGAAATAATGAATGCGATCTTGTCATCGTCCGAGGTGCCCGGGTAGGTGGATCGAAGATATTGAGTAATGGCCACTTTGAAGGTGGTCGATTTGTCTTTTTTCCTATCGAATTTATCAGGCTTGGCTAATTTGACCCGAGTCGTCGATGTAGGAACTTGGATTGGCGGCGCAACAGGGGGAGGGATGCCGCCTGCTGGTGGCGGAGGTGGAGGTCGATTCGCACCCGTTGGTTGACGAGGTAGGCCATGCAGTTGAGTGAGAATGGTCTGTAGGTCCGTTTGTAGGCCATTAAAGTGGCGCATCGTGAACATATTTTCACGGACTCGTGTTTCAACATAGTTCATTCGCAGAGTAATATCGTCCCGGAATGCTCGGAATTCATTTAATAACGTATTCAATACAATCATAGGGTTATCCGATTCAGAAGGATTTGGTGCTACAGGAGTATTTTGCATAAAAGTTTCATCGCCCGCCCCATGGCCAAAATCCGTTAGGCCCGTCAAATGTGGTTGTAGAGGGGGAATGGGCTCATAAGTGGTTGATTCGGGTGGAGGAGGCGGGACGTAGGACATGTGAGAACCCCACTGAGACATATTTACTCTGGATATAAAAGGGGAAGTTCGCCGGTGCGCTCAGGTTCAGGATCGTTGTGGAGGATGTATAAACTGGAGTAGCGATCTGGAATACCCGGGTGGAAGACGTCGAAATAATAGTCCGCAATAACTTCGATAGTTTCGCGGGGTGTGCGGTTATGGTGTGCGTGATCTCGAGTAAAGACTAATTCGTCGTAAAACCCTTGCTGTGCAGCCCAAATGTCGTCCGCTCGTTGTTCGAGGGCTTGAATGTAACCTTCTCGTTCGATGGAGGCGATTGGGTTGCAGTATAAAATGATTTTATAAACGTAGAGGATGGTCTCAAGGAGTAGGTTGTACCACGACACTAAAGGGGAATGAATATAGTGCTTGTCTCGCGCCGGAGGACTTACTGGCTATAGTGGAAAAGGAAGGGTGCTCTTGTAGCCGCCTTGTATGCGCAAGAATAGAGAATTGCAACGTATCCCACGTCGCTGGATGAAAGGGAAGATGACCTCCGTTACCCCACTACTTAAGGGCAAAGGGTGACCCCACCTCGTGTTGAAGAACGAGATTAGCGAGCCAAGGCTTGTTCACGTGTGCAAGAACCTAGTTCTCAGGAGCTGCCGCGGCCTAGGCCCAAGAAGCGCTACACTGAGGTTCGGGGTGCGGTGACGCGATAGGGCAACGACTGCGCGTAACTGTGGATGGGTGGAATAGGATTTTTGGAAGGCAATATATATGTGAGCTCGAGACACGCCAACGGCGTATGATACGGTGGGCAAGGGGTAGTAGGCGACGACAAGCCTGGTTTACCTGATGCCGAAGAACTTGACCTAGTGTCAGAACCTGACTTAGGAATTACAAGTTAAAAGAATATGAGCTTGACGACAGGAGGTCAAGTTCTTGAGGAGTCCTCTTCGAACTTGACCCTGCTTATATATTATCACATACACAGCCGAGAAAACACGGATGCAAACTACAATTGGTCCTTTGATATCAAATGAAGACGCGTCAGCGTATTACAAAGGTTCCAGAAAGTTCCAAGAGTCACATGACATGTAAACTATAGAAATATATATCAAAGAAAATATGATAATTCTGAGTTAATGTCTACGACGCCGGTTGGCTCGTGACAGTCTACATCAAGGTGGCTAAAGCGGCTTGTTGTGATCAGTGGTACAAGCGCTCAAAAACCGGGCCTTAATTCCAAAACCAAAGATGTTCCGTGAATCAGTTACGGTTATGTGTTGGGCCCGCGACCTTTATACGATCCCTTCTTCAGCTGCTTAATAGCATCATCTACTAGAGCACTGCGCGTAATACTCCGCCTTGGACGAGTGGAAGCCGAGCCGATGGTTTGTGGTTGGACCATTGTGCGCACTGGGCGCGGCTTCGGTTTCACTACGCAGCATTTCAGCGGTAAGTATTGGAATTGCAGTTTTTTGCCCAACCTGATAATTCAACGGACGCCTCGCTTTCTGAATACTGGCTGGTGGTGTCCTCCGTGAGACAGCGGTTGGAGGGACCTCCGCCAGCAGATGGCACATACGAATTTGCGCTTATACATTGATGATCTTTTGAAAGTCATGTTCACTATATTCACTTCTCATCAGCAAAAACTGACTCAGAATTAGGTTGGTTTAAAGTGGACTTTTAATTCCTTGGGTGGCCACAAGTGTTTTGCACCAACCCTGTGGCTGTGAGGGGGTTTTGACTGGTTGAAATCCACCTTCATGGGTTTGAAGTGGTTTTGGCCAGGGGAGCACGCTTGGCAGTGGTTTAAACCGGTCGTGACCCAATTAGGCAGGTCTGAGGTGGTTTAAACCACTCCAGATCAAAGTTTCCTTTTTTGGCAATTCCCATAAAAGGAAAGAGGTAGAGGGGAAAATAACAAAAATTTCATTATTTATTGCCTTTTATGGGAATTGCCAAAAAAGGAAACTTTGATCTGGAGTGGTTTAAACCACCTCAGACCTGCCTAATTGGGTCACGACCGGTTTAAACCACTGCCAAGCGTGCTCCCCTGGCCAAAACCACTTCAAACCCATGAAGGTGGATTTCAACCAGTCAAAACCCCCTCACAGCCACAGGGTTGGTGCAAACCACTTGTGGCCACCCAAGGAATTAAAAGTCCACTTTAAACCAACCTAATTCTGAGTCAGTTTTTGCTGATGCTTGCTTGAGATTTCTACTTACTGCTAACCTGTTGAAGCACACGGACAATCCTTTGCGTTGGTATGAATGAAGCCTTGTGCTTTGGTGACCTGGATGCTTTGTGTACGCGAGGAGCCTGAGCATTAATCAATTAAAGCTCCTATGAATTCGGGTCTATTGACAAGGTCTACTTACAGAGAGCCTTTGAAGCAACGGCGTTTGTGCTACCACCGATTGCGCGATGGGATCGTGCAAACCTGTTGGAGATTCCGCAATTATAGACAAGATGGAGCTTTCTTTGTTGTCAATCCCTGCTAAAATTGCCTCAGAACACATCAGCAATCATTATATATCATCTACAGCACTTACGTTGCCCACTCGACTCAGGAGAAAAGTCAGTGTTCTCGTGAATTGTTTTGTCTGGCGACCGAGCAGAAAATGTCGTCTCATCGGCCTCAAATCCACTCTCGCCATCAGATTCAGCCGTGGACGATTCTGTTGAAGGCGAGGAGTTCTCCTGCTCCTCGTTAACGACATTAGAACGCACATGGGTGCTACCTTGGGACGTGGAATCCATCTGCTGGATAGCCTGATAGCAAGCATGAACCTCCGAATCATCGACTGGCACAGCATAGGTCTCTGCGCGCACTAGTGGAAGTCCGTCGACCCTTTGGGTAGATTTTACCCCGCGACCTTGGTGGTAAGCCGTAGTAATCTGGTGTTTCCAGGCCTCCGACCGCTCTGCGAAGGTCTCACGGAGCCAATCACGCGTCTTCAACAGGTCTGCGGTGAGCCATTCAAGCGCCCGGTCGACCGTTTTCCACGACCTGTTGTGACTTTCCTGGGAGAAATGCTTGACAATGGCCGTTGGCACGTCCTCCCGTCGATCGATGTACGTTAGGGCGCGGACTAGGTGAAGGAGTATTGCTATGGCCCATCTCGACCCTCATGGCCCTCCTAACCATGTTCCACTTCCCTTGTGTCTCATGTTTTGGCAGGTTTGTATGTAATGAATCAACATTGTGATTGCGTACTGGGGATGGTCCAGCGACTCCATATCGAACGTGAGTTCGGGTGGCCATATCTTGTAGAATAGCTTGTCAAACAAAGCTTGCTCACGATCGACTGGAAAATGGGGATTCCACATATCAGAGGGTGAGTCACAGACCTAGGTCCTTCTGATCAGAGACTTGCAACTTCTATATGACATTCTACTCACATGAGCAGCCCCCAGTTGCTCTGCTTCTTCACACAGATCTACAAGCATTTGCAAGTCACGGTCGGCGGTCGTAAACTCTTCAATTTGTTGTTTCTGGGCAAGGGAAAAAGGCTTGTAAATTCCGACTAGCCGAGCCACAGGTAGCCCATGCCAGTCGTTGGCGCGTGAATGCTTGTTGAATTGATCACTTTCCATCTTTCTGGCGAATAGGACAGTGTCAGAGGACCACTCTAGCCGTGATAGTCGATGCCGATTTCTACAGGGTGAGGTATATATGCAAAGGATAGACCCATCCTTGTTGTCGACCCGCTTGAAATATACTTCATGCTCCGGTGAAACAGGCTGACTCTGTTGTGCATATACACGACTATACCAGCTCCGCACGTGCTGACTGACCATGCTGTTGGGGTCTTGAAGGATCATGTTCTCTCCAGGCATACAAGTTTTGTTTATGTAAGACCAGATTCCGCTTTCGCAATCTTTTGTGATCATGGTATATGGCGCAGAGCCACGACCCCCTTGCCAGACTGCCAAAAGGTTACCCGCATGTGATACAGTTAAAAGCTGAGGACTCACTCCATTGCTGGTTGAACCAGGTTCTTAGGAGACGTCGAAGGGTTCGGAGGTCATGTTTGTCTACGTTCTCCAGTGGTGGTAACATTGGCCGGTACTCTTGCAACCTGTCAGGATATACCTGTTCTTCTGCGAACCGAGGATTTCCAGAGCGACTTAAGCCTATAGTGATCGGCTTTAGCAAGTGTGAAAGCACATCTTTCAATTACCTAGCGTGTCAGCCACAAAGGTTCCGAACTCGTCCCGGAATAACAAGCATACAGAACTTGATCCAAACGGCGCAAGATTGTCAGACATCGCACTGTATCATAATTCAGCAAGCTGAGCGATTCACCTCACCCCCCAGGATCATCAAAAGCTTACTCGACTACTTTTTCTCCTTCATCGGGGGAATTGTAGAAAGCAATCATGTAGATTGCTGCGCCTGTCGATTCCCCCCACTGATGCACCAAAGCAACCATTTGCTTCTCCAGGCCGAGGAGCAACCTATTATACGCGTGATAAATATGATGCTTGATCACCAGAACGCGCATACCGCTTGAGCGCTTCCGGATCTTGTTCTGCGTAACTTAGACGCGACGACTCCCGCATTTCGCATGCTAACTCGTGGAGCTCCTTCAACGCATTTGGATTGGTTTTGGCCATGTCCGCCATGACTTGTGTGGTTGTGTGATTCCAGGTGATTCTACTGCCTATGGCCTCACTCCCGCCTCCAATTTCGATAGCCTTGTCCCAAATGGCACTGTTGCACATACTCATTGCAAGCTGCCGGCCTGTTACATTAGTGCACAGCTTGGGTATGTTCGTTGACACCTTTCCCGATACAGTGTGGGCTTTATTTTTAAGCCATTGTTCAAGTTTCTAGAAAGCCTACGCATGAGTAGCCGAGTTGAAATACATCGTGAAGCATACCTGATAGTGCTACGTGTAGCACTCCGCCTCACTGGTGTAGCGTTCGTCCGGAACACCCAGCCAACGACGCGCTTCAAATTGCTGCTGAAAGTCTATAACTAGTGCTCTTAGGAATACCTCGCGTGAAGGCCGTCCCTGGAGAGCAGTGGCTCCCTTTTGACAAACGCAAGCTACCTTCCAGGCATCTACTTTACAATTAAGCCAAGCGATTTCCTCCCCAGTCCAAGGAGTTTTTCCCATTGGTATACCGAGCTGAAGTGTTAGGCTATGAGCGAGTAGTGTGGTTATGCAGGGTTCCAGTGATTGAGGGGACCTTTAATATAGGGGACACATGCCAGGGTTGTTCCCAGGGTCCTGAATGAGAATAACAGCCTGGTCGGCCGTGGTTAGTTTGCTCGAGAGGCCACCCATATCCCGGGATGACGTTATCAATCCATGTTGTGTGACCTGGGGAGATGATTCATTGTCAAAACCGATTAACGCTCAGTTCAGTTCAAAAATGAATGTCATCGTCAGCACGATCTTGCGGAAAGGTCCGCTGACCATACGGAGACTCGCAAAGAATGCTAGGATGGTAGATTTCTCTCTTGCCCTCTACTGATAGTCATTTAAAATGCTATCAGCACGCTACTACTGCATTCATGACAATGGCCGATATGTAGGAGACTGCGCAAGGCCTTCAGGTGCTCCCGTACCTGCAGGATGCTAGCAATTGTGAAATTTCATACTTGTTTCTTCTTATATACATGTTGCGCAAATGCTCTCATGCCATTGTTGAATTCATTCCAATTGGATTCACTGCCAGTATTTAGGATTCCCAGTCAAGTAGCGGTGCTCATGAGTGCCTGTTACATTTAAGAGACCGCGAGTCTCAGCGTAGTAATAGAACATGATGAAGTGTAGAACTATAGTCTTAGCCTTCGACTGCTTGTGGCGGCCTCTTGGTGCGCATGTATGCGTGGGTGAAATAGGCATGTATTTAGTGCATGCATTATTAGATGCAACGATAACAATCGATATGACAGAAACCGTCCGAACCGGAGGGATTGGGGAACCCGGAGCACCAAGGCGCGAGCAAACTCGCGGGTCGGGTGGCCAAACCGGACGATTACTGTCGTACGGTGGGATGGTGGGCGGGGCAAAAGAAAACACAAGCGGAGAGAGGCACGGTGCTCGAGACGGAGCGGTCGAGACAGGAAGGTGCCATGGCACGTGATCGTGTCTATATATCGGTAGACGCGCCTCGAGGCGGCTCGCGGTTTGCGGCTAACACTGGACTGTATGCCGCAGCTTGTGGAGGCATACAGCCCCTATTTAGAGCAGATCCAGCAACATGTATGGAATGGTGAGCACGTTTGGAGCCGTACTCCCCTATAGAACCAAGATTTTGCGGTGACCTCAGCCCTAGGTCAACCCACGACCCAGTGTAGAATCGCAAACAACTGCCAAACCGCGGTCCTGGGTTGAGCCTCGATCATGTATAAAACCGGTTAAAATAGCAATCCCGCGTTGAAGGGCAATCATGAGTCAAAACACGATCATGTGTTTGGGCGTCACTGTACATGAAAGCGCATCCTACGCCGAACCAATAACCTATAGGAACCGCGACCCTGTCTAACTGCCATCAAGAATTCAAGCCTAAACATGTACTGAACTGTAATCCTTTGACGAAACGCGATCCTTCAGGGATTGAAACGCGGTCGGTTCACCGACCGCGAGATCAAAACCGTGGGAGTCGGACTAGGCTTAAGTGGATAACCTCCGTAGGCGCCAAAGATATGCTAAGCTATTTTACAGGTGACGTCATAATTTGCCGATATTAGATTTTGCTGAATATTCAGCCAGCTCACTCGTTGGGCATTCACTGGTAATTTATTCACATATGGATGTAAAATACATATGTCCCGGACAGCACAATTGCGATGGTAAACTATCGGCGCTCGTGGCGATGACTAGGATCGATCGAAGAGCCAGGTTGATCTTGAACGGACGATGCACCAGCTCAGCGTTCTTGGCGTGAGTTGGTCGCAAACCGCAGGCGGGTCAGCGATGTCTATAGACGAATGGGGGCCGACCAGAGTTGATCGACGAGCCGGGTTGACTCGAACGGACGACACACTAGCTCAGAATTCTTAACCGTTGGCCACACAGGAGGCGGGTCAGTAATGTCCATACATGAATGGGTGTCGTGGCATGACACATACACATCGTTCCGGAAGCCCACAAGAGGCGAGGCAAAATGCGACCTTGAACAGGAAATGAAAAGAATTAGCGTCCATGTTTGGAACTGTGGAACCCACGGCTACCGAGCCTGTGGCATGCTCCGCAGCAGTCCATAGCACAAAATGTTGATTTTGATAATATCGTCACTCAGTTATCACCTCTAAAAGAAGCTTCTTACTTACGGCGCCAAGAGTCGAAGACCCACGAATTGTTGCCGCCTGGTGAGGGTAGCGTAACCAATGGAGAAACACCCCTGTGGTTGTCGTTGTGGCTGTCCAAGGTAGGGAGATTGGTGTTCTATGGTAGATTATAGTTGTCGTGTTTGTCAAACTGGGAGATTGGCAGGGTGTCGTTTGGGTTGGTGGATGTGGTTGGGCACAACAGCTCATATGGTCACTGATGTCGTCATTGGTCACGTGAAGCTCAGCCCCACAACTCAACTTACTGTACTGGCAAGAGTGGAACGTCGGTCACAGTCCGAAGTCTGTCACGACCCTCGTTTGTAGGGTGCTTAGCAATGGTTCTTGATGCGACGGTAGCGTCGGCGGATCTTAGCTTGATCCCTAGCCTGATGCGTGGCAGTCGCCTGTGGCGGTTCGTATGTCTCTTCTGATGTTGATGCGTCGACGAGGCCTCGATGCGCAGCGTCGAGACTTCTGGTCTTGGGGTCTGAGTCCTCTACGCGTCTCGTGAGGATATTCCAAAGGTCACCCGATCCGTCTTGGATCTGTGAGGGACTCGTGGCTAGAGTCGGTTCGTCTAGTATATCACCTAGGATGTTGTTGACGTCGACTGGGGCTAAAGGCCCAAGGAGACGGTCGTCAAGTAGCCTTAGTGTCTTAGCAAAATATGCACCCGTCTCACTTAGAGACTGTGATTGACTCGTGGCTTGCAGTGTCTTACTAAGTACCTAAATGAATAGGACCGAGTATCTTATTGGTTGAGTCTTAAGTGTGTATGTCTTATGTGTGTATCACCCTTGAGGGGAGATCGACAAGGTAGAGCAAGCTGGTTTGAGAGCAGCTTGCACACCAAGTATTTATACTCATGAGTACATGGTCTGTGCACACAGTTCCAAGAATACATGAGCTAAAGATAGTGCGTGTTTCTACAAGAAGGTGTGTCTAAGCTAGGACGTTGCTAAGAATAGTCCAAGGAAGAGTAGAGCGTGCTAAAGATAGCTCTGCTCAATAAGCCACATCAGAAAGGGTGACTAATGCGCCAATCATCCTTACTAAGTGGAAGAAAAAGAAGTGGATGGCTTATGAAGCGTGTAAGCCACCTGACAAAGGCGAAGTCATGTGCACGGCTCATGACAAAGTCAGATCGACGCGACGTTACGAATTTCCAACGTCCCATGTCCCCTCGAACCACGACATTGTGGGACAATACTTTCCTGATATGGTAATACCCGGTAATATATAATTAGACAAACACATAGCTTCATAAAATCTCACAGAGCGTAGGGGCTGTATGCCGCAGCAAGCTGCGGTAGTTCAGATTTAGCCGCAAAATTGCAGGCTGCCTCGAGACCCGTCCCCTGGTACATAAGGCGCGATCATGTGCCATAGTTCCCCTTGCTCTCGGCCACTCCGTCTAGAGCACCGCGCACTTCTTCGCCTGTACGTTTTCTTTTTCTCGCCCTCCGTCCCATCGCACAATATTTGCCGCCCGATTTGGCCACCCGACCCACGAGTTTGCTCGCGTCTCGGTGCCCCAGTCTCCCTGTCGCTCCGGTCCGGGCTCCCCAATCCCTCAGGTTCGGACGGTCTTTGTCGTATTGATCATTCCCCATGTATCTAGTCACACGTGCTTTCAATAAGAAGATTCTGTTCCGGCACGTATACACATGCACCGAGAGGCCGCCACAGCGCGATCGAAGGCTAAGAAATAGATTCAGTATAAAACGCTACCCACTCGGCACCTGAGCACCGCCCTCAATGTATATTCCCGGGTATCGCATGGTCTCAGACACTTAGAGTGCTCTTTCACACTACTTTGTGTGTATATGCGCGAATAGAGCTGGCGCGACGCCAGCAGCTTTGCGTTTAATCAGCACACACCATCCAGAATCCACAAGCGAAAATATATTGTAATTACCTATTCTGATCCATATGAACCTGCTCGAATCACTATCCTATCCATCGATTCTGGCATGGTCTGAGTGCCTTGTGAGAGAGTAAGATAGCCATCGACGTTCGTTGTCCCATCATCTGCAAAAGCTGTTTTTTCTTGGGGATGATTTAAAGTACTAAAAAGCACAAAAAGCGTCAAAAGCATGTCCTAGACAAGTCCAATTTTTGAAGCACTTTAAAGTACTTCAAAGTCTTCATACCTGACTTAGGAGTGCTTTAAAGCATTGCGCGGTGATTTATAAGCTACGAAAAGCGTCCGGTCTTGAACTAAAAGCTCGCCATGAGAACTGAAAACCATTTGAAAGGCATGATACACGTACCACAAAGTCCTTGAAAATTACATTACTTTTTGTTTTAATATGTCCTTGGCTACATGAAAGTGCTGAAACACCAGGAGTTGTGAGCTATAAGGTATTTAGAATGTTATCTTGTATCTCCATAAAGAACCTTTAAACTGGAATCCACAAGCTTTATAGTGCTTTCAGTCGATTATTCATTGGTTTAGATTCGCTTAGAACCCGGAGGTTGAGTGCTCAAAAATACTTAGAATACAAGTGACTAATTATAAACAGCTTCAAAGCGATGATAGAAGCGCTTTTTATCACTCTTAAGGTCACCCGAATTTCGCATGGAGACCTTTCAAACACTTACAAGTTGCCAAATATGAGTTGAAATCGGCTTGAAGGTTAGTTGAAACAAGGGCCTCGCACTTTTCAGTGTTTGCGAATCAGACAATCGTCATTAACAGATTCGATCGTAGAATGCATAGACATACGAGAGAGGATGACCATGTATGTACAAGCATAGGCATAGACGGGATAAAACATAGAGAGCAAAGATTAAACAAAAGTCGCGAACAAACAAGATCACGAGCTACTAGAAAGATATACGAATGTCCATGCGATGCAAGAGTCGGGAGGGTAACATGGATAGATCCAAGAGTTACGGTTTAATGCCTTGAGCCAGAAGGACCAGCTACAGCAGCTTTCCCCTTACCCTTCTTCTTCGCGAACGCCCGTCTAACATCCTCCCAATCTTCAATGTTCGGCACAGCATCTCCCACTGATTTTATAGTTAGCATCATGTACTCTAAAGAGTCGAAATATGCTTACGGTAATCTTTAATCTCGCCCAATGCCTCCATATCGATCTCGCAGTCCGGACCCAGGTTCATCTCGGGTGCAACAATTGGTGATGCCTTGGGCTTAGATTTGCTATGGTGACACATTAAGAGCGGGTCCACAACACTAGATAAGGGGCTCACAGAATATCACACGTAATCTCGGTTCGGACATAGATCAGATCCCCCGGGTTTTCTTCTTCCATCTGCTCAAACATCTTCATGTATATACCGTATGCATCAGAGTTGCTGGAGGCGTCAAGATCAATAGGCTTGGTCGTTTCTGTCAGGACCTGACTTAAGAAATCACAAGTTAAAAGAATTGAACTCGACGACAGGAGGTCAAGTTCTTGGGTCTTACCCTTCGAACTTGACCCTGTATATATATTGTTCAGAACACAGCCGAGAATACATGTGTGCAAACTACAATTGGTCATTCGATATCAAATGGGAACGCGTCAGCGTATTACAAAGATTCCAGAATGTTCCATGAGTCACACGACACGTAAACTATAAAATAATATATCAGAGAAAATGTTAATAATTGTATTAAATGTCAACGACGCCTCCTGGCTCGTGACACTACCCCCTCCTCAAGGTCAGGGTGACGGATGGCTCTCGGGTTCTCCCGATGGAACTTCTTGACGGCTTCCATGGCAGTATCTAAATGCTCGATCGGTTCCCATGTATTGGACTCGGGGCCGTAACCTTTCCAGTGTACCAAGTATTGAATTTGATTTCGTCGTTTCCTAGAGTCTAAGATCTTTTCGACTTCGTACTCCTCTTTGCCGTCAGGTGTAACTTCAGCGGGAGGTTGTGGTGGGTCGCGACCGAAGGGATCTTCTTTTTTCAAGGACACCAGAGCGGTGTGGAATACAGGGTGTACCCGCAAGGTATGTGGCAAGTCTAATTTGAACGCGTGAGTGCCTTCGCGTTTTAAGACTTTGTACGGTCCGATTTTCTTAGCCGACAGTTTGGCTACAGGTCGTTCCGTTTTGATATTGCGAGCATCAAGCCATACCTTGTCTCCGACCTTAATATCTTCAGGCGAACGATGTTTGAGGTCGTAATAATGTTTAATTTTTTCGTTCGCTAAGTTGACTGAAGATCGGAGCTTGTCAGGCACGAGTCTCCAGACGTTGGGTAAAATGAAAGAAACTCGAATTAGACGGAGGAGGTCGAGTTCTTGGTGAGACACCGTCGAACTCGCCCTCATTATATACACGGTCCGAGCCACATCAAAAACAACACAACCGTACAATGAGTCAGATCACATAATCAGATAGAAGCTGCTGCGGACTGCGGAATTTCACATCAAAGTTGAAATACATCTTTGTCAGCGAACTAGAACATTCCATAAGTCACATGACACATTTAACCCATATAAGGAAAGTGTATCTTGAAAATGTTCTCGGAAAATATGATAAATCAAAGAAATATTATTTTAATATGAGAATCGTGTCAAGTCGTGACACTTCCCCCCTTGCTAAGTCCGAGGGGGCTTTGGCACCTGAGGATGACGCAAAGCATTTGGATGACGCCTGTGGAAGTCGGCAATCATTTCTTTCGCATTGGACAGATGCTCGTAGGGTTCCCAGGTCCATTCGTTGTAGCCGAGCCACTTGACATAATATTGGATCTTTCCCCGATGACGGCGAGAGTCCTGGACTTGTTCAACCTCATATTCTATGTCACCTTCTGGTGTTACTTCTGGTGGTGGTTGAGGAGGTTCCCTTCCATATGGGTCTTCCTTTTTTAACGACAGCAGCGCTACTGGGAACACGGGATGAATTCTGAGGGTATGTGGTAGTTCCAGTTTGAAAGCGTGCTTGCCAACTTTAGCGACTACTTTGAACGGACCAATACGTTTGGCGGATAGCTTGCGAGCGGGACGTTGGGATTGGATGTTCCGGTTATCAAGCCACACTGAATCCCCTACTTTGATGTTTTCAGGTGCCCGATGTTTACGATCATAGTATTCCTTCATACGTTCTTGGGATACGATTAATGCAGCTTTGAGTTCATCGTATCCTTTCTGTAGCCATTCAGCATGATCGTCTGCTATAAGCAACCCTTGACCCTCTTTATCGCCTACTGCAAATCTAGGATGAAACCCGTAGTTGGCGAAAAACGGGGTCTTGCCGGTAGAGGCATTAGTGCCGTTGTTGTAGGCAAACTCTGCAAGCGGAAGTAGGCCGACCCAGTCATCTTGTCTATGGGACACATAATGACGCAGATATAACTCGACTACCTGGTTCAATCGTTCAGTTTGTCCATCTGTTTGCGGGTGATAAGCAGTCGAAAACGAGGGTTTGATGTCTAGCCTCTTATGCAACTGCTTAAGAAATTGGGACGTGAATTGTGGACCGCGATCTGAGATGGTTTTCCTAGGTAGTCCATGGAGTTTCCAGACGTATGTAAGGAACAGATTTGCTACGTCTACCCCGTTGGCTTCATTGGTAGTTGGGATAAAATGAACCATTTTTGTGAGACGGTCAACCACTGTAAGTATGGCAGTGAACCCTTCTGATTCTGGGAGTCCTGTGATTAGGTCAAATGTAATTTCCTCCCATGGTTTGTCTGGGGCCTCAATAGGATTCAATAGTCCAGGCGGCACCTGATTGCTGTGTTTGTTCCGGATACATGATTCGCAGTTGGCCACGTAGTCATTGACAGACTTCTTCATTGACGCCCATATATATTTCCTGTTAAGAAGCTCATATGTTCTGAACTGCCCCGGGTGTCCTGCTACAACGCTATCATGGCGACTTTCAATGACGAGTTTGCGTACCGCTTTATTGTTAGGGATCCAGATTTTGCCTTTATAGCGAAGTAGACCGTCTTCCCATTCCCAATTTTTAACTTTCTCGTTTTCTTCTAGGGCTGTAATGACTTTCTGGGAATACTCGTCTGTAATGTATGCATCCTGGATGAGACGTTCCAAGTCATGGTCCGGGGTAATGGCTTGAATGAACAGATTTTCTGGAAGCAAAGCGGAGCTTTCACCCCCCCCTTCTGGGCGGAGTTTTCGGAGCCTAGACAGAATGTCCGCTTTCCCATTTTTTCGACCGGGAATATGAAATATGCGGAAATTGTAATGCGATAAGGTTTCTTGCCATCTGGCTACTCGTCCCCTCAATTCCACATTTGTTTTCCACCCTTCCAAGTTTTTATGGTCTGACAGGACAATGACAGGTTTCTCAGTCCCTTCTAGTAAATGACGCCATAATTTGAATGCTCGGATGACTGCTAACAGCTCTTTATTATGGATAGTGTAGCGTCGTTCATGTTCATTCATTGACTTTGATAGGAACCCAATGGGATGCATTTTCCCGTCTGGTCCAACTTGGGACAGTACAGCTCCTGTGGCGTAATCGGATGCGTCGCATTCCAGGAAATATTGCTTTTCTGGGTCCGGTTGGATCAACACTGGTGCAGTACGTAGTGCCTCCTTCAATTTTAAGAAGGCTTCGTTTTCCTTTTCGGTCCATTTCCAAGGTACATCTTTCTTTGTAAGACCGTATAGGGGCTTCGCAATATTCCGGAATCCTTCAATAAAGTCCCCATAAAAGTTCAAGAATCCAATAAACGACTGGATATCAGTAACGTTCTCTGGAGTGTCCCAGTCGACTGCCTTCGTTACTTTGGCCGGGTCAACTTTGACTACTCCTGGCGCAATGATTAATCCCAAATAGTCGATCTCGGTCACATGGAACGTGCATTTCTCCATAGCGCAGTACAATTTGTTCGCTTTAAGTTGTTTCAGGACTTCTTTTACATGATCAATATGAGATTCTTCTGTTTCGGAGAATATTAAGATATCATCCATATAAACAACCACGGAGATTCCTAATAGATCTCTGAAAATCTCATTCATGAAATGCATGAACACAGCTGGTGCATTGGCTAAGCCGAACTGCATTACTAATGGCTCAAAGAGTCCATATTTGGTTTTGAAGGCCGCTTTCCATTCATCGCCTTCTTTGATGCGTACTAGGTTGTACCCCCACTTGAGGTCCAGTTTTGTGAATATTTTGGCCTTGCGCAGAGTGATTAACAGGTCTTTCACCAGTGGTAATGGGTAGGCGTTTTTTACAGTCATGTCGTTTAATTTCCTGTAATCTATGCACATACGCAACTTCCCATTCTTCTTTTTGACAAAAATCACTGGTGACGCCATAGGGGACTTGGATGGACGTATGTGGCCTGCTGCTAATTGGTTATTGATGTTCTTTTTCAGTTCCTCGTCTTCCTTGACGCTGACCGAGTAAATTGGGCCATGGCGGGGTACTGCACCTGGCTTCAAATCAATTGAAATGTCGAATGGACGATGTGGAGGGAGCTCGGTCATTTCTCCTTCAGTAAAGACATCGGCGTACATTTGGTAAATGTCAGGTAGTATTCCAACTGCTTTCAGCTCCAAGTCGGGTGTTTTTCCTGCAAGTACTTGGGGTGCGTGGTGCAGACAGTTGTCTCTACAGTACTCCGAATTGAATGTGACCCATCCCTTTTTCCACTCAATAGCGGGATTATGGCATTTTAGCCAAGACATTCCTAACACGAGGTCGTTATGACCAGTGTTAACCACATAGGCGGACAGAATTTCTGAATGTCCAAAGATTTCGACTTCCAATTGTACGTATTTATCGACTATTCCGGAGTCAATCTCTCTTCCATCAATCACACGCAACTTTTTTGGTTTATCCATCTTGATGGTGGGGATTTTGAATTCCCTTACAATGCGCTCATGTATAAATATTGATGTTGCGCCTGAGTCAACCATTGCCCATCCGTGGAAGGGTTTAGATAGGTATGTGGTTTTCTTTTCGGGGGTTGTTTGTAGTGGGCACGCTCTGAAATACAATTGGAGTTGGGATTCATTTCCAAGCGACATACATTCCAAATTGTTACATTCATTATGCGAGACCACACTACTTAAAATTTCGCCCAAAACCGCCCCCCTGGCACGGTTCAGGCACCTTCTTTTCCCGACTCCTCATCACTGGTGTCCGGGTCTTCTACAAAGGCTTCATAGCCCGATATTTCCTTCGACGGACACTGGTTTGCCCAATGTCCCTTTCCACCACACTTATTACAGATCACCGGCTTCTTTCCTTTTCCAGCATTGTCTAGGTCCATGGCATCAGGATCTTTCTTTGGGGGCGGGGTCGATACAGGTTTGGTGTCCTTTTTGAGATCACGGAATTGCAACCTTACTTCGTTTGGCTCCCCATCCCATTTGACTGTAGGTTGGATGCGCCCTCCAATACCTTGCCCAATTTTAGTGATCTGTCCTTTTTTGGCTCTGCCATCTGTGCCGATCATGTATACTCGGTCATTTCGACTAAACCTCTCTTGCGTTGATGAATTATTAGATGTAGTCGTGACGGTTTTGGCAGTCGAAGTGGAGGATTTGTTGGCGGATGTATTGGAGGTCCTTTTTCCCCCAAAGGAAATTAGATGACGGTCTATTTCCAGGGCGCGGTCGGCAACTTCTCCAGCATTATGTGCCGTTGGATCGTAATTTTGGGCGATCATGCTGTTCCTAATTTCATCTGAAAGCCCATCATAAAATTGGTCGCGAAGCGCCGCGTCGTTGTATCCTAAACCTGCCGCATACAGATTAAACTGAGTGACATATTCTTGGACTGTCTTGTTTTGTTTTAGTTTGCGTAGCAGGGCACGATGATTTTCACTTCGATTGACGTCTCCATATCTACGACCAAATTCTGCCCAAAATTGGGCCAAATCCGATAGCCACGGAACCGCTGCATTGTTGATATAACGCTGTTCTTCAAAGGCATTTACCCATTCTGATGCCGTGCCTTCTAAGTACGAAGTGATGAAGGCTATTTTCTGTTCATCGGTATGGGACGCCATGTTTGTGGCAATATATCGGCTACACGCTATCCTGAAGGAAATGGCTTCCTCTCGTTTAGTTCCATCAAATTTGTTGGGCGCGGCCATTTTAATCTTGGTGGCAGGAGTTGTAGCAGGTTGGCCACTCGCGCCACCTGTTCCTCCTGAACCACCTGTGCCCGAGGATCCGCCGCCAGTCCCAGATGAACCCCCAGTGCCACCTGTTCCTTGTGCTGTCGTAAGTTGGTTGACAGATGCTTGCAGTGCTGTGACAGCCGCTCCTGCAGCCGCGAGCTCGGTGTTAAAATGTCGAGTGTCAGCGACCGCTTGATTATTGATATGAGTAACTGCGGCTACTAGCCATTGCAAAACATCGTCTGTCGCAGCGGAAGACAGGTTGATAGCTGCAGGGAAGGTAGATTGCTGTTGCGACATATTTGAAAGAAGATAAAGTTTATTTACGGAGACGATAAGGCAGTACTAGATTGTACAAATGAGATTTGGGCGGGTAAGATTGGTTGTGATTTCTAAAGAATTTCCGACGCCCTTTGATGATGATTTCAAAATATAAAGATTTTTCTTTTCCTTCAAATCTCAGGCTTCCTTCCAACGGAACAGTTTCTTGGGCGTATTCTATTTGATAGAGAATAGGCCACTCGTTGAGCGCGATGTATTTATCTGCGCTCTTGCGTCGACGGGGCGTTCGAGTTTTCTTCTGCCGAAGAAACTGTTTGTATTTGGCCACTAGGGGGTGACGTCAGAAAGGTTGGTGCAGGAAGGGAGCGGAGGAATTCGTACTCGCGAACTTGTTGTTCTAGCTGAGTAACGCGATGACTAAGTTGCGCAGACCACTCGAGGATTTCTTCGTTATAGGCTTTTTGAAATGCTACTTCCGCTCGAAGCTCGTCGACCTCGGATTGGTATCGGCGGGCGTGGGATTCGGCTCGGGTAGCGCGGTGAAGAAGATATTGAATAAGCTGTCGCTCTAATCGATCCAGCTTAAAGGAGATGGCGGGGAATGCGCGCAGTGTAGGTGTAGGCGTCCTTCTTTGGGCAGAAGCGACACGCCGCGGAACGAGGGTCTGAGTTGGGGCGATGGCAAACAATGCACTCGGGGGCCCCTGGAGGAGTTACGAATTGTTGGAGGGACGGAATAACTCTTTGTGGTTTGACAGCCACGCGACGATGGTCGTATTCGGAATTGTCCCTTTTATAGATTTGATATTCCCTAATATGGGAGGACCGGAATGGGCAGTTGTCGGGGTTGTGGCCGAACCAACCGCAAAGAGGACACCGATCGGATTCGGTGAAAGTATGTGCCACTGTGAAAGATTTGTGCTCTTGGAGCCGCCTTGTAAACGCTCAGATAGGCAGTGTATCCCACACTGCAGGAGGAAAAGGGAAGAGACCTTCGTTACCCAACTACTTAAGGGCAAAGGGTAACCCCACCGCTTGTCGACGAAAGCGATTAGCGCACCGAAGCTTGTTCACGTGTACGATTGGCCCGAACCAATTACTCAGGAGCTGCCGAGGACGAACCCTTGAGCGCTTCACTGAGATATGGACTTTAGCGGGATCGTGGGGACGCGATAGGGCAACGATGTGCGTGTCTGCGGGAGGATGGTAGAGTTGTGGAAGGCAACGGGGTGTGAGCTTGAGACGACGCCGGCGGCGTGTGTGGCAACAAGAAGGGTGGTTTCGGCACACAGAGGCCCTTACCAAAAATCAACCAAGAACTCGACCTAATGTCAGGCACGAGTCTCCAGACGTTGGGTAAAATGAAAGAAACTCGAATTAGACGGAGGAGGTCGAGTTCTTGGTGAGACACCGTCGAACTCGCCCTCATTATATACACGGTCCGAGCCACATCAAAAACAACACAACCGTACAATGAGTCAGATCACATAATCAGATAGAAGCTGCTGCGGACTGCGGAATTTCACATCAAAGTTGAAATACATCTTTGTCAGCGAACTAGAACATTCCATAAGTCACATGACACATTTAACCCATATAAGGAAAGTGTATCTTGAAAATGTTCTCGGAAAATATGATAAATCAAAGAAATATTATTTTAATATGAGAATCGTGTCAAGTCGTGACAGAGCTCCTCCATTCGTAGTTTTAGCTGTTCTGCCCGTTCGTCAGCGTGAGGAACCACTTCGTCGATTTGTTGACCTATAGAGAATCTGGGGTGGAAACCATAACATGCAAAAAAGGGTGTTTGGTTGGTAGACGCATTGACGCTGTTGTTGTATGCGAATTTGGCCATTGGTAGGATCCCAACCCAATCATCCTGTTTGTATGCCACATAGTGTCGCAGGTAAATCTCGACCACTTGGTTTAAGCGTTCAGCTAACCCATCTGTCTGTGGTCTAAAAGCAGTAGATAGCGAGGGTTTGATATCGAGCCTTTTATAAAGTTGTTTCAAGAAGGCTGAATTAAACTGCAGGCCGCGGTCGGATATAGTTTTGGAAGGTAAGCCATGGAGTTTCCAAACGTAAGTTACGAACAGATTGGCCACATCGACTGCAGAAGCACGGGAGGTAGTAGGGATGAAGTGTACCATTCGAGACATTCGATCGACAACTGTGAGTATCGCATCGAAACCTTCCGACTCTGGAAGGCCTGTAATTAGGTCGTAGTTGATGTGGTCCCATGGTCGTGAAGGTAGTTCGATTGGGTTTAGTAGACCCAGAGGAAGTTGGTTGGAGTGTTTATTTTGGATGCAGGACTCGCAGTGAGACACATAGGAGGTTACCGATTTTTTGAGGGATTTCCAATAATATTTTCGGTTGACTAGCTCTAGTGTCCTAAACTGCCCTGGGTGTCCTGCGGCCATATTGTTGTGCCTACTTGCAAGTATATCTTTGCGTATTGAGTCGTCGTTAGGCACGTAGATTTTGTTTTTGAACATAAGGAGTCCATCATTCCAGGACCAGTTTTTAACCTTATCGTTCTTTTGAAGAGCCTCTATAATGTGACTTAGTCGCTCATCTTGTAGATATGCATCGCGAATTTGGTCGTCAAGGACTTCGTCAGGCTCAATAGCAGCAATAAAGAGGGCGGGATCGAGTAGAGCTCGGCTCTCACCCCCCCCTAAAGGCCGGTGTTCATCTTTCCGTGACAAGATATCTGCTTTCCCATTTGTCTTGCCAGGGCGATACTTCAGTTGAAAATTAAATTCAGACAAGAAACCTGCCCAGCGTGCTAAGCGTCCTCTCAAGTCCTTTGAAGCCTTGAACGGTTCAAGGTTCTTATGGTCCGTGATGATTTGGACCGGTAGTGCAGTACCTTCTAGCAGGTGACGCCATTCCTTGAGCGCCTTGACTATTGCCAGAAGTTCTTTGTGATAGATATTGTAGTTGCGCTCGGCTGGGGTCATAGCCTTGGACAAAAGCGCAACAGGATGAAGGCGGTCGTCTTCTGAAAATTGTGACAAAATAGCACCAGTGGCAAAATCAGATGCGTCGCATTCCAGGAAGAACTGTTTGGAGATGTTGGGGATAATTAAAACGGGAGCGGATCGAAGTGCTTCTTTGAGTTGTTCGAAAGCATAAGCGCATTCTTCCGTCTATTCCCAAGGATGATTTTTTCTAGTTAAATTAAATAAAGGCGCAGCAATGCGCGAATAGTCTTTTATAAAAGTCCGATAGAAATTACAGAAGCCCACAAATTCCTGTACCTGGACAACTTTAGAGGGGACCGACCAATCAATGGCCTTCACGACTTTAGCCGGGTCGACTCGGATTCCTTCTGGGGATACAATGAGTCCCAGGTAGTCGATTTCCTTGACGCTAAAGAAACACTTGGCCAAATTGCAGTATAGGTTGTGTTTTTTGAGTCGTGATAACACTTCCCTAACATGCTTTTCGTGGTCTTCCTCATTTTTTGAAAAAACTAGTATATCGTCCAGATAAATAATAACATAAACGTCTAGGATATCACGGAAAATGTCGTTCATGAAGTGCTGGAAAGTTGCGGGAGCGTTGGTGAGCCCGAAAGGCATGACAAGATATTCGAACAGACCATAGCGGGTTTTAAACGCGGTCTTCCATTCGTCGCCTTCTTTGATTCGTACCAGGTTGTATCCCCACTTCAGATCAAATTCTGAAAAGATTTTCGCGCCTCGCAGCTTCTCTATCAGGTCGTTGCTTCTTGGCAGGGGATATACATTTTTAACAGTCATATCATTTAGTTTTCGGTAGTCTATGCACATCCGCAGGCTTCCATTTTTCTTTTTTACGAATATGACAGGAGATGCCATTGGGGATTTGGAAGGGCGAATAAGACCTGCCTCAAGTTGTTTTGTGACTGTTTTGCGAAGTTCCTCATCTTCCTTTGGTCCTAGACTATATATGGGACCATGACGTGGTACGGCGTCGGGTTTCAGAGTTATTTCGCAGTCGTAGGGGCGATGAGGTGGAAGGGGGGAGATTTCTTCCTCGGTGAAAATTTTTGAGAACTCCAAATATCTTGTGGGTAATTCAGAGGTAGCGGCAATTTCTAGATCTGGTTCGCCGCTTTTGACGATCGGGGAAGTATTCAAACAGTTTTCTGAGCAATAACGGGAAGAGAAGACGAGTGATTTTTTGTCCCAGTCTATGGCTGGGTTATGGCGTTTCAGCCAAGCCATCCCTAAAACTAGATCGTGATTACCGACGTTAACGACGTAGGCGTCTACCTCCTCCTCATGGTCGAAGATTTTGAGATTAATTGTGACATAATGTTCTACTCGTCCTGATTCTATTTCGCGTCCATCGATGACTTTCAGACGCCTAGGCTTGTCAAGTTTCTTTTTAAATAATTGGAAGTTGCGAACTATGTTTTCGCTGATAAAAATAGAAGACGCTCCTGAGTCAAGCATGGCCCACCCTGAGAAGGGTTTTCCCTGGATTGCCGAACGTTTTTCAAGGGGGTTTTCACACGGCTGCGCACAGAAAAATAACATCATCTGTGATTCATTGGATAACGACATAATTTCCATATTAGAAGATACATGCGCAGTCGAGAAATTGTCCATATTTTTTAGTATTTCGCCCAAAACTGACCCCCTTGCCAGGTTCAGGCGTTGTCTTTTACCGACTCATCATCCGAGTCCGGTTCCTTCACTTCCTCAATCTGTGCTTCGAAGCCAGAGATGGGTTTAGAGGGGCAGTTGCGCGCCATATGACCCTTTCCTTGACAACGCAAGCAAGTAATCCCGCCGCTTCTCCTTTCACCATCCAATTCCATAGGACCTGGCCCTTTGCCTTTTGCGAGTGCCGGAGGTGGAGGGGGAGCGCGGGACGTGCCAGTGGAGGGTCGATCGTCTTTTTTAAGGGCAGGGAAAGGTACTTGGACAGTGGAGTTTTGTCCCGCCCATTTAACATTAGGAACGACTTGTCCTCAGTTGTTCCGACCAATAGACTCAATCTTGCCTTTTACGGCTCGACCATCTGTCCCGATCATGTAGACAGCGTCGCCTGAAGACAATTTTTCACGAGTAGGATTAGCGGGGGCGGTAGCACAGTTGTTTGATGAGGAATTTTTATTTTCAAAAATAGAACGGCCCAAAAATTGTTCCAAGTGCTGGTCGATGAGGAGGGCACGGTAACAACCATTTGACCCGTGGTGGCGTTGTCTTTGACGTTGAACATTTGAGACAGCATAGCCATTTTAATTTCATCCTTTAGTCCCTCGTAGAACATATCACGTAGGGCCAAGTCGTCATAGTTAACATATGCGGCCAGGGATTGGAACTCGGTGACGTAGTCTTGGACCGACGATTTTTGCTTAAGGGATTTCAATTTTTTGAGAGCCTTGGTTGCGCGGTCTATTTCTCCAAAGCGTTTCTCAAATTCAGCCCAGAACAAGTTGACGTTATGCAACCACGGGACAGCCTGCCGGAGTACATCATGTTCCATGTGCGGTTCGACCCATTCTGCTGCTTTCCCATCCAAATACGAAATGATGAAAGCAATTTTATCGTCATCTGAGCTGCCTGGATAAGTGGACCGAAGATATTGGGTGATCGCTACTTTGAACGTGGTCGACTTGTCCTTTTTCCCATCGAATTTATCTGGCTTGGCTAGTTTGACCCAGGTAGTTGATGTGGGAGCTTGGACTGGTGGTACCGCAGGGAAAGGAACACCGCCTGCCGGTGGTGGGGGTGGAGGTCGGTTTGTTCCCGTTGGTTGCCTAGGCATACCGTGCAACTGAGTGAGGATAGTTTGTAGATCCGTCTGCAGTCCGTTGAAGTGACGCATTGTAAACATATTTTCGCGGGTTCGTGTTTCGACGTAGTTCATTCGGAGGGTCATGTCATCCCGGAACACTTGGAATTCATTTAACAGCGTATTTAATACAATCATGGGATTATCAGATTCATGAGGGTTGGGTGCGACAGGGGTGTTTTGTACAAAGGTTTCATCGCCGGCCCCATGGCCAAAGTCCGTCAATCCTGTCAGATGTGGTTGCAAAGGGGGAATGGGTTCATAGGTAGTTGATTCGGGTGGCGGCGGTGGTACATAGGACATGTGAGAGCCCCACTGAGACATGTTTATTCTGGGTACAAAAGGGGAAGTTCGCCGGTACGTTCAGGTTCGGGATCACTGTGGAGGATGTACAGGCTGGAATATCGATCCGGAATTCCTGGGTGAAAGACGTCAAAATAATAGTCGGCGATGACTTCAATGGTTTCGCGAGGAGTGCGATTATGATGTGCGTGATCTCGAGTGAATACCAACTCGTCGTAGAATCCTCGTTGTGCTGCCCAAATATCGTTGGCTCGTTGCTCGAGGGCTTGGATGTGTCCTTCTCGTTCAATAGACGCGATCGGGTTGCAGTATAGGATGAGTTTGTATAGGTAGAGGACCGTTTCGAGGAGAATGTTGTACCACAACACTAGATAAGGATGAATGTAGTGCTATGCCTCTCGCCGGAGGACTTACTGGCTAAAATAGGATTGGGTGCTCTTGTAGCCGCCTTGTAAACGCAAGAGTAGCAGAATTGCAACGTATCCCACGTTGCTGGAAGGAAAAGAAAGGATAAGACCTCCGTTACCCTACTACTTAAGGGCACAGGGTGACCCCACCTCGTGTTGAAGGACGAGATTAGCGAGCCGAGGCTTGTTCACGTGTGCAAGAACCTAATTCTCAGGAGCTGCCGCGGCCTAGGCCCAGGAAGCACTACACTGAGGTTCGGGGTGGGGGGACACGATAGGGCAACGACTGCGCGTAACTGCGGATGGGTGGAATAGGATCTGTGGAATGCAAGGGGTTTATTAGCTGGTTTATACGCGCACGGCGTGTGATACAATGAACTGGGGGTGGTTGGCGACGACAAGCCAGTTACCTGCAGTTCCCAAGAACTTGACCTAGTGTCAGGACCTGACTTAAGAAATCACAAGTTAAAAGAATTGAACTCGACGACAGGAGGTCAAGTTCTTGGGTCTTACCCTTCGAACTTGACCCTGTATATATATTGTTCAGAACACAGCCGAGAATACATGTGTGCAAACTACAATTGGTCATTCGATATCAAATGGGAACGCGTCAGCGTATTACAAAGATTCCAGAATGTTCCATGAGTCACACGACACGTAAACTATAAAATAATATATCAGAGAAAATGTTAATAATTGTATTAAATGTCAACGACGCCTCCTGGCTCGTGACAGTTTCCACCTCAAACGCTTTGATGTGGTGACGGATCTGAGAAGATATGTTAGCCATGCTGATCAAGCATTCAGTTTTCTTACCATTGCACAAGTAAACGCAATCATAGGAACTGGGATGAGAGGGACGAATTCACTGAGAAACTTGTTGCCGATGCTTTTAGGTGAGCAAAAAAACGCTTCGCGGATTACGTCCTTGATGATTTGGTGCTCAAACATGTAACCGTCGCTTTCCAAGTTCTATCACAAGGTTAGCGTTGATAATTTGTATTAACACAGAATACTGACCGGGGAGACCCACTTCTCGCCAACCGTGAGATCGCGGGCGATTGCAGCATGATCTGGATTGCTACGGCGTAGGTCAAAATAAACAGCAACAAGCGTCTCGCAAATGCCCTTCATCGAGTTGCAAGCCATGGGCAACTGATTACGAATCTGAAAAATAGATGGATCAGTGCGAGAATAACAGAGATATAAAGTGTTACTCACATAATTGACATACTGGTCCTTCAAGTGAAATACTGGCCTTCCGTCTCGGAGCTCAATGTTCCCGTCGACCCACAGTTCACGAACCCAAAGGTCAATGTAATAATCTTCCTCCTCCTCGGATGGTGTAATCCGCTCGGGGTATGGACAGACCTTGAGCATCCGAACTTTCACACGCTCGGCAACCCACTTGACAATCAGGCGAGGCTCAGGCTTAAATGCCCGGAGCTGGGCTTGTTGACGCTTCGTGAGTTTGCCAAACCCGGCGGGTTCTCCATCTGAGTCGCTAGCGTCAGAGTTGCCTCCTTGGTCACCGTGACTGGCTGGTTGTTCGAGATCACGATCGTCCTCGGTTGGCGGAGTAGGAGACCGATGTTGATTGCTATCGGGGTTGCTCATCTCATCATCGGAAGCAAGTGGAGCGTTGGCGGCAGCAGGGCGGGAGGCCGAAGGCGCAGCTTTAGATGAGAGAGAGCTTGGTTGATTGGAGGAAGGGCGAGCATTCTGCCTGCGCAGCTCGAGAATCCGAGATCGCGGCACAATTGCACGTTTTGAACGAGTGGTTGTGTTGCTGGTCTTTGGCTTCTTGGCAACGGGCCGCATTTGCTTTGAAGGTTTAGGACGCGTATTGGACGCGTTCCAAGGGGAAACAACTTTACCGTCAAGTCCGCGAGTGGACTGATCGGTACGGGAGAGTTGGGGAAGGGGTCGGCCACCGTGCTTGCGCTGACCGGAAGCGTTGGCCTGGGTCCCGTCGAGAGCGACTGTGTCTTCGTCCATGTGGACCAACTTGACGCGAGAAGAACGGCCAGACGTTTCTGGGCTGAGGGCTTGGGTTGTGCGACGTTGAATCTATTAAGGATAATTAGAACGACTATGAGAAATATGATTTGTAAAACTTACACGTTCAGAGGGCTTGGTCGTGGAGGCTGCGCTTAGAGCAGGCATGGCCTTCTCGAATTTTGACTCCCAAGCCTGACGAAGTGTGTCTTCGTCTTGGTAGACTGGGTCATCGCGGTAGTTCAAGAAATCGCCTGCCTGCTCCATAGCCTCATACAACCATTCCATGCGGTCTTCACGATCCTCCAGTTCGTCGAGCTCATAATCTGGAAGATGTGTCAGTAACAATCTTAGCAGGCCATCAAAAATCACATACGAAGCATGGGATATAGGTCTACGTATTCGTCCTCAGAATCCTCACCCCGGTCAACAGCGTCGGACATCTTGCGCTTCAGAGGAGAAAGTGGTTCGGGCTGCGAGGCGTTTCCACGAGCCGCAGCGATGGCAGCTTGCGCCTTCGACCGCTCGGCAGCTTGGACTTCGGCAGTAGGTGGCGTCTCGGGCCGACCAACGCTCTTTGACAGCGTCTTGAGCTGCCCGTTAGACTGGTCTAGAGGGGGTTTGAGTGAGATGCATGAAAGACGCGTCGTTGGGTACTAACCGTAGTGAGCAAGTCGCTCAGTGGGGCGTCGAGATCGTCCCGAAGAACAAGGAACGGTATCGGGCATGGTGAAGTAGTATATCAGAGGGTCGAATGCAAGAGAGTATTGAAGTTTGTGTTGGATGTGGCGGAAGGAGGAGCATGGTGGCTTATATACGGCAAAATGATGGTAGAGTTGGTTGTGGTGGAGGGCAAAGACGTGACGGCTGCACAGACATCTGAAGGCTTGGCGCTGTGGTTAGTTCTCCAACATCAGCAAAACCACCCTAGTACTACCGCCTACTATAACGTCAGTTATAGCAGAAAAATGCTCACTGTAGAGCCTGTAGCATGCGTGGTGAGCCCCATGCTATATAGTGACCCTATTTACTACACCGACGCACCCTTCGCACTACCGCTGACTGTTGGTTCTACCCGGGTACACTGGCTTCCTCAGCTACTGTTGCACCTGGGTAAACCATACTAGTCAAGCCCTCTTTATAGCCGTTATAGCACGTCGGTAGCACCTAGTAGTTAATTTTGCTATTGTTCTGCCCATACCCATACTTTTTACTGTATCCCATTATGCCAGTATTTTTATTTTACCACAAATTTGTCATGGTCATGACATTTCTGCTAAATTTTCGCTAGTAAATAGCACAAATACCAGTTGTAGTACACGATTTAGTGAAAGAAGTATGTGGATGTAGTGTTGATCGCGCATATACCGATTAAAAACAAGCCGATAGTGTGCAAAATTCCAAATATAGGAGCATATAGCATTATCCGCTTGGAACACGAGCTCCGAGGTACTATTAACATCATAACATAGTAGTCCGTAGTACTTGCGTATAAGTACGTACGAGATCGTATAGTATACATCAGCAGAAGCATGTAGTAGTACATGTTTTAACTCTGTGTAGCAAGTACGGATCGCTGTACTGTTTCTAAGGTAGCATTATAGCACCTCGTGGCTGTACCGGTAGTCTGCCGAGCTTCATCGTATCACTTATCCAGCACTAGTATCGCGTTATACTATCGACTGTCGTACGTGCAGTGCTGTTATATCGCCTGTAGCGATTTCCGTAGCACGTTAAATTGCTACTGTAGGAATTGCCGTGGCTACTACAGTGGCTGTAGCAACCAGGCTATTAGTGTATTGCGATTACGCTGCTAGCATTATGTGAGAAAAACAAACAAAATAATTACAGTTGATCAAAGCGTAATAACGAGCTCGATCGGGTGCAATTAGGAGGACGAGATAGCAAGAAAACTACGCATAAATGTGATTTGAACGACGATAGGAAGATACAAGGCGGGAGCGCGCGGAGGATTGTGCGAAATGAGATTGGGGTCTATCAACTTATTTAGCTTATGAGATATCTGGAAGAGGAACCGTACCTACCGGCTTGGAGCGCGATGGTCACTGCAGTCCCATTCACTTCTTGCGAGCTTTCTTGGACTGCTTCCCCGTCTGTTTGTTGATCTCCTCCTGGGGATTCTGGAGCTCGTCCTCGCGCGCCGTCGCCTCTCGCTCGTGCTTCTTCGTAGCTGTCTTCCGCCGTTCGGGGGCACTTGCCATCCTCGGTGCGGACTCTACCTCCAACGTCTGCCCACCCTTTCCGGCCTGCTTGGAAGATCGAGTCTCCCGCTTGGAGACAACCGGCGACGGGTCGGGAGTCGAGAGAGGGGACGATTGCTTAGGCGTACCTGGCACGGTCACGCTGGGGGCAACTCGGGTGTTGGGCAACACGTCAAAGAGCTCGCCGCCGGCCCCCTTGTTGTTCGGGTCCTCAGATCCATTTTCCGCACCGTCTTCCCCCTCGTCGTCCGAGCCCGAGTCCTGGATGATCGATCGCCTTGTCAGACGTGGCCTTTTGACCGGCAGCTCGTCCTCGGCCATCTTTTCAGCGGCCGAATGCTCCTGTTGACCTCCCTCTCCCACAGGCGGCTTGCGTTTCTTGGAGGCCTCGTTGGCCCTTACGGAGTCCCGGACCTCGCCACTCCCCTCATCGTCCTCGTCGACGTCTGATGCAACCGCACGAGGAGACTGGGCTTTGCCCTCCAATCTCCCGTTCTCCACCTCGCCCATCTCTTCATCCATACGGCCGGGCGGTTTGCCGCGCGTCGTTTCTTTGTCATGCGCGGCCACGGGCGTTGTGTCGCGAAGGATGTCCTCGTCATCGGATTGCTCATTGATATGAGCGATCTTCAACGTTCCGTTCACGGCGGTTTTGGTGGTCGATTGCAGGGGGCAGGGCTTTGGCTGGGGGCGGGGCTTTGGTTGACCTTGAGCACTGTTGCCGGAAGTCGGCCGGGTCCTTGTGGCGATGTACCTCTTCTCGCCCGCAAACGAGGCGGCTGAGAGCACGCCAGGGAGGGGCTCTTTGTCAGAGCGATTCGGCTCGTCCTCAGACTTGCCCACACATTTGCTATACAACAGCTATCAGTAAGCTAATATATGTAAAAGTGCGTACTCACAGTGTGGCCGTGCGCAAGTCGGCAAGAAAATCGTCGTACGCCTCCGCATCCGCCTTCTCAAACGTCCGGAGGTTGCCCAGATGTACCGTCATTAGGGCCTTGACGGGATCGATGTTTGCACGACCTCCCTTCTTATCGGCCACACCTTCCTGTTCTGCCGAGTCTCCGCCGGATCGAGTTTCCGGCTTGGGAAGTCCGTCCTTTGCGACGCGGTTAAGGATATCATGGGTCTGGAAAATGACATCGTAAGCTGGTGACCCAATTTAAGAGTCCGGCTTACCAAAGCAGCCACATACGCTATCGACTCAGTAGGTATGGGATCCATAGAGTTGGGAAATTGAAACGCGGTGGGCTTCGTACCGGTGTACCAGATGTTGGCGATGCCACGAGAGATGATTGGGCTTTGATAGTTGCCTTCATCCTCATGCTTGGCTTTGGGCTAAGAGACTGTCAGTGGCGTTTATGGACAACGCATACATTCAGCTCACATCACGATGAAATTTGGTCGGCAACAAGTTTGCGGCGATCTCTTTCACGTCTTCAATAGATTTTTTGGCCGAGAGCTCCAAGCCGAAGTAGGATAAGATAGAACGAGTGAGGCGTTGGCGGGCACGCGAGCGGAACCCGTAAACCAACGACTTTATCTGTACATCCAATGTTGAGTCGTACCGATTATCAGCCGTTAGCTGGCACTCACCACCCGGGTCAGGCTCCCATCAAGCTGCCAGTTCTCGGCTGGCTGCTGACAGTGCTTGACGGCTTTGGCCCACCCCTTGTGAATCATGAGGGAAATCTCGTCCGGACCGGCGCACATGTCGAGCCTAAAGTAGACCAAGGTCTCTTCGTGCGCTCGGTCGATGATCATAGTTGTGACGCCGTCGTCTTTATAGTTTCCCCTCTTTGCTTGGGGCTTAGCGTCCTATCGGTAAGCAGTCCAAGTTAAGCTAAACATAGATGAAATTTGATTGAAAACTCACCTCGTTTGATTTCTTGCCAACTCTCTTTTTCTTTGGTTTCACTTCGACCTCATCCGGCTGGTCCTCGTCTGCTCCCTGCGTCGTTTCAATATCAAAATTCTTGTCTTCAGGTTCCTCGGTTGGACGTCGAGAAGGTGGTGCGGGGGGAACGGAGGACTTGGAGCGGGACGGCGCAATTGTCGGCACAGCTGAGCCAGCTCGGGTAGACGTGGACGAAACCGTCCTAGAGGATGGTTGTGACTTGGTTGATCCCCTAGCTACGTCTACTTTGCATGAATAAATAAAAATAAAAGTTTAGGGCGGATCGCATATTGCCCTAGAAGACATACCTTTTGGATCCAACAGGCGACGAGGCTCCCCTGCGCTTTCGACGGATAAGTCTCGCGTACGCTTCTTTGGAACCGGGGTGTATTCGGCACGAGCGGCCTCCTCTTGGGCCTCTTTCCATACGACAAGAGGAGAGCCAATCATCGTGACCTGAGCTGTAACTTAGTACATAATTAAATAAGTAGTAAGAATGTTACCTGTGACACGGCCACCTTGCTAGCCCGCACTCCTTTGGCCGGCGTCTTCGCCGCCAACAGTTTGGGTGCCGGGTTTGACGCCTTGGATTTCCCTTTTGTTTGAACGGGTTTCTTGGGTGGCCCATTCTTCCAGTATTCCTCGAGTTTAGCGAGATCAAGGTGCTCGAGCTCGGCGAGGGGTGTTTCGTATCGACCATGTATCATGAATACGAGCTTCATCTTTCGGCTGCGAAAATCGCTGCCGCCGTTGTTATGACCCGCACAACAGGCATAACGGAACAAGGGAATTTATCCCTAATTTATAGCATTTTCGCCGATGTCGAATATGCCATAAACAAAGTCACGTGACCTCGGCGCTTATTCGAGTTACGTAACTCGCTCCAGCTAAATCTCTGCTTTGTAACTTGGAGCGAGGAGCGAGTTGTCACGTGACCCGAGCGCTTAACCAACGCTTACATAACTCGCTCCAGCTAAATCTCTGCTTTGTAACTTGGAGCGAGGAGCGAGTTATCACGTGACCTCGGCGCTTAATCAGATTACATAACTCGCTCCAGCTAAATCTCTGCTTTGTAACTTGGAGCGAGGAGCGAGTTATCACGTGATCACAGCGCTTAAATCACGTGACCTAGGACCAAGCGCGGCTCTATAAGATTCGGAGCCGCACAAACATAGGATAAACTTATGTCATCCAATAAACAACATCATGTGACCTCCTAGCACGTGACCCAGCAGCTGCAGAAGTCACATGACCAAAACAAACTGCGGACTGCGCCGCAGCAATGACTCATACCAAAGCCACGGGTATATAAGTGGCCAAAGCAAACCTGGAGACCCCAGTTTGCTTTATCTCGTCCACCACCGGACTCAACGTGTAAACTACTTACAAACTAAACCAATAAGACACACTAAGACAGTAAACAAACGTAGCCACTGCTTAAGGATATCCAAAGAGACAGCGACACAGGGTCCTGACATTATAAAGCAAACTTAACACTTAACTAGTGGCGATACTGTATCTCTCACAGATACAAGGGTCGAGTACAAGGAGATACCGACTAACCTCTGCGTTACATAAGAGAACGACCGGAAACTATGGCGCAGCAGAACTCAGGAAGAGTAACTAGATCGATGAGCCGACAATCACAGCATGCAGCAACCGAAGTGAACCCTGCCCCAACCACAGAAGACTTAGCCAACACCACGCTCCCGGGCTTACCCGGAAGTATGCCACCCAACCAACCGGCTATAAACCAGCCACAACCTAGAAGGCCAATACGCGTTCCTCAACCAGCGATAAGTTCCTCTATCGCACCACCTCCACCCCCTAGGGAGGACTCCCCAGACGAAGTGGAGGAACTGACCCGGGTCATGTATGACCAAGGAGCAGACCTAACTTCACAAGAACATCCCCAACCACCCATAACATTCGGGGATTCAGCTGGAAACATTACAGACCAAACAATAGGGGGAGGAATTCTCACCCCAAGGGAACACAACCCTATACAAACAATCGCTGTAGCCCTGAGAACTGGACTGAACATTTTGAAACAAAACACTGTTCGTGAAATCCAGCAAGTGAACCAAATAGCGACAACCAACCAGAAGTTGATCCAGGATCAACAGGGGAAATTCAAGGAATTATCAGAAGAGACCGCCAAGGCCATAAATAACAGCTATGTGGCAGCAGAGAGGACAAAAGGGGTAGAAACTCATACGAGTAACATCATAGGGAAATTGGAAGGACTAGAGGCAACCATAAAGGAGTTAAACTCTACCTTACAAACACAGGCATCGACAACAAAGGAAACCAATGGATACCTCGGGGGCATAGACGAAACCCTGACCGCTTTGGAACAACGGGTAACGGACCTAGCCAATTCCTTGGACAAACAACCAGTGGAAGAAGAAAGGACAACCAGGGAAACCCGCCGACGAGAACCTAGGGTAACAGTACCAGCATCCCCCTCCCGTTCCAGATCACCCTCTATCGACCCACAACCATTTGTGGGACGATCCTTCCAGAGGGAATCCACAGCCCAACCGACTGTACCCTTGACCAGAAGGACCAGAGGTGAACCCGAAGGACCATCCTTCCTAAACCAGACTACCACCATGGGAACGAGTGTCCCAAAAGAAGCCCGAACAAAGAAGCCCGATCCATTTAATGGAAAAAAGGGAAAGGAAGCTGAAAACTTCATCATGAAGATGGAAATCTACTTTGACGACTACGAAGAAGGGATCTTTGATGATAAGAAAAAGATTACAAACGTACTAATGAACATGCAGAATGGAGATGCCGGCAATTGGGCACAACCTTTCCTTCGTAAACTATCGTTAAAAGAAGAACATACCATACTACAGTCATGGGCTAACTTCAAAAAGGCATTCCTAGCAGACTTCTCGGATCCAGTCAAGAAAGAGAAGGCCATTAGGGAGTTAAATAAGCTAACACAGACCAAGAGTGCTCAAAACTACGTCACGCAATTCAGAACCCTTATGCAGGAAGTAGACTGGAACGACGAGGCATTAATAGACAAGTTTAGGGAAGGCCTCAAACCCGAAGTAAGGAAGGAGTTGACCCGAATTACCATGCTGATGGAGGATAATCAAACAATGACCCTGGAAGGCATATTCCAAGCAGCATGCAAGTTCGATGACATGATCTTCACCACCCAAAGGTTTAACTCGACTGGACCTGGACTAGGGTCATCAAACTGGAACCAACAGCGAGGGGGACCTCCAGGGAACAAGGGAATAAGTAGCTCACAAAAGAACAAACAGACGACAATTGTTCGAATCCCTAAAGAGGAGAAGGACCGCCAACGAAAGGAACAACTTTGCATCAAGTGTGGAAAGAAAGGACACATGATGAAGGACTGCCGAGGACAATGGACATATGACAAGGGCAAGATACAAGGAAAGGCAGGCACTGAGCGGAATACCGACACACAGGACCCTGAGTCAGAATCGGAAAACTAGAAGGGTCAACTGTTACCGTGTCAGAAGACCCAGAAAAGGAAACCTCGACCGATGTATACTATCTTAAGAAATCAAGTAATCAATCCATAATCTATACATCGGTCGAGGGAATCATGGAGCCAGCAAAAACACTCATTGACTCAGGGTCATCACGTAACTTCATTGACCAAGACTACGTGATACAGAAGAACATCCCAACAAAGGAGCTCAGTACTAAAAGATCCGTGATAGCCATCGATGGCAGAGAGATAAAGGACGCGATCGCCAAGGAAACAGAACTAAACATAGAGGTAGAAGGCAAAACCCTAAAGTGCAAACTTTACGTTATGCCTTTGGGGGACACGGAAATCATACTGGGAAAGGACTGGCTAGACGAAGCCGAACCAGTAATAGCATGGAAGAACCTAACGATAACATACAAGGATTCCATTATCGGTAAAGCATCAAGAGAGGAACCGCTGATACCCCAGGAATTTGCAGACTTTATAGACCTTTTCCAGGAAGAAGGATTTCGGGAATTACCCCCACATAGAGAGGGATTTGATTGCGCAATTGACCTTATAGAAGGAGCCGAACTTCCAAAACCAGCGAAAACATACCCTATGACACCAGCTGAATCAGAAGCCTTAGAAAAGTACATAGAGCAAGAATTGAAAGATGGCAAGATCCAGAAAAGCCAATCAAGTATGGCTGCCCCATGCTTCTATGTAAACAAGGCAGATGGGGGACTCAGATTGGTAGTAGACTATAGGAAACTCAACGCCATTACCAAACCATTCCGATTCCCTATGCCAGTACAAACCGAACTCCTGGAACAACTGAAAGGGGCGAAGATCTTCACCAAGATGGACGTCAGATGGGGATTTAATAATATTCGAATCCGCAAAGGAGATGAATGGAAGACAGCCTTCCGGTCCAAGCTTGGAACCTACGAAACAAATGTCATGCCATTTGGAGTCATAAACGGCCCGGCATATTTCCAAGCCTGGATGAATGATATTTTCAAAGACCTGTTGGGAGTCACAATGGTTGTGTATATGGATGACATTCTGGTCTTCTCGAAAACTAGGGAAGAACACGTGAAACACGTAAGGGAGGTTCTCCAACGATTAAGAACCAACCACCTGTTTCTCAAGCCACATAAGTGCCACTTCTTCACCACAGAAACATCATTTATTGGTATTGTAATATCACCTGAGGGGATATCTATGGAAAAGGAAAAGGTGAAGGCGATCCTAGAATGGAAGGCACCAACCACAGTCAAGCAAGTGCAAGCTTTCCTCGGACTGGCAGGGTTTTACCGACGATGGGTAGAAAACTTCAGCAGCAAGGCAAAGCCCCTAACCGAGTTAACCAAGAAGGGGATTAAGTTCCAATGGACAGACAAAGAAGACCAAGCCTTCCAAAGCATAAAGGAAGCCATTACCAGAGAACCGGTACTCATTCACCCTAACCCGGAGAAACCTTATATACTGGAAACTGACGCCTCAGGAGTGGCCTTAGGGGCGGTTCTGAGTCAAAAGGGGGAAGACGGGAGATTACACCCCATCGCATATCTATCGCAGAGCTTTACACCACCCCAAAGGAACTACGACACATACGATAAAGAACTCTTGGCCATAGTACAAGCATTGGAGCACTGGAGGCTAATGTTGGAAGGTACCAAGATACCAGTCACAGTGTATACCGACCATAGAAATCTTCAGTATTGGCAAGAGGCCAAGGTATGGAACAGAAGACACGCACGTTGGTACCTACTACTGGCCTCCTTCAATTATCAGATAGTCTACAGACCAGGGAAGATGTCGGAAAAACCGGACGCCTTATCAAGAAGAAGCGATCACGGCGATAGTCCCATGGAACCACAGGTCATGATCCCCCCGGAAAAATTTGTTGGGTTTATGGCAGATGTGAGAACAAGCTTCCTGGACGAAGTCAGGGAAGCACAGAAGGAAGATGAAGCAATAAAGGTCCTGTGGGATAGCGTGGCAAACAAGGAGCAACTACCACCCTCGGTCCGAAAGGAGTTCCGGAGATACGATATCAAAGAAGGTATTCTGGAATATGATGGGAAGATCTACATACCGGATGATAGGGACTTACGGTTCGAAATCCTACAAAGGTTCCACGACTCCCCAGTGGCAGGGCACCAAGGACATGCCAGAACGCTAGAACTGATATCGAGGGAATACTACTGGCCAGGACTGAAGGCACAAGTTAACAGATACGTGGACACCTGTGAGGTATGCCAACGGTCCAAAGGGTACAAGCAAGCGGTACCACACAAGGCACTACCCATCCCAGAAAGACCCTGGGAGGACATTGCATATGACTTCATTGTCAAGTTACCAGAGTCAAAGGGGTATGACAGTATCCTAACTGTCATTGACCGATTCTCCAGACAGGCACATTTCATCCCTTGCCACGAATCAACAAACGCTGAACAATTAGCTGAAATCTTCATCAAAGAAGTGTGGAAGTTACATGGAACCCCAAGGACAACAGTATCCGACAGAGGGCCAACCTTCAACAGCCAATTTCTACGAGCCCTGTACAAGGGACTAAAGATAGAACCTAGGTTTTCAACGGCCTTCCACCCAGAGACGGATGGGATATCGGAGAGGACAAATCAATGGATAGAAGGGTTCCTGCGAACATTCTGCAATTACCAACAAGACGACTGGACAAAATGGTTACCAATTGCAGAGTTTTGCCACAACAATCACGTCAATTCAGCAACAGGTCAGACAGCCTTTGAAACCGTGTACGGAAGAACACCAAGATGGGACTTGCTGAAAGAAGATAGTGGAGACGACAATATTCCAGCAGCACAATCAATGAAAGAAAAAATGAAGAAAATATGGGATGAGGCGAAGGCCTCGATGGAATTCCATAAAGCCCTGGATAAACAGGGCAGGGAATTCAAGGTTGGGGACAAGGTTTGGTTGCTGCTGACAAACCTGTCAACCAGGCGACCAAGCAAGAAGCTGGATAACAGAAAGGGAGGACCCTTCACCATCACAGAGAAAATATCCTCCCATGCTTACCGTTTGGATCTACCAAAAACCATCAGGGTCCACAACGTGTTCCATGTTAATCTACTGTCACCCGTGACGGAAGATAAAGATTTCCAGCGGAGACAAGTAAAGCCTCCGCCAATCATCACAGAAGAAGGGGAGGAGGAATATGAAGTTGACCACGTGGTGAACTGGGAATGGCGGAATGGCAAACCCTACTACCAAATCAGATGGAAAGGGTACGACCCCATTGAGGACACAATGGAACGTGCCGACAAGTTCGCCGGGATGCCTGACGTACTGGAGGACTTACGCAAGCGCTTACCGGGCGCACCCATGCCGAATGACTCGCAAGTCAAGACAAAGATCAACAAGCAAAGGGGGCATAGACCTATAAAACAGGATGGGAGGACAAGGAAATAGAACATCAACATCCCAACGAACCACCTCCACTCTCATCCAAATATCTCAGATTGAACATGTCCTACCCTGCGAACTTCTTCCCGGTAACACAACCTGCAACATTCCAGCGCTGCCTGCCACCGCCCAACAGGTACGCGCCCCTAAACAACACCTGGGCCGGGGTAGTACGACGGCCACCCCAGAAGAAGAAGGGAGGACAACCCTACATCAACAAGAATAGCCCGCAATGGGCGGAGGTCCAGTGCTACACAGTAGAGGAAGCACAAAGGTATGCGGAAAGGGTCCTACCTGGGGCTAACCTACAGTATATCCCGAAGAAGGAGCGGAACGACCAGAACTGGGTAGGTCCAAACGAATACCTGGATCCCAAAAGGGGCCTCCTCACGTGGTGCCACGAAGGAGCGCCTAGAACAAAGAACGCGCTGATGCGCACAAAGATGTACGTAATTGACAGCCTTGTAGGGTCGACAGTTGATGCTGTCGCCAAAGCGGCGAAACAGAAGAGAAGAACTAGGAGCCCTGAGGCGGCAAAAGAAGCAGAGGTGGGGGATTGGAACGTAGAAGCCAGGGCACACGCCCTGCTAGAAGAATGGAAGAAACTCCCGTCCGCGCCCTACCCTGGTCTTCTTGAAGCCACCACAGCAGAGGAAATGTACGTCCTCATTAGGGAAAAAGAAGCTAACATGGTAGACTTCAAGAAATGGCTCGAAATACGCCCCCCTGAGGATGCAGACCGGCGAAGTCTAGCTAACAGCATGGAAAACCTACTGTTAGCAGACAAGAAAGGGGATGACGACACGACCACGAAGGCAGACATTGATGAGGGAAGTACGTTTGACTTCGAGGAGTGGGAAAATCAGGATGTATCGAATAGGATAGGCGAAACAATTGCAGAAGAGGAAATGCCACCCCTAGAGGAGGCCCAGGGTCCAAACATAAAAGAAATTGCCTATTCCCCCGCTTAAATCACGCAATGTTCCCTTGTACAATCACGTTGTAAAAACTACCTAATACAAATCACCACCTCCTCTTTGCCGAAGTGGGCCGGATATAGGGTCCAGGACGTTTGTACACCTGGGTATAATGAACCATGCTGGACCTGCCCACGCGCGGCGGCAGAAGCACAACCTCCTCAGGCACAGCAATCAACTCCTCTTCGGGGGACGAAGGATTGGGAAAGCCAAGACGAAGGGGAACATGGGGATACACCCCAGCAAAGGAAAGGTCGCAAGCAATCTGTTGCTCAATGGCTTGATTAACCTCAAGCTCTGTGACAAGTCAGCTGAGACACGCAGAAAGGGAGAAGAAAACTCACCAGATTGACCAAAAGTAACCCAGGTACCAATGTCTGCCTCATAGTCTGCCAGAGCGAGGTCACAGACAATGTTGCAGTAGGCGCAATACTCGGTCCGAGAAGCCGATGGACAAGTGCAGTTAAGGGGATTGAAATTGAGGAAAGGTAAAGGCATGTTGTGGGATAATAGGAACGCAACAGATCAATCACATATATAAGAGATCAAACGTCTTGATCCCTGAAAACAAACAACAAAGGGACCATGGGACGAGAGAAA
Organism: Ceratobasidium sp. AG-Ba; assembly: GCA_016906575.1. Taxonomy (NCBI): domain Eukaryota; kingdom Fungi; phylum Basidiomycota; class Agaricomycetes; order Cantharellales; family Ceratobasidiaceae; genus Ceratobasidium; species Ceratobasidium sp. AG-Ba. Next base: position 3,650,553 of record CP059641.1, on the reverse strand, counting down.
TCACGTGATGATCCTATCACAACAAACAACAAGGAGAATCACGTGACTGGGTAAAGACCATGTGACTAGGCGCTATCTCGTAATACCGGAGGGGTCGGAGAGGGGGCACCGACCAGAGTGAGGGAGCGGAAGCCCCGAGCGTCAGCGAGGATCAGGCTGACGCGATGGAACGTAGGAAGGGCACCCCTCGGAGATGCGTCACTACGGAAAAACTTAGGTCACGCAAAACAAAACCAAAAGGACAATTATATTCTTAAAGACCCTCTAACACATCCCGCCCCTTGGCCCAACTGAAGGGCCGACTATACGGCTTTTTGCCCTTTCGGGACTTCTTGGACTTGCGTGACTCCTGAGCAGCCGCCTTGGCGGCAACCAGGCGCCGACTGCGCCAGGGGGCCTCGCCCCCGGGGTACTCCGCCATGAAATTCCGAAGGCGTAGGAGGCCTCGGCGGTCTTGAGGGTCAGGGAGAGGCGAGGGAGAGCGCCCCTCCTCAAAATACTCAGCCAAAGCGAGCAACTGCTCTTCTTGGCTAAGCTCGTCCTCATCTGGAAAGACAAGAAAGCATTAGCAAAGCAACGGGACGGAAAGAGAGACAACTTACCCAGGACGCCGTAATGCTCCCAGTAACCGACGCCCGACTCATAATCCGTAAGGGCGCAGTCCAGGACGAGGTTGCAGTAATCGCAATACTGGATGGAAGAGGGGTGGGGGCAGACGCAGTCAAGAGGCTCGTAGTTCAGAGTAATAACACGCATGTTGTTGGGGCTACAGGCCTTGCACCGAGCCCATTATGAACCCAGAGCAGTGGAGAAAACACAAACAAGCAAAACAACAGGCAAATCACATGACTTGCAACAATCATGTGGGACCAGATAGAGAACGACAAACAACACCAGTCACATGATCAACTGAAGTCACGTGACTACCAGGCCAAGAACGAGTACACGTGGCACGTCACGTGATCCACAGGATCAAAACAAACAACACAGTCAGGTCACGTGACTCACTACAGTCACATGACTAGCCGCTATCTCGTTACACCGGAGGGGTCGGAGAGGGGGCACCGACCGGAGTGAAGGAGCGGAGGCCCCGAGCGTAGCGAGGATCAGGCCGACGCGATGGAACGCAGGAAGGGCACCCCTCGGAGATGCGTCATCACGTGACTAGAAAACAAGTATGTCGAGTATATCAAAGGGGCATGGAGAAGGAACAAGATCAAACTCATGCCATCCCCCCGCGCCACACATACTTACCCTACCAACAATGCCTTACCTCGGAGCCGGATTCAGCGGAGCAGCCCGAGTCCGGGCAGCGCGAGAAGAGCAGCGGAGATTGGCCTCGCCGTCGCCCGCACCCTCGGAGGCAACCCCAGCCCCCGAGCCAAGTTCTTCGCGGCATACGCCGACGGATCGAGGGTCCGAAGAGCCGAGAGGTACCGGGCAGAATGGAAGATTCAGGGTGCAGTCCAGAGCTGCTTTCCTGACCTGGTCGAAATTAAGGGACGAGCCAACATCAGGCCTAGTGGCTCGGTAAGAACCCTGTATTCATTGATAAAAGAAAAAACACGCTCATAATAAATCAGATACGAGGCGTTCTGTCGGGACTGACCCAATCACTGGGCGACCCTGGCAGTTGTAGAACGCCACGACCCAGAGGAACCAGGCTTCGACCCGGCCCGACCCCTCCATGTCCATGCCCTGACCATCAGTCAGGAACGGAAGGGCGGGTGGAATACCCAGAACGCCCGCTTCTGGGACTTCGAGGGGAACCACCCCAACATCCTGCAGAAGGAGCTCAGGGACGGCCCAGGCGGAAACCCCGCACGCGACGCCTTCAACTACCTGTGGAAACACGTGGGAGAGGGAGGCGAGGAAGTGGAGGATCTGATGGCGGGGGACCTGACGCTGGAGCGTCTGGAGGAGATCTTGGTGAAGGGCCGAGGAGGTAAGAGGTCGAGGCAGCAGGCGGAGCTGGAGGACGGGGAGGAGATCGTAGGCTCAAGGACTCGGGAGGAGTTCTACCAGGCCTACAAGCGCCTCCGTCCCCTTGACATGACCAAGTCGTGGAACTCCATACGAGCATATGCGGAGTACACGTACAAGGCGGATGCCGGTCTCCTCCCCGCTATACCAGTGGACTTGGAGGTACCGGAGTATCGGGAGCACGTGGACCAAGCGGACAGATGGTTCACCCAGGAGGTGCGACCAAAGGGACCAGGGATGCGTCATCGCATCCTGGTGATCGAGGGCGAAACGGGAACAGGGAAGACCGCTTATGCCCGATCAAAAGGTTCGCACAGCCGAATGTGCAATGTGTGGAACGTGGCCGCCCTGTCGGAGGACGCCGACATTTGGATCCTGGACGACATGGTATCCACGAACGGCAAGTACTCGCTGAAGGCCCTGAGCCAATACGAAGCCGACTTCACCGGACGCTACCAGCGGGTGAAGACTATGAAGGTCCGACCGACGGTCATCTTGGGAAATAGCAGGGCCGCCATCACCAAGTGTTGGTCGGACATCGAAGGGGAAGAAGGAGAGGCATGGGTAGCGCGTAACGTAGAATGGGTATACTCGGGCGGAAGACCCTTCTTTGTATTCCCATAGAGCGATTTCTATCATATTTAACATTACAGTAATATACTACGTGTCACCCAGTACAAAGGAGGAATGTCCCCTACCAATCAACCCAGCTCCCAATCTCATGTAGCGTAAGGGATAAGGGGTCTAGCCTGACTTAAGCAACACCACCGGCTGATTAATCAGACCGCAGGTTGTCAGTTCGAGTCCAGCGCCCTTATCCCTGTCGATGCATGGGATTTACATCCTTTTTGCCCCTGACTAATACATGTATCGGAATCCTCCAAGACATGTCCAAAGGGGGGGGATAATGTTATGACCCGCACAACAGGCATAACGGAACAAGGGAATTTATCCCTAATTTATAGCATTTTCGCCGATGTCGAATATGCCATAAACAAAGTCACGTGACCTCGGCGCTTATTCGAGTTACGTAACTCGCTCCAGCTAAATCTCTGCTTTGTAACTTGGAGCGAGGAGCGAGTTGTCACGTGACCCGAGCGCTTAACCAACGCTTACATAACTCGCTCCAGCTAAATCTCTGCTTTGTAACTTGGAGCGAGGAGCGAGTTATCACGTGACCTCGGCGCTTAATCAGATTACATAACTCGCTCCAGCTAAATCTCTGCTTTGTAACTTGGAGCGAGGAGCGAGTTATCACGTGATCACAGCGCTTAAATCACGTGACCTAGGACCAAGCGCGGCTCTATAAGATTCGGAGCCGCACAAACATAGGATAAACTTATGTCATCCAATAAACAACATCATGTGACCTCCTAGCACGTGACCCAGCAGCTGCAGAAGTCACATGACCAAAACAAACTGCGGACTGCGCCGCAGCAATGACTCATACCAAAGCCACGGGTATATAAGTGGCCAAAGCAAACCTGGAGACCCCAGTTTGCTTTATCTCGTCCACCACCGGACTCAACGTGTAAACTACTTACAAACTAAACCAATAAGACACACTAAGACAGTAAACAAACGTAGCCACTGCTTAAGGATATCCAAAGAGACAGCGACACAGGGTCCTGACAGCCGTCGTTTGCAGAGTCTATCAAGTCATTTTGGAATAGTGTCAGCTGGAGCTGAGTGACCGATGTATTATTAGCACAAACCTTCATCTTCGTCCGGGGGCGGTGTGATCGCTTTCTTCTTTGATTTGGTTGTCCGGGTTCTGACGGCTTCCACTTCCGAGTCGCTCTCCCGTGCTTGAAGTTCGGCCTCTTCGGCTCGAACATGTTTCGTCCGGGCGATTGAGTTGCTGGTTTCCTTCGACTTCGCTCGCTCGGCCTCTAGATAAAAGAAAGAGGATATGTAAATATAATAAAAGATGTTTACATTTTATGATAATTGACGTACGGTATTCCATCATCTTGGTTGTTTTGACGGACACACGTTTTTCGCGGGGTGCGTCTTGGACAGACATGCTGGCTGAGCGTAAGTCCCAAAGTAGGACCCTTAGCCTGAAACGGCCAATGTCAACACTAGGGTTCATGTTTGGCACCACCCTGACTAATCAATACTACACCCTACTACACTCCTCATTTTCACTACCGAACAGCGCATTCACTATGTCCGACATAGAAATTGACGAATACCCCTGCTCGCATTGCCCGGCGTTTTTTAGCAACCTAGAGGCCCGCACGGTTCACTATATAGAAACCCATGAGGGAGCCGGTCCATCTGCCCCTAGACCCAATCAGGGGATGTTTCACTGTCGCCACTGCGGCCACTCAAAGTCGACTCACCAGGGGCTTTCGCAGCATCTACAGAAGGATCGAAAATGTAGAAAGATCCAAAAGAGATGGGTCAATAAACAAGTAGCTTTATCGGGTGTGTCGCCTCGGAGGTCACACAGGAGGGCTTACCCTACAGAGTTGGACGCACAAGATGATAATTCAAACGGAGACTACAATGAGGCAACGCATGGCGGAAACAGGGGCATAGCAAGTGATACTGAACCGTATATCGCGTCGAACGACGACGCAGCTGGGTCGGGAGATGACGCAGGCAGTGGGGATATCCACTACCCCAGCGATCAAGACTCGGTAGCTGAATTGCAAGAAAGCATTAGGGACTCCGATGTTGAATCGAATACTGGACTCACGGATATAGCCTCCGACTATAGTCCCCCTCGAAGCCCTCCTCGAAGCCCTCCTCGAAGCCCTCCTCGAAGCCCTCCTCGAAGCCCTCCTCGAAGTCCGAACTCGCGTTCTTCGCCACAAAACCCGTCGCTCCGTAGTGTTGAAATGGTCGAACTAGTAGAAGAAATCGACTTATACGGGCGCCGAGTCTTCGTTGAACAATACGAAATACCTACCGTTGGAGAGCCTATACGCCAAGCGACAGCAGAGGAGCTCAGTCGAGGCAACTACCCAGATGTGGGTCAGCTCTCAGACCGGCAATCTTTTGAGATCGCCCAGGTGCTAATGGAATCGGGCATGAGTGCCAAGTATCGAGATAAATGCGTGCGTTTGAAGAGAGTAAGTTAGCCTCCCAACGCATATGGTCAGGTTCTGATAAATTTGACAGTTTCGAGACCGCTCACCATGGTCGAATAATCGGGCTATGGTCAAAGATATTGATAAATTGCCTCGAGGTGCAGGCTGGAGTGTCCAAGCACTTAAAATTACAGGCAACCGGGGGATAGAAATTGTCGAGCTCTGGTTGAGAGACGCATGGGAAATCGTAAAGCGACTCCTGCGAAACAAGCGGCTAGGAAGATTCATGCAGTTCAAACCCATAAAGAAGTGGACATCACCTGATAGAACAGAGCAAATACGAGACGATATCCATACCGCAGATTGGATGTGGGAGGTGCAGGTGAGCGTTACTCTCTGCTCGTTCCGTACGCCCATTAGAAGTGAGAAGCTAACGACCTGCAGGGTGAAATCAAAGACAAATTTGGGACAGTAATCCCGATCATCATATCTTCCGATGAGACGAAACTTATGAACTTCAGCGGCGATAAGAAGGCTCATCCCGTATATCTTACGATCGGAAACATACCAAAACGGCTCCGACGGCGGACGTCAAAGCGTGCAAACATTCTATTAGGATACTTACCGGTTCCAAAGCTTGACTGTGAGACCAATGCAGCGGCACGTCGGCTGCATCGACGCAACCTATTCCATGGATGTATGCGTGCCCTGTTGGCGCCGCTCGCGAAAGCTGCTGAGACCGGGGTCGAGGTGGCATGTGCTGACGGCGGAGTCCGACGCGTATACCCAGTTCTAGCAGCATACATCGCCGATTTCGTCGAGCAATGCAAGGTCGCATGCATCAAACAGTCGCACTGTCCGTTATGTGAGGTAGATCCTAAGAAGAAAGGCGATTTAGGGAACGCACCGCTTCGGGAACATGACGAAATCACTGCCGCACTGGACGGACACCGAGGCCCAGGTTCCGCAAGATTTGAGCGATTGGGTCTGTACGATGTCGAACCTTTCTGGAGAGAGTATCCCTACCTTCGCTTGGAGTACCTAATGACGCCCGACTTGCTTCATCAGTTACATAAGGGCGTTATGAAGGACCATCTCACCAAGTGGGTTACCGAAATTATAGGAAAGCAGATTTTTGACGAACGGCATACGGCGATGCCCGAATACCACGGTATGCGCCACTTCAAGCATGGGATCACAAGCGTATCTCAGTGGACTGGCCGCGAGCTGAAAGAGATGGCAAAAGTGCTCTTACCTGTGCTATCCGATCAAGACGAACGTGTCGTCGCTGCCGCGCGTGCTCTTCTCGATTTTATGTACTTGGCTCATTCTTCGGCTCTAACGGATAGTGAGCTTGGTGCGATGGAGAGATGTTTACGCACCTTCCATCACAACAAATCGGTATTCAGGCAGCTCGGAGCCGTGAAAACCAGAGAGGCGTTCCATGGGATACCTAAGATCCATATGATTCAGCACTACGTCAAGCTGATCCAGATGCTAGGTACTCCGGACGGATACAATACCGAGACATCAGAGCGTCTGCATATTGATTTTGCGAAGATGGGGTACCGTGCGTCAAATCGGGTCAACGCGATCAAACAGATGGCGTTGTACATACAGAGGGTCGAAGCCATCGCGATGCACGAGGAGTACCTGCAAGAAACCGCCGCTACGGTTAGTCACCCGCAGCAACTCGTGCAGTTTCAACTTCCCGACGAGCCGGAGGAGGCTGATGAGGACTGGGACGAGTGGCAAGAAGAGGAGGAGGAGGAAGAGGATCCGGACGAGCTGCGCGACGCAGGCGTCCGTCAAGAGCTCGCGGTAATGCTGGACGAGTTCTTGAGCGGCAAGCGCGTACGGGTCGGTGGTCGGTGGGAGCAGGAGCCGGCGGAACCCGGGGAACACGCTGATCAGGGTCCTCGGCGTTTCCATCCGGTTCCTGACGTCGTGGTCGCGAAGACGCCCACCTGTTCTCTCACGCTCGATGCTGTGCAAAGACAGAACAACGCCCCACAACTCTGCCACTCCCTCGAGTTGTTCCTTCGCCGACGAAACACCAACGTTCAGCCGCAAGAGATCCGGCAGCTCGTCCCACCCACCACAAAAGTCCACACTTGGTCTCGCGCTCGATTATTCCATGCCCCTCCGCCGTTCAAACCCTCTGAAGGGCCGCACGTTGACGCTGTGCGTGCTCAGCCAGTCAAGCTCGATCGTTTTGAACGCGTGAGCCGACCCGCGCGGTTTGATACGGTCCTCATTCGCAGCAGGGAACAGAGAGATGGGGTTCATCGTACGTACATACTACCATCGCGTTTCCGGGCTTTGGTTAATATACGTTCCTCTAGGGTATCGTCCAGCTCGTGTCCGAGCTATTTTTCAATTACCTCGGCGTATCCAACACCTCTGCGACGAAAAACTAGTTTACGTCGAGCTGTTCAATTCCCCAAGCCAGAACCCCAATCCGCCCGTCGGCTTATTCACCACAACCCGCTCCATACACGACGGCATCCGTTCAACTCTCGTCATCCCTCTGCTAGATATTGCTATGACTTGTCATCTCGCGCCTCGGTATAGTCACTTCCACCCGGAGAACCAGCTTGTTCAATACGCTGACTTATTACAACTTTGCGAGCATTTTTATCTAAACATTTTCGCGTCCTACTTCCTCTATGAGCTATTTCGACATTGGGGTCAAGCAGGCGGTAGTGCTGCTTGATTCAATCCTGTCGGCCTGCTCATGCCTCGTCTTATTATTATTATTATTGTTATTGTTATTTGCCCTCACGTCTTTGACTTGGACAGATATTGGCGAGATCTGCTGCGCTGGCCTCTGAGCGTCTTACACTATCGCCAACAGGCCTCACCCCCGGCATATCCCCTCATTTTACTTGCGCATGCCAGTACCAGCATGTGGGAGAACCCCAAGTAAGCTTTGAACCTCATCGAAATACCGACATCTAATGGCGTTTTTATTTTATTTTAGTTCGGTCCGTTAAATCCCCGATGTCCTCGAGGTGAGAAATATCCCCGGTCTATTGGCTTGCCTAGGTTACTGAAGGCTCAAAGAGTTGTCGCTGGCCGCCCTCTCGGATACTCTTGGGTTTCGATACCAAGCCCCCTAGAGATAGATAGCATTGGCGAACCGCTGGTGCTAAGCGTGAGTCCCACACATGATTCTTGACGCGCCCTAACGCGATCTTACACTAGCTGAAATCCGCAACCAACTCCGCATTATGGCCAACCGTCAGCATACGTTACCTACTCAAACTGCCGGTTTGTTACATGTACGATAGGCGCGCGCACCAGCTTACAACGAGTTCAGCCTTGTTTGTTTTATTTTCTGTTTTTATTTCTAGCTATTCCGCAACATGTTCGAGATGCTCTTCCTGATATGGATTGGCTCGGATCCGAGTTCACGCCATCTCCCCTCATCGATCCCCGGCGCACGTTCCTCGCCTCACTTTTTCTCGCCTCGAAGTTCCTCTTGGATAAGGCGTTTTCGAACAAAGCTTGGGCCAAGTAAGCATTGTTCCACTACGTTCCTTATTTGCTTGGACCGGCGTTAAACTTTTATTTTTCAGACTTAGCGGACTTGAGTTTCTTTAAGTTGGAAAATGCGCTCGGTTCGGCACTCAATTGGCGCCTCTGGATGGAAAGGGAGGCCTCGCGCGAATGCTTCGCGCCAGCCCCGTCTCAGTCAAGTTACCCCGCGCCAGTCACCTCGACGCTTAGTATGTCTCCGCCAACTCCTTTTGCGCGCGCTCGCACCGGCACCTGGGAGGACCCAACGTTGTTTAGTCTTCGCGGTCATGCAAGCCCCGCGCGCTCGAGTCCCCCTACTTCGACGTTTTATACGAGTTCGACCCCCTCGCTTACTTACTACATCGAATCCGAGCCCGGATCCGATGTCGAAGGCCTCCAAGGATACGACGAGGTTAGTGCATGGACACACCAGACCCCCGAGTTAGTCAGCAAACCGGAGGACACGCTGCACGGAAGCTCGATGCGCACCGCGTCTGAGCCCGTCGTGAACACTCATCCGGTCTTGCCGCCGTTCCGGTCGTTTGACCGTCCGACCATGCGCCGTGGTCCGTCCCACCTCGTCACGCCCCAGACCGATAGTAACATGGGACGCGAGTACATGCCCCTGATGTGCATCGAACGTACATCGAACGAGAGGCCCCTGGCTTATACCGACTTTGCCCAACCTTGGGAAGCGATGAGCAACCAAGCTCACTGGGACTTTACCCAAGGTAGCGTTGTAAGCGTTTGAATCTCTAGTCTTTTTTGTTGCCTTTTATTCTATTCCACCTACCCATCTTACCTCGTTTTATCTCATTCAACCATCTGTATACAACACCGAGCCTTTGACTGGAAATTGCGTCGTTTGTTGCTGATTCTGTTTGCTCGATTTGTTTTCCATAACAGAAAAGAATACGATATGAATATTTAACTGCCTCATTTTCGCTATGCCTTTTCCTCCTTCCTATGCTCGTTTTACTTTTGTTTGTTTGTGGATTTACTATACCGACCTATGCCATCTCCTATGACCCCAACGCCCCCGCAACCAACTGAAAATAACTCTACAAGCGATTTAACTTGGCGTATTAGCCTTGACTCCACATCCAATCAATGCAAGAACTTTCATCCCGGTTTCGTCTGGACCAGGAGCTCGACAAGGAGCTTTCTATGGACGTGCACAGTACGTTATTTTCTCGTGGCTGGTTGATTAGCCCTCAAGTGTTATCTACAGAGTCTGTAAACCTTTTGCCTCTGTCATCTGAAGACGACGCATAGTCCATGCTCCAATCCGATTCCTATTCCATGCTGTCCGCATCCAGCGCGGCGTTCAATCTTACTCCCCTTTCCCCAATACCTCCTCGCGGCTCTGGTCCTAAGGGCCGCATCGATCCCTTTAACAAATCTTCCGAATGGCCTCAATTCTCCGGAGCTCCCCGTCCGAATGATGCCGTTGCTCAACTGCGCATACGAAACGCAACCAACCCGGGCCAATTGGCGGACCAAAGCCATCTTCGGGTATGGCTCTAGTCCCACAAGCATTCAAGAGGGTGGTGCCATCCTCAGCGCTTCGGCGAAGAGTGTACCCGCTACCCCAATGTCATCGCGCTAGAGTGTTTGCAGCCTGGGCGGCAAGGCCGTAGGATTAGGAGATGTGGCGTTGTCTGCGCAGGAGCAAAACGGTTCGAGTTTCAATATGAACCGTTTGTCTGGTGCGCACGACACACCTGTCTCCTTCAACTCTATACAAGGCGGCGAAGAATATGTAAGTGTTTGTATGCGCTGTCGTCAAGCTATGACTAATGTGCAAACTTGTAGTTTTTTGGTAATATGAATGGTGAAATGGCCGCTTCGCCCAGGTTCGGATCTTATGAGTACGAAGGGGTGCTCGCAACGGCGCCCAAAGCGGCTCGACGGCGCTCTATCAGCACAACGGCTCTCGTTATGCACTCGCATTGGGCAACGGCAGGTTCATGTCCCAAGAAAACAACAACAAGATGGGCGAGCTGCACGGTACCAAACATAAGCATGGCGACATTGATCGAGAGTGTGAGTCACTTATCTCTATTTGTCTTTGGCTGTGTTCTAAACCATCGATTTCTCTAAGCAACCGGCTTAGGGGCACGCGGCTCGAAGACTTGGTTGGCGAGATACCGGCCCTATGCAAGGATCAGTACGGGTGTCGCTACCTCCAGAAGAAGCTCGAAGAAGGCGTACCGGAACACCGCGATATCATTTTCCGTGAGGCGTCCAGCCTCTTCGTGGAGCTGATGACCGGTAAGCAAACAAGCCATCGTCTGGCTGGTAAACGTTTCGACCCGACTTTTTTCTAGATCCTTTAGGCAACTATCTGTGCCAGAAGTTGCTCGAGTACTCGACAGATGAACAGCTTAACATGATCTGCGAGTCCGTCGCGCAAGATCTAGTTGGAATCTCTTTGAATATGCGTTGAACTAGCGCTGTGCAAAAAATAATTGACTTCTTGTCCACGCAACGTCAGGTACGCTGCTGTCGCTTTCCGAATCGCCCGCCTGCTTAAATTATTGCGTTTTGTGGGGCTTGATAGGCTAATCCGTCATTTTATGATGCTCAGATACACTCGATCATCATGGTATTGAGCATGCTCGTTGTCACCCTCATTAAGGACTTGAACGTGAACTATGTCGTCTAAAAATATAGTAACCGTCTGATACCCAAGGATAATCAGGTGCGTATTGATTGTATGGCCGATCGTACTCTATTAATGAAATTGCTGATTTATCTAAAATGCCGTAGCCGCGTACTGCGTCGAAGCCGCGACCCACCGCCATGGGTGCTGCGTCCTTCAGCGCTGTATTGACCATACGGCCGACTCGGAGCGCATTCAGTTCAATACTGAGATCACCTCCAACGCCTTGACTCTGGTTCAAGACCCATACGGCAACTACTCAAGTGCCTTTATGCTCTCACCTAGCCTTCTCGCGTGCTAACCTGACTCCTAGGTTGTTCAATACAATCTCGACCTGAACGACAGTTGGTTCAGCAATCCTGCCATTAGGCAATTTGTCGGAAAGGTATGCGCTCTTTCAGTCCAGAAGTTTAGTTCAAATGTGATCGAAAAGGTACATTTCCCTTTCCACTATGATAATGTCATTTTCTTAATTACTGATGGCTGGCTGATAGTGTATCCGTGCGGCGGAGCATAACACGCGCAAGATGTTGATCGATGAGCTTTTGCACCGCAATTGCCTGGAGAAGTTGCTACGCGGCTCGTTTGGAAGCTACTGCGTTCAGGTTCGTATGCTTGATGTTTTAGCCATACAACTCGAAAGATTAACGCGGCGGAGCAGACTGCCCTGGACTACGCTGAACCCACACAGCGCATGCTCCTCGTTGAGTGTATCTGACCGATCCTCCCCCTCACCCGAAATACCCCCTACGACAAGCACATCCGGTCTAAACTCCAACGCGAGCAGATGGAGAGCCACCATGGGTAGTACGGCTGCCACAACTTCAACTAGTCCCACAACACGCTCGTCGGTCTCGCGGCGATGAAAGGCAATGGGCAATCGACATGTATCCCAACCTTCGATCCATCACGGCCCGCTTGGCGATACTTACGACCGTCGGAATCTGTACAACATGCGGCCGTAACAAATGCACCCCGGCCTCCAACAGCAGTTGGTAGACCACTATGGTACCCCGCACATGCACCACTCTCTGATGACGGCTACATCCGTTTTCCCCAACGTGCCGGGCTTCTCTACCCAGATGCCAAACAACTATGGCGGCCTTGGTATCTCGGCAGGCATGAGCGACCCTTACCAACGCGCGAACTTCCCTTATGGGATGTAGTAGTCAATTCAACTGCTGGGGCGCTCTTCTTCTTTATCTCCTCACCCGTATTATATCCACTCGTCCTCAAACGCCAATCCTACTTTAACGACGGAGTATCGCGCCACTCGGTTTATTTCTCATCTTTGTTTTCTGTCTGTCACTTTGGTTGTCGCTCGCATTCAGGTCGGACCGCATATCGATGTTGTAACTCGTATTTTCTTCTGGCCCTGTCCTTGATTGTTTGTTATCGAACAAGGCATTCGACGACGAGCGTGTAGGCAAGTGTTTTGCCATGCTCCCTTGACGAGGGCTGGCCAGCTCAGCACCTGAATACCTTCTACCAACCTCGACGTTTGCCTTGTTCTTGTTTTTCATCTTTTTCTATCCCATACTATCGTCACTTAAACAGCTCATTGTACTTCTTCCATCACAAGCAATATAGCTTTTATTTATTGTTAAATCCGCATGTATCCATCGTTAAGCGCCGGCTAGTGCTGACATAATAGTGACACGTCAACAGCGCTCTTGCTCAACACCACCACCGCATAACACATGCCCGCCTGTATGGGTTACTCCGCTCGTGCGTATGGGTCCGCTTGTTTGTACCAGGTGGAACTAGGCGCAACAAGCGTAGTATTTACAAGGATAAAGCACGGGAACTCGTGCGCCTTGGGTGAGTTTGCGCTTTTCGTGGACCGAGTCGGTACTTATTCTGGCGCAGTGTGCACGCGGGACAACGAACATATGACGCTCTGTCCGATCGATGGAGGAGATAGGTCCGTGGGACATCAATAAATAGGACAAGAAGGTACGATCCCCCCCCCCCCCAAACTTCGGTTTTTCATTACGCTCATACAGTTTACTTGCCCAGGTTACTCATCCTTCTGCCAAGGGCTACGCATGTGTTTCCGGTTGGCTGCGGGCGAAACCGCCTGAGAGATTGATGACCACGTTATCGACTCTGGCCTACATGAGCAACCGCTGTTCAACTGCGTGAGTTATTGCTGGACAGTCTCCCCACGTCGTTCCGTCGGTCATGGCGTATGGCCTCGCTTGGTCGTACCTCGGTTTCAGCTCTTATCCGATATTATCAAGTACCCAGTTTGACGCTGCCCATGAAGCGCCTGTTCTCGTACCGTCTTGCGACTCCGACTTTGCCTGTCACCCGGCTAACACCGCCAACTCCTGCTCAGGACTCACCTCCATCCACTGGGAGTCGCATATTGGGTACTCAACTACATTGCGTCGACGTCCAACGCCCCCCGCTGAGACTCGTGCTCCACTGGTCGTCTTGCGCTGCTCGATGAGTCCTTGTTGTGCGTCCCCAGACGCACTCCCTCAATCACGCACAACTTCTGCGTCATACTTGTTCCTGTCCCAGTCAGGCTAGTTGTACCGCTCGATCGGGCGACAAGGCGGGCACTTGGGCTTCTGCGAACAGCTCGAGTCGGCGTCTGCCTGCCAAGCCCGACTTTGGCGAACGAGTACCTCGGTCTGCAACGCACTATTCTTTTTCGCTCGACACGGCCCGACCATCAAAGGTTTTTTGACCAATTGTAGCATGATGTGAATCACTCGCGACGGCCGTTCAACTCCCGACGTAACGTAAAGTAAGCCAGTGTACCTGGCGCACAATCGCACGGTACGTTGATTTTTGCGACAAAACCGTGCGCATAACAACTAATACTCCGATCACCGCCAGGGAAGCACTTTAAACGGTCAATATTTCTGAAACGTGTCGGCGTGTCGTAGAGGTTAGCTTCACCCGTAGGAGCTCAGTTGGAGGGCGGGTAGCAGGCAGTAGTAGCCTTCCATGGCCATACAACGCTCAACGTGGACCGATAGTTCTATAGCGAATAGATAGTAGCAATAGTATTGATTACGATTGGCCGCTGAGCGCCATTATAGTGTGTAGTTACTAGTAGCATGAATATAGTAGAAATAGCAGGCGATAGTAGAGAGTAGTGTTTTCGCACTACAGCAAAAATCATGGTTTTGCTGATGAAATGGTAATGCCAAGGCAAGCAGAAAATAACGCATGAGTTGTAACAGGTCCACTGTATGCGCGGAGCGCGCGGCCTCCAAACAACTCTGCGAAGGAAAAAAAATAAAATCCACAGATTTTTTGACAGGCCAAGACTGCATGACGCAGGTGGCACAGCGAAAAACGTTTGGCGTTTGCGTCACCACAAGCCGTGAAATGTTTTTTGCTGTCGGCACAGAGCCAAGTTCTCTGCTTCTGAAGGCAAATGTCAGTGACGTAGTCGAATAATTTGTGATCGAGAACCCACAGACGAAATGCTGTCTCGTCCATGTATCGACATACGACTCTCCAACTGCCCCACTTGCACTCTACACACACCTACACCATGCCAGGACTCAAGGTCTCGCCCGCCTGTCCCCACTGCGGCAAGGTCTGTAAGACGTTCGCTGGAATTGGTTGTCACATCGCCCAACAACCAGCATGTGCGGCTAAACGGTTGAAGGAGAGAAATTGACGTACCCAGAATGTTCCAAGTTCATGGCGCTGTGCCCAAGCCAGTGACACCGGACCGAGGGACTGGCGTCCTCGACCATCCGATTTTCGATTGCCCAGCGTTACACTTGAGGAGCTTGAGGATGAGGATGCACCTGGATATCGCGTAAGTACCTATTGTTTCTCCAACATTCAGAATCGGCATGGAAATGAGCTCATACAATGGCCGATCCAGGGTGGCTCACCTCGTAGAAACCCGAACGCCATTCTAGAGGAGGTAGACGATGAAGAGGTTGTGGACGCACCTGTAAGTCATCGTATTCAAAACTCACAAACATATACTTACAATAATGCCCAAATTTTTTCAGGAAGTCGAAATGCGACCAGCTAGTCGTGGCCAGAGTGAGGATGCACATGAAGCGGAGGGCATTCCTGCGCAAGAACTTCCAGTTAGTAATTTTTGTTACTCGTATCTTTTGGCACCCAGCTAATTTGTTAAAGTACCATGGGCCCCACCCATTCGCCAACCCAACACGCCCCGGGCTCTTTCCAGAGCCTCACCCGGATCGGACAGCTGGTGTCCCGCTTGAATATTGCGAAGTGGACAGGGATGCGCCACCAAAATACACATCAGTTTTAGCTGAGCCAGATGTATTCCGAGAGGCTTACTGGCTAGACCACCTGCCTATCTGCCGCGACGATGAGTCGGAGTTTTTTTCATTGCCTAGGGTTTGTGATTCAGCACCATTCTATTATCTTATCTAACCAACTTACAGACTCATGGGTGGTTTTGCAAAAATCTAACCGAGTTCGAGCAAGAAGTTAATCGCTTACCTCGAGGCCCACACTGGTATCGAGAGACTATCCTCGTAACTGGCGATCAGGACGACGAAATTCTGGACCTGTGGAAGCGTGACATCATTGAGTTGATACGTATGTTGCTCCGCGACCCAAGGTTTATTCCTCATACGTGATACGCACCGGAGAAGCATTACCGTTCGAGGACAAAACGAGACCGGGTATACGATGAGATGTGGTCGGGAAGATGGTGGTGGCGAATGCAGGTTAGTGTGCAATTATACTGAATGCATATCTCTAAAGACTTAACAAGTTGCGTCAATAGAACGTCCTCGGCTGATACGCAACAGTCGTCCCGATTATCATCTTGACCGATAAGACCAAGTTGACCGTGTTCAGTGGAAACCAGAAGGCATGGCCGGTATACCTGTCAATCGGGAACATCAGCAGCGACATTTGTCGTTGTCCGAGCGAGCACGCAATGTTGTTAATCGGGTTCATACCTGTTTCAAACCTGAGCAACATATCGAACCGGTCTGATCGGAGCGAAGCGGGATGGCAGCTCTTTCATACCTGCCTAGAATCTATCTTGGAACCATTGAAGATACTGTCGCGAACAGGGATCGAGATTCTCTGTGCCGATGGTGGTGTACACCGAGTCTTTCCGATACTTGCGGCATATATTGCTGACAGCCCGGAACAGGCAACGGTCGCCTGCGTTTGCGAGAGCTGTTGTCCGGTATGCTGGATACCTTCAAACAAACGAGGCAATTTGTCAGTTCGCTACCCATTGCGCGATCGGCGAAGGACCTGCGATGCACTGAACGACTGTTGGAATGGCTATTCGCGAACAATCAACACACTTGGGATTCGCCCGACTCGCCCGTTCTGGGCCGACTTACCTTATGTCGAGATATCGACCTGTTTCACCCCCGACCTCCTCCACCAGCTCGATAAGGGTGTATTTGGAGACCATATCGTTAGTTGGACCAAGGCAATGCTAGGCACGAACGAAATGGATCGTCGCACGAAGGGCATGCCTAGGTTTCATGACCTACGTCATTTTTCACGAGGCATTTCGGTCATCAGCATGTGGACCGGCAAAGAAGCAAAGGCTTTATCGCATACCTTTATGTCGATTGTGGCTGGGACCGGTAGGCCAATGCTCGTGGCCGCCGCGAAAAGTATCCTCAACTTTATGTTTCGCGCGCGCCGGCCTGAGCTCTCCGAGGCAGATCTGAGGACCATGGAACAAGACCTGTTGGCGTTCAACGAGGTCAAGAGCGTATTCGTTGACCCAAACAACCGTCTGCTACTGAGCCATGAGCGACGCTTCCACAGCTTTATCAAATTCCACAGTTTGACTCACTATCGATATTTCATTCGCGAACTAGGATCGCCCCGGGGATTCACAACTGAAATCACTGAGAGGCTTCATATCGACTACGTGAAGAAGCCCTGGAGTACGACCAATCATGTCAACCCGACGCAGCAGATGATAGCTCACCTTCAAAACCGAGAAGCCTGGGCACTCCTCCGAGCGTATATGCACGATGCGGGTTTAGTCATTGACCAACGTTTCCGGAACGAGCACAAAGATGTCGGCGGCGGAGAGGATGAGGGGCCGGATGATGTCGTCCAGGATGGCGACGACGACGATGGTAGTGGAGTGTGGGAACCCTCTCCATCAATTGGAATTGCTAAGCGCCCTTCCCTCGGAGCAAATGTTAGGGGTGCTTACCTCATCAAGAAGCATAACGCGCCCGACTTGATACCCGCCACCATCGACTACCTAGAGTCAGTCGTCCCGGCAGGAACATCAATTCCCATCTCCTACAACACCGTCTTCAAAGTTTGGACACGGTGCAAGCTTCACCACCCTCCCTTGCCGTTTGATCCCGCACTCGGCCCTCGAACCGATCAACTTCGAGCTTTCACTACGTCATCAGATTTGGAGGGACGCGTTTTACGCCAAGGTTTTTTTGACGTCGTGCTTTTTTCTCCCCGTACTCCTCCCGCAAACCTACAAGGTCTCCAACGTAAGTATCAACTTTTTTCGATTTTTTTTTACATTGTACACAGCGCGCTAACTTCGACCCATAAGATTCGAAGTTGGTCGAGTACGCGCTATCTTTGCGCTCCCAAATCATCACGGGTCACTCTCCTCTGAACCTCTTGTTTATATCGAACGTTTCCGGCCCTTTGGCACTCGCCCCTCGAGCTCAACGTCCCTCTACCCAACTCAACACGCCTTCTACAACGGTCGCCGTAGTGCGGTTGTGCTCCCCCTCTCCCAGGTTCGCATGACCTGTCACCTTGTACCTCGGTACCACCTGCTCGACCCTGATACCCCCGTCTCCTCATCAACCGACCTGCTTTCCATCCACGACAGTTTCCATCTGAATAGATACGTGTCGAAGTGGATCTTTTCAATACTCGACCATTGGGACGGGCAATGTTCCATATTGAACTAAGTGTGGTACGTTAGTTCCTGCCTCTGCCCAATAGTTCTGCTAGGAAGTCCCGCTTATGTACCTCGTCTTCCTAGGCTTTGTTAGCTCGAAACCCCAAATTACAGCCCATTCAACAAATACATATCTGGATCGTCTCCCTCGCAAGCGTCTACGACCACGTGTTTTTCTTCCCTCCATTTTTGCCTAATATGCGTACGTCAAGATACGACTCTCTTTATGACTTGGATTGCTCGAGAGTACCCCTCTCTCCGAACCCGGAACAGTTCCTCCAGTTCGCAACCAATCCAACTCCCACCGGCTCTCCTCTTCCCAACCTTCTCTCGGTATCTAGTCTTGTGCCAACCTCAGCTTTGCCTGCAAATAATAATGATACAGCCTTGCCACGTTCTTCAAATTCTTTGATGCCCACCACGCGGTTCGATCCATCGACGCACCCCTACACTCCAGCACAATATGGCGGTCGTTGCTTGCACATGACCAACACGCTGTCGATCAGCTGCTCAAGCCACGACCTCGTAGAGGATGCGTCACTTGGTGTTGCAGCAGGAGCGCATGGCCGGTTCGCGAGCAATTCCCTCGTACGGCCAACCTCACACGGCCGCGTTTATGGATCTAGTCTGGTTCATCGACAACGGCAAAGTCCAAGCGCTTACAGCGCGGTTCAGTGCGCCGCTAGAGAATCATGCGACAGGAGTATCTCCTTGTCTGCAGTTATGAGCACCTCGGACAGCGATGAAGAGTGCGGGCCCGGACACGAGACACGCGACATGACGTAGGTTTCATTTTACACGTTGGCTACAACACCCTTATCCAAAATTACATAGTAGCACCGGTCGGTCTATCCAAGACATTCGTCTTCAGCAAATTGAATCCGAGCAGCGGCGCCATAACAACCTGCGCAGTGGCTTTGCACGCCTGAAGGACGCCCTTCCCACGTCGTACAAGAAATGCTCGAAGGTAGTTCTTCTGGAGCGGGGTGAGTTTTGCTTCATGTCCTGCTTGCTGGAGTTGGGGATCCCGTTTCATGTCCGTGTTGCTAACACGTAATTTGTCTTACAGCCACAACGTACATTGCTCACCTTGAAGCGCAGCTACGAGTAAAGCAAGATCCAGAGCGTGCGCTCGGCCCGACCGCCCACAATTGAGGAAGCTTTCATCATCTCAGCGATCCCTGCTGCCTGCTTTGCTGTGTTGTCGATGTTCTCACTCCGTGTGCAGTGAATTCTACTTTTTGGACTGTATTTGAACTAACCAAATTTATTGCTTTTTCTTTGTATTCCGGCGTTTTTGGATTTTGGGAGCATGTCACATTTCTTTTCATCCACCTTGATCGCGTATGCCAGTGAATCTGAATATACGCGTACTTTTACAGTTATCTGATGTGTTCGATGGATGAGTTCTGTTCACAACGGCGCACTCAGCCACTCGTACAGCAAGCGTCATCGTATGTGTAGTTGGAGTGATGGTATGCGGCGTTGTGTATTTGTGCGTTTTCGTGTTCCACACGAGTGTGTGCATCCCTTTGCTGCGTGTATGCGCGGTTGGACTAAATATATGCGTCACTTTGGTTCGTATATGTTGGCCAAATTCGTTCATTGACATCGGTATCATGTATCAATAATCCATCGTGTTTGTACGAGAACTTAAGCAGAATTACAGCTTACGGGACTACCTCCCTAAGTGCTATGTACTTAGTTATAGCTGATCCCTAACTCTTGAAATGTGAGATATCACGTCTCATAGAGGAGTTTTAACAACGTGTAGCATACCCAAAGAGTGCTTCGTAGCTGCTTCAGTCAACTTTAGAAGTGCTTTAAAACGCTTCGAAAATTTGATCAGCTTCAAATTACTAATAGAGGCAAGTCCAAAAAAAAAAGACTCAAAAAGCACTTTTGCAGCAAAAACCGGTTTTGCTGATGAACTGCTCAAATGGCTCAACTTTTGTCGCTTTTGAGCCGTTTTTTTTCCTGATGTGAAACAGATGGCCAGACAGAACGGGTTAACCAAACAGTTGAGCACTATCTAAGGGCTTTTGTTTCACATAAGCAGGATGACTGGGTTAAATGGCTTTCCACTGCAGAGTTCTCCTACAACAATGCTTCTCATAGCGCAACTGGGACTTCTCCATTCTACGCACTATATGGCCGCCACCCATCCATCACTCCCACTGGCGAGACTACTAGTATGCCTGCTGCAGATGAACATATCAAACAACTCAAACAGGTTCAGAATGAAGTCCTCAGCTCGCTCCATATGGCTAAAGAACGCATGAAGGCTGCAAATAATTCAACTCTACCTGATTACAAGGTTGGCGATAAAGTCTGGCTAGATGCGAAAAATATTGAGACTCAAAGGCCATCTAAAAAACTTGACCATCAGAGGCTTGGGCCATTCAAAATTGCTGAACAGATCTCTCCAGCAGCATATCGCTTGGAACTACCTGCATCCATGAACTCTTGATGAACTTGATGTGGCAGATTTTGCAACAAGATTCCCTAAACTTAGACAAGCGCCAGAATTGGTGGCAAATGTTACATTCTGAGAGAAGTCAAAGTTTGCTATGTTTATTTCACCTACCATTAATTGTCTAAATTTAAAATTGAGACAGTCCTATCACTACGTGAAGGTCTGGAGTGAGGCAGGAAAACTTCTGACGCAAATGGACATGTGATTATATCAGTTATGGTTGCCATGTTAAATGTCAAAAATGGAGCAGATTGTCTTAAATACGGAACCACATTCTTGTCGAGTGAAACGCAGGGCAACAAAAGAGCTCAAAAATCGAAAACATCCAATCCAGAATTCACGCAACATGTTCTTAAAAACGGAACCCTTAAATCAGTGGCATACATTTAGGGTAGAAACATGTTGTATTTCAAGCCAATAATGTACATGTAAATACAGCAGACAGCAGACAACAGGTAGCATTAGATGAGATATACTCAGTATGTATGAATGTATCTGACAGCCACTACCAGAACCAACACAAGTAGCCTGTGCGTGTGGCCCTCGAAAGAGTAGCTCACAGAAACAAACGTTAGGGAACTTGGTTCTTGGCGTGCGAGTAGCACTCACAAAGTCTTTTTTTTCTGGCTCGGACCACTGGTCTCATCAAGCGTGTTCATTTACTTAACGACACTCGTGGGAGAGGTGGCTAGGAGAGGTCAGCAAGACACTTACACCTAGCTGACCGCGTTTTGAATGCGTATGGAAATGTAAACGAATGATTAGAACAACAGTTCGATTGTAAACAGCAATGAACGTACCGGCTTCTGCGTTTCGTTAGTATTTGAGCTATTGGTTGCCGGTTTGACTGGGTAGTTGACATAACTCAGTGGTGGTAAAATCGTACGCACAAATTGACATGGCGACCCACATACGTAGAACACACACAAGTAAACCATCGACTGGGCGAACGAGGAAACAAAAGAAGTGAAATACTCACTCATAGAACCCTTTACGAACGCACTAGTCCCGGGAGATTCCAACAGCGCAAATTAGCGCTGCGGTTTCTCTGTCGTTCTGAGTGCATCAGCGTAGCGACCAGACGGTGTGGATACAAGCAAACGAACCTTTAGATTGTTAGCCTTGCAGTTTTGCAGGAGGAGTAGATACGGTGCAAAGATCGTTGTCGAAGTCGAATCAAGAAGCCATAGCGTCATGTGATTTACTCAATGCCCCACATCATTTGTTGGGATCGCTCCAACGGATGCAAACGTCGAGCTCCAACGTTCTTTTCACATTCCGCGTAACAACCACGACCACCTCGTCGCTTTTTGTGGCACGACTCCATCCCTCGCTCTCAGCTTAGTTGGCTCATCCCAAACTTGTACGGCATCACACAGCACCCTCCCACGGCCACCAGCAACAGTCGCGGTGACAGCCATGATCCCCGTGCTGTCAATCGTGGCTCGAACCCTCGTAGGATCGAGATTCCGAGGCTGTAATTGCGGTGAGTACAATGTCACAACTGGTGTAAAAAAAAAGCTGAGAAAGTGAATACTTGCTCAACTGCCGGAATGAGCCATACATTAAGCGAACCATAACGGTGCTGGTGACGATTCAGTTGGACAACGGGACCTACGAAGCAAACCCGGTACGTCAACTTTCCGAATTTCGTACACCAATCGCCACTCACCTGTTCCTATGGCTCCTCTTTATGAACACCAGACACGAAATGAAAAGCCTGGCGTTTAAACATAGCGCTGCTATAATACGACTGAGGGATCCGAGCAGTTGCCACGCTACGGCTCTGCAGTCAATGGTTAACGAAAAATATAAGTAGTGTTTATTTGTATACGAATCTTTGTTCCTTAATCTTTGTTCACCTTTCTTGTATGTTCTGCGGTTACTGCTTGGCGGTGCATGTTACTATACTTCCTGTAGTTCAGTTTTGATAATTGAATCATATTTCCCTACCCACTCGAGCAAGCATATTGAGAGTTTCATGTTTCTGCGCGACGCTCATCATTGATTAGAATGTCAAACTTTGAGCTAAAACAGTCGCTGAGAAATTTTCAGTATTGCTGATTTGAACGTGTTAAAAACGGAAGTTTTAACATTGTCAAACTCTAAGCTTCACAAGTGGACACTTTCAAGCCAAAAATCTATTCGACCGTCTCAAATTCTGCCAGATTAGGTGTTAGTACGTCATGTTAAAATCTGCCACACCGGAGTCATCACGAGGAAAGGACATGATGTCTTCTATGTTGGAAAGCTCTCCCCATACAGGTTTGACCCTATAAGAGTTCCACCTCCCCCTCCTGCTGTGGAGACGCCCAGTGGTGAAGATAATGTTCAGGAGGTTGAAAAAATCCTAGATGGTAAATGAGAGCGTGGGAAGTGGAAATTCCTTGTAAAGTGGGTTGGATTTGGACCTGAGGAAAATGAGTGGTTGTGGGAAAAGGACCTTAGTGGGGCAAAGGATGCGGTCCAGGACTACAAGAAGGAACGTTTGAAATTGGCCAAGGAGAAGGGCTCATCTGCGAATCATAAAGGACTCTCGAAATCCTCCAAGAGGTCCTAAATGGGGGACAGTGTCGTGAGCTGTAGTATACGGCCTTACCCCGGACTAATGTTGCTTATATCATTTCCCTGTTATTTCCTTTTATGTATGGTTACGCTTATGTACTGTGCTTCGATTGTATGCTATGGATGAATACATATAGCCGAGGGATTCGTACCTGCTCTGCAGGTCGAAATACCTTCGCATCCCCCTCACTCTATCTGTCGGTTTAAGTACGATCCCACCTACGGGTCGTAGCACCTGGTGCCTGTTTTGTAGTCTATGGTACGAAATATACCATTCATTCAGTATGGCAGCGAATTCATCGCCGAGTCCCCGCTATTTTACAACTCGAATTGGCTTGGACCGTCTGGTCACATCGTGTGTGAAATTTCGAATCAATTCAGCATGTTGTTTCTGTCCGGATAGTTCTGCCCGAAACATTTCGTGCCCGAGTTCTAGATAAATGCCCCAAAGGCGAGCCGTCTGGCGCATGAGGCGGGATTGCCTTCCCTAAACTTGATCAGTAGAATAAACGGTCAGTATTTGATTACACCGAATTGCAAAAGTACTCGCCACAAACGCCAAAAAATATGTCAATTTGGAAGTTGGCCGGTTTCAGAAAACTGATTGCATCTCACGCATTTCGGACCCAATCACACTCGTATGTAGCTTGAAGTAATCCGGCGAGTAGCGCGAATCGAGTGGTATTAGTCGCATAGCTGTAGAGGTATCCAAAGGAAAGTTCAGACTTTCCCCTAATCTACGTTTTTCGCTACCACGATTGATCTGGTGGATCTCATACCTGGAACAGAGAGTCTCAGAAGCTACGGAAAATTCCTACGACTCTTGAATCGTTAGAGTATTGTCTCTATGACGAGATTTAGGAAGCGGGTTGAACGGCCCATCCAGGCTACGCCCTTGAACGTTATCTGACACTCATATAAATAGGATTATTCAATAATATCTTCATTCGAGAGCTTATCAAAGCCTTTATGGGTGCTTTATTGGCGTAATGCACCTCAAAACCTGCAAACAGTGTATAGATATCGAAATCTCAAGGGCTTTATTTAGACATAGATGAGTGGTACCCACTGGTTTACCTTAGTAAGACGAGCAGTTCTAACTCTTCAAGTCACAGATTGTATTAGAAACAACGCAGACACGGTCGGTTTTTGGAATCGGCTCAACATGCAAAATGACAAATTTTTCGGCGCTTGTAGCGAGTACTTTCGCAATTGACGATAATCCAGGTCCCGCGTGTTAGCGCAGCGGGAATTAACAAACTAGACTTCCAGATGGCTCTAGTTGGGCTGGTATTACGTTCAGTTTCACTCATAAGATAGCGTGTGATTGGTGATTGCGAATCTCCTAGCTGCAACTCTGGGAAGATCAAAATCCTCGGCGCACAGAACCCAATGCTTGGATCGTAGTACGCTGCAGTTTTCTAGTTGCATTTCTGGGTTTGACAACCGCTTTCTGGAAACTACGCAACCACTTCTAAATCTCAACTGGACCTCGAGGGCAGGTTACTCATGTTTTTAGCGATGCACATGCATCCGATACTTCTGCCAATTGAGCATTTTGTTGATTATAAATTCATGCTGATCAATATATAAGCTCGTGCAATCGGAGTAGACGCGTGCGATGCAGAACTACACTTGCTGACAAAAGTCTTGCAGCATGTGACCTCGACCGCAGTTTTTTGCAGCGTTCGTCGTACAGCGGCCGAATGCGGGCGTTTCAGCCCTAATATTGCTATAAAACTTTGTACCGTAGTATCTAAGCTATATGTGTACAAAAAACGGCGCGCTCCCGGTGCCTGTGAGATGAGATGTTGCGACTCTCGCACGGTAGGGGGCTGCAAGACTTTTGTAACTGTCAAGCGCCGCTCAGATGGAGAAACAATTTATGTACGATAAAATCGTAGATACATGCTGTAGAATTGCGTCTTATTTGTTTGCGCAATTCTAATAAAAGAAATGTTTTGCTTCTTAGCTCGAGTCTGCTAGTCTCGTAAGTAAAGTAAAGAGTGAAGTAAATTGGCTATGGAATCGCTCTAGATACATGGTAAAGAGCGTAGCTCTTTATACAACTATTAGACGCTTGTCGTTACATCGAATGCAATACATGAGCGAATGGCGATGTGCGTGTATGCAAAGCATCGTTGAATGAATGGCGTGTGAAATGTACAATCGTGCCATTCGTCGCTTATCGTCATATCGCAACACATGCTTTGATAAGAATAAAACTCTAGTATCGAGTGTTTCCGCCCTTTGCATCGATTGCAGCCTGTAGTCTAGAAGGAATAGAATCATACATTTTCTGAATAAAACTAGGGGGATGCGATACCATTCTTCCTTCAATGCCTCCCACAATTCGGCTTTGTTTCGAGGCAGAACAGCACGAGAGTGAAGCTTTCGGTCCAAGAACTCCCATGCATGCTCAATAATATTGAGTTCGGGGCTAGAGGCAGGTCAAGGAGTGACGTGGATTCGGCGGGCCTTGAGCCCTTCCCGAGCAACAAATCAAGTGTGCTTTGAGTCGTTGTCCTGCTGAAATATAACGCTTTTTGGCTTGCGCTTCTAATCTTTAAGAGTCCCTAGAAACGCGTCTTGGAGGATTTCCGTGTACCTAGCACCAGTGAGTGTCCCTTCAATACGGTACAGGCGCCCCACACCTGCGGCCGTAATCATTCCCTACACCACGATACTCCCCCCGTCATGCTTGACGTATTTTTTGCTATTGAGGGGGTCTAGGCTTTCAATCGTCCTTCGCCAGATATTTTGCTTCCCATCGGATCCAAAAATATTGAACTTGCTTTCGTCTGAAAAGGCGAACCGCCGCCACACCATCCTCGACCAGGTAAGCCGCTCTGTGACCCAAGCAAGACGAGTGCGTTTATTTTGGGTGCTAATGAAAGGAAATTTATGTCGTATATATGGACGTAAGCCAGCGCCACGCAGGGCACGACGGATTGTAGTGGGATGGAGTCCGGGGAAAAGCTCGCGCTAAAGCGTAGTTGCCGTATACTTGCGGGTCCGAGCAATGGAAAGGGCAGCAAATTGCACGTCAGAAAGAGTAAGTTTGCGTGGGCGCCCAACCATTGGTCTCGTAGAGTAGACACGGCGAGCTTTTTTGACCCTCTCGCATATCCTGGTGACCGTAGTGGGGTGGATACGAAGCTGAGCACCGATTTTGTAAGTTGACATGCCCCAAGTGAGCATACTCATCGCAAGGGCTTTGGTCGCTGGGTAGCAGTACCTTTCGGGCATCTCAGAGATAACTATAGGGCAACTAGGCTTGAATGTCTTGTCGGCCAAAGGTTATTGGGATTAAATGCGCTCGCTGCTTGCCGGTTACACATGTCTTGCAGCCCCCTACCGCGCGAGAGTCGCAACATCTCATCTCACAGGCACCGGG
Source organism: Ceratobasidium sp. AG-Ba (assembly GCA_016906575.1). Classification (NCBI taxonomy): domain Eukaryota; kingdom Fungi; phylum Basidiomycota; class Agaricomycetes; order Cantharellales; family Ceratobasidiaceae; genus Ceratobasidium; species Ceratobasidium sp. AG-Ba. The sequence continues at coordinate 3,624,018 of CP059641.1, read as the reverse complement.
AGCGCGCCGTTTTTTGTACACATATAGCTTAGATACTACGGTACAAAGTTTTATAGCAATATTAGGGCTGAAACGCCCGCATTCGGCCGCTGTACGACGAACGCTGCAAAAAACTGCGGTCGAGGTCACATGCTGCAAGACTTTTGTCAGCAAGTGTATAACACGCTGGTATACCAATTTTTCAAACGGCTCAACGCAATTCGCTATTTATGATACCCTCTGTACATTCTTTCAATACCATAAATATCTGTCCTACAGAGGCATATCCCGTAGCTGTGGCTTGAAGTACTTTGCCCAGTTGTCACCAACCTTGTCAACGCCATCCGAGTGAAACTCGAGTTGTAGAGACCCACGCGTAGATATCAAAACCATATGGTTGGACAAGAGGAGCTGGTTGCGCAAATCAACAGGAATCCACGCTAGACGCTTGTTATCATCCAGTATCACCCAGCCATCCTTGTTCAAAGACCACGGCCGGTGGGGGCCGCGAACTTGGCAGCTTGAGTTGCATATGTGCGGAATTGTCTCGTGAGGAAGGACGGGGGTCTCGGAACTGAATGAGCCTTGATATAGTGACCTTTGGGTTGTAGGTGTTGTATGAGATTGTGACCTCTTAATTATTATATTTTCTCCGGAGGAGGTCACATGAAATGCGTCGTCTGACGATTGCACTGTATTTGTCACAGGAGCATAATAGCTCCCAGCGAGTGTTTCAGTTATAGGCTGGCGAGTGCGTACATCCCAGACCCGAACAGTGTTGTCAGAAGAGCCAGAGACGATGTATGCGCCGTCGGGTGAGTATCCCACGGACCAGACCGAGCCAGTGTGACCGTGGAGTGGCTCACCGACTTGCTGTCCCCCCCGTGCATCCCAGATCCGAACAGTCATGTCATAAGAGCCAGAGACAATGTATGCGCCGTCGGGTGAGTATCCTGCAGAGAGGACCAAACCAGTGTGACCGTGGAGTGGCTGGCCCACTTGCTGTCCCGTCCATGCATCCCAGATCCGAACAGTCTTGTCATTAGAGCCAGAGACGATGTATGCGCCGTCGGGTGAATATCCCACGGAGTTGACCCAACGAGTGTCAACGTGGAGTGGCTCGCCCACTTGCTGTCCCGTCCGTGCATCCCAGATCCGAACAGTCTTGTCCCAAGAGCCAGATACGATGTATGCGCCGTCGGGTGAGTATCCCACAGAGTTGACCCAACCAGTGTGACCGTGGAGTGGCTCGCCGACTTGCTGTCCCGTCCGTGCATCCCAGATCCGAACAGTCCCGTCAGAAGAGCCAGATACGATGTATGCGCCGTCTGGTGAATATCCCACGGAGCTGACCGAACGTGTGTGACCGTGGAGTGGCTCGCCTACAGCCTTCCCGGTCCGTGAGTCCCAGACCTTCACGATCCCACTCTCATAGCCCACTACTATCAGTGTCCCAGCTGAACGCCCAAAGCACACCGCGCCTTCTCCCGCGTTTATGACATGGATCGCCGTCTTCCGTTTTGCTTTGAGTGCTGTGGAAGCTACTGTGACAAGTTTGGCTGCTTTCGAACGATAGGTTATGGACATGGGTCTGTCGTCCGGCCAAAATGATAGATGCGATACGTAGATATGGGCTGTGCTGGATAAGACCAGGTTCGAGCTGAAACTGCTAACAAACTCCCATGAGTCTCGCAGTAAGTCTCGCACTTCTTGGGAAGCGTCAAGTTTGCTCTTCATGATAGTCAAACATTCGATCGGCTCTCAAGGTACGACCCACGCACCTCATACCACTCGCGGACATCATACAGCAATCCTGCACCATCATGGATACATTTTCTTAGATTCATGATCTCCATCCAGAGTAACAATCTCGTGGATAGAAATGCAAATAGTGCCGCCTCTTGTTGTTTAGAATGCGTTCCAAGCCGAATGTGTGCTCCCCAATAGCGACATGAATAGAAAACTATCTCTGAGATTTCCCGCTTCACCGTGCTTTTCATTTCCGGGACCTCATCATCCGACACGTACGATGATTTCAGATCGCATATATTGAACGGCACCCTTGTTGATTTTATCTGCCGAAAACACTGTTCTAGTATCTGAGCATGAGTGTGCTCTGAATCACAGTAGAACGCTCCAGAACGTTTTGGATTGATCAGATAGTCGGGAAACGACGCGTGGAGTGTATTCACCACCCCAGTTTCGTCCGAGATCTGCAACACTGACGATAGTGAGCGTAGAGCAGGACCGACTATCGTTTCATCGTCGAGATTCAGCAGCCCAGCCAAAGCGTGGACGGACAATGGCTCCTGCGCGCAAATAAAGGTCCAGAGGATGAGCTTGGTCTGTACTTGGTCTTCATGGGTCAAGTCTGGGTCATCGATCACCGACTCTAGTATAGTCGTGTATAGCTTATCCATATCCTTTTCGCCGTCGGTCACACTAGTTCCATTTCGGTAACTCTTGAGGATATCTTTCAGTCTTTTGGGGCCCCTCGAGTTCCCACCGTTCTCGATGAATCGCACTACTGTAGCGGCATAGATGAACAATACACCAGACTTCATGGCCAATAGTCCAATGTCATCCTGGGTCACGTCTTTATATGTACCCAGCTTACTGCTGAGATACAACGTGATATCGCTATGTACAACGGAGCTGTCGAGTTCGTGCAAACGTAGCTCTTTAGAGGCGCGTCCTCCGGTCTTGCTTCGCAGTCGATCGAGTATCTTTGTGTCAGGACGACTGGCTACGAACACCTTGACGGGCAAGCTGTGCGTGTGAGACAGCAAGACCTCCAATATCTGGCCTACGCCTTCGCTATCCTCGCATTCATCTAGTGCATCTATCACGATAACCAGATCGAAGGGCAAGGTACGATGGATTGTACGTAGCGGTTGTGCAACTAGTGATTCGAACTGATCTGGCAACGGCTGGTTATGTATATCTAGATCCTGCAAAGCTCCGGACACGGCATGTCGAAACGGTCTTGAGAACAATGCCAGCTGATACGAGATGGTTGGCACGATTTGATTGACGTTACGGCACGACGGAAGCTGGCGGGAGCAGTAGAAGCTTGCCGCCAGTCTCTCGCTAGCTTTCAGTTGTTCGCAAAAACTGTATGTGATTGTCGTCTTGCCTGTGCCTGCCATACCGTTGAGCCAGTATATCTTTTCGCTAGAACTGTCGTCTGCCCAGTGCTTCAGGTCTTCAAGAACCCCTATTCGGGTATCGGGTGTACATCCAACTCGGCGAAGATTGCTGGATTGTGCCGAGCGGTGTTTTGCTTCCTCGGCAATAGGCAGGCTTCTGAGACGAGCTTCCTATCGTAGCAATGCTTGAGTTAGTCCAGACTCTACTAACGAGAAACTGCGTACTGTGGCGATTTCGTCGACTGTCTTCCATGTCTTCAGATCTGCATTCAACTGGGTACGGTTTAAAGACGACCGTGCGATGAAGATATAGCGAGCACCCACTTGTAGTCGATTCAGCATTCCTTGGACCCGGGTCTGACATTCTGCAATTTCCTGTTGGTCTTTCGCGGCTCCTGCAAATCCTTCGGCTCTCGTCCTGTTGAGGCTTCTAATTACGAACAGGATCTCCGCCTCTATGCCCCTGTACCGGCACCCAATTCAGAGAGCATGCGTACGGTATCTTGTGTCACTCACTTTGCAAGACTGACGATACTCGGTATCTGAGAAAGCGATGCATCCTCACCGAAAACGCCGCAGAGCTGGTTGAGGGTGTGCTGAAGTTCAGCTTTGAGTTTAGTATAGTCCTTCTGACGTTCTGAGACCGCCTTATGACAGGAAATCATCGAATTTCTCAGCAAAATTCTCAGATACATTGAGATTGTTACCCACCTCGAAAACCTCGACGCATCTACCTAGGTCATCCCTCACTGATTCAAGAGGCGCGAAGGCCGCCCCGCCTATCTTGGTGATGATATTCACCAGCTTTTCCAGGCCGCCCCAGGCCATGTCACGGGTTGTGGCTCGTTCAGCGACCATAGGTGTTGGCGTCGCAAGCGCCTGGGGTGCATACGAAACTTGCCCAGGCGCCTGATTTTCGGGAACCGGCGTTGGCTGAGTCTCTGGAGTGCTATTTGACAGCGGAATGTCAGGGAGTTCGGGTATCTGCGTGAGAGGTGCTTGAAAGGAATGTTGGGCAGGCACATTCAAGGATTCCGTGGCGTTCACGGGAGAGGAGGCCGTCACTGGAAATGGTGGAATAGGCGCTACCGCTTCGGGCAAGTTTACTTGAGGTGGGATGGGTGTCATGGAATCGTTTACAGCAACGGTTGGCTCCAATAGGCTCCTCGGTGCATTTGATGTCTGGCCCTGACCGGTGACACGAACGGTAGGCTCAGGCAGCGACGTGGTTGAGCTATGAAGCCGGCGCTGACCTGAATTCTTCGCCCGACGGAACAGTTTTTTCATTTCGAGATCGATTTGTGATGTCCAAGCAGTTTCTGTACGTGGTAGAACAGATGCACTAGGGCAAGCATCAATCGCGAAGTCAATCGCATGGACCACACGTGGTGATCCGGTGACTTAGCCACACATCGCCACCATGATACCATCCACAGCCAGGGCGCTTGTCCTGCTGCCGTGTCGCACGTGATTGCCCGCGCACTGCTTTCCTGCTATGATCATTTTGCATCCAGCGCTGGCAGACAGCTATGAACCAGGAAGTGACGACAAGTCTCAGGCTCATGACTGGACACGTGTATCCACCGGATCACAAGGCGCTTCTCCTCGTCTCGACTCGAGATGGGTAATCGACTCGTTCGGACGCGTCTGCCTGATGACAGGTGTGAATCTATCGGGCGGGTGTAAACTGTGAGCTCTAGGATAGATGAGAAATGGTCCTGCAATTATGCTCATATATGTTCTTGAAACCATAGTCCTGCCAATCACTCCCCCAATTCGTTCCCCCACGCACATAGAAAGGCCACATTTGTCGGAAGGCCGTTCCCATTGGAAGAGGCGCTGCAGCATTTCGCCAGGCTAAGGAGATGGGGTTTGATGTTCAGTAAGTAATATCATTCCGGCGTATCCTATACCCAAGGCTAACGGTAGTCCAGTCAGGTTCAACGTCACTTGGGAAGGCATCGAGCAAGAAGGACTGTAAGTACTTTCATTCAAGTTTTATCACGCTCCTGATTATGGACTTGAACTCTCTCAGGAACAAATACGTTACCAAATACTTAGATTATATTCGGTCTCTCCTCTCTTTGCTTCTTCAATTCGGCTTGGTCGCCTTCGTCTCTTTGCATCAATATGTCTGGTCCCGCTATTCGGGTGGTTCAGGCGCGCCGACCTGGACTCTGAAGGCTGCGGGATTCGATTTGGGCAAAATCGGGGGAGACTGGAGCTGCGTACTTGGGTGGCGTTGAAGGGGCTGAAGTCGAGGTTGACCGAAGCAGATGGCCAACAGGTAAATTAGATTCCGCTTATAGTCCCCCCGCCTTCGTATTCATTTTCATGAACCCAGGATACCAGGAACTGGCGGCATCCACGATGGTGTGCGTATTCCTATCCATCTCATTCCTTTGCTTATATTAACCCAGTCACATGAAGTACTCGGTTCTGGGCTGGCAGGAGATACGCGCCGAAACTCGTCGTTCCGTCAGTCTGTGGTCAAAGCGTCAATACCCAAGACTTTCTACAGGACTGTTTCCTAAACGCGTTCGATCAGCTTTTCAGAGGTGCCGGTGATCTCGAAGCAGTCGTAGGTTTCGAGGTACGTCTCCCGAGTTCTGGCTGCTCGCAGAGACCAAGTGATTAAACCCGATTTACCTTCAGATGATGAACGAGCCGCATCATGGATACGTCTCTATACCCTCTCTTCACGCTTTCGACTATACCACTGATCTCGATTTGCACGACACCCCGAATGCACTACAATCGTTCGCTCTGGGCGCTGATCACGCGTTAGCGATCCCCCATTATGTTCGGTCTTGGCCATTCCCTACCAGGGTCGGTCAGACCGTCTTGAGAAACGAGAAAGGTAACTTTTCTTTCCTCTCTTTCCGATAAACGAGAGTGCCAATGCGTGCATATTTTCAGGAGGTAAAGCTTGGCGAGCCGATGGTCCTACGAAAGGAGAATGTGTATGGGAAATGCATGGTGTATGGGGATGGGACATGAAGAGGAAGGAAGGAGTTCCGTTTCGGGAGAGCTACTTCAAAATCCGCCCTCAGACTGAAAAAGAGGTGCGTTGGCACTACCATGTGCGATATTGCGAGCTCGAACACAAGTATAGGTTGAATGGAACAAAGGATTCCTCTGTCCTCTTGTTGGTCATTGGTCTTAACGATCTCCCACTACGATCGGAGGAGTAGCGATGATGTTCTTGTAGGAACTCCTAACGAGGTTAGTTCTTGACCCATCCTGGTCCCATTCGACTTATCGATCAAATTTGTTCATATCAGTTTTGTCATTCATCGTGGATTAGCGACAAGCAGCCTGCGAGTGTGGTGCTTGCACCTCAGTGGTACGACCTCAGCAAGCTGTTCTAGAAGGAATCAGGATTCATGAATATGAACGTTCAAGGACTTGCTCGTGTGAGTTTCACTCTAATTCATCCGCATTAGTGAAATCTTTCGCCATGTTCACTTGATTGGAACAATGAAGTAGGACGAAGGAACTGCGTCCTACAAATCGGGCATATCGTCAGGACTTCGGATGAGTCGTTGAAGCGCAATCTCCGTGTGAGTGCGGTTTCCGATCGACATGAAGTGAGTAGCTCCCGACCGGGCCGGATGTATGCTGATTGTTCATCGGTCCTAGTAAAGCTTTGGTAATCGGAGCTCTGAATGACATATGCCCCGGGTGATGGCCGCTCTGATCATAGATTTGGAGCGCGGCCTCGTCAGGTTCAGGTGCGTCCCAATCACACACCCCAGACAGTCATTCGATCAGGATTTTGCTCTTCTCAAGCTGTGGAATTTTAATCCAGATAAAGATGACGCTCACGGACCTCTCGGGCGGCAAAAGATATTCTTGGTCTGTTGAGCTGATCCCACTTTTCCTACAAAACCACACCCGTCTTTGCTCGACCAATCCTTTGGCGTGCTAAACAGTGGTGCTTGATTGCCCCCCCCCCTCATTGCCCGACCTTGTCCTGCCAAAATTACCGACGTACCATTCGAGTTCAACTGTGAAACGCGAACCCGAGTCTTTAAGTTCAAGTTTGATACGTTTCTAAAGGGAGGGCCGGTACGTCAGAGCGAGGGAGACAGAGTTGTTCATTCCGGCAATCCTTGTCGAAAAGCTGGGACTTCTGGTGTCGGGAACGCCTTGGTTGAAGACGCCATACGATGCCAGTAGCCAGACGCTGCTTGTCATGCGCCGGCTAGCCGGCGCGCATACACAGAATACTGCTTTTGATTCGGCTCTGTGTTTTCCCTTTTGCCTGTTTTCATGGTGCGCTCTCTATCATGCTCAATAGCTGACCCCAGAATTGACCCTCTTCCTAGCCAATCGCCTTCATACAAAACATTTCCACTTCGGTCGAACTCAAGTTTGGGTTAATGCTGATAATAGATAACCTATTCACTAAACCTTTCACACGGATTTATTATGGCATTTGGTAGATGGCCGGGCAAATCCAAGATTCAGAAGAGAGTATGACTCAGGTACGACGTCGGCCACTTGGAGCCGCCTGATCCAGCCGCGACACACCATCATTCGCATTTTTTGTAACCTGTAGGCTTCAGAAATAATACTCCAATGTGTAGGATACAAATGAGAAATACAATCGTCTAAAGTTCGAGTGGAGGCGGCAGAGTCAGTAGTCATTTGTGAGAAGCGACGACTGATGTCCCTGGACCATGATTGATGCCCCTAGAATAGTATCAAGGCGCGTATGCGTTACAATTGACTTTTCAACATCCATATAATACTCGACATGACCTCTATTCGAGAAATATCCCCGGTCAAACTTGGAGTTTCTCGATTCCCTATGCTCTCTAACCTTTCGTTTTGATATATCATTCCCTAAATCCTCTACTATCTGGACGCGCAAGTATACCAGCGCGCCTGCCAACACACGTACATTAAAACCGTAACCTATTGTATCCACCACATCTATTGCCCAGACGGGAGCGCATATATAATAAGGGTCACACCAAGCATTGAGTACGACTAGAAATCATTATCATTTTTTTTATCTACAAAGTTAGATGAACTAATGGCAAGAATCTAACCGCAACGGGCGAGTCGAGACCAGAATGATGTACAAGGTACCTGGCTGTCTGAACTTGGACTCGGACCCATTGTGAATAACGATCAGAGGCCGTGCTTCATAAGGTATGAATATCTGACAACAGGTCGAGTAAGATAGGGGTGCCGTCGACATAACATAGACGTTAACTTAGCGCGGGCTCTTTCAACAAGTGTGACAAACGGGGGAACCAGCGCATTCCATGTGGCGGGGAAGAGAGGGTGTAGATATCGAACCTGGAGCGACCGGAGTCGGAGCGCGAATGGATCTTCGATCGGTAGGCCACACCAGATGGCGACTCCTATCCGCGGGGTGAACTATCGAAACAGGCGATATGCGGAAATCGAAAGATTCGAGCTTGTGGATGTGATCAGCTTTGACCGGGCCGAACAGCATGTACCCTACCCGGTATCACTCATAGTATGCGCACAAACAAAAAAGTGAAATATACAAACGGTATGGCCAATAATCAGCTGGTGATGTCGTCTTCCATGAAGTCCGTGATATCCTGAAGTTGTCGATCCACATTGAGCTGAGATTCGAACTCGTCCCCGCTAGATCTGTCATGCTACAACAAGATTTTACTAGGTGGAAAGCGTGGTGGGCGGCCGGGGCTCGACTTTGGTGTCTGGGTATGTCTCCGTTGGCTAAACCGGAACAGTGGGCTCGTTTCTCGGGATGGCGAGTCTTCGCCTACGTATCCCGGCGGGCGAGCGGGGGTGGAATGTCGAGGAAATATCTGAGGACCGGTAGGAGATAACCGGGGTTGTCGTAGAGCCGATCCGGGGGGGACGAGCCAGGGGTTCAATTGGAGCCTGGGTGACTTGGGTTTTGGGTGCCTCGTGTCAGTTTAAAGAGTCGGTAGATAGTGGAATTATAGCCGGGACTTGTGGCATTTTGGGAGCCTGAGATGACCTCGGAATCTGAGAAGCGAGACGTGGCACCAGCGGGGTTGGAGTGGGTGATCGAGTCGAGTTGAGTAAACTCGCGTGTGGTGGTATCATGGGTCGACCGACGCTTGACTTTGATACGGGCAGTTCGATATTGACGGCACGGACACCTTGAGGGGTGGCTGGATACCCAGCAGCCGGAGGAGGAAACGGAAAGGGAAGCAAAGGTGCGTTCGAGATATCGGGCGACGGAGGTCCTTCTCGTCGAGGCTCGACACGCGGGATTTCCGGAACCGGGCCGGTGTTGTTCAGCGCGATGTCCTAGACACATGTCATTTATGTGGCGATATCATGGCTATTGGGGAGCATACCGTTGGCGCAAAAGATATAGGAGCACCCATGCCCCAGTATCGACTTCCCGGCTCAAACGGACCTCGTAGTTGGGTGCATGAGAGATTAATCATGCATCAGGCTTGGTAGAGGGGCAGGTTGGCGAGGCGTTGGGTCATTGCATCGACGCGTTCCCGAGATCGGCGATGATACTCTTCCTCATTCAATAGAGTTATTTCGGGGATCGGAGGGGACGGAGGACACATCACAGGCTCTCACTCTCTGAGGCACCGGAGCTTTTCCCGTAGGCTCGGCGCGGACAGCGAGTAGGTGGACCGTCGAGCAAGCAGCGGAGATTCAGCAGAGAGTGCAGCGCCGGATGGATGGGGGACACGAGAAGGGCCTGGGTTGGCGTGCTTGGCCAGGCGGTTGGCAGGCTGAGGCGGGTCGTGGCGCGAGGGATGGGCAACCATTGCCACACAGAATCAGTATCTGCCCACGCCCCGGTCGATCGGCGGCAAGAGGCGATGAGATTGTGGTTGGTCCCAAGTCGACCACCAGGAAAGCCGCCAGAGTGATGGATCGCAACCACGAAATGGATTAGGGCCGGCGCTTGTCCCACACCACGGCGCACGTGACCCGGCGGGCCACAAACACGCTCGCTGAATTGCGCCGGCCTAACCATCATCTAATACCCAGCCTCTGTAGATGTGCGGATAGCGCTTTCGAAGCGTTTATTTAAACTTCAATTGATCTAGTATTTGTTTGCAATACGCGATAGGAAACGTATGATTCCTAACAATGTGACGGTGAATTTATCATCAGGTGCCGCGGTACTACCCCATAGTATGTTACATCTCGAGTTGCCTGGGATTCCAAAGCAGCTCCACGACTAGCAGGATTTTCGAAAAATCCAAACGTGGGTCGAGAATGGAGATGATCATGTCTCATCAGGTTAGCTTTGCCTGGGCTGATTCGGGTGCGGGCCTCGGGGCATCTCCAAAACACGTACATTGTGCGCTCTATGAAACGAGAATGCCTCTCTCACATTTGAACAATAGATTAGACACCCGTAAATCAGTATCATTTGATTCATCCATGTTATAGGCTCTTAGAAGAGGAGCGTGAACGAACAGCTCTGCCCAATGAATTGAATCAGGCTACGGCACTGTTCTCTCTCGATCAGAGGTAATTTGTGATAAGGCACTGTTGAGATCTTTCATTCTCGATCGGCTTCCTGGCGCACTCGCCTCGCTGAAAGGCATGCATAGAACACTCGGGGGGCTCGCCCCGAGGGGTATAGAACCACCTATGTGAGATAGGGTTATAAATACGGCGCACATGCTTGTGTACTGTTAATACATGAAAAAGATAAACGAGTGCATAGGAAGCGCTACGCATACAATCATAGAGACTTAGTATCGAATGGTGATTAAGCCAACGGTTCCTCAATCGCAACAGACATCAAAACCCCCGCTGGCCACAACTTGGGGCAGGCCGGCATCCTCTAGCATACACACAACGCAAATATTCGTATCGTTCTATTGCCCCGGACTCCCCGCTTGCATTTTTTCATCTGATGGCCGCTTTCGAAAGTCCTCTTGCTGGATTGTAGTCGTCCGTGGACCTTGAAAATAGGTTCTCACCTTGGTAGCCGGTACACCTATATCTGACGCAACCGGTCTGAGACTCATTAATTATGATTAAATGACCGATGATAGAGATTCTTATTGTCCATATGAATACATTAGCAACGGAACGGTACCGCACTTGCAAGCAAATATCTCAAAACGCCTCAACGTAACTCAAAATTCATAGTACTATCTGTATACATAGCTTGAAGGAACATCCCTGCCCTACGCCTTCATAACCCATAGCGGCGGATGGAAGAACTTTGTCCAGTTATCGCCAACCTTGTCAACGCCGCTCGAGTGAAACTCAAGTTGTAGAACCCCGAGAGTAGATATCAAAATCACTTGGTTAGGAAGAAGCAGCTGGGCCCGCAATTCAGTGGGAACCCAGACTAGACGTTCTCCATAATCAAGTACCACCCAGCCGTCATTGTTCAAAGACCAGACCCGGTGCAGACCGCGAGCGTTGCAGTTTGAGTTGCATATATGCGAGATATCTTCAAGAGGCGAGATAGGAGTACCACAAGCGGAGGAGCCTTGGTGCGACGGGGTTTGGGTTGTGGGTACGATGCCAGATTGCGATCTTGCAATTATAATATTGTTACTAGAATAAGTGGCCAAAAATGCCCCGTCTGGCGAGCTGGCTAGGAGCCCGACAGAGTTGGCATACTCTTCGATGCCACCTTGAATTGGCTGTCTGGTCCGCGCATCCCAGATCCGAACAGTCTCGTCATAAGAGCTAGAGACGATGTATGCGCCGTCGGGTGAGTATCCCACAGACAAGACCCAATGAGTGTGACCGTGCAGTGGCTCGCCGACTTGCTGTCCCGTGCGTGCATCCCAGATCCGAACAGTGTTGTCATGAGAGCCAGAGACGATGTATGCGCCGCCTGGTGAGTATCCCACAGAGTTGACCAAACCAGTGTGACCGTGGAGTGGCTCGCCCACTTGCTGTCCCGTCCGTGCATCCCAGATCCGAACAGTCTTGTCAGAAGAGCCAGAGACGATGTATGCGCCGTCGGGTGAGTATCCCACAGACAAGACCCAATGAGTGTGACCGTGCAGTGGCTCGCCGACTTGCTGTCCCGTGCGTGCATCCCAGATCCGAACAGTGTTGTCATGAGAGCCAGAGACGATGTATGCGCCGTCTGGTGAGTATCCCACAGAGTTGACCAAACCAGTGTGACCGTGGAGTGGCTCGCCGACTTGCTGTCCCGTCCGTGCATCCCAGATCCGAACAGTCTTGTCAGAAGAGCCAGAGACGATGTATGCGCCGTCGGGTGAGTATCCCACAGAGTTGACCGAATAACTGTGACCGTGGAGTGGCTCGCCGACCTGCTGTCCCGTTCGTGCATCCCAGATCCGAACAGTGTAGTCACCAGAGCCAGAGACGATGTATGCGCCGTCTGGTGAGTATCCCACAGACCTGACCGAATAACTGTGACCGTGGAGTGGCTCGCCGACTTGCTGTCCCGTGCGTGCATCCCAGATCCGAATAGTCTCGTCATGAGAGCCAGAGACGATGTATGCGCCGCCTGGTGAGTATCCCACAGAGTTGACCAAACCAGTGTGACCGTGGAGTGGCTCGCCCACTTGCTGTCCCGTCCGTGCATCCCAGATCCGAACAGTCTTGTCAGAAGAGCCAGAGACGATGTATGCGCCGTCGGGTGAGTATCCCACAGACAAGACCCAATGAGTGTGACCGTGCAGTGGCTCGCCGACTTGCTGTCCCGTGCGTGCATCCCAGATCCGAACAGTCTCGTCATAAGAGCCAGAGACGATGTATGCGCCGTCGGGTGAGTATCCCACAGAGAAGACCGAACCAGTGTGACCGTGCGGTGGCTCGCCGACTTGCTGTCCCGTGCGTGCATCCCAGATCCGAACAGTGTTGTCAGAAGAGCCAGAGACGATGTATGCGCCGTCGGGTGAGTATCCCACAGAGTTGACCGAACCAGTGTGACCGTGCGGTGGCTCGCCGACTTGCTGTCCCGTGCGTGCATCCCAGATCCGAACAGTGTTGTCAGAAGAGCCAGAGACGATGTATGCGCCGTCGGGTGAGTATCCCACAGAGTTGACCGAACCAGTGTGACCGTGCAGTGGCTCGCCCACTTGCTGTCCCGTGCGTGCATCCCAGATCCGAACAGTCTTGTCTTCAGAACCAGAGACGATGTATGCGCCGTCGGGTGAGTATCCCACAGACAAGACCCAATGAGTGTGACCGTGCAGTGGCTCGCCGACTTGCTGTCCCGTCCGTGCATCCCAGATCCGAACAGTCTCGTCAGAAGAGCCAGAGACGATGTATGCGCCGTCGGGTGAGTATCCCACAGAGAAGACCGAATGAGTGTGACCGTGGAGTGGCTCGCCGACTTGCTGTCCCGTCCGTGCATCCCAGAGTTTCACAATTCCATCTCCACATCCTACTGCTATCCGTGTCCCATCTGCCGAAATTCCAAAGCATGATGCCTCATCTCCTATCGCTAGGACCTGGATCGCCGTTTTACGTTTTACTTTGAGTGCTGTGGAGGCTCCCATGACTAATTTGGCCTCTTCTCGACGATAAATCCTTGACACTGGTCTATCATCTGGCCAAAACGATAGATGCGACATGTAGATGTGTGGCGTGCTCAGCTTAGTGGGGTTCAAGCTGAAACCACTAACAAACTCCCATGCATCCCGTAGTAATTCCCGAGATTTTTGGGAAATTTCGGGTTTGCCCTTTGTAATATCAATACCCTCGATCGGCCCGCAATCTAATCTACACGTACCTCACACCACTGCCGAACATCATACAACACTGCTGCCCCATCACTGATATACTTTTTGAGGTTCATAATCTCCATCCAAAGTAGCAGTTTCGTCGATAAGAATGCAACTAATGATTCGTCTCGTTGTTTTGAATGTCTTGTCAGTCGCATGTGCGCCCCCCAATACCGGCACGAATACAAAAGCACCTCTGATATCCCCTGTTTCACTTTTGTTTCTATGTCCGAGACCTCATTGTCGAGTACGTAAGATGATGTGAGGTTGCATATATTGAACGGCACCCTCGTGGATGCTATCTGGCGAAAACTATGCTCCAACATCTGCCCGTGAGTATGCTCCGAATCGCAGTAGAAATTTCCAGAACGCGTCGGGTTGAGCAAATAATCGGGAAATGACGCATGGAGTGTTGTCACTACCCTATCAGTTTCTGATGTCTGCAATACCGACGATAGTGAGCGCAGGGAAGGGCCAACAATTGTTTCGCCGTCGAGATTTAGTAGAGCAGCCAGGACATCAATAGACAACGGCTCCTGTGCGCAAATCACGGTCCAGAGGATAAGCTTGGTCTGCATCTGGTCTTCTTGGGTCAAGCCTGGATCATTGATTGCCGACTCTAGTATTGTCGTATATAGCCGGTCTATTTCATCTTCACCACTGGTCACACTTGTGCCATTTCGATGGCTCGCAAGAATGTCTTTCAATCTCTTGGGGCCTCTCGAATTGCCACCGCCTTCGATGTAACGAACTATGGTGGCGGCATAGATGAACAAAATACCAGACTTCTTAGCCAGCAGTTCGACGTCATCTTGGGTCACAGCCTTGTAGGTCTTCAGCTTGCTGCTAAGATACAGCGTAATATCACTATGCACGACGGAGCTGTCCAGTTCATGTAACCGTAGCTCTTTGGATGCGCGACCCCCGGCCTCGCTTCGCAGTCTATCGAGTATTTTTGCGTCAGGACGGCTGGCTACAAGTACTTTGACGGGTAACGTGTCTGTGTGTGATAGCAAAACCTCCAGTATTTGCCCTACGCCTTCACTGTCCTCGCACTCGTCCAGTGCATCGATCACGATCACCAGATCGAAGGGTAGGGTGTGATGAATTGCGCGGAGTGGCTGTGCAACCAGGGATTCGAACTGATCTGGCAATAGCTGGTTATGTATATCTAGAGTTTGCAAAACTCCGGAAACGGCGTGTCGAAACGGCCGCGAAAACAGCGCTAACTGGTACGAGATGGTTGGTACGATTTGATTCACGTTACGGCACGTCGGGACCTGGCGAGAACAGTAAAAGCTCGCTGCCAGTCTCTCCATAGCCTTCAGTTCTTCACAGAAACTGTATGCGATTGTTGTTTTTCCGGTGCCAGCCATGCCGTTGAGCCAGTATATTTTTTCGCTAGAACTGTCGTTCGCCCACTTTTTCAGGTCTTTCAGGACTTCGATGCGCGTGTTGGGGGTGCATCCAACCCGGCGAAGTTTGTTAGATTGTGCCGAACGATGTTTTGCTTCCTCGGCAATAGGTAGTCTTGCTAGGCGAGCTTCCTGTGGCAGGAGCACTTGAATTAGTCCAGGCTTTACTAATGAACAATTACTTACTGTGGCAATTTCGTCGACTGTCTTCCATATCTTTAGATCTGCATTCAACTAGGGCACAGTTCAAGGATAA
The DNA here is from genome assembly GCA_016906575.1 of Ceratobasidium sp. AG-Ba. Classification (NCBI taxonomy): domain Eukaryota; kingdom Fungi; phylum Basidiomycota; class Agaricomycetes; order Cantharellales; family Ceratobasidiaceae; genus Ceratobasidium; species Ceratobasidium sp. AG-Ba. Next base: position 3,608,534 of record CP059641.1, on the reverse strand, counting down.
CCGCGTGATAACAATCAAGCGAGTACCTACTTTTAGTCGATTTAGCATTCCTTGAACCCGATTCTGACATTCTGCGATTTCCTGTTGATCTTCCTCGGCTGCTGTGAAGCCCTCAACTTTCGTCCTGCTAATCTTTCTAATAACAAACAAAATCTCCGACTCTATTCCTCTTTACCAGAATCAGAGTCAGAATTCGAATATATGGGGCGTCTAATGTGACCCACTTTGCAAGGCTGACGATACTTGGTATTTGAGAGAGAGATGTATCTTTGCCGAAAAAGTCGCAGAGCTGGTTCAGCGTGAGCTGGAGCTCGACTTTGAGCTTACTGTAATCGCTTTGGCGTTCTGAGACCGCCTTATGATATAAAATTTCGAACGTCTCAGCCGCATTTTCGCTCGCTGTTGAGATTGTCACCCACCTCAAATACTTGTATGCATCTACCTAGATCATCCCTGACCGATTCAAGAGGCCCGAAGGTCGTTATACCTATTCTGGATATGATATTCAAGAGCTTTTCCAGTCCGCCCCAGGCTGTCGTACAAAGGTTGGCTCGCTCGGTGATCTCAGGTGTTGGCGTCGCAAGCGCCTCACGCGGGGATGAAGCTTTCTCTGGTGTTTGGTCCTCGCGAGTTACTGTTGGTACCATCTCCGGGGCGCTATTCGCCACCGAAGCCTCAGCGAGGTCGAGGCTTCGCATGGGCGGTGCCTGTGCTGTCTGATGACTGGGTACATTCAAGGATTCTGTGAGATTGGCATAGGAGACTGGTGCCGGAGACAATACAATAGGCGCTAAAGGCTGGGGAGATGCTTGGCTTGAAGGGATGGGTGTTGTAAAGGCGCTTGTGGAAGGAGCCGGCGCCACTGGGTTACTTGGATTAGTGGACACCCGCGCATGGTCTTCGACGCGAACGGCAGGCTCAGGCAGAGACGTAGTCGAGCCGTGAAGCCGACGGCGAACTGAACTCTTTTTCCGACGCAACCAATTCTTCATTTCGGGGACGATTTTTGATATTCAATATAGTAGTGTACGGTAGAGAAGCTGGAGTAGGACGAGCGTCAATCGCGAGGCCCTCATATGCAGCACACGTGTGTGTATTACATGATGCAGGCTCATACAGATAAGCGGGGCGCTTATCATAGTGTCGCGTTGCACGTGACTGCCAACCGACTGCGTTGGCGCTATGATCTCGCATCCGTCGCTGGCAGACACTTACGAGCCAGGAGGCGACGACACATCTCAGGCTCACGACTGGTCACACGCGTCTACCGGCCCACAGGGTGTCTCCCCTCGTCTGGACTCGAAATGGATATCAGACTCGTACGGACGCGTCTGCCTCATGCGGGGTGTGAATCTGTCGGGAGGGAGTAAGATGCAAGTCGCGTCAAGTTCGAATATCACGTCTTCAAAAACGCTAATATATATATATGGATGGAATTATAGCCCAGCCAATCACTCCGCCAACTCCTTCCCGCACGATCATAAGACGGTCACGTTTGTCGGAAGACCGTTCCCAATAGAAGAGGCGCCCCAACATTTCTCCAGGCTGAGGAGATGGGGTTTAACCTTTAGTTAGCCATATCGTTCTGTTGTGACCGGTAACCAAGGCTAACAACCATCCAGTCAGATTCAACGTCACATGGGAAGCTATCGAGCACGAGGGACCGTACGTGCTTTCATTTGAATCTTATCATGCTCCTGGACGTAGACTTAGGCTTTCTCAGGGGTAAATACGACATGGAATACTTGACTTATATCAGGTCCCTTCTTTCCTTGCTTCCTCGATTCGGCTTGGTCGCCTTCGTCTCTTTGCACCAAGATGTCTGGTCTCGCTATTCTGGCGGTTCAGGCGCGCCAGCCTGGACTTTAGAGGCCGCCGGGTTCGATCTGGGCAATATCGGAGGAGATTGTGGAGCTGCCTACTTGGGTGGTGTCGAAGGAACTGGAGTCGAAGTTGACCGAGGAAGATGGCCAACAGGTAAAATACATTCCGCTCACAATCGCGTGATCTACATATTCATTCTAATGAATCCAGGATATCAGAAACTCGCGGCATCCACGATGGCGTGCGTGTTTCCACCTATGTTATACCTTTCGCGTATATTAACCTTGTTGCACAAAGAACGCTGTTTTGGGCTGGCAAGACATACGCGCCGAAACTCCTAGTTCCCTTAGCCTCTGGTCAAAACGTCAACATTCAAGACTTTTTACAAGACTGTTTCCTAAACGCGTTTGATGCGCTTGTCAAAGCCACCGGTGATCTCGAAGGAGTCATAGGTTTCGAGGTACGTCTTGATCGTGTTTGTCAATAGACCCAGAGCAATCAAACTCGATTTACTCCCAGATGATGAACGAACCGCATCGTGGATACGTCTCTATACCCTCTCTTCACGCTTTCGATTATACCACCGATCTACATTTGCATGATACCCCCAATGCACTTCAGTCGTTCGCTCTTGGTGCTGGTCACGCTGTAGCGATCCCTCACTATGTTCGATCTTGGCCATTCCCGACCAGGGTCGGCCAGACCGTCTTGAGAAACGAAAAAGGTGAAGTTTTTTTTCGCCTTTCCTCTCAAAGACGATGATGCTAATGCGTATTTGTTTTCAGGAGTCAAAGCTTGGCGAGCCGATGGTCCTACAAAGGGGGAATGCGTGTGGGAAATGCATGGTGTATGGGGATGGGACAAGAAGAAAAAGGAAGGAGTTCCGTTGCGGGAGAGCTACTTTAAAAACCACCCCCAGAACGGAAAAGAGGTATGTCGGAATCACTATGCGTGATACTGCTGGCTTAAACATAAGTATAGGTTGAATGGCACGAAGACTTCTTTTATCCTTTTGTTGGCCGGTGGTCTGAGCGTGTTCATGCTTTGACTGGTGGGAAGAAGATGGTATTCTTGGAGGCAATCCCGAACGAGGCTGGTGTTTAGTCGACATTCGTTTCTTATCTCTCGCTGATCAAATATCTATACCATTAGTTCTGTCCTTTGTCATGGACTGGCGATAAGCAGCCTGCAAACATGGTGTTTGCGCCTCACTGGTACGACCTTAACGCGCTGTTTAAGAAACAATTTGGCTTTATGAGTGTAAACGTTCAAGGCCTCGCTCGAGTGAGTCCTAGGGTTTCATGAATCTCACAGCCAAACGCGTGCTAATTCACCCTTGTCAGGGGATGTTCCCGCTACGTGCACTTTATTGGGGCCATAGGGGGGCGCGGAAGAATTATACCTTACAAATCGGAAATATCGTCAAAGCCGCAGATGAATCGTTGAAATGTAAACGTCCCGTAATAATTGGCGAGTGTGGCATTCCTATGGATATGAAGTAAGTGGTTTCTTGCTAGGCCGGATATGTGCTGACTCTTCATAAGTGATGGCAAAGCATTCGTAACCGGCGATTTTGAATGGCATACAAGGATGATGGACGCTCTAATGACAGCTTTGGAGCGAAGTCTTGTCGGATTCACGTGCGTTCCATCCCATATCATAGACGGCTTTTTGGCTCAGTTTTATTCTTCCAAGGCTATGGAACTACAATCCAGACAACGACGACGTCCACGGAGATTTCTGGAACGGCGAAAATTTTTCTTGGTTCAGTCGCGGCCGAGCCGATTCATCTTTCCCTGCAAACCCACACCCTTCTTTGCTCGACCAGTCCTTTGACGCTCTGGATACCGGCGCTCGATTGCTTTCGGTCATTGTCCGACCTTATCCTGCCAAAATTGCCGGCGTTCCGCTCGAGTTCAAGTACGAACCCCGGACCGGAGCGCTGAACTTCAAGTTTGATACGTCTTTGAACGGGGATCTGGTCAGAGCGAAGGAGACAGAGGTGTTTATTCCGGCAAATCTTGTGGAAGGGCGAAAACTCTTGGTCTCGGGAACGCCGAGTTTGAAGACATCGTACGATGCTAGGAGACAGACCTTGTTTGTTGTGCATTCGCAGGCCGGTGTACATACGCTGGATGTTGCTTTCGATCCGCCACTTGGTAACGACTTTGTGACAAAAGGATTAGAGTTTGGGTGGCTGGTGTGGCTGTTTGCAGTCATCGCCCTGGTTGCTGGCTGGATCTTGGTCAAAACCTGAAATGCAGTAACTATACGAGTAAATTCATTTTTAGAGCCCTCAACTCGAAATAATACCACATGTTTAAATATAGACCGATGATCCTATCTATATTGCCAAGATATCATCAGGACAACCTCACGGTGTCTTGTCATCTTGTGGATTTGTGTGATCGACGTCTCTTGTATAGCAGGATTAAACTCAAAGGCGGTCGCAAGTGCAAATATTACGTCTCTTTATGGCCGAGGAAGAGTACTTGTTTTAATAAACATATTTAGGGATGAAATTTCTTTAGGTTTCTCTCAATTCTAGCGGGCCAGGGTTTTGCTACCGCGTCTAGCAAATTTCAGACACCTAGGATGAGGCGAGAGCCCAATGTATGCGCCTCGTGCACCAAGAGCCGTAAGCATTCCCCACAACAGTCGAACATGTAACGATATTGATTGGGAACGAAGATAGCTAACATGGAGAATCATAAACGTCTTACAAATTATCAAAACCGAAACAAGAGAGAACAGAACATCCAACAACATATCTTCCCCACCCATCCATTCAAAATGGAACAACTCGACCCAAGAATCAAACAGCACTCGAATGTCTCCTCTCTCCCGCCTTGGTCGAGCTCTTGCGTCTCACACCTCCACTGTGCGGCACATACTCGTCATCCGCATCTTCATCCTCTGCTTCCTCGTCCTCTAATCCCCAGGACGACGGGACCGCACGTCGTCGTCGGGCGGTACGCATCGTCACAGCCGCGTCGCTACTCCCCGTATCCGATTTCGTGCTTCCGGTTCCAGCAGATTCGGATTTAGGAAGCGGGTCGATGAGCGCCGGCATGGGTGAGTCGGGAGGCGGAGATGGATCTCGGGCGGTGGATGACGAAGATCGAGGTTTGGGAGCCGGTAGGGAAATACGAGGGCCGTAGCTCGTTGCGTCTGGTGTTGGTTTCCGCATTTTGCTGTGTTTTATTGAGATTTCTCAATTCTGTTTCAGACGACGCTATCAGGGGTGGACTCACGTATTGAGCTTGGGTTCAGCGTAATTGACACTCTTGCGAGCACGTCGTTCCCTCCCTCCAGGCGCGACCTCGTCTTCATCTGCTCCAGGGATTGGCGTAAGTCGACCAGAGCCAGACGTGGGTGTGGGTATAAGTGTCCGGTTGCGAGATTTGGTCTTGTTTACGGCAGGAGTCCCTATATAGCTCATCGGGACTGCAACGAGCAATTAATGTCATTGTTATTACGACATGGCGAGTGGACGTAGCTTACCAGGATCATCTATGACCTTTTCCTTCTCAGTGAGGCTTAAAACAGCCGGCCGACGCGGCGAGTTGGTGACATCTTGCAACTTGGCCGTGGTAGCAATAGCACGAGCTTGAGCCGGCTTGTGGACCAGATTCTCGCCCTTGCCGCCCAGCTCGTTCTCGTCCCGAACATCGACAATTGCTCCAACCGACTTGATCGCGTCGTCGGGTTCACTCTCCACGAGCTTTCGCTTGACCCGTTTCGAGTCGGACGACGAAGCAGACGAAACGCTCGACGGCTTGGACTTGGATTTCGCCACCAAGGTTTCGTACACCTCGTTCTCCGGGTTGGTCTCAAAGCCAGGATCCTCCTCGGGTTCTGGAACCGAAACGGCCGAGCTACGCGCTAGTAAACCGGATTGCCTGCGAGCCGGTCGTCGAAGTTTGGGTTCTGGTTCGGGCTCGAGATCCATGTTCACGGGTGCGGCCACACGATACGCTCCGGGGACGGGTCGTTGGGTGGCTAGGCGGGCAAGAGGCTCCATCTCGCTGTCCGAGCATTCTGTTCCAGCACCAGAACTTCGTCGTCGGTGTGGCGTTTCAGATGTTTCGACCAAGGAAGTGAATTCTGGCGCGCGGGCAACGGCGATGCGAGTGCTCTGGGTAGGGTGGACGGGACCGGCGATGCGGGTTGGGGCTGTGGCTGGGCTGCTGGATGGAGGAGTGGGTATCGAGTGCGGGGAAGAGGCAGGTGATTGGGATCCAGTCAGGATTGCGTCTCGAATTATGTTAAGCTGGCGTAACGCTTCGGCTGTCTGACAGGGTACATTGTTTGAGCAATGGGAATATGACATGGCTTGACGTGGCTTACTGCTGTATCGATCAAAGCTGCCGTGCGAGCATCGCGCCCCTTTCCGCCTCGCTCCCGTTTAAGCTGCGCCGCGAGATTGAGATTCGCGCTCCGAAGTCGCAGGTTCTCGACTTGGAGTTTTGATATCTGGGTGTTGAGCTCCTCTATTCGAACGGACAGTGTGGAGTTGAGCTTGGTGACGTGCTTGTTCACAAGCAGATATTTCTTCTTGACTGCACGGAATTAGCTGGGTGGACCCAAGCTCGACCAGGACCAGACTCACAGTTCTCAAACTCCATAAGCGCGTCGTTTTGGGCAGCGCATGTCCGTGACTCCCGTCTGGAGGCCATCGTGCCGCGACCGTGGTCGTTGTCGATCCCTTGTTCAACATCTCCATACGGTCACGTGATGATAAGCCTCATGATCACGTAACGCACCGTACAAACAAATCCCGCGCAGCCGGAGCACGCCGACAAATACCCTATCATACTCGAGGTGGTGTGAGATAGTCCTCTGATGTCTGCATTATCTATGGTATGGGACTATTTAATTTGTAATCGTGCAAGGTCTGCTCCGTGGGGGCTATGAACGCACGCTGGTGTCGCAGCGAGAGTTATCAGAGGCTTGGGCTTATCATTACACAGATTCTGCTGCTCTCAGGAGCTAACTTAACTCTTCCTGGCCCCCGCTCTGACTGTAGCTTACAGCAAGGAGGGGTCAGTTGGTAGCATGCAGGAACTATGTGCTTATAGATCCGGTTTCCTGCTGTCTTTAGACTCCGCTAGAACTCTAATTGGCCTACAATCAAGTAGCACATTGAATCTGACACAGCAAGCCAATCCGAGTGTGAAGATACAGTAGTGTGGCCACATCGCACACGTGACGCGCAGCCCAATTTGCATAGCATACGCTGTACTTGATCAATCCCACTTGACCACCACCAGCACAAACCAAGATCTTTACACTACTCATTGCTGCCCTCGTGAGACGAATAATTGAATATGACAGGAAGAAGAAAGCGCATAGAAAATCGGTTGCGGGAGTTTTTAAATATCCCCTCTCGCAGTCATACTCCAGCTCCTCGTTCAGCGGCGGTACCAACGAATCAGAACACGGGTTCTGTTGGTTCATCAAATCAAGTCCAGAATTTACAGGTGCCGGTACACTTACCTACCCAAACTTCTCCGGATCCAACCGAGCAAGCGGAGCCTGGCCCAATCCCTAATCCCATACCGCCGGCTGAAGCTGGTGGCAAATCCAAACCCTCATGGGTCGGTCTAAAAAAATTATTGGATACTCTACAACGGAATTCAAATTTTCTGGGGCCATTTAAGTCTGTGGTCGAAGGATTGGCAGTATGCATGGAACTCCTCGATGTAAGCGTCTATTATCATAGATCGCAAAGTTGTCATTCGACAGCGTTGATCAATTAGTCCGAATCTGGAGATTACGAAGAATACGAGCAGCTCAAGTCCGAGATGGATAGCCTCTGCATGAGCCTATCCGCTCACCTCAACGACTTAAGCACGTCTGCGACGACGAGTAGTGTCATGAACCTCGTCAAGTAAGTAGCAGTTATATGCATCATACACGCAAACTTATGCTCGGAAACAGTGATATCGGACAGCAAGTGCAGTTCCTGGTGACAAAGAAAGATCATAGGAATCAATTATCCCGTTATGAAGCTGCTACAAAAACCACGGAGGTCCTTATAGTTGCCTATCGACGTATCAATTGGTTGCTCAACAGGATGAACGTAGGTATATGTTTGGTAACAACAATAAAAGCAAAATGACAGAACTTGTGTAGATGAATTTGAATATGGAGATGTGGAAGAAACTCGACGAAATAGAGACGGTGCGTGGATTCCGGTACGTGCTGCCACCTGTGCTTATGAATAACAACCATACACCAGGACCGTCGTCTAAACCAGCTCCCTAATTCCGCTGAGGCAAGGTATCGGGCCACAAGAGAAGATGGGCTTCGTCGAGAAGTGTGTACACCAAATACTCGAGTCGAAATCTTGAGCACAATTCAATCCTGGGCGAACAATACAGAGAGTGAGAGGATTTACTGGCTGAACGGTATGGCTGGCACAGGCAAAACTACTATAGCGAGTAGTATATGCGACTATTTGGAACAGATCCAAAGGCTTGCTGGTAGTTTCTTTTGTTCCCGACAGTCGCCGGCCTGCCGAGACGTCAATAGGATTATACCGAGCATCTCGTACCAGCTAGCTATATTTTCTCGCCCGTTTCGCTGTGCGTTGTCTCGTGTTCTAGAGCAGGACTCAGAGGCATACAACCAATCGATCGCGCAGCAATTCACCAAGCTGCTAGCTGATCCGCTGCGTGAAATTCAGGGCGCCTTGCCCGACAACCTCATAGTGGTGGTTGACGCACTGGATGAATGTACCAATACCAATGGCACATCGGAGATACTCAACGTATTAATTTCACGCGCCCAGGAGCTCCCTCTTCGATTTTTTATTGCTAGCCGCCCCGAACCCCAAATAATAGATAAAATGAAGAAGGCGGATGAAAAAATCGAGCTACGTCTACATGATCTTGATCGCCAGATTGTTAACCAAGACATTCGCGAGTATCTCTCTGATCGACTTGGACCGGCCAACTTGTCTTCCTCCGATCTAGAAACTCTCACTATTCGATCCGGTGCACTCTTCATTTATGCCGCGACCGTAGTGCGTTATCTTGGATTTGATAACTTTTCTCGTTATGCCTCGCGACTGTCACATATTCTCAGCTCCTCAAGTGGTTCGCAAAACAGCAGCAATGAAGGGACAGACGAACTCTATACCCAGATACTTGAAGCAGCTTTCACTCAAGACGGGCTACAGGAAGATGAAAACAAGGAGATGGAGATGATACTGCAAACGGTTATATACGCCCAACAACCACTCACCATCCGTGCCATTGCCGGTCTTCTGGACCTAGATGAGAAGCACTCGGTGGTGCCATCATTGCGACATTTTTTGTCCGTCCTTCGCGTTGGAGAGTCCGACGGTTTGATAACTACACTACATGAATCCTTCCCGGACTACATGCTCGATAGGCGTAGATCCAACCGGTTCTGGCGGGATCCAGAGGTTCAGCACGGCCGACTAGTTGAACAATGCATCGATAAATTGATGTCATCACGCATATCGTTCCATGTATGTCAACCGGGGCCATCTCATCTGCTCCATTATGGTGCGGGTGATGGTTATCAAATCGTCGAAAACGCCTTGTCATCAGGCCTAGCTTATGCCTGCTCCTATTGGGCAGATCATCTCGAGCATGTATACTCTTCGGAATCACTTGTTGATACACTCTATTCCATGATAACTAATAGGTTGTTATCATGGATAGAAGTTTTGAACCTCATCAAACGTATACACCTAGGGGACCCGGCCATGCTGAAGCTTCGGGACTGGTACATCGTAAGCGGCTAATAAATGCGGTCTACAGTATTTACCAATGGTGACGTAGAAAACGAATTGCTTAGACAACTCGCCCTCCCTAAACGATTACTATAATAGTTTTGGAAACGCGTATCTTCTACTGTCCAAGTACTCTGACAACATCAAATCCTTGGATTCGTCTATCATGTTATGTAGTCGTGCGATCGCACTTACCTCTGAAGAGCACCCAGATATGCCATTGTACCTGAACAACTTAGGCCAGGCATATTCGATGAGATCCAAGTCAACCGGGGATCCCGACCAATCAAAGAAGGCAATAACATATCTTAACAAGGCTGCCAAATTATGCCCCATGTCCCACTCGAGGCGGCCCTATATCTTGCAGAATTGCGCAGGTGCACATCAAGAGCTCTGCCGAACCAGTAAGGAATTCGATGGACGCAAAATTGCGATAGAGCTACAGGAGCAAGCAGTTGAGCTCCTGCCAGACGATCATCCAGACAAAGCCGAATTTCTCTGGACGCTAGGAAACCACTATCTACGCAGGCACGGTGAATTGGCCCTAGAAGCATTGAGAGTCTATAAAAGGGCAGCAGAAATACCCACAGGATGCCCATACTACAGGCTCCAAGCATCGATAGCCTGCGCTCGAATCTCTGAAGCATATCGCCGGCTCCATGGGGACCCAATTGAGGCGTGTTGCCTTGGATTTCGTGTACTCCCTATGGTTATCCAGCAACACGCATACGGTGAACAGGACTCGCTTGCTGTCATCATGAAAGATTTTACTGGGCGAGCAGTGGCGTTAGCGATATCAGCGCAAAAGTATGAGCTCGCAATAGAGTGGTTTGAGCTTGGGCGCTGTCTAATCTGGCGACAAATATCTCCCTCAACTACAATGCCCTTCGGTTTACAGACTGTTTATTCAGAGGCCGTGTCGTGTCTCCCAAACTTGGGTTTATTATGCTGCACATCTTTGTTCCAGTCGCACAGAGATCAAACTGGATATCACAGGGAGAGCTTACTAGAGGTGGCCCAGTATCATCGGGGTTTAAGTCTTGCTGGAAAATGCGAAGAAAATGACGTATTATCTCAGCAACCATGTGAATATGGGATGAACTCTAACTTGTGCGGCGCCATTACATCTAGTTTGCATTTGAAAGATAGTATTGTTGTTGCACTAAACACACACACAAGTCGTAGCGATGCACTTGTAATACGCCCCCGAATTGGAACAATTTCAAGTGTCTCGTTAGGATCGGGCTACACGAGCTACCTTATATTAACAAAGATTTATGGAAGGAGCAGTATTACCGGCAGTAGTAACTGTGGGCGTAAAGTTACCCCGACTCTTCCCAAGCTTGAGACATATAAGGAAGTATTAGGTTATCTATGGAGTGTTATTGTGCGGCCCGTGCTCGATAGTTTAGGGATTATTAGTGTGGGTCAACGACAAACTTTCTGTTGTGCCTGCTCTGTAATGTTATCTAACATGACTCCTTATAGGATCTACCACCAAGCAATAATCTTCCGCATATAATCTGGTGCCCTTCTGGTCTACTGGCATTTGCATCACTCCACGCTTCCGGCGATTACTCGAAGCCAGACAGCATCCTTTCAAATTACGCGGTCACATCTTACACTCCCAACCTTAGCTGTCTGATTCGCTCCAACTTGCCCTCCGTACCCTTTTCGAGGATTCTGGCTGTTGGCTATGATCTAAACAAATTATCAAAAGCGAGGTCTGAGCTAGACTTGATCCAACAAAGGTTTGGGAACCATCGATGCACCCGTCTAGAAGAGGAAAACGCACGTCCTGAAGCTGTGCTAGAGGCTTTGGACAACTGTCAATGGGTTCACTTTGTTTGCCGCGCGGGGCGAGTTCTGTCAAACCCTCTGAAAAGTGGGCTGCTACTACATGATAGGTGCCTAGACCTAGCCTCAATTATAAAGAGTCCCATCAAAGGTGGCCAACTTGTATATCTTTCTGCATGCGACACTGCAACAGCCCATCCTGATCTCCCAAACGAAGCCCTTCATTTGGCAGCTGGATTTATTAACAAGGGTTATTCAAGTGTGGTCGCCACAAGGCATTCCATTACTGAGGACGACGCTGTTCTGGTTTCTTCCAAATTTTACCAGTATATGTTGGAAGATGGCGTTCCGGATCACCGAAAAGCTGCGATTGCATTGCACAAGGCGGTAGCGCATCTACGTGAGTGTGTTGGGGTCGAAGAATACGGGAGATGGGTGCCGTTTGTGCATTATGGATACTGAATCTATTAGTCTAGTTAGCTATATAGAATCCGCTAATACAGTCACCTTGCTTGCTAGGTCCCTCCCCCCCCATAAATGAGTCGCCAGGGACTGACGGGTTTTAAGGGCCCTATTAGTAAGCGTACCCTAGCCAAATAGAAGCTTGGCGCTTGTCGTTGCCAACCTCGTCTCCACGGGTGAACATCCAATATATGTAAAGTTTACCCGTAGATGAGAGGAGTGTGTCGCGAAATTTCAGCAGCCGATCGGTGGGCTCGAGTGCCCATACTGCGAGACCTGCAAGACTGCAAGAGGTGAAACAATTCACAGCTAAGGCTCCGATATGGGTAGAGTTAGCTAAAGCACAGGAGGCGCAAGGCCAGAATGGATTGGGCTCTCAAATTGAGGAGATAGAGCCTGTGGATGACGACGTTCGACTGTTCTGGCACCGATCGTTGCACGCCACTTTTGTCGTTTAACCCTTGCTCATGCATCGTCAACGGCGCCGTCAGGCGCCGTTGACGATGCGTGTGCTAGATAATGTTGAACTATCGGCAATATAATGTTAGCAAGCTCATGTATTGATATAGTGATAACTACAAGGACCGAGAATGTCAATTCATGGAATCGAACGACTCGTTAACTTGGTTTGGAGTTTACATCCTAGCTCTATGCGCCCAAGAGACAAGGCAAATAGACCGCTTAGTTGCCATGGGTTCAGCCGCAGAGTTCACCCAAGACTAAAATGTATTCATAACTGTGCTGTGTTTGGAATCAGCCCCCCGATAAATTAGCTCGAGTGTTGAGTGACGTCGATTCCCCTCTCATGGGTAGTATGAGAGGAATAACGATGATGACCGAATCCATTAGTTGTATGCCGCTAAGCAGTCTCGCAAAGACCCAAGGTCCGGTCTAGTTCAAATCAAGGAGGATAACAATGAGATATGTTACGGTGTATCTTGATTTCTAAACCTTTTGGCAAGCAAGGTTACCGCCCGGGCACGGGCACCTCAATATTACATGTGTTAAGCATTCAACTGAGAGAACTATATGTGGTTTAAGAACTACCAGCTTGTTCTCGCATCTCAATCCGGATAAGCCTTGGATGCACTGCTCGTTATAATTGAGATTCCGGATATATAGTGCCATCATTTAATTGTAGGAGAAATAACGACCGTTTATTGGTGGCGTGAGTAGGCATCACGTGCGCATTGGACTGACCCACTAACAACCATGACCATGTATTCTCGTGCGGCAATCACTGTATCTCATATCATACTACACCGACCTGCTACCAACTCGGCGCGTCTAACTGCGTTGATCGGAACCTCTCGGGGAGCATCCAGGCTGGTCCAGACGTCTCCCGTGCGAAACTCTCGATACCTGTCAACATCCCCAGTCATCCGGGTGGGCGCAGTCCTGGCCCATGCGCCGACTCAAGCCGATCTAGAGGCTACGGAAGAGTTTAGTGAAACAGAAATAATACCCCGAGAAGTGGCCAGCTTGAATATCACAGACGCGGCAGCAGAGGTGCGTGACCCTAATCGCGGTTCCTGACCCAGTTCAATCACTCAGATGACATCGAGTAGCAATTGCGAAACATCTCGATGCGGGAAAATGATGAAAATATTGCTCTTCGCGTGCTGGTTGAATCAGGAGGGTGTCATGGGTATCAGTACAAGCTGGAACTGACGTCGGAACGACAGCCAAGCGATTAGTGAGCCTATGGTTTGCCGATTCGGTGCGTGCCATCCCTTGGCTGAGCTTACGTTACAGTCACTTTGTACGTCCGCCTACGACACCTGGTCGCGTGGGTGTCGTCATTGACCCTATATCTCTGCCGTTGCTCAAGGTGAGGCGTATCCAATGTGACAAAGGAGATTTGACGAGCGAGATTAGGGCTCGACTATCGACTTTGCAACTGAACTCATTGGGAGTTCGTTTCGAATACTGGAAAACCCACAGGCGACGGGCAAGGGGTGTGGGTGCGGTGTGAGCGTAGAATTGAAGACGTAATGTAATTAGCCATTTATCGAATGTGCACATAAAAGTCGAGACCAGATGTGCGACCGCAAACGCCGGGCTTAGTCAGCTGAGCTCATAATTCGGTCCTGATCGAACGACCTGAGCATTGTGGTGAGACCGACTCGCAGCCTCCCACGACAATGCCCCCTGTCCCGCGTACGTCCCCCGCGACGAGCGAGAGCATCCCCGCCCACTATGTCCACACCACTGCCGGTCACTTTGTCGACGCTGCCGGACGAGTGCTGCTCCTTCGCGGCGTGAACCTCAGCGGATCCACCAAAGCGCCGCTTGATCGCCCAACCCAACGAGATTCGGACGTCTGGGACGTTGCCGAAGCGGGTGGCGAGAGTTTTGTTGGTCGGCCGCTCAACCTTGACGACGGCACAGCCGATGTACATCTCGCCCGACTCCGTGCCTGGGGATTCAACTGTCTGAGATTTGTGTTTACATGGGAGGCATTGGAACACGAGGGACCGTACGTCGCTACTTTTTTTATTTGGACTGGGTGCTGATACTTGGCTTGCAGTGGAAAATACGACTACGAATACATTAAATACACCATTCGTGTGCTGCGCCGATGCGCGGCCTTTGGCTTTAAAGTATATATGGATCCCCATCAGGACGTCGTAAGTAGGCATTTCTCCATTTGGAACAACGCTAACAAAACTCGCAGTGGTCTCGTTTCTCCGGCGGGTCCGGCGCCCCGTACTGGACGCTCCTCGCCTGCGGTCTGAACCCGCGTAACTTCACTGCAACCCAAGCGGCGCTTGTCCATTTCGAACAACCCGACCCGGCCGCGTACCCGGCCATGATCTGGGGCACAAACTACAGCCGATTCGTCTCCCAGACCATCTTCACCCTGTTTTTCGCCGGTCGGGATTATGCTCCACGCTGTATCATCGATGGCGTCAACATTCAAGACTGGCTCCAACGGCATTTTATCAACGCGTGCGGCGTGCTGGCTGATGCGATCAAGTCTGCTGGAGACCTCTACGACGTATGCATCATCGGCTGGGACAGCATCAACGAGCCAGGCGAGGGCTTTTTGGGTATCCACGACCTCAACGTTGTCCCACCTCACCAGTCGCTTAAAAAGGGCACGTGCCCCACTCCGGCTCAAGGGATACGGCTAGCGAGCGGAATTCCTCAGACGGTCGAAAACTGGGCGTTTGGAGCGTTGGGCCCGAAGCGAGACGGCTACGTCACGATTGACCCTGCAGGCCGAACGGTCTGGAGCAGTCCAGGGACCGAGGAGGATGCTGGTGACGGATCCGGTGATAGGATTAACCGACGGTGGGGATGGAGACGTGCCGCGTCGTGGCCGCTTGGCAAATGCATCTGGGCTTTGCATGGCGTATGGCCTGGACCGGACGCGGCGGCCCACAAGGGCGAGATACCGATCCTCAAACCAGACTATTTCGCGAGCCCGCCGTTTGATCCTTCCCGTGGCGTTGTTTTCGTCGCGGATTACTGGCGGCCGCATTGGCGAGACTACATTGCGCGCATCCGGCAAGCGCAGCCCGAGGCTATCTTTTTCCTCCAGCCTCCAGTCTTTGTACAGCCTCCTCCACTTGACGACGAAGATTTCAGAGGCCGTGGGGTGTACAGCGCACATTATTATGACGGCCTTACGGTATGTTGTCTTATTTTTAGTCGTGTGACACAGCCTGACATATCTCCGCAGTTGATGACCAGACACTGGAACTGGTTCAATGCCGATGCTCTCGGTCTCCTTCGAGGGAAATACTCATCGGTCCTCGGCGCACTCCGAATCGGCGAGGCAGCTATCCGAAAATGTCTACGGGACCAGCTTGGAATGTTCAAGGATGATGTCCGAGATATCCTTGGCCCGTACCCGACGCTCATCGGCGAGATTGGCGTTCCATTCGATATGGACGGCAAGCGCTCCTATGGGCTGGATGGGAATGGGGGCAAGTACATCGGCGATTATACCAACCAGACTCGGGCACTCGATTGCAGCCTGAACGGCGCCGATGGGACGAACATGATCAACTGGACGTTGTGGACGTACTGCCCCGACAACTCGCATGTATGGGGAGACGGGTGGAATCTCGAGGACCTTTCGCTCTGGAGCGCAGACGATGCGGATCGAGATCGAGGAGCCGGTCAGGGCTTCCTCGTCGAGAGCTCTCAAGCAGACTTGCTCGGTCGGGATCGACGAGACGGTAGCCTGAGCGTCATAGAAGACGAGGAGTCTCGAAACCGAAGTGAGTCCACCCTCGGCACGCTCGGTATGGTCCCCATGACGGGCATGACGCTGCAAGCCCAGCCACGTGCGCAACCCACGATGACGACAACGAAACGACCCACTTGCTCGTCTCCAGAACCTGACTTGCGCATCTCGGCCGATCGGCTCTACGACTTTATGACCGTCGGGGCTCGTGGTGTCGGCGCTCTCGCGCGACCATGGCCGATTGCGAGTGTGGGTACGCCGACGAATCTGGATTTCGAGATCTCGAAAGCCAAGTTCGAGTTGAAGATCAAGGTCGGCCCTGCAGATCGTGTATGGGGAGGACGAGAGCCGATCAAGATGGAGACGGATGACGAAGAAGACGAGGAGCTCGGAACCGAGATTTACATCCCTCTCGTGCACTTTGCCGCTGATTCTGCTTTCGAGGGTGGTGTACAAGTGTGTCCAGACGAGACCCCCCAACCCCGAGAGGCGACGCTGGAGGACGACGAGACGCTCGTTGCGCATTCGAGGTCGCAGAGCAAAAGCTCTGGGATTGGTGAAGATGGAGAGGCTGGCCCAGGGCAGAAGAAGCGGCGAGGGACGACTGCCACACTTCGACGAGCACGGGCGAACACGGTTGGAACTCTTGCTCCTATCCTCGCGGCTACAACCGAGCCCTCTCCTTCATCGATCCCGCTCAGCGCACAGAGCATCATGGGCACACTCGTCGAATCAGAAATGCTCGCACTCGAGGTCGAGGTCTCTGAAGGCAAATGGGCTGTGGATGGACAAGTGTTACGATGGTGGTACGATGTTCCGGGCGAAGGCGAACCTGAAAAAGAGGTGGTGATCAAAGTTAGGCGAAAGGGAGGACCGATCAAAGGTGTTATGCGTGGCTTTTCGGGAATGGGTCCGGATGGGGCGAGCATAAGGAGCAATCGGTCGACTGGTGGATTGTGGGAGGCGATATGTCCGCCTGGCGGGTGTGTGATTGCGTAAAGTGGATAATTATGACTGGGACGATTGACGATACGATAATCTCCTGATGATTGATACCTTTTTTTCTCTTGTTTACTGCACTTGTAGAATATATTGATGAGTATTGTCGATTGGTTGCTGTGTTTGAAACGTGTGCTTGATTTGTGCGACTGGCACTATACTAGTTTCAGTACCCGCTTGACAAGTTTATTTGAGCTATGCTACACTTTATACCACACAATTATTCATCCAACGCTATTGATTCGGTGCATGGAAATACAGCCCATCATACTTTAACATTGGCGGAAATCACTTTAGAGCGGGAATCGGCTCCAACGACGGATGTCCATGACTCTCCGTGAACAAACCGGGTGAAGTCGATAACTGTGCGGTGACGCACACCGTGCCGGGACATGTGCACAAGTGAACTATCGATCTTTCTCATCTCAGGAGGCAGCCACACCACTAGTCTCCCATCTCCAGCAATTACCCATCCAGGCGAGTCGGGATCAAGGTTGTTCAGGAGCTGGGCAGCTGATACCAATCGTTTGTTGTTGGACGAAGATTTGAGCGTTGGAATGCGAGTATCTGCTAGCCTAATCTTTTAACGGTACTAACGAAACTAACGGAACATAAGGACTAACCTGACACATACGAGACAGCGGCGGTGGGTGTCGTAAATGGCTCCAAGTCCCAAATACGTATCCCGTCGAAAGCGCCCGAAGCGATGCGACGCCCATCTGAAGAAATCTTGATGAAAACGGTCAAGCCTGGCTGGCCAAGAAGCGGACAGAGCAATGCAGCACCCGTTGCCATGTCCCACACTCGTATGGTCTGATCGAAGGAGCCTGAAATGAGGTGTCTGTCATCGGACGAGAAAACAACCTCAGACACTGGTCCAGAATGCCCGGTCAGTGGATCAAACACCTTCTTTCCCGTTTCTATATCCCAGACGGTAACCGTATGATCCCGGGAGCCGGAGGCGGCTCTGCGCCCGTCGTATGAAAGGGTGACGCGCGTAACATTATAGCCAGAGTGGCTTTTCATGGTTGCAGACGCTGTTCCTCCTGTCTCCATGTCGCATACAAGGCATATAACCTGGGATAAGTAATACCCTGCTACAATTAAGCGCTGCCTGCTAGGAAGAAATCGAACCTGCTCTACTGAGTCCATAATGCTGTCAAATGGGTAGGTAGCGGTTTCCCCAGTGCTAGAGTTCCATGCACATATCCCGCTCTCTCTTCGCCCGACCGCTATCGCATGTCCATTCGACGAAACCACAATGTCAAATATAGTTGTGAAATTGGTTTGCAGTGGCTCTAGAAGTCGTTCCCCAGATTTTGCATCCCACTTGTGTATTGTGCCGCCTTCGGATACACAGAAAATAGCTGTATCGTCTGGCGAAAATGCAACAAGTCTTATACCATGAGAAACACCGTCGAGAGGTGCAAGCATTGCGCGTCCTGTTTCAGTATCCCAGATGCGTACAGTTCGATCTTTGTGACCTGATATTACGATGCTGCCATCAGAGGAGATTGCAATACACTTCACTTCATTCAAGCGGCCATATGGATCCCCGTTTGTCGGGTATACTACTTTGATTTCAGTAGAAGAGATCGTACTCCATATACGAACGGTTTTGTCGTTGGACCCAGAAACGATGTAATCACCATTTGGAGAGAATACCATGGAACGAATTTTACCGGTGTGCCCAGCAAGTGGACCAAGTACCATAGCACCAGTGTCTACAGTCCGCGCAAATATCGAATTTTCTCTAGAACTCAAGCATAAGAACTCGCCGCTGGGGACAAAGGCAATGGACTCGGGGGCTTCTGATGCCATCATCGACTTGATTTCCTCGCCTGTCTCTGAGGACCACATCCTCAATTGGTGTTCATCAGTTCCAGAAACAATTCGACGGCCACATGAAGAATAAGAAACCGACGTCACATAACCCTCATGCGGGGATTTTTCCGAGTTCAGTATGGTTTTGTGGGTGTCTGGGTCCCATATACGCATGATACAATCGTCCGAGCCAGAAGCCAATTGACGGCTGTCAGGAGAAAAACATAAACAGCGAACGGAATCATCGTGCTTCAACGGCTCCTTTATCAAATTGCCATTCCGGGCGTTCCAAATGCGTATTGTTGCCTCCGATCTCGCTGAACCAGAAGCAATCAAGTGGCTGTTGGGAGAGTATGCGACACATGTGATAGGAGATAAGTGGCCGTTGAGTGGCCCTAGGACCATCTCTCCATTTTGCGCATCCCATATGCGCAATGTACAGTCTTCGGAGCCTGAGACAATCTGCCGGCCGTCGGGAGAAAAGGTGATACATGTGACACACCTCGAGTGGCCTTCGAGTGCTGCACATACTGCTTCACCAGTAGCTAGATTCCATATGTATACCTTCCCGTCCTCGCATCCAGAGACGATCCATTCCCCGTCAGGTGAAATCGCCACCGCGCGCACTGCGCTGGATACAGATATACTACGAATGCACGTCGGCCAATCTGCCTCTCCTCCTTGCGCGACTTCGAGCAGGTTCGGAAATTGCTTGCTCATGCGCCGATAGATATGTGATTCAGTGGGCGCAAAGGCAAGGGCAGATATGTATAGGTGAGGCGTGCTAGCGGAGATGGTATCGTAAAAGGTGAGCACGAATCGATATGTATCGTTTGCTATTGCACTGCTGTCCTTTATGCTATGCTAAATAAACCGTTAATTGCCCGCAAGGTGCACATGTCGCACTACATACATTGTTGCACCATTTTACAACCTGCATTAAGCTAGTGGGTGCGGCGCTAAGTCGGCCAAGTAGGCTGAGAACTTCGATCCAGTACAGCAGCTGTGGTTTGGACATGAAATCGCGCACGAGCGGAGCAAGAGTATGAGGGTGTGCCTCAACAAGATGGCTCGTCCAATACAGACACGCGTAACTCAGCTGAGTGCTAATTGTGCGTTGAACTCGTACATTGAGGTCAGGAATGTTCCGGTTCAGTGTGTCCGAAGTTTCCAGTCCACATATATTAAATCGAAGTTCGGACATCATCACCTTCAAGCACCGCTCTGCAATGATTCTATTTTGCTCTGCAAGGTCGATGCATAGCTCGTTGGAGCGGTTACGGTCGACGATGAATTCCATGAAAGAAGGGTGCGAGAGACGAATGGCCCCATCGAGGCTCTTATCCGTGTATAAGACAGCGGCAAGTCTATCGACAACTCCTTGTAGTACCTCCGAGGAGGCGTGCTCCCCCATTAGCGCTACTAGGCTATGCACGGATAGTGCGCTCCGCATGGATGTGACCACAATCGTGCCAAGGCAGCTTCGCACCTCGTTCATGTCTTCTTCGTCCCCGATCGTCTCCTGCGCGGTCAGGATAGTCTTGTAAAGGTTGTCAATAGCTCCCAGAGGGCTCCCCTCTGTCAGGAGTAACAGCCTCCTCAGCTTGTTAAGTCCTGTTAGTACGTATGCGCATGCAGTTCCTGCCCAGATGAAAAGTCCGTTCGCACGAGTAGCCACAAGATCGACTGCGTTAGTGGGCCATCCTCTGACCGAGTTCAGTGGTTCAAATTGCTGCTGTACGAAGAGTCGAATATCCGTGCTCGCATCGTACTGTAGCAGATCAAACTCCGTATACCATCCTGGGTTTGCGTTCCGAAAGTAACGTCTGATGTCTTCGTGTGGTCTACTTGTGACAATAATTCTCAGAAACGGTGCAAGCCGCGAGATGTCCCGCAAGCACATCAGTAGTTGACGTCGCGTTATAGCATCCTCGCATTCGTCGAGAGCGTCGATAATCACAGCGAAGGTCTGCTTCGGCAGCTCCGCCTGTGATACTGATCTCCACGGTTCGGTCACCAGAATATCGTATAACTGTTGTATGTGCTTCGAGTGTAGTGCGATATTTTTGCAGATTACGTGAGCCACGGCCGAACCGTAGGCATCCCAGCGCTGAGCAAGCTCGCAGACTATTGTCATCAGCACGCGTCGCGGATCGCGTAGATCGGGGCTGTCTTGCTTGCAGAAGAAGCTGCATACAAGTGCACCAATGTCGTCGAGTTGCTTGCAGACAGATGTCATGATAGAGCTTTTGCCGAGGCCAGCGAGCCCGTGAACCCACGCGAGCCTCACTGGCTCATTACTCCCCTGAGCCCAGGCGACCAGGGTATCTATAATTCTGACACGAGTGCCATCGAGACACTGTCGAGAGGTGTTATAGCTTGCGAGCTCTACCGGCCTGAGCTCTTTGAGCCTCTCTCGTCGCCCTAATCAGAGGTTAGAATGTCTCCCTTGGAACGGACATGAGAAGGACGCACTATACAACTCGCTTGAACGAAGGTTCTGTGCACCGATTCTTTCGTTGAATTCTCTCCTCAGTCGTTCCGAACGTTTCACCAACATATCCACCTGTCTCTGCGTTCCCGAGCTTAGAAAGCTGCTGCGCGCACGCTCTGAGTGGCACATGATTTCGTTGGGTATGAATAATATTATAAATTGACGCCAACATACCTAACCTATTGTTGGGCTGAGTTCCAAGCACAAATACCAGCACATCTTCAATGAGCCTCAGCATGTCCATCACCGTCTCTTTAAGATTCGTCTCGGCAATGCTCCTGACCGACTCGATCGTTGGTATGGTTATAGAGAGATCTTCCAGTAGATCTTCGAGCATTTCGTCCTCTTTTTCCTGTGATTGAAGATTCTGCAACATGTAACCATTCAACCATATTAGGGCAACCGATGAGTCAAAGATCTGAACCTGCCACAGCGCACCTCCCAAGCTTTGACGCATACCCAGACTGCAGCCTTAGCCCCACCTGTAGGATCTAACTATTTAATCCTGTTGTAAGCGAAATTTTGAACTGCGTATTGCGGTTGCTAGCTCACGTCAAGCATGATGTTGCTGAGCGCCGACGTCTTCTCGAATACCTCCCCTATCTTTCTAGCCTTGATTCTTGAGCCCTGTTTTCTTTGCAGCATTTTCGCATGTTCTAGTGCTTCGGAATACGCTTGTTCGATCTTGTGAATATATGTCAACACCTTCTCATAACCGAAACCAAGCCGTTCCACTCACCGATTCGTTTCCCATGACTTGTATATGCACTTTGAACATAGGTTTACCACCATCGTTAGACTCAGTTTCTGACGCGTTGTTAAGTTTAGGCTAGTGAATGAAGAGAGGCCCATCCCACCTATCGCGAATGAATCCATAGCATTCGACTGTGACACTTGGTATTTGGCATAGCCCAAACGGTCTTTGGTGAGTGTATGTCCTTCTTTAACCTGAACAGTTATCCATGAACCATCATGCACATCGCTATAAAAGTTATGTTTTGTATTATTTAGACATTTCAGGATATCCCATCCGGTACGGTATATATGACATACCATGACGCGTAGAGATCCTTCCACTCCAATGTTTTTCCTTTTCCTATTCGTTTTAACTTATGTACTCTGGTGCCATCTGCATCGATCTCGCCGCCAATGTCATACTTCGATTTTGGAGGTTGCAGTTTGATACCTGAACAACCGCATGGAAGGTTATAACCAAGCAGCCGGCAGATCATGGGAAAACGCACCTTGTATACGATGGCGAAACGTAGGCCGGCTATCGGTAGGCCGCTGCGAAGCCATGATGGCAGTCAAGGGCAAGGATATGACACGATTGGGTGGCACTTGCAAATTTCCAATTGGAACTTCCAGTTGTCATCTGAGTGACAGTTTGGGGCTTGGCTACATCATTTTGGTCAGTTATAGCCTGTCCGAGTGCGAGTCGCGAGAGCCTCGCCAGGCTAAAAGAACACTTGCAGAATGTGTTTTGACCTAGCGAGTACTCCTTTGGCTTAATTTTGTTCACCGGCCCCTTTCACGATTACGCCAAACCACTAGAGGCAGCTGTAACCGGTTACCGACGTTGTTACGGTCACGCTAAATACCCGCTAGCTTTCTGTATATTTTGTGCGGTACAGCGTAATAAGGAGCGATTGGTTGTTCGTTCTCGTTTGGTCGTGCCTATCTCCGAGCACTCGTTAGTCATTATTGCTATTTATGGCTGGTTGCAAAGGCCGAAGCTAATCAAAGAATAAACGCCGAGGTGTCGAAACACCGTTTTCCACACCTCGGCGTTTATTTTTTGACTAGGCAAACTCTACGCACTACACCTCACGCTCTTGTCCCTTTCTCTATCTCTCGTTCTTTCACCCTTCAGTACATTATTCTAATCGCCTACTCTCACTCCATTGCATATATGCGCACAATCGCAGAAGTACACCTCTTCTTCTCTTACTCATATTTTCCTTTTCCTGTTCGATGGCCCCGGCTGCATCATCTATGTTTGCATGGCTGCCTGCGGCGGTCATACTGCAGTTCAGAACCGCATATACTGCGCATATATCGACCCGACTCGAGTAATGGCTGACCTACCAACTCAATACATAATTCCATTATACTCCACCACATGCAACAATCTTCTACATAGATCTCGGATTGTTAGCCTTAGGACATATCAGATGACTCTGCCACCAGATATAGGTTGTGGGGCATAGATCCAGAAACTCACCAAGTTCAAACAGGGGAACACGGCTAGAAGTAGACAGCTAATCATCAGCCCAGAAAGCGAGGAAGGAGTATATCTTTAAATGATAGAGGTCCGTATCATATTTGTGGCGCGTTGGACGTAGCCAGTGGAGGGGGCATTGCTGATACTTGGCTGGCAGTAAGTCGAGTCATGTGAATCCGCTTTGATTACCGGCCCTTTTTGTAACTTGCCCTAGGCCTTTTCCACTGCACGCCGTGTTTACCTCTGCAAGCCTCGCGTTTTCCTTGTAATTTATGCTGTCTCGCACCTTCTGTCGCCTTGTTTCTCTCTGTACGGTTCGACCATGTGTTCGTGTAGAATGTTAAATACGTATTCAAAAAAAAGACGAATCATGTGACTTGTGTTCGTGTAAGACCTTGAATATGCATGCCAAAAAAAAGAAAGCCGAGCTATGTAACTTTATTGAACATTAATTGTACCAACGACAGCATTCTGCGTTCTATTACATTCTGCTGATATTAGTTGCCTCATTTTCTCTCCATCCACCTCCCACTTGTGTGCCTGTTCGTCACACGCGCCCTTGTTCTTTCCGGGGTGGTGCTACGCCCAGCCGTTACGATCCCACTCGCGGTCTAGGTGGGTCCGGGCCATAATTCGCTCTCCCGAACCACCGCGCAAGCCATCCCGGATCGAAACATGTTATGTGTGCGCTTCATTGAATCGATTATATTCTATACTCCTACTCGTGCGATGATACCAGCGAACGACCAGGTCGAGTACGTGACCGCATACACTCACGTTACTTAATTCCACATTGTCCATTCGATGGAACATGAATTATATTGTGTAATCTATATTATAACTGCCTCCTAAGGACTAAGGTAATCACATTCCACGCTCTTCGATCTTTTGTGGTGCTAGCCTTGCCGCGTGATACAGGTTGCTGGGGGGAAGTGCCGCGCTTGTACTTATCAACTATGTAAATGAAATACTTTCTGTGTGAGGGGTCTCACTAGCCTATCTTTTTGTTCACTGCTGTAAGATTCATAGAGAAGAAAATAACATTCACACAGGACAATCAAATCTACTTTTTGTAATATAATCGACATCACTGGGTTGCCTTTAGACTCCTCGCCGATCCCACCACGGATGTCCACGACTCTCCATGAACAAACTTACTGAAGTCAATAACGGTACGCTGACGCACGCCCCGCCGCGACAGATGCACGAGTGAGGCATCAGTCCACCTTATCTCGGTCGGAAGCCACAGTACTGGTCGGCCGTCAGCCGCTCTTACCCATCCAGATAAGCTGGAGTCGAGACACTGGGTAAGCTGAGCCGCTGACACTAGCCCCTTGCCGTCCCTTGAAGATCTGAGCATTGGAATGCGAGTATCTGTTGTTTTTCGGTTAACAACTATGAAAAAGCTGTGAAACATAATAACTTGCCTGATATATATGAGGTAGGTGCATCTGGCGCTGTGAAAAGTTCGACATCCCAGGTACGTATACCGTCAGGAGCACATGAGGCGACACGACGCCCATTTGCGGAAATAGCAATTGAAAATTTCCATCCCGAATCCGTATGACCCAATAGCGGACGGAGAACTGTGGCGCCTGTTGCGATATCCCATATACGTATTGTATGATCGAAAGAGCTTGATACGAGATATCTGTTATCAAATGAAAAAGCAACCGAAACCACACCCGCCGAGTGCCCCACCAGTGGATCAATCACTTTCTGCCCCGTTTCTGTGTCCCATATCAGGATTGTACGGTCTCGGGAACCGGAGGCAGCTCTTCGTCCATCATACGAAAGCGTGTCGCACGAGACTTCATGAGTGTGGCCTTTTAAGAATAATTTGGTTGTTTCTTTAGTCTTCAGGTTGCATACAGCGCACAGGACCATAAGTTCGAGTGAGAGACGGCACAAAACAGCTAATTTTTGTCTGTCTGGAAAGAATGCAAGGGATGTTACTGGTTTTCCGAAGTCTATCAAAGGATCGAGGGTAGTTTCGCCAGCAGTGGAGTTCCATATCCGTACTTCGCCATCATCTGACCCGGTAGCTGACATATAGCCATCAGGAGAGAAAGCAATCGCCGAGATGGCTGTGGAATGGCCTCGTAGTGGCTGCAAAACAGGATTTCCGGATTTGGCATCCCATGTGTGTAACGTGCCACCCTCGTAACCACAGAAAATGATCCTATCGCTGGGAGAAATCGCGACGAAACTTATAGGTTCCGAAGGGCCCTCAAGTGGCCCAAGGACCGCAAAGCCTGTCTCGACATCCCATACACGCACAGTGTGGTCCCTGGATCCCGATACTACGAATCGGCCATCAGAGGAAATTGCAAGGCAAGTTGTTCCATGCATGTATTCATTCGAATTCGTGTTTGTTACGACTATTTCACTGGTACTAGTAGATGGAGCTGTGCTCCAAACCCGAATAGTTCTGTCCTTAGATCCTGAAACAATGTGATGACGGCTAGGCGAGAAGGCGATCGAGCAAATTTTATCGGAGTGGCCATTGAGGGGACCAAGCTCCACCATGCCAGTCTCCGTATTCAGAACAAGGATGGATTTTCTCCAGGAACTTAGCAGCGGGTACGCATTACGAGCGAAGGGAGCAGTGGAGTCGAGCGCAGTTGGTGATACAGTAAATACTTTAATCGTGCGGCCCGTTTCGCCACAGCGCACAATTACTTGCCCAAAGTCGGTTTTGGATACGATTCGACGACCACACGAAGAAAAGCTGATTGACACCACCCAACCATCATGTACAAAATGTTCCGACCCGAGTATCGTGTCCCCCGTTTCCAGGTCCCATATGCGCATAAAACAGTCCCTGGACCCAGAAGCGACTTGACGACTGTTAGGCGAAACTGCTAAACAGAAAACTTCATCCTTGTGTCCCCTCAATTCTTCACCGATTCTTTCACCAGTGTGGGCATTCCAGATTCGCACCGTTGTGTCATGGGAGCCCGAGGTAATGATGCGACCGTCGGGGGAGTATGAAACGCAAGTAACAGTATCTGAATGACCTTCCAGCGCTCCGAGAACTATTTCTCCTGTCTCGACATCCCAGACACGTAGTGTGTGATCCTCAGACCCAGAAACGATACGCCGGCCGTCAGGAGAAACAGAAACACATGTCACGCACATTGAATGGCCTTCGAGCGGCGCACGGATCGCCTCGCCAGTCCAAAGATCCCAAATGCAAACCTTTCCGTCTTCGGATCCAGACACAATCCATGTTCCGTCAGGCGATGTCGCCACTGCGCGTACCCCACTAGATACAGATATGCTACGGATACATGTCGGCCAATCCTTATCCGCTCCTTGTAATACTTTGAGCAGGTTTGTAAAGTATCCGCGCATGTATTGGGATATAAGCGAATTGGCTGGTGCAAGTGCAAGAGCAGATATGTATAAATGAGGCGTGCTCATGGAGATTGCGTCGTAGAAAGCGAGCACGAATCGATAGGCATCATTCGCCATATTGCAGCAATCTTGCATGTTGTTCTAAGTGGCAGAATAAGCGTCTTGAATATACATACGCACTTCGTGACTTACGTCAGTACACCATTTTAAGGCCCTCAACAAGTTTGCAGGTGCCACACTGAATCTCCCAAGTAGGCTTAATGCTTCGATCCAGTAAATTAGGTCTACACTGAACAGGAATCTGCGCAACAGAGGTCCAAGAATGCCGACCTGGGCTTCAGCAAGATGGCTAGACCAATATAGACAGGCATAAGCCAGCTGGGGGCTGATTGAATTTTTCACCCTTTCATTTAGGTCCGGTACGTCTCGATTTAGTTTATCAGAGGTCTCCAGGTTGCATATGTTGAATTTCAACTCAGATTCCATGACCTTCAGGCACCGCGTGGCGACCACCGCGTTCTGTTCTGTAAGATCGACGCATAGTTCCTTCGAGCGATCTGGATCAGTAATGTAGTCCATAAATGAAGGGTGCGAGATTCGAATCGCCCAGTCGAGCTCGCCATCCACGTATAAAATTGCAGCCAGTTTGTCTACTGTTCCTTGCAATGCGTTCCTGGAAGCCTTCTCGCCCATTAGAGCCGCGAGGGTAGTCACAGATAAGACGCTGCGCATAGAAGTTGCTACTATTGCACCAAGAGTACTACGCATTTCTTCTACGCACTCCTCGTCGCCTATCGTCTCCTCTGTTGTTAGAATCGTCCGGTAGAGGGCATCGATCGCGGTAAGGGGCTTTCCGTCCGTAAGAAGCCTGAGCCGCTTGAAGTGATCCAACCCGGTGAGGATGTATGTGCACGCTGTTCTCGCCCATATGAACAGTCCGTTTGCTCGAGCAACAACTCGATCCGCAGCATCGGAAGGCCATTCTTCTGTCGAAGCCAGTGTCTTGAAGCATTCTTGAGCGAACATATGGATATCTGCAGAGGCATCGTATTGCAGCAGGTTGACCTCCAGGTACTGGTTTTCAGCCACATGTCGAAAGTACCTTTTAATGTCCTCATCTGGTCGGCTCGATACAATGATCACCAGAAACGGTGCAAGCCGCGACATGTCTCTCAAACACACCAGTAGCTGCCGTCGAGTTGTAGGGTCTCCACATTCATCGAGGGCGTCGACAATCACAGCGAGTGTCTGCCTCGGCTTTTCTGCTTGTGAGATCGTCTTCCATGGCTCGGCTACCAGCGCATCATACAACGGTTGCATGTGCTTCGAGTGCAAGCCAATGTTTTTGCGGATTACCTCCGCCACCGCCGAACCGTACGCATCCCAGCGCTGGGCAAGCTCGCAGACTATCGTCATCAGTACTCGGCGTGGATCTCGTAGATCGGAGCTATCGCGCTTGCAGAAGAAGCTGCATACAAGTGCGCCCAGATCATCAAGACGCTTGCATACAGACGTCATGATGGAGCTTTTACCGAGCCCAGCCAGTCCGTGTATCCATGCGAACCTCATCGGTTGGCCATCCTCCTGAGCCCAAGCAGTCAGGCTGTCTATGATTGCTACGCGGGTGCCGTCGAGGCACTGTCGAGAGGTGTTATAGCTTGCAAGTTCTACAGGCCTGAGTTCTTTGAGCCTCTCTCGCCGCCCTAACTAGAGGTTAAAAAATTCGGCTGAGAAAATGACATGATTGAGACGCACTATACAACTCGCTTGAGCGAAGGTTCTGTGCGCCAATTCTTTCATTGAACTCCCTTCTCAGTCGTTCCGAACGCTTCACCAGTGTATCCACCTCTCTCTGCGTCCCTGAGTTCAGGAGATTGCTGCGCACACGCCCTACATGTCATGGGGTCTCTATAGGTATGGTCCCAGTTCCTACGTTAATGATGGCTTACCTAAACGATTGCCCCGGGCCGACTGGGCACCGAGTACGAACGCCAACACATCCTCGATCAGCCTCAGTATGTCTATCACCGTCTCTTTGAGATTTGTGTCAGCGACACTCTTAACTGAGTCGATGGTTGGTATTGTTCTAGACAAATCCTCCAGCAGATCGTCTAGTATTTCGTGCTCCCTTTCCTGCGAGTCGAGATTCTGTAAGGCGTGAGCCAATTGAATCAGTTAGGGTAAATACATAGTCGAAGCACGAGATTATCGCCGCGCACCTCCCATGCCTTGACGCACACCCAGACCGCGGCCTTGGCTCCGCCCGTGGGATCCAACTGTGCGTAACTTCCGATCTAAGCAAATTTCATAGGCGAAAATTGCGATTCCTGACTCACCCCTGCGATGGCATTGCTGAGCGCCGATGTCTTTTCGAACACCTCTCCTATCTTCCTGACCTTCACCGTCGAGCCTTGTTGTCTTAGTAGTACCTTTGCATGTTCTAGCGCTTCGGAGTACGCTCGTTCGATCTGGGAATTCTTGTGAGAGGTTTCAGCAACCCCATGTCAAATTACTCACCGACTCGTTCCCCATAACTTGTATGTGCACTTTAAACATAGGCTTGCCGCCGTCGCTAGATTCCGTTTCTGGTGTAATGTTCATTTTCGACCAAATCGTAAGTGCAGATCCCTCATACCTATGGCAAGGGAATCTGCAGTGTCCGACTGCGACACTTGGTATCTAGCGTATCCCAGTCTGTCCTTGGTGATTTTATGCCCTTCTCTCACTTGCACAGTGATCCACGAGCCCTCGTATACGTCGCTGCAAGAGTTAAAGGTTGACACTGTTTTATACGTTTCGAGATATTGGGATTGAACTACACGACGTACCACGGCGTATACAGATCGTTCCACTCCAACGCCCTCCCTTTGCGAATAGGCTTCAGCTTGCGGACTCTGGTTCCGTCTGCTTGGATCTCGCCGCCGATATCATAATTCGATTCTGGAGGCCGTAGTTTGATACCTGCATGACCCGCATACATCGTAGTACTCAAGTATATTGCAGATCGTCATAGCACATACCTTGTATGCGATGACGAAACGTAGGCTGACCTCCAGCGGGCTGTCGCGAAGCCATGACGATGGTCAAGAGAGAGGATGGGATAAAACCGGGTGGCACTGGCCCGTTGTCTTATTTGTCGATCTGATCAGCTTGTCCGAATTGGGAAGGACACCCCGAGCCTTTCAATAAAGACGTACTCGACAGTATCGTTTTGTATGTACAGTCAACGCCTCTGCACCATGTACACGCCGTAACAGAATCTGGAGCATAGACTCTCGTCCAAAACCGAAAACTTTGTTGACTGATGACTTCGGACTAACCTCAAATGTTGGGGGAACCTTCCAGTGGTCATCCCCTTACGGCTATTTGCATTTGATGACATCGGTGATTGGGACTCCGCATATATCGTTACCCTTGACAGAGCATAAAATAACTCGGGACATTAGTGGTATGCATGGATATGGAGCAATATTGTTATGGTTTTACCTGTTGGTGACTACGTGTACTGCTGCTAGTAGTTCTTATGGACTCTAATTCTCAAGATGGAAAGTTTTGTTCTGAATCGTGTGCATCGAGAGAAAGTTGGTAGGAGCGCGCTCCAGTGGCCGGGCAGACACCCTGTATGAATTATCATACCGCTTCCATAGTTGTAGTGCTCTGGGTGGTGTAGCAGGCGGATGGTGCCTAGCCAAACTCCAAGGAAATCAACCAAAGGACGCACAACCGATCGCATAGGGACTTCAGATTGCCCGCCAACGATTTGTCAAGCTTGAGCAGCTAGAAACGTGGGGAAAACCATTCATCTCAATACTATAAGTTAGTGCAGCGCAAAATAAGATATGCATCATAAAGAGAGCTTGGTCCACCAAATGAAGCGTCAACCTGAGAGCGTCGCCAGATCACAAATCTAGTCTATTGACGAAATACTGCGAAAAGCGGGCCTCAAACCTATCTAAACAGAAAAAATCAAACGAAATCAATTGTATTATAACCTATACTTTGTACCCGCAATTATCAAGCGACCCCTCGGCATCCCGAAAAGCGCGAACGGCTAACTTGTCTCTCACGACCTCTCGTCATATTCACGTGACCGTTACACCACATCCACCAAAGATGATCTCATCCTTCTGATCGACTTCACATATGCTGCACCCCAATCGAGTGACCGGACATTTTACCAAAGGCACACTGCGCGTCGACTGCACCAAGGAACAGACTGCGCAATGACCATGATCGCGCACCGCACGAGTTCCGGCGAGGCACAAGTTCCGAATGAACGAACGGCGCATATATCACACTTCGAGCCTGGAAGTCGCAAAAAGGGGGTGCCGCAAGCTCGATATCTAATCTGTGGCTGAGGTTCAATATATCATGCGCACAGTCCCGGTCTGAAATTCGCTCCTGCTGGCCGAAGAACGATACGAACTGGGGTCATCTGACGGCACTCATCCATATGGATGGTGGATCCGGTGCATAGCATGGCGCGATAAGTACGCAAACCCGATGAGGTAACCACGGGAGATGTGCCTGGCCGACCGTATCCACCGACGAGATGTACTCTTCGAAGCATCGGGTGACGTGCTGTATGACGTCGGACTCATCGTCCGATATACTGATGAGGAGCGATTTGGAGATGGTGCTCCCGCGGATTCCTCTGCACTATGGGCATATAAAGAGAGGCGTGGAGTGACTTCTCAGTTCAACAGCACACTCACCCATATCTCTCGCACGATGTCTTTCGAACCTGGAACATATGTTCTCACCAATGTCAAGGCTGGTGCCGCCATGGACCTCTCTGGTGGCGACAACCAGTCGATCATTGCATTCAACCGCCATGGTGGACCGAATCAGCAGGTGCGCTCGTATCCTCCTATTTTATCGATAGAATGATCTAAAGCGACCTTGATGTTTAGTGGAAGTTTGAACAGGCGGGTGATGGCGGTATCTTCACCATCCAGAACGTCGGCACAGGCAAATGGCTTACCTTTCCTGATGAAGCCAACGACGGCAAGCAAGTCATCGGACACGATGGTCCCCGCCCATGGGAGGTTCGCGTTGGCCACGAGGGTGTGAATGTCAAGGACGAACAGGAATCCATCCGGTAATATTAATTCAGAGGCATGTCAAGTACCATTCACTAACGACGGCATGAAGTATTTTTGTACCGGGCACCGAGCAAAACCTTGACCTCAAGGACCACGGTGACGCCACCGCTGGAAACATTGTCCAACTCTGGTCGCGGACCCCAGGAAAGGGACAAGCCTGGTACTTTGAAAAGGGTAAGTATCATCTGCAACACCGATAACATTCGACTTACGCATACAACGTCTCTCAGTCTACTAAACCCTAATCATTATGTAAATAATCACAATATCAATTTGTATAAATCAATCTACCCATTTGAATCCTGATGATCCCATTCACATCCCGTCGATCAACCATAAACACACATCAACTCACTCGCGTTTCATCACGCTCTTCACCCAGCCGCACTATATGATGATGAAACTGAAAAAGCACAACCCGCAGCCTTATCTCTTAGCTCCAAACGCCACCCTACCAGCCTCACCTATCAACCCCCATCCATCCACCCCTTCCCACCCTCTCCTTTCTCCCACCCACTCGACTACGCCCGGATCCAAAACACTCATCTCTACTCCACGCACTAGACACACCACACACGCGCAAGCACCTCCCTTTTACCCAACCTTATCCCAAATGACAAAATAACTTTGCGCGCGGCTTCTGTTTGGACCGCGTTGGATCCCCGGCCGGTGTGAGCTCCCACCGCTCGTCGTGTCGAGAACTGATGATCGCCGTCTGTATAGTCTATATCGTCTCCTAGGAGCTTCTGTCGAGACCTGGCGGTGAGGCTCTATAGCCTATAGCATATCTGACGTTCATGTCCTCACGGCCAACACGCGCCCGTCTAGAATTTTTTTGCACCGCTTGTACATAATATAGAGGCGCTATCAAACCTTGCCGCTCCACTTGGTTCCTAGCACGTTCCACCTTCTTCCGGCTTCCTTTGCTCCTATCTGTCTCTCACTCTCACGTCAAATTTTTTTCACAAATCAAAAAAAGTCGTTCAAATCAGCTATTGTACAAACAAAACACAAAATGAAACAAATCATCCACGTCGTGACACAAAGTATTAATAATTACGTGAGGGGATGCGAAAAGAGGTCAAAAAAGGCGTTGCGTGAAACCAAATGATGAAGAGAGAGCGCATAAGAGCCAAGTCGAGTGAATCCAGACACCTAGAACTCGGCTATGACAGCACAGCCAGTGCGCAGAGGCGTTTTGTAGGTAGTCCAAGTCTCCAGACGAGTTGAAAGAGAGCGGAGCATATGCGGGTGAACATAGCAAAAGAACATAGAGCAAAACAACGAGTGAACATAGTCAAAAAGCGACGAGGGATCAGAACCAGCGCTCAGTGCAAGGCCGGAGCGACGACCGCAGGAAGAGGAGTCTCGAGCCCGACGGGGGTACCCGCGCGAGGCGTGACCGCAACATCAGACCCCGAGCCGGACCCGATGGACAGGCCCGAGCTAGACGAGAGCGAGCTCGAGACGGCACGGAGCGTTTGCGCAGTCGCGTCGGTCCCATACCCGTACAACACGCTATCCGAGCTCGACCGAGAGTGGGTACGGCGCTCGTTGGCAGGACCGGTGAAGAAGCAGAACCTATATTCACACATAAGCATACAGCCTTGTCCTAAACAACGACGGCAACTCACCGATCCAAAAACGAATTATAGTTGCTCGGATCCACTTCCGGGCGGCCAAGATCGAGGGCCTTTAGTCCATCGTCCATCTCGGGCAAGGGCAAGTACTCGGGCGGGGACGAGGGGGATTGAGAAGGGCTCGAGGACGACGTGATAGACGGTGTCGAGGCAATGCTTCCTCCCAAATCGCTGACATCCATGCCCATCCACGAAGCCGGGATCGAGCTCTGGTCGGCGGCCAAGTCTTCCGAATTCGGGCCGCCCGAGCATGTCCGCTTCACACCCGGCGCAGGAAACGACCAAGCGTCGAAATACGCCGCACGGTGGTGGTGCCGACGGCCGACCTGGGCGCCAGAGACCGGGGCAAGATCGAATCCGCCAGGCGAAGGGACGAGCGGCTCGATGGGGGCCATCTGCAAGCGCATGCCGTCTTCCAAGTCGCGCGGGCTCGCACACATCTTGGGATCAAACGCAGGCTTGACCTCGGTCGACACGACCGGCCGCTTGGTCTCCTTGGGCGCCTCTCGCTTGGAAAACGAGTCCGCACCGAGCGTCGGCATCCGGAACCCGTCAGCCGAAGGCCGCTCGCGCGTCGCAGCGCCGAAATCGTACCGCGCACCAAATTTGGGGGCCGGTTGGGCCGGAGCGACGATGGAAGCGACAGTCGGCTTGGACTCGAACCCGCCAAAGCTCATGCCGCGTACATTGGCGCGCGGTCGGGACTTGATCTGGAGCTGGGGCATGCGCTCGTCGTCCTCGTCCTGGATGACGCGCTCGAGCGACTTGCGGAGGTCGTTCATCTGGTTGCGCGGCTGCGACTTGGTCGACCACGCCCACTGGTTCGAGCTCGCTGGCTTCTTCTCCTCTTCCTTGGTAAACGCGACCATGTAGTTTTGGTTGTTGTTGCTGTCCCAAATCTCGCGTCCGGCGACCGTGTATCGGACGGCGACAAACAAGGTCTTTTCCTCGATCCTGTGCAAGACGTCGCCGAGCTTGATGCTAAACCCAAAGCAATCGACGCCAGGCGCGACCGTGTCGACATAGCGCGCCGAGACCTCGCTCGTCGTCTGCCACCAATCAAACGTGAACCGGACGGCGACCCATTTCTCAAACGCGAGGTTGCGGACGAGGACACGGCCGACGAGCGAGGTCCCATCCTCGGCGAGAACGAGACTCTGGAGTCGGACGTCGGCACCCTCGATCGACGCATTGGCAGGGACCGTCGTGTTCTTGATGCGGACCATCTTGCGCGCTCGCTCGTCGTCGCTCGAGTGGTAGTAGGGATTGCCTCGGCCGCCCCACGGAAACTCGGTTCCCTCGCCCTCGCTCGTGTCGACCGGGCTGCCGTCGCGACTGACGGCCGTGGGCTTTTGCTCGGCCAAGAACAACCGGACATGCTCGAGCTGGGCGTCGAAATGAACAAATTTGGGGGTGGTGGGCGTGGCAGGGGCCGAGCGCGAGAGCTTGGCCTGGGTGGGGAAGCCGCCCGAGAGGGTGTGGGCGTGCTTGAGCGAGGGCTTGACGAGCTCGCCCGACTTTTTGCGGAGGCCGGACGAGGCGGCCGACGAGGGGGTCGGGGTGGCCTTGTCCTCCATCTTGGGCATGTCGGTCGAGCTCGAGCGACGCATGCCAGCGCGGATGGCGTCCATGCTCAGCCGGAGAGTCCCATTCTTGCCGGGGGTGACGGGGACGTGCTTGGGCGCGTCGGCGGGGGCGAGCACATAGTTGGCCTTGTCTGCGAGGACATCGGGGGCCGCAGAGGGGAAAGCGACCGAGGAGAGCGACTCGCACGACTCGCGGGCCCGGATGCGGCGGGAACGGGGGCCGAGAGCGATGCGGGGGAGAGGCGTCGAGGACGAGACGTGCAGGAGCGCAGTCTGGGGCGAGGACAGGGCAATCATGGCTGAACTGGAGGACGGACAGCCGGGCGCGGGCGCACTTGTAGGCCCAGGAGCGTCATGCTCGGGCGGGGTTGGGGGGAAAAGCGTCAGGCCGATTCGCACGTTGGCCGGATTATTGGCAGGGGTGCGCGAGCGGCGTGGTACCCCAGGAAGCGGTGCGGCTGCTCGACGACACATCCATGACATAACCGAGACGCATGTTAGCGAGGAATACGCCGGGCCGCGTGGCCAAGATATGAGCTACACGTACCGGACGAGTTGGCTGCGCGCTCGGCGGCTGTCATCCCAGGGCCCCTCAGGGACCGCGGGACTGCGTCGAGCATCGCCGGAAGCACGTACGGCATTGTCAAGGAGTGAGAGAGAGGGTGTGGTATCTAGCGAGGGGAATGAGCAAAAAAGACCAGAATAAATAAACAGCGCGGGCCCTGAATAGGAGACGATAAGAAAACGCAGACAGGGGACTCTCCGCACGGATCTGAGCTTGGTCTGGGGGTGAACCTTGCCAGAAATCCGCGTTGCACCCGGGCGATTTCCCGGGCAGATCGACGCCTGGGGCGATCGCGATTGCATCCGGGCGATGAACAGACTGTATGCACTCACTGGGTGTCCCGCGTACAGAAGCCGGGGGGGAGGTGTTCGCAGCGAGTCGAGCACAGTTTATAGCACGGAGTTTGATTGCCGGGGAGGTCGCCGGACGAGTGAGAAGAGCAGAGGGTCGGGTGCGCGGGCGGGCTGTTATCTGAGAGCGGGTGGGAACGTCGGTCAGCTGAAGATGCCATGGGAATATATGTGTTTATGCAACATTTCCCATCCATGTCTCACCTCGCACCCGAGTTCCGGGGCGAGACGAGCCGGGGTGGGCGTTGCGCATACTAGGCGCGTCAACAGGCGCACCGCACGTGTTGCAGTGGGCGGCATACAGAGAAAGCAGCTCACCTGGTCGTCGCTAGCCACCCCGTCAGCACCCACACATCCGCATAGCCACAGAGTTCACACACCTTGTTCCGTCGCTGCTGCTTACTCCAACAGTCGTCTCGAAGGCAGAAGAGCTCGACAGAACATTCGCCCACTCTCCCGCTCTTGTAACAAAAAAATAAACTCGAGCACTGCCGCCGGTCACACCGATAGTTTCCAGACCGATGACGTCGCTCAGGGACACTCGCCCGATGTGGCACAACCACGACGTCATCCATACCACAATCCATTGGCTCAAGGTGCCTGGGTGCATATACGCGCGCTTCTAGTTCCCCCAACCACGTCGTCGTTACCACACCCGCCCGGCCATGGTGTCACTCCGCATGGATCCCGCATTACGTCTATTGAAAAGTCTAGAGACGTGACCAATCGAAGCGTTCTTTGCGCCCCGGCCGACAAATTCAAGCTAAAGTCTACGCTATCGGCGACCAGATTCCGTTGCCTAGAGCTCATTGCCGTGATATACTTGGCCCGACTATGACGCCGATGACTTCACTCTATGCAACTCGTCAACACGCATCGTGAAACAAGTCATGTGGTCCGAGCGATCCGACGGCGCTCGGTCTCGGAAGCAGGCCTCAGATCGATCAGCGTCGATTGCTTCCGGGCCAAAAGCAACGCAAAGAAAGCGCGCAGACATTTACCTCATAACGACCACGCCCCCACCAAATGTATAAGTACATCCCCACCTGGCCCAATCGTAGGCCTCTCGCCTATCAGCCTTTTTTGTATTCAGTCTTCTCGTGACTAGTGCTTGACTGTGGCTGAACGTCATGTAGGCTCCCTTGTCATATCACGTATTCCATTACAACTCTTGTCTAGAACATGCGCGCCCACCTCACTTGGCCCACTCAAACTCACGAAAAGCCATCTCTCTAAATCTCAACACGACAAAAGCCCAGATCCAACCCGATCGCCGAAACACGATGCATCGTATCGGCCGCTCGAAACATTTCCCAATCAGGACATGTCCCATCGCTCCAAAACGTTTCGATCCGATATATCAACGCCCCACGCTGCTCCGTCTCCCACCGCCTCCCGTCGCGCTCATCAACCAGCGCCCAGCCTCGGCCCTCGCCTTGTCCATACTCTCGATCCACGCGCGTGCATCTCGGGCCGACCCGGCGCGTAACGCGATCGTATCACCACCCCGAGGATACGCGACTTGGACAAGCAGTGTCACTTCATCTGTCGTTCGTGGGAAGAACGTGTCAATGAAAAAAAAAGTGTCAATAGGGGTCCAGCGTGTGGAGGTTAATGGAAACCAGGGATAGATGAAGCGGAGAGAGCCGGTCAATCCAGCCGCGATTCAGTACAACCCAGCGTGTAAACGTCCCAAGATAGGACGACGGCGAGAATTCGGAGCACAAGGTCCGTAATCCAATCGATCCAAGAACGGAAAGGAAAGACGAAAAACGCGGGGTAACAACAACGTGTTCGTGGCAGGATCCAGAACGCCATAACGGGGACCACACTCAATCTCCATCTCGATCGACCCAAACATGGAAATTCCTCACCTTTGCCTTCTTTCACCACCAGCTCGGTCAACGACATCGGCTACACAGTTTCCACAACTCAGACCATGACTAACCGCAGACGAGAATCAATACGTACCATACGATACAAGCTTTGCGCGGCTGCGTCCATCAGCACGAAGATGTCGTTGCACAACACCGCTTGCAGCCTTCGACCGCTCTTTGCTTTCACCAGCACGCCTTCTTTGAGTAATCGTCGTGGACCCATGTAGCGCGTTGGCGCAGTCAGATCCAGGTGGCTACCACAACCCAATACCCCGTCAGCTCCCAGAAAAAAAGTTTCCCAATCTCGGACCGAGCAACTTCCGCATCGTTCGCAGTCCGCCTAGCGCTCGCTCATCCCCTCCCCCTGTGCCCCATTCTCTCCATCCGTCGAGTCAAGATCTCTCACTCCCGAGGTTTCCATCCGTAGCAACCTTTCAATCCGCTTCCCACACACACATGCAGATATGAAAGAGCTTCTCGCCCCCAACCCTCCGCCCGTTCTCCGCGCAAAACTCAAACCCCGTCGAGAGGAACAGAAACCAAACTCACCCCTGTCCGACATACAGCCCCTTGCTAATCTCGCCCAACCGCTCGGCGCCCTCGCGTTCCCGGATCGCCTCGTTGACTGCATCGAGCAGGCGCTCGGTCGTCTGGATTGCGTGCGAGATGTATGCGCGCTCGGATTCTTGTTGGGTGTGGTGCAAGATCTGGAAAGTCCGGGCGGTAAGCGGATCGGGCCTATCGATAAGCGGATTGCACGAGTGGAAATATGATAGCGACGAGGGGAACGAGCGGGGGATGCGCAACACGAGCGGGGGATGGGTCGCTGGATCGTTCGGAATGGAAAGATCGACGAAAAAAGAGGGACCGAGCAGAATGAATTTCACGAGACGGTACGCTTCATTCTCAATCGAGGGGGGTACACACGCACCTGCTTCATCAACAACGGATATCTCGTTATGCGCTGCATCGGAATCAGCAAATAGCTCGACAAGTCCAGGTTTCGGATGTCGGGATCCTCATCCCGCAGGCGCTATCGGCCCTCTCAACGTTAATCACAAAGGAACACTGAACGAACGAGTTCTCTTGCCTGCAGGTGTCCTGCCAGCTCTTGGTTCGTCTCGCGAAGGCCTTGAAGGACTTTGATCGCAGGTGCTTGGTGCACGCAATACGGCTGATCATCGGGCGACACGTCAGAGGCGACTTGAACAGATAGGGCCAACACGGCGAGATGACGCGGTGGGCGATGAACAATGATGTAGGCGGGGGATCAACACGTACCATGTACACGGCCATTCCCGACATGTGCGCATCCAGGATGTCGCCAATCTGGTCAATGTACAGTCGACAATCTTTCTGGCGCTCTTCCAGCGAGCTCAGAAAAGTCTATCGGCCGATGCATGTCAGTTGGATAGCCTGTGCGGGGGCAGGCTGCAGCGTGTAGATACCGTGTTGCACAATAGAATGTCCTCGACGTTTGCGAAAATGACTGTGGCCGACTTGTCGTCAAGCATCGGCACCATGCTCGCGTAGAATTTCTACAATTTTGATTAATACTAGCGATTATGGAACAAGTCCGACTTGCCTCGACAATCATCTGTAAATCACGCACATATGCGCTTTCGGTCGCGATCAACTCGAAAATAGCCTATCACAAAGCCAGTCAATCGTCCAAACTCGACACTTTTTTCACACTACACCAACCTCTTGCCTCTTCCTTTCGCCGTCTGGGATGCCCTCGACCACACTCTTGTCGACCAAACTCGACCAGGACTAGTCCCAAATTGACTCAATGCTCCCGTTCTCCTATTGATTCCCAGGTACCCAACACTCACCATCCCAAACGCAGGACTGTTCCCTCGCTCCGGTACCGCACTCACGGGAGCACTAATCACCGGTGCGCTAATTACTCGACTTCCTGAACTCGTACTCGGTCGTTCTGATCCAGACACGCGTCCGAAAAAGTTCTTGATCGCAAGCTTGGTCTGGTCTGCTGTCGAGGGCACAGACGATGGAAGCGACGTCGTCGTCCCACTTGGTGAAGGCGGTCCAGGCGGAATCACGACGCCCAACCCTCCAGCACCCCCACCCTCAAACGAGGACATCGAAGCTCGTCCAGTCCGACTCTCCCTGAAAGCTTGATAACGTTCGTACGCATCGTCGATCCGAAGTACCGACTCGGCCGGCGACAGCGGCGGCTCTGGCAGCTCCTTGGACATGGACGCCCGCCTCGTGCTCTCGTCGAATGATGGGCGCTCCAGAGACTCACCTCGCCTTTCCCTCTCTCGCACAGGCGCTTTCGGTGCCGGACGACGTCGTTTCCTTGGCGGTCGTGGGGGAGCCTTTTTGACGATCAAGCCTGCTGCCTCGAGCACACGCTGTCGTTCCTGTGCCCGGGCAGCTGCAGCCGCAGCCATGGCCTCGCCCTCAGCCTCGTCTTCGTACTCCTCGTCGGAAGAAGATTCGGGCTCGGTCCCAACGCTCGAGCTCGATAATCGGCGGCCGTCTGACGCATCCGACCCAGACCCACGGGGTGTTGGACTTGGGAGTGCTAGACTATCCCTCTGCCCTTGTCCTACCTGCTGTTCATCTTCACACGTAAATCGAGGTTGGCGTAAACCGTATTGATATTATCGACCATGGTTTGTCATGTACAGATACCCAATCCATGAATATAAGCAAAAAAAGCAAAAAAAAAAGAATCGTTCAGCCTGCGGAGCGAACGAGTGAGAACCAAAGGATGCCCAGCTGGAACGCGAGGGCCGACTCACCATCAAGAAGCTCTAGGTATCCGGCTGGGACGATGAACACCATTCCATCCTTTTCTGCCTTCCACCAATCCGCCTCTGAATTGTCGACAATCGAAAGTATGTCGCCTTCGACGAGTGGAAGTTCGTCCGCATTGGTCCCTTCGTATGCGTATTGAGCCTTGGCTTTGAGAACTACACAGAATATTAGATCGGACATGCGACATGCAAACACTACTT
The DNA here is from genome assembly GCA_016906575.1 of Ceratobasidium sp. AG-Ba. Classification (NCBI taxonomy): domain Eukaryota; kingdom Fungi; phylum Basidiomycota; class Agaricomycetes; order Cantharellales; family Ceratobasidiaceae; genus Ceratobasidium; species Ceratobasidium sp. AG-Ba. The sequence goes on along the minus strand of CP059641.1, from coordinate 3,567,474 downwards.
ACCCTTCTCCACAACATCGACATAGCTTCGCGGGAAAAAGCCCTTCTTGCCCGTCTTGGAAATGGTCCCGTACCACCAATCTCCTCCAGACTTGGACGGATAAGCGTCGATCATCATGTTCTCGGCAAACGAAAGATCCTCTGCACGCTGCCCATCGTAGGGATACAACGACCTGACAAGTTTGGCTATACGAAAACTTGAATACTCGAACAGAAGAGGATCAGAGCAGACCACTTACAAACACTCATGTCGACATCCGCAAACTCGTCATTCGCAGCAGCTTCCACCTGGATCGCGGGAACGGCATGGGGCTCCTCTTCCTCCTGCATAGAAGGCATGACTCCAGCTCCGGAGCTCGCAGGCGCAGGCGGAATTCCCTCAGCAGCAAGACCAGAGTACCAGTCTACGCTCTGCCTGTAGTCGGTCTTGTTTGGTGCAGGGGTCGTCTCGTACGCGTCGGCGGACATGACAGCGGCAGGTGCTGGTGGCGGCGCGATAGATTGGGGAGGAGGTGAAGACTCGCGTTCGATGGGCTGAGTATTGATGTGTGAAGGTGGAGCCGCGTCTCCAACGACAGCGCCAGCTGCTCCAACTCCGCTTCGGTCGTTGGTCACCGTCTTGCGCAACCTAGCTCCCATCTGGATCGCACCGAGCAGCGCACTACGATCACTGGGGTCCGCAGCGGGCGGGGGTAAGTTCAATTTAGGTGCAGGTGGGGCCGGAGGGGGAGGAGGCGCATCAGGTGCACCTCCCAAAGAAGGTCCAGCGCTCTTGGGTCCTCCAACCGGTGTAGCCCCACGGCTTCCATTTCCGCCCGGGGGTCCAGCACTTTGAGGTCGACCAGGTAAGATACCCGAGAACAACTGTTCGGCTATCCTTTGTCGCGAGTTGCGATTGATAAATTCGTCGTCGGACGAGTCGTCATCTTGCTCCTTGTCTTGGATCACATCCCAGTCATCAGGGTCATCGTGTGCAGGCGGCTTATTGTAAGGTCCCTTGCTTGCAACGGGTGCGGCGATGGTGGGTGTACGAGAGGGCGCGGGCAACGATGGAGAGACGGGTGCTGGCGGCGGAGGCGGGGGTGGAGGCGGGGCTGCGGATTCAGGCTCGGTTGGTGCAGGGGCTCCCCATGGGTTCGAGGCAGGAGAGGCGGCAGCAGTCGCAGCTGGAGCGCCACCCTGTTGAAGCTTGAAGAACGGATTCGTGCTACCACCAGAAGAAGCCGAAGGCGCCGGCGCGGGAGGAGCAGGAGGGGGCGGTGGAGGGGGGGCTGGGGCTTCAAAGTCCTCATCCGGCACGGCAGGTTCCGGGGTCGGTTCGGGCTGCTTGAACGCGCTTCCTCGGGACCGAACGGGGGGAGGTGGCGCACGCTTCGAGTCCTGTGCAGCTGGCGCAGGTGGAGCGGCAGCCGGAGGGGCGGGAGACCGTCCAGCTGCCCTCTTGGCCTCGAATTCGGCTTCGGCCCTCTGAGCTTCCTCTTCTTCTTTCCTTAGCGCTTCGAGTCTCTTTCTCCTATCTTCCAAAGCCTTTTGACGTCTCTGAAGTTCTTCATCCTCCTCATCCTCGAAAGACGGCGCAGCTGGTGGCGCGGGAGCTGGAGCTGGAGGAGCTGGAGCTGGAGCGGGGGCCTTGGGAGCCGTTCGCGTAACAACAGGGGGTGCGGGTGGTTTCGGTGCTCCCCTTGGCGTCGGAGCGGGTGGTGCAGGCTTGGGCGCTGGAGGGGCCGGGGCAGCAGGAGCAGGGGTGCTTCCACCTCGAGCTTGTTCCAGTCTCGCCTTTCGCCTGGCTTCCATCTCCTCGGCCTCTCGTTCGGCATTTTTGGCTTTCTCCTCGGCCTCTTTGCGCTCGGCCTCCAATCTCTCTTCCACAGGGTTCGGTGTAGTGCTGGCGGATTCGGTACCGGAGTATCCCGCAACACCTAGCTCACGCATGCGCGCCTGGAGCTTAGCTTGAGTCTGGGCCCTCAAACGAGCAGCGCGTTCCTCTTTGGTTTCTCCCTTGGGTGCAGGAGTCGCAGGTGCTGGAGGCGGTGGCGGAGGTGCGGAATCCGCAGACGGGCCACTGGGGGCCGGAGCAGGCGTGCGAGCCTTGCGAGGCGGAGGAGACGGCGAACGTGAAGGTGAGCGAGGCCGATTACGCGAGCGTGGTCGGTCCCTGTCGTCATATCCCCGAGACCGAGGCCGCTCGTCGTCGTATCCGCGCGAACCCGGTCGATCGTAAGAGCCTCGCAGGTAGCCAACGTCGCGCTCACGTTCGCGCTCGCGCTCGCGATCTCGGTCCCGATAGTCCCGGTCTCGATCATAGTCATCATCACGAGAGCGATATCCAGCGTTGCGCTTGTCACGGTCACGAGCCCAGTCCCGGTCCTCGTCCTTGCGCCTCCTGTCGCGGTCTGCGATTTTGCGCTCAACCTCGGGAATACGTTCGTGCATGAGTTCCAACATTTCACGCTCAAGCTTTCGGCGTTCTTGATCCTTGGACGAGGTCCTCGGACCACGCGAGACATATTCAAGATCGTCTTGGACGCGTCGAACTCGGGCTTTGAGCTCGTCCATTTCCTCGTCGAGGTCATCGTCCTCGCTGCTACGCTTTGACGCCTTGTCGAGAGCCTTGGACGCGCTCGAGAGTTGACGCTTCATGTCTTCGAGATCTGCGCTGGGGCTGTCATCGCCAAATCGAACACGACTACGATCAATATGACGAGCCGAGCTCTTGTAAGCCTTGATATCGGTATCGTCGTGGCGATAGACAGTGCCGTCTTTACGATCGGAGGGGCTGCTGGTATCATGGAAGGAGCGCTGAGGAGCCCGAGATGCAGGGGAGGAGTTGGTCGCTCGAACGTTGGTGTCGTTTTTAAGCAGATCTTTGAGGAAGCCGACTTGATCGCCGAGGTCACGAGCAGAGGCAGGAACAAGCTCCGGAGGCAGGATATCAGGCACCTCGTTTCCGTTCAAACCTACAAAATACTGTTAGCAAAGTCTAAAACGAGATCAGGTGAACAAAACTCACGACGAAAGATAAGGCCCATCGCGACATGGAACTCGGCGAGATTAAGCTTCCCACGATTATCCGCATCAGCAAGTGTCCTGAAAAAGGCTGTCAGCAGACATCCCACGCAAGACGTGACGACACGCACCATATTTTTGCAAGGTCCTCGCGCGGGAGACCGCTCTGGCCAAAAACTTCGAGGGCCATTTGACCACTAATAAAGCCGGTACTACCTTGGTCCCAAGCACGGAAAATCTGGTCGTAGTTCTTTTGCTCGTCGCGCGTGAGCTTCCAGGGAATACGAGGGGCCGCGGTACCTCTGTTCTGTTCGTTGTGCTGTTGGATGCTCTGGTGGAGTGATTGGCCGGGCTGCGGACCGCCTGCGAACTGAAGCGCGCCTCCTTGCTGGAATCCGGCGGCAGGCATGAACGTGCTAGTCATCATCTGCACGCGCGGATCGTGGTAGCCAGTCGCCTGAGGAACGAGCGGAGCGGCAGCCAACCCGCCTCCACCTCCTCCGCCTTGCCATCCTGTTGCTTGAGGGACAAGACCGGGTGACGGACTCAAAAAGCGCTGCTGCTGCGGTTGGCCAGGAACGCCCAATCCAGTCGGAAGTGGCGGGACAGGCGGGATCGACTGCGGTTGACCGAACCCAGGACGTTGACCAGCAAAGCCAGTCGCCTGTGGCTGAAGCCCGGGAAAGCCAGTTTGCTGCGGCTGCTGGAACCCAGGCTGTTGCTGGAACCCGCTCTGCTGTTGAAATCCTGTTTGCTGAGGCTGGAAGCCCGTTTGCTGAGGTTGGAAGCCCGTCGGCTGGGGCTGAAAACCAGTCGGTTGAGGACCAAGAAATCCGCGTTGCTGTTGTGGGAAACCGGTCGGTTGAGGCTGGAGTCCGCCGCCGAAACCAAGTCCGGGTTGCTGGCCGAATTGCTGCTGCTGCGGTTGTTGCTGGAACTGCGGCTGTTGCTGTTGTGGCTGCCCGCCCGGGCGCCAGTTCGGATTCATCGTTGTGTCGACTGTTCGGCGCGCGGTGTGGTGGTGGAAAAGAGCCAAATGACGTTTTGTATCTCACATGAGCTGACATAACTTGTTTGTCCATAGCTCAAGCGCCGAACATCTATCTTGGCGCTTAAGCTGATCTCAGACATATACTTTTTGTTTGTATTGTATACATAAGGTGCAAGAGGAGAAGGTCGACAGACAACGACACAAAGTGAATAGCACGTAGCAATCAAACTTCAATTTTTATATATTCTTCAACAGCAGAAAGATTTTATACGCATACAGTCAATTGTACATTTCAGCAGCCATTCAGTTCGATGCTTTCCACCACCACGTATACCACGCTTGAAGATGTATCCAACGGGCCTGTGTTTTAAACCGAAGAATCTAATATTTTTATGGCTTGTTGAGACCTTGGCTTGATAGAGCATTTGAATGCCACAGGATGGCTAACGCGCGAGGCAGAACCCGGTCAACAAAAGTCCAAACAATAGAGGTTAAAGCCCACCTGACCAATACATTTGTCTCCATTTCGGCTCGCGGGAGGATAGCATTGCCTTGATCGTCACGGATAGGGCTGATGTTAAAGATGGCCAATAAGGAAGCCATATTCATGAACAGTGCCGACTCGGCCATATGGATTCCCGGGCAGGATCTAGTCTCGTATAAGATGCGTTGATGAGCATATCAGTACTCTCACCGTCGACCAAACCCAAAAGCGCGCGGGTACGGTACCGATGAGTCGATAAACCGGTCAGGATTGAAAGTCTCGGGGTTTGGATAAACTGAGCTGTCGTTGCTCATAGCCCTATAGTAAGTGTGAGCCATCCGTACTGGACTGGACCAATATCATTACCACATATTTCCAAAGCTGTCATATAAGAATTTTTAAGCTTTCTTGAAGTGACACGTAAATTTCGGACTCACACCGCTGCTCCTTTGGGTATCCGATACCCTGCATACTCGTCATCCTCCATACACGCATGAGCAACACCTGGGTCGTTGGTAACATGAGCATCAAAAACAACCGCTACTCTATACAAAGCTAACCAACCCAGTGGGACCACCGTTTGCCATCTAAGTACCTCTTTCAGTACGCACTCGAGGTAGGGCAACGAAGCTCGATCTTCCATCTCGGGTAAACGACTTTTTCCAACGACCTGGTCTATTTCAGCTTGAGCTCGGGCTTGAACCTCAGGGTAGAGGGTCATTGCAAGAACAAAGACAACGGCCGTAGATGCAGACTAGGCACTGGTCAGATTTTTTCAAATGCAACATCGAAGGTGTTTCACATACAGTGTCGGAAGCAGCTGTATAATATATTCATTAGCAACACGCCAGTAGCCCATGTATATGTCACTCGCCTGCGAAAAGATTACCGGTCGTCCACTTTATTCTATCAATAGCTTCCGCTAGATCGCCACTTGCGTTGGGGCTATTTTCCAGGCTGTACAACAACGATTTGACCATGGACGGCCGAGCCACTCCTTTGGCCTGGATGCATATAACTTAGGCCAGTCCCGCCGGCATTAGGTTGATGCACTCACAATCTGTTCTCTTGTCCAATCGAATGGAGCATTGATCATCTCGTGAAGCTCCGCGCTCCACTCTTTAGTCTTTTGCTTCCATTCAGTACCAGGGAACCAGCTGGGAAAGAAACGAAGCCACGGAATCGTGTTCACATAGAAGTCTGACAAAAGAGTTGATGTTGTAAGTTTTCATGTCAGCGAGCGGAATAACCTACTGCCGGGGACAGAAGCTTCACTAATATGGGCCATTGCAGTTTCGACAATCTTCACCAGTGGGTCATCCGCTGAAGTAACTTCGTATCCATATACAGTCGATAAAACCGTTGACCCAGACATGCTGTCAAGGGACTCTTAGTGGACAGGTACAATCAAACACTACCCTCCTTACCGCCTAAATTCGTTGAAAAAGTTGTCGGGGTTCGCAACAAGTCGTTGCATCGTTAGTCTCGAATGTCGGGTGATTAGTGGCCAGAACTGAGTGCTCGCATTCTTGTGCAGTACCGCATGCGTCATGCGCCGTTGACTCCTCCACCGCTCTCCATAGCGAATGAATGCAGTTGTTTTGGTCCAGTCGGACCTGCGCATATAGGAGTTAGCTCAGTGTCTATTATAGTATAAATTGTCCCGCTTACAGGCTTGAGTACGAAAATATAGGGAGCTCAGGTCTATCCGAATATTTCGCGGAGCGCCGATCGAGCAGCTCATTAGCTGCCTTGGCAGAGTTCAGAATGATGAAAACTTGGCCGAGAGCCGTAAAGGAGATGATGTCGGCTAAAGAGCCTTCAGCGTTCCCTCGAGGCGTAAATGCGCTGAGGATGACTTACAGCTGAGCTCTTTACTCAGTTTTGCGTAGACAAGATGCTCATCAACAGAGGGAATTTTCCGTGCGTGTCCGATGATAGGATCAGACTTAGGTGATGGTGGGAGGGGGAGTTTATGGCTACTTTTTCTACGATAGACCAGGAGAGTCGCGAGAATCGAAGCGCTAGCAGCTAAAAGTAGCGGGGAGAAACTCAACGTCATGTTTAGTGCAGATCAAAGGCAGTGTAGTCTGATGGGGTTTTCTCAAGTACGAGAATTTATAGGACAAAACACTTGGGCCGAAACGCACATTCCCTGTGGAGCGCTACTCCTCGGCTCTGTAATTCGAGATAGCTGCTCCACTCGGAAGAGTTAGGTAGGCAGCCGGCGAAGATGTCGGCTGGATACATACACGTGTGAGGTTGGACATATAGGATGACAAGACAGCCTCGAACTTATCAGTCGTTCCCGCAATGTGCAGTATTTAGTAGTTGTTAGAACAATCGGCTCATGCGACTCATTCAGGCCGTATGCCAGTTACCAAATATAACGTCAAAGGAACTCCGGAAAAGCTAGTTGGTCCGCATTCCGGACTTCTCTCCTGTAGAGCGAGCCTCGAGCCATGGTACTTCTACGGGACCTATCAACAGATAACTTGAGGACGTGCATTCCATGGCTTGACTAGGAATACCTACGAACCTCACGTGAGACACTAGGTTAACGGCACGGCAACAATGGAAGACTTACCATGTCAACTATGGGAAACGCCAGCCGGAGTAGTAGGGTGTTGGAATGTTAAATCCTATAAAAAAGAAGGTGTGATTCGTGGCTGTTGTGAGGCCGATAAGCCGACCGTGTCGAATAGGCACCTTCTGCATAAGCGATTTTCGATACGCGCTTGTAGCATATCACCGGCTATAATTCCACAAAATCAAAGGCGGGTGTAGGGGAGCTAAAGGTTGTCATTTATGCTCCATATCACACTCACCGAGGCTAGGAGTCCGAGTCCCAGCAAGCTTGTTTAACCGATTTTGGATAAGCGATTTGCGCAAAATCGCTTATGGAGAAGGTAGAGCGACCAGGCTCGTAAGTAAATGAGAGTAGATCAGATTCGATTTGAGGGATTTCGATGTAGAGTATTGTGTAGGGCGAAACTCTATATACGTGATTAGATAGAGCATTCGAGACAGACAGACATGGCAGCACGTTGCTATTAACATATCATTCAAAGTACACCCAGTAGTGAAAAGCAAAGTGAAATGCACGCAGTGCATTATACCTGTATTCGTCATATTGCAACAACAGGTATCAACCACGAGCACATAGTATGCTCGTGGGTTTAGGCCGATTTGGCGGTGGATATACACTTCACAGTTATCAAAAATAGAGACCCTCCGGGCCCTCTGGACGCCATCTCTTCACTCACTCACACACGCTCTTCTCTAACGCTTTATATACTCCTCAGCCAAAAGCTGAAGGTCTAGCTAGCACGAAGTAGCTCCGAACGTCTAAGTAAGCTTTTTAGCGCCCACTAGATCATGGCTAGCACGGGCTACTGGCGCTACCAGGATCTACTTGGCGCTAAAAAGCTTACTTAGATAGTAAGGCCATAGTAGTGGGCGCTATTAAGATATTCGGCATTTTGCTGAGTCTTAATATATATATTTGATTTCTACAAGTACAACGTGAAGGACAGATTGTACCGGGCATTAAAGAAGTAAGTACTGCAGTCGGCCTACCAAGCGACCCACCCAGTTCCGTCATCGATTTCATATTATTATAATTTTATACGCGCTTAATAAGAGCTCAAAGCACTAGGCGGCAAGTTGGTACACACGAATCAACGCCTCCTTCTGAGTCCGCCACTCCCCCTTAAATTCACCCGTTGGAAGAGCTTATATGCAGTATTTTATAGAACCTGGTTCGCTTGTTCAATTCATGTTCTAGTAAGTAACTACGATAGGAGGGACTAACCATCACAGATATCCCGTAATGTTTCGGGGGGAAAGATTCTGGCCGGCTCCACGCTCTGTCCACTAGCCCCCGGCCTTCTCCGAGTTTTCCACCCAGACTACATCTATCATTGTCTTTGTTCCATATATGCTCACGAGAGAATGCCACCAGGAACCAAGTCAGTAACACGTGCTACCGTTTGCAAGCCCCTCCGGAATCTACTCTCAACTCGACCACAACACCATGCCAGCCGCCAACACCGACGACGAATGGCAACTGGATCCTACGCAAATATTCGTCACAGCTACTTATTATAAGGGTGATTTCATACATATTACCCGTTTGCGTAATAACTGGATGTTGAAACTGGACCGCACGTTCTTAGGACAATTTTACGATCTCGAAGTTCGAAACTATAACTGGAGAAAGGAATCAGACTATTGGAGCCATTTCCTTTCTCAGGTCCCAGAGAATATTTTAGATAGAGCAAGTGCGTCATTTTCGAACTTGGACCCGCTTCCATTTGCTCAACGTTTTCTACAGCTTGGGTTGCTGCTCGAAAGATGGAGTTAAGCCTTCAGGAACCCTATAACTTTATTGTATCAGAAGGTTGGTCTTTGATTTCTCCCATACAGCGGCTCTGAAAACAGACAAACAGAGCGCATTAAGGAACCTAGAAACAACAATGCGCTTATCCCGGACCGTCACATTTGTAAAGCCTCCTATGTCATTGATCTAGACAGCGAGGTCTTCACCATCGATGGCACATTTCACTATAATCTTCAGACCTTTCCGAAGAATATGCAGCAACCAGGCAGAGAAAGGCGCCATAATACCACTCTACCAGATCATATCGGAACTGTCTCTCGCTGGAAATTTCCGACCCCTGATTTTTCTAATACTAGCACAGAGTACAAGTCCCTCAACGCGGTTGAAACTCCGATAGAAGATTGGGGCATTCGTAAACAAAACGAGCTTTGCGCGTCTCAAGTCTTATCCCTCCAGCTCGTCAACACTCTCCTCACCGACGAAGCGGAAGTATTTTCAAACCCCGACGTTGCTGGACAGAGGTCCCTGTACAGTATGTACTGCTGGCACTTAATCACTATCGCAGCTCCAGGGCTTTTGGATTTGTCGATGCTCGAGGAATCAAGGGAGCCTAGATCTCTCTGCAACTCCGAGCACTCCTCCAAACCAACTAGCAATTCTATCCAGTCAGGGTATTTCCGGCCAAACATCTGCTGCTCAGGTGCAAAGAAGGGGACGCTCGATATGGCAATCCATGTCGACACTGACTGGAACGGTCTCTACTGGAATCTTCGAGGCTGCCTCATCACGTTCTGTCCGCGTTTGGATACGGAGCTGTACGAAGAGCTTGGCGTATTAAAAATGGTCAAAAAACTACGGTCCTCTCCTTCCAAAAAAACTGTCGGCATCATATACTCGGGTACACAGATCATTGCTGTGGCTCTGGAAGGCAATTACATCAGGCGCACACCTGTGCTGCCAGTCTATGATATCAAGGCTATTACTAAAATGGAATATCAAACGGAAGATGGTATCCTTCTGTTGCTTCACCTACTTTCTCCGCTATCGGCCAACAAAACCTACAGCCAATTGAAACATCTATACTCCTTAACTTCTACATCCTGCAGCAAATTTCTGAGTCTTCCGAACGAAATACTGGGGCTGATAATCGATTCTACGGACTCGGAAACTCACAAGGAGCTCGCGTTTGTTTGTCATACCACCCGCGCTATTTGTTTCCAACGCCACCGAATCAATGACGATTACGTTCTGCTTCGAGCGGAGGGAGGGCTGTATACGATACAGTGTCTTTCAATTAGAGAGATATACAGCATGGAGTTGCGCAGAGAAAACCGAAGATATCGCCTATCATCCCGTTTCATGCCATCATATGTGCGTCGGTCAACGGTTGGCAAGACTCTGACACCCGGGAGCGATTTGTACACATATTTCTCAAAGTCTCATTGGGCAACAGACGTACCCAATCAAGTAGAGTTATGGATACCGGTTGTACCGGGATGTTGGACGATGCATATATATGAATGATCTGGCCCGAAATGGGATAGCAGTTTGTATTTCCAGAAGAATGTTACATGCCTCCGAATGCTTCTTAGTTCGCCATGAGTTATTTTTACTGAAAGCTCGTGAGCTGATTTAAACGGATGGTGATTTCGTCGAGCTGCCAATCATGGCAAAATTTAGATTTAGTCTCCGCCTGACCTATAGGGATTCTTGGGAGAGTGCTCCAATGTTTGTAAGATCCTCATTCCACTATTAACATGTTGCACGAGGTCGTGAGCGTGACCGCATTGACTAAAACACAACGGTTGGGGGAGATACACGCGACACTATATACACCGCGCGCTGAGATACACACGATAAAAACAATATACACGCAGGCATACACATGAGCCGAGAGGCCGCCACGACGTGGTCGAAGGCTACGGTAGTGTATTTAGGGATTTTATCCCCCATTGGACTGAATATAATGAGATATGAGCCTCCGATGCTCTTTTCGAGTTGAAGGTGAAGCGCATGGTGTGCTGCAAGTACGTTGAAGTGACACCGCGAAGTGGCTGTATTTGACGTGCATTGGATCTAAAATTTGTTATCTAAGAGGAGAGGCTGCCACGAGACCATGAACGACGATACTGCTGATTCGATGGCCTTGATCTATTTTCACAACCTAACTGTATGACACCAATAGATCTTTACAATGTTGAACAGAGGCAGCATAAGACCGAAATAGAAAAAGCTTGAAATACTAGTGAGATATGAGTCGCAATCCATTGAATGGGAAAGCGCGGAGGAATACACGAGAAGGAAACCGAGGTTTTGCGAAGCTGCCCGGTTCAGAAGTCTGCAGAGATGAGCGCTGACAAATAGTAACTTCAGAATTGTCACACCCAACAGCCCATGGTAAAAGACATGCCGGCCCCGGAATGCTTCACTTCCGGCTTTAATGACTGCTAGTTGAATCTGACGTGTCTCATTATAGTACAACGCGGCCATCACTGAAATACGTAACACTACCTATCAAAACAGGTATCATTATTTCTGTATGAGATCGATGACAATATTCAGCAGCAGTAGGAGTTCACAACTATAATTTTCATGATTCATTCAATTCAAAGTTTTTTATCACACCCATACAACAATCGAAGACAATATATTCAACGAGGCTATCTTTTAAACCAAAGAGTCTAACATTTTTATGGCTTGTTGAGACCTCGGCTTTATAGAGCACTTGAATTCTGCAGGATGGCTAGTGTGGGAGCAGAATATGGTTAATGAAAGTCCAGAAAATAGATGATCAAGCCCACCTTATCGCCACATTTGTCTTCATTTCGATTCGTGGAAGGATAGCGTTGCCTTGGCTGTCGCAGATAGGGCTTATATTAAAGGTAGTCAACAGTGAAGCCATGTTCATGAATAGTGCCGACTGTGCCATATGGATTCCGGGCAAGATCTACTCTCATATATATGAGATGCAGTCGGTGAGCATATTGGCACTCTCACCGTCGACCAAACCCAAAGATACGCGCGCTTGGTACCGATGAATCGAGGAACCGGTCAGGATTGAAAACCTCAGGGTTCGGGTAAATTGAACTTGTAGCGAGGCTAGCGCGTGGGACTCGAGGGGGACGAGGTGATGGAGCGGAAGAAACGACTGGATTGCGAATAAGACGCGAGACGGTCTATATACATCCCCGAATAGGGGCTCAGGGACGCTGAGTCAGCATCCTGACTCTACAACAGTGCACATATGCTAAGCTGTTTCTCATTGCGCTCATGTGTCAATGTATCATTTGCGCATCTGGAGGTTTCTGATATAATGGGGGCGGTATGCCGCAGCTTGCGGAGGCATACAGCCCAGTCTTAGCCGTAAACCGCGGGCCGCCTCGAGCCATGTCTCCTGATACATAGACATGATCGCGTTTCGTAGCACCCCTCGTTCTCGACCACTCCGTCTTGAGCACCGCGCCTCTCTTCATCCGTGTGCTTTCTTTTTTTCCCCGCCCTTCATCCCATCGTACGACAGTCACCGTCCAATTTGGCCACTCGACCCGCGAGTTTGCTTGCGTCTCGGTGCCCCGGTCCCTGTCTCTCCGCTCCAGACTCCCCACTCCCTCCGGTTCAGACAGTTTTTGTCGCATCGGTTGTTCTCTATGTACATAGACATGCGTGCGTTCAGTAACAAGTCTCTATTCCCACAAGCATACACATGCGCCCAGAGGCCGTCACAGCGCGGTCGAAGGCTAAGATTATGATGTGATTCGATCTTCTGTTGAGTGGGTCACGACAGAAAACAAGCTGTATTGGAGTCCGTCACAAGAGTATACGTGATACAACTAACTAAACATACCGGAAGATCGGGCGATGGGCCCAAAAAGCGCTGCTGCTGCTGCGGTGGGCCAGGAACGCTCAATCCAGTTGGAAGTGGCGGAACAGGCGGGATCGACTGCTGTTGACCGAACCCAGGACGTTGACCAGCAAAACCAGTCACCTCTGGCTGAAGCCCGGGAAAGCCAGTTTACTGTGGCTGTTGGAACCCAGGCTGTTGCTGGAACCCGCTCTGCTGTTGAAAACCTGTTTGCTGAGGCTGGTAGCCCGTCGGTTGAGGCTGAAAACCAGTCGGTTGAGGACCAAGGAATCCGCGCTGCTGTTGTGGGAAACCGGTTGGCTGAAGCTGTAGTCCGCCGCCGAAACCAAGTCCGGGTTGCTGGCCGTATTGCTGTTGCTGCTGTTGTTGTGGCTGTCCGCCTGGGTACCAGTTCGGATTCGCCGTCGTGTCCACTGTCGGCGCGCGGTGTGGTGGAAAAGAGCCAAATGACGTTTTGTATCTCACATGAGCTGACATAAATTGTTCGTCCACAGCTCAAGCGCCGAACATATACCTCGGCGCTTATGCTAGTCTTGGGCTGGGACTTTTTGTATTGGATACATAAGGTGAACGAGGAGAAGGCCAGCAGAGAATGACACAAAGCGAATAGGATGCAGCAATAAAACTCCAATTTTTATATTCTTGGACAGCAGAAGGAGTTCACACGCTTATAGTCAATTGCACATTTCAGCATCCATTCAGTTCGATGCTTTCCACCACCACGTATACTACGCTTGAAGGTGTATCCAACAAGCTTATGTTTCAAACTGAAGAATCGAGTACCTTCACGGCTTGTTGAGACCTTGGCTTGATGGAACACTTGAATTCGGCAGGATGGCTAATGCGGAAGCAGAATTCGGTCAACGAAAGTCTAAACAAGAGAGGCTCGAGCCCACCTGACCAATACATTTGTCCTCATTTCAACCCGCGGGGGGATATCGTGGCCCTGATCGTCGCGGATAGGGCTGATATTAAAGATGGCCAATAAGGAAGTCATGTTCATGAATAGTGCCGACTCAGCCATATGGATTCCTGGGCAGGATCTAGTCTTATGTCAGACGCGTCGATGAGCATAATGACACTCTCACCGTCGACCAAACCCAAAGGTGCGTGGGTATGGTACAGATGGGTCCAGAAACCGGTCAGGATTGAAAATCTCGGGGTTCGGATAGATTGAGCTGTCGTTGCTCATAGCCCTATAATAAGTGTGAGCCATGCGCGCTGAGCGTGTCAATATTGTGCTACCAGATATTTGAAAAACTGTGAGGTAAGATGTGTTAACCTTTCGTTAAATGACGCGTAGATTTCGGACTCACACTGCTGCTCCTTTAGGTATCCGATACCCTGCATACTCGCCATCCTCAATACCAGTATGAGGAACACCTGGGTCGTTGGTAACATGAGCATCAAAGACGACCGCTACTCTATACAAAGCAAACGAACCCAGTGGGACCACCGTTTGCCATCTGAGTACCTCTTTCAGTACGCACTCGAGGTAGGGCAACGAAGCTCGATCTTCCATCTCGGGTAAACGATTACCTCCAACGACCTGGTCTATTTCAGCTTGAGCTTTTGCTTGAATCTCAGGGTAGAGGGTCATCGCAAGAATAAAGACAACCGCCGTAGCTGCAGACTAGTCACTGATCAGATTTGATTCAAATGCAATATCGAAGGAGTTTGCCATACGGTGTCGGAAGCAGCTGTATAATATATTCATTAGCAACACACGAGTAGCCCATGTATATGTCACTCGCCTCCGAAAAGCGCACCGGTCGCCCATTTGATCCTATCAATATCTTCCGCTAGATCATCCGGTGTGTTGGGGCTATTTTCCAACTCGTACAACAACGATTTGACCGTGGATGGCCGAGCCACTCCTTTGGCCTGGATGCATATTGGTTAGGCTAGCCCCACCGGCACTAGGTTGAAATAATTACAATCTGTTCTTTTGTCCAATCGAATGGAGCATTGACCATATCGTGCAGCTCCGTGCTCCACTCTTTAGTCTTTTGCTTCCATTCAGTACCAGGGAACCAGCTGGGAAAGAAACGAAGCCATGGAATAGTGTTCACATAAAAGTCTGACAAAACAGTTGATGGTGTAAGTTTTCACGTCAACGAGCGGAATAACCTACTGCCGGGTACAGAAGCTTCACTAACATGGGCCATCGCAGTTTCGACAATCTTCACCAGTGGGTCATCCGCTGAAGAAACTTCGTATCCATATACAGCTGATAAAACCGTTGACCCAGACATACTGCAAAGGGGCTCTTAGTGGTTAAGTACGATGAAACATTGCTCCCCTTACCGCCTGAATTCTTTGACGAAGTTATCCGGGTTCGCAATAAGTCGTTGCATCGTTAGTCTCGAATGTCGGGTGATTAGTGGCCAGAACTGAGTGCTCGCATTCTTGTGCAGTACCGCATGCGACATGCGTCGTTGACTCCTCCATCGCTCTCCATAGCGAACGAACCCAGTGTTTTTGGTCCAGTCAGTCCTGCGCATATAACCATTGAGTCAATGCTTGTCACACTCCAAATCAGCCCGCTTACAGGCTTGAGTACAAAAATATAGGGAGCTCAGGTCTATCAGAATATTTTGCGGAGCGCCGATCAAGTAGCTCGTTTGCTGCCTTGGCAGAGTTCAGAATGATAAAAACTTGGCCAAGAGACGTAAAGGAGATGATGTCGGCTAAAGAGCCTTCAGCGTTTTCTCAAGTCTTAAATGCGCTGAGGATGACTTACAGTTGAGCTCTTTACTCAGTTTTGCGTAGACAAGATGCTCATCAACAGAGGGAATTTTCCGTGCGTGTCCGATGATAGGATCAGACTTAGGTGATGGTGGGAGGGGGAGTTTATGACTGCTTTTTCTGCGAAAGAGCAGGAGAGTCGCGAGAATCGAAGCGCTGGCGACTAAAAGTAACGAGAAGAAACTCAATATCATGTTTAGTGTAAATCGAGGGCGCTGTAGTAAGATGGGGCTGTCTCAAGTACGAGAATATATAGGACTAAACACTCGTGCCGAAAGGCACATTTCTTGCGTATCGCTACTCCTCAGTTCTGTAGTTCGAGGTAGCTGCTCCGCTTGGAAGACTTGGGTGAGCAGCCGGTGAAAATGCCACATAAATACACACACGTGTGAAGTCGGGCATCCAGAATATCAAGACAACATCGAACTTATCAGGCGCTCACGCAATATACCGTATTTAGTAATCGTTAGAACAATCGGCTCATGCGATTCATTTGTACCGCATGCCTGTTACT
This sequence comes from Ceratobasidium sp. AG-Ba, assembly GCA_016906575.1. Taxonomy (NCBI): domain Eukaryota; kingdom Fungi; phylum Basidiomycota; class Agaricomycetes; order Cantharellales; family Ceratobasidiaceae; genus Ceratobasidium; species Ceratobasidium sp. AG-Ba. The sequence goes on along the minus strand of CP059641.1, from coordinate 3,551,528 downwards.
AAACATGACGTCAAAGGAACTCTGGTAGAGCTAGTTGATTCGCATTCTACACTTCGTTTTTGTGGAGCGTGCCTCGAGACACGGTATTCTTACGGGACCTGTCAAAAGAGAACTTGGACACGCACATTCCATGGCTTAAGCAGGAATACTGTACGCGTGCAAAATATAACCACATGTCTTGTCACAACTTGCCGTGGTTGTGGTTAAGATCCTGGTTCGTCACGTCACGAAAACGTTCTCGTGGTTAGCAATTTACTAACTTGTCACGCCGGTTGCTAGATACATGGATTAGAGAAATAGAATGTATGCGCTTGATTTCGACCTACGTGCAATCAAATCCGTCCTCTCTGTCATTAATGTGCGCAGGAAGTCCGCCACAAAGATTGTTGGGAGGCGAATTCGATAATCCAACGTGAATCGGATGTAATCTAGCAAGATATGGCTGAAAGAAGCTATACGTTCGCGTACATATGTACTCTAGGCTTGTGGTTAACTTACATGGGTGTCACAGCACTGGCACACGGCATGGTTATCAAAATACCTAAATTTCTGTCACGCGGCGCTTGCGCCGCGTGGTTACAATTCGTACGCGTACAGTACCTACGAACCTCACGTGAGACAGCAGGTTGACGGTACGGGGGGTTTTTTTTTTTTTTTTTGAATCCAGTTTATTCTGTCCGCTCAGCCCGAGGCTATGTAAGACAGTTACAGCATGTGCAAGATTTGGGAAACTGCTTTCTACTCCGCCCCATCGTCGGCCCCTGAGCCCATTTCCTACTGCTCCGAGCAATGCCCAACAGACGAGCCTACGCCCCCCTGCCGTCCGGTCCCTTGGCCGTTTTAGTGCTCCAGAACAACCCGCCACGCATTCATGTAATAAAGTTCTACCCGCTGCAGTTCTTCTCCCGTGTTGGTGTCAATGCACTATCAGTGTTCGTAGTTCCTATTATACTGTATCATTCCTCAGTCTGCGGGTACGAAAGTACTGTCACCTGTTCGTTCTTTATAGTAATCCTATCCGCTCCAAGTATCGCATTAGGTGTTCTGTCGCCTTCCCAGGCTCTAGTAGCGCTCTAAACGATCTCGACGCGTCTCCAAGTGCTTGGGTCCTCACGGCGCGTTCTTCTTTGTGTGCGGGACAGGTCATGAGGGCATGGAAAATCGTCTGGTCCTGCAATTTACAGTTCGGGCAAATCGGGGAGTCGACTTTCTTGAATCTGTGTAGGTATACCGCGACTGGGAAGTGCTCGAGCCGTAGCTGTACCAAGATAGCATAGTCACGTCGGCAGAGCGTTCTGGCCGATTGGAAAAAGTCGAGCGAAGGGTAGGTTGGATCGAGATTTTGCAGCCTTTCTTTTCTTGTCTCATCGACCTCTTCTTTCCATCTTCGTGGCAGAAGTTTTCGAAAGACTCGTTTGGCTGCCGTTGGATTGATGGGTTTGTGACCCCGTAGATGTTCCGGCAACAATTCGCTCGCGCTTGAACAGCCTTCGCCTGCATCCCTAGCTACTTCGTCCGCCTCCTCGTTCCCTGCTACACGGTACGGGGTTGATCGGAGACTACCATGTCAACTATGGGCAACCCCAGCCGAAGTAGGAAGGCATTGAAATGTTAATCTGTTAAACACGGCAAGTGTGATTTGATTGGTATTTATCATCAAGACTGGTCACAAGGGGCGATTTTGAGTACTCATGAGTAGTCCTGATACTCACTACACCAACGAGAGATGCCAAAAGTTCGTATGAAACGACCTCGTGAATTTAGCTGGAAACGTACTGGAAGCTGCTGCGTGTCATAGCAACCTTTGCGCCTTCATCAGGAGAAAACGCTGACTCAAAAAGCTCAAATTATGAGCCATTTGAGCACGAGCTAAACCCAATAAGGCACTCGGTCAGTAGTTAGGTCCATGAATCGCCGCATAGACCCACTGGTACCGGCCGTCCCGATATGGCACCTTCCGATTACCCCTTGCTCAAATTTGCTCAAATGGCTCACGGCGTAAGCACCGTGCTCATACCGTGAGCTATTTGCTCCTGATGTTTGCGAAGGCGTGGGTCGAAATCATACCAAAAACGGTCTATCTAATCGTCCGGGCCAAGGAGTTTCCGGATGTTTACATAGACCAATTTGGGTACGTTACGTCAGAAAAGCTGTTTCATGCGGGATTTACTGACGTCTGTATCTTACAGAGACTATCGATAGTTAGGAGATCACTTATCTTATAACATTCTTAGTCTGTCATAGTCCTGAATCTGTCAGGGGTACAACCTACAGTTTAGCTCTTCACTGAGCTTCGCACACACCCAGAGCTCGCCTGACGTGTGGCGTTGTGGGCCGCAGCCTGCGGAGAGCGCTCAATGAATAATGACGGGCGCGCAGGTCACGTGGGCCGCGCACCGACGCGTTTGGTTGCGCTCGACCACGACATCGTGACGGCGCCTGTCGGTGCGCATCTTATAATTTTCGTCGCACCAACATAAAATATATCCCGTGCCAGAGGTGTAATACACCTTGGCTACGTCTTAAAAACCGGCCTCACGGGCGTACTATCCCTGCCCCGGGGCTGTCTGAAGCGTGCCTATACCGCCGTCTTTATTCATGCTCCCGCGGCTGTTTATCCCTGTCCGTAGGCTGTCTAGAGTGCGCCATCATAGCTGCTGTATTCACGTTCCTACGGCTGTTTATCCCTGCCCGGGCTGTCTGAAGTGCGCCTACATGACCGCCTTTATTCGTGCTCCCGCGGCTGTTATCCCCGCTTGTAGACTGACTGGGGCGTGCACACTCAGCCGCCCGAGTTATGTTGCTACGGCGGTTCATCCCACCTCTCCTCGGTATGAAGCGCGCCACCCACGGCCGCTTTCGCTCGTCCCCGTGAGGTTTCTATTCCTGTTCGTACATCGTTTGACCTCAAACACTCGACCGTTTGTCTATATCCGGTACCCGGTCACGGCCCCGGCTTGCGCCTCGTCCGACACGGCCACTGGCGTCCACAGGCGACCTTTGGCCGACTATGGCCGCCATTTGGGCGCGAGCTCACTGCGTGGCTCGAGGTGGCCATGCCGCCCTCCCGCGACGCTCCTGCGAGTGCACCTTCCCAACGACGTGGTCTTGCTGGGGCGGCGCACCCGCTTTTGTTCGGGGCGAGTCGCTCTCGCGGTCGGGAGCCGGCCACGCACGCGTCGCCGCCTTCGGCGGCGCCTGCGTCTCCCAGACCTTGCCGGTAGCTGAGTCGGCCGTCAGGCCGTACGCATACATGGGACCGAGCACTCGCGCCAGCCGCTTGTGTCATTAGGAAGATTACGTACCGTAAGCGCCGGGGAAGTGGGACAACCCCTAGAAGTGGGACATTTCGCATTTCTGAACTGTTCGATGAAACTTTGAGCTTCAAAATGTCGCCAGAGGTTATTCGGCCACGGCTGCATCATTTTGACCACCATCGGAGGCTAAAGGCTTTGAAGCAAACGACAGAAAGGCAGAATTGATTGCACAATCTTCGTATACTTGACTTGAGGGGTTAATAGTGTAATATAATCTATTTTGAATGTATATATGCGAGCTTTGGAGTGTATATTAGTTTTATTTTGCATAGTGAGACTCTGGCTATCGGTCCGACTTCTCTCTAGTGACCGCCGGCCAGCCGACCCGCCACTTTCCTACGTTCCAGCCAAACTAGAAACATATCCTTGCTCGTTCAAAGTCTCAGGTAGAGTTTTTCCCTCGCCATACATCGATTTCATCTCTTGTAAGCATCAAAACGGGCGGAAAATGTGAGTTAAGAATAGCGATGCCTAAATTTCAAATTGAGAGGCTCTATGCGCAGGTTTACTATATTTTTGCTCAACGAAATCGATTCGAACCCACATATTCTGTAATATGGAAAGGGGAGAGATCCGGCTTGTTCGTCACCTCAGTTTTCCTCCTCATATAGTATCGCAATAACACTTTATAGGCTCTGTCCCACTTCCCGGGGTCTAATGCTTAAGCGACCGAAAAATTAGATTCATTGGATGAGTGCTGATCGGTAGCTATATGACATCCCCAAAAAGTCCTGTAGTTATAAGTCTTGTTCAAGCTTAGAATGGGCGACATCCTAAATCCGTCCCACTTCCCGCGGTCCTACGGTACGTGACCAATAATAATAGGATCGGACCTGGACGACGGGGGGGCAGCCGATAGTCAGGCTTCAGATGACGATGCAAGAGTATGGCTACCAGACCCAAGACGCTGAAACTAAAACCTAGTTCACTGGGTTTAGTTCATAGTGGTGTTGACTGGAGGCGATGGGCGACAAACTAGCGCCCAAAGACTTGGCGGTGCCGAGAGGTCAGATGGACGGCAAACAAGGGATAAAATGTTCAGACGAGTGATAAGGGAGCAAAACATGTTGAATACGAGGGGAATACAAAGCGTCGCATAAGGCGAGTATAGCATGTGATAGACTGTAAGACAAATACCGTATCAAATGTCAGGCTATGAATGTACAAGCGAAGTTATTATAATGCAGTACGGGTACGACAGGAGCAACAACATAAAGGCATAAACGACGAGAAAGAAAAATATAAGAAATAGACCGAGGGGCTAATGGTCGACGAGAGCGAGGCAGGGTGAGCCGCAAAGATGGTGGAGTGGCGCATACATCCGCCGGGAGCGAGCACTGCATGTGTGTTGAATCCCAATATGGAATATCGAATGTACTAGAATATAGTAGCAATCGCATGGCTCGCATATATGTACTAGATACCTACAGAATGTTCTAGGATGTACTAGAACGACTGATTTACGTGTATATAAGGAGCGCATGCAGGCTCCATAGGTACTCATCCCCGTAGTTAATATCATACCAGTTCTATCGTCTTAAGCACACTGCGCTACGCGCATTCATTGCGTGACTATATACAGCACCGACTTCAACAATGTGTACGGGACATTTTACGATACTCGTGAGTGGTGCCTTACAGCGTATGATATCCATTCCTACTGCCGGACGGCTGACACGAGGCATTGTTTGGTTGAAATCCGGGTATGGCGGGCGAGTGAGGGAACCTCCATTACAATGTGATTTGATCTTCTTTTCAGTAAGTCAATGCAGAAAACGTGCTCCGTCATAAGATTATACAACTAACTACGCATATCAGAACCTCAGGGATTAGGGACATATTTTATTCCAACAATTTTGTTATACGTTAGTGATCGCGTGTTAATAACAAAGGTCAGCGCGACACAAATTTACGCTGAGAGCTCAGGCGTCGAGCAACTCGACAGCTTTTTGGGACCTTGGTTTAATTAGGCACTTGAATTCGGCAGGATGGCTTTACAGAGGCGTATTAAAACCCAGATCAGCAAAAATTAGAACCAGAAGTCATTTGACACTCACCTGATAGCTGCCGTTGTCTTCATCCCCACTGAAGGCAAAATCGTATTTCCCTCATCGTCGCAGGGCGCCCTGATATCGAAAATAGCTAATAGATTACACATATTGATGAATAGCGTTGACTCCGCCATGTGTACCCCAGGACACGATCTAGTCATAAATTTAATCTTGTCACTAAGACTCAATGGCGGCCAGAAAGCTTATTTATTAGGTGGCCGTCCTATTTTTATAGCTCAATTTTGATAAAATGCGTGATTTTTGGTCAAAAGCGACCACTTGGTGTTTAGCAAACGGTCAATAAAAATAGGTGGTCACACACCCAGGTCAGATTAACGGGTCGATACATCCTTTTAAACACGCCAAAGGTACCCAAAAGGGACCATCTATAAAACAGGTAATCTGGCTCACACAGAGAGAAAGCTGTGCCGTTAATTCTTACCTTCGACCAAATCCAAAAGTAGGCGCGCTTGGCGTAGTTGGATCCAAAAAACGATCAGGGTTGAATTCTTGCGGATTTCTGTAAACCAAACCATCGTAGCTCATGGCCCTTAGCAGACAAGTAAGTTTCGTGCACCGAGCTTCACTGATAGCTAGTCTTACCAGATGTTCTCAATACTTTCGAGTGTAGATCATATAAATATATCAAGCAGGTATATGCCCAATTCTAAGCTCACATTGTTGCCCCTTTAGGTATCCTATAACCAGCGTATTCGTCATCTTCTATAGAAGCGCGGGGCCCCCTATATTACTGCCACATTTAGCATCTGTTTTGCTTTTGGAAAATTTTGGTCAACCAACTCACCGAGAGGAACGACCAGCTGCCACCTAAGCACTTCCTTCAGCACACATTCCACATATGGTAGTGAGCCTCTATCTTTCATCTCAGGTAGCCTATTCTGTCCAACTACTCGGTCAATCTTGGCTTGCGCTCGTGCTTGAACATCAGGATATAGTGTCATTGCAAGAATAAATACCAGGGTTATGGCCACAGTCTGAATACCGATCAGTTTTGTTTATACCAAAATAGCAAATAAACCTTACGTACAGTATCGGTACCAGCTGAACAATTTCATCAATGATGACATATTTGGAGACATGCATATATTCTTATAGGGCTTACCTCCAAAGAGGGTACCAACTGTCCATTTGACTCGATCGATCTCTTCTGTTAAATCACTCTTTGGCAGAGCTCTGTTCTCTATCTCAGAAAGAAGTGTTTTCAGGACGGATGGCGGAGCAGTTCCTTGCTCCTGGAATGGTATAGGCTCGGCCGGTGCTCGCAGAGTTCGGCTAGTGTACTGACTATATGCTTTCTTGTCCAGTTGAACGGAGTATCGACCATTTCATTCTTTTCTGCTCGCCATAGATTGATTGATTGTTTCCACCTCGTGCTGGGAAACCAGCCAGGGACGAATCAAAGCCAAGGTATCACGTTCACGTAAAAGTCTTTTTGGTGACGCTTGGTTCAATTCTTCTGCTCGATGGCGATCACTACTTACTGCCTGGTATGGCCGCCTGACTTATATGGTTCACCACGGTCTCGACAATCGTAACGAGAGGATCGGACGCTGAAGTAACTTTGTACCCATACGCCGCTGAAAGTATTGTTGTCCCTGACGTCCTAAAGGACAGGTTGAGCATCAAACTGTGACCATGTGATTTGCGCCTACGGTTTGAATTCTTGAAAAGGTTATCTGGATTATTCACGAGTCTTCGCATAGCCTTTCTTGATTGTTCCACCGAAATAGGCCAGAACTTCATGCTTGCCTTTTTATGCAGTACCGAGTGTGACATCCTTCGCTGACTCCTCCATCGATCTCCATACCGCAGTAAGCTAGTGAGTCCACCACAGTCGACACTATCCACATACGCGTAAATGTTATTACTGGCTGAGACACAAAGTAACCAACGAACAGGTTTGGCTCTGACAGCACAGGAAGCACGGATCTATCTGAATAGATTGCAGATCGTTTGTCAAATAGCTCACTGGCTGCCTCGGCAGAGTTAAGGATAATGATTGTTTGGCCAAGTACAGTTAGTGAGACAATTTCAGCTATGTCATTGTCAGTCTGTCATAGTCCCGAATCTGTTAGGGGTACAACCTACAGTTTAGCTCTTCACTGAGCCTCGCATACACCAAATGTTTGTCTGACGTAGGAAGACTACGTAAGTGACCAATAATTGGATCGGACCTAGGAGAGGGGGGCAGGGGTAGGCGAGAGTCACCCTTGAGATGACGACACAAGATGATGGCTACCAGTACCAAGACGCTAAACTCAAAGCTAATTCGCTGGAGTTTAATTCCATGGCGGACATGTCCCGTTGGACGGAAGGGGGATATTGCTGACCACTAGCGTAGTAGAGGGGACCTTACATACTGACGCATCAGCCAATGGGAATCCTCAGAGCACGCCGTTTTGACATGAAGTATTGATTCGCAGATAACGCAATATTTCGTTTGCCATAGTGAGGGAGTTTACTGATGAGCATTTTGGTACTACGCCAAGCTAGGGCGCAGGTGCTGCATCCCGACCCGTATATAGCTATGAAAAGCATGATGGCAATATCGCGTGGGCACTACTGTGTATTCAGAGCTTGCGCCCAGTACCCTAAGAAGCAATCAGCCATGTTTCCGGTCACAGGCGTAAGTTTTCAAGCAGCGTTGAGAGTCCTGTTGAGCAATCTAGGCACGCTGATTGACCCCCCTGAGTTGGCCTGGCGAATGCTCTCGAGTTCATATACGGTCATTTTACCTCTCTTAGAGTCTACAGGGAGTAGATTGTAAGGAAACATGTGTTGGAATACAGTCTTAGTTCGTAGATGTATTCGATGTGTTTGTGTATGTTTGCGTTCTCCCTTATTTCTTCCTCCCCTACGGCAAATTTTCTCTCCTTAGTTCTCTACCGTCGTAGTTGAGTTAAGGTATAGTTTTCTTATATATTTCTTCTGTTTCTTTTACTCACTGTCCTGTAGTATTTACATTACTAGGTACAGTCAATAGAAAGTTCTCTACCGTCGTAGTTGAGCTAAGTATTTACATTACTAGCTCGTCCAGAAACCTCCCTGCGTAAGAACATGGGCCTCTTACGCTCAAAGATGCTTGAAATATTTCAGTTGAATGGACGATATTAGGTTGTAGCATGCGTATATGCTGACGCAAGGAAATCATAGAGGAGTGTTTCCTCGGGCTTGATCGCCGGTTCCCCGACCTTGGTCTGGGCTTGCCAGGACAATCCCCGCCCCAAAGTGCCCACGTTTTGACTTGTGAAGTCCGCGGATGATCGAATGAAATGAAAAAGGCAATCTACACTTAGGCAGACCAGTGGTGAATACGTGCGTGCTACTGGGAGTTCGCTTGGCCACACTACCAAACCTGCCGGGATCACCTGGTGCCACGAGAGTACTATATGTCGTACAGTGTTTAATCTCTGTTGATCGGAGATTTGCTAGATCTCAAAGACGGCCAGCGGCGAGTGCCCGTGGTCATAAACAATATAGACTCTGCCGTGTGGATTCCAGGACACAACCTAGTTCTCGTTTCAATTCTGGTTTGCTCTGAATGTATCACTAATGAGCCGAGAAAACTATGGGATTGAGAGTTACTTATCACGGCGCACATAAACTAGACCTCAATTACATAACTATGAGTCGATATGGCACCACAATATAGTTGCTTCGGACATGAAAAGCAGACACCCCAAGATAAGATTTTATTGAGCTTACCTCGAACTCGTGAGGTAAAAACTCTTATCTAAGGTTCCCAGCATCATGCAATGCAATTGAAGCTGTGCAGGCAGTCTGTAATGTGGGCAATGATATGATGTGATCTTACGTGCGGCCATGGGCTGCCCTAGCCGACCCGCATGGGTAGTTCTCGCGTTCAGCTCGGAAAAAACGGGGGTATCTTCAAGCGTGGAGCAGAACCTCGCGAAGGAGCCTAAGCTTGAATATTAATATAGTTGATTTGCTGCAAGCTAGAGGTCAAGAATCGATGGCGATAACGCAAGGTAACCCATAGGTTGAAGATACGGTATCGTGCTTGACCTAACTGGGTGTCTTGATCAGGTGCATTATCAACAATTCACGAATGTATGTTGCGTAATACGAGACAAATTTCAGTGCAACATGCCATTTCAGATAAGCAACCGAGGTACACCATGATCGATCCGCACTACGATTTACGCAGTTCATGAATCCGATTCTCCAACAACTTCAGCGTAGTCCCCACTCCGGTCATTACACCTTCGTCAGGCCCCTCTCCAGGAACAAGACGAGTATGAGCGAAATCGATGAGCTTGACAACACACACCGGCCCAGGCTTCCGTGAACTCTCGTCAAGCTCGTCTTCTTCCCCTTCATCCTCTTCTTCCATGACATCCCTTCCTGAATCGGCGGCTTCGATTGCTTTTGCGAGCGCGGCCGGGTCACCTTCCCAAACGATCAAGAGACTCCCGCCGACCATTCGAATCTCTGTTTCGGCCAGAGCTTGCTGGATCTCGAGTACCTTGTCATGCACCGAGCCAAGGACTTTGAGGAGTGCCTCGCGAGGAACGCTTTCGGGGAAGAATCGTGCAGTGCCTTCGACTAGTTGCTCTGCCTTGATAGATTTGCCATATTCCTTTGGAGTAACAGTATATGTCTGGGAAGCGGGATCATATACCTGGAAATATCTACCCAATTAGTGCTGGGTCGAGCAAGCAAAGGAGATAAATACCGACCGAAAATCCAGTAAGTCTCACTCCAGTCTCAAAGCTGGTCGTCTCTGCCGCGACCTTGATCATCCGAGCCTTCTTCTCTTCGTTCGCCGTCTCGTCGTATAGAACCTTTCCAAGCTTTACATCCAAAATATTTGGCTTCCTAAATCGATGGGATAGATTCTGAAGCACAATCGACTGTAATAATCCAACCTCACGTGAGCTCTGATATCCATATTGAAAAGCAACAACCGGAAACACTCATCTTTTCCCTTGTCATCTGCACTCTTGGCCAATACCTCCCTCAACTGATCGGCCCCAACATCTCCACCCGATGCCTCGACGTCCACTTTCCCCTCTAGCCTGAGCGTCCCATAAAACTGCGGCACGAGTCCACGCAGTTTAGCCAAGCGCTCATCGGCTGCGACAGCTTGATAGAAATCGCGCTCGGCAGGCAAGCACGGTTTCATAATCAGATCCCCATCTCCGGATTGTTGGACGCCTTTATGGCCTCCGACTTGCATCTCGAGCGTACGAGCGCGTTTGGGCGGTTGTCTCGACATGACGGTGGTTGTGGGGTAGAACAGACTAGGCGCGCGCCGAGTGATCATCCATGCCCGGGGTCAAGCGCGGAAGGATTCCAAATATGGATATATTGAACATTTTACCTCATTTGGTAAATTGCCCGTATAAATACAACGAATGGTATTAGTCAATAGCGATTACATACGAAATCCAACGAGTGAATACACAACAGAAAGCGCGAATAACGAGTGTACAATAACGACAAAAAACCAAAAATCAAAACTTTCTAAACGGATTCTTGTCTCCCAACTTGGTCTGAGCCTGCTGCTGTTGCTCCTGGGAGAACCAATACGATCCACCCACTGCGCCGGGCCAGACTGGACTCGAAGGAATACCTTGGGGTGGGGGAGAGATCAACATGTTCGTGTTTTGTTTGGGAGGAGCGAGTGCAGTGTTGATTGTAAATGGAGAATTGTCTCGGATCGGTTGACGAGGTTGAGGAATCATCGGGTTCGAGACAGACGAGGATAGGAAAGGAGCATAAGGAAGCGGAGCACGAGGGGCAACTGACATGCCAGTATAGTGCGACGCGAGCGAGGAAGTGCCAGTATGCTGAGAGCTAACTCCAGACATTCCAGTATAATGGGACGGCACGCTAGCCATACCCGTAAAGTCCGGAGCCATCCATTTCCCACCACTATGCATATTCATGCTCGATCCCGTCGAGTGGGCAACAGACGTCCCAGTCTGATGAACATCCACCAGGCTTGTATTGGAGAGATTGATAAGTGGAGACGAAGAAACGCCAAACGTATGCGCCGACGCGCCGGTTTGGTCAGGCGTGACAATCCTAGTCCCAGTCTGGTTCGGGGTGACGATTCCAGTCCCGGTCTGGTGCGGAGTGATCGGCTGGGTACCCGTTACGTGTGGAGTAATCGCCTTGCCCCCAGTCAATTCAGGAGCCAAAGACTTGATAGACGGGGCCTTGGGAACCACAGGCGGAGGCGTCTCCTTTCGTGCAGCCAACGTCTTGGCGAAATGCGACTCGGGATTGATCCCACCATACGCCCCAGACACGTTCCTCTCGTCGACCGAATCCCGCCAAAAGTCCTCCCGCCTCGAATCCATCGAATCCCGATCGCTAAACGGCGGAAGCGGGACCGACCGATTGAACACTACGCTCGACTCGGCATCGCTCGACCTCCACGCGCTTCGTCTCCAGCGACGATCCGTTTGGGCAGGACGTCGCTCCCAATCAGGGTCAGCGTTCATGTTTCGGTTTCGCCAACTACCGCTCCCGTCGAGTCGTCGAAGACTCAGCTCGCGATGAAATTCTTTGCGTCTCTTGCCCGCGCATCCGAGTGCGCCGAGCCAGCCTTGCTCTCTCCGACGTTGAGCTTCGCCCATTCTCCAGACGCGTCCCCAATCCCATCGTTTGTGCTTGGTATCAGGCAACGTATCCGCAAACGCAGCCGTCTCCTTTGCCCGACGATTCCGAGCCCGACGACGCCAGATAAGAAGACCCAGAACCAGCAGAGAGAGCGACCCAGTCGAGGCAAGAGCAATCTGAAGAGGCGAGGCCGTCGTAGGTTTGGAAGATGTCGGGAGAGCAACGACCAGCGAAGAAAGACAAGCCCCAAACACCATCCCGCCATCACACACGACGTCGACGCATTTCCCCCCGCTCAAGACCTTGCCGTCCGCACAAGCGCTACACATCCCAGACCCAGCACCCACGCAATTCTCGCATCCGGCATCACACGCCTTGCACGTTCCGGCTCCAGTATCAAAATAGGCCTGAGCACCACACGACGAAGCAGGCAAACACCGGCCGTCCTGGGTCTTGACTGGTCGATTCGGCGGACACGACGCGCACTGGGTATTTCCTGATCCAGAACAACTCGCGCAATCCGGATGACACACGAGACACGTATTTCCACGAGGAGTTGTCGAATTGGTCGCAGGAGGTGTGAGAGATGGAGACAAAAAAGTTCCCGTTGGACATGTGTTGACACATTTGCCGTCTTGCGCTCCCCCGTTTGCACACGCGGTGCAAAACGTCGCACTCCCAACACACTCCGCACATCCAGAGTCACACGCCGTACACGTGAACCCGTCTGTGCCCACAAACGTCCCGGCTGGACAGGCCGAGGCACATTTGCCTAGGGGGGTGAGAACGAATCCAGGTAAGCAGGCGGAGCAGGTGACCTGGTCAAGCGTAGAAACGACCGAAAAGGAAGGAATCGAACATGATGTGCATGTTGATGGACACGCTGTAGAGGGAAAAGTAATTAAGGTTAGGACAAGGGAGAGATCGGCGGATGGACAAAGGGGGACATACCATCGCAGATTCCCTTGGCGTTATTTGCAATCAACTTTGTTCCCTGACACACCCCTCCACCGTCGACGGCAACGCATCGCCCGCCTGGGCCCATGAATTGGCCGGCGCCACACGCCACACATTGAGTCGAGAGCCGGCCTGTGCAGGTTTTACATAAAGGGGAGCAGGGGGAACATGTACCAGTGGTAACGTCGAGGAATTGGCCGTCTGGGCAAGTCGTGGTCGAAGAAGCGGGAGTAGGAACGCAGCGTGTACGGTCGTTCGAGTCGGGTGTGAAGCCGGATTGACAGGTTGTGCAAATTCCGGAAGAGGTCGCGCAAGCAGCGCATCCCTGTGAGCAGACTGAAGATGCACTCGGTTAAGTGATCTACAGGGTAATTATGCAAGCACATACCTTCACACTCTCCAGAGGGATCCAAGAAGAATCCCGGGGCACAAACGCTGCACTTGGTTGCGTTCTTGCCATCTGCAGGCTGACCATCCGCCCAACCAGGATTACATGTACAACTACCATTGCTTCCACAAGTACCCTTTTCGCAACCACACGTTTGAGCGCTGGTCTTGCTCTTGGCACCAAAACATTTCCCACTTCCCGTCAACCCGTCTTCACAACATCCGGTGTCTTCACACTGTTGGCAAGACGGACCAAAGTGTCCCGGAGCACATTGCTCACACTGACTACCAGCAAAACCGGGTGCGCAGACGCAAGTGCCGTTGAGGGAACATGCGCCACCAGAGGCACAAGCAGGGGTGCAAGACAGAGATTGGACGGCCAAGAACTCAAAGTCCGATGCAAGAGACGGGAGTTGGGCGGTATCGGGCGTCGACGAGAAGAGAACCAGAGATCCTGACGAGGAAGCAGAGCGAAAGGTGACCGCCGTGTTAGGTGGGATCGCGAGAGAACTGGGAAGACGGGGTGCGCTCGTAAAGTTTGAGGTGAGCGTGATAGGTGTGGCGCTCCCCACGTAGTTGGGAGATGCAAAGGCGAGAGCACCATCGGGAAGAGAGACAGTGATGGGGTATGCGAGAGAGTTGGGGGATACAGTGATTCCAGATTCAGCCGTTGGGGATATCGAGGAGAGCGATGGGAGTATCGAGGCTACAGGTGATGTGGAAGAATATGTTCCTGGTAAAAGAATGACAGAAGAGAATGTGGCACCGACTAGAGAAGCGTTAGCCAAGTCTCACGTTTATGCAAACTACTCACGGGTGACGTTGGTAGAGCCAGCGATACATTGGGTTGGTGAGCAAACGGTGGGTTGCTCGGCCGCTGCAAACGTCAGATAAAATAAGAGTCAAGATATTAGAACTTACAGACGAGTGCCAGCACTGCGACAAGACAGACAAGGATGATGATCATGGCGTAGAGAACTAGCCGAGCAGCAGCCCGCCTTTGTATACGCCGCGTGTTGGCCCATGCTCGTCGACTCCATTGTCCATTGTTTGGCCACGTGCACAAAAGATACTCAGGGTCCACTCCGGTCTCGGTCTAATTGGCACCGGCACCGATAAGATTAAATCTAATCAGGATATAATTGGCTCAGAATGGAATTAATTAATAGATCCTGCACATCACAACAAGCATTCAACCCGTGTAGAACTATAAACGGCAGGCCAAAATCGACTCAACCCTTTGAATCGGGCACTTCCTCAACTCCTTCTACGAGTAATGATGAGTTGAACATCCTGGCTCGACATCAGGTTGAACTAAAATGTGCAATCTACTTACCAGGTCTTCTAACGTGAACTAAACTATAGGTTACGATTCAATCCGATGTTTCTAGTGCTGCTAGCTACATGGAGTTTTGATAATCAATCCTCCCCCGTATCCTTCTCGATGGATGTCAGTCTTTCTACTCACAACTTTCAAATTATATGATTTTGACTCACCAACACGATTGTACTCCTCGCCAATATCTAGGCTCGGTAGCACCATACAACAAGCAAAGGCCGACATGGATTAACTACCAGCGGAAACGTGAGGAGTTAGAGTCCAGCTTTATCGCTTGGCGAAGTGATTTAGTACATACTTGACTTTGTATCAAGCATTAGGCAAGTGAGCATTGTGGAAGTCGATGTTGAAGAGCAATAAGCGCATGTTTCAGAGGGGGGCGTGTCGTACGAAGACGTGACGGGGTGCAGATATGAAATCCAAGGTAGCGCCTATAGGTGCACGCCGTACCTGAGGGCTCAAAGGAGTATCCAGACACGTGCCCGTAACCAGATCCACCAACAAGCCAGTCGAACAACACAATAAATATCGATACCAGACGGACAGTCGGACGGTGCGATAGGACCAAAAGCGATATAGACCGCCCGTCTTTCCTTGTCGTGCCAAGAAAAATATGGCGCCTAATTTTGGATACAAAGGCTTGGCAAATACCGTACGACTCCCGCCGTAACATGGCGTGTTCTTACAATACCAGATGATCTTCTTCCTGTAATGAAAGGAGAATTTAAGGCATGTCTAAGCAAAGCCATTACAGCTCTCTTGACCTATTTCAGCCTAACCTATCTCCTAAGCTAACTCATTTCAGCGCTCCTCGATCCTGCACATCGACGTGGAGATTAAGCATCATGGTACACAATAGTTCGGCATCAATTGCCTAGTCTCCCGAAAGCATAAAGGTGTAACGACCGGTATGAAGCCGGAAAACTAATTGTGTGTGGTGGTGTGTATCATCGGCTGTGTGTCCAAACTGAGTAGGTTTACATTACCAAACGTGAACACGACGTTATTCCAGAAGAATCCTGTTGTTTATAGCAATCTCGGTCGCACTCCTCGTCGCCATCTAGCACCAGAGAAGGAAATAACACGATGCTCGCCGCCATGAGCGCTCGTTCCTGGATTTCTTAAACTGCCAGCACAATAAGCCTGGCCTGTTCAGCCATGCCCAACGCCACGAGAGTCTCCGAAACACCCATGTATGACCGCTAAGGAATCTCCGTTTACATCTAGAGCGCCTCCCACGAGCCAACGGTATAAATTGCTTGCTCCCAGAACGCTTCTCAACAAACTTGTTTCGTTTCATTCTCTCAACTTCGAGTCCTATTCGTTCTTTTCTCTCTCTCGTTTATCATGTCAGAATACGCAGCCAAGTGCTCGGCTCTGGACAGCAACACTCTCATTTGCAAAGAGATCCAATATAGGCGTGATATCGCCTCATGTGTTACCTCACTCGCTCTCTCGGTTGGCGCTACTATCGGCTCGGCGGGAGCCTCACTACCACTGACGATTCCCACGGGCGCATATAACGCATACAAGATCAATTCATACAAGCACAAGCTCAAGATTATTCGTCAAGAACTAGCCAGGCGGCATTTATCCCCTGTCCAGATGCGAAAGCGAGATATTCTGATACCGGTCGCATTTACGTACGCGGTCGACGTGGTATCCTTGGGACTGGCGGGCATAGTCGACGTAGTACCGTCCGGCATGGAATGCTTCATGGAGTCGCAGGTTGCATCCGCAGCTGGGTTCGAACCAGGAGTAAGTTAGCATCTTTCATTGTAATATCACCATTTTCTCATTCTATTTGCTAAGAGTACCGGCTTGGGCGGTCTTGGAAACCAATTTGAGGCAGAGCTGTTTAACCAAGCTATTAGCACTTTCGCACACCCTCTGATGACGCCACGTCCACCACCTATGCCTGCTTGGAATAATGGGCCTTGGGTCCCGCAAGTTAATTGTGCGCCGTCACCGCCGTTGCCATTCCCGCAGCCAACGACATACTATCATTACTGAAGCAATTATTTTGAAAATTTTCCGGACTATTTTTGATTAACGCTGATTGGTTTCTCTCTGTTGTAAAAATTTTTGCTATGAGCGCTATGATTGTACTTGCATCCCAGCTCCTCGTCATAAAGAAATTGATTTGATTGTACGCCCGATTGTCGTGGTTGTTGTATGAATACTACCTAATTCCTGTACTCCTACATTCCGGATCAGCGAGTTTTAGCATCGAGCTAAGCTCAATACTGCTGAACTAGGCAGTAGAGGTAGTGGAACAGGATGCATATTCATTGTAAAGAACATGGCGCATATATGCGGCATAATGCAATAGGAGGGATGGTACAAACGGGCGATAGAAATGATAGTAACTAATAAAGATAAGAGAAAAAGCTACCTGTGATACGACATAACCGAGTCGCTCGTTCGTCCTTACAACGAATACATCTACTGCGCTCGAATCATACTATGCATTGGCGTATTGAAGCTTGGAATAGGTCATAAACCACGCAGATTATCGACCACTGGAGCTTAAACACATGGACGGTCGGGGTCAAAAGATTATTTATTTACAGCAGAAACCTGTACGGCTCATCTCAAATGCCTTTATAATTCAAGCTGGCTCAGGTACATTGTCTGAAAGCGCACGGGGTTGGCCCAAGTTGGGACTTCCATCCGTATGCCAGTAAACAGGTTGTACCATCGTGCGTCGATTACCGTCGCATGTGACAGTCGACGAAGGGGATGCATGATACACCTACACGTAGATTCAATGTTTGTTTGATCCAAGCATTGAAACGGATACTTACTATGTAAACACTTCCCGAAGGCCTTCATATAGTAGATAGTATCAATCAGAGTGTAATTTTATATTAACCAGCTACGACTTACGTGGTAAAGAATCCATTATGACCAGGCTGCCAAACATCAGCCAATTCAGTCGCGTGTAGACAAACAAGCTGGGTTTACTTACGCCGTAATTTCCGTTGGCAGCGCTGAAGATCGGTCCAGCATTGTATTTACTCCAAGATGATGCTTGGAGAGGATCGGATCCAGTTAGCTCGAGGCTTCCGAGAGAATATCCAGATGAGGAACAGAGTGATGCTGAGACTGCAGTTATTTTTGTAAATCAAATCACCAGGCTTGTTGTGCTATCGAAGAACTCACAGACAATCCAAGTGCGACCATCATGATAAAGAGGGGCTGGCGCTTCAGGTCAGCCATATTGCTCGTTCTTTGACATTCCCATGCTCACCTGGTCCTTCATTGACAGCTGCTCCCACTTTCTCCCATGAATTCGTTGGTGCAGATATTCTTACAGCGTTCCCAATAGAAGTAGCCGAATTCATCTTCCTACAAAAATCAATGAAATCAACATATTCTCTAGCAGGTATGGGGAAACTCACGCAATATATAAGCACTGCCCAACACCATCCTCCCAGCTGGACCACACAAGATAGCTTCCAGTCGAGTGAGTCAGGACCGTTCCGTCGAGGGCGGCTTTATTTCTGTTAGCAGGAACCAATTGTCCTGTAAGCAACCAACAGGTTTAGCGACTATATGCGCCAAAATAATAGACAGTTAACCTGCGTATGACCAACTCGACGCCCAGATATCGCTCGAGCTGCCCTTTATCGCGTTGATACGATTTCCATCGTAGTTACCGGACGGGCCAGCAGTGTAGTAGCTGTAATGTGGTCATAAGATTGGATCTAGCAAAACACTCCAGTATCTGCACTAAACTCACATATACCAGACACCTCCGTATTGATGAATTTCGGGTGCCCCTTTTGTGCGACTTGTTATGGTCGGTCGGAGGGCGCGAGGCTTGATTACTCACACATGTTGCAGCAACGAGAGGCCGTGCTATCTGTCCAAACAACCTTTGGCGTAGCAGTTTTCAATCCTGCCATAGTCTTTAATGTGCTGTTGTTAGTGATATCGATATAAGAGTTGGTTGAATAACCTACCGTAGCGCGGCTAATTTGAAGATTGGACCATGTTGTGCCTACCGAATGTTTAAACTTATTTCTCATCTACGATTTCTCAGGAGGCCCTTACTCATCAAGTAGTAGTATCCGTTGGAGTATACCTGTTATCATACGGGGATAAATAACAAATTCAGTACGCGATCTCAAGGCACATACCATAAACGGATCCGATCCATTTGGATTCTTGACAGGGTTGGTGAAGGTTGTTACGCCAGAGACATTTAGAACGCAGAGAGCAAGCAAAGCTATAGCGTGAAACAGGCGCATCGTTGAGCATATGGTCAGTCAACTTTGCCCAGCTGTTTTATACCCCTCAGGCGAGTTTTTCATGCGATCATTGCACAGGTCGGCGAAACACTAGGGTGAACGTTTACACTACCTGCCGTCCTATCGCTCTCGGCCCGAGCGAACATATCTACAGCGGCAGGACGCGAAGTTGGGTCGAAAACAAAACTTGTAAATGTTGTCCCCATTTAGGAGGTATTCGGAGCGTTTCCTCAATGAGGCCAAGTATCAATTCGGCACGACTACAATGAGATAGTACAAGTGGGCAAGAAGAGGTAGGATATAGTCCAGGGAAAACAAATACGCGCCTTCATTCCCGAGTTGTTTACGCAGAACAGCCGACGAAATGCATGGTGACCTAATCTAGGTCATTGGGTTCGAGTAGTTTATTGGCGAGCTTCTATGAATCGGGCTATATGCAAATTTGGAATTGGCTCCGAACGGCCCGAGTGAGCAGACTGGAAGCTGTGGGCACATCCCATATTGCTCCGCTTGAGTTTCCGATTGGTGCAATGATAAGCTTCTATGAATCCTAGCTGAAAGCAGTCTAATCAGAACCGTCGAGGAGCCATGTATCTCATGCTCAGTAGCGTGTTGTACCAGTCGACACCGACATGTGTTTCACACTAGAGATATATTAACGCCAATGAGAGCTGGGCGCGAGTAGATAGAGGGGTGACTCGGATACCTTGGGTGCCCTTGCTCCAGAGGTACAGTATGCAGTACAATTCCAGGCCGACGTAGTCATTGATGGGTTCACAGGTTGTTGGAGACAGGGATCGAGCCTTTGTGGTCGTGGATTCGTAAAGCACGATAGCTACTAGTTTAATCTAGATGTTCAATCAGGAATCAGAGGGCCTTTTCCATTTAAAAGTCAACCAAATCGTGAAGGTGCAAATCGCTAGAAAATATACCCATGCAACATCGATATATAGTATGACCAGTCGTCAACTTGTATTTGAGCCACTATCGACACCGAGAATTTTTTACAATAGTGGCCATTCTTATTTTTATAATTAAGATCTAAGGATGCCTAGGTATTGCCTGTATCTTGGTTTGTTGTCTCGCAATCCAGAAGCTCTGGCAGCCCTTGTGTCTTGTGTCCCATGTGTTTCGCCTTAATCCCAGGTGAATGATGGGCTCTACAGATTAGTTATGGACGTAATTTGATTCGAGCAGAATGTCTCCGTACAAACGAACCAAGGCGAGGACAGTTGGGCCGAGGACAAGCCGCAAGTTGATCCATGGGGTTGTTCGCTGAGAGTCACGTGCTGATTGCCCGTATTCGGATGTCTTGTTTGATTAACTTCCCACCTTGCCCGCCACCACGAACGATAGACCCGAAATGCTTGGGCTACTGAGACAGCTGAGCAAGGCTACAGGACCGAGCTACCAACCTATAACTGAACGCGATGAAGTATAGACATGCTAGTGTTTCCAAGAGCTATTTTTGAATGTCCTGCCGCAGGCCCCGAACGACGCCGACCTCGATGAAAGTACTGTTCTCAATGAGCTCTCTGCTTCCGCACTGAGGCGTAAAATTGATCGGAACCTTCTGCCCCTGATGATGCTACGTATGTATTGCCCGAGCACCTGATATGCTGTTTTGTAACATCTGCTTTCCCGAAAGTCTATGGTGTTCAATATCTGGATAAAGCGACCCTTGGCCGGGCGGCAGTGCTTGGATTTATAGAGGACAACAACCTTAGCGCCGCTCAGTAACTCTCCTCCCTTTCCATAGCTGACAACGGACGAACGCAATCATTTGACAGGTTGTGAGCAAAATAGTTTACCGGACCCCTGCCTTCGTCGTCTCACTAAACCTTTAGCAACTGGCTCGGCTCGATATTATATTTAGGCTATCTTACATTTGCATTCCCGTAAAGCATTCTCTCCATTCCCGTTGTAAGATACTCAGGCTCATATATGCAGACAAAACGTGGCACTACAGTATTTTCCTATCGGAAAGTGGTTATCCCTTAATGTTTTCGTATGTGGCGTTCAAAGCAGAACCTATGCACTTGAATGGCTGACTAAATTCGTTGTATAGATCTGGGGCGTTGCAATGTTCCTGCAGTCAACTCACTCGTCATTCGGCAAACTCATGATCTGTCGATTCGTGTTGGGGGTGTGCGAAGGATCGATCACTTCAGGATTTCTCCTAGTCACTGCCATGTTCTATACCAAGAAGGAACAGAGCTCTCGAGTTGGATACTGGTGTAAGTGCTCAGTTTTGCCGTAGAGACTGTAAAGTTCATGCAAGGGTAGTCTTAATGAATGGCACTGGTGCGCCGGATGATATGACTTGCGATCTCTAGCTCATAAGGTCGATAGCGCAAATTATATCAAATCTGATGGGATATGCTGCACTCTCGATCAAGTCGACCTGGCTAGCTCCTTGGCAATGGTGAGTAGCATGGTAATTAAACTGTCACGAAAAGGCTAATCCTTTAACTAGGTTTACGCTTACGAACTCCGTGTTGACATTTGCGACTGCCATTCTCTATTGGTTTTATTTTCCTGACGCTGTCGCAACAGCGTGGTTTTTAGATGCGAGAGAACGTAAACTCGCAGTCGAGCGGGTGCGAGAACATGAAACGGGTATATCAGATTGTACTTCAATGGCTGGTTCTACTGACTGCATCCCCAGATCTCGGTCATAGGGATTGGAAACCTGAGCAGTAAGATTATGGCAATATTCCGTGAAGCCTTAGATCAATATCAACGGGACATATTCTTTAGGTTCTATGAAGCGCTGGAGGATCCGAAGACTTGGTTGTTCGCGGCCTTTTCATTATTCAACAACATTCCGACTTCAATAGGAATCCAACGAAGGTAATTCGTTCGACGATTTGAATGTAAAGAGGACTCATGCGATTTTAGTCTTATTGTCGAGTCGCTTGGATTCAATCGTTTCCAGACGACCCTGTTGGGAACATTGGACGGAGTTATTGAAAGTAAGCCCCACTCCGAACGAGCATTGCAGTTTAAAAAACATCCGTAGTAATAACAATATATACCGGCGTCCAATTGGTTGAATATTTTGGTAACGCGCGAGCCTACATCGGATCGGCATATATGGTGTCAGATGTTCTTTCTGCCATACTCGTCACTTCATTACCATGGTCTAACAAGATTGGATTGTTGATATCCGTTTACCTGACGGGTAAGCAATATGGCAAACTTGTTGTCTTGAGGCGTGCTATTATGGTCCTTGAGTAGACATTGGAACTACTGGCTATGTCCTTGGATTGGCTTTAGTGACCTCGAGTACGGCAGGACACACAAAGCGTTCGACGTAATTGTTTCTAGAATTAAGATGATTTCATGCTAATATTGGTGTATGCGGAACAGTACACAAGCGATAATGTTGTCCGCCTATTGTGCCGGAAACTTGATTGGTCCGCATATGTGGCAAGGTATGTTATCATCACAAGTATAAACTACATGGTTTACACTCTACTCTGATGGTTTCAGAAAAATTCAAGCCTCGGTAAGCTTTACACAAGTGATGATATCACGCGTCTCGTCTAAAATATGTAACAGAAACTATTTGCCGTGGTTTGGTACGTGAGCGAACTAAGACAAATATCTGCCGAGCTCACCGAGCCTAGTCATTGGAGTTTGCTATAGCTGCTGCATAGTCTTGCTGCTGATTATCCGAAGACGGCTGGCTGATGAAAACAAACGACGGGATACTCTTGAGCGAAGGACTGGGCCCGAGCTAGTTGAAGCTATGGATACTGTAAGGCTATACAAGTCAAAGAGTGCTATACTAAATCGTTGTTTCAGGATTTAACCGATCTTCAGAACATGCGGTACCGATACGTGCTCTAGTTGTATTCTAGCTAATGTACATTCCATGAATTCCAGACATGCGAGTTAGAAATAAAAATAGGCAGTCCATCTCAGTCTAAATTAAGCTTCCCACCAAACCGGCTTTTGACGATTGCGTCTAAGCTGTCCTTGATCTTCCACCATGCTTGCCACCACTCTCTCCCATACTGGCCCCGCCGTTCCTCGTCAGCGCCCCAACTATCCATGCATACATGCCTCCACCACTTCATAACCTCCACAGTCCGCTGCATTCCCCGGTCCGTCGCCATAGACTTTTCAAGAAACCCACTGAAATGCGCGACCTCTCGAGGGTCGGGTCCAAGTTGCTTTGAAACCTTGGTTTCAACCCATGCGCGCATCATGTCTTGGATGTCACCCGTCTCTGTTACCGGGTCTGCGCCTGGTTTGGCGGCTCGAATCGTAGGTAGTTCGAATTTGACAGCTTGGACCGTTTTATAAATACGAGTGCTGGGGGGTACTTGGAGTTTCCTTCTTCGCTTGTATATCGGTCGTCCGGCTCCGTCTAACCCCTTTTCGGCTCGTCGAGTGAACACTAAAGCTTTTTGTTCCTCCTTCGTCATCCTAGCATAGGCCATTGGGTCAATATTGAGTGCAACAAGCTCGTGATCAGGAATAGGGACCAATTGTCGACTGAAGATAGGATAGAATTTGGACCGATCTGGAATAGTCGTCGGAGGCCCCATATTGCTGAATCGTTTAGTTCCTTGAGCTCCCCGCGGTGACAGAGATCCAGCTTTCGAGGAACCAGGAGCAGACGGTCCAGTCCGCGGTATCGACAGTGAGCGAGCACGATTTCCATTCATCACTCTAACAACTTGCTCATCGTCCAACTGAGAGAGCATAGTCAAGTCAAAGGGGGTTTCTTTGTGACCAGGTGACGGTTTGAAAAGATGCTTGTCATCCAAGGCATCAACATCGATAATCGAGACATGAGGAGCAAGAGGCATGGATTTCCGAATAGGGATTTTCGGCGGCATCTGTTTGTCGGTATTAGGTTTCGCTGCTACCTGCTGAAATCGCATCGCCAGCTGGCCGAGCGGCGCGCTCTGAGGTTCAGCTCCCGCGTCATCGAGCCTTTGAATCTGAATTCCAATTCCGCGTAGCTCTGTAGGATCAAAAGCCATTGCTTGTAGAAGCTTCCAAGCCTCTTTCCCAATAACATCTGGATCGTCAGTCGCAGATCCTCGTGGACCAGATATGGAACAAGTCCTATTGAAGGTCTCACACTTGCCGTGGCCCAGAAACTATCATGGTATAATCAGACTGGGTGAGTAAGCTTGATGATTCGCGTACCTTTGGAGCCTCCTTCGGGGCATCAGGATGTCGTTTCATGACCTTGAGAGTCAAGCTTCGCCCACGCTTGTTGATAGATTTGAGGCGGTCTGAAACCTCCCTTCCGAGTCCATACATGAACTTTTCCGCATGCTCGTTATTCTCAAAACGAATGCCGTACTGAACCAACTCGATAAGATGCACCCTTATCATAGTAAAACTAGGACTCACGTTTACATCCGCAGACACCGATTTTCTTGGTTTATCACTTTCCAAAACGCGGTCATCGACCCCTCTGATAGCATTCCATATCCTTTCCCCACTTTTATCCCCGAGTGCCTTTTGTAAAGTCTCTTTACTCCTATTCGCCAGGTCGCCGAGTTTACTTGTCCCCAAATTCAAAATAGCCTTGTCTCGTACAGCTCCTGCAAACCCGTGAAGATTAACGATATCCAGCTCTGCGATATGCGTAGGGGCGTCGGTGATTGAAAGATAGAAAGAACCAGCAGGCTTTGCCCGTTTAGTCGCTAGACGAGCAAGCATAATGTTTGGTCCGATACCAATGCTTACTTAAACTCGAGTCAGTCTACAGTTTGAGGATTCGGGTTAACAACGTACCTTCGCACCCTGTGGATGCTCGGACGTCATCTCTAATCTTTTCAGCCATTTGTTTTTCATATGACTCGGCACGAAGTTGTCCCGATTTCTGAGCATTGGCTCGTAGTGCTTCAACTGCACTAGTAACGTCAATCAAAGCTTCGTCCACCGATACCGCCTGTAGGTCGTCTGAGAGCCCCATCAGGATGGTATAAAATTTGAGAGAAAGTTCCTTGTATCTGAAGACAATGATAAGTCTATAGCCGAACAGGGGCAATACATCGTGACTCACCGTTCAAATTCATACGGAATAGTCTGGATATCAGGACAGAGCTGTCGTGCTTGACCTAAACTGAGACAACAATGCATTACTCGACTGGTCGTCCCGGTGCCAGCACACTCTTACCTCATTCCATTCTTAACCCCAAAAGCCCTTGCAGCATAACTAGCGCTCGCAATCTCACTCGTGCTATGACTAGCCCCTGATCCAGACGCATGACATACAGCGACAGGTTTATCCTTGAGTTCAGGCCGAGCAACCAATCCAGCAGAAACGAAAAACGAATCAAAATCGCAATGCATAATGACCTTTTCGTTCGCTCGTCCTTTTCCCTTGTCCTTTCGTCGTGAGCCAAGAGATTCGAGACCAATGATGTTGGACGAGACCTGAGATTCGGCTTCCTCTTGGGCTTTAGCGACTAGATCACGAAGCTCGGCTTTCCATTTGGACAAGTGGTGTAAACGAGAGTGCTGATAGTATCCTTGAATGTACGTTTCGCCAGAGGCGGCAGTGTGAGCTTCCCGCCATTCGGCCGATTTCATGAGCCGTTCGGCTTCTGGATTAGATTTGTGAGCAGCGTATGAAGGTTTGGACGGTCCAGATGGGGCGGCCGGTGGAGGCATACGAGAGCGTGAAGGTGCCCGAGGTCGAGTGGCGGGTTTGGGTGGTAGATTCGGTTCAGGAAACGGATTGGTTGTTCTTGAAAGTGGACCAGGCGCAGGGGCTGGAGGTCCGGGAGCATCGACTGGTAGAACGGACACAGGAGAAACCTGAAGGGGTGAATTATCGTTGACTGATTGATGAAGCTCGGAAGCAAGGTGTGGAGTAGGAGCCGGAGCTGTGATTTTGCGTATTGATGTGGGGTCGAGCGACTTTACGCTAGAGTTTGGGTGTATGGGGGAGCTTAGAGGAAGAGAGATCGACGAAGAAGAGATAGGCGTGTTCGGTGTAGGCGATTGAGTCGAGCTGTCGGACTGAGGAACCCATCTATAATTGGACCATGGTAAAAGCTTGCGCGCAGCTACGCTTTCTACAATCCACTCGGGCCGAACGACCTTCATATGTTTGAATTCAACAGCTTTAGCGGGTGTTAGACCGCTTGTAATAACATGGGTGCTACAGACTCGAGTTCAATCGGTGATGCCGATAACCCCGCACTGGTACTTACACCATCTCTTTGCGATCCAAGTAAGCATGGTGCACTCCACCATGTTGGGTAATTAGCGCCCTGAGAATTTGCAGAGATGGATTGACTCGTCCTGTGATCTGGACACAAATATGAGCGGTGCTTGAAATGATACAACCATAGCTACGTACATATACTGCAATATTTTTGAATATGGTAGATTGGGAAGAATCCGAACCTTGGGTACTAAGGTTTGCATTCTGGTTTTGAAGTTTCGCTCGCTTCCGGCGAAAGTAATCCGAAAAGCCACCAAATTTGGACGCATCATACGTGTCGGACCTAGAGGTAA
This sequence comes from Ceratobasidium sp. AG-Ba, assembly GCA_016906575.1. NCBI lineage: Eukaryota > Fungi > Basidiomycota > Agaricomycetes > Cantharellales > Ceratobasidiaceae > Ceratobasidium > Ceratobasidium sp. AG-Ba. Next base: position 3,525,109 of record CP059641.1, on the reverse strand, counting down.
CAGAACTGCCTGGATCGAAAGTAGGGAATCGAGGTTTAGGGGTGCTTTCGATGACGCTCGAGTCGTGTCCTGAACTAGAGTGCTCGTTTCTTGAGATATCTTCTTGGGAATTCTCTTGACCCGCCGCCGGAGAAGGAGATCGCTTGCGCTTGCGCCCTTGACTTGATGGTTTGCTTGAGTCTCCCAGATCTTCAGATACATTATCCAGGCATGCCAGAGGTTGGGATCCAAACAGAGCACGGTCATCTAGCTTGGCGAGCGCCTCGGCGAATCCAGGATCGTCATCGAAGTAATCGGAAGACTGAGAGTCGTTTTTGCCAAGAGGAGCAGAGCTAGTCCCATTGGTCGCTTTAGTTTGGGACATTATTGACGTGTAGTCACTCTGAGTAGCTGGCTCATGTTATAGCTTTGGTGATACACGGTCAAAGAGCAAGGTGCGGCAAGAGAACAACAATGTCACGTGTATGATTGGAGCCGAAGCGATTCTCGTGCGTTACTTGTAATGAACGGTGGTCAAATGCATGGCTCTACCTACCTCAACTTGAAGAGTAGCTACAAGCCATCGGTGAGACGTTGGACAGAGGAAGGAGGTGACGGGAAAAACAATTTATTGGGCAACACATGAGGTGCAAGACGCTATATGTAAACCCCAAACATGAGCTCAGAGACGCCGAGCTAGCAATCCTATCTTATATTTCGATCCGCCAGCTTATTTATCGTAGCTGATGCATAGAAACAACACTGTAGGAATCCTGAGACTGCTCCAGCGATACCGCGAGCGTTTCGATACAGAAGAACCTCGGGTACAAGTAAACTGACAGTTTGCTAAATCCTTTCACTTAAATAAAAGAACAGTTTGAACTTCGCACTGCGTACTTGTTATCAAACCCCAACCTGTCAGTACATGCACTGTAGTACCTTGCCGGTAACTCCCGAGTCTCAAATCCCTTGTCGTCGAGAGATATCGAGCGACTCCAATAAATTTTCAACCGGGGCGAGCCGCGCATAGAAGAACTCCAATTAAGACCTGTACGCCGTTCGATTATGCGAAGTGGTGTAATGGGTGGGATGGGTTTGAATGAATGATAAAGGGCCCAGTAATAACCATTGAACACAGGCACGGCACCAAGCCAGCGTCGATTGTTCCTTTGACTGAAGTAGTAACGGAAAACAATCAGCCATAATTCATTTATTATGCCCGGTCTTTTATTTCGTTACCAGCCTCGACTCGATAGTATAACACTAAAACTTGCGAGTCGATCAAACTTCAACCTGTGACCCCCCCTAACAAGACACAATGATAAGTGGTGGGGCGCACGGCCGTGCATTCCATATACTGTTTCTATCTCCCATGTTTTGCATATACGCACTGCATTCTACTCGTGTATCACATTCGATGTAGCAATAAGCGTCTATTCCCTGTATAGAGACCTATGCTCTTCATCCTGTGATTGCGGCGACTCACAGCAACTAAAGCATCCATTCAGTCATTTGTCTAAGACACCAGCAGACTCGAGATGAGAAACATTCAGTTCTATTGGAATGGTGCAAACAAATAAGGCGTGATTCGACTCATGTGCTTTGTTATGCATAACTATAGGTTTCGTAAATCGACAAGCGCAGTCCAGTACACAAAGATGCCGAGCGACACTCTCATACGCGAAGAAATCCGCCACCAGCGTGCTCTCGTATCGTACCTTACCTCCTTCACCCTCACAGCCGGATCCACAGCAGTTTCAGGAGGAACACTCGCTCCTCTTGTACTCCCAATAGCTTTGTTCAAACTATACAAAATCGAATCTCATAAATCCAAGCTAAAACTCGTCCGAGCAGAATTGACTAGACGAAACTTGACACCGGCGCGCAAGAGGAAAAGGGACATACTCATTCCAGTCGCTGTGACGTCTGCGATATATGCTATCACGTTTGGGTTGGCGGACGTGATAGATATCGTGCCGGAGTCTGTGCAGCATGGCATCGAAGTCCAGATCGAACAGTTCTTTGGTGTCGAGCAAGGGGTGAGTGGGTATTCAATTTCATGCAGAGAGTTACTCACTTGGGTTTTTCAATAGGAGGGAGGACTAACCAAAGTTGGAAATCAATACGAAGCATTCGCCCTCGTCGAGGCCGCAACACCCCTGACGAACCGTGTCATGCACCCCGATCCCGTTCGCGCCACTGCCACCTAGATAGACCAACGAGTCAACCCTTTGGCACGGGCTTTACCTTATTGTTATCCCTAGGGGCATCATTTAAAGTGTCGATAATCAAGCATACACTGAGTCGGCCCTGGAGGCTCTCTTCGTCATTTTGGGTGTAGACGTTTTCGTAATCATTGTTCAGTATTAGAGGGCTTCGGTCACTATTTCCCGTCATGTACCAATCTATGTGTAGTTTACTTTACCTCCGCGGTTTGACAATAATTCATACACACCCCATTGACGATACTCGAATCCGAAATGCGTACACCGGCAAGAAAAGCGGACTGCTATCGCACAAACAAAATACACATCCACAGCCAAGAAACACACGGCACACCCGTCGTATACACGCCTCAAATTCCCTCCCTAAACCTCGTTCCCCGTCCGAAATCAGGTGAGGTAGGTGAATGCTTGGTATCATAATCGTCGTGATCATGCTCCTCCACGCCCTGGTATTTGCCCCTCGGCGTGTTTGGCGCCTCGACAAGACTATCGATCGAATCCCTCGCCTCGAACGCGTCAGGATACGGACCAGGCGCAGCCGAAAGCTTCACAGTCGAAGCCGACGACGCATGACCCTTGTGTCCATACACATCCCCCGCCGGATTCGGCGACCGTGACCTGGACCTCGGGGCAGATAACCCGATCCCACCCCGATCCGCATACGACTCGTCGTCTCCGTCTCCAGTCCGGACCCATCCCTTGTTTTTGGACCGGCCAAAGAGCGGTTTGGATGGTGTGGTGTGGGTGTCTCCGACGTTTTTACGTTTTCGCCAGAGAGGTTCTCCGCGGTCTCGTCGTTTTTTGAGGAGAATGTAGACGCCGACACAGCTTGCAATGATCAAGACTCCGAGGCCAATGACCAGGCCCAGAAAACCTGTTAGACGATCGGCGTTCATTTAGGGGTTGCCACCACCATAAGTAACACAGATACACACCTCCCGAGGACCCAGCGATTTGAGGTATTTTGTGTCCATGGTGCTGAGTGGACTGAGGAGGCGACGTCGGAAACTATTCACGCCCGAAAACCGTCAATTAAACGCTTCCAAGTCTTGGCAAAAGGGATCTCCGTACGACTGTCTGGGTGATACCCGTTTGAGTGCTCCCACCCCGCTTTTTGATAATCATGTTTCCTCCTATTCGTAATCCTACACCTCAAACCAGTCGATACAGGTCGTAAAAAAACGCGTAAACAGGAGAGTCGAGGACAGGAACAAGATGCGATAAAACACAGCCACGGGATCCACGAACGACTCCCATCCGACGACGGATCCAACATTAGAGCTGGACCCTGACGTCATCTACGCCTGCACTTAACCGCCACATCCACCCGAACGCATTACTCTTCTATCTACAATCGCACTTGCACCCCAATTCATGACCACCCCAATGCGTCTCGATTATGCAGCATTCACCTACCTTGCCGTTACGCTCTCACCCCAATCCCCGCACTTTACAAACCCCAACGCGCTCGCGGCCCGGACTGCGGAAACGATCCAAGGTTCGGGGGTGCAGCATGTAGGCAAGGTTGGGGAACTCGACGATGTTCAGCTGTTCTCAGTTCCAAAGAATGTGTGGGACTCGGGAAGTGGAGAGAGCTCCAAGATTCTCGAGGCGATTAGGGCACAAGAGGGCGTAAAGGGCGTGGACGTCCAAGTACCCCGGACCAGGGCTAAGCGGGGCGGAGAGCTTTGACAGAGCCGCAGTTGGGAATTGGGGTATCTAGGTATGCTATGGACTGTGTATAGGTAGGAGCGAGCGACCCAAGCGTTGTATCCAATACGCCAATCGCTTTTATGAATCAATGCGAATTGGATCTTTCTCCACCCCAACAACTAGATATCGAGTTTCCTTGTCCCAATACCCAATCGCAATAATAGGAAAGAAAACGCTTGACTCTGAAGCAAGCAAAGATATAACATTACTACGAATGACTACCGAATAAGACTAGAAAAAGGTCTACGAGACAACAACGAAATCGAAAGCATCTACCGCCTCGCAAACTTGAAAGCCTTGGAAGCAATAAGCGTCACAATCGTGTTGAAGACGGTAAACGCGATCATGATTCCAAGATCCCTCCAACGATCGTCAAACGAGATACCAAGACCTTTGTAAAAGTCATCGCCGTAGGCGTATGGGCAGTAGCGGCCTATAAGGAAAAGTCATTAATAATCCACTCATTTTCGAACCCCAAAAAACTCACAGTCAGCCGTCTCGTTAGGGTTATCCAAGTACCCAATGCTGGCGTTGACAAAGTCTCCTGCCCACTGCACACAGGTCTGACCAGACGGAGGCTGGAACCGCGCGAATTCGAGATCGGTGCAGGTGATCTTGAGCCCGTGAAGCTCGGTTGAAACCATTCCGGCGATGAGACGTGTAAATGGATCGAGCTGGTACATCCACACTCGCCAGAACTTGGGAAGCGAGTCTTTCGGGATCATGACACCGCAGAAGAGAGAGAACTGCAAGCAACTTTAGAACAGTACGGGATCAAGAGCACGAAATACACGTACTGTAACGAGGATGAACGGATTGAGAAGTGCCGCGATATGGATAGTCGGAGTCAAAGCACCAATCATCTGACCAAGGGTAACGGCGAAAATCTAGAAAATTCGTGAGCAAATGATGGAGAATGGGTGAACGAGCAACATACCTCGGTGATCAAGAACAGGAAGAACTGGTACCCAGCACGGCTCGGAGCGGTCTGGAATCCAGCCGGGAAATAGAAGAGCAAGAAGTAAACCACAGCGCATAGAACCCTGTATCAAGTTCGTTAGTCAGTGTACTCGCATATCTATATAAAAACACATACGAATAAGGCATCTCAGCCATCAACTGACCAAGCGCAAACGCAATCTGCGAATACATGCGCGACGAAGACTCCCGAATGAAGATCATACGAGCGAGGATGAACATAGGCTCAACCTGGGAAATGATAATCGCCGGCATGATAGTCGCCATGAAGATCGAGAACACGCGATACTGGAGTTCTTGAGTCGAATTACCGAGTTGCAAGAACGTCAAACTCGTCAACAAGGCGATCGCGCCGTGCGTAAAGAGACGAGTGAAACCATAATCCGGTTGACGCCAGAATGCGGTAAGCGTACGTTCCGAAACGACCTTGAGTTGGTACATGAACGGCGTCGCGTACTCGTCGTTTGCCTTGGGGTCGACCTCGGGAGGTTGCTTTGCTGCTTCTTCCTTGATGTGTGCGATTTCCTGTTTGACACGAGCAAAGTTGTCGCTTTGGCGCCAAAGTTCCGCCCAGTCGGTAGGCCCGATGCGCTCGCGAGATCCGGCACCGATGGCCTCGAGAACGTACTCGGCAGGGTTCGCATCTGGAGGGCAGACAGCACCACGATCGCCGAGGTACTTGACGACATGATGGCTGTCCTTTCCGATTGGGCCAAAGTAGACGCATTCACCGCCACGCTGGAGCAAGAGGAGGTTGTCAAATTGCTCGAAGAGAAGGGCATTGGGTTGATGGATGGTGCACAGGATGGCCTGACCGCCGGCAGCGAGCTTCTTGAGGAAACGAACGATGTTGTATGCGGATTGACCGTCGAGACCGCTGGTGGGCTCATCGAGGAAGAGGAGAAGCTGGGGCTTGGCAGCGAGTTCGACACCAATCGTGACACGCTTGCGAGCCTCGACGCCAAGACCGAAGCCGGGCATACCAATCATGGCACTGCAAGATATTAGCCACTTGTAGCATAAAGAAAAAGGCCACTCACTCAGCAATATCCTCCATTTCCAGCAACTGAATGACCTCTTCGACATAATTATCCTTTTCTTCCTTTGAGACCTCGTATGGTTGACGAAGGTACGCAGAGAATCGGAGCGCCTCGCGGACAGTCGCCGTTGACTCGTGAACATCAAGTTGCTCGCAGTACGCAGTTCCACGCTGGAAAGCCACGCCCGTGCGCTGTCCGGCAATCAAAACGTCTCCACCAATAACACCGATCGTCTTTCGGTTCGCGAGAACATCAAGAAGAGTTGTCTTGCCCGCACCCGAGGCTCCCATGAGCGCAGTCAGGGTTCCAGGCTTGACATAGCCAAAGACCTTGTTGAGGAGTTGACGCTGGCCGCCGGGAACAGGGACAGTGTAATCGAGATTCTCCCAGGTAAAGACCTTGTTCGACTTGGTAAGCGCGATCTCTTGCTCAGCCTCTCCCTTGCGGAAAGCGGCCTTGCGCTCCTGAAGACGGCGATTGCGTTCCTTGGTCTCAGAATTCTCCTTGGCGAAGATGGTGATCGCAACGGCATTGGCACCATGCCTGTTCAGAGCATTAGACTTTTCAGGTTAAAGCTTTTTAAGGTTTGACTTACTGGAACTTCTCCATGGCAAAAATCTGGAGGATGACAAACGCAACCCAGTACAAGACGACAATACCAAAGTTGCGCCACAGCTCGCTCTTCCTGTACGTGTAAGAAGCATCGATATATGCGTTACCTGAACAACAATTAGGGCTCTTTTCATCGTAACCTTGACCAAACTACTCACCAGTCACCATGGCCTCTCCAGGAGAAGCGCCCAAGAGCGTGCAAACCTGGTTCGGGCCGAGGGTGGTAGGGTATTTCGTCATGTCTCCCACGTTGTGCGGAACGATGTACGACCTGTGATTCGACCCTCGGTCAATAATTCCCTTTGCCAAGCCGGGATGGAGGTTCTTACCCGTCGCAGCTCATGCTGATCCGATAGAACTCGTTCTCCATCATCGCAGCAAAGCCGTAGTTCACCGGATTTCTATGTGGAATCAGCAGAGAGTCTCTCGGCAGAACGGCATGACTCACATGTACCAGATCCAGAAGAGCCAGCGCTTCATTGCGTAAACCGGGATCATGTAGCCAGAGTAGATGACCATGAGCGTGACAATCACCGCCGCCAGACGTGCGGCCGTGTCATATCCTTGACATATAATACCAATCTATTTTCCAGTAACAATTAGTGCCACATAAAATGTCGCCGCCGATTCAAAACTCACAAGACGGAAGAACGCGGTCATGGCCAAAAACGTCAGATAGCTATAGGAACAAGAGTTGAATACCATCCGAGTGGCAATAGATACGAAAGACTCACATGAACAGATAGAACGTGAAAAACGCCCCAGCGCTCCGTTCCAGACCACACATGAAATAAACAATGACTGAGAATAACAATATGCGTATGGACGTGAGCGGGATGTCGGTAATGGTTTGGGCCACAGACAGAGCGCTCGCGCGATAGAACCGGTAGGAGAGTTGCTTGTACAGAATCGGTCGACCAATCATCATCGCAGGCTGCGGGAAATGTGAGAAGAAATCGGTCCATGTAATACATGAATACTTACCAGTTCACTGAATGCGCTGATAGCGTTGAACAAGAGAGCCAGGAAAATAACACCACCACGAGTGAACGCGCCAGCCGAGTTGAGAGGAAGGTTAAGGAAGACCGTGCCAGTAAGAATACTAATAATAATCGAAGTCGCAAAGCTCGTCCAAATCGTGAACTACTCGACTCTCATCAGACGATTCATACCAATTGCGTCCAGCTCGACTCACCGTGTCCTGAATCTGCATCAACCACTGCCTCCAGACCAACGTCTTGACCATGCTAAAGTAGCTAACGACATGCGGATCCTTGCTCGACACATGCTTGCGCTTTTCCTCTTTGGTCGCCTGACGGAACTGAGCTTGCGCACCACTCGGATCGCTCGACTCTTTCTGCCACTCGGTCTGCATCGCCTCGCGCTCCGCGATCATGTTGTTCCAGTATTTGCTGTTTCGGTATGCCTCGGCCAGAGCGTCAGGGGTAGAGGGGACGTCGGACTCGGATCGCCCGTCGGCAAACTTGCGTTCGTTGGGATCCGTGCAGCCAGTGAGATAGTCGGCGGTCGTTTGGCGAGGGAGGTCGCGGAAGCCGAGCGAAAGCATGTATGGACGGGCTTCCTTGGCCGGACCGAAAAAGACCTGGCGGCCTTCGTCGATGAGCAAGACCTTGTCGAATTGGTCGTAGATGCCCTCGCCGGCTTGGTAGAGCGATACAAACGTCGTAAGTTTGAAAATGTCGGTCATGATACGAAGGGATTTGGCATAGTCGAGAGCAGTGGATGCGTCGAGACCGCGAGTCGAGTTGTCCCAGGACAAAACACAGGCACGAGTGGACTGAATCAAGCGGCGAATTAGCATATATTTTCCGATCAAATTCCAAAGGAATCACCATCATCTCAGCAATAGAAACGCGCTTGCGCTCTCCTCCAGACACACCACGAAGGAACTCGTTGCCGACGACAGTATCGCGGGTATGGGCAATATTGAGCATGTTGAGGAGCATGTTGAGAATTTCGTCATTGAGCTGGGAACGAGTTTGTTCGGGCAATAGACGGCCAGGCGACTTGAGGTCCAAGGCGAATTTCAAAGTTTGGGCGACCGTCAGGATCGGATAGTGGATATCGTCTAGAAGTGGGTTAGTACTAACACCGAAAATGGATATTGCAAAGACTTGCCTTCCATGTTGTACGCGGCCTCTCCAGCGAATCGTTTGCCAAACTCTTGAGCAGGAATGCCAGCGTATTGAACATCGCCTTCGACATTCATAAAGCTGCCTCGCTGGTTGGCAATAGTCTTCAAGAACGAAGAGCATCCGGCGCCGGGACGACCGAGTACCAAGACCATCTCGCCAGGGCGAACAGCGCCATCAAACGAGTGAAGGATGGTCTTGGGGGCAGAAAATTGCTTGCCGAGTAGAGACATGCCAATAATGACCGGCATGAGGAAGAATTCCTTCACAGCATCGGGGAAAGTTCGAACGTCTATCGAGTGCGATAAGGGCGTGCGTCTCCGAACACAGCGGAATGAGACTTACAAATCTTGACGCCCCCCGCGCCAATCACGCGCAGGTTTTGGAACGTGACGCCAACGTGTTTGTGGGCGAACCCAGCCTCGTCCTGCTTGCCAGAGGTGGTACGGAGGTAATCGAGCAAGTCGAACGTCTCCTGTTTTTCGAGATCGTCGCCGGCAGTGCTTCCCTTGCGGGTGCTCTGGCGGGTGAGGCGACGAGCGAGGGCGTTGAATTCCGCTTCGGCGTGCTTGACGTCGACACCGTCGGAATGGTTGTGCGGTTTTTCTGTTTCGGACATTTCGAGGATGTCGGAGGGGGCTCGAGAGGGGACGGCCGTTGGGAGGTCGGAAAAGGCCGTCGACTCAGGGCGGTATTTCTCGTGACCGGTTGACATGGCCAGAGCGGAGGGAACTGCTTGACGCCGGACGCTCGCTGATGCTTTTATCCCATGACAAAGTGGCGCCAGCGATGAAATTCAGCGAGGATGCGAGTCAGTCGAGTGGTGCCGGGCATTGATTTCCTGGCCTGGAGATGAGATCTGTAAGCGATTGACCAGGTTCTCCACGCTTTAGGCGCGTTCTCGGCAGGGTACTCTTGGGTGTTCTACATCCGCCAACCGCGCGGATATACCGCAACTGTGACTCGGAGCCTGCTCTTTTTTTAGTTCTTTTCTTGAGCTTGTTGTGAACGCGATACGCTACCTTCTGCCACATCCGAGCATGATTCATCTAGGATTCATCTAGGATTCATTGAGACAACAACCAGAGGGGATGGTGGATGGCCGCGGTTAGGCTCGGCAGACTCACGTGCCTGGATGTCTTGGTCAGCGGCATATGGTATTTGAAATCGGGTACACATTGAGAAGCCTAACGTGTATCCGAGAATCTCGGAGCAAAAGGCGTATCGCGTCCTTGAGAGTGTCTTGGAATGATATGGTATCATCGAGCAGCCGCAGCCAAGCACTGCGACTACAACCAGCGCGCGCATAGATCACTAATGGAATCACCCATGCCCGAGTGCAAGGCGTATTCCTCACCGAAATGCGGTCGGTATCAAGATACATGAGGCTTCTGCGCGGAAACAACACGGGCGCAGCACTACCTAGAGGGTACACCTCCACCCTTTGACGCGTCGCTGTCCTGAAAAGGATCATCGGAACGCCGAGGTTAGCGTTTGATGGAAGCGCCTTTCCTTTTTTGCTTCATCGTGTCAATACTGCTCCCTGGATGATGCGTTGCGTGAATTGGCCATCAATGGTGTTGAGCAGGTTGGGGAACTTGAACAATATGTCATTTCGCAGACGATTTGGCATATCTATCTTAGTATTGGTCATATTGAGAACGGTATATGCTCCAAAGCCATTCGTCTTCATTGGCGCGGGAAAACGATATTTATAAACAGCAAACTAATGAGGACATTAAGAGAAATAGGCAGCATAATCGATACGAGTTGTTTTAACCGCCGGAACCACCATTCCCGCAGCTCTCCGAACCTCGGTCAATCCTTCAACATTCAGATCCCCTCGTCCATCAACCCATAAAGACCTCAAATACGGCACCAAGAAGGGGGAGCGTGTAAGCAGTGTCAACAGCTCATTGTTATCGTAGGTAGGTTTGAAAATGTCCAATCGAACAAGACCCGAGTACGCACGCAACACAATTTCGAGCTCGCGTGTGGAGAGGTTGGCAACTAGATGTGTCAACCGAGGGAACATCGGTCGCCCGCTCCGGTCCATGGCAACACCTTTCGCAAAAGACTCCCAAGACCCGACCTGGGATTTATGCACAACAATTCGAAGCTTGGTGACACCAGGCGCGCTCATATTGCTGAGAAATGATTCTGCCCAGTCAGATTGACGACAGTTTCGAATAGAAAGTTCCTGAAGAAGCGGGAGGATGCACTGCTCAGTTCTCGATTTGAGGGATTTAGACACCGACGCTCCCAAGTCTCCGAGGGCAAGACGAAATATCCGAAGGCCTGGATTCCGCTTTAAAATGGTCTCGAGCTCAATCAACGAAGGGTGTGCATCCAAGAGGCCAAGTTCAAGACAAGTGAGATTGGAGAAAAACGAAGCGTCAAACTGCGCGTTCAAGTATCCGAGACTAAAGTGTCGCAGATGAACCGAGGTAAGCCGGGATGATTTGGAAGTCAATGGTCTAATTGGCACCTGGTCCAGCTTGTTTTCGAGGGATAAATCACCACGGCGATACCCTATCAGAGTGAAAGACTCTAGCTTTAAAAATTGGAACCGAGCTAACCCTTCCATGAAATTTCGAGGTACCATATCTTCCCCACCAATCCTGATATTTAACGCTCTCCATTGACGAGGGTGTTTATTTTCAAAGAGATAGTCCACGATATGCATAGTAGTTTGCGACCAGGTCACGCCTAGCTTAAGAGAGAGTTCGCGGATGAAACGAGAAGTAAGGTCAACGTAGATGTCAGTAGGCTGGTTCCGGTACGCAAGAAATACGTAGTAGAGTGAACAATAATTGCCCCAGGAGCGGCAATCATTGATGCTGATGTCAGTCCAGAGCTAAACGCGATATTTGCCTTCGTTCATTAGATAACAGCCTCGTATGTAACCAACTTACCTCTGGTGTACGAAACGCAACGAAACGCCATGCGCGACATACCCACTTCAGGCACAACCTTATCAAACAAGCACTAGTTACATGAGCATAAAATATACGCACAGTGACAAGATGTCGAAAATCAGGATCGTCATGGGCACAACTACGGATATTGCGTCGCTCTTTCTGCTCGGCCCTATAGCCTACTAGAAAGATATAGCCTAGAACCTCGGGGGGAAGTTGGTTGGTTATAGACATGTATCGATTTAGATATATCAGAGGCAGGAGTATATTATTCGTGATTTTGGAGCTGCTGTCGTTTCCCGTAGGTCAATCGCTGAGACGTAGTTCTCAGAAGGAACGTCACATGCCTTTATCTTATCTAAGCACCAGAAGCGCCCAAATCATGTTTGTATACATTGTAGACAGGACCTTTAGCGCCGTCGTACCTCCAGAGCTCTGGAGTTTTTAACTCGTGCAGGTTGGGGCGGGCGAGAGAGCAGGAGCCTCGTTCCTCGGCATCCTGCTCTCTCGCCCCGCCCCCCGTTGCACACCGGCGCTTAAGTCTTAAACCCTGCTTGTCTTGAGACCCTGATTGTCTTATGACTCAGCTTCCCACGGTCGTCGCCCCATTATTATAGAATACTGTAGCGAGATGAGATGAACGTCAGTCCCCTGTCCCCTGTCCCCTTCGACTCGAAGCAGGGGGACACTATTCGTACTTATGCTCTTTGATCGGGTATATTTCGATCAAAGCCGCATATAAGAAAATTATTTCACGAGATGCTCGCAATTGTGGAACACGAACAAGGTGGTGTTTTCATACAACTAGAAAACCTCATCGTAATCCTTGCTTTCTACGTTTTCCAGAACAGAAGTAGGGCTACTAGCCTCCCGTACATCCTGTCTGCCCAAAAGCTGATGCGCCGCCTCCACGGCTGTTGGACTAGCGTCGTCTGAGTCGTCTTCTTCATTGATGGTAGGTTCTTTGACTGCCCAGTTGACGGATGGGCTATTCAGCGAACCAGTCGACACAATCTCACGTATATCCTTGGGTATGTTGTGAAGAGATTATTAAGCGCTTTAGGGACGTCGCGGCCATTCAAGCTCTCGTATAAATGGTTGAAGGAAGTGCCGAGAATGAACAGCGCATAAAGCGAATGCCTCGGTGAACTATTGAAATATGTTTTAAGCCAAGTTTCAACTTCAATTACATACTTCGTTTACTACGCTCTTATTGTTGGTAGCATGATATCCGTGTACTGTGCAAAGCATTGGACACTTCGATTCAGTAGCGTAAGCGGCTTCTAATTGTTTAAAACACACTCCAGCTTAGTCACTGACTGTAGAGCACGTACTGTTTCGGCTATGATATCGGCGTGTGCTGCATTGCGAATCGCAATCTTCAAAACATGCTGTATACTGACATCGCAGGCCTGGAAAAGTCCTGTGCAGTCAGCAGGAACAAGCTTGATGTCAACCCAAGGGTAAGCTTCACTCATCCACCCGAGAAACCCGTCGGAGTGATGCACCACCCGGTGGTTGATTTGCAAGATGCATCGCTAGGACTCTAGTAGGTTCCAATGCCGGCGCTGGGCGACAAAATAAGGAACAAAATAACCAGTCCGCTAAGGCGTCCTACCCGCATATAGGCTTTATTTCAGGAGAAAACTCAGGTAAAAGATGTTAGATTAGGCCCTAGCGGTCAGTTCTGTGATAATCGACCATCACTCGGTAGGTGTATAGATATTGACTATTATTTTGCATGCGACAATCCTCGCTTCGTCGCGTCCGTTTGACTTTAGGATTAAGCATCCAACTAGCACGAAACTAGTTTGTAACTCGCAGACACGGCCAAAAGCACCACTACAGAAGGATCATAAGAAATAAGAAGCATAATCCATCCTAATGATATCAACCTTCGGCACCGTGGTCCCTGCTTGTTGTATAGCCAATACCAATTGTTCAGCGTTTAGATACCATTCCCTGTCGACTCTTAGGTGTCTCAACCGCGGCATCATTGAGAGTAGGCCCTGGAGAGTACTTGGGGCAGCTTGCTGGGGGTGTTCCCTGCCTGTCAGGTCCAGTCTCTCAAGCCTCGGGTAGGCTCGAAGGATATCTTCCAACGGCTCGACAGGGAGATTAGTCACAAAGTGAGACAACGCATTGAACATTGGTCGGCCATCAACGCCCTTGACAAGGCACTCTGATAGTACATCCCACATCCCCCAGTCGACGTTGTTAATAGCGATACGGAGCTTGCTGACCGCGGGGGCAGAAACACTCAGTAGGAGCGGTTTCACCCAATGGGCCCCACGGCCTTTTCTCAAGGAAAACTCTTGGAGAAATGGTAATTTGACAACCTCGGGGTTTGGGTAATAATCATCGGGACTCATGCCGTATCCTCCGTTGCCCAGAGCCATACGGAATATCTGGAGGTTGGGATTCTGCCTTAGGACGCTACAAATCTGAGCTACGCGAGGGACACCGTCTTCGAGGCCAAGCTCAAGGCAGGTCAAGTTGGAGAATATAGAAGCTCGACCTTGCTCGACTATATAGCCGAGCAAGAAATCTCGAAAGTGTACTGATCGCAATCGAGGTGACTTCAGAACCAACCTGTCGCAATCTAGCTGCTCCAGCTCGCTATCAATAGGAATTTCGGGATCCCGGTACCCTAGCCAGGTAAAGGAATCCAAGTTATGGAGAGGCAAAAGGGCCAGCATTCCTGTAAAGTTTGGTGGCATAAGACCGGGCTTTCCCACTCGAATATTCAGCGTTCTCCAGCGATCAGGGACACCGTAATGAGCCAAATCATGCATGATGTCGGTAACCACTTCACACGGCTTCATCCCGGTTTTGGTACCAACGTTATTGAGAAACGGGGAGGTGAGACCAAGATAAATATCTAAGGGCCGCTTTGGACCTGCGCGGGCGATGTATCGCACATAATTAACATAGGAACGATGACTGTTGATAACCACGGACGACCACAGCTGTAACGAAGAGTTAGTTGAAAGGCGTATAAAGTCTTCAGGAAGTACGAACTTACCTGTGGTGTATCAAGTGCGGCGACGCGCCAGGCGTGGCAAACCCACTACAGATGCTTAAGTCAATCGACTGACAGTATTATCAACATGCGAATGACTGACTGCAACAACGTCGCGGAGCTCCGGCTTGCTATGAGCGCGGGAGCGGGCGCTACGCCTGTCTTTCTGGTCGGCTCTGAATCCTTCCATAAAAATCTGAGTGAGGAGTTCAAATGGAAGCTGCTGGGATCTTGACATTTTGTAGTAGTAAGAAGGGCGTTGGAGAATCGGTCTGCTAGCTACAGTCGGAGGGGTTGGTTGGAATCGAATTCTTGACCCGATTTTATGTAAGCCAATCACGAGAAAGGAAACGGAGCTGTGGGTCTTCCCAAGGGTGGTCAGAAAATTAAGCGCCCTGCCCGAGGTCGTCAAAATCCACCGAAATCTGAAATGTCGGTCGTCATTGCGCCCGGCCCACTGCGTAAAACCCATTTGAAACTACATTTATCAGATTAAAAGGCTCCTATGGTTATGTTTATGTCTCTTTCGACCCCTAAATTTGCCGTGTTCTGAAGTCGGTGAAAAATGTTCAAAAATCGATTATATCTTGTTTGCCCTGCCCAGTCCGAAATACTGCGATTCAGAGTAAATCGTCTTAGTTAAGGGTGGGTTTTGAAATAGCTAGGAACCAATATGTGTACTTCTTCCGACGATTCTACTTGCACAAAAAGGCTGTGGGGGTGGGTCATGTACCCGTATCTCATCATTTTTCTATGCTAATTTTGGATTTCGAGTTTACCACGATGATTCTACCCCTCAAGAACTCTCGAATTCGACCTCGTGTATTTCGCGGATTCTGCAATACTCCTTGGGTCTTGCCGCCCATCGTGAACCCAAGGACAAGGGAAAGAGCACCTAACTCTAGCACATCAAACGCTCAAACCCAAGAAATCAAGGTAAGAAGAAAGTGCTATGGAATATTATTGTTCACACGGCACACCAGGACTCTGACAGGGTGAAATCAAAACAAGACTGAATTCAATTCATCAGCGAGCTCTGAGGCCCCGTATCCAATGCATGATAATGATGGTACGGCTATTTGTGCACTATTATGAGGTACTTTAATAAACCAAACGCGAGTCGGGAGCCTGGGATGTAACCGTAATAACTAAAGATACGGAACCTAGCTATTTATATGGCAACCTCAGCCCTTGGCTCGGATTGAAGCCTGGGTGCGTCAAGGGTAATCGTACGGCCTGGAAAACAAAGACCAGTACTGGGCCCTTTCAGGAGTATTGGCTGAGGCCTCTAGATGTTCGTAGAGCTTGAAGGGAATTGGCTGTACTTTTTGCCCCCTTTCAAGGAAGATGATCGCGTGGTAACCCGGGTTGAGAGTCATTCACAGCTCACGCACTGAGTCCCACTATATTAGAGCGCTGGCCGGAGTTTGAAAGTCACAAAATACTTCCGTGAAACTGCGGTATACCTGAATAGGACAGCCACTATGTGTTGCAGGCAACGTCACTTTTGTGATAGCACGCTCACATGTAACACTTCTATGAAGTTCATCGCGAACTGCCTATTTTCTAAGCACGCATATGTTTCGTATCCGTCTGATATGGCCAAACGAATAGATCCAAATTCCAGCTCGTCTATCGACGTGGTTGAAAACTTGGGCTGTAGCCGCAAAAGTAGGCAAGGAGTCAGGAACCTAAACGGCCCCGGCGCGAAAAAGCAAACAAGTGGCGCATAAGCTGAGGTGGATAAACGCTCGAATCAACAACAAACCAGCTGGGCGTGTGAGGGCGATCTTGGATCGCCTCACAGGTCTTCCTGTCGCCCGTCCCGGCTCGGCCGGGATCCGGGTCATAGGCCTATGTTCGGCACCTAAACAGGAGCTCTTAGTACAGTGGTGCAACTCCCGCCAGTTCCAGGTTTACGTGAGCCTTACGGGGCCACACGCAATCTGTGTTATGTGGTGTGAGTATCAACGACAACCCTTTTTGCCGTTCTGCCTACTGCAGCTTGTATTCTAGTAAACGAGGTCCAACATTTCATTTCGCATCTAACATAACCGAGCATCGAAAATCGGGTGCTCATCCCACCGACCTAACTCAGTAGTAACAACAGGCTATGTATTGGAAGACAAATCGATATCAGGAAATTGGGGTGGTACACAGAAAATCATGAATAAAGAGGTCACAGAAAAATATGTAGATAGCATATGGGGACTAAAGACGAACGAAGACAGTAAGCTATAAGATAATACGGACGTCGACAATCAGCTAAAAAAAGCAGCCAGAGAAAGAAGCGGATTCTTGAATACCGAAAAGCAGCCCAAAAGATAATAGTGGTCCAACAAGAAATTCTAAACTCGACTGCGCCAAGCGGCTATGCTTGAGGCAGCCGAAGTTTGCGCAGCATCATACTTGACCAGCTTTCTCCCCTTATGTTTGGGGTCTCCGGCAGAGCCAGTGACCGAAACCTTGGAAATGTCCATCCCCCAATCTCCGTTCCAGATCTTGGACGTGGACTTCTGAATCTTGGGCGAGTTGCCCGTATGGTCAGACTGAGACGCGTCTTTAGTCGCCTTTGGGATACGAGGGAGTTCGCTGATCCTAAGGCCAGTGTCTTTAGACGAAGTGGTAGGATCACGAAATAGCTTTCCAGCCTTCATTGTCGAGTCCGTTACTGCCCCAGACGCCGATTCGCTGTGCTTGACCGGTCTTGAGAAGCCGCTCAGCTTGCCATCGCTCACGCTCCTCTCGCTGTCCCGTTTCCGTTCATCCCGTCTCTTGTCCCTCGCGTTTCTCCATTCCGTTCTCTTCGCATCGGCCCATTTGTCCATCTCGAGCTTCAAGGCCTCGCCAACTAGGCCCTTGCGTGCCAGCTCCATATGCTTTGCTCGGCGCTCAAACGGATTCACAGAAAAGCCCGTGGTAACAAAGCGATTTCCGTTATCGGAGTCATCCGAGGACGAGACGACAAGCTTCCGAGAGAGTTTACGCTTCTTGAAATGTGACGAGGAGGCTTGCGGCACATGCTCTTTCCGTTTCCCGAGGATAGAAGGCCCAAGGTTCGGTTCGGAGTTCTTGCCAAGCTTGGAGAGTAACTGTTCTCGGCGGTCTGTAGAAGCTGCGCCAGGTTTACGTGCCAAAAGGTCGATCGGTTTGATTTTAGTCGTGGCACGCAATCGCGAACTTGAACTACTCGGCGTTGGATTTGAATTGGCCGAAGTTGTCGTCACAGGCAGTTTTGCCTTTTCTGGCGGGCTAGGTGATCCCGTTCGAGTTATATTCGCGAGAGTAACACTTCCCTCCCCAGTAGACGCATCAGCGGCGGGCAAGCCTGATTTGGTCAGTGGCTGAGGTTTCGCTACCGAGCTGCTAGTACTTGGTCGCGATTTCAGCTCGATAGAAAATTGCTTTGGGACATCAGTCTTTGCGTTCGTCAATGGCTTTTTCGTCGCAGAAGTATCGGGGGCAGGTTTTGAAGTAGCCGTGGTTTCCTGGAGCGTAGACGTTGCAGGGCTCTTGGAGCTCGTCGGAACAAGTTTAGATAAAAAAGATGATGGTGTTCGAGTTGCGGTCTCCAGAGTTTCTGTCGTCGTCTGTGACTTCGCCAGTGCATGTCTTGTCGATGATGAGTTTCTTGAAGCATCAGCAGAGTTCTTTCCTGAGCGATGTCTCTCGTTAGAAGCGTCTGTTCGCCCGGCGGTGGGGGTGATAACTGCATCGGAGTGAGTGAGCGTGAGAACATGGGTGGGAGATACAGGGGCAACACTCGAGGCAGGGTGAACAGGCGAAATCGAGTCGACTGGCACATTCTTTTCAGCAGAACTTGGTCTTGCTTGTGTGGCGGACGCGAGCGCAAGCGGAAGTTCAGACACGGAAGGTGAGGGCGGAAGAGTTGCCGACTGATTCTCAGACGAAGCCATGACCGGTGGCTCACCATCGATACGTTCAGCAACGGATGCCCCGCTGGCGGCAGCAGATGTGCTTGGCTCCTCGGCCTTGATGTCCTCCTGCGGAGCAATGTTTGCGTCGCCCCCTGTCTCGTCGACTCCATCGTGGTTTGCCTTTTGCGCCTCCTGCGGCCTCGACTTTTCACCCATGGAACGAAAACGCCTGGCCCGCCCGTTAAATCTGGGCCGATCTTGGGATGGCTGCTCCGTTGGCTGGCCATTAGCAGCAGACTTTCGTCGGCTCGGCGGAGGTGGAGGAGGGTCATGGAACTCTTTTCCAGAGCGCGTTCGCCGACCAAGGATAACTGGAGCGTCATCAAGGCGAATGAGGCGCGAGTGATCGGGAGATCTGTGACATGCAAACACGAGGCAAGGATAGGATTATTAGCGGAATGATATCACGGCTTGGAAACGAATAGCGCTTACTCTTCTGTTTGCACCCATCCAACCCATCCAGGTTTGCGAGCGGCGCGCTTCTTCCTTGGGGGCGTGCTAGGGCGAGAAGGAGCAGGTGGCAGAGTGTGAGACGGTGTAGGAGATGCGCTCTGGGTATTCTTCCGAGACCTTGCCGCAGTTTGAAGATGATTTGCTTTGCCTTTGCCTTTATCTGACCCGGTGCTCGTGCTCGAACTAAGACCGGCCGAGTCGGAGTCTAGGTCCGAACTTGACTCGGAAGAGGAAGAGGATTCAGAATCAGAGTCAGGGAAAGTGAAGACGGGCTCAAAGTCAGCCGGGATGGGTAAGGAGTCCTTTGGTGTCGAGGCAGAAACTAGGCCAAAAGTCGAGTCACCAGCATGGGCCCTGGAACCGTTGGGAGACGTATCGGGCGGGGATGGGGGCATTTGTAAGAATGACGATGGGAGGGTTGTGTGGAGCGACGCATCGATGAGAGGGGTAGTATTGATTGTCAGCCGGAGTCGCTTAATGGGAGCGTCACCTGTAGGTGTAGAGACCTTCGCCTTCTTTGACGCTGACGACGCAGCCGGGGAGATAATCGAGTTTTCAACGGGCTCGGGAGGCCGTTTTACGGGCACGGATACGGAGACCGATATAGAATTCTCCTTCTCCTCGGGCTGATGTTGGCGTCTCAGTAGCTCCTGGAAACGCATGTTAAGAATACTCGCCCCCATGTCAATGAGGGGAGCGAATCCGCGACGTTTCGCACGCTTTGCAGGCTTTTTGACGCAGTGCTGCGAGGGGCCCGCGAGCGGGGAGTCGACCGGGGTCGCGGAGTTGGGTGTTGCCGTCGCCTCGTCTTCACCTCGAGAACTTTCCGCACGCAACGACCGCTCGGCCTCCTCCGTTGTGTTCCAGCCGAACATGCCTCCGAGTACGTGGGTTGCATCGCGCCGGATCTTGTGACGAGGCCGCTCATAGAGAGCGACGATGTTGGGGACCGGCCGAAGATCGCTGGCGAACGAACGCGAAGACACAAAGCTACGCCGTCCCTCCATGGCAGGAGGATAACTGCAGCAAGATAAGAGCAGTATAGATATGAAGTTGATGTAGATAAGGCGCAAGGGCCGTGGTCGTTCGAGACAGGGGAGAGGGGCACGTTCTTGTTGGCCCGTGTTTCCCTCGGACTTGGTCACGTGGACTGCGAATAGGGGCGGCAAAGTCGTAAACAATTATGACCTCCTGCATATGGAGGAGTGGGCTGTACAGCTGCTAGCTGGCCCCATCAATCAGAACTGCTTGAAATAAGCTAGCATTTTCTCCTATTTTCAACGCTACAAGTGCAACGAGTTTCAAGCACGTAATTCTGCGATTGGGCTCTTAAGCACACGCGCTGTGCCCCGTGCCCTGCATGACTGATTGTACGCCATGATATTTGATAACAGTATTCAATATACACGGATAGAGGTTATCCGAGTTCTGTGATTTATACCAGCACGGAGATCGCGAGCTTGCGCCACCAAAGATCTCGATGTTCTAGATCATTCTTCGTTCACCCCTCGAGGAAACAGCCCGAGTCGCTTCGGTAAACGCTTATACCAATACCCTCGGACCAAGCCACCTAGGCTACACAGCGTTTAAAAAGCATTGCGCAACAGTACAGCAAGCCCCAAAACGCATCCACTCAGTCAAGCTCGTACACTTACAGGGTCACAACTTACAAGGCAGCGCCCCAAGTCCCAATGCGGTTAATCGTGTAGCTTAGAAGGCTCCATCATAGGCATGTCCTGCCCCCAGATGCACAAGTGTCCCACAAGAGGCAGCCTAACACGTGTCATCCGATAGGCAAACCCCCTGTGGTACAAGACTTGGCCCGTAGTGCATAGACGGTCCTTACTTCGGACGCCGTCACAACGTCTTTTCATATTCCTGTAGCTATAAATCTTTGCCTCACGGTGGTATGCGCAATGAACAGAACTCTTGGAGCCTGGACTACTGTATAATCAGGGCAAAGTCACGCAGGGTTATAGGTTCCTCTACAACGTAGAGTCACAAAAGACTGCAACGATTGGGCTAGTAGAAGTAATGTACAAAGAATGTATACACAGGTAGAGTTCATGAAGTGTCTCGATCGTAAACTCTAAGAGGCGCAACACCTGGCAGACCATGACGGCTTCGCACCCGGGAAAGACTTTGCACGCGAGCTCCGCTTTGTTTCTTTGAAACGGTATAGCTCGTCTCGATCCTTCAGCCGGTTGAATATTTCTATATATGCACGAGATGAGTGGTAAAGAAACGACCTGAGTAACATAGTATGACACACCGTGAACAAGTCGCTGAAATGCGAACTCTAGATTGGTTCCTTTTTTGCCTGAAACCTCGGCGAACAACAAGCCGTGCTCGACTACAATCCAAACATCATAGTTAAGCGAATGCGAGTACGATACAGGTCAAACACTGAACTCACGTGCGAATGCCTGTGCATCACTCGTCTGAACCGCACGCTCATCAGCTCGGTCCAACTGGTTACCTATCAGCATAATTGGAATGTTCTCGTCCACGTTACTCCGGATTTCAGTCAGCCATCCATCGCATTGGTTGAAAGATTCGGGGTCGGCAATGCTGTACACTAGAAAAACGCCGTTTGTTCCACGATAGAGGCTGGAGCAAGTCCGCATATGAGCATACTTTATTTGATAACCCCGAAATCGAATTAATGAATCGCTTACGGCTTAATCATTGCCCTAAACGCTTCTTGGCCCGCTTTATTGTAGGTGAGCTATCGAATTCTTGAATCTGGAGTAGGGCAACGGTGCGTACCAGTATCCCAGAGGATGGTCTTCACGAGCTCGCCATGAGCGGTCATAAACCTGTTGGCAATATCCATGCTAGGCCCAACCGTACTAGAAAGCGTATCCAACCGCTCCTCCTCTTTGTGAGTAAAAGACTGCAGCACTGGAATGATACAGTAAATCAGAAAACATATCTCCTCAGGGGTAATGGAACAAACGTACTCATAGATTTCCCAACACTCCTCTGTCCCACAGTGATAATCTTGAATTGATAGAAGTTTTCCATATCAGCTGTCTCATGCTCATGGCCAATCGGAAGTACTGAAACGTCGAGCTTGGCTATTTTACGTCATATCAAGCATCTGGGAATGAATGATAGGAGCTTACGAGCAGCTTCTTCACAGAGCCGGAGCTCAACACTGATACCATCTACTATGCTTGGAAAAACCTGCGGGCTAAATTCCGCCCATGTCACTCCTGAGGAGGTTTGATGACGAGTTGCGAGCCACCGGTGGCGGTTCGCCGATCCGCTTGGGAAATAACGCTGGAGCGCTTCCTTTGCAGAGGCCAGAGCTGTCTACAGAGTGCAAATTCATAACAAATGAGTTAAAATCGAACATATAGGTCGAAATTCTGATAGCTTACTTCATAACTAGCGGTCCATGGGATCAGTGCCGTATGGGGCGAGTTCTGGTCTCGTTCTGGTGGACAATATGTTACAGTGATCAACCGACTCTTGCTAGACAGCGGGGTATACGGAGGAAGACTCTGTTTTGTAATCCATTAGTGTCGGTTAGATCACCGCTAAGTTTTGAACGCACTGGACTGAAGGACGCCTCTCCTTGGTGGTCAGGCGAACCAGTCACGCCCAGTGGGTCGCCTCCATCGACGGATTGCTGGCCGGAAGATTGATTCAAATCTACCATATCTTATTGTGTTTTTCTTCAAGAAGATATTTGGCTGAAATTGGAGTCAAGGACTGGAGAAAAGCTAACGATGGTGGTGGGCGTGAGCCACGGCTGTGCCTGGCGTCTATGTTGTGCCAGTCACGTGTGCGCCACCCTTTACCACCCGACTTTACTCAGCCTGGGAACGTAATTTTGAATCTGTTGAATCAGCGCCTTGTTCATGACGTCCACGATACACCGCCTCTCCGAGGATATCCTTTCACATATATTTATCGAAGGTGCAAAGTTAGACCGACTTGAGCGCCAACGTGTCCATAAACGGTCTGCTCAGCCCCTTAATCTGGAGTGCCAGGAATTTCGTGATATCGTCACAGTAAGTTTGCACCTAAACCTAATCCAGAACTACTTTGCTGATAAAATCCCCGTCTCCAATCCGAAAAACTATCCTGGGTAGTGGGTCTGCTGTCATTGGAGATCACTTGCGCTGCGTACGACTCTGGTCAGTTGGTCAGTGACTCACTCTAGTCGTTCAGGTTCCTAATATGATCTATTTCTTCGAAGCTATGGGCATATATAGACCTTTCAGATGGACCTCCTTATGTTCGCTCTCGTCGTTTTCTTGCTCGTTCAGGAGATACCCAGCCGCTAGATATCAATCTCAACATTGACCGGCAATTCATGGCCGGTCTTCTCAAAAATGACTATGTTGGCCACACAGAACGCCTGGTCGAAGCGCTGTCTTTTATAATCAACAACGGTGGAGATACTGTCAGGTGGCGGTCATTCAGTGCCAAAACTACAGCAGCCATAGTTGTGGATGATATAAACTACTGTCTCTACGGAGAACCTCTACCAAACCTAGAATTCTTGAGCCTTATCGACTGTTACCGCTCGACTTCGGATTATGAGACACCTGACGGCGGGATCGATAGAGAAGAGCCTTACCTGAAGCTCTTTGAAAACCAACCCCCTCAGCTTCGGTCATTGCAACTCAGGCGCTTTGATAGTCGATTTTTGCTCAACCCTGTCGGAGACCCGATCGTTTCAAACGTTACTTTCATCGACCTTGGTCTAGTTGGCTCTGAACCCCCTCTGACTGGAATACATTTGTTGCTTGCACGCAATCCTAGTCTCCGCACGCTCCGTTTGAATATGACTCGCGTAAGGCCAGATTTTGACGAGTTGAATTATGGGCAAAATCTCAAGCCTGTGTCGTTACTGTCCCTCCAAGAGCTATTTTTGACGAACCCACATTCGTCGCTATGGGGCCAACAGTTCCTTTTGATGATCAATGCCCCAATACTCCACTATTTTCGACTGTATCTTCACTACTCTTATAGCACCTTCTATGGGATGCTGAAGATATTCGTTGATGGTCGGTACAAAACTCTTAGCTCATGTAGGGCCGGTAAAACGTTTCCGTCGCTCAAACATTTTTCGACAAACATTCGTAGTGAATGGCTCGAAGAGGTTCTGTGCGCCTATCCAGAGTTAAATAAATTGACGCTTCTACCTCGCCATAGCCAAAACGCACTCTTGCTACTGTCTCAACAACCGTGGCTGGTACCAAATCTCAAAGGTCTGAAGATATCCAGCTGCCCCCCAGACGCACACTGCCTTTTGCAAACGGCTAAAGCTCGCTCAAATGCTCAAATCCCATTGCAATCTATTGAGATTGGCCGACTCGAGTTCAAATCTCTCCTGTTTGAAGAAAAGATGGGAGCTTTGGAAAAAATATCAGGCCGCACATCGTTATATTATCCGAATTCGGACGAAGATTCTGGCTCCGACGGGTACGATGGATACGAATGGAAGGCGACACGTTCAAACAGGCGCAATTCTAGCTAAGGGGACGCAGTATCTGATGACTCGTCAAGTGGGCCCCTCTGTTCTTGTGCGGCCTTTTGTTGTGAACTAGTTCCAAAAGCGCATGTAGTATCTTATATACTTGGATCAAGTATCCACTTTGGATTCATACCGGTGGTTAGGTTCGTACCGAGCAAACCTCAAGAATTAACAGGGCTCTAGTTCACTCGTCAACTAAGCTGCCTCCGATTTGCTCTACGACCTAATCTGGTAGAACTTAATGGCATCTCAGGCCTTTTAAGTATGAGTGCTGCAAATTTTGTTTTACTCTGCCTTCAGAGCGGATCGAACCACATCTGAGCTCAATCGCAATCATTTTGTGACTCATGGCAAACTATCTTTTCAATCTGCTGCTTGTATGATAATAAACACATATCGGTCTAGGGATTAAATTACTCTTTGGTGTGATAGCTTTTTATGCTTTCTTGAATCCCCTGGGGCCTTGCTCCGTGCCCTGCAGCTCGTCACAGTAATGTGGAAGTCGCATAATTGATCCTATATATATATATATATGTATGCCGCAAAGATACCGTTTCTTCCAAACAAAAACAAAATAAATATTTTTATGGCCTTCAATCTGTTTCTCAGCTAATGAAGTAAACCGACAGTGTTTGGGCTGTGAACCCGGTGGGGAGATTTCAGGAGTCATAAGTCCAACACCGAGGAGTTTTCTGAAAGAATACATCGCGCATGCTGTGGAACACTTAGTCAAGGCCCCACTGAGACAAATCTTATGCTAGATATATAGATTCTTTAGCCACATCAAAAATCCTATTAGGAGGATTATCCTTCTTTATATAGGCCCAAGCAGAATCTAGTCCACGACAAGCCTGATGGCGTAGCGTAAAATTTAGATTATTTGGATTCAGATATAGTATGCCCGTTATGTCGAGAGCGGCAATCTCGTTCTCGTCAAATACCCGGCTCTTGTCATTTATATACCTACACCTGGCGTTCCTTCTAGGACTCTCGCTCCGTCTCCGCTTGAAGTGGCTTTGCAAAGACTGGGTTTACGAAGTTCTCCGAATCTCGCTTGTTTCACCTCTCTCTTTGGTTCTTAGTTCTTTTAGGCTCGGCTACGACTCTCATAGCTAGCGAAGTTAGACTGCTATGTATACATGACATGAACCTATAGTAGGAGGCCGATAACCGTAAATAATCCTGTATCATACCTCATTTAGTAGGAGTAGCTGGCACAACATCCCCTAAGACAAAGTCGTCCCTCAATCTCTCAGGTGAAGCCACCATAAACTGGCCCAACCCAGAATCTTCTATCGAAACCTTTCGCTGGGATTGCGACTGGGACACCCCTAAACCAGCTAGGCGATGTGTGAATGGAATAGAGGATGCGGAAATTTCCCGATCCATAGTGCGAGAGTGCTTCTGGGGAGTCGCGGCAACTAGTGTTACAGGGCCAGTTGTTTGTGCCCTTGGAAGAGCTTCTGAAGCTGTAATTCGTGCTATTTATCGATTATTTGAGTAAACGTATAGAGTTTCAATAATGAAATTCGTACTTGGCTTTCCGGCTCCACCAGGCGCCGAGTTAGCCAGACGCGGTTTCACTTTTCCTTTGGGACCTTGCATGGGACGACTTCCAGGTCGTTGTAAAGGTGCACGGATCCCACCAGCACTGCGTGTTGCGAATGATACACTACGACTCCGACTCCGAGATCTCCCGCCCAAATCCAGCGTAGGTTCGACAGACCCGCTTCGGCTGCGACTCTGACGGGAGAGTCCGGGAGCAGCCACAGGTAGAGCATCTTCGCGTGAGTGAGATCGAGCGAGAGAATGCGAACGAGCATGGAGACTACCAGCGCGAGAAGACACAGATGTCGACCGAGCGAGCGAGCGGTCTCGAGCTTCTGGGTTAGGGAGTTCTATTACCGATGCTTCTGAGTATGCCGGGGATGGAGGCCGAGATGAGTCTGACGCGCAATGATACCGGATGGCTTCATAGTGCTCTGGAAGGGTTTCTCCGAATCTAGCTTTCTTCAGAATCGGGTGCTCCTAAACCCAGATATTACACACTCACAAAGGCTTCAGTACGTCGTCACAAAATATCTCCGCCCAATCTCTCGCTTTGTTCCCTGCGTTCCCAGATAGTTTTTCGGTTTCCTTTTGCAGTGCAGCTGGCGTAGTGTGGCGCATGATCCCTATCCTGTCAGCTAACATTTCCAACCCGGCAATGGTACTAGCGTAAGGCGTCATATCACTGTCTTCTGTTCTTGTTTTGCGTTTCTTCTGCTTCAAGATTGGTGGAGATGGGAGGCTAAGTTTTAGCATACGAAGCAGTATCTGGACAAGGCATCTAATTGGATCTCAGTAACAAATCAACCTAAGAATGTTAACCTAGCTCACTCTCGTTTTTCTGCTTCATGAAGCCATATTTTAGTCCACTTATCGTCCTGGTTTCCATCTGTCCCCGTTTGTTGTGAATCGTCTTGCTGAGAATGTGTCCACGCGTACCAAATACAAGCTTCCTCCGCATCCTGCGCGTCGCATTCCTTTTTAAGAAGCGCGGGTATTGTTGTTCGGTATTTTTTGTGGATATCTGCCGGGTCGAGGAGGTGTTCGTCGATAATCACGTGCAGTGGGTGTGCGCCTAACGATGAGGACCAGCCACTGGGCGGAACGAGGCGTTGCAAGGAAGGTATAAAATTTGAGAGCGGCTCAAGTATTTCTGGCATCCACAAGCACTCTAAATATCGCCGCTCAGCATAAGCTTCTGGCGTCTCGTCCTGGGGGGGTCTTGGGCAAGTCAGAGCCAACAGAACAACTTGGTGGCAGGAGAAAAGGCGTACCCGAAAGGGTAGTCTCCAATAGCGGAGAGAGCAAAGTTACTTGGCCAGGGTAGTGGGCTTTTATCGAAGCTTGAAGTAGGCTGTGAAAGTTGGGCAGTCGAAGACGTGTTTACAGTCATAGGAAGTACGTTTAGAGTCCAGAGAGCACAAGATTATCAGATAGTATATCTTGCGATCTTTCCGAAGCGATACGAGAAACAGTACGGAGCTTTTTGCTAATAGCAACTGAGTAACAGTGTCTTACTGACGATGGTGGTTCGCGTTGAAGCCTTGTTGGATGTTTTGGCCCTGAATTGCCAATAGTGATTGGGTGACTGCCCGTAACGCGAAATTCTTTTCTAAATCTTGTCTAACCCGTTCTAACGGGTCTAACGGTCAATGGCGCCTACGGCATAGCCACATGTATATACAGACACAAACGAAATATTGCAACTGTTTGTGTGGCGCGACTTGACAGGTGTGGAGCGGGCTGATAGTCCACCTCCCGCTTAACGGCAACCAAGCGCACAATTCGGGGAGATACCTGGCATGAGCGGCAAATCTACGCGCGGGGGTAATTTCGCAAAAAAATGACATTGGCGCATGTGCCAAACATAACGCGCGGACGGATGAGCATATCGTCCAAATCTGGTAGCTGCCATGACAGGCGGCAACACGTGGGCTCCACAACCTAATTTTGAAATTCAAGGCTATATGCTCACCGGTCCGCGCGTTTTGTTTGGCACATGCGCCAATGTCATTTTTTTGCGAAATTACCCCCGCGCGTAGATTTGCCGCTCATGCCAGGTATCTCCCCGAATTGTGCGCTTGGTTGCCGTTGAGCGGGAGGTGGACTATCAGCCCGCTCCACACCTGTCAAGTCGCGCCACACAAACAGTTGCAATATTTCGTTTGTGTCTGTATATACATGTGGCTATGCCGTAGGCGCCACTGGCCGTTAGACCCGTTAGAACGGGTTAGAAAAGATTTAGAAAAGAATTTCGCGTTACGGGCAGTCATCCATTTAGTCAATCAGGCCGGTCATATCTGAGCTGAAAAGTCGAAACAAAAGAAACCTCTCATGTTTGTATGATCATGAACGACAAGAACGAATTTTTTTCTTTGGTTTTTTGACACTTCTCGCACTGCGAACACTTGCCGTCCAACGAGCCAAGCTTGAGTTTTGCATTTGCGATCAGATCTCGATTTGTAGCCCTATCATTAAACTAAAATGAGATAAATCATCCCTAGACTCGCTCATTTTTTTGATTATTTATCGGCAACCGCTGTGCGGGTTGACACCAAGCCTAACCGGCTACATAGTTCGCGGTTACATCTTCTTCATAATTATATATCAGGCAGTTATATAACGATACTAGGTAAAGAGTGGGTTCTTTCACGCGCTGGATCCAATTGCTAGAACTCTGATGCGTTGGGTAACACGGTGTTAACCGGAACGTATCTCGCCGAGACCTTGATTGCAAAGCGAGTCTATTATCGGCCCTTGGATATTCCGCGCATTAAATCTCAGGAGTTAGGAATCTAATAGAATAAGTAGTGATAAAACGAAAGAATTGAGAAAGCGAAGAAGCAAAGGCGTCTTGCCCCAGTAAGTGGACCCACGAGTGTCTGCTGGCATGTTGCCTAGCTCTTTTTAATAATATAGAGTCTCTCATAAAGGGCTAGCACACGTGCTTCAATGCTGCTTAGGAGAGAGAGACAGAAAATAATCTCAAAATTTCCACCAGTTATCAAGCAGATGTTCTGCTCCAATCACTCAAAAGGCTATCATTACAAGAGAAGCTAAAAGGTACAACGAAGCAACGAAGCAAGTCAAGGAAGCAACGATTGCCCCACATGTTCTGAGCGATAATCAAGAAGTCGTCTTCAGTAGAAGATGGTAAGAAATATCTGGGAAAGCTCGCGCGCGTAAAGCGACAGCCTCTCCTCGCTGCTACTGCTGTTTAATCTGAACGATGGGGTTATACAATCGTGGTTTTAAATCATATGTTCATTGCCGCTCAAGGTTAAGGATACCGGATCGTAGGTGAGGAAGCAAAACAACAGATATCCACCAACAGGGAACCGCTGTCATACTGCCAATGGCTGTATGCGCAACTATTTGTAAAAAGAATGTAGAATGTTCGGGAGACGATGTCTATGCCGCGTAAAATGTACCTGAAACAAGATATATGATCTTCTTGGAGGAAATAAAACTGAGACTGAGGAGCTCGGGCCTGCTGTTTGGAGTGCTCATGCACACGGCAGCGGCGCACAAGGTGCTCCACGATCTCCTCGACTGCTACTGCATCTTACTACAAAAATACACCCCTGCATGTGATAGGGAACTCGTTGATCGACCAGAACATTCCGAAACGTACAATACGCTATCTACTCAAACATTTAGGTACCTGCCTGCCTCTTAGCAAAACCTAGTCCTTCAACCCCGTGACATTCCACGCCTGGCGCTTGAAGTTTGAGCGCCCAATCATGGTTTATAATCCCTCAGTCGAATAACCAACAGTCATCTGATAGCTGTGACATGGCGAACACACTTACTCTAGCACAGAGTTCTTTGAGAATGCTCGACCTATTGTCGGACTCGGTTCAAAAATGTCTCGATTCGTCTCTTGCACTGGAGGTTGCAGATACACAGTCCTTTATGGACACCCCCGGCTACGACAATGTATTGAACAAATTACTCACAGCCGTTGATGCGGAGCGTATACTTCACGAACAGATAGTAACTAAGTTGGACAAAGCGTTTACCTCTATCAAAAGGTTCCGGAACCGGATTGCAAAAGTCGTTCCGGCTGTGAAGTTGCCCCAAGAGATTCTAGTTTACATCTTTGAAACCGCGAGCGCCGAGCCTGGCCCAGTGACAAACCGTCAAAAATATATTACGGATACTAAAACACTATTTTCCATCTCACATGTATCGTCTTACTGGCGTTATATCACCGTCAACACTCCAACACTATGGAGCCGTATAGATGTTGATATCGTAGCCTGGCGTGGAAACAGAATTCCAGAAAAGCATAGAGCGTTGATTGAGCGCGCTTCAAACATACCCCTTTATGCTAACTTTCTTTTGGGGCAAGGACGGTTTCCTACGGAGCTAATCCCGCTTTTAAATCGAGCCTCCTCACTCAATCTCGGCGCGTTTTCTTGTTTTGGTCTTGCTAATATAGACCCGCTAGAAGATGCACTCACGTGCTGGATAACTAATGGTCCTAGTAACTCGGTCAAGAAATTGACCATTGATGGCAATTTCCCTGTCCCAATCATGAGACACCTGTCACTAGGTCGATTCAAACTACAAGCCAAACAACATCTGTACTCGATACAAGTTCTTCGTTTGCGACATGTATCATTCGAATGGTCGAGCCCAGTCTATCACGGACTCGTACACCTCGAACTCTGTGATATATTCCAGCAGCAGAGGCCAACTTTCCAGCAGCTAGCGTATATATTCGCTGCTTGTCCTGATTTGCGTGTTCTAAAGTTGGCGTCTATACACGCACTAGACGTTAGCTACGAGCGCTCCTCAACCCCATCTGTCGCTCTTCACAAGCTAGAATTACTCGATATAGCTCACATGCCTCACGCTATACTAAATTTGATCGATCCCGGACCGAACTCGTTGACCGTACGAATATCGATGTCTCTCACCCCACTGTTGCCCAGTCCAGTAACCGATTTTTTGAAGCGATCAAACACCACTAGTTTGTATGTTTTTATAGGCGCTTTAGGGGAGATCGGAGCTATACACGAGGTTCTAGGCGCGACCAAGAGCTTGCACGAGCTGACTCTAGACTACAGTAATTGTCCCAGGATGAGCCGTGTCGCTCGTCAGTACACCCGATCTGGCGCACAACGTTTGAACTTGAACATCCTAAGGATTATTGTCGGCTGCTTCCCTGTTAGGACCACTGTAGGAAGTGTCCGGCGTTAACATAACTCCGTGCGGGGAATATATTGAAATCCATGACGGGACTTAAATTATATCCCTTAAAAAGTCCAGGCCAGGGCCTGAGGCCAAACAAAGCCCTCTCGCTGACAAATCTGACATAAGTCCAGAAATGGCCGGATAAATCCATCTAAATGGATATATGATAAATCCATGGAGTTATGGGTGGTACAATTATGTAATCATCTCTGTTTGCTTGCGGAGTTTTGAATATTCCTTCTCGGACTTACTAGAAAGTCCATGTTTGGCTGGATAATAACTCCGTGCACGGAATTTTGCAGTATCCATTTGAGAACTCATTGATCCGACTATATACTATATGCGTAGTAAACGTGGGGATTATATTAGAAACGCTACGTAAAACGACATTAACATTGTGAGCGACATGTGGCATCAGCATTGAGAACATTGTCTAAAGAACATGTACAAATGAAAACAGAAATAAGAAATGAAAAGTGGAAATGAGAAATGAAAAGCAGACGCGAGAACCAGAGATCGAGCGTGTGCGAGCGCTTGTGCACCTACTAAGTACGTGCTGCTTCTCACCTCATCTACTTCCGCCTGGCGGAGCGACGAGGTGCGCTGCTTGTGGCCTATTGATGAATTAATTAGTCATATTCATGTAGTGAGCATATGACGTACTAGATCGCTTGCATACACTCCTGCAGCATCCTCATCTGTGGCTTTCCCTTTCCCCTTATTGGGGCCCTTTGCCTGTCTTCCTGCCCCGACATTCCCACCAGTAGTGCCCTTGAATTTGGAACCTGACTCAGGGCTGGCTCGTTGACCTTCCTCATTCGCGGTCGATTCGAGTTCTGGTTCAAGTGCAGGAGGCGACTGCATTTTGGGCTTGGCCCGAGTCTTGGTCCCTGGCAGTGTATCATCGCGAGGTGCGGGAGTGTTGTCTGGTGCTGCAGAGGGGTTGTCAGCTGAATCAATTGCCGTTCGGGTATTGTTGCGACGACCAGCGTCATAACCAACACCGCGACCGCGACCACGACCGCGGCCACGACCGCGACCGCGACCGGCTTTGGGAGCTGGATCAGGCTCGGGCAGTGGGTCAGGTTCGGTTGCTGGATTGTAGTTGGGATCCTCGGCAAGTTTGTTGATGAGATCCCTGTAGATCGCCACAAATCGGGGCTTGCCACCGGCGGCTTGACTGGCAGCGGCCCGTCGCAACTTGGATAACTCGACCATAGTGATCTTGATGCCCCTCCAGACAATGTAGTCTGGGAAGGGGTTTGGAGCCGGGTCCGGTGCAGCAACAGCCGTGGTAGTGGCCGAGTGGGGCTGCGGGGCAGGTGCTGATGGGTTAGTCACTTCAGCCATCTCCCAATCCCCGTCATCATCTGCAGTTTGTCATTAGTAATCCATATATATGCACACGGATCACTTACCTTGTTCGGCCAAATCCATGTTAAGACTCATTGAAGCCAGATCGTTTTCGGCCGCTCGCATACTCACGTCGAACGCCTCGTCTACCCCAGAGTCAGATTCTTCGTCACTGTGTTGTGCTTGCTGGGGCTTGACAATTGGTGGCGCCTTGACTGGGACAAGCCCATGCAGCAAATGAACTGGGGTGGGAACAGCTGAGGCAGGGGCAGCTGGGGCGGGAACGGCTAGAGCAGGAACAGCTGGGGCAGGAATGGCCGGAGTGGGAACAGCTGGAGCGGGAACAGCTGAGGCAAGGACGGTTGGAGCGGGAGTGGCTGGAGCAAGGACGGCTGGGGCAGGAGCGGCTGGGGCAGGAGCGGCTGGGGCAGGAATGACTGGAGCAGGAACGGCTAGAGCAGGAACGGCCGAGGGAGGAGTTGGCGGGATGGCCCTGGTGTAGTTATTTGTAGTAGCAACGAATGATGGGACCGGGCCGGGTGTCGGCATAAAAGCTTCAGAGGCTGCTGGAACTGGTAAACCTGTTGTAGTTTGGGTTGTGTCTGGTGCGGGTACTCCTGGTACAGTCGCGGCGTGGTTGGGTGCAGCTGGGGGAAGGAGCGGGGCCGGGTTGAGCGTTGGCACAGCAGGTCCAGATACGAGTGGAGCAGGGTTGGGCTCTGGTAGACCCACTATGGCTTGGAGAATGTTTGGTGCAGGTGCGCATGGCATGGCGGGAACGTGATTGGGCAAAATTGGGGGGGGAAGGGTGTTGGCGCTAGGCGCCAATACATCAGGCACAGTCGGGGCAGCACTTGGCCCGGGTGTAGGAGCAGGATTTGGCGTGGGCGCATCTAGCGCATTTGGAGGCGCATCAGGCGCAGCTGGAAGAGGGTTCTTCCTAGGGCGTCCCCGTGGCCTTGGCACCTTGACAGCTGGGGCAGATGACTGGTCTTCTGGTTGCACGACCAATATGGTGGCCGACTGTGGACCAGATCCGGCTGGTGGCTCAGAATTGGATGGGGCAGGCAACTCCAAGTTGGATGTAGACGGAAACTCTCCACCCTCTGCTTTGAGGGCATCCCTGGCCGCCTTGAGGATCTTGTTGGCGGCACCTGAGCGGGTTCGGAGGAGGGACATATATAGTGCATAGATGCACCAAAAGCCGTACTTGCGATACGCTTCAAACTCTGGACGAGCATAGATAAACTAAAGCGCAAAAGCCATATATATCAGCTTCGCTTGATTTTGAGATTTACCATGTACATACCTTGCGAACACACAGGTCTAGGACGCCCTCTGTAGGTTGATTTGTAGCTGACTTTGAAAGATCAACCGCATGCGTACGAGCCAGTATCAGTTTGCCCAACTCCTGTGGTACATAAGAATCAGCACGGAAATTGAGGTGCATGGGCTTGTTACATACCAGGAAGCGTGAGTAGTCATTGTCACTCATCTGCATTTTCAGCTGCAAGTTATAGCCATCTGGTGGCCCACGACCTGGGCTACCCTTTGGTTTCTTGTCGACGACAAACGTCAGAGGTTCTGGGTATACGGGGATCCCTGTATACGACACATTGCGTCTTGATACAATGGATGGATTGTGTCCGGCTTTGAGTTGAAATGTTGTAAGCCCAAGGCAACGAATCTAAAGATGTAATATACATACTGGGGGCTGATGCCGGGGCATGAGCGCTGAAAGTAGGTGGCGAAGTGTCTTTGGGCATACTGCCGACTAACTCAAGAGTCCAAGTAGAACAGAAGGGCTGGGTGTGAGCAGGGGAGTTGGAGGGAGTTCGAACAACCACAGACGAACAACTGTGGCAGAAAGAAAGCAGCAAAAAGACGGAACGAAAAGGAATGAAGCTAAATATGACATTCAAGGGTTAAGCGCCAGGGATCAATAGAAACAGCCAGGTAAGTCCATGTTTGGACCTAAAAAAGATCCATGGCAGGGTCTCACGTTTGGCCGGAGTCCTGGTCATTGTGGGGTTACATTATATGCACGCTTCAATTCGCAACAATTTTTTAGGATAAAAGAGTGTATATTGTTTCAGGGGTACATGCAAGAACATTGGAAGTGCACCGAGACCACACCAGGCAGAATATTGGCTATCCAAGCGCATATATGCAGTGTAATAATGAAAGGCGATACGTACGGTTCTCTAAGTCATCACATTCTCTGTATATAAGGACCCTACATTGTCAACTCATACCACCCACGACAGAAATAGAGCAAGGCAGCTTGAAATTAGACACCGTCAGAAAGATTGTCCAGGCCACTCGGATACAGTACCGAAGCGAGCTGGCTTAAAACACCTGGTACAATGTTGCTGGCACTGACAATATCGATCACGGCATCCCGAATAGGCTCCCTGCCTCGACAACCCATCGCCTGTTGTCCTCGAGCAACTACGTAGCCCACACGCGGGTTCACACGCCTGCCGTGAACCACGAGTTCAGTTAGTGCAATTACCATCTGCTCAAACGGCGGGAGAACCGGGGGGACGGGGCGTGGTTTCACAGCAACTGGTGTGTTCGAACCGTAAGTTGCCGGGCCGTCAGCGATTCGAGGTAGACCAATGCAACCAAACAGCGCCTCTCGTAGGCCCGGTGGAGTGGCAGGGCGAGTGCAGCAGCGAGGGGGAATATCGAGAGAAAACACAGGGACTGGCGGGGACGAAACAATCGACTGGTGTCGCACGTACGTACGGCCGATCGCACAGAACTCGCGACAACGCCGTTTCCGTCGACCGATACCGGCCCATGCGTTCCCGGTACCTTTCAGACACGACAGATCGCGCGGCGGCAGTTGATTCGGCGACAGGACCGTCAAAGGGGCACTCTGGGGCGGGTCTCGACGACGCTCGGCCTGCGGATCCTCTTCGAGCACTGGAGGGCGAGGTACGATCGACGGAAGAGGGGGTGGCGCGTGTGGCAGGCAAGGTGGTCCGTCGGAGGCAATGCGCCGTTGCAGCGTGGCCTTGTCGCGTTTAGCAGTCTCGACGATCAATTTGAGGCACCGCCGAACGCGTTTCGGTTGCGCTTCAAACCAATCGAGCATGGCGCGATGAGCGAGTCCAGCGAGAACATCATTGCGCAGGTCGCGCTCGAACTCCCGGGCTCGGCATTGATCTTCGGGGTCGGCGGCGGGCATAACGGCACGACGGGGGACGGGGGTAGCAGGCGCAGGAGCGAGTCGGCGGTAGCGACAGTGGATCGAATAGTATCCCACCACGAACTGCACCAACAGATGCTGGAGGAGCGGGCGAGTCGAACGGTATACTACACGCGACGAATAGACCAAAAACGCGCGAGTAAAAAATTAAATACGGGGAAGGCGGTCGGAGTTTTGTGTATGATCGAGCGGGTGACGAAGCGGCGTGTGATCGGTCTGCTAATTGCTACTGCGGGACTCAGATAGTACCGTTGAACACAGGCTGAGGAGGGGAGTCGAACGATATAAGCTAGAGGGCGAGCGGTTGCGAAACGACCGAGAAAAAAATTAAAATGGTGTTAGAGGGGCGTAGGTGTACAGCCGTAGGGAAAAAACGGCGAACCGCCTGCTACAGACGGCGAGACGGGGGTGCACGGGTTCAAACGATGCGCAATGCGCGGTACTATTCGATAGAACCAGTTGCACAGGCTGGGGACGCGTTTTTGGGGGATCGGATACGCGACGAACGGGTACAGGGGAGAAGCGGAGTGCGAAATCCAGTGGTTTGAGCGGTATAGGCGGCCGATTGCGGGGTGTAGGGTGTCGCTAGGTTCGCGTTCGCGAGTAGTATCGAGTAATATTGTGTCTGGAGCGCTCAAAACGCGAATTCGCTGCGGAGCGAAAAGTTGGTGGTGTTGGACACGGCTAGAGCTGTAGGATCGCGTCGAAAATCGCGGAAAATCGCGCACAGACGCGCAGAGAAGCGGTGAAGGACACGGGGGCGCTCGAATCGCACTCTCGTCACCACGGTGGAGAGGTCTGGGTAGACAGCGGTATATAGGACACGGTAGCAGAGGTCAGGGGATAAGCGCCCGACACAACCCGGGGATATACACACAGGACACACTCCACCGGAACTACAGGCTCGTGAAGATAGGGGGAGGGGGGAGAGTAACCGAGAAAGGGAAAACACGATACGGATTGAAAGAGCAAGAGGAGTAATTGGAGTGTAGGGACAATCGAGAGATACGGGTCACGAGTCGACCAAGCCGGCGACCTGGGTCAGCGCATGAGCGGCCATTTCCAGCGTGTAAAGGCGCAGACAACAACCACACAACCCAGCCTACTTCCTTGACACCGAGGTGTTCCGTAACACTCATAGTACCGCAGTACGAGTTGTAGACGGGCAGGAGTGGACTGGGTTGTGAGGTGTGAATGTCAATGGTGGTACTGAGCACGGGGGTCAAAACTGGTGTTTGTTGATCGTCGTAGAACGTCGACGGTTTGATGAACAGGGTTCAGGCACCCAACGTCACGAGCGGAGTGTGGCAGTGTTTCAAACAAGCGGCGAGAGAGGGGCCTGTGCAAGGATTCGTTGGCTCCAGGTAGGACGTCGGCGATGCCAATGGTGAATGAGTTGGTACAAGTAATGCGTATAATAATGGTTGAGCCAGAAATGTCGCCAGATTGGCAACGGGTCGGTTCGGGGAGTGAGGGCAAGGGAGGGATCAAGTTCATTGAACTTGGGAACTAGGTGGCAAGCGAGCATAATCTCGGTAACAGGGACAACAATGGTGCGACGGCGGTCTCGAGAGTCCAACTCCAGGCTTGTAGAGTGCATGCAGCTGTACGGAGAAGCGGGAGTAGCCTCAAACGGGCAGAACACCTCAATGTATGCGACCGGGGCAAGTCGTCACCTCTCAGTCGGAGCTGTGCCCTGACAGCCCGGTTGTTAGACTGAGCTGCATCTAGGCTGAAGTTTAAGTCGCGAAGCCAGAGTATCTGCGTTAGAGAGTTGTCAGCGCGTCAAATTTGCAGAAACGCCAGCACACGCACGTGTATTGTGAGTTTGGTCAGTGATTAGCCCGCAACAAGGGCACCCTAAAAACACAACAGCCAAATGAATGAAATTTAGTACTAGAAAGAGTGATTTGGTCGTAGGTAATTATTTGTATGCGAGCAAGAGGGGGTCGGGAGGAGTGAGCGAACATTGTACTTACTGGACAAATTTCAAGGTTTTGATGCAATCATGCGACGCAATGCGCAGTATGGAAGGTAACAATTGTACGTATTCTGGGCGAGGGTGAGATATATTAGCTATAACAGAGCGCTGTTTAAGGGAAAAATTGAGCGAGGCTCACCTATGTATTGTAAACGCAATGGTTTGTTCAGGTTCCGACGGCGGGAGTGAAATGAGTGGCCGTGGAGAACCGGGCGGCAGCCATTAAGTCAATTGCATGTCTGCTACTTTTGGAATGTAGGGATTAGCTGGGTAGTTCGATGTATATAATAAATACGTACCGCAGCTGATATTGCAATAAACACGTTGCAATGAAAGTTGGGTTGGGGCATTCACGAAGCTCAGACGCTTGGTTTCCAGCCTATTATCACGTTGTTGGAGTGAGTGCGTTTGGTGAGTCGTGTTGGATTCGGCCGCTCATAGTCGTGGTTGCAGTCACGATCACAATGTGGTTGCAGTCGTGGTCAAGGCCAAGTGGTCAATCATGTTCAATAAGTGGCTGTGCCCGCCGAGAGCGCTGGCACTTGGATGGAGATCGACTTGCGTCTCACCCACACTCAGCCTCTTAAAATGTCTCCCTGTATTGCCCTTACCATATTCAATCCTCTCGACCATGCCTATCTGCGAGCACTGCGGTAAAGAGTACAGTGAGCGACAGATTCGCCGTCATTGGGCCGAAATCCGCGATCAAGAAAATCAGGTGTTTAATGCTCTTCTCGATCAAATGGACGTTGACTTTGACCTACAAGCTCATGGTCCTCAACCGCTCCATGGCGACAACTTTGCTGTTCACAACGACAATGGAGCTCTCCACGACGACCTGCCCGCTCAAGGCCACGACGACCTGCCCGCCCGAGACCACAATGACTTGATTACCAATGTTGATAACGCGTTCCCTCCAGACGGCGAACCAACCGCCCATGTCAACCCAGATCTTGACGTCAACCCAGCTCTCAACGTCAACCCAGCTCTCAACATCAACCCAGCTCTCGCCGTCAACCCAGCTCTTGCCGTCAACCCAGCTCCCACCGTTAACCCAGCTCCCACCGTTAGCCCAGCTCTTGACTTCAACGCTCTCGATCACGAAAATCTAGTCACCCATGACGAGGATATGCCTGCCCCTGGCCTCGGTGATGTGGAACCCGCTCTTGATCACGCGGGTCCTCAGTGGCAGGTAGTCGACCTAGAAGGTGGAGGAGCTGGTACGTGCTCTACAATTCAAGTATCAATGTTCTTACATTTAACCTATTCTTACAGTCCCCCCCGCCACAGGTGACGGCGATGGCTTGGAAAACAACCATCCGGCTCTGCCCCCACCCCCTGGTGAGTAACCTCCACTTCTGAATAATATATATGGCTAACCTGCCTTTTAGTGATGCATCCCCTGGTAGGCGTGCGCCACAATCCACCAGTCGCCGTAGAGGAGTGGATCGCTGAGGAGTGGCCGGACGAGTGGCCAGACGAAGATTTCAACGAGGACCTGCCCAACGACGAGTTCGACGAAGATCTGCACAGTTCCGTCGACGATCTTCAAGACGTCGAGCGGATTACTGAACCTGCTCTGTCAATTGGGTATGGTGCGTCCGTTGCAAGCATGGAACGCGAGCCCGAGTTCCACGAGTTGGACGAACCTGTTGGAGTCAACCCCGATAACGAGCCGGAAATGAACGATGGGGAATTCTGGGCGTACTTACAAGACGAATTTGGAGATCTGGCAGAGGAGGAATGGGTCGATATGTGTGAGTTTGTATTGGACAGATCGAATGATTTTCAGACGCTGATACCATTCAAGACACACGGATACTGACCGATCAGGATCGCGCGTCCCTTAGGTTTTTAGCTGCGCGCCAGCGCTCACACTTCTCACGAGCTATCTACGACGACCTTCGCCTGAACGCTTGCGAAGCTGTCGGGCTTCCAAGCGACTTTGTTGCATGGCGACGTCTCAAGATCCTGTCTGGACTAGAGTCTCGCACCTACGATTGCTGCTTGAACTCATGCATCTGTTACGTTGGTATGTACAGCGAACTCGAGCAATGTCGCTACTGCAATGCCCCTCGTTTCAACGCCGCTGGAGAGCCGCGTCGTAAGTTCAACTACACTCCCCTTATCCCCCAACTACTTGGTCTCTTCCAAAACCCCGAGTCGATCAAGAGGATGCGTCACCGGGCTGGGCACGAAGCATATCGAGCCACCCACCCTGGCGTGATGGAGGATGTGTTTGATGGCGAGCTCTACCACCGGCTCCGAGAAACTAAAGTCAATCAGAATAGCGAATACAAATTTTTTGATGCCCCAGACGACATCGCGCTTGGACTAGGTACCGACGGCTTTAGCATGTTCAAGCGGCGACATAAAGGCAACTCGACCGCCTGGCCGCTCATCCTGGTCAACTACAACCTCCACGCTAGCATTCGAAATCGGCTCGAAAATATTATCTGCGTTGGCGTTATACCGGGGCCGAAAGAGTGTAAGGACATTAATTCGTTCCTCGCACCGCTAATCGAAGAGCTCGAGGCGCTGGAGGCTGGTGTCGAGGCGAGCAAAGTTGCATCTGAGGTAGACAATATTCAGGGCGAGGGGGTGAACTTCATTTTACATGCGTTTCTTATCATTCTCTTTGGGGATATCCCCGCGGTCTCAAAGCTGCTTATGCTCAAGGGCCATAGGGGAAAGGCCCCATGTCGTGCTTGTCTTATACTCGGCACGGAGCACCGTGGAGAGGCAGGTAGCGTAACATACTATGTACCGCTTACCAC
Organism: Ceratobasidium sp. AG-Ba; assembly: GCA_016906575.1. Lineage (NCBI taxonomy): Eukaryota > Fungi > Basidiomycota > Agaricomycetes > Cantharellales > Ceratobasidiaceae > Ceratobasidium > Ceratobasidium sp. AG-Ba. The sequence goes on along the minus strand of CP059641.1, from coordinate 3,484,506 downwards.
ACCGGACAATGAGGTTTTGCTCCCCGAGGAGCTGAGCATGCGGACTCACGATACTTATTTATTCTATTATAACCAGTTAGAAACCATCCAAGGTGTCGGAGCACGCGCTCAGCTTGCGACGGATTGTGGACTCAACGGTCGACCACTATTCACACGTCTCAAGTCTATCGATCTTTCGTGTTGCGCGCCATACGAGCTCATGCACTTATTTTTTGAGAATCTAGTTCCCAACATGATCTCGCATTGGAAGGGCACCTTCAAGGATATTGAAGACGACGCCGCCTACCGAGTATCTGCAGACGATTGGAAGATCATCGGAGAACAAACCGCACAGGCAACGCGAACCATACCGGGACAATTTGTCGGCACTATACCCAACATTGATATTGACATGGGACTCTTCAAAGCAGAAGCTTTCGCGTTTTGGTTCATGTACCTTGCTCCAGTCCTGCTTAGCGGTCGACTCGCACGAGCGTACTACGAGTAACTATTTCCTTCTGATCGTTTAGTTCGTAGATTAATTGTACTGTTCTAGACACTTCCTTGCTATGCGCGAAATATTTATATGGACTCTTGATATGGGAATTACTCCCAAGCAAGTTGACGCTCTCGAGACGATGATCCAAGACTGGGTCAAAGAGTACGAGAGGTATGTCAGACATTCGATATGCATTTTGGTTTATTAATCTGAATCTTGGTAGGCTTTATTACCGATACGACTACGACCGGCTACCAACTTGTCCGGTGACAATCCATGCACTCCTTCATATCCCCCACTACATCCGACAACTTGGCCCACTTACGCTATTTTGGTGCTTTCTTATGGAACGCTTCTGTGGTTACCTGCTCAGACCTGCTCTCCTGAACCGGGTTCGGCCATATGAATATCTCGACAACTTTATTCGGCGCCGTGCTCAGTTGCAAATCGTTGCACGTGTCCACGACATGCCTGCGCTCATCAAGCCGATTACCCACCAGACCCTTGTGGGCGACGAATATATCTCTCAAAAGGAGATAACATACCCTGGCTGTGAGTAACCGGCTTTGCATTCTGTCAAAGCCCCGTTTCTAATTTGCACATGTCACAAGTTCAAGAGATCGTGTTTGGCCAGCCAGTACGCCGTGGCTACCCCGCTAACGATGCACTTCAGAGGCAGATCGCTAGGTATTTTGGATTTCCAGAGGGGCAAGACCTTACGATAGAGCAACACCGTGCACGAGTTGACTGGAGAACGCTAGTGCGTCATGGCCGATTCCGTTTGGCAAGCATGGGGGATCGGATCCGTGTTGCCGATCGCATCAAGAATGACTCAATCGCACGCGATAACTCCTTTATACGGGTGAGCAGGATCTTCCGCCCTTATGTGTACGTTGACTAACTGATACATATCTTCAACTTGGCAGTATGAACTACTGCCAGACCGAAACGCTAATTTTCAGCGAAGGGAAGATCGACCAATGCGTTTGATAAACTATGGCCAGGTAATCGATGTATTCTATGTCGAATATGTTCGGGATCAAGCGTGAGTGCTTCTCATACTAAATTCGCCCTCCGCATATTTATCTAAGCTCAGGAGAAATGAGCGTGTCCCGTATGTACTTGCTCGCGTCAGAGAGTGTAGCGATACGCGTGGCCTTGACGCTACCGACCCACGCACACCCATTGTTACGTATAATCGGCTGGATGCCCCGAAAGTTATAAACCTCAAGACCGTGCACTCTGCCGTTGGACGGATCAAGATAGGTGGTCGCCACACTTGGGCGATCATCGATCGAAGCCGAGGCGCACGCACACAGTTCAACGATGAGAATGGGCAGCCTGATCCTGATCTGAACTAAATGAATCAGTACGGACTTATTGATCTCCTTTTCGCCTTCGTTCCACACGTGTTTCCCCCTTTTTACTTGACATACTCTGCACCCAACAATTCACTCAACGAATATCATTATTTTTTCATAGCATCTTTTTGTACCTTATTGCCCGTATCTCGCTCATCGTACTTTTGTATACCCTGACATACTTGATCTATTGAAACGTCTCACATTGACCGTGAACATTGCTAGATGCGTGCAAGCTCCAGGAAGCTGACAAAGCCTTGACGTCAGTACCGAGGAGCCATCTTTAAGGTCCCGGATTTATGATAAATCCATGAAAGGCAATAAATCCCTGAACGGCAAACAGGCCGACAGGCCAAAAATGGAGCGGCTCGGCCGTTTCCCTGAATGGCTGACAGAGAAGTCCTGTCAGTAATATTGAGAAGTCCAGGGAGTTAGGTTAATTCCTGACACTTCCCACAGTGGGACCTTATCCAAGGTTATCGAGAGGTACAACATTAATACACTGATTCTAAAGGACCACGATCGTTCATTTCAACCTGGACTCGAAAGGAGACTCCAGGATTTAGTAGGACACTTGATTGTTTACTAGGTGCTTAGCCGCTGGCATCGGGAAACTTAATGGGACTTTCTATAACAAAACCATGTACAAAATGCTGAGTAATAAATGCACACCATTCATCCTGTCAATTCCAACCATCGTAATCTCCACAACAACAAGCTCACCAAGCACTTCGTGCACACAATCGCTCGCATCAAGTGAAGGATACAAAGTCTTTGTGAAAATCACCTCTTGAATACAAACATGCTGTCGTGCCCAGCTATTCGATATAATATGTTTGTAGATCAGGCCTCAGTTGAACATAGGCATTAGAAGATTATAGTTGCGGTACCATGTTCGAAGCTACTGTGCTCGCCGCAGCCTTAGGATCTTCATACACTCATTTTATGAGCGACATAAATTGGGTAAACTGAAGTCATTCCTGAAATTGGACGGAAACGCTAGGTCTGATTAGCGAATCTCGGTCCAGGCCACGAGTCACACTGAATCATGTGGCTGCGCAAAAATAGGGGCGTTCCATTCCCTGAGAAAGCTTCGCGAAGAAATCACGCTTTGCATTCAGACCGCGTCATTCATTATCCGCAAAGATAAAGCAGGAGAATTGCACGCATACAGCCTCCAAATCATATATCCCAATCGGGAACAAAGGAGAATCCAGTCAAGCCTCGTGGCAACACACGTTTCTCTGTGCCAATCATACTTGATCGACAAGGCGCAGCGACGAATTCTCGATTAGACTCTGGTAGATGCTTGTGACTCGGTTACGAGAGGCTTGATGCGCTGCGGGGCTTTTCATAGGCGATATAAACGCACCGTTCGACGGTGTGCTCTTCAACCTTTCCATGATGCCAAATGTTGGATTACGCTCGAAGATCAGTGCTGTACTTGCGGAAGCTGGATTTGGATCTCTTACTAGCCAAACATGTGTTGGAGATGTCACAATTGGTATGTGGCTATCTTGTGGCTTACATCCTCCGATCATTCAATGGGCAACTCGTGGTACATAATGTAGATTGCATGGATAACGGTGATACAAGCTACGGGAATGGAGATGGACTGGGAGGTGAGAAGCTTAGCTCGAACGCAGAGCTAACCCTTCTCTCGTCAGACCATAGTGACGATCGTGCCGCTTTCAATCCTATACCTGACTCTGTCAGCCTACCTAAGCTCGATCATCTAGAAATACCCGGCTTCGAACTCACAAATTCTATGGATCCTGACGTGACGAATCCTTCTGACCGCATTTATGCGGCTTCACCAGAACTGATCGACAAGAATGAGCACGAAGGCGAAGATCCAAGTTCTCAAGTCTCGACTTCCTTGTTTACCTCTGCTTCAGATCGAGAGAATGAGGAGAGGAAGAAATGGTTGGAGGATATGAAGGAGAATGGCAGCTCGTGAGTGATACGGATTGGGTGAATAAAAGGCCGCTTATAAGAGTAGATTGGGATCTGGGTGCAATACTCCCCGAGCGACAAGGACCCTCGACGAGTCTAGTCAGGATACGCCAACAAAGTATATCAGGTCGCTGTATGTATAGCCCACGAAGCAGATTTAGCCTAAACGTTCGGTTAATAGCCTTCCGCCTCGTAGCGAGAGGCCGGGTGGGAATACCCCGAGTCCGACCGGCTCACCGACAAAGCGCCAACCGCTTGGAACGGCTGGTCCTCGGGGCAACAAAGTAAAGACGTTTGCGCTCCCCATTTGTGGCACACCCATTACATTTCCGATCCCCGCAAACCCGAACAGGTCCAAGAACCCACTGAAGCGAAATAGATCCTACTCGGACGAAGACAGGAGCACCCGCCCCCGCCATGTGAGTCTTGATCGTCATCCGCGTACCTGTTCTCACACCGAACCGCGTAGAAACCTCGGCTTCCCCAGTCGAGTCAAGATTGGTTGCCAAACAGCCAGCAGGCCAAAGATCAAGCGTGCGTTGTTTTCCTATTTGTCCGAATTAATTAGACGGGGGAGATGTACAGGTACGAACAGACCTTTGGATTCGAGGCCAGGGGGCAGGCATACTATATCCCGATTTGCGACGAGAGCGAAGGGGATGATCCGGAAGAGCGAGTGTATCGTGCGAGTAGCCTGGAATAAGCCATCAATGGAGTGTCATTTGATGTATATATGTGGATTTTTGGATTGCATCGAACACATGTATTTATATGATTGCATCCTCTGTCTCGCCTAGTTACTCCGCGAGGTCGCCTATGACGATCGTCGGCAAGGGCTGGGCGTCGGTAACCAGGCAGCGGCATCTGGTGTTTGTTTGTCGGTGCAGTGGCGAGTTTGGCCAAGTGCGGGCACAGGACAAAGCAGAGGGGGAAAGGCGCTTCTCTCTTCTCCGTCCACCACACTCGAACAAGACGTTTGCGCTGTTTTGCCTGATCTGTGAGTTGCGCGCGCGGTTGAGCACATCCGCATCCTGACATCCCGCAGGATCCGAACGCCTTCCCGACTGCCCCCGTCTCGCCTGACAACGACCGCCTCCCGACGCCCACTGTAGAACAAGGTGTGCTTTATTGTTTGTTTTTGCGGGACGCGCGCCGCGTGGAGATCAATACGCTGTGCTGGCTTGCCACGAGGCGCTGCGTGTTGGCACCACTTTTCCACCCGAATCGTCATTAGGTCTTACGCTGACCATTTGTCCCAGTCCTCCCACCTCTTATCGCAACCATGCAAACTATTAAGTGCGTCGTAGTGGGTGATGGTGCCGTCGGCAAGGTACGCTCATTTCTGTTTCGCACACACCGACCCGAGGCTGACACTCGCGATAAGACGTGTTTGCTCATCTCGTACACGACCAACAAGTTTCCCAGCGAGTATGTGCCCACCGTGTTCGATAACTATGCAGTAACGGTCATGATCGGCGACGACCCGTACACGCTTGGCCTGTTTGATACCGCCGGTCAGGAGGACTATGACCGTCTGCGCCCGCTCAGCTACCCCCAGACCGACGTCTTTCTCGTCTGCTTTAGCGTGACGTCACCTGCATCGTTTGAGAACGTCAAGGAGAAGTGGTTCCCCGAGGTCCACCATCACTGCCCCGGTGTGCCGTGTCTCATCGTCGGGACCCAGATCGATTTACGGGACGACGCCCAAGTGATCGATAAACTTGCCCGCCAGAAGCAGCGTCCCGTTCCTGCCGAGTCGGGTGAACGGCTCGCGCGGGAGCTCGGGGCGGTTAAATACGTCGAGTGCTCTGCACTGACTCAGAAGGGGCTGAAGAATGTGTTTGACGAGGTACGTGTTGGATCCGGATCGGTCAGTGGCGGCGTATTGAATTGGTTGGTACAGGCTATCGTGGCAGCTCTCGAGCCGCCCGTCACCCAGAAAAAGAGGAGAAATTGCGTGATTGTCTAATGTGACGTCTCTACTTGCTTGTGTTACGATTGCCACGACCTATCTTAACGCCTCGACAATCTCGTTGCACCCCTAACCCTGTATATCCGAGACTGCATAGTGTGTTTCCGCGGCTCTTATTCTCTAGTCGGGCAAATGAAAGGGCGGGCGTCGAGAGGGTTGGGCCTATCTGTCTTTTTTCCTTCTATTATGTCTGCATGTTGTTTTATCCACATTTTTGTCTACCATTAAACTCTTTTTTCTCACGATCTCCGGTCTTGCTTTATCTTTGCTGCTTAGTGTGGGATGTACATCAAATTCGCCGCCTATCCGGTTCCTTTTTGGCTTGCGTCGGTAGAAACAAGACTCGGGCGGGAAAGGTAGTCCACTTTCGCTAGATGTAGAGCTGTTACGTAATGTGATTGTTTAATTATCACGACCCGATGATCAACACGGTTCAACAACACATATTTTAGACAATTACATTCAGTTTCAATCAAAGAACAACTCGAGCGGAGCACCGATCGTGTCCAACTTGACGTCTCCGGGTGCGTGCTCCTTGGCGTCGTCGGGAGATCCCCACCCGACCCGACCGCTCGTAGTCGATCCTCGCCGGTCAAACTGCACGAACCGTTCACGCCCTCGTCCAGCGGGATCGTCTTTGTTGATAACCTCGACATACGGCTGCTTGAGAATGTCGGTCAACTTGAACGACCCCTCAAACGCAGCGTGCAGATGGACTCGCACGGCCGACATGACGCTCGACGCTTTGAAGAATAACCCTGATCCGATCGGCTGTTCGACGACTTTGATGCTCACTGGTGCGTTTGCGTTTGAAGCTTGCACGTAATAGTCGGGTCGAGGGTGGAAGTCGCCTGCTTTAAGATGAATGTCGGCTTCGATTGGCCTATTCTCGTCAGGTTAGTTTTGTAGCCGAAAAGGCAGAAGAAGATGAACGTACGCATTGGCATTGGAGAGATGAATCTTTCCCGCCTGAGTCAAGGTATACTCTCCTTTGATCTCTTGGTTTGCGTTTGAGACGATCAAATCCGTGGCGCTGGTCAGCTTTCCGCGTATAGGAGCGTTGGCGCCGGACACTCTAACGTCGGTCGCTGTGACAGACTCGAATGTCATCGGAACATTTGCTGCGCTCACATGGAGACGAGAAAAGTTGATCGAGGAGGACAAGTCTGGGAAGATGTGTTCGAATTGGCCAAGTCGGGTTTCAAAGCTGTTCAAGTGCTGTTGGCTAGATTTTGTGGGGACGTAGACGAGGACTTTGAATGCTGGGAAATAGTAGTTGTCGCGGCCAGGGAGACGAGGTGCCTAGTCATACCATTTCAATCATAATTAATTCGGAAAAAAGTGGTGGAAAAAACTGACGTAGAAACCAACACCGTATCGCTCGCCATCGTTCTCGCTCTTGCTGGGCAATGAGCACACGCGCGCGATACCTTCCGGATCCTTGGTCACTTCGACCTCGACAACAATCTGGTCCTTGTCCGATTCAACGGGAATGACTTCAAACGAGCCCTTGTCGATCGGGCCCCAGGACGCAAAGTGGTACCGGGATGAAGACGTGGGGATGGTGAATGAGTATTTGTCGCCCGCGTCGAATCGCTTGGAAGAGCTGGTGGTGCCGTTGTAGACAGAGGTGGAGTGGTGATCGGGGTCGTAGTGGTCCCAGACTGAGCAGTCGTCCGCGTCGTGATTGAGCCCAGAGATGGAGACGTCCCGGTGTGGATAGGGGTGCGGGTGTATGTGCGGATGCTGGAACACCGATGGGTGTCAATCAAGGAAGACAAGCAGAAACTCGATATATACCTTGTGAATGAACAGGTGCCGGCTCAAATACGAGAGCTCAAGAAGCGCGAGTGCGACGATCCCGGCTTTGAAGAATCGAGAGCTCGTAAAACTGGTGCGCGGAGGCGGGGCAGGCGTGACGTAGTACGCCGGTAGAGGTGTTTCGGTGTAAACCGCCCCGTAGTTTTGATAAGTCTCGCCTTTTTGTGACATTTCGGGTTGAGCCATGGGTTCTGAACCGATTTTAAAATGAATTCTAGACAGATCTACAAGAGAACAACTCACCCAGCCAAGTGTGGTTGTCGATCGTCTACACAGCAAAGAGGGTTAGTTTTATACCAACCTATCAGAATGAATCAGTGGCTGCGCCGTAGTTGGTCGCAGCCCTGATCCACGCCTTGGCACTGCGGGCGTCCACATGGTTTCGGTGGGAGTCGTGATGAAAGAGAAGAAGTGATCTTAAGCGCGCTGAATAAGTTCACGTGATGACATATCTTCCACTTTAAGACATCTATGGGTCGTGACGTGAAGACATGTTGCCAAGACCAGATTACCGGGCTCCGATGACAACAATCGCGTACGCGAGCAGCGCGAAGTGCACGCGTATGGGAAGTGCAGGGCCGAAGCGGCGCATAGACCCCGTTTGGGACGCTACAACAAACCAGAAAGTGTGTCTCGGCGTGTCGCCGAGGTGTGGATATGGTTGGAGTCATGGGCAAGAAAGAAGATGACAGCAGCAGATAGGAGTTCGTGATGGTAGATGTAAAGGGTATTACGCACATGACACGCCAATCGACAACAAACTGGACCGGAGATCACGTGCAGCGCCTCGACTTGGACTGCGACAACGACCACAACAACGCCCGACGCGCATCAGAGATCTGCCGGCTCTAGGGTTATACTCTGAAATTGCACTAGAATCTACCTCGCTGTCTGAAATTTGGAGTGAGAACATCTTGATATGCCATCTGCCGCGTGTCCGAGACGGCCGGCGGCCGCTCTTTACCCAGACTCACATCATATCACTACGCCCTTCAATAGGGCGCTGCCGACGCGTTCCGACTGGCTCTGAGTGCTATCAGGCGCATCTATGACTCCAACCGCGCCTTTCGGAGCCGAAATCGCGCCAAAAGACCCCGGTCACCGCTTCGGTGCGTCGGGGTGATGGGCGCCCCATGACTCGACTCGCCCAAAAAGGCAAATTTCTGATCTTCTGCGCTCTATTGGCAAACAACGCGCCCTGCTTCGTGTCGGGAGCGCGCTTTGTCCCGCCCTGTATAAATCGTCGCTGCGGCCTGTCACGGTCTGGCATACCCGCTCTATTTACTCAACATGCGTCCGTCGTATCCACCCGCCGCGGCCCCACCGCTCCACCGTGGAGGTAAGCTCATCAAGAATCCGTCACGCTTCAGCTCTCATTTATTAATATCGCGTCTAGCTGCGTGTTTAGAATGCCGTCGGCGCAAGCTAGTAAGCCCGACCTGTCTATATTTGGAATTAATTTCGGGTGTTGACCGATGATCTCGGTCAGAAATGTGACGGTGTCCGACCCGTTTGCGGCTGTTGTGAACGGGGACGTCGCCCGAACGAGTGTGACTATGACCCTCCCGAAGGCAAAGCGTTTCGGCTTCAGCAACGCATTAGGGAACTCGAAGCAACGATTCAGGCCATTGAAGCCCAGCCCAGGCGAAGCAACCGATCGTCCCCGACTGGAAGCGCCTCTCGGGCAACGCGATCTCCCCCGGCATTTCCGACGGCCCAAGCGCCATACTTGTCCCCTCACCTGATCGCCCCGCATCACTTGCCCGCGTCCGTGGACTGGTCAACGGTTGTGCCAAGCATGGAGATATCTTCCCCCGGTCTATCTTATGACGGTGAGTCTCTTTCCTCCCCCCACAGTTTTCCACCCGCGCGTGTGATCGGAGCTGCCGACACGAACTGTCGTACCCGTATCGGGGCCAGTACCCTTTGTATCTTCTTCTCATGCACGTTTTCTTGCTTATGCTTAGTGTACGCGTCAACTACAACAAATGGACCGTTCCGGCAAGGTCGATCAGGCGAAGACTGGCTTTTTAACGCACCCCTTGGCTCGCTAGCTGGACCAGTCGAGACAGATCCCCTCACTGCGTTTGCTCACCTCGCACTCATGCCTGCAACCACGGTGCTTGACCCAGGCTTTGTTGCGCTGCTCTCGTCCCCGATGCACGACTATCTGCAAGTCAATACTCACTTGAACACTTTTCATTCGAGCTAATCGTTTGTACGTCGTCTGTTAGGATTGCATCGTTTATGGCTCGTCGCCGCGAGTACGGCCTACAAGTTGATGAAGAGCGACTGCTCACAAGCTTTGCCCTGCCTCCCGACCACCCAGGAGCGGTCCACCCGGTAAGTATGGATGTCTGAAACACCCTTGGCCCATTGTCTCACCCAGTGCTCCCAAACGCAGGCGCTTCGCAATGCCGTATACCTGCTGTCATGCCGCTCGCTGAACAGCCAAATCCCAGTGCTGGCGCAATACGAGCCCTCCTTCGTGGACAAGATTCGACAAGGAATTGCGGACGCTCTCGAAGCTACCCACCGAGGCGACAACACACATCTTTTTACAGGTGTTATACTGGCTTCGATACTTCTGGCCCGCTACCTCTTGATCATGGGCCGCACTCGCGAGGCATGTCATCAAATTGCCTCGGTTGCCCGGTTTGGTGCGTTCGGCCAACTTATAGACTATGGCGGCTGCTGATCCCCGTATTCACACAGCCGTTAGTTGTGGACTCCACCAGTTATCATCTCTCAAATTGGGGCCACACAGCCCGAGTTCGCGTGCGCCGCCGCTCCTACCTGCGCCAACAGATTATGTTGCCCTGGGGGAGCGCATACATGCGTTCTGGGCCATTTTTGCATTGGACCGAACCATTGTTACGATTGCGGATCTCCCTTCTGCATTTGGCGATGACGGTTCAGAATATGTTGATTCGTGCGAGAAGATTACGACCCAATGGCCACGCCCGCTCCAAGACTATCGATCCCCAGTGCGTATAGCCATAAAGTGTGACGTAGTATTTGGCCGAAATTGAACGTAACTATTCACGCAGGACCTAATCGCTCAATCAGGTCCATCTGGGAGCCTGGCAGATTGTTTCTCGGGTGGCTCAACCCGTGGGTCTCCTAATTCACGGTCTGTCAATCACAGTATATGCACCCTGGGCATGTGGGCACTCGAGATTCACCACCGAGCACACGATGCTCTCCGTCACCCTGGTACGCAAGCTCATGTTTCCCAAATCTGCGCGACGACTAAACTAGATCTGGTAAGCAGGCTCGGGCACTTCTACCCGTTTGCCACTGTTGTCGCGGTCGGCCCTTCGGTTCCTACATGAGGCCCCGGGAGTCGAAACCTACGACGACGACTTGGGTCGAGCGGGCTTGAATCCGACATTAGTGCTCGCATATTCCCTGATCTTCACAGCCCAGATCAAGCTAGCGCTAGCACAACACGGTCGGGCCGCATATGCTTCGGCTGACGGCGCCGCCGCTTTTGATTCCGCAACTCAACTGGTCGAGCTCCTCGGGCGGGCACGCAACGTTGCAGGATTGGATCCCATGGTTGGGGTACGTTCCCGATCTCGGCTGCCCCTCTCATCCCCGCTCACTTAGTGCTCGCATTTCTGATATCCGCTATGATACAGCTGTGCGGAATGTTCGTGCTCGGCTATTTGAAACGCATCGGGCATGGTGCGCGCACACATGAGCTTATCGGCCAGCTCGAACTTAGTGTAGTTCAACTGCGGAGAGGGCACGTCATACTTGGTGAGTACGGTGGTGAGCGGGCTTAGTGATGAAGCACTTGGCCACAAGCCCGAAGCGGCAATGCTGACGAAGCTTCTCCGATGACTTGTAGGTGATGGCCATCTCGAGCTTAGGGATCTTCCTTGAGGCAGTTGGTGGTCATTGACGCGAGTACGGCCTCCTGACCGAGTGTGTTGACCTTCTACCGAACAGCCCAAGCGTTTACTTCCAAACGATGGGTTCTTGGACTTCGAATCACTGAAAAGATTGTATGAAATACGATGGACTTGGAATCGATATGTACTTTACTCTGTCTGCTGTTGTATATCTACGCTGAATATTATGTTATTTTGCTCTCACGACGTCACAGCGGATTTGCCCAACCCTAGGTGCGGAAGCACTTGCGGATATCCAGCTCCGATCAACCGGCCTCCCGCGGTCTGGCGCTTAAATCTGTGATCCTCGTTGCGTCACCGGTTATTCGTGACTGAACTATTACCGCTGCTGACCAGACTGACACGGGCGCACTTGGTTAGTAGCTTCTGGAAATAACTGATCGGAGCTGTACGACCCTAAGCGAACTTTAATGGGCCGCGACGATCACTCCAGTATGATTACTTACCCATGCCTGAATCTCTGCTTAGTAGCCGTTTGCGGGGGACCTTTGGCGTGCTCTGTGTACTACGGGCCCGGTTAACTGTGGTGCACACTAATTTTGTGGCTGGTCCCGATTCATTCCGAGTGATCTTCGGAGAATGCATCTCGGTGGAAGTCAACTCTAGCTTAGTCCCAGACGAGGTCGAGGATTTCTGCTCAGCCGCGCGACTGTGGCCGTAATCCGAATACCTAACCGATATTTCGTCAGGCTGGCGCTCTAGTTATGGTTAAACTGGCGTCATTTTCTCCTTGAACGTGGCTGAAATGAGCTATTCGACCCGACCGTTTCGGGCATTAACAGACCGACGATATCCGTGCCTCGCCTTACTATCGTTACCGGGGCTCCAAAGCGTCCTGACGTGCTTCTGCCCTGTCAATCATCATCTATTCACCTACCTCGAAAAGTGATTCTATTTGACGAACCGGCGGCCCGTTTCGCCGCTGTGAGTGGGGGACGCTTCTAGGTCTCGCGGTCCGCGAGCAAGGACATCGTAGCCCGCAGTTTGCGATGTCCTGTGCGTACCGTAATGGGTGGTTTGGCGAAATTATGGCGTTGAGGGGCCCGGTGGCGAGAAGACTCAAGCCCGACTTTGTTGGTATATAACTCTGCAAGATGAGCGTTCAAATCGACAGAGTCAAACACTCACTTGATACTCGACACATCTACCTCGCTATATCATCAACAATGTCGCCCAAGAACAAAGAGAACGTGCTCAATCGTGGAGGTGGGTACATTCTGAGTTATAAAGGCGCGGCTTAGTACGCGTCTTGAGTTGCGGGATACTGACTTCCATCTTGTGGCGGCTATAATCAGCCGCATGTCTCGAATGTAGAAAACGGAAATTGAAGTGTGATGCAGCAAAAGTGCGTATCTATCTATGATCAAATATTCTTATGCAGCACGAACATTTTTCTTTTCTTGCGCGGCGGCCGACAAGGCCACCTCGGCCACTTCAGCCAGTTCTAACATCCATAATGGCTCCAATACGTGCTCGGCCTCGTACCCGCCCACATCTTTGTACCCCACATCTTTCTCATGGGCCACCTCCACCCTGCCCCTGATTCCTCCACCACCATGCTCATATATGCTTGCGCGCTCTACGCTATTTCAGTCTCTGCCCGATTTCCGAATTGCTAACTCTCCACATGTCCGAACAACAGCCTCATTGTGGTGCTTGCGTCAAGTCTGGCCGCGAAGCACGCTGCATATACGAAGCCATCCGCAACAAGAATCTCGCAGATCAACTCGAGGACCGCGTCAATCAACTCGAGCGCATGGTTGAGCGCATGGAGCGTGAAGGCCCCAATCCGGCCTCAGCGCAGGGCTCCAACCCGACTACAACTGGTGGTTTTATGCCAAGCGGAGTCGCCCAGCCCAGTAATGGTGGGTCATTGTCTGGTTATATGGACTATTCTGGGTTGGGGGCAGGGAGTGGGTCTATGAACGTGCCTTTAACTCTTGCGCCTTGGCATTCTGCAGAGGGCTGGTCGAAACTACCAGAGGAGACGCACAACTTCATGTAAGCCTTCATGTTTTGGGAAGACCATGTGCTAAGTATTACGCGTCTAGGGTCGATACGTTTATGACCTACTTGCCCAAGTCATATCTTCAAATTCACCCAGAACGCTTCCTCCAAGCCCTGGCCTTGCCTGGAAATGATCCAAGGAGCATACATCCAGTGAGCGCTTAACAAAAGCCAACTTGGAGTCACCTTGACCTAACCTTCTTCAGGCGATGATTTCGGCAATCTACTTGCTAGCATGCTATCATTGGTCTAATTCACTTTCCGATTACGAAACGGCCTTCCTAACGCAGGCTCGGTGAGTGTAGTTTTGCCCGACGAATCGTGCCCCCGGCCTCACGGGCACCGCAGCGCCTCGATGTCCGACTCCCTATCGAAGACCGACCGCCTGTTTACCGGCTTCATACAGCCTGGCATCCTTGTGGCCGAGTATCTCATCAACCGTGGCCGTCACCGCGAGGCTTACCACCAAATCATCCAAATTACCCGCTTTTGTATGTGCCTGCTCCCGCACCGTTTATAGGTGGCGTCACTCTGCCCCTATCCTACTGACGCACGCTGCGACGGGGATATTTCACGTTGTACAGCCTTGGATTGTAACCTGCACAAGATCACAAGTCCCGTTTGGCGCCCGGATATGCCCACCGGGCCTGGTCGGCTTTTGCCCGAGCCATCGGATGCGATTGAACTCGGGGAACGAATTTTAGCATTCTGGGCTGTGTTCGTGCTCGATCAAAGGATTTGTTTGATTATGGGGCTTCCATCGGCATTTTCCAAGGGAGATGATCTCGATACTCGATCGAGGATTGATACTGTTTGGGTGCGTATTGGTTTGCTTTATGCGTTTGCGTATAGCATTTACTTATATTTGGTACAGCCTGAGAGCCTGTACGATTATGAAGAGGTACGTGAAACTGCTCGTGTTATTATATGCTATTTGGCTGACGACAGTTCTATAATTGTAGGGAACTGCCATCAACCAGGAATTTATGAATCTTCGGTTCTTGTGCACCAACAGGCCCCCGTTTGCAATCTACGAGTCCGATTACGGATTTAGAATGCGCTTGGAGAGTCTGGCATTGTACCGCTTTGCCGGAGACGGTGTGTCATGGCATCTTGTCCATATTTGTGATGGTGACTGAAACAGTGTTGCTTGCCGCTCAACAGAGGAGATATCGACCGGGGACGTTGACATTGCTATATCCCAGTTCATTAGGCGTTTGCCAGAGCCGGATGTTACTGATACCGCCAACTTACCAAGTGTGGTCCTAGCTCATGTGGTCGCACGTGCAGCCACTATCCGGATCTGTGCCCGTACTTCGGCGATCCAGACGTTGGACGAACGCGCATTGCGGGCTGCAATCGACTGTGCCCGAATGATCCATGTCATCACGGTTTCAGACTATGACATGTGGAGTCTCGATCTGGTGCTGAGTGTAAGTGATGAGTGATCGAGTGGTGGCGCAGATCTAATTTCATTTTTAGTACATCTGGGCAGACTGCGCGAAGATCATTGCACGCCATATTCAGCAGAAGAATCAGATGGGGGCTTACGAGGATTCCGGTCGCCTCCGACCGGCTTTGTCAGCGATCCTCGCCGGGCTCTCCAAGGCGGTCATGGTATATCCGGTGCTTGGTAAGTGGCGTGGGATGAGATTAGACTCGTGCTGACTGTGGTGCAGAGAACGAGGTTCAGACCGTCGAGGGACTGGTCGCAGCTCTCAATTAGCCGCGGCCCTCGTTAGTTTCCTAAAGTGTATTTCCAAACCTGATCAATATTTAATATAGCGCCGTTGCCATGTGGCCCGTCACGTGCTCTTGCCTATATGTGTTTAGAGTGATCAATTGGTCTGTTACGGGCGTCGCCCACCACGAAAAGGTCCCCATTCTCGTTCGCTCGTTCTTTGCCCTTCGCTCGTTCTGTCTGCCCCTATTATTTCATCTTAATCGCAGCATGTCGTCTCACACCCTCGTTGTCAACCGCTCGCCCGTTCCCCAGTACGCGGCCCGCCATCCCTACCACGGCTTCCGCAACACCCAGAGCACCCACTACCCCCGCGCGTTCTGCCACTACACGCCCGTGCCCTCGGACTTTGCGTCGTCGACACAGATGGTCGTCACCCTCGACGGGGCCCCGTCCCTCCGCCCGTCGGTCAAGTCGCGGAAGCGGGTCACCCCCCACCAGCTCAAGCACCTCGAGCGGGTTTTTGCCAGCGAAACACACCCCTCGCGCGGTAGCCGCGAAGAGCTGGCTCGTGACCTCGGCATGTGCGTCTCCATTCTGTTTTCGCCCCCATTCATTTCGCCTTGGCGTCCATGTTCATCTCGTTAAAAACGGCTGAATTCCCGTTTTCATTGGGGCGTTCGTCTTTTCTTATCTCCAAAGAACCTTTGTTCATCACGCTAACTCATTTTTGTCCATGTTCGAACTAAATTGCGATCACAGGGAACTAAAGTCGGTCACGATCTGGTTCCAGAACAAGCGCCAGTCCATCAAGCGCAACATTCTCTCCGGCGCTGCCCCGAGCCGACCGTCGTTGTCGTCAACGTCGGACGACTCGTCCATGTCCGACGGCCGTGTCTCACCTACGTCGTGGTCCGAGGCGCAGTCACCCGCCGCCGAGCCGGCGGAGATGAAGCCTAGTGTTTATGATGACGACGAAGATTTCCAGGAAAAAGAAAACGTTGCTGCTCAGGCGCTGTGCGACCTCTTGTTCAGTGCTCCACGACACCACACTCCCGCGTCGTCCGCGTAGAGGACGACTCCCCAGAACGTGCAACTTGTTTGGGGTCTTCCCCTGCTTTCTTCTGTTTAGCGCGCGCCGTTTGTTTGGTTGCTGTTTTCGCTCTGCTTTTTGGGACATTGTTCTATCGCGCGCCGGTTCCCCGTTGCTTTTCGTGACCAACTTGGTGTGATCCAGCTGTGGTTTTGGTCTTTCCCTGTTTGGACTATTTTTTTCGTCGGTTGCCTCTTTTGCGTTATCGCTGTTGCTATCTCGGACCAACTCCTTCCTCTCTTTCCCCCCACCTTTTTGCACACTCGGAGACGAATCATCATGTTATCACCGTGCATTGCTCTCTCATCATCACCACATCCACATCCACATCCCCATCTCCATTCGCCTCCTTGTAACCTAGCTCCGCACTGAACTTGGGCGGAAAGTAATGCTGCATGTGGATTCGGATTCAGCTTGTAACTTTACTCAGCCCATGGTGGTCTATGCGATTCACAATTCGTGTGCAATTACTGCCGGTTTCAGATTCGAGTCGTTTCGTTGCGACGTACGAGTGGCGGTTGCAATGATCGTCGACGCCTGCCGTTGCCACGCTCATCATTTCAGATCTCGGAGGAATACGTCCAATTTCTTCCTCTTTTGCTCTCGGATAATCCGTAGGCTGTTGGTTCGTCAGCCAGTCCAGCGGTCTAGAAGCACCACCTTCGATGATCCGCCGAGTCTATGAACAACACGCCGTTTGAACAACATGCCAGATGTTCGAACATATCAAGGAACACGGGTTTATTGTTCATCCCTCGGCCCAAGGTTGCCAAGCTAACCGACAATCTCGTGCAAAAACACTGTCATTTCTGACGTTTTCAGCTTTCAGGTTCTTGATTCAGTCGACACTCGATTTTGAATTAGGGTTGATGTATAGGAAACACGAGGCTAAGGAACATACACGTTGTCCCTTACCTTTCTTCCTAGGGTGGACCCAATTGGAGCTGGGGGCACACTATGCTTAGAGTGGGGCTAAGAGATTGGAGTGGGAGAGGTGATTGGTTCGCACGTTCATTTGTGAGTGGGTGATGTGGTAATCATGATCGTAGACTAGGGCCAGAGTTGATTGGCGCCAGTAAGCGCATATATCCAGTGTATGCTGTCGTAGTATGATAGTGAAGGGCAGGGATACACAGATCGATATTGTATCGAGACAACTAATCAATGGCTCTTCCAACGATCTGCTACTCCCCGTACCAGAACCAGAACGAAAGAATTGTTGATAGAAGTTAGTTGGTCAGGTTGGTGAACCCATATTCGACTCAGGTTGTCCCACATACCAATGCAAAGCCGTGCCTTGTTACTGAGATATTTTGTGGTCCTTCACACATGTAACCTCTAGTCCGCTCGTCAAGGCTGTCCGCCACGTGCTGCAGTTCCCGAGGGCGCTAGTCGATGTTGTTTCCCTTCCTTCACAACTTTTCTCTCCCTTCTCAACCGATTGTAACAATCACACAAAATAATTATACAGGCAATGTTATCGTCTCCAGTCGAATCCAACGTCACATCTGCGGTCTTCAAACCCACATCGAGGGGCCAAAAGCGCAATTTTGCCGGACTAGTGGTAGGCTCGACAACTGGACTTTTGTCTCCACCAGGATTGAGCCATTCTACTGGCGTAATACGGGAGTTAGTGACAGCGCTGCAGGTGCGAAATAATTAACCCTGACCTGCCGGTATATCGGTTGACGCATCTAACCTAGCCTTCGATCCTACAGGCTCCAAGAGAAAACGACGTGGCGATTGGTAGCATGCTAGAAGAAATATCCAGTATACGCGCTCGAATTGAGAAAGTCGAGGGTGCGCTGAGGGACGTTCAACCCACAGGATCCGGCAGTCTTCGGGCAACTTTTTTGCAAGAGTTTCGACTGTTGAAAAAGTAAGGGACCAGTCTTTTTCAGCCGCTCATGTTCTGATATCCGTTCGTTGGTTCAGGTTTGCGGAAAATACCAGGCTCGAGCTTGCCGTTTTACAAAACTCGCATTACAAGACAAAACTACTCTATCAAGCCGGGATAAGGCAACAACTCGCAGAATATGATCAACACTTGAATACGAGGTTACGAGCTGTCCTCGTAGGTCCTTCATTTATTGTACTCAAGCATACCTGATAGGATAGTCCCTTTTCATATCGCAGATAGAGTTTATGGCCTATACGGTGGCCCAAATCACCGATGCGCAACGTGGTGTTGGATATTTTGAGATAGGGGCGTTTGTTGAACTGGCCAATCGAGTTGCTATGCTTGAGGCTAGAGATGGAGATCAAATAGGTAAAATATCCGTCGCCGGCTGTGCTGTATTCGAAAATAGCCGATGTATTTTTTTTTTTACACCTCGTTTCTTCAGTGCTGTGTAACCCCGTAATCGTGACCTACAGGTGTCATGAAAGTCATGTGGCGATGCTGCTGTTCCTTAGTGGCGGTGCTAACGTAACAGGTAAGCGTTGGTTGACCATCCCTCTTTTTATTTCTTGCGTGCGCGTTTAGTTTATACTTCAATGTTCGGATTAATTAAGCGTATCATTATACATGGTTCACCCCGCTTATGCTATGGTTATGCAGTGGCTGGGGGTTCTTTTTAAGAGACTGAGTGAATCATGGTTATTACCGCGTGGCAGTCAAAACATTTCATACATCCAACAACGAGGCCTGATACGTCTCGCTTGCTTGCCAATTCTATACAATTGGTTCATCTGCTTATCATCAAGTGAGTTCGAAACCATCACTGTATCGCCGTTCCTTGAAGACATTCGACCAGCCGCCATAACGCAAGCTCGCTTATTTGCCCTGCCGTCAGTGTCTCTTCCGTCAGTTCACGTACTGAATGCTTTCTCTATCAAAGCCTATCGGCACAATTAGCTCCGATCTCCCTCTCTAATACATGTCATTTTCATTCCACTTTGACATTATTTACTCCTAACCTTGGCCAAACGATCAAGGCTCGTGAGTATCGAAGTACGTGGTCACTTTTGAGCAAGATAATATTGGAGCCTTATAGGTTTATTGAAGATGACACGCATTTATTGAGCTCGGATACAGCCACGCTTAATCATCTAAAGAGGACCGATGCGAGAAGGCTTCTGGCATCTACGCCACTCTTTCCGCAACTAGATGAGGGACTGGCCTTCTTGATCTGCTTATAAGCCTCTATCGGTTTGAAGTAAGTATCTTGTTGCGTATCAAAATCAACTTTCTTACCTGCTACGAGGCTTTCAAACGCAGCATCTATGTTCTCCCCAGTTTTGCTGGAGATCATAACCATCGCGAAAATGTCATGATTTGCTATGCATATATCTCACTATAAAGTTTCCATATTTAAAGTGCAACATATGCGCTCACCTTTAAACCGTTCCAACTCGCGAGACTCAACTTTCCTGGCACGCGTTTCATCTAACTTGCTTCCTACCAGTAGTATTGGTACATCCTCATCGAAGTGATGAATTATTTTGATCCATCTCGAGTTTCCACTAGCATTGAATGTCTTTGTGGTGTCGTATACCAAAAATACTCCAGCTACCCCAAGGAAATCTCTAGCGGACCAGAGGCAGGTTCAAGCCAGCATTTTCGCCGCAGTTTGAAAGCAGAACATACGTTGGGGAAATAGATTCATTACTCTCCTGACCGGCTGCGAACAGATCTTTCTATATGAGTACGTCCATAGCCAATACTTCAAATACTAACGAAGCTCTTGAACAACTAATTGAATTGATTCCCCAGAACGATTGGTGAATCGGCGGACTGATTCGGTCGAATACTCCAGGGTTGTATCAGTTCGCTCGGCGAATGTACCTCTTGAGAAACGTTGCACAACTAGTTACATCGACCCGAATCGGCCAAGTTAAATTTCGCATGTCCAAATTGTTGACTCACATGCTGTCTTCCCAACCCCCGAGCTCCCAACCGCTAGCAGATTTACGGATCTATATCGGTCCGGAATTGCCTCTGGCCAAGCATTGTATAAAATAAATTCTATCGGTGTCATGTAGGAAGTTGTACACCGTTAATATTCCAAACGACGACCTTACCCTGTGCTCCTGGGTCTGCGCATAAGAATAACACCAAATTCTCTGGCTCCACTGCCGATGCAAAAGAATCAGGAGTAATCTCTGCTAGCGAAGTGAAATTGTATGGATCGGAGATAGCAAGCCAACATTTCCAGCTTTTGATGGAGGTAGATAGATACCGATCAAGGGCTTGCATTGATGCTTCAAGAGCTTGCTGCTCGGAGTTATGATAAGTAAAGAAGATCCTGGCGATAATACGAGTACCTCGTATTTATCACACCACAGAATCATCGCAGACGCTCCCTTCACAGGTTTCTCTCCGCGAAGGCAAAACTTGACGTTCAGAAGTCGTCTCGGGGGGCTTGGAGCTTCCTGTTCAGTTACAGTTTCTTGCTGAGGCTCAACTTCGCCCTCAGTTTGGACCTCTCTATGGACCATAGCCTCTCGCAGTGGCCTAGCTTCTTGCTGCGGTCTCGCTTCTTGTCGAGGTTCAATCTATGGGGTTTGTCGTGAGTACGGAGAAGCTGCAATCACAATGCATACATGAGAGTTAGGCAAATTGCCAGTAACCCTTGCCCAGATATCCTCATCCACAGCGCCGACCTCCTCTTCTGCGTATGTGCCACGATTATTCATAAGGAAATGTTTGTGAATTGGTTGTTGATTGCGAGGCGGGTGCGGGGGGGGGGAGTGAACTAAGGCATTTAGATTGACCGTGAGGTAGATAAGGTACTCTTTTGCGTCAGTACATGCTTTCGAAATGACGTATGTATCACACGACCACAACACGCTCTGTTAAGTCTTGAACCCAGATAGAGTCTGCGAACCGAAATAGAGCATAACTTGACGGTTAGACGAATGCTGGTTGCGTCATGCTCAAGCAACTGGACAATTAAGGAGAGCCGAATTGCTTCCTCGTGTTTTGACGTCAGTACGGTGTACCTTTTAGTTCCTTTGCAGGACGAGTAGATATAGCCACTGGTGATGCCACGATCAGGTCCTGAAAGAACATCAAAATTGCGTGTGGGCCCCTTCGTTCTGAGGGCCTCGGCTACACCCCCTTGTTTCGTAGGTTGAAACTTTCACCGAGCCGCGAGGTAACATATAAGATTGAATAATCCATTATTTTTTATGAAGATAAGATATGAAGATATATCATCGATTCAATTCGGTCTACGGAAATCGGCCATGGCTTAGGTGCATTGCCGCAAGTTGCCGCATAAACACGTCTTATCGCAAAATAGTGAGTCTGTTTTGGCTTCTAACAATCGCTAATTCGAGTCATGAATGAATGGGTTCTATATCCAACAAGACGCATTTTACAACAGCTGAGATCTGCGATGCGTTCAACAGTAACGGCTGTAACCGCCACTGTAGTAGCTGAATGTATCCCCCCATGTTCCAGATCCTTTGCTCTTCGCAAGGTTTATGCCAGAGCGAGGTACGCCCGGACCTCTCAAGTGCCTTGAAAGGGAGTTTGACCTCTCAGCCCGTACAAGAATCTCTGTCAGATAGGGGAGCGCCAGTTTCAGTCTAGAATAAAACCACTAAAGAAAGTAACAAACCTTGAACCAATCTATGAAACGCTAACTCGACGTTGTCGCCTGATTTACTTGAGGTTTCGATCATAGCAAGGAGGTTTTGCTGGGCTGTACATAACCCGAAGTCAGATAATGGCTTAAGGTGCTATACGACTCTTACCTTTGAAATCCTGTACTGGCTCCGAACTTATCTTTTCTCCCCCCACTTGGTCAGATTTGCATCCAACGAGCAAGATCGGCACATCCTCGTCGAATCGTCGAGCCAATTGGACCCATGTCTCGTATTTTTCTGCCGAGAAATTCTCGGTCATGTCATACATTAGAAATACTCCCCCAACATTCCGGAAGATACTGTTAAAATCGGGGCTTAGTAAATATTAGTCTTTTGGGATAGTTTCAGAACTAGCGCTTACGATGGCGGCAATGAAGCGGCAAAGCGCTCTTGACCGGCTGAAATCATTCAAGAGGTAAGTGCCAATGTCCGTCAGTATTGCGTGTTTCTATAAAACGGACCGGTATCATGGACCATCAACTCGATGCGTTCTCCCGAACAAGTTGTGAAGCGGCGAATGGATTGGTCTGCGAGTTGCGGAGTTGCGGCCCATCGAGCAAACTTTCCGGTTGAGAAGTATTTTATGACTGACCACGGGGACAATGAGTGTTGAGTTTTGATATCCCAAAGTGTAGACTTACATGCCGTTTTGCCCACTCCAGAGTTGCCAATAGTCAGGAGCTTGAACGAATAGTATTGTTTGTTCTCGGACTCGGGCCATTTACGGTAGAGAATGATGTCTGGTCGATAAATTAGATCAGCGAGTATACATAAATGAGATGGGACGTGTACCCGAATCTACAGGATCTCCACACAAGTAAAGCTTCGCGTTTTCTTGTGCGACTATGGCTGAAAATGCATCGGGGGAGATGTCTGCCAGTGAGTCCGAATCTGGGACTAATGTCGCAAGCCACCAGTTCCAACCCTCCGAAATGATAGGAAGATGCCGAGAGAGTGCTTTTTTGGATGCGTCGAGTGCTTGCTGTTGAGGACGAATATGGTGAGCTAGCGTGACTTTGTGTCGGACAACGTAAATTACCTCATAATCATCGCACCAAGGGATGACGGCGGACGCACCAGCTATAGGCGCCTGACCGTTGACTAGGTACTTTATGTTCAATACGCGGTTCCTGGACGGGGCTGTTGGCTACGGGGTTTTCATGTCTGGCAACAATAGTACTGGCTCGTCATGGCGCTCACCCTATGTTTGGAAGAATTGTTCACTTCCGCCCAGACTGAGGAGTCTGACATGGAAGGGAGATCGTGGTTCTTATCCCCATACATTCCCATCGCAGGATGCAGAGCCGGACGTGGTGGTAGGGTGGACTGCCAGTTAGCCACTATGCTAATCTGCCACGCGGTCCTGACATAATCCAGTCACACGAATCACGTGCAGGCGGTTATTCTCCACAGCGACGTGTCAAACTGCGCACGACCAGCACACGACGACTCCCAGCTAAAACACTATGGTCAGGTTACTTGGGCTGTTGACCGCGGCGTGGTACGCCATTAGCTACGTGTCGGCCGTCTCGAGCACCGGCAACTCTGTGCTGGTCATTCTCGAGCCGAAGCTGAAGCAAGAGGATTATTCCACGTTCTTTAATGGACTTAAGAGTGAGTTTATTGGTTGCCCTCATTATAGGATCATGCTTATATGCTATGGCGGGCTTCTCCCTTGATATCAATCTTAGAACGCGGCTACAAATTAACATTCAGGTCGCCAAAGGATGTATCGCCTGCAATTACAGAGCACGACGTTCCCTCGTTCTCGCATGTGATCTTCTTTGCTCCCAACAGCAAATGTGAGTAGCATAATAAGTACTTCTAGTATGCATACTCATCAATCATTCTTTTTATCGCGCGACCAACAGCATTTGCCAATGATATTACACCTCAAAGCTTGGTCAAGCTCCTCACGCTTAATACCAACATCCTTTTCGCGCTCTCACCCAAGGCTACTCCAATATCCGCTCTTGCAGCCGAATTCGGACTGTCTCTACCTCCTCCAAACACGCCCTTGGTGTCGCACTGGCCGGCTCGACCACTCCCACACACCACTCTTCCCATCTCGCTCGCCAAGTCTCATCCTCTGATCACACCTGGCATCGCACCTATCCTGTACTCTGGCATCAACTTTGCAATCGGCGATAACCCCCAGGTCTTCCCCATTCTGAACGCTCCGGTCGAGAGCTTTGCCGCCGATTCCGAGAGCGACGATAATGCAGAGAGTGTTGCGGAGATGGCCGACCGAGGCGGCGAGGGTCTCTGGGCCGGAAACAACATGGCAGTCGTCGCCGGCTTCCAGGTCGCTGGTGGTGCACGCGCGGCGTGGGTTGGCGGTATGAGTGTGTTTAGCGACGAGTTTGCCAACGGATTCTTTGCGCCGTGAGTCTATTTATAGCACTTTGTTCTCCCACTCATAAAACTGTCTCCCCAGTGAACAAAAGACTGGTAATGCACGATTCGCTCAGGAGCTCGCGCGCTGGACGTTCCAAGAGACAAATGTCTACCGCATCGACAGTACTTCTCACCGTCTCGCTTCCACACCTGCTCACAACGCCACGACGCCTCCCACCAAATACACCGTCAAGAACGATATTGTTTACGAGATCCAGGTTTCCAAGTTTAATGGCGAAGGCAAGGTTGGCCAATGGGAGCCCTACTCGGACATTGACGATCTCCAACTCGACTTTACGATGCTCGATCCACATGTCAGGGTCGACTTGCCAGCTGTCAAGGCTGAGCCAGGTGTGTACCGCGTGCAGTTCCGTGCCCCGGACCGACATGGTGTGTTCAAATTTATCGTCGACTGGAGGCGCAAGGGGTAAGCCTACTATCTCCATCCGACGATACATTACTGACTTGAGTGTTTTAGTCATACATATCTCGAGTCTTCCACGACCGTCTCTGTCGTCCCTCCACGTCACGATGGGTACCCTCGATTCTTGTCGGCGGCGTGGCCGTACTATGCAGGAGCTATCAGCACCAGCGTGGCGTTCATGCTCTTCTGCACCCTCTGGTTGCTCGGTGACAATAGCCAAAAAGTCAAGAGCAAGAAAAAGGCCGAGTAAATGGCCACCGTTATTGTAGTAGATGTAACAACAATTGCTATCTATGCTTGTCCTTCTTGCTTTCATGATACGTCGTTGTTTAATGTTGAATGGCTATCATTAAGTGAATCAAAACGAACAAAAAAGTGCATCGATCTAGAGTCAAGCCGAGTAGGATACACGTAGACACCACATGGGGTGTTGTGACGAGACATACAGTAAATCTCTTACATACAGAGCAAACTCGTACAACATCCCCGCAAATATCCACCAATTAGCAGCACCCGCCGCCAGCGGCGTTGGCTTTGTTGTCAACTGTGGGTGTGACCGTAATAGACTCGCCACTAGACGGTTTGATAGGATCAGCGGATGACTCGAGTGCCTTGCTGGAGACAATTCGGTAGATCTCTGCATAACATCAAGGGGGCTTAGAATACAGTTGTCGTGAGCTTGTCCAAAGATGACGTACCAGTCAGGATATTCTGGAACGCCGCCTCGACGTTCGAAGCATCCATGGCCGAGGTTTCAATAAAGAACAGACCATTCTCAGCTATTGAATAGAGTAAGATCCGTGCGCCGGACACAGCATTCCCGCGGGACACGTACCGGAAAAGGCCTTGGCCTCCTCAGTAGGCACGGCTCGCAAGTGCTTCAAATCGCTCTTGTTTCCGACGAGCATGATAACAATGTTAGAGTCGGCGTGGTCGCGCAACTCCTTGAGCCATCTCGTAACATTGACGTAGGTAGCGTGCTTGCTGATATCGTATACGAGCAACGCTCCGACGGCTCCGCGATAGTAACTGCGGTAAATAGGTTGGTAAGCAAGGAGGCCTATAGGAATAATAGCGCAAGGGATAGAAGCGGTGCAGACATGGAAGAAGGGGATATCGAGCGAGAAAGGGTACTAACGCGGAGGTGATAGCT
The DNA here is from genome assembly GCA_016906575.1 of Ceratobasidium sp. AG-Ba. Classification (NCBI taxonomy): domain Eukaryota; kingdom Fungi; phylum Basidiomycota; class Agaricomycetes; order Cantharellales; family Ceratobasidiaceae; genus Ceratobasidium; species Ceratobasidium sp. AG-Ba. The sequence continues at coordinate 3,458,648 of CP059641.1, read as the reverse complement.
CGGTAACGCTCCTGACCAGCTAGATAGATAGGCCAAGAATGAGTTTGCTTAGCATGGATGGCTGAGAAGGGTTCGGCTCACCAGTATCCCAAATCTGTGCCTTGACGGTCTTGCCGTCAACGTTGATTGACCTGGTCGCAAACTCGACACCGATAGTCGATTTCGATTCGACGTTGAACTCGTTACGTGTGAATCGCGAAAGCACTATTGTCGCCAAGAAGAGCTAGTTAGCCTAAACCCATCCAAAATCGAACACAAGATAAAGATGACGACATCTCGAGCGAGAAAAACGGTGCCCAGGCACGATAAAACGACATTCAATTGGACGCACAGTTAGACTTTCCGACACCCGAGTCACCAATCAAGACAACCTTGAACAAATAATCATATGCGCTGTTTTCGGCCATGATAAAGGTTTAAGTGATAGTTGGGTGCAGTTGGAAAAAGTAAGGCAAGGGTGTCGTGGTCGTTACGTGTGGCTGGATCTTGCGGGCGGAGACCCAATGGCGCTAATTGGTGTCTGGGGGCCGAGTCACGCGCTTAGCCTTTTGACACCGCATCACTCGCTAAGAAATCCCCGACCACGTACGAGTGAAGTTAGTCGTATTTGTGGCATGAATGGCCAGATCTTCATCACATACAATCGTTGTCTCAGTACTGCTCCCGCTCACAGTCATCCTCAAGCTCCAATTTATGATATGCTCCTCTCCCGTGAAAAGATACTCCGCCCCCTTCAAAACCCGACAGGGATCAGTTTGTCCGCCAATACCGGCCTAGTCGTGCCATCTACTTCTATGACTCTGCCTAGGCTGTGATAGATCGAACGCCCCTCAGTCAATAATGAACACTATTACAGCTATTGAGAAAGCTTTCTCAAGTTTAGGCACATAGCAATAAAATGGCATGCGAAGTCGAGCTCGAGACAATGAAATCCTACTTTTGTTCGTTCAGGATTATCTATAACTTATTTGTTGTAGTGTTGGTGATTGTTATCGAGAATCCTTCGCGTTATATTTGGAATCCAGAGGCTATGTTGAGCTTTTCACTGGAGTATACGTGCCGCTATATGAGGCATAGAAAACCGAGGGAAAACCACTCGATTTAGTTCGTTTCTCCATACTATTCGACGCTCTCCGGCTGCTGACCTCGACCGATCATGGCGGGTCACTAGTATATGTGTACTCTATCTTCAAGTGACAGAAGCTTGGCAGTCATTCAACTAATGAGATTGGAATAGATCGAAAGCCCTATACATTCGTTCTGTTTGCGTTACAAGAGGATTTAGTTGGTTTAACAAGAGCAACGCAAAGCCCAGGGCGGAGGCGACTGTTGTGGCCGTGGTTGCGGCTGTGGCTGTGGCGCGAGCCTCGTCTTCCTGAACTCGTTTAGCCGACCGTTGGTCCTTAGTCTGCTGAATACCTCTAAATATGATGTTGGGGCGTTGTTATCACACGCTGCAGACACATAATCGAATCGAATAAAACATACCGTGAACGAGCGCTTGAAACGCATAGTCTACGTTTGTTCCGTACTTGGCAGATACTTCTGTGAATAGAATGCTCTCGTTGGCTAATAAACAAAAATCAACTAAATCATCACGGAAGAAAATGGAATAGCCTAACCGGCGAATGTCCGGCCTTCAACTGTCTGAACGCGACGCTCATTCTCTCGATCTATTTGATTGCCAACAAGCATGATAGGAGTGCCCTCCTGGATTCTCTCGCGGAGCTGAGCCAGCCATCTCTTGCAATCTTTAAAGGAGCTGAGGTCGGTGACACTGTACACCAGAATAACCCCATTCGACTGATTGTAGTACCTGCACGGTGGAGCATTAGATGTGAGCGCTATTCAACTATTGATCTACCTGATACTAACTGTCGAGTGAGAGCTTGATACCTCTCCGTCCCCGCTAAAGGAAATCTTTCTGTAAACTGGAATATGAGAGTACTCCATAACACTCACCCGTATCCCAAAGCATTAATTTGATCAGCTCTCCCTGAGTAGTTATCAAACGACTGGTTATGTCTTGAATGACCTTCGTCGTGGGCTCAAGTGTGTCTCTCCACGCTTCCTTGGGCTTAGTGAAGCACTGGTACACTGAAAATTATCGGTAAGCAATACAGCAAAGTATAAGAAGTGAGAACATACTCGAGGATTTTCCTACACTAGAAGACCCAACAATGATTATTTTGAATTGAAGATAGGACTGAGAGTCTGCAGCATCCAATCGATGCCCGGGTGGAAGCACATTCATATCAAACCGGGCTTTTTTCGTGAATCGAATATAACTTAAGAAAGGATTAACCAGGGTGTAATGGATGTACTTACCTTCCTCACAGAGCTTCAGCTCGGCACCAGGCTGCGATATGAGCTCAGAGAAGAATTCAGGACTGAAATCAACAAAGTCGCCACCAGAAGGGGGGGTCAAAATCTGTAGCCACCTGGCTTGACTGGTTGACCCAGCGACAAAATAACGGCTGAACACTGCCGTGGCAGATGTCAAAGCAGTCTACAGTAGAAAATGTTATCAGCTTAAATACTATAAGGTACGGCATCACAATCATACATTGTGATCCGTGGTGAATGGTATTAGACCCGTATGCGACGAAATTTGGCCATCGTTCATAGGGTAATATGTGACCTTCACGAACTTCGTGAGACCTTCGTTGGAGTTCGAGTTGGTGGCAGTCTTCAAAGTTGCGGTAAACACCATTCCCCGACATGTAGCCACTACGGACATACCATATTGGCTTGATTCAATGACCCGGCGCGGTTGTTCTGAGTTGTCGAGTGTGAACTTATATTCTGCGTGTTGGGTTGACTATGCACCATCAATACGAAGCTAATTATGCGAAGTGGAGGTATGCGATGGGTCGAGGTTGTGTCAGTGGGCAGAGTTGCCACGCAAGGGCTGTGCACAAATAAGATGACGCACAAAAGGATCTCATTTCCTTTTACGATGTTCGGGCGGCTGCACGCATACAAGGGCTCCGATTACATTATTCGTGTGACACAATTTCACAATTCTAGAGCATCATCATTAGCAATGCGGTAAACTTGCTTGGGTGTCGTAGTGCTGTAGAAACTGGTCGAGCCAGGTAACTAACATGATTCGCAACCCGGGTGCTCAGCAACTACATTGTTTACAGATATTATTGATGCACAAATTTGAGACACGCAACTCCAATATCTTCTACACCAAATGCGTAGCTCGTCTCGCAGGACAGACAATACGTTCGGAATACGTTTAGTACTCCCCCGCCGATGCTCTTGGGCTCGGTGTATGTGTATTGGTTCCCAAAATCAATCATACCTCATACTATAACAGCATTCTGAGAAACCCAACTGATAGACCGCTGGTAGTAATAGCTTCGTCAGCAACGCAACGGAGCAACAACACAAAATATTGGAATCAGCGGAATACAACTCAGAGAGGGAATTGATATGCCACACGTTTGATCGATGTCCCATATAGTCACTTTTCTGCTGAAAACTGTAGATGAAACTGGGCCAAACGGCCACGCAGGCTGATTGATTGATACGTGCTATTATCGGCTACAAAAAAACGGCAAATAAATATTGCATCCACAAATCGGAGTTTTTATGTGATAGGCCATGGTACGTGTCAAACACGAAATAGATTATATCCCCATCAGGCTTACACCACAACGCACCCCCTCCTACAAACTCACACACCGATGAATGAACGCAAAAACGAAAACATCAAATGCAAAAAGCAACAAGGTCCATGTTTAAAAAATGTCAATGTCCAATCAACTCAAAACAACCATCCACATCTACGCTCTACAGCAAGATTCCAGTCTCCCTCGGCATCGCAGCTCGCCCCCTAAACCTCCTCTGGGCACTGCAAGCAGTGGGGTTCGCATCGACCGCATCCCACGCGTTGGGATAAGAACACCCGGCAATAGCAGTGTACAAGGGCGACTGGTCGTTTGGATTGACCCAGCCGCTTCCCGCATCGACGCTCGCACCAGTAAAGGTAGCAGGCTTGAGAGTCGTAACGCTAGCCGTGGGGGTATACGTCGGCAAGACAGCAATGTCAGGAATACCCGAGAGCGAAGCAGGTGGCCATGTATGCGCGGCGGCAAACGCAGAATCGATGGTTCCCGCACCCACGCCGCCAGTCTTGGACGCCGGTAAGGGTCCCCTCCAGGGCGAAGTGTTCGAGCAGGCGCCGATGGCTTCACGTGGATCAGTAGGCATAAACCCGTTGTCGAGGCCGAGTTTGTAGGACCACAGGGGAGAAGCAACGGTGCCCCAGGTCGTAGAGTTGCCGATTTTCCAGGTCCAGAAGAAAAAGTTCTATAAACCAGGACGAAATGAGTTATGAAGAAAAAAAGATGAATATGGAAATACGAACCTGCAGAGCGTCCATGCTGCTCAGCGCAAACTGCTTGATCGCAGCCTTGGTAGCAGCGTCCCATCGACCGGCGTCCATCCACTGCACGCACGAATTGGGTCCGCCAGTTGGTCCGTTGTATGGGTTGAAAGTGCCGTCAAATCGGGCGCCACGGTTGACGCCGTTGAGGAAGAGACCGCAATCGTTGTGGGCATTGCTAAATTCACCGGCAAAGGTCATACCGTAGGCGGACATGGATCCATTGATCGATTGGCCCCAGTTGCATGGCTTCTTGTTCTGCGAGGCAAAGGAAGAAGTATCCTGGGCAGTAAAGCAGAAATATGGGTGCGTATCACTAAAAGGAAGAGTTAGAACGCATCACAGCCAAATAGAAACATGCGTACAGAGCCACACGATCACTGCCTGGCATGAAATCGGCCCATTGGGAGATACCCATGAAGCCGTCGTGAACGCTGAGCCATGGTCCGTTGCCCTGACCATATCCAGTAATGTTTCGAACCATGTTATGCGCCTCCATGTAGCTGGATTACGCCGTCAATAGCAAGATCTCAGCCTCGGCGCAACAACTCACAATGACTGCACGACATCCATGCCAATTGTGGCCACCACCGCCTCGTTGACGATACCAAACAGGGGAATAACATCTCGGTATTGCGGCTGTGAGATAAACTCGGTGAAGATGCGAATATAATTGAGCGAGCGTTGTGCGTTGGAAATGCCCATGGCGCCGTTCAGCCTGTAACATGTGATTAATCTATGCGCCGTGAAGACGGAGATTCATAACCGCGCACCAGTTAATAGACCCCAATTTACCCGAGTGATTGTAGCCGTTCTGAGATCCGGGGATGGCATGCAAATCGAGTTTGATGCGCAGCCCATATTTGCGAGCCCAGCCGATGGCCTTCAGGAAGTACCTATTCAAAAGGGTAAATATAGATATAGTCTATTTTTGGAGCCGACTTACTTCCAGGAAACACCAGCCAGGAAGGGTTCACCCGGGAAAACGTCAATGGCCCAAAACGCAATGGGGATGCGAACCCAATTAAGGCCAGCACCGGCGATCTGCGCAAAGTCCTGCTCGGTCTACATTGGGAGAGACGATGTCATCATTCCACTCGGTGACCACGTGCAGACAAATTAGACGTACGATGAACGTATTATAGTGGTTCTCCAGGACTTTGGCTACGCCTCCCGAGGATGTATCGTTGGCCAAGTTTGTGCACAGTGTCCATTCGTCGACGGCAGGAATGGTCGCGTTCATGTATGGCTCATAGAGTGCGGGAGTGATAAAAGGTTCAAGCACAAGCCAGCCTCCGAGATTAACGCTAACGAAATGTTATCTCATTTGACTCGGTGATGTCATCGAGGATTGCACTCACCCACGAATCTTGTCCACACCCCATCGCCAGCTGGTGTTGAGGGGAGGGGACCAGCTCTGAGCCTGTGCGTTGTTATTGAACGGATCCTTGGGATCCTGAACCCAGAAGCCGCCAAATGAGTTGTTGTAGATAAAGGTTCCAGTTTCCGTAACGATTTTGCTGCCATCTCCGCCAGTGGTCGCCTCTTGAGGCACCGTGCCCGGGTCGCCCGATTGTGTGGGGCTGGGTGGGGCACCCCCTGAACCTGTGTTCGACTCGGAAGAGTGGTTGTTGGGCTTGATGACCGTGAAGTAGACTGGGACAACTACAGCGACGACGATGATGGCCAGGGCGAGCAAACCGGCCAAGATCCACCACAGAGGACGCTTGCCGCCACGTCCTCGGCCGCCCTCTGGGTAATCCGAGACAACCGGGTCGGTTTTTTCGCCAATGCCGGGCGTGGTATCATCGTGATACTGCGCCGGGCTGATCGTTCGCGGCGAGGGAGAGTCGTTGCCGTAGGACTGGTTGAGCGGAACGGACGAGTACTGCGACTCTCTGACGTCGCCGCCATAGTTGGAGTGGGGCGGTGCGAGCGAGTCGACGACCGAGGACCTTGCAGTCGCCGGATCGGCCAGCGCCGACGGTGGGAGGAGCGTCTCGGCCTCGTGCGGGTGGGAGGACATGGTCGTCGAGGTCTAACCCCACAAACCGCGCAGCACCCGCCATATATATACGACGATCTAATTTTGGATTTCCGGCAAGTTTTGGACGAGTCCTTTGAAGATCGAATGTCAGGATTCAAAGGGATCCCATCATGTAAGCCCAATCCACGCGATCTCGCACAGGCCAAGCACACCATCAACAAATCCACCCGCCAAGTAAGGAGATGTGGCAATGTGGATGTATCCCAGCGGTTGGCACTGTTAGTCTTTCGGCACTCATGGGTATCTATTATACTCAAAATTTACAATCCCCCGGTATCGCATCGCCTTTACCTGGGTCAAATTTATGCACTGGCCTGAAGAACTCCTCTCGAGAATCTGGTATTGGGCGTCGTAGGCTGAGAGGTCTTTCCCTCGATTGAATTGTTTATATCGGATCTCAGGTCAATCTAACGCCTCGGTCTACGATTACGCCACTCTTAACATTTCAAGAGACTGATCTAGCAGGAGAAGCTCCTTTACGGTTCATCCAAGCAACCTTTGATGTGCTTGGTGCTTGGATTTCCGGACCCCCCCCCCATGTGTTTCCGCTCGATGTCCGACAGGGAATTCATTCTTACTAAACCGTGCCCGTTTACGACACCATGACCGCCTAAAGCCAGTTTCCGTCATATATACTTGGCACAACCTTGGCTTAGATCGAGATCGACGAACCGAGGACTCAAGGAGATAGGTGGACCATCGATTTGACATACCGCACCTCAACATAGGTCGTTCGTCCAACAAATGATCTTCTCCATGTGCATACAACTACTTTGCAACACGGTCAATTGTTATCCGGTGTTCAAAGCCGACCCGACCCTGAGGCTTCGGGACTGGGGTTCCAAGGCCAACATGGCAGGATCACCAAACGTAATCATGGTGGGAGAACAAGAACGCAAGACCTTTGAGCTGGAGTAAAACCAGGCAATTCATAATTTCAGACAGTGAATTGATTCTTCAATTGAATCTGCCGAAGGATGCCTCGACAGGTTGACGTAAGATATCCTTTTTTCCAACAGGAGCCGCTTGTGCCGATGCTGCGAATTGGACTATTTATACTGTCGGGTAAGCCTAGCCGGAGATCTCGGATTTGAGGTCAAGTCGATGGAAGACAACAACGATTCACAACCTATAAACGCGGGGCAACCACAAACTAATGTCACTGCCAAATACATTTTAGCGTATAACATAATGAGATATCCGAGTACAACAAGAGATAGTCCGAGCCACAATTACTTGTGCTATGCGTCCTAAGCCCCAGTGCTAAAGTCACAGATATGAATACAACCAAACCAAAATCCCGATGGAAAAAAAAGTACAATCGAAGCCAGTTGAAACAACGTCCCAGTTAATCCACTCCTCACAGTCGTACATCCAACCCAACTCATAGGGGTATACCGGTTTCTTTGGGCATGGCAAACCTCCCTTTTAGCATTTTCCGTACCGGAGCAGCACTACATGCTGTAGCAGCGGCACCAACGGCATCCCAAGAATTCGGGTAAGCGCATCCGGCCACGGGAGTATACATCCCACCCTGATCCTTCCCATTCGCCCATCCATTCCCGGGATCAACACCCGCAGCCGTATACGTGGCGGGCTTCAGCGTAACAACACTCGCCGTAGCAGTATACGTTGGCAATACACCAGCGTTCGGAATCCCGGCAAGCGTCGCAGGAGGCCAAGCATGCGCAGCCGCATAAGCCCCGTCGATCGTCCCGGCGCCGGCTCCACCCGTCTTGGATGCCGGCAAGGGTCCGTTCCATGGTGAGGTGTTCGAACACGCGCCATCGGCCTCGCGTGGATCCGTCGGCATAAATCCGTTCTCCAACCCGAGCTTATAGGACCACATGGGAGAGGCGACAGTGCCCCATGTTAGGGATTTGTCGATTTTCCATGTCCAGAAAAAGTAGTTCTGCCGTCCGGGGTTATGTCAATACAAGAGAAGTGGGAGGATAAGACAGACGGACCTGTAGTGCGTCCATGCTGCTTAAAGCATACTCTTTAATGGCAGCCTTGATTGGAGCATCCCAACGAGAGACATCCATCCACTGGAGGCATGCTCCTGGGCCAGCATTCGGTCCACCATAGGGGTTAAACGTTCCGTCGAATCGAGAGCCGCGACCCACGCCATTGAGGAACCACCCACAATCGTTGTGCGCGTTGCTGAATTCACCCGCTATCGTCATACCAAAGTTGGCCATCGACGTGTTGAAAACTGCACCCAAGCCGTTGCAAGGTTTCTTGTTCTGAGAAGCGATATCCGACAAGTCTTGATCGACAAAAGAAAAGTAGGGATGCGAATCGCTGGATGAAACAGTGAGACAATGGACACGAATTAGATGGGCGCGCATACAGTGCCACACGATCGCTGCCTGGCATAAAATCGACCCATTAGGTGAGGCTCTGGAACCCGTCGTGAACGCTGAGCCACGGTCCGTTGCCTTCACCATATCCGGTAATGTTTCGAACCATATTATGGGCTTCGAGATAGCTTTGTGACATGAAAATGTCAACAATGCCGTATCGGAGATAACGGATTGACTCACAAGGATCTGACAACGTCCACACCAATAGTATTGATTAGCGCCTCGTTGACAATCCCGAACAGCGGAACCACGTCTTTGTATTGAGGCTGTGAAATAAACTCGGTGAAGATTCGGATATGGTTAAGGGAACGCTGAGCGTTGGCGATGCCCATAGCCCCATTCAGCCTGTGACACATAATTAAACTATATGCACGCCAGGCTGTGGATCTATCACCACGTACCAATTAACAGAGCCCAGTTTGCCCGAGTGGTTGTACCCGTTTTGCGAGCCCGGCATGGTGTGAAAGTCGAGTTTGATACGTAAACCATACTTACGCGCCCAAGCGATAGCTTTCAGGAAATATCTAGTAGAAGGTTGATTTAAGTGGAAACCGCAGATGTGGAAAATTACTTACTTCCACACCACACCCTCTAAGAATGGTTCGCCAGGATACACTTCGATGGCCCAAAAGGGGATTGGAATGCGAACCCAATTGAGTCCGGCTCCAGCAATCTGAGCAAAATCCTCTTCAGTCTGCGTACCCATACGGTGCAATGGTCAGACTACTATTTATATCCTGAGCACGTGATGAAAACATACGACAAACGTGTTGTAGTGGTTCTCGATAACTTTAGCAACGCCCCCGGAGGACGTGTCGCTTGCCAAGTTTAGGCACAAGGTCCACTCGTCGATGGCTGGGATAGTGGCGTTCATGTAAGGTTCGAACAACGCCGGGGTGATAAACGGTTCGAGTACAAGCCAGCCTCCAAGGTTGACGCTATCGAGAAAAAAACATCGCATATAGTTCTAATTATATGAAGAAAATGGCGCTTACCCGCGAATCTTGTCTACACCCCACTTCCAACTCGTGTTCAGGGGAGGCGACCAGCTTTGAGCTTGCGCATTATTGTTGAATGGATTCTTTGGGTCCTGCACCCAGAAACCGCCAAACGAGTTGTTGTAGGTGAAACTACCAGTCTCGGTTAGGACTTTGGTACCATCTCCGCCTGAAATCACGGTGCCTGGATCACTTGATTGCGTGGGATTTGGCGCAGGGGTGCTTCCTGGACCCGTGTTGGATCCAGCAGAGCCGCTCCCATGTTTGGCAGAGGTGAAGTAGACAGAGACAGCGACAGCGACGATAATGGCGACGAGCACGACTAGGCCAGCCACAATCCAAAATAACCGCTTGTGGCTATGTCTGCGATTTCTGTCCGAGTTGTTGTCCGAGGCGATCGGGTCAATTTTTTCAACAAAGCCTGGGGTCGAGTCGTTGTAATCGTATGTGGGAGCATATGTTAGAGAAGAAGGGGTTTCGTTGCCGTATGCTGGGTTGAGCGGGACGGACGAGTATTGTGATTCTCGGATTATGTAGTTGGATCGAGGTGGCGCGAGTGGGTCCAAGGTTGTGGAGCTAGTTTCGGTCGGGTCGATCAATGGCGAGGGCTGGGGAAGCGTATCGTACGCGTAGTACGACATGGTTGTCGTCCGTTGTCCGATCCAACACCAGATACGCGTCGCAAGTTATATATATTTCGGGCGCCTTTTAGACTTCTACGGGTTTCCGAAAGAAGCCAAGGTTTACCATCAAAACACGAAGGGCCAAGAGTAACGTAATCATTGATCCACGTGATCGCGTGCTCCCGAAGATCAGCCAGGTCATCCCCACGAGTATGTTGCCGTAGCCGACGTCGACGACTGCTGCCCACCCCCCGACATCCTCGACATGCGTTGGGCCGTTCTTCTTGCCCTTGCAGCCGATGCCTTGGCTATGTCGGCCGTCCCTGCCGGGTTCGGCACGCTTTATCACCGGCGACTCAAACGGACCGGTGGACGGCGAGCTGACGGGACGTGCAAGCCGCGGACGACCGAATTTCCGACGTATACGACCGTGAGCATGATACTACTTCCTACGCTCATTACGACGCTTGTACCTATAAATCCTACACCGACGCTGTGAGTAGTCGTTTTTGTCTTAAATTAATATTGTTTCTAAACACCCGTTATCTAGTACCCTACCAGTACCATCAGCCACCAGAACCCTCAGGTATGCTCTGCCTTTTGACTTCTAATTCATGTCTCACCATCTCCAAGCCCTACGCAGAGCCCTAATCCAGCTCCTGCGCCGGCAACGGGCCTGCTCTCTAGAGTTCTCCCCCTGGGTCTCGGTTCGGCTACGAACTCGTGGACGACAGTTCAAAACACTGCTGTCAAAGCCTATTCCCTCGCCGACACAACCAACACTCTCCGTCCTACACGTATTCTGGGTGGGAGCTTGCAAGCTCTTGGCACTGCGCCAGATGGAAAATCTGCTATCGAGGTATTTGTAAGTTTGATGAACCTGTCGTGATCGGATATGTTTGATGAAATGAGTGAACGCAGTTTGCACGAGGGAGTTATGCGTTTATTTCAGGCGTGCCAGGCGGGATAAGTTTCTACGCGTGAGTAATGTTGTTTTTTTTTTCACCATGTGTCGTGTTTTACGTACACCTTATCAGTTATGGCCCAACCGACCTCACCAAAGCAACGGAGCTCACATTCGGCTATTCCATCTACTTCGAATCTGGTTTTGGTGGGTCCCAAGTTTGCGCTACTTAAATGGCTTCTTAGCGTTCTGATGCGCCTGGATAGATTTCGTACATGGAGGCAAACTTCCAGGGTTCTGTGGGTCCTATACGTCATTGCGACCGAATACCGTTGTTTATTGATTATCGCCACATCTAATAGACGGAGGAAGCACAGATGATGGCGCGATCAGTTGCTCTGGTGGAAGACATGCATTGGACTGGTGAGTCTTTTCTGATGGTTTGTCTCGTTTGAATTTGATTGACTGGACAATTTGGGTTAGCTTCTCGACGAGGTTCATGTGGCGCGAGAACGGCGAGGGGCAAGTCTCACCTCTAGTTTTGCCAAATTTGGGCCACTAACATGTGTCGATTTTGGCTCACAGCGAACTGTATAGTTATTTGCCCGAAATTCCGTCCAATCAAGGTTATTTCTTCGTCCCTTACTGCATTTGCGCCTCTATTTAATGGTCTCCATATTTTATAGCACTCTGCTCCAAAGCCCCGATCCCGGGTTCGACTGACTGCGGCACCGACTACGGCATCTCCTTTGGTCGAGGCTCATTCTCGTTCAAGGCTGGGCAGTGGAACAGCGTGGCGCAGAGGATAAAATTGAATACACCCGGCGTACCCAATGGGGAACTTCAGGTGAGCGAATGTTCGGCTCAGAATCGGATTGGCGCTTGGGGTTCCAGGTGGGCGTTGCACCATCATAGGGATGACAGGGGTAGGCGTTGCGGCTGGGAATGGATTGGCGTTGTGGTCATGATCGTGATTATGATTGTGACTTGGGTGAGGGATTAGCACCTGCTCGTGATTTGAATAGGAGCGAGATTTCTTCGGGTTGGCCGTGTTCTGTGACTTGCATTGGCAGTGCGCGCAAGTCCACAATATTGTTTACTTGGACTGGGGGTTACTACTTTGTTTGGGCTAATGGCGGCATACCGAACATCACACGAATGATCTCTATTCATTGGAGTTTCCGGTTCGGATTTTGGCCGTTTATGCTGTCCTCGCTATTGTGCATGCCTATTTCTCGGCGCTTTCTCGCTTGGTACTATTCCACTCTAGGGTCTCTTTGAGTTCCGTTCAGAAATCACCTTTTGGGGAACAAGATTTGGTCTTCTGCCTCGACTCGGTGTTGCTCGTGATCCTGGCATACGTATACTACCGTACACGGTTACACGTGCCTTGCGTCTTCATCCTCGTGTATACAACCTAAAGTGTTTTCCCTTGACTTCTTTTACGTTTTCCCACTTCTTCGTTGCTTTTCACTCGTGTTTCCGGTAAAATGTCTGCGTGTCGGTTATTTAATTTCCCTGATATCCTGTTTCGCTCATAGTAGATCCTATTCAACTAACATAACTTTATTTTCCTAGGTCTGGTACAATGGCAAGTCCATCTGGAAACTCAGCGGAGTCATGTTTAGGGGTGTCGGGATGGACGCAAGCGTCGTTCGGGGCTTGATGGTGCAGTGCTTCTTTGGCGGTAAGTACCTTTCCGATGCTTTTCCAATGCCAATTCATCTTCGGGCGCGACTTATTTGGGTCGACCGGTTTTGCCCAATTTGAAAACCGGAGACGGGCTCTATTTACTCCCCTCCCACTGATTGGTGCCTTGCTCGCTTTGCTCCGGGTGACCATGCTGTTTGTTTGTGCATATACCGATGGTACCCCTGTCTCGGGTATTACTGTTGCACATGTTGGTTTCGTGACAGCTTGCGCTTCCAAGAAGGCCGATAAAGGCATAGGCTCGGTTGATTCATATGCGAACCTTATCCATGCTATCTACAAAAACCTTGCCTCCCCCCTTTTTTCTGGCTTTTTTTTATGGCCGGCTAATGTCTTGTGGTTTGCAGGTCACGATTCCTACTGGCAGAGCAGTAAAGATCAACGACTGTGGCTGGCCGACTTTAGCGTTGCACAACTCCATTGATTTTGCCTGATCTGGGACTCATGTTGTTGCGGCATCCGAATCCGCTTCCGTGAGAACCGCTGATGGCCGAACTGGCTCACTTGATGATTCAAACTGCTGCGGAATTGCCTTGGTCGATGCCCCTGTACGACTCGCTGGACGTTTTTTCTTGGGACGTTTTTTGTAGATACACAAGCTGTACATGAATATTTTTATACTAGAGAAACGTGGCCTAGAAATCTCCGTGATGGATGGGCAGGAAGCCGAGGCCCTGTGGATTGGGCCAGGTGCTGAAGCATGTTTGGGTCACGTGATCAGAAGTACTTAAAGCTTGTTTTTCTCGTTGTTTGGCTTGTTGCGCACCCCACTCCAACGGGACGAACCCCTTTCCCTCCCGGACTGAACGCTTGGGCCGTGTGCTACTGCTCTCTGCCATTTTGCTATCGGACTGGGACTGAATTGTACATTACATAGGCATATCTCTAGCCTCAGCCTGTAGTGCCTACTCGACGAGTCTAGTACTTTCTATAGGAACCCCGAACTCGCCACGCACGCCCTTTTGCTACCACGCTCTGAAAACACAAGAATCCTGATGCCGATGTCTACATTTACTCACTCGACCGACCGACCGGTCAACTACGCTGCAGTCTGGCGACGACCCCCGTATCGTGCTCGCCGCACAGCTACAACTGTTCTTGCCGGAAACTATGGCTGGTTCGACTGTGAAGATCTTCTCGCGTTGCGCACCGACCAGGCTATTCTTGACCGTTCTGCTGCCTCTGAGTCTAGTGCTCCGCAATCTGCTGTCCAGCCTCCAGCGACTTCTCAGCCTGTACTACAAGAGAACAATCACGAACGACGTGCTTCTTCTGCCGGGGCCACCGCCACCACATCAACAGCCAAAGGCGGCCGTGGAAAGCCAAAGGCCAAAGCGGCGCCGAGCGTCACCAGGCCGGTAGACATGGGGGTGAGCATTATCCCGATCTGCTCGCCCGGCACAGGCACACCGAGGCCCTCGCCCGAGCCACCATCGCCGCCGCCTCACCCGCATCGAAGGCCGCCACATTCGTTCGCTTCGACATCCTCGGCCTCGGGCCGTCCGGATTTTGACGCGGGTGCGCAGCGTGCGGTCGAGGACACTCTGGCCGGCGCGACCGTTGGCAAGCGCTCTCGCGGCCCGTCTCAGAGCCAGCGCCCCCGTCTTCCGATATCGCCCCCCGTGACGTCTCCGAACACGTCCACGTCAGAACTTCCGCCTTTGACAGGAGTACCCGAACTGGATGATATCACATCGCGCCTAACGATCACAACAGCTGGGACGAAGCGTACGCGCAACGGCCGAGAAATCGTTCGTAGAAAGAGACGTAAAACCGAGACACGCGGCGAGGTACACCCGGTCGCCGTGAAGAAAGAGGAGCACGTGGAGAATGCTGTGCGAAGGCGGGCGCCTGCGCAGCGCAAAGGGTGGAAGGGATGGGTTGTGGTCAGTGACACGGAAGCTTCGGACGTGGAGCGCGGTGATACACCGCCAGTTGTGATTTTAGAGAGAAAAACTCGGAGTGGGCGGGACTTTGATCAAGATCTGGCGCCTCGTGTGAACCGCCGAGGACGTTCAACGGCCAGTGCTAGATCCGGGTCAGTTGCGACCAGTGCCGCACCGCTTTCATCTGCCACCACCACTACTTGAATTATCTACGAAACAAGAATTTATTTTTCGCATCTTTTCTCCCGTTGCTTGTTGTGTCTTTACCGAGTACGTCTTCCCTTGATGCCGATTTTTTTTTTCACGCTTCTGATCCGAATCGTCTCAGGTCCGTTGGGATAGATCTATTTACTTGTTGTGTTGGGGGGTCCATATGTACTATACTGCTTCGCTTTACCACTATGTTCAATCCAGATGGTTATCGATTTTATGTATCTCGAACAATCGATTCCCACTGTTTCAATCGCTCGAATCTGCCTAGTGCTCGCTGACCACTCACGAAAATCCAGGGTCTCAGCCAAGCGCATAAACCACGTATTCCCCTTCTTTGCCTTTGCCCGGGGACTTCCAGCAATAGTAAGGGAAGATTAGCCGGCGAGCGGGAGAGTAGCCCGAGCGCGCTTTGGTTCGATGGTGTAGTCCGGCGCTATCCGGACGATGGCCAAACCAGCCACCCATTCCGCTCAGGATCGGGATTGGGTTGCACAGTCGGTGTGAAAGTTATCGAGCACCGCCCGCCGGTCTGTAGCCAATAATAGACGACGTGAATGTCGCGTTTGATATCTGACTGCCTGTTGGAGCTACCAGCATCACCAGCTGTCACGTACACACGAAGGCCCGGTTCAACAAGACAAATCCAACCAAGTAGAACCTCACTCTTTGCAACTGCCCTTTACTGGCCTTTGTTTGGGTTACGAAAAGTGGCGCATATAGCAGCGTTCTATCTTGGCGCGAGCTTACTCTTTGCCTGTGATAGGCTGCCACACTACCCAGGCCTACACTATGCCTTCCCCAGATACGCCGCCCGCGACGCTCGATGCGATGACTCGACTACGCCAACCTCGCATCAAACAAGAATAGCTTTTCCGGGTCTCTGCATATGACGCTTCGATGGCGAATACGCTTCACGTCACTTATCTCTCAGAAATGCACGTGGCTTGCCATTTCGAATATGACGCGAATCGCCCCTGCATATCGCCGTCTTTGGCGCGCACATACCAGGCCGTGTTTGATCCTTCGATAGAGGTTGATGTGACAGCGCATTACATGAACGGAGCGAATTCGGATGCTCTGTCGAGAATGGAGTGTGAGAACGTCGGACAGATCAGTGCAGGTGACCTGATATGTAGCTAACCGGTATTCGACTTGCTTATGCATCGACTGATCCAAGCCTGCAAAATATACCCATAGCACGATGTGCGTGCACGTAGTACTATCACACTTGCCTAGTCTACCACAAGACGATGGCCCCATGTGGCTTGGCGACGTCAAGGTATCCACTTCACCGATCGACGTAAGCACCTGACTTTACCATCGGCCCTATGGGGCAAAGTTTGTCGAGCCCACCGAATTATGTAGTCCTGCTAACGAAGACCCATGGTATGAAGTCCAGCGACTCTTTGGGCTTAGTGCGAGTGGCGGCACTAAATATGTGCACTAATGTGCGAATGGAGTGTGACCTAGCGTCACAGCATCACCATCAGTCAACGGACGAATTTGGATAGTCACATGTGAAAGGCCAAGCTCGAAGCCCCTGCGCGTTTGGTTTTCCAAAGGAAAGGAAAGGAAACTTGCAGTTACCCCACCTGCCCCTTCGATTTCAGCTCTCCTTCCTGAACACCTGTTCGATGGGATCTTCACTACACCTGCCGAAAACAGATAAATTTTTGATTCGGCTCGACTCCTCGTGGCCGAGTAACCTCAGTCTAAAGGTGAAGCCAATCGAAAAGCGACACGCTACTCTAACCTCGTTTTGATTCCGAAAACGCTTGGATCGGCTTCTTGCCCCGATCAAGCATACACTTGCTCCAGACTCCAAGACCAAGTTGAGACTAGCGTGGGATTCGTTTGGTCGCTGTCCCGGTTTGGTTCAGCCGATATATTTTCAGCCCGCTTGTGCTCTATTAGCTAAGAAGACGTCTTCGGATTGACTTGGTTAGCTGCGGTCTGCTGTTTATTCCAGTCTTTCGAGCGCATTTTCGGTACTCGGTCAGTTGCGTCATTCCTAACCCCATCGGCAGGAGAGATGAACTGATCGCTTGTGCTAAGCGTAAAGCTAAGCACTTACTCAATTTTTAGTCAGAGCATCGGTAAATGAGCGCCAACTTACTGAAGTCATAACCCAAACATTACACACTTTCTCAAACGCCGCCAGCAACATCATTATTGGAAGCATCTGATACAATCTTGACATGGCAATCAGTAAGCCTATCAACGCCCCGTGCCACATGAGGCTTAAGCGGCTAAGATACGGTTGGCAGCAGTAATTCTCTGGGAAACAAGCAAAGATCGCCGTCATATCTATTTCAGCCCCGTCCTTGGGGCATGTATGTTAGGTACACAGGTTTCAAGGTTCATCCTAGACATGTTTTCATGGCTATACATGTATTGAATAGGTCGAAATACAAACGTATACACACGCATCACGATTCTATTTTACATGAAGGCCATATGCAACGGAAGCTATTCACAAGGCACTTGGGTATCAGACGTATTGCTGTGGTCACACAGCTAATTCCACCTTTTGCTACTGTCTCCAGCAGTCATAGAAGAGCCTGGCCTAGAAGGGCCAGCAGACTTCTCGTCGGTTGGTGAAACATGGAGTTGACCGACTCCGCCTGCCGTTGTTTCATCACCCAGCACAATCTCTTTCCCACCTCCCAATCTGCCTTTGATCATGCGCTTCCCGGCTCGTTTGATCAAGGCGCGACGACCAACACCACGTGCATCAATATACACAACACCAACATTTCGCACCGTCTCTCCCATGGACTTTGTTGATGCTCCTACATCCGGTCCGTATCTGCAAGCAAGAGTCGGTATATGCGTTGACGCCACAAGGTATTACTGACCTGTGTCCCGCAACAGTAGAAGCAGCATCTGTGCCATGGGTCACAAGCTGGTGGGCAGATTGCTCGAGAGTTGTCAGTAGCAAGTCGGTTGAAATCAGGAGTCGATTGAGCAGTCGAGGTGGTCGAGGCGGCGTGTTCGGTGCTCCAGAGCGGTCAGCTGCCTTCGGTTTGGGTTTAGACATTCGATCGATTCCAGCATCAATCATTTTGTGAATCATCCCCGTTGTACGGGCTGTCACTTTGACAGCTTGTCCCGAAAGATTGTGAACACGTCGCATATTGGCATTGGTCGTTTCCGAAAAGACAATCGGAGTCGTGGTAGGCGAGTTATTGGCAACGTAGCGTTGTGCGGCACTTTGCATTCCCTTGGTCGCCATGTCTGTAGCATAAAGGATGCCTCGACTAGTCGAAGATAGCCATTGAGTTTAACCGCATAGAATGCTAAGAGTAAAATTTACCTAATATAACCCGCTGAGCGCAACATCCAATCTTGCTCGTCGGGCGCAATATTGTGGACGAATACTTGCTCGCCACGTTCAGGTATTTCGATCACGACGGGATCCTTCTCGTGCCCCCTAGACACCAAGTTCGGGTCTTCACGGATTTGGAATTGATCGCCAAGAGTTCCGAGCATAGCCCCATTATCCTCATCGACAAGCACAAGACGGCCCTTTGTGTCGCCGGTGCCCTTGCTGGCGGCGGAGCTGGCACCCGCTTCTTGGATTATACCGTATTGGCTAAGCAAAACCTCGAGCGACTCGAGATCCTCCACCGCAGCAGCCGTCATTGGCTGAGGAACCGTCAGGGTGACGACTCCACCATCCTCGGCAGGAATGGCAAACTGGTGTTGTGCACGAGTGTAGTGGATAGTTTGGGTAGGAGAAATAATCGTTTCGAACGTATTCAAGCGAAGGACTAGCCATACGTCGCGTTCGTTGTTGACCTCTGGTGCAGCACCAGAAAAAGCGGTTTGAGGACCGCGAAGAGGGATGGTAACGCACTCCAAGGCGAGCACGCCAGACTGTGAAGCGCCATCCTGGGTTTTCAAAGTGCAGTTTGGGATAGTGAGAAGTAGGAATCCTTCAGCTCCGGCCATACTGTAACGCGATTAGGAGGTGATGGTGGAACAGCGCCAATGGCTCATACGCATGATAGTGACATCACCAAGAGATGCACGTGACTGATGGGCGGGGGCATCTCAGGGTCGACTGTCTTGGTCATCTTCCCACGTAAGTGAATTTCGCGCGTCAAGTGTTCCCACTTCGTTCCTAATCCTTCCGCTACTGTCTTCTCGGTTCAGTCCCGACCACCATCGTTCTGAAATGGCACCCACCGACGAGATTGCGTACTTGAAGGGGCTGGCGCGTCAGCTGCAAGAGAAGATCGAGTCGCTGGAGAAAGAGGCTGCGAAGAAGCTGCAGCCGACCCCTGCTCAGCAATTGCGCATGATTTTGATCGGTCCCCCTGGAGCTGGTACGTGTCACCCTAACCAATCCGTTTAATAACGCTTACCATTTATTGAATGCAGGAAAAGGGACTCAGGCACCTGCGATTCGTGACAAGTTTTGCGTCTGTCACCTCGCGACCGGAGATATGCTGCGTGATCAGGTTGCGAAAAAGACTCAGCTCGGCGTCGAGGCCAAGAAGATCATGGACGCCGGCGGACTTGTCAGCGATGATATTATGGTTAACATGATCAAGGATCAGCTCCAGAATAACAAGGATTGCAAGAATGGGTATGTCGGTGGTTAGAACCGAGTAACGTCTCATTTACATCTTGTCAGGTTCATCCTTGATGGGTTCCCTCGAACTGTTCCTCAGGCCGAGAAGCTCGATTCTATGTTGGCTGATCGAAAAGAGAAGCTCGATCATGTCGTAGAACTGAAGATTGAAGATCAGTTACTGGTGTCGCGCATAACTGGGCGTTTGATTCACATGGCTAGTGGGAGGACTTATCACAAGGAATTCAAGTAAGTCGCGCTCCTAGCCATCTGCAGATTGATTGAACATAGATCCACTCGACTAGCCCTCCCAAGAAGCCAATGACTGACGATGTAACTGGGGAACCCCTCATTCAACGGTCGGACGACAATGCCGAAACTCTAAGAAAGCGTCTGGCGGCGTTCCACCAACAAACAGGGCCTGTAGTCGAATATTACAAAAAGCAGGGCATTTGGAAGGGAGTCGACGCTGCACAATCTCCCAAGGTTGTTTGGGATAACTTGAGCAAGATTTTCGCGGCGAAGTAGATGAGACCCCTGCAACGTATGCTTACAACATGTTTTTTACACGCTGTCATGAAAATGCACCGCATACTAGATTCAGTGTTACCTACTACGGCTATTACGGTCTTGAGGGAATATCGCAGATGATATTCAATCAGAGCCGCATGTCACGTGCTCGCTTTTCAGACTTATTTAGCACAGCGAAAGGTCTTCGGGCTTTAGCTTTGTTCGTCGATTTTTGTTATACTTTCTCTGGCATTACCCACTCTATTGACAAGTAGTATGTGTGTTGTGTCGCTCCCCTTTGCCCATACAGCTTTATACAGACTGGCTCTTGCTGTACGCCCCCGTGCTTGTTATTCGCTTCTTTGTTGATGTCCCCCACCCTTGAGGCTGCCATGTTTTTCGGCTCTGGACTTGTGCCCCTAGCGGTTTGACCTCATGTTGGTATACCTAGTCAAATGGCATGCTCAAAAAATCGCATGTCACGTGCGATTCCAATCTTTTAGCCGCGATAGCGACTCTCAGAAGTGCCACGAGGTTCGCGACCAAGAGCCAACATTTTCGCGTAGTGAGGCGTACCTATGCGCGAAAGGGATATCCTTGAGCAGTGAGGCTGACCGTCCGGATTGGAAGCATGGGTTCCTTAAATTAGGTGACCACTATCCCACAAATTTCGCTGAAACGAGGGTCAGCCATGCAACCGATATGTAATGCCCCCTTGAACTTCCATGACCACAGACTCCGGGAAAGATGGTTCCGATAAGCCGGTTGGATGGTATATATCGTCGGAATTTCTGTTGTGCTGGCATCTACACTAGTGTTCCTACCGTTTAGTTCGAGGTATCCTCGATGTCGCGTTTGGACTCCGTCGGCTCGCAAGACCTTATCCTCGCAGCTATCGCATCAGCGGTACTGCTCTATATTCTGAAATGTCTGGCCCAGCCAACGAGGTTGCCTTTGCCGCCCGGTCCAAGACGCTTTCCGCTCATTGGACATCTGATGTCGCTTCCGAGAGGCTCTGACCATAAAGTATATGCGCAGATAGGCAAAGATGTGAAAAGTATGTCCTATTAGTCAGCCTCATTAAAGGACGCTGTTGAATGTTGAAATGAATGCCAGGCGACATAATCGCATTGAGTGTTTTTGGTCAAACAATCGTTGTTCTAAACTGCGCCAAGGCTACAAACGATCTCTTAGACAAAAAGTCGACGATATATTCTGGTCGAGCCCAAATTACCGCACTTACCGATAAAAACCTGTGAGCTGACATTTATTGGATCGAAAAAAACAAGAGCATTTAACACGAGTGCTCTTAGACTGGATTGGAGCGAAGGTGTAACGTTTATGAACAACAACGAGCGTTGGAGGCGGGATCGTCGTATGCTTCACGAGTCATTGCACAAAGGGGTTGTTTCACAATACTACGAGGGCCAGACTAGGCAGATCCGAACTTTGATAGGACGTATATTAGACAAGCCTCTGACTTTTGAAACGTTCTTTGAGGAAGTGTATTTGTGAGTATCTCCATTCTTCGAGTGATTTGGAGTAATTTGACGTACTTTGGTCAACAAAAGCGCATTCAATTCGAGCATGATGCATGCGGTATATGGGTACAACCCCAGCTCGAAAGACGACGAATGGCTTAAGGGGATACTCAAGGCGACTGACCACGCAGCTCAAGCAGCTCAACCGACAAGTAAGAAGTTCGTTTCATCGTACAAAATTGTGCGAGGTTAATTAACACATGTGACTGAATGTAGCCTTCATGGTGAACTTTATCCCGGCTCTCAAATATGTACCACAGTGGGTACCGGGAACAGGTTGGAAGCGCGTTCTCAACAAATGGAGAGAACACAAGGAATGGATCACTGCAGCGCCTTACTTGTGGACTAAGGAGAAAATTGTGCGTGCCATTAGTAAGGATATTGTGAAATGCGATCACTCAAACTATCACGTAGCTCTCAGGAGACGCATCCCCTTCGATCGTCCAGAAGATACTAGCTCAATTTACGCATGAAAAGATTAGTGCTGAAGATGACTTACACATCAAGCTTCTGGCTTCGACCTTGATTGCAGGTCTGTGTTTCGTTTCTCGTCTTTATAACCAACCCTATATTGATACTGTTATGTTCGCAGGAGGATCTGATACGGTAAGGTCAATGATAGTTTGGTTAGTTTCTTAGCTTGAGAGTCATTTCCCTGCAGACTAGTGCAAGTACAATGATGTTCCTCCTCGCGATGGTACAATATCCGGAAGTTGCAACCAAGATACAAGCCGAATTAGATTCTGTACTTGGATACGCCCAAAGGCTACCGAAAATCGACGATAGAGGAGACATGCCTTATGTCAAGAATGCAGCCTTGGAACTGCTAAGATGGCAACCTATTACCCCGTTAGGTGAGAGGCGTATAATAGCGAAATAGCGCCGTATGTGACGCTATTATACAGCTGTCCCTCACGCCGCAATGGAAGAGGATACGTACAGGGGTTACCGCATACCTAAAGGGGCTGTTGTGTGAGTCCCGCTTCACTCCAAGGTTCTTTATACTGAAGAACTTATGGTCGATTTCAGAATGGGTAATACTTGGTGAGTGAGCCCAAGCTCTAATAAATCCCTTTTTACTAGACGGTTACGTTAGGGCAATCACAAGAGACGAATCCATATATCCCGACCCGGAACGTTTTGACCCCGATAGGTTTCTCGATCCTTCTGTTCCTTCAGCTCCGGCGTTTGGCTACGGAAGAAGGCATGTGAACCTGACGCTAATTCGGTATACTGGGTGAATGCTTACGATGTACCCCTCAGAATCTGCCCCGGAGTTCATTTCGCAGAGTCTAACTTGTTCCTTATAATAGCTTCCCTTATGTATATTTTCGATATCAGACGAGCGATCGATAAAAGTGGGAAGGAAATAAACCCTGCGGGCGATCTTAAACTTGGGAGCACTTTAATTTCGTAGGTATCTGTAAGGCAGTTCCATCATAATAGTCCACTGACTCCATCGTGTTGTTAGGCTACCAGAATCTTTTGAGTTTAGCATGAAGCCAAGGTCAGCGGCTCACAGAAGGCTCGTGCTGAATACCGGCATAAATTAGAGGGATGCTACGCTCCTTGTACAAAATGCGATCCATCGCCCTGTATCTTAATGCATACCCAGCCGATTTGTGCTATTTTCTCTTATTTTTATGGGATGATATAAATATAGTAGACATACTTAAATGCGCTACAAGCTCGGTCTTCGAGGCTGAAATCGAGGATAAGCCATATAGTGTCAAATATGCAACAAACAAAACTGGAAGAGATATCATTGTATATAGTATTGAGTAGATCAGCCTAGCGGAGCTCTTCAATTGATATGCAATTCAAGCCTAGGAACCCAGCACCACAAAAATATTCGCATTTATGGAATTTCGGTTTCGGAATTGAGGAACAACCGTGGGACGTTCAGTTGAGCAGTTGCTACTTCTGGTTGTGATAAAACAAGTCTGCCTGATGCGATTTCTGGTATATCGCTGTCACCATGACTGCAATTGAATCCGATTGCAGCTAACACGGTTAGCATGAAGAAGCTAAAAGTAACCCAAGGATGCGCTACAAGGGTTATGAATAGACCTGTGTTCGGCCTTCGTAATCAAGTTTGAAACCAGAGGATGTTGTTTATCAACGTACATGTGGATATCAGAACACCAACGCCGCACCACATTGAAAACACGATTGCTGCATGCCGGAACGGTACGATAAATGGTTGCCTATATGCGTACTTAATGTAAGCGTCCGTTTCCAATAAATTAGTCCGTCAGCTACATACTCTTGATTTTCAGAATATTGGACTGAAACGCTCCTGAGCTTCTGGTACTCCAAGGTCAGTCGCATCACTAACTCGTTCATTTCCATCTCAAGTGAGGTCATCCACGTATGAATGAGTCCGAGTGGTAGCGGTACGTCGATCAAACCATGGCATGCGACTCGCAGAGCTTGTGGAATACGGTGTAGCGACCATATTGCGTTCAACCAAGTGTCATACGGACACTGCCGCAGACGTTGACAGACCACTAGATTAGCCACTACATAGTGCACTAAGATCACCACGGGAAGATAGAGACCCATTATAAAGACTATGAATGGAATACACCAGCGAAGGAGTCCAGCCCAAACAGGCTCCGCAATGCTCGAGGAGTGGACAAGTTCTCCCGAACTCGAACCCAAAAAGCAAGCAAAATACTCGGAAAAGCAGCGTTGAAGTAAAAGGATCGAAGAACGAGTCATGAAGTAGCAGTTTGTTGTCGTCAAATGACTAAATATAAATTAGCATTCCGACTAAATCAGATAGACGAACCGCTCACTACGTAGGCATCTCCAACAAGATCGCTTCTAGCAGTCTAGACACATCAGTCAAGCGTGGAGCGGCGCTTCCGGAAACAGCTGCCGTATAAATGTGGCGGGATGCGTTGCTTATAGTGGATGACTTCCCGTAAGAGCTAAAGCTAAGCTAGGCTAAGCTAAAGTCTGGATGACGTCATAATTTACTAATGTCTGATTACTCCTCATTGTAATCGCTCCACCTTTAGAATAGCCTAGTTTTAGCTTTAGCCATTACGGGAAGTCATCCATTATATCCGTTTTTCAATGAGAGTCGGACACAAAAAGGCCTGGCATACGCTATTAGCAAAGGGTTTCTAGTTGAGTTAACGCTCCTTGCATGCCTTCCGAAGCATTGGTCTTGCCCACTGTAAAGATAGCTGACGGCTTAAGAACCCGGTTTGCTGACAGTATGCGTTAGACTACCCTTACCTTTATCACACGCATTGCTCCTTGGTGTTTCTGTAGATTCTTGTAACGGCTGTATACAAATACCGAGCTCCACATCCTAGTGGTCCATCAGGACTCAGACCCGGCTCGATTCGTGCCTTCTGAAGCTAATAGATCTAGTATGTGCTTCGAGACAGACTTATAGGTTTTAGAGAGTCAAATGGTGGTAGGCTAGCCTATGAGGATAGATGAAAGCCTTAGGTATAGTGTTTGAGCGCAATGAATCAGAGGGGGAGCGATTTAGCGAGCAGTAGTTACCCGAGAAGACAAACCATCGTATAAGTATTCAGAGTGCATCTGTATACTACTTATCTCATTCAGTCCTGTCCACTGAACAAAAATTGAGGTATCTCCAACCGGGGTAAACAAACTCCAAAGAACATCATCAGGTACGATCTAAGAAACTCCAAAGAGGTCCATCTTCCTCTCAAAATCTTTCTAAGGGATATTGCACATCTAATCCCAGACGTGACCCAAGGGGTCTTACACCTTAATTCAGATGTTAAGGTACATATAGCGAGCTATCACTTTCTGTAACTGAAAACGGAAACAAAGGACTCGGAGAATTAGCGAATGATAGGTGAGATGTCAATCAGTGCCTATTTATTACCCCTCAGGCACTGCAGTAGAGGCCAACGGTCCGTTCTTACGCCCAGTTCTTCGCTGCCATCCGAACAAGCATGAGGTAGTGAGCGGGTTCGATTTCCAATTGTAGGGGGCTGTGTTCGGCCTGGAATGTTACGTCACCAGCACCACCGGCGCTCCGATCTTTGCAGCGAACCTCGCTGCCCCTCGCCAACTTGTGTTTAACCACCACGGCAAAATAGCTACGAGCACCATTACATACCCAAAGCCCCTTGACCTTACGAACTTCTGACGACACTTTGTATTCTGTGCCCTGTACATTTACGAGAAAACTCCACTTTTCGACTCAATCTTTCTTACTTCTTAAACTTTCGGTGATCTATTCAAGTAAAACCAACATCCGAAAGAACTAGATACATAGCTCATGTCTTGGCCGACACACGCTTGCTCAACATCTGGGCTAGCTTTATTTCTGACATCGGTGTTTCTGCTTGTTCTTGGTGTGACCGCATCAGAGCCATCAGCGACCTGTCTACTCTCATGCGACCCAAACAATCCGCTTGCTAGATGTGGCTTCTTGTCTTCCTTGCCTCTTCGCACCGCTCCGCAAATATTAATATCAGCTGGGCTCACGGGAGTGAGTAAACGTAGAGCAAGCCACGTTTATCAGAGTTGACTCGTTCGCAGTTATTGGCAGCTTGGCAATCTGCCGGTGGAGGAAGTAACGGGCTATTCAAGGGAATATATTCTACCATCAAGCAGGTAAATTCGTGACTGGTCTCAACATTTTTTTTCGAGTACTGAATGATTTGTCACAAGGTTATTCTACCAGGCAAGCGCTAATCATAAGGTTGTTGGATACTACACTCATGCAGGTAATCGATCAGAGTTCGCTTGGATCGAAAAATATTCCCTTGCGAACGCCATCCGTCGAAGATACGATCCAGAGGTTCATCGTAAGCTCAAGATGATGAAGGGGGACAAATCGGGACCGAATTCGGCGCAACTAGTTGCTGTCCATCTTGGTTTACTTGCTGTGCGCGGCGCACACCCCCCGAGGCCTGACGTCGAAAATCCGGCCTCCAAGTCAACCACAAGTGTCAAAGATGGTACCGAGGCAGCTTTTACTCAAGAATATCTTGATGTGTTGCGAATTGTCTCTGAACAGCCTGAGGGGTGGAATAAACCTACTTTCCACGAATACGTGCAGCCAGGCTACCGTGTCGTTACGGTCAAGGAAGCTACCTTCATACCGGGACTTCTCGAACGGCTCCCGAAGGGCAGTGGCACATTCATGGGATATCCGTTACCTCAAGTCGCAACAATTCTACTCATGCTGCAGGTAATTTGGTTCATCGTGTAAGTAAACCATGTTCAAGGTTTCATTCGTAGAGTGTTCGCTCATTATAAGCTCGCCAGATATGTGGTCGCTCGACTCGCAAAGGTAGGCTCGTAGATTACGCGATTCTGGAAGTGGTCACTCACTGCTTCGTGTTGTAGCGTATGTATGTGACAGCGTTTGAACTTTGGTTCCTCCCATCGGCCGGAGCCCTGCTTCTCTTGCGTTTAGCAGGAGTACTACACCATCCTGCCTGGAAAGAGATTGCACACATCGATATCGGGGTTCCTCACTTGCGAAAATACGGTCGTTCCTCCAAGCTTCAATGGTTCCATACCACATTTCTGTTTATTCTTACTTGGGGACCATGGCCCGTTACGCTCGCTTGTGGATGGCTACTCCATGAAAACAGTCAACCCGCGCCGGTTGTCGCTACCCTGAAAAACACATTTATTGCGTTAGTAATCTTCGTGGGCATGTCGAACATTTACTGATGACGTACGGAAATAGCTGGGTTGTGGTAATGCCCATTGCCGGCCTCGCCGGTCTCGTATGGGGTCCAAACGTTCTTCAGCTTATACCCGAGATTGGTGACCCTGAAAAGATTCACATTGTAGTCCGTCGCTTACTTTCTTTCATACTGATTGTGATGCGATGTGTTGTACTCGGTTTTGGTAAGCTCCTAATTCATTTTTTCTACTGCGGAGAAAATTAAATTTGCTCGCGTAGCGTTCTGGGAGCTTTCGGTTGCGCCTCATAATGCCTATGTTCAGATCTGTGAGTGTAATTTCTCGTTACTTCCGGACGAAGTTGGATTAACGGGTCACTATCTAGCTTGGGCTTCATATATACCACACATCTAAACCATGATGTTCTTGATTTAGTGTACGATACGCTTGTATTTGTTATACACGGCATCGCTCCCGCAGAGACGCCATTGGCGTAGTTCAGGTCGTATAACGAGGTGTGCTTCTTTTGCTGGGGAATAGCTGCGGGCAGCTCGGAGTTTGCCTGCACAGAAAGATAACACTTTTTGAGTTAGCTCGCCTCTGAGACCGGAGTTTTTGATGTCTCGTGTGGGATTGCTGCGATAGATCCATGGCTCGATTGCGATCGCAAATAATTAAAGTGGGATATGGCGCGTAAACGCAGACATTCCAGGGGTTAGAAGTTGGAGAATCACTAGTACAAATCGGAGCGTGAAACTCCTGTTGGACCGTGTGGGTTTTTGGAAATCAATCGCCCAATATGCGGCCGGCACTTTGGACTGGAGGAAAAGCGGTTCTTCGGAGTAAACGAGTACGTTTTTCTGCATGATTATGATACTCGATCCTAACGCTCTATGTTATTTGTGGGAGACAGCATGTTACGCTTCGGCTAAATACTATTAGGTTGATAAAAAGACCCCACAGCCCAGAAATCAATAGCTCAAAGCCGAAAGAGGTATGTTTATAAATAATCCGCTCCAGCTTGCGCAGCACCCAATTCAAATCCCTCACGCAGTTGCGCAGCAGCCGGGAATATCCCTTGCATTCAGTTGGTGCCTCTACGGTCATTGATTCCATAAAAATGGACGCATGGAGGGCGGTGACCTGGGTTACTTTCCCTCTCTTCTTGCCAGCATGTCTCCAGGGAAGATCGCCTTGCCGTCAACTCCCAAGCTCGAGAGCCAATCAATGTCCGAGGAGCCGAGTTCGAAGGATAAAGCCATAGGGACTCGTAGACTTGTCAAGGGAGCCGTGCTGGGTGCCGCAGCATGGTTTGTGCTCACAGGCGCGCTTCGGATGCGTCCCGGTTATGTAAGCATGAATGGTGCTAAGCCAACTCTAGGCGCTGAACTTGTTCATAGGATAATATTGCTTTTGCGCCTTGGGGTTGGGGTCGGACTCCTCATCACCACGAGCATTCTTGGCCGGTCGACTGCAGTATCTGGGATGATTTTGACTTTGACGCCCCACTGAAGCTGAGGGAGGGACCGCATCCGCATCCTCATTGGCACCCCAGACCACCAATGACGCCGGATATGCCAACTCCGCCTGTGCCGCCCCATGCGCCAAATCCACCTCATCTGCCGGTCCCTCCTCGTGCTCCGGCTCCACCTGGGGCACCAGCTCCACCGCCGCCACCTCCTCCACACGAGCCCCGGATATTCAATATATCAAATTCGGCTTCAGAAATTCGCCTTGCGTCGATGGGGTTCCTAGGCCATGGTGTGGTGCGCGTCGAATCTGGTACAGAAGACGTGGATACGATTCAAGTTGAGGTTCAAGGCGCGCATGGCCGAATTTGCGCACTCAAGGACGAGGACAACGAGATTATCGGAGTCGGGCTAGTGGTGAGTTTAGACCGATGCTTACTATCATAGCTGGCTGACCAAGCTTCCATCAGGGATATATGCGCGGTCGTGGACGTCGAGGAAGAGGTCGCGACTGGTGGCCACGCTGGGGGCAATCTAAAAGCAAACGTGGAGAGCATCAGTTTGAAGAAAGCCAAGAGGAAGAATTGGTAGAGATCGCAAACGAAATCCCTTGCCCTGCGCCGCCTCATGATGATGAATTCTCTCCATCGCCTCCCGGTAACGATCTTCCGCCACCCCCTCCACCTCCTGGCCGAGAAGTCCCACCACCGCCCCATAGACCCCCGCATCCTCACCCTCCACTTCCTTGTCCACACCCGCATTACCCGCACCATGCTCATGCACCAATCGTGGTTACTCTGCGAGTCCCGTCATCCCATCTTCCAGCCCTTCGCACCCGTCTTCCGTTTTTCACCCACGAAATATCGGCTCCGTCTGCGTCCTCTTTTGCGAACCTGGATATCGCTACACGCGATGCCCATATCGGACTTGACTCCGTCGTCGTTCGCGAGGGCGGAAATGCCACCGTGCGAAG
Source organism: Ceratobasidium sp. AG-Ba (assembly GCA_016906575.1). Classification (NCBI taxonomy): domain Eukaryota; kingdom Fungi; phylum Basidiomycota; class Agaricomycetes; order Cantharellales; family Ceratobasidiaceae; genus Ceratobasidium; species Ceratobasidium sp. AG-Ba. Next base: position 3,428,790 of record CP059641.1, on the reverse strand, counting down.
CGTGAATGCGCCGATTCGAGGCGAGGTAAGGGTCCAAGGCGGGTGGGCATTTATTGAGACGAAGAACGCAGTTGTCGATGTGGAGGTCGCCATGAGCTCTGGCGACGACAAGGAAGTCGGAGTCGAGCTGAAATCGTCCAACGCGCCGATTATTGCTAGCCTCGACTTGCAAGGATCCGCCAAGGACCGGTTTACCGTGTTTTGCGCGACTTCCAACGCGTACCTCGCCCTCAATGTTACATCCCAGGCTCGCGGTTCGTTGCTGTTTTTGACTGGACAGACGAGCAATGCGCCTGCCAGTGTGCAGTTGCATCCGAACTATGAGGGTGTGTTCGAGTTGACTAGTTCGGTCGTTGCCCCTGCCGTTGTCGAGGAGAAGATCGAAGATAGAAAGGTCGAGGTCGAACGGGTAAGAGGGCGAGTCGCTGGAAGTGTTTGGTATGAGGATAGGAAACTGATACGGGAGGGAGGAGAAGTAGTAGTGAGCACTTCGAACGCGCCGAATACCTTGTTGCTGTAATGAACCATCCCGAGCTTTTCATTATGTTTTCCTTCTTTCTTGCAAAGTAACGTACTTTGCCAACATGATGTTCGTTTTTCAGTCTATGTGTCATACTCATACGCTAGAACGACTAAAATATATGGAAGTCTAGTTATCATAATAATGTTCGCTGCCATTAGAGGCAATGCAGCTTCCAACGAACCGCGTATATAGGTTGATTACGCATTCAATAGTCAATATATGCGCCTTTGCAGGCAGAAATAATCAGCCAAAGCAAATGTAATTGTACAGGTTCACCCCTGAACTTTGTTCATACCAGCCAGAATGGCGTAATTTCGACACACGCATGTCCAATCCTATGTTACACTGTGCCACAAAAACTTTGGGAGTACGTGACACTCCAGCCCGTGACTTGTAGACCAGCGACACAAGGGATATAAAAATGAGTAGAAATGTATTTTACACACGTGCATAGCGCATGCATAGCATATAAAAGTCGCCTAAACACCATGGTAGAATCCATAGAAGGAACATCAGTAGTATGGTAGCAGGATCATACTCGTTCCGCGAAGGATTTACCAGCCTGGCTAGCCATAAATGATCTGCAGGGTTTGTCCGACTTGCCCTATAGTATGTATTTCTCTGTGGATTCTACCCTAGTGTGTCGTAGACTCTAATATGCTATGAATGCGCTATGCAAGTGTGTAAAATGCATCTATGGTCATTTTTGCATTCCGTATGCCGCCCGTTCTGCAAGCCACACGCCGGAGTATCACGCAGACCCAAATCTGTTGTGGCACAGTGTAGGATAGCTAGGTGTTTACGCATCTAAGTTTTCCAGATCATTAGTCCAAAGCGCAGTGGGTGTTCCCTCTTGGACTTGAATGAGCTCCCCCTCATACTACTATCAAGCTTAAATATCTCCACTTATAACTCACAAATCACCCATAGAATGCATTCTTAAACCGATACGAGGATCTAGGTAGATCACAACCTGTACACTAAGAAGCGTTAGTGAGCCCTACTATGAATATAGACCAACCTCATCCGTGTTTTCATACTTATATTTATCTGTTAAGCTTCTACATTGTATGTGTTTTGTGTGCGCTTGAGTTTTGCTTCGTCTGGAACTGAAGCTGACAAAGGCTGTGTAAAATGATGGGCGGGCGCGCCTGGCGCTCGCTCGCTTTCTCCCACCTACCACACGCCAGCATACTCCCCTTCCCCTCACCTTCTCTCCCGCGTGAATCCGAATGACCAAATTACGCGAACCAAGTTCCATAGTCGCAACAAGTGCTATGACTGTTCCGGCACGCCGCCAGCGTACTCTTTATAATGCTACAGTTATTGTGGCAGAGTCCCTAGCAAATCTTCTTAATTTCCCCACAATAAAGGACTCCAGTCGAATCGTAAGATCTATGATCTCAGAGCTAAGGGTAAGCAACCGTTGGTACTACCCATCTGATGGTAAACATGCGCTCAGTGCGCATCTAATAGCCCGCCTTACTCCAGGCTCCGAAGGATAACTACAGGGCAGTCCAAGAGGTCATAGCTCGTATAGAACACACGGAATCACACGTCCAGAACGCCGCAAGCGTAATACATGATCTGCATGCAGGCGATGATGACATGATTGCGCCAATTGCGAATTTTTTGTGGCAACTTCAGCAAGTGAACGAGTAAGTTAGCCCGCCTGCTATGACCTGGATCTTTGTCCAATTAACGTACGCCGATTCAGTTTTTTGATTGAATCTAAAATAAAATTAGTCAAGCTACAATCGCTATCGTACAAGGCAAAGCTTGCCAATCAAGACGAGATTGTTCGACAACTATCATCTTGCGACCAGGAACTAGCCAATAGATGGAGAGCGCTCGAGGTAAGGCCAGTTTTTGTCCCGAACAGCCCGGCTTGATGACCAATGGTTTTGGACGCAGCTTAAGAGCGTCATTCTCGCGAGCTTTGTTATCTCTCAACCAGGGAGCAGAGCATGTCATTCTTCCCATATGATTAGTACGCTGGAGGAACCTGGCACTCAGGTCGGGAGACCAAAAGTAGGAATTTTGATAGATTGGACAAAGAAGTCCCATCATCAAACATTCATCACAATTAGCATCAATTTCGGAAACCAATGCTTATTTTTTTTTACTTCTCTGATCTGATTTGATGCATCATTGCCCATCACCAATCTTCTTACGCAACCGCCTGGCGCTTGCCACGCCGCCTGGTGCTCCCCTCGGATCCGCTTTGCCTTTCGCGTTCTCACTTACCCACCGTTCAAAACTCATTTCATGTCATCGTAAGGGACCCGATGCAAATGAAGTATTCAACACTAGCTCGCCTCGACTCTGACATGGCACATGTGCCCTCCCCGTCATGACGCGAGGACTCATGGGGGTCATCAGCAAATGCCTCACGAAAAATAATGTTGCCGAAGGCTACTCCTTATACAAATGTCATAGATTGCTACGTAGACCGGTTACTATTGCGGCAGCATTAATGGCAGGCCTCGACGTCTATGTGTAATCGAATCGATTGGTATGGACCATGATCAGAAGGACTTGATAAAAAATGAAATAAGAGATTTAATTAGTTTCGTGACTGGAAGACCCATCTGAGCCCATATCGCGTAACCAAAGGTGTCCAATCTTATGTTATTTACTAAGTCATAACTTATGGATAAGAAACACGTGACAATCCTGAATCAGCTTCAACCAAACAGCCATCATGTCTGGTCGGCCACAAGATGACCGGAACGCAGAGGCGACTGTATACCTGGTGCGTTCATCAAACGGAGCAGAGAAAACCTCTGCTATGATAAATATATCGTTCAAGCCCGCTCATCTTCTAGTTGCGTCTTTCCCTGGTTGTAGGGAAACTTGGATGAGCGTTGCACCGATGCTTTAGTTTGGGAGTTGATGTTGCAAGCTGGACCAGTTGGCAAGTCATTTACTACCTGCTATTGTGGAAGAAAGCTAACCGGGACGCCTCAAAAGTTAACGTACATCTGCCCAAGGACCGAATTTCGCAAGCTCACCAGGGATTCGGGTTTTGCGAGTTTTTGACAGAGGAAGATGCCGAGTACGCATGTAAAATTATGAATCAGATTAAACTCTGGGGAAAGCCTATTCGTGTCAATAAGGTGAGCGGCATGGGGTTATGATTCCAAAAATCAGTGTTGACCGAGTCGTTTGTTTACCCAGTCGTCATCGGACAAAAAACAGCTGGACGTGGGTGCGAACCTGTTCATTGGCGGATTGGACCCGAATGTAGACGAGAGGCTGCTTTACGATACGTTCAGCGCCTTTGGTGTCATGTCTACGACCGCCAAGGTTTGTCAATTGCTCTGTCTCTTGCGCTGCCGCTAACAACTCCACGTCAGGTGGCTCGGGATCCTACAACGGGCGAATCTAAAGGATATGGCTTCGTCGCATTTACAGATTTCGAGTCTGCAGACGCCGCCATCGAGTCAATGAATAACCAGTTCCTCATGAACAAACAAATTCAAGTCCAATACGCGTTCAAAAAAGACGGCAAGGGCGAGCGACATGGTACTGCGGCCGAACGACTCTTGGCTGCTCAAGCACGAAAGAACAACGCATTGCCCCCAACAGCGAGGCCGCCTCCTGCACCGGCTGGCATGGCATTTGGTGCTCGCCCGCCTATGATGCCGTTCCAAGGACCGTATCAAGGCCAATTTGCAGGTGAGTGGAAAGCAGTGAGATATTTTCTGGGCATGATCTAAGCGCTTGTGGTAGGTGTGCTCGCCGCGCCTCCTCCACCGCCTGGATTCGCGCCGCAACAGACGTTCGGGATGCCCGGGATGGTTCCGCCTCCTCCCCCTGGGTTCATGCCTGGGCCTCCCCCGATGGGTATGATGCCTCCTGGACCACCACCACCAGGCTTCCAAGGCGTGCCGATGCAAATGCCTGGGATGGGCATGCCCCCACCACCGCAGTTCGGACAAATGCCTCCCCCCATGATGTTCCCTGGAGGTATGCCCCCTCCACCGCCCGGGGCGCCGTCTCAGTACATGGGAGGGGCGTCGTAGATATCCACACCCAAAAGTCTGCTCAGTTTGTCCATGTATTTTACGCCTTCTGTTGTAGTTTCCACTGTGTGTCGAATATGACAGGAGTGTCACGTGCAGACAAAATGGGTTTATCACATCAAGAGACAGCATCGCTTTCGACCACTACACAGCATCACTGCCCACACCGCTCATTTAACATTCTCTCCGCCTCGGCCACGCTCAAACTCAGAACACCGTCGCTCCATCGACGTCTGCAACCCCCTCTTTTATACACGTGCCCTCTTGCGCGACTGGGTCGCACAAACCACCGTTGCTCGCCTAGCAACACTCTTCCCTTCTGCAATCAACCAGCTACCCAGCCATGTCCGAGTTCACCACCCCTACCAAGTCTTCGGAATCGGCTGCGGGAGGGAGCCCCAGTATCGTGTCTCGCAAAGTCGGGGCCGGGATTCAGGCGAGGCTTGCCAAACTTCAAGGCGCAACCGGCGCTCAAGTTGTCAACCGAGAAATGCCCAAGAAGTTTGCTAGCGGATACGGTGCGTAAACTGGCTCGTACAGGGCCCGGCCGAGACGATTCCTTTTTGTTAATTTATGTACACGTTGGGTTAATCCAGATGAACCATTTCGCGAACGTCTCGACGGAACGCTCCGACGCAGTCTCTCAGGAACCTGGTCCGTGAACGCACTCGAGGCTGAGAATACGTCGGCCAGTGTGAGCACGGATGGGAGCCAGACGCTTGTCGATGTTCAACCGAGCTCGTTGCCAACCGTATCGGAGGAAGCCGAATTGAAGCGCCGCAGGGATTTTACGAAGCGTTGGGAACAACAACAGGAGGCCGGTGCGTCTATCCGTAATGGTTTCGCATTGACGGGGGCTGATAGCCTGTTCAGTGGTTGAGCGACTGTTGACGCCCGAGCCGTCGAGGATCCAATCAAGTCCACAGCCGATTATTGAGGAACCCGAACCCGAGGAGCTTGAAGTCAAGATACCTGAGAGCCAACCTATCCCTATAACGCCTATCCAGGCACCTCCGCCAGAGGACTCTAAGCATGGCATCCTCACTCCTCCCATCTCTGAGCCCGAATCGACGCCCGTTCGCAAGGCCCCGACAAAGGTAAGCGACGGTTCATTTTATGTCATCCAAACCACGTCGACTGATCTCTGCCGCATTTTTCCAGCCTACCGTTCGGCCCCATACGACAGGCCCTGCTACGCGCGTTCGCACTCGACCTGTTCCTCAAGCTACATCCCCGACACCAACTATTGCGCCGAAAACGCCTACTCGGTCTCGTCCACGCGCGTCAGCGCCAACACTCGCGCCCCCTCCCGTTCCTCGCCTGCACCTCACCCCATCTCCTTCCCGAACGACCCCACGGACTCCGTCTGTGCCTCCTCGTTCCCAGACTTCCATGTCCAGCCGACGAGTTTCTGCCCCTGCCCGAACCAGGCTGAGCAGCAACATCCCGGACAAGGTCGTGCCCCCGCCCGTCCGACCACGAACGATCAGCAAAGTGTACGAGGGCCCCACCATCTCGAGTTTGGCCAAGCAAAAGCCGCTTGTGAGCTTGGGCTCGCCTTCTCGAGCGGTCTCTCGCGCCGACTTTTCGCCCGCATGATTTCTGGGTTGTTCGTTCCTATTCTGGGGTAGATCCATATTGCGCAGGCGCAGCATCGTTCGTTTCTTGATCTGGTAGTTCTCTCGAAATGGGTACCCCCTCTCATTTTTGGTCTGGGACGATTCGTAGTTGGTTTTTTTTTTGTTAAATTGTAAATGATGTATGAAGTATCTATCATAGCCAGGTTCCGTTTAGCTTTGTCCTTGCCTTCTGTGCGTGCATAGTTGTGTTGTTTCTCGGTTGCTATGATATTTTTGTCAATTGATTGCCATCCTAACTCATCCTGATACGTACCCGGGCGCCACACGGAGGTTAATTGTATGGTAGGGATGCTCACCCAGCCTCCCCAAGCCCCTATCTAGACCTGTGCAAACTGGCGCGCAGTCTAAGTTATTTCTTCGCTTTTTAACCTCACAAGTTTGGCAAGCCCCTTTGAGTGGCCTCATGAATTTAGCGAACAATTATCTTGCACACGCTGATATCAGAATTTCACGAGGACAGCGCCATCTTTATCATCACCTTACTACCGCAAGGTCACACCAGCCAGCATTTTGAGGCACAAAAATGTGTGGCACAAAACTTGTGTCATGATATCACATGTGTCACTTGAGCGCCCAATCACCAACTGCCCTGCTCTGGCCTATCTCCTCTCACAGTGCCTGGAGCGAGGCGGAGCCGAGCGACAAAGGCCAACCCACGACATCCTGTTCACGTTGAGACATTTATTTGACCGTAGCAAGGCCAGTAGCCGGTTACGGCCACTTCTATACACAATTAGATAGGACATTCGAGATAGACAGACATAGTAACACGCCGCCGTTAACATATCGGTGAACGTACACGTAGTAGTGAAAAGCGAAGAGATAGTGAAATGCACGCAGTCCATTACACCAGTATTCGTCATATTGCAACACTCCATCTCAGGACCGTTCACATAGGGGCTGTATGCCACAGCTTGCGCCACATCCTTCTGTTAAGACGTTCACGTGGTTATGAGCGTAATTTGGGAGTCTGAAATTGCGCTATAGGTTTAGCGTCGGGGGGAGCTGAATTCCTAGAGGGGAGCCCTCGGGTTCTTCGACCGCCAGCTGGGGTGTGTGTTCGATTCCGGTACAAGGCGATCATTCAGGTTCAAGACCAAGTCCAACAATAACAAAGCAGCTCGAACATAGCACGTGGTATGTGGACTTTCTTTTTGTCTCGGTCGACCTGACCCGTCGTGATTATTTCTGACAATGGGTGTCACAGATAACCACCCACAGGATATCAGCGGAGCCTCGGTGTCACGGTCTCGAACGCAGGTCTTGCAATTACTACAGGAACTTGAAGCAAGGTAAAATTCTAGTAGTTAAATGAGGTCATATCTACCTTTACTAAACTTAGACTCGGAGAGTTGGTCACAGGAGGCAAGGTTCCTAGGCGATACCTTATGCATAGCTGGTCTACACGCTGTGAGCGCCATCGGTATCTGATAGAAAGTGGTCGAGTATTGATAAGGGTAGCGAGACTGCAGGAGCAGGACAACCACTACCACACCCTCGCTGTCAACGCAGATACCTTACAACTTGATACTTGTACTTGAAGCCTAGTATCCCGCCAAGGTGCGACTTCAGGCAGAATAATTCTACCAAAAATACAACTACTTTTCAGACACCCATTATGATACCGGTTCGACAACCAACCGATGCTGTAGGCTGCAATTATAGGCTCATGGATTCATGACATATCCAATCTACCGACCGCAGGACTATTTATCCCAGCTAGTGATACGTACTGTGTTATTAGACACTTTGGGCACCACCACTTTGTGGTCTCCGTTTCGTGGCATGGGCTCCACCGGAGTGTGGGATAGATGACTTAGCTTCCTATAAAAAGATTAGTCCAAATTGCAGTTGTCGCTCCACCAAATTGTGGCGTTTCACGACCACAAAGTGGCCGTGCCCAAACTGTCTATTGAGCCTAGCGTATACCCATAGAGTGCACTCGTAGTTAAGGCCTCTAGGCAATTGATGGTAGTATTTTAAAGGTCTGGTTGCAACGAAGGCGGCCGATTAATGTTACCAGCGGCTACACATGAGGTGTGCGTGGGATCCTAGTTTTACACAGGTTCAACTACGTCGGACTCCCATTGGTCGCTGAATTCGCCGTTGGCGCTTTCAAGACGAGTGAGTATTAGTAGAGGGGCTATTGGACGGCCCAAATAATTCACGAATTGGGGGAAAGATTGACCAAAATACTCGCGCGCTATGTATTCAGTCGTATGGTGATATAAGGATCATTACATCGCAAGAACCCATACGATCTGTAATTCGTTCATTTGGTGTAATGAATTTCAGATATGAGCGTTCATACATCTACAAACACGACCTTGCCAAATCCTTTGGGCGTATCAACCTGTTCCTTGGGCCTAGAAACGAAAAACCCAATCTCGTCGATACTCGACGTTGTCACACCAGGTTCGGCGACCGATAGTCTCAAGCGCGGTGCACGAGTGATGGCACGAACGAATTGAGGAAGCGCAAGTTCCCATTCGGTCGACGTTTCGTCGAATCGGCTGTCGAGGACGACCGAGAGTTGGGCTTTGACTTGAGAAAACGTGTCTGCTGGGACGGATAGATGGACATGCGATATCCCAAGCGCGGTGTTCGTATGAGTCTCGGTATCCGCAGTAGGCACCTAAACCACCAATCCATAAAAAGACGACCCAACAAGACTAAATGTCGACTCACCCTCAACTCTCTCGGCGTCAAATCCTGACAAAAAAACGGAACACTCCCCCGACCATGCTTCCGCTCAGGAAACGTCACTCGCCACTTCAACTCTTTCCCATCCCCAGCGCGTACACGTCCGCCGACTTGACCAGGTTGATACCCGACTCCACTTCCTGCTTGTTTCTCTCTTTCGTGGATCGTTTGGTCGACGGTGTCTTCGAGGCCGAGACATGCCCAATCGATCCATCCTGGTTGTTTTTGGGCCCACCAGTGCGTGTGTCAAGGATGGTCGGGCGGGTAAGGTGAAGGTGGGTTGATGAATGCGATGAGCTCGATGTAGACGCCGTCTGCGAGCGAGACAAGTGCGTTGGATGTTAGACCGTCGGCGTGCTGGCCTCCGGGGATGACTCTAGTTTGTGACAGAATATGTGCAAGTCCGAGGTGAATGAGAGAAACAAGGATTATGACAACGACTCACTTGAACCCAAGGCTCTCCCAATGCGCGACCGCCTCGTCAAGTTTGCCAGGCGGGCTTAGGTGGATGATATGGTCAAGGACATTGGTAGCCGGAGCCATCGCAAGTGGTCGTGGTTGTTAAAGCCATGTCTTCCGTTTAGTCAGCACCGACGCTTGACTCATCTCTTCGAAAAATGTCGCCATCACCGTCGGCCATCAAACTCGCTCACACGAAAAAGATAGAATGAGAGACTAGAAATAGATTATATCGCGTAACAAAACATGTGCGTAGCAACTAGACCGTACGATACTTGACACAGACACACAAGTTCAATCAAAAAGATACCACAAATTGCAAACAACCGAAGAGGAAAAGATCGTACACGAGCGAAAAAGATACAAGGCGGGGACCGAGGCAAGGATATACAGCAGCAATACAGACCGAGGGGTTGGGCGACACGCTTACTCCTCGTCTGTGAAGACCTCTTCGCCGCGCTTGCGCCTCGCCATACGATCCTTCTTGGCCTTGCGCGCCTCGTTCGAGGTCAGCTTCTTCTTGGTCTTGGCCTTGTCGACCTTGTTGCCCATCGCGTCGTATTGGTCCTCCTCCTCGCCATCCTTCTTGTCGATGCGGGGACCCGAGCCCTGACCCTCAACCCAGTTGTGGCCCGAAGCCTCGAGGCGACCGTCACGCATGGCCCAGACCTCCTTGCAGAGGGACTCGGAGAAGTCACGGTTGTGCGTGATGACGAGCACACCACCCTCGAAGACCTTGAGGGCCTCGATGAGCGCAGCGAGCGATTCGCGATCGAGGTAGTTGGTCGGCTCGTCGAGGCAGATGACGTGAGGACGACGCCAGGTCGCGGCACCGAGCACGATCTTGACCTTTTGACCACCGGAGAGACCGCGCATGGTGTTGTGAGAAACAAACTCGGGCTCGAGACCAAAGTCGGCAAAGTGCTTCTCGATCTCGCGGCGGACGAGAGGGCGGAGGAGACCAAGGCGCTGAGCCTCGCGAGTGTCGAGCTCGAGGACTTTCTGTAAACGAAACATGTAATCAGTACCGATTCGAGAAAAATGAATGATATAAACGAACCTTCTCAAAGCCGCGCTTGATGAGCTCATCACGAGGAAGCCAGACGTTCTCAGTCGAGGACATGTTCTTGAACGAGACCTCGTACTCGTAGCTCTGCTTGAGCTTCTTGCGAGCGACAATCTCCTCGATGATGCGCTTCTGACCCTCGACGAGGACAATGCTGCCGTCCTTCATCTTTTGCTCCTCCTCGGCAGAGATCTGTCGGTTGGCCTTGCTCATCTCCTCAAGATCCTCACCAGTCTGGTAACGCCAGAGCATGTACTCGAGAGGAGTCTTGTCGAGGTGGTGGTCGATGTGGTGGAAGGCGTGCTGGGCGACATAGCCGATAACCAAGTTGGGGTGCTTCCAGACCTCACCACCCTTGTTGGGCTCCATGTCGCCGATGAGCAACTTGACGAGGGTAGACTTGCCGGAACCGTTGGGACCGAGGACGGCGACACGAGACGAGAGCGAGACTTGAAGGGTAATGTCGTAGAGCTGCTGCACCTGCTGGGTCGGGTACTGGAAGCCGACCTTGCGCATCTTGAGGAGCGACTTCTCCTTGGTCTTGACACCCTCGAGCAGAGGTGGATCCGGGAGCTTGAACTTGTAGTCCTCGGCAGCCTCGAGCGTGTAGTAGGACTTGGCCTCGGGGACGGCCTTGATGAATGCCTCGAGGTTGCCGCGGTAGCGCTTGATCTTGAAGCGGTTGAGATGGAGGACATCGGTGATCGTGTTGTTCAAGAAGCCAGAGTCGTGCGATACAATGACTAATCGATCAAACGTTAGTAAAAAGTCAAATCAAAATAAGAATGATGACGTACTGGAAGTGCATGTAGTAAGCGAAGTAAGATAGTTCTCAAGCCAGGCAACGTTGACAACGTCCAAGTGGTTGGTCGGCTCATCGAGCAAGAGGATATCGGCCTTGAAGAGCATGGCGCGAGCGAGGGCGAGCTTCATCTTCCAGCCACCAGAGAGCGAGCCGATGGCGTGGCCTTGGCGCTCCTCGTTGAAGCCGAGCGACTCGAGGGTCTTGATGACCTCCTCCTTGTCGGCGAGGACACGCTTGTCGGTCAAGATAAACTGGACGACCGAAGTATCGGCCTCGGAGCCGTCAATGTCGTGCTCGACGTAGAAGGTGCGGACCTCTTCGGGCGATGGGAAGCCCTCGACTTGACCGTTGGTGATGGCGCGCATGAGGGTCGACTTGCCGGTACCGTTGCGACCGCAGAGACCGTAGCGGTGGCCGCGCTTGAGACGGAGCGTCGCAGTGTTGAGCAGGATCTTGGCACCATAGGCGAGCGAGAACTGGCAGTTGCACAGGTCCTCGCCTTCCTCCTCGTCTTCATTGGCATTGTCGTCGCCGTCAGCCTCGTTGGCAGAGCGGAGCAAGAGCTCGCGGGCAATCGAAGCAGGCTCGGGCGAAGAGGCGGCGAGCTCCAAGTACGGAACGAGAGCGCCCTCCCAGGCGGGGACCTCAAAGTTGCGAGCGGCCAAGAGGTTGCAGATGAGGCGGGCGGCGTACTGGACGGCGGGGTGGGTAGCCTCGACGTTAGCACCAGCCTTCTTGTAAGCAACGGCGATCGACGCAGCGACGGCGGTCGGATCGGCGGCCTTGACGGGCGGGAGGTTCGAACCATCCTCGGACTCGGGGATCTTGCCAACTTGGCGGACGGTGGCAATCGCCTTTTGAACGACGCCACGAGCTTCGGGATCGGCGACCTGCTCCGAGATCTTGATGAGGCCGGGGAGGAGCTTGGGGATGAAGGGCCGGACGGTGAACTCGTTGTCGACGAGCTTGGACATGTTGTCAATGATAACAGCGACCTTGCGCTTGGTGGCAGTCAACCGCTCGGTGAGACCACGAGACAGGAGCGGGACCATGAGCGAGAGGGTGGGGGCATCTACTTCAGAAACGAATGTCGTGGCCGAGAGGAGCTGGATAGTCTTGGGGACCTCCTCGACCGGGTTGATTAGAGCATTAATTAACGCGGGAATAAACTTCTCGATATCCTTGTTCGACACTAGAGCGGTGGCCTTGGTGAGCGACTCGCGGGCGGCCTTCTTGACGTCGGCCTTGGTGTCCCAGATCGCCTCGGCGAGGACGGGGATAATATCAGGAGAGAGCTTGGCCATCTGGTCGGGCGCGGACACAATGAGCTGGTTCAAGACGGCAATCGAGCCGGTCTTGACCTGCCACTTGCCGGCCGTCTTGATCTGGTGCAAGAGCGCCGGGAGGATGAGCGCAGCCGCCCACGGGTTCATGACTTGCACGAGCTCGCGGACAGCATCGAGCGCCGCAGTCCGGACAGCGGGCATCTTGTCGGCAAACGTCTCGAGGAGCGCACGGAAGACGCCAGACTCGGCCGAGTCGACGACAAACGGCTCGAGATGCTTGCCGGCACCCTTTTCGCAGAGGACCGAGATGGCCGCGCAGGCGCCCTCGCGGGCGGCAGGCGACTTTTTGTCGTTGAGGGCGGCAACGACGGCGGGGACAAAGCCGACGCCGGCGAGGACAGAGGGACCATCGGCCTTGACCTGGGCGGCGAGAGACGAGGCGGCCTCCTCGCGGGCGGCCTTGGCGGCGCCAAAGAGAGCGGCGGTGTCAAATTGAGCACCGGTGGCGGCGGCCTTGATGGCGGCGGGCGAGGGGGCAGCAGCAGGAGAGGGGGCGAGCGCAGCAGGAGCCATTGGAGCAGACTGTGCCATCGGTAGGTGGTGGGCGAGCGTAGATATAGACAGAGAAGAAAATTTTCAGTCAGTTATATGAGACAGGGAGAGTGCGGGGGATGCGGGGGAAGATCAGCCGGAGCGCTGTCTGGGGCGTTTTTGGGTAAAATTTGGAGATAAGACGTACCGTAGTAGTAGTCTAAATAAAATCTAAGGGCAGAAACCAAGGGGTGTCGCAACAAGAACTCGAGTAGTCTATGTTCTATGGGCGGGTGGCTTGGAGCCTCTATAGAGGGAGTGGTGGTTGTGAGGAGAGTACGAGCGCACCCACCCAGTCTTTATCCCCCCTGTTCTCAAGGGCCGGTCGCCGCCCCAAGAAAAAAATTCACCAAGAAGGAAAGCTGGGTTGCGCCTGCACCATCCGGAAACGCCCCGATCCGACGCATGTATCCCCCGATCCAAATCCTCGCATATACCTTACTTCTGAAGCCAAGTTTGCTCCCCCTATGGGCTCTCCTTTGCGCCCACCGTTGCCCGCTTGTCCTACCGCTCTAGCTCGCTCTGCACGTCTCACCACACCTCGCCGAGTGTGCACGGCTCGCCCAATCGCACCACATGCATTCCGGGTATTACGTCCAAGGCGCATATAGCTCCTCCAAATACGGCAATCCAAACCGCGCCGCGAAATTCATGCACCGCATAGCGCATCCTTCGAGGTTTGACAACCGGCTGTAACACTGCCAGCTGGCATCGTGCCTGCCACCTGGACTGAAAACCAAGCGACGGGGCCTCACAACGCCGTGCTGCTAGCGCGCATTCGGCCACGATCTCCCTCACGAGTGGACGGATGCGTGTGGCAACGGCATATTTCGTGCAACAAAGACTTGTCCATGTAACAATACAAAACCAAAAAAAACAACACCGCAATAAGCTCGGGAGTAAAACAATAAAGAATGAGATCTACGCCACGAATGAAACCGAGAAAAAATTAAACACGCGTTTCAAGAAAAAAAAACGCCCCAGGTATCGGTCCCCCGTCCCCCTAACCAAGCTCTCACCGCACCTCTCGCAGCCGCCAGTACACCATCCCCACACACCCCGCGCCCAACCCCGCGATCCACGCGAACAACACAAGCACGTCCCTGCCAAAATTAAAACGTCAGCGCCGCCCCCGCCATCAATCCCGATTTCCTCGTCCATCACCACCCCAAGGGTCGAGAGCTGTCAGCGCCGCCCCCGCCATCCCGTCGATCCCCCGGAATAAAGGAGAGAGCTCCAAAACGGGGTGACACACGATCCGCGCTAGGCGGCATGCTATCTCCGCTCGGTCCGGCGCTCGTTCACCCGAACGACCCGCTATGAGCGTCTCAATCCCCTCGGAAAAACCGAGAAAACTTTGACCGCTCAAGAACCGGTGGAAAATGTGTGGGCCACTGACAAAGCGTGCGCTCCACCACCGGCTAGCAGCTCCCGGTTCCGGAGAACACAAGGACGAGAGAAAAAATAATGAATCAAGTCTCGGCTCACCTATAGTAATGATTCGCTCCAAACCCAAACAACAGCTCCATAATCAGCGCAGCCGAGACATTCACAGGCACACCCTCCAGCGTATCCTGAATCATCAACCCGCTGCCGACTTCGTTTACCGCAAGCGCCTCGAGGCAGTACTTGAGAATGCTGAAATATTGGAGCCACCGGAGCACAGGCGGGATTTGCGACAGATTGACGACTATTCATAGAGTCGCTTAAAACGATGTCCCTATGACTAGAATAGATAAAGAGACACTTACAAAACCCAGCGTACGTCATCGTGAACAAATTGAACAGCGCGCTCAAGAGGATCGCCACACCCCCATTTCGGAAAACGCACGCCAATAAAAAGTTCTGCAAACAAACCGCGTCAGCCTCAACCCAATGCACCCAATCTCAGCATCACAGCCTCTCTCCCCCTGTCAATCCAGCCCCTGATCAAACGTTCCTTATCTCTCTCCCACGCCGACCCAAGATAGGAGCCGGCGTCATAAAAAAAAGGGCCCGGTAGGAGCTCAGTGCCCGGTCGCTCGCACAGCACGATAGAGGCGTGGAACCCGATTCGGCCCGAGCCACGGCCGCCATCGAGCACATCATCGGAGGGCGAAATGCCAGAGAGCCCATCATCGGGGTCTATATCCATCGAAGTGCGACAATCCCGCCCGTCGAACATCACTCTGTCCATCATGACACGGCAATCCCCCGGGCGCCGAGATTGAGTGATCCCGCCGGGCGTCATCCGACACAGCAACCAGCTCATCTCTCCGTATATAGAGAGATGCAATACTCACAAACAATGTCATGGCCAGTGCGAACAGCATAAGGACCAACAGCGCCTTGAAGAACCGAGCAGCGTCAGGCGAAAGACCAACCATCCAGTATGTTCTATCCGAATCGACCATTAGCCTGCCGTTTCTCCATCATAGCGTTGAGGACTCACATCGTGGCCATCACGATGGTAGGCACTATTCTCAACGGCACAACGTCGAACAGCACCCTCGAGGCAAGCCATGCAGCAGGAGAATAGTACCCGCCCGCTCGTTCACGTGTAAAGAGTCCACGGACCTCGACCAAGTTGTATAGGGCAGAAAGGGAAGAGAACGCGAGGAGGGAACCCTATATGCAATGGTTTTAGTTGGGTGAAATGGCAGGAAGGAGTAGGACTAACGAGGAAGAACAACGACCCAACTCGGTTCTGGAACCCAGATATTGTAGTCTTGACATGGAAATACAATCCGCCAGTAAAGAGCCCAAGCACACATGCCACAGCTAGATGCATAAAGAACAACGTCTTGTCCCTAAAATCCAATCCATCAGGCCGTCGTACCAAATGTGAAAACGATTAGAACGCACCGCTTGAGATTCTTCCACTCGCGTCCACACAAAACCTCGACCTGGGTCAGGAAAGTAGCAGCATACTGGGTCCTGGTCCTGATATTCCTGCCAATCGACACGCCGCTACCGCTTCCGCTCCCTTCGGCGCTGTCACTCTTTCGCCCACTGCGCATCCGGATTTCGTTTTCAGCCTCGCTTGCAATGCCCATGCTCTTTCGTGGGGTTCCCTCGCTCCTTCGGGGACTGGCACTCTTCCGAGGAACGCGCTCGTCACTAGCGACTTCAAGCAAGAAATCTGCAACGTTGTAGCCTTCTTCCATCCCTCCTCCGAGTGCGCGAACCGGAGCAGTTCCACCTGGTCCGAAATAAACTTGCTGACCACGAGCGAGGAGTAGGACCGAATCGAATTGGTGGTACAGACGTGAGCTGGGCAAATGCTCGTCAGACATAGGGGTCGGAAGAGGAGAGGAAAATGTACCTAGGCTGATGGATACTGGCGATAACCGCAACAGGATTCTCCTCATCCTTTGCGAGATCCCTCAAAACCTGTGCGACCTTGCCGGCAGAAACCGAGTCCAATCCACTCGTCTATAGAAACATTAGTCTCTGCTTTCCTTGGAAGAACAACCGCAACTCACCGGTTCATCCAAGACCAAAACCTCAACGCCAGCGACAATCTCCAGCGCAATACTAACCCTGCGCCGTTCACCTCCACTGAGTCCTCGGTGACGTCCATCCCCGCCAATACGCGAGTTCGCAACACCCTGAAGTCCGAGTTGCCTAATCACAGTCTCCACACGCGCACGTTTAGTCGAGTCGGGTGTGTGTTCAGGCATACGCAGACGTGCGGCGAACAAGAGGGATTCGTATACCGTTAGAGTCGCAGGTAGGACGTCCGTCTATGCACCCAAGTCCAAGTTAATGCATGCTCAAAGGAAGAAGGAAGTGAACAAACCTGGTCAACAAACCCAACTCGGACTCGTCCCTCGCTCCCTGAACTACCCTCGATGAAAAATCCGAAATCTCCACGAACCCGTCCGTCCATAGCAGCAGCTCGTCCAGCAAGAATGCTGATCAACGTCGTCTTGCCCGCTCCACTCGGTCCAAGAATAGCAAGCATCTCGCCAGGCCGAACCTGCCCCGAAAGCCCAGACAAAATATGTTTCGATTTAGGCGTGTATGTATCCGCGGGCAGGACTGGCAAAGGTTTTTCGCCATGTTCGACATCCCGGAGCTCAATGACAGATGTCGAGCCAAGTTCGGTTCTGCTGGGTGTCCGACGACGGAGGAGAGATAGACCAGTCGACGGATGAACAGCGTATCCAATATCCCTCCATTCGACTCCCACTCGACGTCCTCCCACTCGTTCTCCGTACATTCCTCCCTTTCTCGCGCGACCCTGGGTAACGCATCCCCATGCGACCAGCAAGCCGACAAGGAGACCCGCAACCCCGACAACAACAAGGCCGGCAATCACGCCTCCACTCAATTGACTCCCTGAATTCTCGGCTTGAGGTGTGATACCCATGGCCGAATCGATGACCGATTGACGGACACATTCCCCAAACATGCAGTTGGATAGACCCAGGCCGTTGGAGCCAAAGAGGGCTTGGAGAAGGTTTTGTTTAAACGAGCACGAGGCGGACGAAGTCGTACACGAGACGGTCAGAGTACCAGAGAGTGAATTGAGAGTTGGAGCCAGGTTCATGTTCTACGAATCAAATAAAATGAATTAGAGGCAAGGGGAAACGAGAGAAGAAGCGTACGGGGTTAGCCCCGCAAAACGCCGTGCCATCTCGGCACTGGCACTTGAGAGACGAGCAGACCCATTCGGTGGTATCATTTCCAACGTTCTGCTTGCAGTCGGTTGCAGAACAATAAAACTGTTCAACCCCATCATATATAAGTTGGGCCAATGCCGAGCCGGCCGAGCCAAAGGACGTGAGGTTGGGGGAAGGCGTGAGCGTAGGATCGAGTGTGCGCAGAATGTTCAGATTAGCCTGGAGAGGAAAGATGGCTTGGAGCGTGGGGTTCTGCGAAAGATTTGAATAAGTGAGAGCGCAGGCTGAGAGGATAGGGGCGTACGATGACGGCACAGCTCATTTCCTGGGCTGCATAGACTCTGGACTGGGTATTACACGTCAAAGTTTGGTTACCCAGCTCGCCTGCGCCCAAGAGAGATGAGGAAGACCCGCTATTGGAGCTTCTAGCGGCAGCAAACGCGCTTTGGCACACGCCCGCAGACTGACAGACTGAACCCATCTCAGCCTCGTCCAAAATCACGGAAATTCGAGGAAAAAACACATACCATTGCACCCAGATCCTCCCCACCCGCTCTCGCATGCACACCCAGAGAGACTCATGCCGCCCGTCGACGAGTTTTGGCTAACCGATCGCTGAGCGCCATTGAAGATGTTCCCCCCACAGGCCGGTACATCGCACGACGATCCTCCAAACCCAGGCGGACAGAGACAGTTGGATCCATCGGAGACTCCAAAGTTGGAGCACGTCGACTGCTGGGCCACGACAAGCGACGCGGCGACGAGGCCGAACAACACCAACATCTGGCCGGTCGTGGTCGAGTTGTGGTTAGTTCATCAGCCAAGGGTCCATAATATTTGATGTCCAGCCTCAGGTTCGGCGCTCCATTCCTTGCTTCCTGCCACCACAACTCTGCACTCATGTCAGTCGTCGCCAAATCCGCTCCCAGAGATACGTCGATCGATTCGGCATCGTGCCCGATGCCTGCCAAAAACCCTCTCAATCCTCAGGGGCTCAAGCCGTATGTCCGTGCAATCTATTCTGAGATGTCTAGACTAAACTATACTCGACAGATGCTGCGCCTGCCCAGAAACCAAATCTGCCAGAGACGACTGTTTCTTGCGATACGACCCCGAGGACGCACCAGGCAAGTGCGCCGATGTGTTGGCAAAGCACGTCGCTTGCATGCGGAGCTATGGCTTCAACGTCTAATCGAGATCGGGATTGAGTCGGAACCTTGCTTTGGACTGGTAGAGCCTAGACCATATTGTGTAACTTATCTCGCAGTTCACGCTCCTGTATCCATAATTCGTTGCACAATCACCTCTCATTGAACCACTTCTCGCGTGTCCTGATCAGATTTTTTTTAGCTCGCCTGCGAACATCGCTTCCTTTTTCGGATCACGCATTCACGAGTCTTGGTATACAATTACAGCCGGCCAAACATTCCCGATCTGCCTTTTATGTGAGCTGCATTCGTTCATCCGCCTTCTCGCCACTCACCTCTATTCCCGCAGATCATATCGTCGAATTCCTCGACCGGTCCCTTTTCATATCCACATTCAACTGCCTAAACCTCTCCTCAAGAACCTCGAATTCTCGTTTCCTCTCTTGCGCACTCTCGATGGCTTTTCGCCGTCGTTCCAAAAGCTGCACGAGATAAGACCTATGAGTCTATCCTGGGGACTCGGTTCAAACGCACGGCTTCCTCCAGTCTCGCCATCGCCTGTTCCGCACTTTCCATTTCTTTTTGTGGCTTTTTCTTGGGCATCAAGATCAAAGGTAGGTCAGAGGATGAATGAAGAGTGCCTCGAGGCAGGACCACGGGCTTGATAGATGCGTGCACTAGGCGCTTGGATCAACTTGTGGCCTGCTTCGAAATCCAATCGCTCTTAGCCTTATCCTTGCCAGTTCCTTCTTTACGAAACCGTCCACTTCAGAAGGTGCTCGCTTCCTGGACCTAGACTCGCGATGAAGGAGTGTTGAGACTGGGTCAGCTCCAGTCCTCCATTATTGGCCATCTCTTCCCATGCGGGAATCCTTACGAATACTCGGCAAGATTGCGATACAGGACCTGGAACAAATCTCGGGACCATTTTACTCTTCGTAGTATTGTTTTATTCATTTTACCCAAATACCGTTTATTTGGGCCCTCAAACATAATAGCCTAATAACAACAAAAGTATGTTCAGCACAACTTCAACGAGTGTAGGCTGGGTACTCATGTGAGATACACATTTATAAGAAATGATATATGCTGAACACATACTTGATTCTTTTACGGCACGCTGTCTATGATGAAAGTAAATTCGCGCGTTCCTATTTACATGGCTGCTTTTGAGAAACGTGGTAACCAAGCCAATGTGAATCTCTCAATATGATGTTACCATTAACTAGTTTAAGGTATTCGTACAAACCTGTCTGATTAGTAAATAGCAGCACGTGCCGGATTTATGCGGCTTTTGTTCTTGGCCACCATCACGATGTCGCAGCAGCCAGATGAGGATCAATCGAGTTTTCGTCATCGCATACAAGGTATGCACTGTTCCAAGGTCCCGCGGTTCGATTTATGTCCGACAGTGTATGCCGTTGGTGAGGCATCAAGCTACAGCCCCCGGTGTCCAAATACGACATCGGCATCGAGATACAGGTAGACGGGGTCGGAATACGCAAGCTAACACGGATTGAAAAAGGACGAGCACTAGAATGGAATAATCTATACGTCGCTTGGTGGGTTATCCAGTCGAACCCGAATATCTCGAGCATCACAGAGTACAATGACAAATTGTGTTTCAAAGTGATGTGAACAAGGGCTCCTCTATCACTTTACGAGTGAAAGAGGTACGTCCGATCACTAAAGATCGAGTCGGCTACGCCAAGTATCAAGTGGCCCGATCAGGAACCTCGGATTCTGCGTTGATAGGTACTTCAAAATTAATAGTATGAGTTAATTATCGGCTCAGCCAAGAATCAGAAACTGATTGTAGAGACGGAGATGAGCGTATGTTTGTGGTATACATACAGATTATGGGTGATGGGTCGGTGAGTTTTGATTTCAGGTACCCGAAAATGTTTACAGATATTGCGTCAGATTGAGCGAGCGTACTCTGAGGCGCTAGAGCATGCAATGGTGCTCCGAGAGCAGCGAGGCTCGGGGAGAAAAGCCGGAAAGATAGGAGAGGTGTTTGAAAGAACATCGGCGCTCGGTAACATGATGATTGAGGTATGTTGACACCATTGGTCTTTACTGAAACAGTCTATTTGACGATAGATTAAAGCAATTGGATCCTACAGGTGGAGCCAAGGCCGCAATATGGGTATGCGTCAAGGCCTGGGAAGTACGTTGTGACTTGTTTGCTCCGGAACGTCGCCCTTACTGTCTGTCTCGATGGGCCCCGTAGCATCTCGAATCACAGGAGAGGCAGCATGAAGTCCCTGACGATCTCTTGGAGAACCTAATCAGAATAATACCAACAATAGAGTCAATCAAGGACGTTGCTGATGCGAATGTCAGGGAGACGGTGAAGGAGATTATGAAGCTCATCGAGGATACGTTGGGATTTGTGCTCAGTGGCCGGCCTCGCAGTCGTTCAGGTGCGTCTGAAACAGTTTGGATATATATACGACCTTATATCTGTACTACTTCGCTCAGAGCGGGCATTGCAAAATGTGTTTGGTTCGACAGGACAAGAGGAGTCGGATGCATTGGTGCAACGATCGGAGCGGTTGAGGAGGGAGTTTGACCAGAGAGTCACCGCCCAAGTTCTTCGCGAGGGCGAAATACATAGTGAGGCTAACTGCGAGCAGTTTCACAAGACGTACACGCACTAATTATGACTCAGGACGGCGAGAGAAGCTCAAGGAGCTCAGGCCAGTCGAGCTCGCAGGCTACGACCCCTCTCGACAGTGCCTCGACGGAACTCGCGTTGGCATCATAGATACTCTCACAGCCTGGACTCAGAGCGAGAATCGGTCAACGAGACTCGCATGGGTACACGGCCTGGCTGGGCTCGGTAAAAGCTCAATAATGACGTCGGTCTGCAAACGTCTTGATGATCAGGGTGTGCTTGCATGCAGCTTCTTCTGCAAGCGTGACACTCCTGACCTACGCGATCCTCGCCGGGTATTAACTACAATAGTCTGCGAGCTTGCCCAGCGCTGGGAGGCATATGCTACAGCGGTAGTCGAGGTGATCAGCAAGAACGTGGGGCTACATTCGAAGCATATCCGGCCGCTGTACGATACATTAGTAACTGAACCATGGAAAGCGATCTCGCACGCGGAGCAGCCGAAGCACGCGCTGACTGTCATCGTGGATGCCCTTGACGAATGTGGAGATGCTGTTACACGACGACAACTACTCGCATGCCTGCGCGACATATCACAGATTGCACCTTTTCTGAGGGTCATCGTCACAAGTCGACCAGATGAGGATATCAGAGCTTACTTTCAGGACGTAACCTCAGACTGGCATGCAGAGTTCAACCTCATGCAGTATGATGCAACTGCCGATATTCGACTGTTTGTCCAACAGCAAATTAGCCCTCTCGTCTCGGTCAAAGGATGGCCCGCTGACGCGGTCGAGATACTAACCGCTCGTGCGAGTGGACTATTCATATGGGCGGGAACGGCATGCGCATACATCCTCCAAGGACTCGACAAACTGAAGAGACTAAGGCTGGCAACCAGCGGTAGCCGTTTGGATGCTATCGACAGCCTGTATGAGACCATCTTGACCGCAGAGATCATTGGCGACGAGGAGGATATGAATGACATGCGACGGTGTCTGGGCGCCATTGTTGTCACATCCATGCGAAGTGCCCTATCCGTCGTAGACCTTGCAGCTCTGATGGGTGAGCACGCGTCCGAGGAGCTGCTACAGGGTGTTGTGGACAGACTTGCTGCTGTATTATACACTGACGATAAGCTCGGTGGGGCGATCCGGATTTCACACCCGTCTTTTACGGACTATATCATCAACCCTGGACGCTCCAGAAATCTGTGCGTTGAACTTCCAGAACATAGCTCTATTATCACCACCCGTTGCTTGAGAGTGATGGCATCTGAGCTCAAATTCAATATATGCGGGTTAGAGACCTCTGGTCTGCTGAACCGAGATGTTCCCAACCTAGACACGCGAGTGGGAAGCGCAATCGGCCCTCACCTAAGCTACGCATGTGTTTATTGGATGAGCCACCTTACTGAAATACCCACCGGTGCTACTCTTGGGTCAACATTGCGAAACCTTCTGTCCGGGCCACAGCTGCTGTACTGGATCGAGGCGTTAAGTCTACTTGGTGAGCTCGGCGCTGCACCAACCGGTTTGCTGGGTACCATAGAATGGTGCAAAAATGTGAGCGAGCCATAGTTTGACCGATAGTGCGGTGATTAAGAGATTTTCACAGAACGGCTTACAAGACTGTAGCAAATTGGCACATGACGTGTATCGCTTCGTGCTTACCTTCTACGATGCAATCTTCGCCAGCACTCCTCACCTATATATATCTGCCCTCGCGCTTGCCCCCACCGACTCATACATATCGCAGCACGTGCGCGAGCTTTTTCCGAATCTATTCAGGGTCATACAGGGAGGGGACAAAGATTGGCCGACATGCGTTAGGAGCATATCCGCACCAAGTGGGGTGCGATCGGTAGCAGTTTCGCCCAACGGCAAGTGGATCGTGTCTGGATCAGAAGATGGAAAGGTATGCACATGGGACGTGCACACTGGCGAAGCAACCCGTGCACCACTTCAAGGTCACTCGCTATGTGTTAAATCTGTTGCTATCTCACCAGACGGCAGGCGAATTGTTTCTGGCTCCGAAGATCGTGCGCTCCTTGTATGGGACGTGGGGACGGGAGAGGTACTGCTAGGGCCGTTGAAAGGGCACTCCGACGTCGTAGAAAGCGTTGCATATTCCCCTGACAGCCGATTGATTGCCTCGGGTTCACGTGATGGGACTGGCCGAATCTGGGACGCCGACACAGGCGGGGTCGTTGGCAAACCTCTCCTGGGTCACGTTGACCATGTACACTCTGTATCTTTCGCTCCTGACAGTTCTCAACTTGCCACTGGCTCCGGAGACGGCAATGTTGGACTGTGGAAGATAGGATCTGGCAAAACAAAGCTTTTATTTTTCATGGTACACCAAAGCCGTGTACGGGCTGTTGATTTCTCTCCCAGTGGCCAACGAGTTGTGGTAGGATACGAAGATGGATCGGTGCGAATATGGTGCACCAAGACAGAGAAGGAAGTAATAGAACCTATGACTGAGCCAGGCTTACCGTGGATCTTATCTGTCGCTTTCTCGCCTTGCGGTCGTTACGTCGTCTCGTGTTCTTTGGATGACACAATATTGGTTCGGAATGCAGAGAATGGGGCAGTCGTACTTGGACCTCTCAGGGGTCATACAGACCGGATCCACTCGGTTTCATTCTCTCCAAACGGCGATTTTATCATTTCTGGCTCTAAGGACAGAGCTGTTCGCGTATGGGAAAGCATACATTTGGACGCGGCTTCAGTTGACGTCGAGCAAGCCCCTCACTCAATTGTCGGTTCATTGCTCCCCTTCAACTATGTACCACCTACTGTGCTATCCTCGGATGGCCAGCGGATTGTGGCAGGACTCCAAAAATCAAGTGTATATATATGGGATACTGAGGCTGCACGGGTAGTGCTGGGGCCGCTCGAATGCCGTTCCGGTTCAATATGTTCTATTGCCCTCTCTCCCGATAATACAATCGTTGCCTGTGGTTGTACGGATGGAACGATCCACATGTGGGATGCGGAATCTGGAAAGTCCTTACGAGAGCCTCTGCAAACTGACTGCAGCTCCAGCATTACGTTCTCCCATGATGGTCAAAAGATGGCAACTTCTAGGGCTGGAAAATTACGCATATGGAGCTCGACAACTGGTACAACGACCACTAGCCCGTTAATAAATCTTGAGAAAAGAATCAACGCCGTTACTTTTTTACAAGATGGTCGCCAGGTAGCTGTGGCGTCCACCGGCTTTGTCATATCTAGGTGTGATATAGAGACGGGAGAGACGAACTCTCTTAGTCTTCAGAAGAACCTAGTCCCAGGACCTGTTTGGTGTACTGCCATTTCCTCAGATGGACGTCAAGTTGCCTGCGGCTTCCGAAACGGCACAATTCTCGTGTGGAATGCGGAAACAGGAGAGATGGCATTTGACCCTTTAACTGGACACTCGGATTGTGTGCTCTCAGTTGCGTTTTCGCTCAACAACAAATGTCTCGTTTCAGCTTCAATCGATTGTTCAATACGTATATGGAATACTGAAACCGGCAGCGCGGTACCAAACCCTCTGCTAGGCCACAGACACCCGGTGAAGCGCATTTCGATATCATCAGACAGCCGCCGCATCGTCTCGGTCTCCAGCGGCACTATATGCGCTTGGGATATTGAGTCCTTTATGACCTCCACCACTTCCACAGTCTTTCTACCAGGTGGGTCTAGTTAGCACTTGATTAAGCTATATAATAGTAACAATAGGGTACCATAGACACTCCTATCCCAATGCTACCGCCCTCAGAGGACGATGAACAATTGGTGTTAGGCGCCCAGCTTGCTCGTCACTCAACTCCCGATTCACATGGGTGGGTGAAGACATCTGAGGGTCATCTGCTGCTGTGGCTTCCGCATGAGATGCGGGAGGTGGACGACTCGCTGATATCCATATCGTCCGACGGCGTGCGAAGACGTACGATCATTGATTTCGGAGATTTCGTTCATGGAGAGTTGTGGACGTCGATCACTGGTGCTGAGTCGGGGTCTGAAACAAGTTCCGAGTGATCTGGGTGTCGTGGTTTGCTGTACTTTATCACACGGAACTAGCATTGGTGGACAATTTTCTTATCGTAGCTGAAGTAAGGTAACTACATGCGTGTATATGTGCAAATAAGATGCCGCACGCGGCTCATAGAACGTATTCTCCGGTCAACCGACCATGTAAGATGTAGGTTAACCTGCAGGTATGACCCATGAACCCTTGAGATATACGATATCTATGATAGTTTTCACGTTTGAGTCAAATTAAGTGCTTTCCTTAACCGCACAACCTTCGGTAGACAAATAGTCTGACGCAGCTTGTGTAATCCGTTCTTATACCGAGTCCCCGAAGCCGTCTCCTCAGACCATTCTTGCTCGACCTAGTGCACTTCAAATTCGGGTACCATTTATGTAAATAAGATCGCGATCGCCTGCAAGTCTGACATCGTGTTCTCGCCCTTCAACCACCACACTTTGTGAAACTCGTCTTTGTAATATAAGAGTATATGGATTCTTTCTACGTAGCACGAAAGACAAACATGCTACTCAAACCAACTAAATACAGAACACCGAAAGCCCTACAGCTACTACCGCTTAGAGAACTTGAACGCCTTGGAGGCGATCAGAGTCACAATGGTGTTGAATACAGTGAACGCGATCATGATGCCAAGGTCACGCCAGCGCGTATCGAACGAGATATTGAGCGACTTGTAAAAGTCATCACCATACGAGTAGGGGCAGTATCGGCCTGTGATTTATAAAAATTAGCGGCAAATCAGCGTGCAGAAATAATTAAACTTACAGTCCGAGGTTGCGCTTGGGTTATCGAGATAGCCGACGGTTGCATTCACAAAGTCACCTGCCCACTGGACACAGGTCTGACCCGAAGGTGGTTGGAAGACCGAAAACTCGAGCGGGGTGCAGGTGATCTTGAGGCCGTGAAGCTCGGTAGAGACGAGACCCGAGATGAGACGAGTGAAAGGATCGAGCTCGTAGAGCCAGACACGCCAGAACTTGGGAATCGCATCCTTGGCGATGGTAACACCGCAGAACAGAGAGAACTAGGATCGACTGTCAATAGGGCTGCTCGAGTTTCATATAAGCAGAGTACTCACTGTCACGAGAATGAACGGGTTGAGCAGCGATGCAATAAACACGCTAGGTGTCAAAGCGGCGACCATTTGACCCAGAGTAACGGAAAAGATCTCAGTCACTAGAATCATGAAGAAGTGGTATCCTGCACGATCCGAGGCAGTCTGGAAGCCGGCCGGGAAATAAAACAGCAAGAAATAGGTGACCGCACATAAAACACTAAAGTATATCAAGTTAGCCACGGGTAGCCATCGGAAACAAAACACAACTCACGAGTAGGGCATTTCGGCCATTAACTGTCCGAGAGCAAATACAATCTGAGAGTACATGCGCGACGAGGACTCGCGGATGAAGATCATACGGGCCATAATGAACATGGGTTCGACTTGGGAGATGATGATAGCGGGCATGACTGTTGCAATGAAGATAGCAAACACGCGATACTGGAGGTCCTGAGTCGAATTGCCGAGTTGCAAGAATGTCAAACTAGTCAAAAGCGCGATGGCTCCATGAGAGAACAGGCGGGTGAAGCCATAGTCGGGTTGACGCCAGAACGCGGTGAGGGTACGCTCCGAGACGACCTTGAGTTGGTGCATGAACGGTGTAGCGTACTCGTCATTCGCCTTAGGGTCGACCTCTGGCGGATGCTTGGCGGCCTCTTCCTTGATATGCGCAATCTCCTGCTTGACTCGAGCAAAGTTGTCGCTCTGACGCCACAGTTCCGCCCAGTCAGTAGGCCCGATACGTTCGCGAGATCCAGCACCGATAGCCTCGAGCACATACTCGGCAGGATTCGCATCTGGAGGGCAGACAGCACCCCGATCGCCAAGATACTTGACAAGATGCTGGCTATCCTTGCCGATAGGACCAAAGTAGACGCATTCACCGCCACGCTGGAGCAAGAGGAGGTTGTCGAACTGCTCGAACAGGAGAGCGTTGGGCTGATGGATCGTACACAGGATAGCCTGACCACCGGCAGCGAGCTTCTTGAGGAAACGAACAATGTTGTATGCAGATTGACCATCGAGACCACTGGTAGGCTCGTCGAGGAAGAGAAGAAGCTGGGGCTTGGCAGCGAGTTCGACGCCAATCGTGACGCGCTTGCGAGCTTCCACGCCGAGTCCGACACCAGGCTGACCAATCATAGCACTGACGATACTGTAAGTAAATCGAATACCAAAATGGACAATGATAGAACTCACTCGGCAATATCCTCCATCTCGAGCAACTGGATAACCTCCTCGACATAGTTGTCCTTTTCCTCCTTCGAGACCTCGTAAGGCTGGCGCAAGTAGGCAGAAAATCGGAGAGCCTCGCGAACAGTAGCCGTAGGTTCATGCACATCGAGCTGCTCACAGTACGCCGTACCACGCTGGAACGCAACACCAGTATGCTCGCCGCCAATCAATACATCACCGTGAATCACACCAATCGTTTTGCGTCCGGCGAGCACGTCCAAAAGGGTGGTCTTGCCTGCACCAGAAGCGCCCATGAGCGCAGTGAGGGTGCCGGGCTTGACGTATCCAAAGACTTTGTTGAGGAGTTGGCGCTGGCCACCAGGAACCGGGACTGTGTATTCGAGGTTCTCCCAGGTAAAGGCCTTGGTCGATTTGGTAAGCGCACCGAGATCCTGATCGGCTTGGCCCTTGCGAAGGGCAGCCTTGCGCTCGTGAAGACGCTGATTGCGCTCCTTGGTCTCAGCAGTCTCCTTGGCAAAGATGGTAATCGCGCGGGCATTGGCACCATGTCTGGAATCAATGAGCACAATGGTCAACCGAACGAGGAAATACATACTGGAACTTCTCCATAGCCAAAATCTGGAGCGCGATAAAAGCGATCCAGTACAAGACGAGGATACCAAAATTGCGCCAGAGTTGGTCTTTTTTGTACTCGAACCCGACGTTCATGTATGCGTTGCCAGAAACCTCAGACTCTCCAGGCGAAGCACCCAATAGGGTGCAAACTTGGTTGGGTCCGAGCGTCTCAGGGTATTTGGTAACAACGCCCGGAACGTTGTGAGGGATGATGTACGAACTAATGGTATGGTCAGCGAAGAGCTTATATATGGCACCGTACCCAACTTACCCAACGCAAGCCATGCTGATACGGTAAAACTCGTTCTCCATCATGGACGCGAAACCATAGTTGAGGGGATTCATATACCAGATCCAGAATCTAGACCCGAAATCAGCAGGAATAGGAGAAACGAAGAAAAGTTACGCACAGCCAACGTTTCATAGCGTAAACCGGAATCATGTAACCCGCATACAAGACCATGAGCGTGATGATAACAGCCGCCAACCGAGCCGCTGTATCGTAGCCTTTACAGACAATACCGATCTATCGATAACAGTCAGACCAACCCCATGAGACAGATCAAAAGAACTCACCAAGCGGAAAAAGGCAGTCATAACCAAAAACGTCAAGTATGTGAACAGATAAAACGTAAAGAATCCGCCAGCGCTCCGTTCGAGTCCGCACATGAAATAAACGATGATCGAGAACAACAAGATGCGGATAGACGTGAGCGGAATGTCCGTGAGTGTTTGGGCGACCGAAAGCGCGCTTCCACGATAAAACCGGTACGAGAGTTGCTTGTACAAGATCGGACGACCCATCATCATAGCCGGCTACATGACATAATTAGTGAGGAATCATAGAAACGAATGAAACGGCTTACGAGTTCGCTGAAAGCGTTGAGCGCGTTGAACAAAAGAGCCAAGAAAATTACACCACCGCGAGTAAAAGCTCCAGCGGCAGTAAGAGGTAAGTTGAGATAAACACTTCCAGAAACAATAGCAATAATTATGGCGGTCGCGAAACTAGTAAAAATAGTAAACTATAGCCCAATCAATCAGTACCAAACTTAGCGTAACTAGAGGTAAAACTCACGGTATCCTGAATCTGCATCAACCACTGCCTCCACACGAGCGTCTTGACCATACTGAAATAGCTAACGACATGCGGATCCTTGCTCGACACATGCTTGCGCTTCTCTTCCTGCGTGGCCTGACGGAACTGAGCCTGAGCCCCATTCGGATCGTTGGCCTCTTTCTGCCACTCAATCTGCATCGCCTCGCGCTCGGCGAGCATGTTGTTCCAGTACGGACTCTGCTGGAACGCCTCGGCAAGTGCGTCGGGACTGGAAGGTACGCTCGATTCCGAGTGGCCGTCTGCGAATTGACGTTCATTCGGATCGGTGCAGCCCGTGAGATAGTCGGCGGTGGTTTGGCGAGGGAGGTCGCGGAAACCGAGTGAGAGCATGTATTGGCGGGCTTCCTTGGCCGGGCCAAAGAAAACCTCGCGACCCTCGTCGATGAGCAGGACCTTGTCGAATTGGTCGTAGATGCCCTCGCCAGCTTGGTAGAGCGAAACAAAAGTGGTGAGTTTGAAGATGTCGGTCATGATACGGAGGGACTTGGCGTAGTCGAGAGCAGTGGAGGCATCGAGGCCACGAGTGGAGTTGTCCCAGGAGAGAACACAGGCGCGCGATGACTAGATTGCACCAAATTAGCATGCAAATTGTAGACAAATTATAATGGAACGTACCATCATCTCAGCAATCGAGACACGTTTACGCTCTCCTCCAGATACACCACGCAAGAACTCGTTACCGACGATAGTGTCACGAGTGTGGGTGATGTTGAGCATGTTGAGGAGCATGTTCAGAATCTCGTCGTTGAGTTGAGCACGAGTCTGTTCAGGCAGGAGACGACCGGGTGACTTGAGATCCAAAGCGAACTTCAAAGTCTGGGCGACAGTCAAGATAGGATGATGAATATCGTCTAGAATCCAGGTTAGCATGCATCGAGAATACAAAAGAGATATACTTGCCCTCCATGTTGTACGCCGCCTCACCGGCAAAGCGCTTGCCAAACTCCTGAGCGCCAATACCAGCGTATTGAACATCACCCTCGACTTTGATGAAGCTACCGCGTTGGTTGGCGATCGTCTTCAAGAATGAGGAACACCCAGCACCAGGGCGACCAAGGACGAGAACCATCTCGCCTGGGCGGACGGCGCCATTAAACGAGTGGAGGATCGTCTTGGGAGCCGCCATTTGCTTGCCAAGGAGCGCCTTGCCCATGTACCAGGGCATAAGGAAAAACTCCTTGACCGCATCAGGGAAGGTGCGCACGTCTAAAATATCAAAGTCAAAATTAACTCGTCCGCTCAAACCGATTTCAATGACGTACAGATCTTCACGCCGCCGGCACCAATCACTCTCAAGTTTTCAAAAGTAACACCGACGTGCTTGTGAGCAAATCCAGCCTCGTCTCGCTGGCCAGAAGTGGAGCGGAGATAGTCGAGCAAGTCGAAAGTCTCTTGTTTCTCAACGTCTCCACCTTCCTTGTCATGCCGCCGGGTGCTTTGGCGAGTAAGTCGACGAGAGAGCGCGTTGAACTGAGCCTCGGCGTCGCGAACGTTGACTCCGTCTCGATCGCCTTGGTGTTTTTCTGCTTCGGACATTTCGATAACGTCCGAGGGCGCGCGAGAGCCGACCGCGGTCGCTGGGTCTGACCCAGCAGTGTTGGGACGCTGACCTAGATAGGACATAGGAGAGAAAGGGGGGGATGGGCGGGTTGGGGATCCACCAGTTGTCTGCTTGGGAGTTTATATACGTCTCCACACCCAGGCCTGGTAATGGTTCGGACATTTGGTGTGTAAAGTCAAATCGCGCGGGTCGGCAACTCGAGCCGCGGCTCGGGTTTGATGACGTCCGGGCGATTTCCTACAAAAGTACCCGTTTTGTAAAGCGACAAGTCGAGCAGATCAAAGCAGTAGTATCCGAACATCAAGTATTTTTCATGCCATGCCCAGTATCGAAGACCCACTGAGGAGGGGAGGGCCAAGCCAAAGATCTCAAGTTGGAGCTTTTAGGTCATCGTTGTTAGCTGTATCCGCTCGAGCTCACCCGCGCGCATCAATCCTCTCTTGGCGCTTATTGATCACTTGGCTCAGCCAATCAGCGATCATTGCGACAGTGTCGGTCGCCGAATCTCGACCACCACCCGATTGCGCGCCAACAAGAGTTAATCGAACAAAGTGACACGACGTCGTCCTAAAACGATGGAACTACCGAACATTCAGCAAGTGCGTGTTGTCAGATACGTCATTCGCATCCGCCTCATGGATCCATAGCTCAGTCCTCTGGTGACTCGCATCCTCGGGCAGGTGAGATCTACCTCGCCCGAAGATATTTCCGCTGCCATACAATACTTCTCTTCCGCTCGTCGTCTAGAACCCCGGTAAATTCACGTTGCAAGGTGAGCACCGCCCATCCGCACCCGCGCGTATGTTTACGAAACTCACCTTGACACAAGGAACAAACACGTATCTGATCGGGCGCTCGTCGCCTTTTGTTCTCATCGACACTGGCGAAGTCAACAAACCCGAGTACATTGCTCATCTCAGGTCCCATCTCGACCAATCGACCTCGTCTCATCCCGAAACATGTCCCATTAGCGATATCATTATTACACATAAACATCTAGACCACCATGGCGGACTACCTGACGTACTATCCCACCTCCTAGCACGACGAAAAGGCTCTGCGTGGACGCCACCCCGCATACACATCCACCCTCTCCCTCATGGAACATCCGATCCCTCACTCGCCCGGACCATTGCCCAACTCCAAGAAGGGTCATACACCTCCAATTCGACATCCGCTTTCTTTGCACTAAGCGACGGCACCAAAATACGCACCAAAGACGAATCAGCCGAACTCGAAATCGTGCACACACCCGGACATACAGCCGATTCGATTTGTCTTATTGCTCGGTCTATTTCATCATCTGGGTCGACTCCCGAGGCTCTATTCACGGCAGATACGGTTCTTGGTGCGGGTACAGCCGTGTTTGAAGATCTCACGACCTATATCCCAAGCCTTCGCCGCCTTGTCGGTCTATCAGACGTCTGGCCAGTTCCCATCTATCCCGGCCACGGTCCCATCGTTGCATCCGAATCAGCCAAATCGTATATCGAGACATATATCTCTCACCGTGAAGCACGCGAGAAGCAAATCATAGACGTGTTGAATAAGCAAGGTGGTTGTCTGAGCGTACGCGGGATCGTAAAGTCGATATATGCTGAATACCCGGAATCTCTCTGGGCGGCGGCGGCACATGGAATCGGGTTACATCTGAAGAAACTAGAGGTGGAAAGTCGTGCAAAGAGGATCGATGGATTGGTGTCCAGGTCGGGGCCTGGAGCGGTGGATGGAGAAAGACTGGAGACGGTCGGAGCGGCTGGGATGGACGTAGAATGGGAACTGGTAAATCCCCCTACCAACTAGAACAAGTGTAACTATGAAGTTGAACAATCAACGGCGCGCGGATAATATGGATGTTGAGTTATCATGGCTGGAGGCGTAATGCTTCCACTTGGTCCACACGTTATTCTAAAGAAGTCATCTACCGCGCGGCTCCTCTGCGAAACGCGCTCGCCGTAAAAATATATTGCTGCTGAAAGATCATGTTTTCTAGATTTCGGACGCCGGCTGGTCAATAAGGCTTAGACCATCCTGGTACGGTTTTGAACCGTTCAGTGCAATCCCGTGTCCTCTTCGGTACGAAGAAAGGCCTTTCCGCCATCATCCATTTTCTCTCTCATTCCAATGCGTTCTCGAAAGTTGATTGATCTTTTTGGTCTGGGCTTGTTTATGCTGATGTGTTTTCTTGTTCCGTCCTGCCTGTCACTTCCCCGCCCGTGTTCCTCCTCTTCTCTGACCCGTCTCGCCCTGTCTCTTTCTTTTGTCTCCGGGCGGTTTGACCTTGTGTTCATGTAGCTCGTTAAATATGTAATTTTTTAATTTAAAAAAAGTGCAATCCCGTGACTTCAGCGCTTCGGTACCTCAAAGTTCCCACGGTATAGGACTGATGGTCTAACGAGTTAATTATGAGTGCAAGCAGAAGATTTCCTACAAATCAAAATGCGGTGAATGCGTGAAGTTAATCCTAATGGCGCCAGTCTCGAACACTGCCAAATGCTCCCTCATGACCACTAGCAGCGTTGGGAGCTCGGTCTCTGACCAGGCGCTACCCGTAAAGGGTACTGTAGGCGCAAGAGAACAACGTCGGTCCCGGTCCCACCTGATTCTGACGCGACGTTCAGAATTTCCAATGTCCCATGTCCCGGAAGCTATCGACGCGCTGGGACAATGTGTGATATGATGACGTCATATAATATCTAAATTAAATAAATTTAGTTGAAATGCGAAAAACATGTAAACTAGTCTATGTGTGACTGGTTGTTCACCGAGCGTTTGCGTAGTGAGAAGGCCGGAGCACACTTCTGCCTCATCGAGTAGAGATGATGTTCAGTGGAGGACTTAGGGCTCATCCAGTCTCGGTTTCCCCTCTTGAATCTGCTATAGCGTTCACAAGCTGTAGAGCGTCTTGAACGGTACGAGCGTCTAGAAACGTTAGAGATACGCGCAAGACCAATGAGAGCAAGTTAATTTGCACCTCTGAAGGAACATTTGTTCAAAAGTACTGCGGTATTGGAATACATTGAAACATACAATGATCAACATGTTACAGTTGAAACCCGTAAGACGCGTTTATAAGCTTCTAAGAACGTCTTCCTCACTAATTCATTGCTACAGATGAATAACCTTGACTGCTTCCTCTGAGTTCGCAAGGAATGACATACAGCCACCGACGCGGCTCTGGGGTTGTCCCATGTCCCGAGCAGGTGCGACGCAGCGGGACAGGTATACCAAGTAAGGCCAAACAAGGCTAAGCGCCCGTCGCTTTTATGTAAGCGACGTTGTTCTCTTGCGCCTACAGTATTTTGTCCCTCTATCGTATTGGCAGCCACCACCCCAAAGGCGTCCTTGAATCGTTATAATTTTCTAGCCGGCTTGTATGATATAACTCCGAGTACCGCTTAAATTATTGGTTTATTCCCCCATGTCATGCGTATCAGTGATACAAACTGAGCACCTTGTGTTTCAGAAGAATTGTAAGGTTACTTTCTCGATTTAATTTTGAGCTCCCGGCACAGATTTTGACGCTGGGGATCACCTCGATTGTGGATCTAAAACCGTGCAGACGCACGGAAGATGTACAGAAGTGTTGTCACATCAATCAATATGCCATCTAAGAATCATTTGGCGTGCTCAGCGTGGAATGCTGAGAGAAAACCAGGATATGGAGATGCGAGGAAGGCCACATGTGGATAGCTGACCATCTCCGGCGGCCACGTCGACAACTGGGCCGCTAGGATGAAGTCCAAGCGCGAAGCTGCGGAAACTTGCTGCTCAAGATTTTCAAGGTTTTCCTCTTTTTTTTTTCTTCTGCTTCTAGTGTCATCCTCTACTCATAGATAAGTTCATAATATGTGGATCAGGCTTCAGCATTCGCGTTTGCGTTTTGAAGACAGTGGATGACTTCCCGTAATGGCTAAAGCTAAAGCTAGGCTATTCTAAAGGGGGAGCGATTACAATGAGGAGTAATCAGACATTAGTAAATTATGACGTCATCCAGACTTTAGCTTAGCCTAGCTTAGCTTTAGCTCTTACGAGAAGTCATCCAGTAGTTAAATCTGGCATCAGCCAATCTCAAGACATTGGTGTGAGTATCTAGTTAGAGCTGGCGGGTCGAATGAACCAGAGAGGCAATTTCTAGGCATGCAATTAAAGACTCGCGTTTAAAGCGTTGGCAGTTCACATGGCGGAAAAATATGATTAGGGGATGCGTAATCATCGTGTCGAACCGCGAGTAAATCGAGACAAGTTGGAGCGAATAAGTAATCAAACAAGCGTATAACCAGCACATAAGTGAATCTATACACCGGCGTTGGACACTGAACAATTTAGGACTGAGATAGTCACAGTACGACGGGTGGTTCGCCTCTAAAAAAGGAGGTTTGATGGATGTATAGCGAAAAGGGGGCAAAACAGGAAGTAGCAGTAAATCCGGTTCAGAGCTTGTGTGATGTGGCGTTACGACTGAGGTCATCATTGAGTGAAAGGGGTTATATAGTGGAACAAGAAAACTCGGAGAGCATGGCTCCGGGAGTGGTACATAGCTAAGCGCAGCTTCGACTCAACCGCATATAACCAAGTTTGCGGCTAGCCTTTGCACTCAGTTGTCTATGAACCTACTATTCCCTTAAGAAGCTTGTGCATGGATCGAATAAATCTTGGGCATGCAATCTGTCATCACTTTCAAAATGTGTGCATTTAAATGCGCGTCCTTTTCGATGGATAGTGTATAATCCCAATGCACCTATTAGATTGTCAAATCAGTAGTGAGCCCATTCCTTACTGGGCAGTCTCGACGAGAAGAAACGGCGATCTATTTTTAATTTTGATTTTTACACACGAGCATAAGACACTTCACTATAAACACCTGTCGATACGACGTTATTACGCACTAGGAGTGTTATCGTTTGTGATATAGGATGCACATTGTGGCTACATACGTATGAATAGGGAAGGCGGTGTGAAGGACAAAGCCTTGATCGAGTGTACACAAACATGTGTAGGCGATGAGAC
Organism: Ceratobasidium sp. AG-Ba; assembly: GCA_016906575.1. Lineage (NCBI taxonomy): Eukaryota > Fungi > Basidiomycota > Agaricomycetes > Cantharellales > Ceratobasidiaceae > Ceratobasidium > Ceratobasidium sp. AG-Ba. The sequence goes on along the minus strand of CP059641.1, from coordinate 3,392,713 downwards.
CAATCGAGCTGGACTCGCGTAGCAAAAACGAGATCATTCGTTATCCTTGAGCGCCTTTGTGCAGAAGCATGGCCAGGGGCCCGGAGCCGGGCCGCTTAGAGTTGTCAAATCGGCCTAAAGACCTATGGGCTGCAAGTTCAGAGGCTTTCGGTCGGTGCTTTACGGATAATCACAACTCAGCAAGACATGTAATTGATGATGTGTTTCGTGGCCGATGCGAGATGGGTCGGGTTATCGGTTTTTTTGAAGAGGTGTTGAACTGTCCTAGGGTATCAGCCTCAGATCTACTTCGTATTGAGCAGACGATCAGTGAAATTGAAAATCTGGTTGACTGAAAGTGAGTGATCTCACTGGCCGTGCGCATATATAGTCATATCTCTGTATTCCAGGATTCGCCTACTCGGATGTAATGACTCATTACAACCTTCCCCAGCAGCGAAGGTCTTAGTGTCTCAGTTGAGCGTTTGTTCCCGCAGTGGAAGCTTATCATGTCAGATTACCGTGGGATGTTGATCGAAACTGCTCGTCGTATAATAACTTGTAAGCAGTGGCTCGAAGCAGGTTTTCGCACGAACTTGCCAGGTTTTGTGTCAGGCGCTCATTACCTTGCTCAGGCAAGGTTCTACCGCCTCAAAAATGTCACTATGACCTTCCGCCATCACGTGACAACCCAAACATTAGCATAGCAGTCTGGTTTAGCTTTGTTTTTTCTTTCTTCTTTTGAGAACAAATAACCATGAATATGAATGAAAGCACAACGAGATCATATGCATATAAATTCGGATGGCACTGGACTTACCTCGCTCGGGCAAGGTTCTACCTGCTCAGAAACGTCGGTACGGCCTCTCCTCGTCATGTGACTAGGCCCAAACATCAGCATAACAGTCTGGTTTCTTCTCAATTTTTTGTCGTTTTTCTAGAAAGAAAAAAGTTCCACCACAATATGAGTACAACTTAACTACAGCGGGCCAACTTCCCAAGCATAGTGTGCATGGCGAGCTCGTGGCATGTACCTCGCATACATCGGCAAGTCTGACCCGGAGCAACCAAGACCCGTTTCGGTGGACTGTAAGGTCTTCTTGTATTCTATGAAACATTTGGTTGTACATACGACTCAATCATGTGAAGAGAAACGGCCCTTTTCCTCAATCTTTGAACGGTACATATAGCTCCTACCAACCAAAGGATGTCACACACGGGAAACAGAGATCTGCAGAAACCTAGAACCTTGCCTTAGTCACAGAACCGCGGGCTGTCTTGAGGCTCAACTCCGCACCTTTAGGCACAACCAAGTGTTTTAGCGCCCCTCGCACTCAACCATAACGTCTTGTGCATCACGTCTTTCCTCGACCGCGTGTTTTCTTTTTCCTACCCAGCATCCCACTGTACAGCAGTCGCTATATCGTTTAATCCGCCCGACCTACAAGTTCGCTTGCGTCTCGGCGCTGTGTTATTCCCACCCCTTCGCTCCAAGTGCCCCGCTTTCTCTGGCTTGAAGCACTTATTTATGTGTTGATTCCTGTTCATGTATTTACATGTACGTGCGTGCAATCGTAGCGGTAATTATACCCGCATGAATTAACATGCGCCTATAAGCCGACATGACGTGGCTCGAGGGATAAGAAGGCTCACGTATGTATAGGCTCAGATGCATACATGCAAGGTTTAAGCAGCAACCATGCGTGTGTATGCGCATGATCATAATTTGATGAAAGCACAAGGTAGGCAGAGCCGGAAAAAAGGCAAGGGTGAATGAAAGCCAACACATAAAATACAAGCGAGAATACTCGAGCCCTATTGAAACGTGCAAAAAGTAAAGCGCGGGGCTCAACAGCAAGTGTAGCTTCACATTGACGAATGTGTAATTCTGGTTAAAAATCCCAATTTTATAAATACAGTGAGGCTCGTTGGATTGAATGGTAGTTTCGGGACCGAGTGAGACTCTAATCATTATAGGCGTGTTTGGGGCTGTCAACCAATACGACCGACTCGATCCCCTCATAGAGCTCGATAATTTCAGACCCGCAAATGAACTAGTCCATTCAGGTGGAGTTCTTTCCCAAGGGAATGCCACTGGGAACCCGTACTATGGTAAATTTAAATTTTATATGAACGCAGACTGCCGCCAGTGAAAATTATCTGCGGTCAATGTTGCCGAACCTCAGTCTTGCTGGGACGAAAGGGGAAGCCCTGTCTCCAGATGATAGTCGTTCGTAAGATCGACAACCATAACGGTTTGCAAGCTGAGTGTTCTGTGCATAGAATTCTTCTATGGTGCCTACACCCGATCAACCTGAATCCAGCCCGATAGTCCCGAGCAAGGTTGCTGTCGCCACAGGCGACGCTCTAGAATGATTAATTTGGTAATACAACACGATATGCTGCGATTACATGCTATAATAATACATCTCAGTATGGATACTAAGATCGGAACACCTGTGCCTCACGAATCCTGATATCCTTGGGACTCGGATTACCACGGCTAAACGCCCGGCCCTTAGGGCCTGAGATCGATGGTTTCGCTTGACCGCCGGTACCACCGTCACAATCCGCTCTACCGCCAGCTCCTGCCGCCAAGTCGCGACTCCGGCCGCCGACCGGCATGGGAGAACTTCCCAGAGGGCTGAAACACGTGACCCAAAGACAACCGATCAAGGGCGCGGGGACCGTCGCTGTCAACAAAGGCGTGGGCATCGCCGGAGATGCCGTTAGCGTCGACAGCAGCGACGCCGGAGGCGGGGCGCGCGTAGCGCGCTTGTTTGTAAATATATAAATACGTGTAATATACCAAAATGAAGCTGTCGTTTACGCGCATATAGTGGTGGGGTGAGTGGGGCGAAAGAAATAACATTTAGCAAGATAGTCGTGCACCGTATTGATCATTAAAAGACCAATGAGCCCAATACATCTTTTAGTAGCTTCCCTCGTATTATATGAGCATGGGAATGTCGGTGGAGCCCAACACAACTTGAGCGCGGTTTGTTTGTCTATAAGTCGGGATGGCGTGTGAAATGATATTCGCGAGCCCAGCCGTCGAATCAACTCCTCCCTTGCACTTAGCGATGCGCAAAACTCTCCGGAGCGCACTGAAAAAAAGAGCAACAAAATCGAGTCACAAACGACGGAGAAAATGTACAGGCACCATTTCAGATGTTGTCCAAACCTGTTGACACGATGTACACCACGATCGGTGGTAGAACAGCGTAACCGATGCTCACGGACGTGTCCGCAGCGTTTATTTACCCTAGAATAACATAGTGGAACTATTTGTGACATTTTATTTATTGTTAAACCATTGAGTCAGTGCACTTTGTCGGACGCAAGGCTGGTGTGAGGCGCGGAGCGCTCTCACGCAAACGCACAGCCTCCCGGCTGTGCCATCTTATCTTTCTCTCACTCGATACGGTCTTATCTCGTTACTGTTTCACATTGATCCCTGACGGTCTCTCCTCGCATGTATATAAACGACTCGATTGTACTCTCGTCCTGTATCTACACTGCTCTCGAACACGAGTACTTGGCTAGTCTATCGCTTCCTCCTAAGCCCCGACATCGCCAAACCACTCGTCGACGACAGCTCGGTCTACGGACCTCACAGCTGGGGTTGCCTATGTATGCTAGCTCATGAGTGACTATGTCGATAAGATCAACTACACGTACAACATATGGCCCCCCCCTTTTTTTAAGTCATGTATATTATAGTCGTTCGGAGGCTAGGCCTCATGGTGCGACTTCTGAGAAAGAACACAGAACAGAGGACGAGAGGGGGGATAAAGGGGACACTACTAACTCTAAACACTAGACACTAAGCGAGGAGAGGGTACTATAACGGACTATGGCACTGAGTGGAAGAGTACACGGACATAGCTAACGTAGATAATTAGTGAGATGGCCTGTGCGCCGGACATATCCCAGAAGCGCAAGAATACCTGAACGGGTAGATAAGAGAAAAGATAGCGAGAGAAAGTCCCTCCCACGAGTCGTCAAGACGTGCTGCCGGATGGCAGTGTATTTCGGGCAGAAGAGCACGAAGTGCGAGACGGATTCTCTGGTTTCGCCGCAGGCCTTGCATGCAGGCGAATCAACGAGGCGGAGAACGTGGAGGTGAGCGTGGAGTTGGACATGTCCAGTGGCGATGCGGAAGAGAAGTGTCGCCTGGGCGCGGTTCAGACCTGCTGTGAGGTTTAGGAAGTCGCTGGGATCGATAAGTGGGTATCTGCCAAGCATTTTGAGTCCGGCCGAAGTGTCTCGCCACGCCCGGTTCACGTAGGCCCTATTGCATTGTTTGATCCACTCTTTTGCGAGGTGCCTAGTAATGTACCTTCGGTAGTTCGCTAAGCCTAAACATATGGCCCTACAGCGCCATTCTTTAGGGTGAATAAACGCTGCGGACACGTCCGTGAGCATCGGTTACGCTGTTCTACCACCGATCGTGGTGTACATCGTGTCAACAGGTTTGGACAACATCTGAAATGGTGCCTGTACATTTTCTCCGTCGTTTGTGACTCGATTTTGTTGCTCTTTTTTTCAGTGCGCTCCGGAGAGTTTTGCGCATCGCTAAGTGCAAGGGAGGAGTTGATTCGACGGCTGGGCTCGCGAATATCATTTCACACGCCATCCCGACTTATAGACAAACAAACCGCGCTCAAGTTGTGTTGGGCTCCACCGACATTCCCATGCTCATATAATACGAGGGAAGCTACTAAAAGATGTATTGGGCTCATTGGTCTTTTAATGATCAATACGGTGCACGACTATCTTGCTAAATGTTATTTCTTTCGCCCCACTCACCCCACCACTATATGCGCGTAAACGACAGCTTCATTTTGGTATATTACACGTATTTATATATTTACAAACAAGCGCGCTACGCGCGCCCCGCCTCCGGCGTCGCTGCTGTCGACGCTAACGGCATCTCCGGCGATGCCCACGCCTTTGTTGACAGCGACGGTCCCCGCGCCCTTGATCGGTTGTCTTTGGGTCACGTGTTTCAGCCCTCTGGGAAGTTCTCCCATGCCGGTCGGCGGCCGGAGTCGCGACTTGGCGGCAGGAGCTGGCGGTAGAGCGGATTGTGACGGTGGTACCGGCGGTCAAGCGAAACCATCGATCTCAGGCCCTAAGGGCCGGGCGTTTAGCCGTGGTAATCCGAGTCCCAAGGATACCAGGGGTGACCCATTTTCGGCCACCCCCAAACTGGGCCCATTTATGGCCACTCGCTCATTTTCTCAATACAGAGTCGATTTAAAATCATGAGATAAATACTCGCAGATTGAATTCAGTTACAATTACCTCTAGCTTAGTTTACGTGTTGCATTTCTGCAAAGGGAGCGCGCCGAGGATGCATACAATGCAGCCTTCAGAGAACCGAAACGAGTCCACACGAATCCGAATGTCAATAAGTCTTCAAGGAGAAGGATGAACATTACCATTTTTTGGAGTACAGCACCCACTGGTGAGCGGCTGCCTATTCCGCTTTCTCCGAGTGCTTTTAGCTTGGAACATAAGCGAGTATATGGTGTGCTGCGATGAAGTTGGACTGGTTGACCAATTGATTCCGTCGGGAGCGTATCCGTACCTTACCGAATGCAGCTAACCAGGGGCTCCGAAACAGGCGTTGACTGGCTGCAGGCTGCACAGCCCACCATATCCGAACGGAATGCTGAGCTCCGAGACTGGCCACAAATGGGCCTACGGACTCCTCAAGTCGTCCAGGCCACTACTCGTGCGGCTTCTGGCCAAAATATTTAAGATTCAAAACGTGGGTGTACAAGATGTCAAAGTATTCTCTAGTATATTTCTTAAATTTAAGGGTGTAGCGTCGAAGGCTGCAGAGGCCGAAAAACGCATTTGCGGCCGGAAATGGGTCACCCCTGGTATCAGGATTCATGAGGCACAGGTGGATCGGAAATACGGAATGAGATTATCGAAATGGAATTTGATAATTTTGGACAGCCCTACTCACAGGCACGAGTACCATGCCGTGGGTTCACGCAAATCGGGTAAAAAAAAAAATAGAGTGGCGTTGTTCATATGAAATATGCACAGCATAAACATGACACCATGCTTCTTCACGCAGCCTACCCACACCATATCTGGTGCCTCGGTAATATCTAATCCTAGTGGAAATTGATGTGTGTTGCTCATTTGTAACCGTACTAGCCCGAGCGCATCAAGTGCCACTCCGCTAGTTTCCAACTAAGGATGAAATGTCATTGATTTTGGACTCCTTGAGATTCTGGAGACTTACATCAAGTAATGCTTTGCGATCGGCCAGCTCCTGCTCGTGATTTGATAACTCATTGGCAATTTCGCGTTGGTTTGCGAGCTTCACTCCATAGGATAGAGTCTGTAGTACCTCGAATCGCGCTTTCGATTCCTGAAGAAAGCTGTGACGACTTGTCAGACTCTGGTTTTCGTACTTATCGAACGTTATATGGGACGGTGTGTGCTACTTACTCGCTTAGAGCTTGTAGTTCCCACATAAAGTTTGCCACCGAGCCCTCTGAATCTGTAGCTCCCGTCGCAATCACAACTTCTCCAATAGTTTCGACTCGTAGGTTCATAGCCTTGATATTCGCCAGTGCTTTTTGAATCAGCATATCGTTTGTTCTCGGGGCCTGGAAAACACCGGGCTTTTAGACATCCATCAACTATATGTTGTCGTTTTAATCGTTAATATCAACTAACCTTCATTTCTTTAATGAGGCTACGGATAGTACGAGAGGAGTCTAGTAGGATGGGAGCACCAACTAGGCTTGAAACTGAGCTGGCTACGAGAATGGCGCCATTGCGTATTCGTGAACGCCGGCTACGTGCTCGAACATATTCTGCGGTTGAAGGCGGGTATGGCAACGACATTGCTCTAGAAGTTGTTTCTAGTCTAAAGAGAGCCTATAGGTATTTTACAGTAGCGTAGCTGGGGCCACAAGTGTAGTTGAGGTAGGCAAAGGAGAAAAGGCGCTTGACGCAGCCAACGCAACATGTGCACAGCACGGATGGGCAATTATCAAATACCAACAATGGCATGCGTAGATGCGCATATAGCCATATGTTATTGTAGCTCTGATAGCACATAGGTAGGATACACTAATGGGGCCTTGCTCCAAGTGGTATCTCATAGCTGAACAAGGTGCGATAACTTGGACGGAGTAGTGAACGGGTCTAGAAGTATGACATACAAGATCACCAGGGTAGCTCTAGCTCGTTACGACAAACGAAGGCATATGTGTTTACAGCACCATATAACATACCGATAACGCAAATCTATACAGCTGCAGAGGGCGGACTGAACTTCTATAAATTTCCATATGGGAACAAAGCGATTTGCGTGTGGCAGATCGTACTACCAATGTTCGAGTATATTCAGGCGAAGTGCGTATATCTCGTGCTTGTTGAGCTGCGCGATAAGACAATAAAGTTTGCCTGGTGAAGGGAGAGTAGACCGAGGGATTCGAGAGGTAGGGCACTACGAATGTACTCACAAATAGAACATATATAATCGTACCCCCGGAAACTAGAAAGACTATAAGTTATCTGAGTAGACTTTCGGTTCGCGTTCGGAACGAGCCAAGTACGGACCATCTAGGAGAATTCGCTATTTAGAGCTCAGGTGGGTCAAGAAATGAACACTACTTTCAGACAGGAGTAGATATGATGATTAATAAGAATGTCTCTACAGTTTCTCTTGCTCGCGAGACACCGCTCTACACCGGCACGCACAAGTCAAACGATGCTCTAACATGGGCAACCTAAACACATCGACCTCTAAGCGATGCTCGCTCCGCCGGTAAGGTGCGATTCCCCTGACTTCCGGTCTGTTTCTCGTCAAAAATTGCCCATGCTTTACTCTAACCTTGACGCACCCGAACAGATTCTAGTATCGTTGTGCTACCAGACATCGCCCGCCCGACCGATCCACCCCCGACTGCACCACTAGCTGTGATGGGTTATTCAAATTAAATACCCATCCGGGAACGGATTCAAACTAGTCGACCCGCACGCGCTGGGCGCAGATGCTGAATACTGAGAGGCGTTCAGTTAGTACAGAGATGTAGCCATGAGCCGAGTATGCAGTGAGGTAAAGATCAACCAAGTACTACTAGATGCGATTTCCTCAGATGTCTAAAGCTGTGTTGTTTGTGGAGTTTTGCCCAGTCGTGGGTATAACTTGAACCGGCGCCGCCGGTACGCCTATCGAGAGTGCTGAGTGATGTTGTTGTGCATTGAATGAACTGGATCTCTACATGCTCCCGATTAAAGGGATGGTATTGCTCGCGCCTTTCTAGACATAAGGGTTGGTGGTCACCGTTTGGGCGGGCTACAGCGACTGGAGTGGGGGAGGAACTATACACTCCGAGTGGATTATAATGATGGCGAGACGGGAGCTACTCCGGGAGTGATGGTAGCGAGTTTGGCGGTTCTCGCGAAAGTCGCATAGAGGAAGGAATTTTCCTGTTTTCCAAGCTCATGAGGAAAAAGTAAGCGAATTTGGGCGAGGCTGGACTGAAGTAGCGTTGGCGTGGACAAAAATGATGCTGTTTTCTGACGTCGGGTTACGCTGCGCCTTGTGTGGGCTTGATCCAGGTGGCGGTTGGAGACCATGATGGGATCCTCCGTAGGATGGACTGCTCATAGCGAGCGCGGTCGGTCAGTGTCCAGAGGCGGATTGATTCGGTAGAACGGACATAGAACCATTCTCGATGAACGTAGCCGAGTTGTGTCTACGCTTGGGTCCGGTGTTAGTCGAGTTGGACCTGGTTTGGTGCGTGATGGATTCTGGAGGGAGAGCAAGTCTGGAGTGGTTTGTGTCTACGTCCGTCGGAAACACGCTAGGAATAAGATTCATGAGCGATCGCAGATATGCCACCATCTGCGTTCCAGTCATCGAGTCTAGCTGGTGCGTCTCGCACGTTGATCAACGCCTCTCATGTACCTCGGGCAGATCGAAAAAGCGAATTTGATATAACCAGCATCTCTAGCACGAAGTTAGGTGTCCAGAATCGCATTGGAACGACGGAACGCCAACGATGGCAAACTAAGAACAATCCGATAGGATAGGAGCCCAGCAGAGATCAACTAACCAATCGCAGCCGGCGGGATTAGTCAGAGGGGACCCACACCAGCCCTGCCTGTCGTCGACTTCCGCCACCTACCCGCCAAGCTCCCGCAGTTCAACTAGTCACGGCTCCAAGGACTAAGCATACCAATTTAAAGGCACCCTTTCTTTATATACCGGCTGCTCTCCTATTTGTATCTTGGTGCATCTAGCCATTGTAGAATTGGCTGCGGCCGGGGCTGAATATCCAATCTTTGTACAACGGAGTCACAACATCTCTAGTTGGCCAACTACCTTCTAACTAGAGGATCTTGTAGATAAGAATTAGGGCTAGTCTACAACATGAATCTGGAACAATGGGATCAGGAGCTTATGAGAAGAACGCCGGTAGGAAGATAAACACCTAGCTGGCCCTAGGTTTACTCAATGGAACTCCTCGGAAGGCGGAGGACCCAGGCTCAGTGAATAAAACGGATACTGAAGGAGAAAACAAGTTGCAAAAATCTCATAAGAATGCCATGGAAGGGTAAGCTTGTCTGCTTCCTTACAAGCCCAATAACAACTGGATGAGATCAAAATAAGAATTCGGGCTAAACGTGGGCTGCCACGCCGGGTACGTGGCTTGCCTTGTGCACGAATGGTTGAATTCGACTGAGCAGAAACAAGCCGACTTGCGGAGCTTGCAGGATGCGCCGGGTCTGTGCTCGGTTTCCTGTCTAGTCGTTGTTAGTGCTGATCGTTATTCGTCTAATCCTCACATATTGGACATCTACCATACGCGTATTCCCTTACATGGACGTTCGTAGGTAGAGTGCGATTTAGCGATCCAACAGGAGACATGCGGCCTCTGCCAAGAGAAACATCTTCGTTGTGTTGATGAGTGGTAAGTTTTGACTCGCCTGTTCTTGAAAGTTCTAAACGGCAAGTTTAGGGCGAACGTGGAGGCTATACAGCGTATTTCACACAACACACGAATACCATACAAAGCTAATTTTAGCATCGATTAGCTCGCAGGGAGGGCAGACGGGTTAATCGAGAATACGGTCCAGGAGATGCAGAAGATTCTGATCAGCCCATCAAGTCTGACATTGATAACCCAGAGAAACTGTCAGGCGTCTCAGCACAACTGAACACATGCAAGTCAACTTTCAAATAATGTTATCGATGAAATTAAGACCCTCTAATCCAGCGACCTTTCCGTTCTCCTCCACTGCGGCGGAATATACTAGTTGCCATGAAGTTGCGCTCACAAGAATCCGCGATGACAAACCCAAAGCTCCAGTCGGGCCAATAAGAGTATCCGGGGAGACGGTCCGTACATTTAGTTGACTGGACTTACAAGTGCTATATTTTACAATGGTGTAGCCGATAGAGCTGGTGGCCGAACACTTCAGAAAAACAGCTCGGCTCTACGATTATACCATAGAGCTAAACAAATCCATCTCCCAAGACTCGTTCCCAATCTTCCGCAGCGTACTCGGAGACATATACAAGGTCAAGATTTCGGACGGGAGCCAAGTTGCGGTCAAGTGTGTGCGTTGTGTATCACATGAGGGGGACAAGTCGCTGAAGGTGCGCTTCGCCTTGCTGTGCATATACCCAGTTCCTAGAATCTCTAATTCGTCTTAGAGAGCTGCATCGGAACTGGAGGCTTGGAGAAACCTGAGCCACGAGAACATACATGAGCTCCGTGGGTTTGCCATCTTCAGAGGGAAACTTGCAATGATATCTCCCTGGATGGCAAACGGGAACGTGATTGAATACCTTGACCATCATCCTGGGGTCGATGAATACCAGATGGTGGGTCTGTTTCGCGGTTATAATGAAGAATGCAGGCTAAAGAGTTCTAGCAGTGCAAGCAGCTTGCGAGCGTGGTTACGTATCTTCACGATCAGGATGTGGTGAGTGAGGATATATATCTTGACAAGCAAGCCCTCAAGCTAAAGTTGAAATTGTATTCCGGTGAACGCAGGTACACGGCGATTTGAAAGGGGTAGGCAAACACGGTACCTTTGCTAATTTACCGCCGGTCTCTAAACGCAGTGCTTTTGTAGGGAAACATTCTTGTATCCGACGAGGGTAAAATCAAATTGACCGACTTTGGACTTTCGATCATGCGTCAATCTCGACTAGATTTTTCAGACACCGACTTGACTGGGGGAACTCTTCGGTGGCAGGTACGTATTTCTGCGGTTGAAGTAGAGATTTATATTCAATTATATCTCAAACATTTATTAGGCCCCAGAGCTGATGACGGCCACTGGCCAACGATCCAAAGAAGCAGATGTATACGCGTTGGGTATGGTACGTATGGTTATGGCGTACCAGCTGCAGCATGATCTGATCCTGTCTGGTGTCTAGACTATGCTGGTAAGCCAACCTATTGCCTTGCTGTTTTCGTGCTAAGATTGCGGCTAGGAAATTGTAACCGGGAAGCCACCGTTTGAAGAGCTAGATTTTAGCAATGTCCGCAATCTTATTGCAGTCGCTGATCAAGGGCTTAGGCCAAAACGACCAATCGAGCTGCTTGACATCCACTCGCCAGTGCGAGGGCATTTTTGGCGGATTTTGGAATCATGCTGGATGCACGATCCTCGTCAGCGAGCAACGTCTCGGCAAGTCTACACTAGGATACTAGTTCTTAGTATGCAGCATAGAGTGCAATTTGCTGTTTCATATTATGAGGATCACTAGTCGGTTTGGTGCAGTTATGTATATTGTGGAGTCGTATGATACAGTACTGGTTCTTTCAGCGGATAGATAGAATATCGATGAGCCAATGTTGGTGCTTGTATGTTTACATTTGAAGTACACGCTTGATGATTGGGCGAACGTAGGCTTTACTGGGGATTGGTGCCATATTAGAACCAACCGCTCGTTGGGGGTTTGTAGCTGTTTTAGTGCCTCATCTATTTAAACCGCTAGCATGCATGCATAGTCGCGGAAGTTTCAGGCCAAGAATGATGACCACATTTGAGTGAGGATGATACGCTTGATCAGGGTGCTCTGAGTACTTATTCGGGCTGTTTTACACATTGGATTTACGCCCTAACATATAAACCCAACAGAATTCTCTATGCAGCACCGTGCATATCAATAGACCGCTGTCAGTTTGTTCGCTATTGGAGCGCGCAGCGCGCTAGAGATTGGGGCACGAGCAAAACCCACGTGTAGCATTAATTCACCTAGCTACGTACGCTGAGCTTGTAAGGTTCTATACCATATGCGAATATAAGTGTACAACCGCCTCCACGATTAATCATCATGGAAGAAGGCAAGAATCAAAAAAGAGCCATCACTGGTTTTCAAAAACAAAAACAGTAAATGCTAGATGAATCTTAACGAAGCAAATCCAAGTTGCAATGCGAGACAGATGGAGGAAAGTTCCAGAAGATTCTTTTTCGTATAGCAAACTCGGCCAGCTAGTAGTTGGGTGGCCAAAGCCTACAACCACACAATCACTTATTGGGTATGGTCTCTTTAAATCAACGTATCGGCGACCAATATCCGTCCATACCTTGGCCAGAGAAAGCATTCATTCGCGTTCGACAACCGAAGATCCCGTGAGTTCCGAGTGGCGAGTGGAGCCCACGGCGTTCTATTCGAATGCAACATGCTGTGAGTAGATTGTTTCGGCAGGGGGGGGGGGCCGAAGCCGAGCTCCCCGTAAGATATGCATACTAAGGATAGATCGATCATTTATTATCAAGAAGTAATCGACTTTTGATAGGGATTCGAACTAAAGTCGAACCCCTCTGATACAGGGTGCCTTCGACTCGATCTTGTGTGATATGAAAAACTCTGTCATATTATCACCAGGTATATTCTGGTGACTCCCATTCGACTCCTTATCTGAGATGTTCGTTCGAGCCAGAGTGCCTTATCAGACTCCCGGCGTCCAAGGGGTTCGACTATAAATCCTGTTATTTAGGTGCGCATATAGGAGCTATGAAATGGCGTCCATGAAATGGGATTATTTCGTTGAGCAATGGAGCTCATATATTGCCCTGCCCTATCATCGGGTATCTAACTAGATATAGCGAGTTCGCCTATCGTTGAGATCATACCATACTAGAAAGCGACAAGGCGCTACGAGACTAAAAAACAACTGATGCTCGTAATGTTTTATAACACCGTGTTCGTTCTGTTTCTTCGTCCAGCTCTCGGGCCTCCCAACCTCCCTCAAGACCTAGTTTTGCTCTCGCCATCCCAAGTATTACCTAGCATGACCAAGCACATTGAGCTCAACTTTGTAGACGCAAGTGTTATACTAGGGCCAGCAGCCTTTTGTTTCGGTCTGGTTCTAAGTGGTGCGATCGAGCAAGGAAGAGTTGAGCAAGCCTGGCGTAGACTTGGTACAGCTTGGCCAGTACTCGGAGCAACTGTTCGTCGGAATGGTCAGGCAAGTTAGAATCTAATTCATTCAAAGAAACCTGCTCATACTGAGTTCGAAAGACCGATAAGCTCGAGATGGTAATTCCAGATATCGGAAATGTCGAATTGAAGGCCACCTCTCTGGCAAGTCTGTCCGAAAAATATGCTGAACATGACGCTGATTTAACCGGGCTAGACACTCGATCAAACGCTTGCAGAGACAGAGTCACTTTTTATTCGGACCCCTTCCATTTCAATTCAAGTGACAACACCTTCTACGCACCTATATCGTACCTGCCCTCTACAAACCTTGAAGGATCTAGCTGACAACGGGGATCCAATATGGTCTCTTCACGTCACGTATCTTAGAGACTCCACGGTCATAGGGTTGACGTTCCCCCATATTATGGACGCCAGAGGATACCAAACCCTTCTTACCGGGCTCATGCAAGCATTGGCTGGTCAACCCATCCCCCCACTCCTCTCCTATGACCCTTGGCTAAAGATTCTACCTGAAGCGCTAAAAAGCTCTGTGCAGGTAGGTGCGGCGTGGAATGTTGAATCGATCCAGGAAATGCAGCGAGACATAGTAGCGGATATTGAAGCTACTGGTCCAATGCAAACACGTATTGTATACTTCCCTGCGGCGGAAGTTACACGCTTGAAGCAACAAGCGATGGTTGATATACGGAAAGCCGGCTACACTGATGTGCAGTGGGTAAGTACGTCGGATGTATTATCTGCGTGGTTTTATCAGGTGTGTTGGTAAATGGCCACAGTTGGAATAACGACCTCAACTAAGCTCTGTGTAGCATGCATTCCTCGATCTCCCAAGCAACGAGCTTGCGACACGCTTTCTCTGTAACATTGATTCTCGGTCAGCCTAAAGTCCATCCTATGCCATTTGACAAGGCTGACTTGTATTCTTTGCCCGTTAGTAAATACTTTCCGGAGATATTCCCCTCGAGCTATGGTTATCTCCAAAACAGCTTTTTTACTATAGCTACGGACCCTCAATTCACAGTCAAGCAATTGCACAATATGACCTTTGGCGAAATCACACGCACTATTCATTTGCTAGTCAAAAGCTACGCGCTTCGAAAGCCGCTAATGGGAATTCTGAAAGGGTTTCATGAACACCAAAGGGATTTTTATATATCTTTCAGCCCTGGAGGATACTTACAAGGTAAAGATATGCTTTCAACGCTCTCAAATAATTTCTGATTCGAACATCGTGTTCTCAGGTGTATCTTCGTGTAAGCTGCAGCTACTCTCTTCGTATTGACGAAAAGTAAATTTTGATTGTTCATAGGGCTTTCATTCGATTTTGGAAGCTTCAATTTTGCGAAGTACGTGAAACCCGGCTCCGGCTCCGGCAAGGTCCTCGAAATAACTGCGGAGGGCATAGGGAAGCCACACGGTGCTGCATATATTAAGTTCAAAGATTCTCAGGGGGGAGTTGTGTGTGAGATGAGCCGAGGAGCCAAGTTTTGGACGTCGGGTACAATGGCTAAATACGCTTTCGAGACTGTATGAAAAGTGACTGCCCCGCAGCCACAGAAACGCCTTGAAATATACTATCGCGCTTCCCAAGATTCTCGCCCGCTTCCGTGTGATTATATTTTCGGGTAGGTCATTCTGCATCTGCCTGATGTTCATTCGTCACCAGCGTGGTAAACATACGAGCGAAGGATTTTAGGCTTGCCCCTAATCAATGCAATATACCGCCGTGCCTCGGCCTTAGACGCCCAGTGGCGCTTCTCATGCCCTCCTCAGAGATAAACACACCTGGCTGCCAGCGCGAACCAACTTGAAAACCCGTCTGGTATTTTAGCACAACAACAAAGACGATTCACCGCAACAAGAAAAAAAGTACAACAACATATCCAGGAACTTGGAGAAAGTGTTCAAGTGGAATACAAAAAAAAGGCAGCATACACATACTATTCATGCTCATTCGATATAGGAATCTCCTGTCTTGCGACACTGTCGATTCCTTCTTGATCGACCAGGTACGCACCGCCTTGGGGCTCGTCCTCTCCTTCAACTACATGTTTCTGCCCTCCTTCGACTTGCAACTCGAGCCCAGGTGGGGGAGGCGGGGCACCAGCACCCCTCATCCAAGCGTCGTTCCATAGCTCGGCGATCTTGGCGCGCTTACTCGGCGTCCGAACCAACAACCTTCCAACGATCCTTCGAGCGCCTTCACTCAACCCGCGCGGATCATACTGGCACTGTGCAATTCGCAGGAGGTAGGAACGACGTTGCTGTTGCTGATAGTGGGAAGGCGGGGACTGAGAGTTGGAGTGTGCTGACGGAGCGGGTGATTCGGCGGGGTCCGCAAACGGTAGGACGCCCGTGCCGAGCGCGAACAAAACCACGCCGCATGCCCAAGCGTCTGTCTCCCGTCCGTCATAGGGTGAACCCATGATGATCTCGGGCGCAGCATATTCTTCTGACCCACACCGAGTCGTGAGTTCAGGATGGGCAGGGTCGATGAATCGCGAAAGGCCAAAATCGGTGAGTTTCAGCAGCGGAATAGTCAGAGGTGGGACAGGATTTTCGAATGGGTTACTTGTAAGTAGAATGTCTATCATAATCGTTCAGTATTGTGCCAAATTTGAACAATTATAAACTCACTTTCAAGCTTGATATCCCGATGGACCAGTGCAACGCTATGCATCCACCCAACCGCACGACACAATTCGCCCCACAACCGACGCAACAATGGCTCGGTCATTTTATTCCGGTTCGATTCTTGGTTGATCAGATCAAATAGCTCGCCCCCACCAATGTGTTCCACGACGAGGCAGTGGTGCGTCGGGGTCGTGAATGAATGGAGATAGGCAACGATAGATGGATGGGAGATATGCTATCGAAAATTCATGAGTGTATGCATGATCAGACGGATAGGACAGACATACCCGCAATACTTCGACCTCTCGCACGAAACTAATCCTCGTTCGATCATTCACATCACATAATGCCCGATCCATCATCTTGACGGCAACCAACCGACCAGGCGGGCCGAGACTTTGCATAGGGGGTGGCCCAGGGGTCGACGCGGGCGAAAGCTCGACCAACAATGGGCTCTGTTGACGCGTAGCCTCTCTTCCTCGAGCAGCATCTTCATCCACAAGCGTTTTTCTCCGGTCTGTCTTGACCTCGTCCTTTTCCACAATGCCATTAAGCTTTTCGCCTCCGCTTCCATTTGTAGAGGGTCTCAACCCGTGCATACGTCGATCCCTCCGGCGTTTGGCTTCGCTCGTACTATGCCCTCTACGATCTCCGCCAGCAGCCAAACTCCCCTGCTCGTCTTCGGCCAACCAAACACAACTAAACGCACCAAGTCCCAACGGACGCATCAACCTCAATTTGACGTCCCCATCACACAACACCGAGCCGGCTTCAGGTTCAGGCGGTCGAGGCGTATCGAGCGGATGGAGCTGAGTCTTTTCGCGTTGAAAGTGGAGGTGGGGGTCCCTATTCGGGCGAGTGGGCGCAAGGCTTCGTCCAGCATGCGCGCTTCGGACCGGCTTTCTAGTGGGTGTCATTGAGATGGGCGTTGGGAGCGATGCGTTGATCGGTCGGGGGGTATTGGTATCTCCCGACCGCCCGTCGGAAAAGCTAGTCGTCAACTTGGGGAGTCCTTCGACCGTATCTGCTCCACCCTCGGTTTCCTTGTTCTTGTTCTCCGCCTGTTCCAAATCGACAAACGCTCGACGCAAGGCATCAGGATCGGGTCTTGCGGGCGAAACACCACGCGAACTTTCTCCACCAGTCGACCCACCCCAACTCGCCTGGGATCCACCCCAATCGGCCAGACTAGCAGAGCTACCAAACCCGTTCAAGCTTGCGGAACTCCCAAACCCGTTCCCGAATCGCGGAGGACTGCCATAGACGCCTAAACCATCGATCGCGCCTCCGGTCGCTTCTTCCCACTGATCTCGTCTATCCACGTTGGCGCGTGAAGGAAAGAACCGCTCTCGAGGCGGCAGTCGCACCCGATCGGGCGAAGCTTGGAGATGAGTGTTTGATGACGAGGACGCTTCGCCTCGTTCGGGTGTCCGGTTCCGAAGTTGATTCCTCGTCGAAGGACGACGGGACAAACTTGGCGGAGGTTCAGGCGTCAACGTCGCCGCATTTTGACTGAAAAACGAGTCGTTGGCGGTTTGGGATCGTCGGTACGGACCATAGGAACGCGAGTCAGACATGGAGCGGTTGACGTTGGCCCCGCCCTGTCCTTGGTTAAACGCAAAGTCGCTCGGTCCATTGCTACTCCCCGTCGACGAGCGAGAAGGCTGGTCGCGCGAGAGACGCGAGATGGATTTCGATTTGACGAGTGGGGCGGGTGGGGTGGGCGTCGCCGAGGCGAATCCTGTACCGAAGAACGCGCTGGTGCGACTAGTGTTGGATTGCGGACTCCAGCCGCTCTCGCTCGCTGATTCGTCGCCGAGCTTTCGAGCTTCCGAGTCTGGGATGTTGGGGGACGGAAGAGGTGAGACTCTTGAGGACGGAGGAGCTAATCTGTCACCAGTTGTGCTGTGTGCGCCAGGCGAGTTTTGGACTGTTTCGGATCCGCCGAGCTCGACTGGGCTGATAACCAAACGTTCTGAACCGAGGCTCGAGTTTTGGTTGCGCGACGGACCGGGTGTGGGCAGTCGATGAAGCGAGCGAGTGTCCGGGTTAAAGTCGACGGGCGAAAGGCTCGCAATATCGAGTTTGAGCGGGGTGGCAGGTATGGTGTCGAAATCTATCGAGTCCATGGCTAGAGTCCATGGTTCAACTCGATGGTTATGGACGTCGAGAGGCGGTTGTATACGCACCTAGACGTATACAATGCGAGTGATCTGCGGATGAGTCACGTCTGCCGGCATGCATGAGGTAAATCAACACGTCAAGCTGAGGCAGCAAGGAAATATATAGACTCACGAATAATGCGCAGTAATATTTCCGTTTGCCGACAACGTCGAGCGATTCGCGAACCGCGTTCAGCCCGGTGGTGGTTCAGGCCAGGAAGCTTGAGTCGCCGGATAAACGATAATCACGATCCCTGCTGCAATCTCGTATGAGTGCTATCGGTCAACGACGTGCCCTTTGCCGTTCGTACCAGCCTCTCTGTACCGCCCGCTATTTGTCCAAGACAGAGCGATGTCGAGGTGTGAACGAGGTCAGCCTGGGCGGCGTGCCCAGGAGCCAATTCTGTTTCAAAGCGCACGTGCGGCGTGATTTTAGCCAGCATGATTTCCACGGCCAAGTCTAACTGATTTGCATATACAGTGATTTACAGATGATACAGGTGTGATTATCAGGCTACAGTATGTGAGATCGTGAAGTGTCGTTGGGTAGATTCGTCTGGAAGAGTGTTGTTAGTTTTGTGCTTGGCAAAAATCGGAGATTGAATGGTTCAGATAAAATAGGCAATATCGGTTTGTCCTCAAGTGTGATCGGAACAGGTCTGATGGTTGTTCATCCGGCAAACGGGGGTTGGGAGAGAAGCCGGACTTACCATCAATTAGATTCTCCAGGAACAGGTGGGCGAGCGGTCGGTATCTTTTGTACCGATACCCGCTCTCCATTGAGCCAACCGGAGCCAAGTGGCGTCGCGATCCCAGAACCGCTTCCGCCCATACTCGCGACTGTAGCCTTGACCATCGAAATGCCCGACTCGCCGCGGCCGGTTTGCTCATCCTCTCGCCACTCACCCTCGAGATGGACAGCGGGTGCACCACCTTCACCAGACACTAGCACTTCAACTCCGCCCTCGCGAGACAATTGCAATCGGCGTAAAGCTTCCATCAAATCCGCCGCGAGTGCATCCCGATTGGGTGGATCTTCCACAACCGGTTCCCACCCGACAGGGGGCGACCCAGGTGGAGAGATAAGAAAGTTCTTCTCGAGGGCGGGAACGGCGAGCTTGACCGGTTCACGAGCTTGCGTGGGGGTCGGAGCCCCGCGAAATACGCGCAGAACGAATGGCGGTCTGTCATCGAGTCAGTCGGGTGAGGCAGTGCAGACGAGTCGAGCGACCGAGTCAACTCACGCCTCTGAATCGGACCCAAGCTTCAATCCATCCGTGCCTTGTTTTGCATCTTCGGCCAAACGCTCGTCCCAATAGACTACGATAATCCGGCCGAGGCCGCGTAAAGGTGCCCAAGTGTGGAGTTGGCCATACGAGGTGAACAAGTCGCGGAGTGCCTGGAGGACAAGGGGGTCAAAGAACGATGCAGGGAGCGAGGGGACGATCAAGGTGTTGGTGCGCTGGTCGACGTCGGCTTTGTGCGACATTGTGGTAAAATTTCCCGTTTACGCTCGGGGACCCTTTTATAAGCGCCGGGCGCATGGTCGGTTATGCAGTGCTTTGTTGTGGCCACTCAGAGTTTGGACATTGCCACCACCCGAAATGGTCGACGCTGTGTGAGACTACACGTGTTTTGTCCGATTAAAAAGGTGAGCCCGTATCGAAAGTTTTCCCATCCTCTCCCATCGTAGCGCTGGCCAACTGGCTCCGGAAACTCTATAATAAGCTCCTGGGTCGCGGCTACAAGCTCCCAGAACGCACAATCATGCAACGTCTCGGCCCTCCTCACTATCACTCTGGCTCGTCCACCATTTGTTACTGCCAGTTCTCTAGCCTTCCTCAGCACGCGTATGGTCATGCTCCGACGAGGCCATACACCACCATGGGCGATCCAAGGGACTATGCTCCCCCAGTCAGACGAGTCCCCAAGCCCAAGTCAAAAGACAAAGTCACCAAAGAACGCGAAATGAAATTTGACGAGGAAAATCACGTCTGGTATTTCGAGACCAAGGAAGCACCAGGCATCAAATGGCTCGAGTCGGTCTGGCACATCGCCGACCTCCCTCAAGCCAAAGACTCGGACTTTCTCGCCATGATTAACGAATACTATATCTGCGGACACGTCATGGATCAACCAGACCAAGACAGATTGCCCGTGATACCCGGAGGAATGTCTCGACATTGGCCATTCAAGCGCTCGCCCCCTCCACCCCCTACCGAGCGCCCTCTGCCACCCATTCCCCAGCCCCCTCCGCCAAGACAGGAAATGGCCTGGATCGAGCCGTTGTATAGGCACCCTACAGCCCCAGCGTACGCAAGCGGCTCAGCCCATCCTGTCTCGGTCCGTATACCCTCGGGCATGCCCCACCCCGACGGATGGCGTTTGCACTCTACATCCCCTTATGTCCCACAAACCATCATGTCGGTGCAAGAACACTATCCATCTCCGTATCCTCCTCCGATCCCAAGCGGTCGGCCACCTCCCACCGCACTCGTGGCCGCACCGCCTCCTCCAGAATCCATGTTCACAGGCGACGACTCGGACTTGTCGGATTCCGAATATGAATACGCGTCGAGCGCAGGTCAAGGTCGGGGATACATCCCGCCACCATCCCCACGGAGTCGAAGGAGAGCAGAGAGACTCAAGTCAAAGGGGTATAGGGTCCAGGATCCGTACCAGAACGCGGGTGAGTCTCCGTGGTGAGACCACCTTGCTTGGAATGAAACAATGTACTCAACTGCTTCGTTTTTTTCTCGTTTGGGATTTTTTACATGAAATATAATTGCACAATTCAACATGAAAACCAGAACGCGCCAGATCGGACAGTTTATCTCAACCGTCCACGCCAAGTCACACGAGACACCATTCGTCTGAATCATACCCACAACGCGCTAGTTCTAATCAACCTTATCAATACCCAACGCCATCAACTACAGCTTTCATACCTCCGTCATCTTATCTCCCTAAACAACCTGAACAAAAAATCGAGATTCACAGATTACTCCAGACCAAGAGTACACTCGGTATCTCACGCATCCCCGACCTCGTGTTCGACCTTCGATATGACCCAAAGCATGCGTTTGATCGGGGAGAAGGCGGACAGGCGTTTGAGCGCGCTCCGGCGTTTTGGCCTGGTCAAGACTTTGTCAGATTAGTGATACGGCATCCGTTCAATGGAAGAGGTGGAGACTGGGTTGAAGATATCGATGAAGCAAAGCATATGACTGTGAAAGACGTGATTACGATTATATCAGAGATGGTGCATTGTCACATTGACCAGGTACGTCTTCCTTTCTCTCTTCCTTATCTCTGCCCCTATTTGGATACGCACCCATCCGCATATACTTACCTGATTTACGGTAGACACTCGACTGGGACCCACTTTCCGAAACAGACCGCTCGTTTGTCTATGAAGCATACATGAACCGTCCATGTCCAGACGAGGATGCAGCGGGTAAACGACTCCACTTGTTTTGCGACAAATACATGTTTGGAGGTCTTGAGCAGCTGTCGGCAAAGGCAAAAGGCGCGACTGCCGAAGGCCCGGCGTTCTTGGTCAAGTTGATGAAGAGTAAGTCTTTGAATAGAGGATCAAAATAGGGGCTAATGAGTTGAAACACGTAGATTCGAAGCACCAGCGGTACGAGCGCTTTACGAACTTTTCGGTTCCTAGGCGAAGGGCGAATAGACGACCCAGTCAGAGGAGTCGGACGACGTATCCGACGTTGGCAGAGTCTGTTAGCGAGAGGTCCGGTGTTTGACAGAGAATCTTAGTTCGATTGGACTTGGATGACGACGAATATGGGGCGTGTGGTGTCTGTGGTTCATGACTTGGGTTATGTCTCAGTGGTTTCACCGGTGAAAATATTACGCATTCGATTCGCGCCTTTATTTCTTAGGCTGCGTCTCACTTGATTATCGTTTCTACGAAGGCAAGCCGTCTTACTATACGATATTGATGGCACTGAAAGGGTTGGCCATGTGTACCTAACGCTAAGCTAAGCAGGTAGGAAATATATATGAAATCTCAGCAAGTCGACAACAATTAGCTGAAGGATTAGCTGAAGGTTCAGCAAACACTACAATCCGTATCGGGGTGGGATGGACAGCCACCATCAAATTGCCCTGAGGTGGGCTAGCCTCTCCTCAGTGTCTGGGCTGGTGGGCTAGCCACCCTTCTGTGTCTGTGCTCAGAAATCAGGGGTGTAAAAAAAAATAGCACAACGCTTTTTCAAATAGATTGTGCACAGCAAAAACGTGTCGTGACCTTTCTTTACAAAGTGTAGCGACACGGTGCCTTGTGTATCCATTGGATGCCTATCGGCACAAAACGCAAAACCGGGGTGGTCCGTTTCGCCCCCATGTTTTTGTAATTGCCTAAGCGCGTAGACTACTAACCCACCAACCTGAAGTCAGAAGCTAGTTATTAGGGTTCAATTCTTCTGGGTATCCGAAAAACTCACATTGAGCAACGCTCGGCCGTTGGCAAGCTCCTGCTCGTATCTTGATAGTTCTTCAGTAATCTCATGCTGGTTAGTGAGTTTCTCCCCATACGATTGGCCCTGTAATACCTCCAGCCGCTTCTTCGATGCCTCTAGGAAACTGATATAAACGGTCAGAATTTGGAGCCAGGACGTTATGCTACCACGTTTGTCACTCACTCCTCTAGTACTTGCAGCTCCCACATAAAGTTCGCCAGCGGGCCTTCTAGAT
Organism: Ceratobasidium sp. AG-Ba; assembly: GCA_016906575.1. Taxonomy (NCBI): domain Eukaryota; kingdom Fungi; phylum Basidiomycota; class Agaricomycetes; order Cantharellales; family Ceratobasidiaceae; genus Ceratobasidium; species Ceratobasidium sp. AG-Ba. Next base: position 3,369,769 of record CP059641.1, on the reverse strand, counting down.
CTGTGATCATCACAACCAATAAAATCTCTCGGACGACTTCGACCTGTAGGCTGATAGTCTCAATATCGGCCAGCCCTTTCTGGATGAGCTTGTTATTTGTTTTCGGAGCCTGGAGAATAACGGGCTGTTAGAAACTCGTCAACCACAGGATACGCTCATAAATGAGATTGTATACTTGCCTTCAAGTCCTTGATCAGTTCTTGGATAGTACGAGAGAAGTCCAGTAGGACAGGAGCGCTGAGTACTCCAGATACCGATTCGGCCATGAGTGTGGCACTTTTGCAAACTCGCGAACGTCGGGCGCGCGCCCGAGCATATTCGATGACTGAAACCGGATGCGACATGGTTCTAAGAGCGGTATCCTTTCTCTCAAAACGAGCCTTTGGCTAATTCAGAATATTGCGGGGGGGGGTTATTGTGTGTTTTGTTGAGGTGGGGAGGGGGGAGAAAGCAAGAGCGCTGAGCGTGACAGGTAGAATGGTCGCACAGCCTGGATGGGCAGTGATATCAAATGGCATGAAGACAGCGCACATACAGTCGTATAACATTTCAGATAAAATGGCTCCGGCTAGTGAAGTAGAGAAAAACACCTGATAGTGCAAGCCACTAGTTCGAAATTAGCGCATTGAATGGATCAGCGACCAGGGAGAGTACTAGTGCATTGATGTCTCTGTGTGAGCCAGATTACCTGTTTTATAGATGGTCCCTTTTGGGTACTTTTGGCGTGTTTAATAGGATGTATCGACCCGTTAATCTGAGCCGGGTGCGTGGTCACCTATTTTTATAGACTGTTTGCTAAGCGCCAAGTGGTCGCTTTTGACCAAAAATCACGCGTTTTGTCAAAAGTGAGCTATAAAAATAGGGCGGCCACCTAATAAATAAGCATTCTTGCCGCCATAGAGTGTTCGCACTAACAGCCGTAGTGTCTCTGGGACAACCGTTCATGTATCCTTGCATTGGATTTAATGAATCGAGCCCGTATTACTATTTCAAGCTCACTACATGTCGCAGATTATGGCAAACCGAAACAAGTGGGAATCCCGAGTGTGGCATTGATTATACTTGCTGGAGGACAAGCGCCGAAAGGTTAGCGACACCCCTATGCGCGGTGTTTTTTTGTCTTTTTTTTTTAAAAAAAAAAATCAAAATCACGTATGTTATAGTCGTTGTGGGGCAGGGCCCTATGGTACGACTTCTGGAGAAGGAAACAGAATAGAGAGGAGAGGGAGAGAAACGGGTACTACTGACACTGCGACAAAACCTGATAAACAATGTGCTACTATGCTTATAATATAAGGGAATACTATACTAGATAGGCCGTTACTATAGAAACGAAGAGAGGAGAAATTACGAGTAAACTAGATAAAGGGAACGTTTAGTACGCCGGACATATTCCAGAAGCGCAGAGAGACCGGACACAGAAGAGGAAAGATATGTTAGGGCGGTAAACCCCTGCCCCTGCGAGGTCAGGATGAGCTGCCGCGTAGCAGCGAACTTCGAGCATTGAACCACAAAGTGGGAGACCGTTTTCGGTGCTTTGCCGCAGGCCGGACATGTTGGCGATTCGATGAGGCGTAGGATGTGGAGGTGACGCTGAAGTTGGACGTGTCCCGTGATGAGCCGGGAGAGAAGGGTGCATTGAGATCGGTTGAACTGTATGGTGTGGTCAAGGAAACTCTGGGGTTTGAGGCCTGGACAGCGGTTGAGCAGTTTCTTGCCGGTCGTGTTTTTATTGTCTATATGCTCCTTTATGTGTTTGTCTTATTGTCTCGTTTGTGTATTTAGACAGTCAGTTTTGTAGGAAATACATTGCCTAAGAGTAGTCTTCCAACAACACTTTCCTATTCAGCATGGGGTTTTGTGGTGTGCAGACTGATTTAGCTCCAGCGTATAATTTTAATAAACAAGCATGTATATACCGGAAAGGGGCTCGATTATTCAGAAACCGTTTACATGGCGAACTAAACCTTCGTGAAGTAGGGGTTGTTCTCCAGCAACTCGCACAAGCTTGGGAACATGTGGATCCTTTAAAATGTTGCTATACTAGTAGAGGGCGAGAGAGAAATGTACTCACGTGGTCGTGGAATGGCACCCAGGTTTATTTCGTAGTTCCTTCTCCATGAGAGCCGCAGCTGAGCCTGGATACAAATTACGATGCCATTCTTTTGCTCCATTTGCAATCGTCTCGGGGTGCCACATGCGGAAGATCTGGTCTGGGGGTGCGCCGCCAATAGCATCGAGCATGATGCCCAGGTGAGTGGCTCGAGCACACAGATTAGCTCGCCCATGGAGCATAGGATCGAGGTGTAGAACAATCGATTCAACCACCTATTCAAACTCGTCAGTAAGAATCATAGGCATTTTTGAATCTATATCTTGCCTCCCCAATCTGATACTTGGACAAAGCCACGTCAGGTGTGGCTCGGTTGTGCGAGGATGTTCCCCAAAGCTTTGTCTTTGGGGTCACGTTCGGCTGAGGATCCGAAAGATACTCGTGCGCCACAATTCCACCTTGAAGATTAAAGCTGACTTGACTAACTAGGTCATCTTGAACTTCCTTTACGAGTGTTATATCATGAAGCATAGCGGTGAGCCACATATTCTCCTCAAGGCCGTGGTCTTTGGCTCGGTTGACGACATCTTGGGGGAAGAAGGCTGTTGTCGGAAGGAACGGATAGTTAGCGCATATATGCAGCACAAGACGAGATCAAATACCTAACTCTGGGTCAAGGAGTGCGGCAGCATAAAAGTAGCTGCGGCGGCTGTGATTGTACAACTCGGGCGTGAGTATGTCCTTGGTCCATCGTGCGGTTGCATCGGCCCATGGCGTGTTGGGGATGTGAATAGAGGCGATGCTAATCGGACGAGGACGCCTGTCCGAGGGCAATCGGGCAAGCAGTTCATTGAGAGAGCGCTCGACAGATGAGTCGATGAACTCGCGAGCAAGTTGACCAGTAGCCATTGTTGAAGAGTATACGCGAGGAAGTGGAATATGCGGGCTTGGGTAGCCAGCTAGCACAACTTCACTCTTTATATACCACACAGGTCCTATTTAATTGTTGAACGTACACAAGGTTACACACGATCTCATGCGGAACCCAGCATCCGCAGGTGTAAGCGTGCCAAGTTGCTATGAAGCGCTCAGGGATGTGTGATCAGGCAAGAAGAGCTGCGGGATCTGGGTTCCGCCAGGCAGAAATGCAGTATTCCATAATATGAAGACCGGCACGCCGATGATTACTGAGGACTTGGTTAACGAAATGAAGCTATTGGTATAGTCAATACTACCAGTAAAATCCGGATTTGGCGCCGAAGCGATTGAAGCAAAGGCAGAATGCCAAATAGTTGGTGCCTCCTTGATGTCGGTTGGACAAATTATCCCACATATAGAATGTGTCTGAACGGCGAAAATCCTCGATTTTCTATTAGTAAAGTCCGAGCGAGACATTTGTGGCCATGTCCGAGACTAGGAGACATAAAGCGTCAACGACAAACAACTCTTAGAAGACAATGTTTTTGTCGAGTGGTACGTACCTCCTTCCTTGCTTTAAATCTAGGTGACTGCGGAGGGGCTTGGAAGAGAGGATGTCACCTAATTTGCTGTCGCACGAATTAATCAATATGAGCGGGGATTTACCGCTTGTATGTTAAGTTGCAACAAACGATCGCCCACTTGACTCAGATCTTACGTATTAAATTAGAGATGCAGTATTTGTGAAGCTGGAGTTGTCTGCCCCATTTAAGTCTTTGATTGATGGTCAAATGGTATCAGTTTGAAAACGCCCAAGCATTTCCAATAGCGACCAGAGTTATCAAACAGACAGCTGAGGCCTCCAGCACCTGCTCTATTCGCTTTCTATTCCTTCCAATCCAACCAGTTCGCTCGGTTTCATGATATTTGGACGAAGTTGATGCGAGCGGTACAGACGCACTACTGGTATGCCTGCGTGTCGCCCGAGGTCGAGTATCTGGCGTATCATACGTGAACGAGTAATCGTGTTTCGAATAGCCTTCCTCGGCGGATCTTTGGGCTTGAGATAGAGGGAATGAAGAGGCGTTGTTGGGAGCATATACATCGAGAAAGGCGCCAAGAAATTGAGCGCCATCCAGATGCCGGATGGGGAGAAGATTGAGGAAGAACAGTGAGAGCGTGATGGTTGATGTATAGCTGTTGGCTAGATATGTAAACCAAACTAAAAGGCGAGCGCGCACATACGTACGATACGAATAACGCAACGAGCTCTGGAAGACCAGACGGAACGAACCAGTAGCAAGGTGCAATGTCACTCACGTGAACTGTATGCGGGTTGTCTGTCAGGGTATCTCCCAACCGGCACGCTAGACACAAACGCACCTTGCTCCCAGATTTCCTCGCTTGGCCCACCCCAGAGCACAGTTTTTTCGGGGACACCTCCCCTTACGACTCCAATACGAGTCACACCTTTGGCTCGAACGCATACTTGATCTGGTTCGTCTTCTGCGACCGCCGTGTCCGCGGAGATACAAGCCTCTGCGCAACGACCGTGCACGAGTGTCATCGGAGTTTCAGGCGGGTTGAAGATTTTGAACGGATCTAGGCATAAACCTAGGCTAGTAGAGTTGGTGACTGAGAAGCAGACTAGAGACGACGAAGTCGGGTTGATACAGCAGTCCGAGGGTTGGGCTGTAGGAACAAACAATTTAACGAGCTTCACCGCGTATGCATACTATAAACTAACCTTTATACCATTTTCGATCGACACACCATCCCATGTCCGGTAGATCACTAATAGTAACATTGTGATGATGATGCAACAAGAGATCATGCCAGAGCTCGAGGGGTGTCCGGCGCTGAGCTAAGAGATGCGACTGAGCGAGAACCACATCCTCAATGCGAGTGATAATGTCGCCTGGGTAAAGGTATTGACTCAGATCGGATCCCTAGAGTTACATCAATATATCACCGGATGCAACGAGTGACAGACTCACAACTTCGACTGACCGGACAGCGACTCCCAGGTCATCCACATGCTTGTACAGGCCAAATGGTGTTCCCCAACCAGTCCACCCTTGGTTGAGAAATTGACCTAATCCGGACCTTCTGTTTTTGTGAGCTTGGAACAGCCTCTGTCACCAGCTTAACCTACCAACCTAGAGCCGCAATGGTGGTCCATAGCACTACATTGTGATACGCCCCTGCAGCCGCGACACGCATTCGAGACAACGGAGGAAGTTTATCAAACGCAATAGAGTTCAAGGAGACAAATGCCGATGGGAGGCAGAACAAAAGGCCTAGACCGACCGAGTGAATCGGAACGTTCTCACTAAGGCGATTTGACGTCAGCGTATTGCCCCCGTACACAGAGTGAGAACACGCACATCAAGGCGGTGAAAGCATGTCCAGCTTCGTGGATAACTTGGCTGAAGAGCAGAGCCCCAAGGAGAATAGGAAGATGAGAAATTGGGACGGTGACGCCTGGTATCTAGACAACTTTAGGGAATACAGGACATAGTAGATACCCGACTCACAATTGGCTGCACAGCCAGTCCTGATCCTGTCATTCCTATGTCATCCGAACTAGATAAAGGCCCGTCGTCCCCAGAATAGTCCGTTCCATTTCGTGGATTTGTGGATTTGTCCGGCATATGGAATACGGTTATGCAAGACCATAGCAACAAGGCGTAGACTACTCCCATTCCTAGAAGACCTACTGCGACCCCGACAGAGTAAAACCTATCCATCAAGCGCTTGGTCTTTGCGGCAGAAGAACGAGGGAGTGCCTGAGCGAATAGACTCGATGCTCGATCGAATATTTCATCCAGCGCTGTAGTTTCTACCCGCAGGCTGACGGTAGACAAAGATATCTTGATATTTGAGCTCATTAAAGCGCCCGAAATCTTGTGACCGACATAATGAGCTGCTGTCAGCGTGCTTGACTGAGAGCTGCGATCAAGCGGCAAGACTGCTCGACTTCTAGTGAGTTGTCGGGTAGTGTGCGAGCGGTCGAATCTCCGAACGATATATTTCAAAGCGTGAAGTCCGGCCCAGAAGGTGCAGAGCGAAAATAGAACGTCTTCGAGTCCCATTCCTTGGCGTGCATATGGTGGTTGTGGGTGAGTGGCGAAATGATGGTAAGGCTGGATTTGAAATTGACGTCAGTCCATCAAGGTTGAGCGGACTTGACTTGCTTTGTATCTGCGCGCAGCCTACCCCTCCGCCCAGACTATGCCATTGTAACCATTGCCCTGTGAGGCGTTTTTGAGTAGGAATGACAAAAGGAGATGAGTATGACTCTCGAAGCTTCGGTTTGATCCGGATCTCTGCAGCCTCGAGGCAACTGGGGCCCAAACCGTATAACCCCTAAGCACTCTTGACCGCCACCTCCCTTTTCACTCGGGCTCTTCTCTCAATCTCTTTCATCTGAATTATTTCTTAAATCTTTATCATGGGCGATGTTATCGGAAAATGGGCTGCTGGTCCGCACTGTTCGTAACCCTCGTGCCCATTTCCTTGTTGTGGTACTAACCCTGGCGACAGATGGGCCAGTTCTGTCCTCCACGGACTTGTACCTTCTCGGTTCTCCTCTCCAGCTGCACCCAATCTTGACTCACTCCCTGAGCTCCTTCCATCTGGTCTTCAATCTTTCGACTGGCCAGACCGGTGGGTTCAACGAAGCCAAGAGGGACGAGGATTTGGAGTTTACCCAGAAGCACGAACCGTAAGGAGACAAACTGCGTCGTGCCACTAATAATAACGCAACAAACATTCCACAGGGCTACTATCCCGCGCGTCTCTCAGCTCATCATCATCACGAAACATTCCCCTTGGGTCACAATGGTGACGAACGAGCAATCTGGTGTAACACTCGGCGATGTTTGTGCTGCACTTTGGTCTCAGTAGGTTCCTCAAATTGATCATGTTCACATATGTCCTGACCCTGCGTCCAGATACTCCGAACTGTATATCACCGATGCGGAATTTGCCACCCTGCCCCCTCGATGGCAAGAACAGGTTAAGCGAGCCGCCCAGAATAATCAAAATTTCAACAGCTGGAGTCTCTACTATTCGCCTCAGACTCAGCAGCAAAAGTTCCGTCGCTCCGGTATTTATCTGCATTTTATGTCTAGTTGTCACTCAACTGATCGGGATCTACGTTTTCGTCTAGACTGGTTGCGAGACAAAGTGTAAGCGACAGTCCTCTCCTCTGTATTTCCCAAATTAATTTGAGCTTTAGATTCTTTGATGGTTTAGAAGTCGACGATGACTATGCAACGGGCCGGCTAGGGTTCAAGGCTCCGAACGTCTTCACCATGTCCCTGTGTTCGTAGACTGACCATGTGCCTTATCACTTATTTTGCTCTGAATAGTAATTTGTGGATAAACCCGTTGTAAATATCACTCTTTTTTAGACCTGAAAGTGATGAGAGCGTGCTCCCGGGGAGCGCCGGCGATTTATGCGCCACGATCAGAAGAAGTTTGTTATAAGCGATCCCGCATGGTTGCTCAACCACGCAACAACCGCGACAACTACCAAACCGGCCCGTTTGACAGGTACAAGGCGATCCTCCTGTACTTCTCCGTCCGCATTATTTGATACACTCACATCGTAACACATCCGAATATCAAACATATGCATCCATTCCATTTGAAACGGACGAAGCAACCAACCACCGGGTCACCCTTCCTCTTCCGTTCCACACAAAAATACTTCGCATCAAGGATGCAGGATGGAAGATCTTTCCTCGCCATTATCACACGACGAGATTAACCCGACCAGGTAAGAATTCTTCAACTATCCCTGTTAGGATACAGCCTCGGCCAGGCTTCGATAACCTCGAGTCGTTGCGTGGTATTTAACCCCGGGCTTCTGTGGAGTTACGCTTTTGCTCCCCTCCCAAGAGCTTGCCAAGGTCTTGCTAGTTGGCCCCCGGTATTCTTAGACATGGTGTATTACGACAGCCATGCGTACTCGTATGCGAGGGATTATAGCGCGACAGGGCATCGAGTTGCATTAGCTGTGAGTCTTTTTGATACTTCCCAGTGTGCAAGCGAGCATATGCTTAATACCCCTCTAGTTCGTCGGTCTTGCGGGGCTGTGCTCTGCAGTTTCTACTTTACTGTTGCTCGCGTACATTTCAGTGAGCGCATCCTGTATGCGTTCTGCCCACGAAGCTAACGACCCCCCTCTAGCGCTATGCATTCTTCGTCAAGGACGACAACATCCCATTTGTTCGAGGAATCAAATCCTTCTCACACAGTGCCCTCGGCATCTTTCTCTACAGCCTGCTCCTATGCGATATGGTCCAAGGTGCCGCGTTTGCAATCAACTTCAAATGGGCGGCAAATGGAAGCATGCATCATTCGGCTGCGTGCACTGCTCAAGGTGCGTCTCCGGCCCCCGAGTGTTTCAGCTCCATGTGAACGATTGGGCGAGAATAGGCGCTATATCTCAAGTGGGGGATCTGGGTGCTGCTATATGGTATGTATGCGACCTCTATATGGCTAAGCCCTCGACTTGATGCTAATTCAATGCAGGTCCCTTGCCATTGCGTACTACACGTTTAGGTATGCCAGATCTGTCTTGTGAATGTGTGATCCAAAGCTGATCGATACACGTGAAACTTGTTCAGTTTGCTGTTCTTGTTCAGAAAGCCTTCTATCTGGGTGACTCGTATCGTACTGGGCGTCGGATGGACAGTGATCCTCGTGCTACCTATCATCGGGCCCCACTTGATCGAGGATTTTGACAAGCATGGGTACTTTTATGGGCTTTCAGGCGCGTGGTGCTGGATCGGAGATGGGTACCAAGTGGAGAGGTTTGTTTATCTCTATGTGAGTGCGGATCTAGCTCGTATGAATTTGCGTTGACGGGTTATTGCAGATGTGGATATTCACGTCGCTCGTGAGCTCCATTGTTATGTATGGTGCGTCTCTTCTTTTACTTCACCCCAACAAACGGATTGAACTGTCAATGCAATCCAGGGTTTGTCTACTTGAGGTTTTCGGGCATTCTGTACATTGAAAACGGGCGGCTTGTATGGAAGTCTTCAGAGAGCGGGTGGGGGCTGGGGTGTCTTGCGCCTTGGGCCTCTTCGCGGGATGTGACGAGCTCTTGCCACGTTTCGGGCGAGTCTGGCTCGAATGGGACGAACCGACTACCTACTTCTGCCGAGGCAAACGGAGTTGGGAAGCATTTGAAAAGAATTGCTAGGAGGTTGATGTTATACCCACTTGGTGAGTCATGCTGGTGATGTACCTAGTGGAATATTTGCGAGCTTATCGGAATCACGTAGTTTATTCAATTGTAACTATCCCTGTTGCTGTCTGTCGGTTGGGTGTTATGGCCGGTTGGACACCGCCATTTCCTCTTTTTATATTTGCTGGGGTAAGAATATGCGATTTTCTCAGCCTACGTCCAAAATGGGAATTAACCCGGTCTCTTCCTAGATTACCTTCTCGTCTTCAGGTCTGTCATGAAACGTAATCTCGCCAAGGCTCGCCACTGAACTAACAATACGTACCCTTCCGTAGGATTAACGAATGTTCTCTTGTTCATCGCGACCCGCCACTCGTTTATCCAACAGGTTACGGCCGTCCGACCGTTGGTGCATGTCACAACGCAGCAGGTCACGGTTCTCGAAGACGCACGAGGCGCGCAGACGATTCATTTACACGATCTTTCGACCACTACGCGGCAGGAAGACCTGGATGCGATCAGCGAAAAGGATGAGATTGAGATTGAGCGTGACCCGTCGGTGACGTCTTTGAAGTTGAAGCAGCGGGTGCCGGACGCCGAGAGGGATGTTGGTACACCAGTGGTGGGTGTAAGGTTTGCGACTAAGCGATAGGACTTTTTTCATCCCATTCTCTACCTCATTTTCTGGATAACCTTATTGTAGACTACATGTATAAAGACTGCGCTAGTCGTACTACCTGTTCCGCTAAATGTGATTGGTCGGTTATTGAAGCTGCCTTGCTCGCTAAGATTGGGAAGCTTCGAGTAAATGCTAGACACCGGTGGATAAGGATATAATTATAGCAAGGCAATCCATGTACCCAATAGCCTATATGCGCGTGTGGGTACCCTGCCCAGCCAGTGAAACATGGGCATTATGTAAGAGCCGGTCGGTCCAGGGCGGAACTAGACACCCATTTTTTTGTTCCTTCTTTCTCTGGATGACCACCACCTTCCGCCCTTGCACACTCTTACGCCTTCCACTCGCTCCTTACTACGATGCACTACGGAGGTAACTCTATCAAAATTCTGACTGGCAACAGTCACCCCGATCTCGCTCGTGCCATCTCAGAGCGGTGGGTACATTGTCGGCCGACCTGATGTCCAGTGCTAAAAATCGATGAAGACTGAACATCCCACTCGTCCCAACCGTTGTCTCCAACTTTTCCAATGGAGAGATCAACGTCAAAATCACCGAGTCCATCCGAGACGAGGACGTGTTCATCCTCCAATCTGGATGTTTCGATGTAAACGACAACTTGATGGAACTCCTCATCCTCATCTCTGCATGCAAAACTGCCTCTGCACGCCGTATCACGGCTGTCATCCCATGCTATCCCTACGCACGACAGGCGCAAAAAGATAAATCTCGTGCACCGATTACGGCCAAGCTCGTCGCGAACATGCTCGCGACGGCCGGCGCAGACCATCTGATCACGATGGACCTCCATGCGAGCCAGATCCAAGGCTTTTTCGACCTGCCAGTGGATAATTTGTATTCTGAGCCGAGCATGGTGAGGTATATCAAGATGGAGATTCGAGGTTGGCAAGAGTCGATTGTGGTTAGTCCGGATGCTGGTGGCGCAAAGCGGTGAGTTTCCGAGCACGTTCGTTTTGTCTTGGCTGTGGTTCGCTGATGGTGGCTTTTTTCGACGAATAGGGCATCTGCGATTGCGGACAAGCTTGGGACGGAGTTTGCGCTTATTCACCGCCAGAGGACAAACTCATCTACTCATGTGTCTGGCTCCAATGGAGTGAATGGAGCCAACGGGATCAACGGACACCATGGTGTCAACGGATATACCAACGGATATGTCAATGGGGACGCAAATGAAAGCGACGCTGGCTCGACTAATGGTCATGTCCAAGATGGTTCGGAGCGCATGGAGCTCTTGGTTGGTGACGTCAAGGACAAGGTTCGTTTTTCATGATATTGCGTACTCAGCTGTCGGGTCTAAGCTTGTTTGGTGTAGATCGCGATTCTGGTTGATGATATGATTGATACCGGACGCACCGTCTGTCTTGCCGCAAGGCTACTGAAGGAGAATGGGGCCAAGGCGATCTATGTCATTGTCTCTCACGGTGAGTTTCGAGATGACTGGCACACTACAATCATCTCACGCCGACTGCTGTTAGGTCTCTTCGCGGAAGCCAACCTGAAGCAGCTCGCTGCCTTGCCTATCGAGCGTCTGGTCGTGACCAACACCATTCCCCAAACTGCGAATGCTGCTCTATGCGAGGGTAAACTCCAGGTCTTGGACGTGAGCCCAGTGCTCGCGGAAAGCATTCGTCGCACGCACAATGGAGAGAGTATCAGTTTGTTGTTTGAAGATCTTACCCTTTGAAAAAGCAAATACACCGGAACTGTTTCTGTACATTTAGGACCTAGACACTTTGCATCTGTATAATTGTTCTGAATCGATAACATTGCTCATATTGAAACAATAGAGGGAGCGGCTGGCGCTAATCGTGTGTCCCGATCAGGCAAATGTATTTGGATAGGTTTAGCACTGGGGCCATGTGTCAAGTTTTCGCGGGTAGTATCCTGCACTTGGCCACCACCAGGACACGCACCACAGCTCGTGTAAGTCGGATGGCATCGATTATATCGCTGGCTGACCTCGGTTCGCAGCTGTGAAGCATTTGCTTGCTTCTCCGCCGCCAGAAAGACGCCCTTGTCCACTCCACAGCACCATGTCGACTGACAGCCAACAATACGCTTGTGGGTAACCTCTTGTGCGGTTGAATGCAGCTAATACCCCTCTAGTTCGCTCCCAAAAGCAGCTGGGACTTGTAGGCGGACTGCCCGAGTTCAATCCCGTCGAGGCGTTTGAGAGGTACGTTCATCCAACGTCATGTTGACGATCCCTGACGTTTGTCCCAGGCCCTCTGTCAATTCGAGGTTCTACCAATACAGCAAAGACGGCCGGCTGTTTGCATATATCCTTCCAGACTCGATCCGCATCGTCGACAGCACCAGCTGCGAGGTCGTGCGCTCGCTCGAGATTTCCAACGCGGTCGAACTCTCGTTTTCGCCGCTCGCGACGTACCTCTCCACCTGGGAACGGCCCCAAAAGCTCGAAGAAGGCGCCCAGCACAAGAACCTGCGTGTATGGCGTGTGGCCGATGGGGCAGAAGTCACTTCTTTTTCTCAAAAGGCACAAGAAGGCTGGGCACTCCAGTATACGGCCGACGAGTCCCAGGCGGTGCGCGTCGTCGGGCCGGAGATTCAGGTGTATACCCCGGCCGATTGGGAAAAGGGCGTTGTCGACAAGCTGCGTGTTGATGGGATTACGAGCGTGAGCGTTGGGCCTGGGCCGAACGCTGCCATTGCGGTGTTTATTGGCGAGAAAAAGGGTGCGCCGGCGACTGTGCGCATATATAGTCTGGCTGCGCTTGCGGGTGCTCCGACGTCTCAAAAGACGTTTTACAAGGCGGACAAGGCGACGTTCAAGTGGAACCCGGCGGGGACCCATCTCCTGTTATTGACTCAAACGGACGTCGACAAGAGTAACAAGAGTTACTATGGCGAGACCAACATGTATTTCCTCAGCGCCAAGGGAGGATTTGATTGCCGTGTAACATTGGGTGAGTCTGTCGTCCTCGTCTGGTGTTTCTTTGTCTCTGACTCGATTCCAGACAAGGATGGACCGATCCATGACTTCGCATGGAGCCCAAACTCGAAAGAGTTTGGTGTGATCTACGGATGTGAGTCTACACGCCCTGAGAACCCAGAAAGCCACCAACGTCATGATAGACATGCCTGCCAAAGCGGTGCTCTTTGACCAGCGCGTGCAGGTCGTGCACGACTTTGGTGCACACCCGATCAACTTTATCATGTACAATCCCCAGTCGCGGCTCGTTGCCTTGGCCGGGTTTGGAAACCTTGCGGGCAAGATCGACATTTACGACCGTCGGTCGTTGGCCAAAGTCACAACTATTGATGCGCCCAACACGAGTTGGTGCGAGTGGAGTCCTTGTGGGCGGTTCTTGCTCACGGCTACGCTGTCTCCTCGACTTCGAGTCGACAATGGGGTCAAAATCTGGCATTGTACGGGTCCGTTGGTGCACGTCCAGTTGGAGGAAGAACTGTACCAGGTACGAGTGGAGCTCTGCTGAGTCTAGACTTTTCGTTCTAATAGCCGGATCTAGACCAGCTGGAAACCTGCGCTTCCGGGAAGTGCGGCTGCGTTTGGGGCCGAGCTCCCCAAGGCTCCGGCTCCGAGTCCAAGTGTCGCTCTACTGGCGCCCGCCAAGCCCGTAGGTTCGTGAGATTTTTCCATTTGCATTCCACTTGGGCGAACTCGTTCATTCATTTTCCTTTAGATGCCAAACCTACCGGGGCGTACCGTCCGCCGGGCGCTCGGGGCCTCGCAACGCCGAACATTTACAAACGGGAGGATGAAGGTGGAGCGGCCTATGTTGCATCCAATGGAACAGCTACGCCTCCTCGCGGAGGACCCAACAGCCATGGCCATTATCGTGGAAATGGCCTTACTCCGGGTGGCAGGAGGCACGTTCCGGGCGCAGCTACTCCCAGCCCTAGTCCGTCGCCTAAACCTGGTCAGGAAAAGAAAAAGAAGGGCAAAAAGGGACAGGGTGGGACTGAGACCCCGGTGGAAGAGCCTGCCCCAGTGGAAGAGCCCGCACCACCTGCGGAGGCTGACCCTGTTGCGAAGAAAGTTCGTAACTTGAACAAGAAGCTCAAGGCTATTGAAGGTGCGTCTATTACCTGCAATATTCCAAGGAATATGCACTAATATTGGCCCAACAGACTTGAAAGCGAAGCTTGCGCGCGGAGACAAACTCGAGGTTACGCAAATGCAAAAGATCGATGCGGAACCCGAGATTCGCAAGGAGCTCGAGTCATTGACTGCGGCATGATCTGTTCTGGGTACACACAATTGAGCAGAGGCGTGCTTGTATGCTGGATTACCTGCGGCATTATTGAAATTCCACAGTTCATGCTTGTTACCCTCGAAGCCAAAAGCAAAGAAAATGATCCATGAGGTGTGGTGTGAGAGATACAAGAATAAATATACAGGATAGCAGGGATACATGATGATGATAAAGTAATAATTCTAACCAGCCGCTTGGTTCAAGCGATTGTTTTTCAGTAGTTGGTGCCAAGCGTCGGAGGTTGATCCTTGACGCTTCCACCGTTCTATCGCGTCTCGAGTAAGATACTCGATCTTCTTCTCCGGCTTGAAATTTTGTTCTTCTGGCGGCGCCGATAACCGATCGAGTAGCGCTTCTTCCCTGCGCCTCTGTCTGCCCACAGCCTTTCTAGCCTTGATCTGCTTCAAGCACCACTCGATCCCACGTTCGACTTCTACTTTTAGATGCGCTGTTTCGTACGCCTGATAAAACCCGAGAGGAAGTCGATACGAAAGCCATAAATAAACGACCAGGGTCGAATGGAGCGATTCGAGCCGTTGGAGCGTAAACTCTTCGAGATCGGCGACGCTCATGTCCGTCGGCCAGGCGGGCGACTTTTTCGTCACTTTCGGTGGAGTTGAGCCCCGGGAGAGTTTCATGAGTTTTTGAACTTGTTCGAGCGCTTCGACTAGGCCTAGACCTCGGATATCCTCTCGGACTCGGACCTGGTTGTTGTGCTCGTATGCTCTAAAGTAGACTAGGGCTGCGGCTTTGCTATATGGATCTCTCCACCTTACAGGCGCGATGGCAAAGATGAGTCGTTCGGGCAGCGGGAGTGATTGAGTGATTGCGTCTATTTCGGACGAGATGTCCTCCACTCTAGGAAGGATTGGTGCGGGTGAATCAGAGGTTATGATTGGAGGTGGTTCGGATGTCGTTGTGGGAGAGTTGAATGTTGGGAGACAGAGTTTCATATTTGATGGTAACAGAGCGAGGAGGCGCATTGTGTCCAACAGGTCGGTCACGCCCGTTCTTGGGGGTAGAGCGCGGGCCAAGACCTATACGCATACAATCTATAAATGTCGAATAAAAGAATAAATTTTACGACGCACCTCGATGTTCACGTTTGCGATATCTACGCGTGCCTGGGTGACCTTTGGATTCGGCATCGCCATGGCTTTACGGACATGCTCCAGCGATGGGGTGTGAAGAGCTGTGACAATTCCCGGAGGTTGGGACGCTGCGATATCCGCCATGGACGTGTTTGTTATCTCGTGGTGCTTTGTGTTTGATTTATGTACTCCAAATCGACCAGCTCGACCTCCAATTTGTTTTATGAGAGGGATGGAGAGGGGCATCATTGTTTTGCCGGCCCATTTTTCTGTGCGCATGAATACCACCCGTTTGATTTTTCTATAGTTTGTTGCGTAAATGCGTGACTCGTAACAGTAAAACGGGTTTAACTCACAAGTTGAGGCCCATTCCGACAGAGTCGCTCGCTACGATCACGTCGTACCCGCTCTCCTCGGTGTTGAACAATTGCGCTTGCTCACTACGGATTTCGGGTGGAAGCCGCCCATACACGACGGCGCATCTCAAGCCGGTGGCCTCTTCGATATGTCGTTTGGTCTCGAATATTTGTGACCGTGAAAATGTAACGACGCAATCTCCAGGTTCGATGTTATCGAGTCGCCCTTTTAATGAATGAGGAGCGACTTCGAGGGGGGTGAGTCGTTCGTATCGGTTAATGATTAATTCGTCGCCTGTCATTGCACACAATGATCGGATGAGGTCTACGACGGTGTCTTCTCCGCAGAGATGTAGCTCGCGTGCTGCTAGTCCCAATACGGCTGATGTCCACGCGCCTCCTCGGGTCGGGTCAGCAATCATTTGGATTTCGTCGATCACTCCAACGTCCCAAAAGAGGTGTTTGGGTATCATTTCGACTGTGCACGCGAGAAGGGTTGCGGTCGGAGATACGACGCGTTGTTCTTCCCCTGTAACAAGATTGCACGGACGGCCTTGGTATACTGCTGGAGGAGACGGTTTGGTGGGTACGGATTTGACTGCGACTTGGGGATCGGTAGGAGATTCGGTCGTGATGGATATAGGAGCTGCGTCGTCCAGATCGACCACTCCTTCAATTTCTGCAGGAGTTTCCCCGAGCGGGGGTTGTTTGGGGGTGACGGACCCCCTGTTGATTCGTTGCCAGACCTCGTGTGCGAGTAGCCTCAGCGGGCCAGCGTACACGCCCGACGGAGCAGCTGCCAAAGCTTGGAGTGCGTTGTACGTTTTACCCGAGTTGGTAGGTCCGACGTGCATGATGATTTTTCGGCGTATGGATCGTGCGTGAGGGTACCATTCGATTTGGTTACGCAGGTCAGTGGTTTCGCGAATCGCTCGCAGAGACGCGAGTAGCTCGGGCGACGATCCAGTCGACTCGAGCTGAGATATGACGAAATACAAGAACCGATTGAGATAGGCGCTCTGGAGGCCTACTTTTCTGTCTTCTGTCATGTTATCTGCAATCCTGTCTAGGTTCCAGTGAGCGCTGTCGTCTTCGGGTTGGGGTTCGTTGATGTCGAGCGTGGTGAGCTCGTCTCGCGCGACTTTGGCAAACTCGACGAGCCATTCTTCTGCTTCTTTTTGGGGTATCCCGAGAGCCCTGATGTGGATTCCTGTGGAGTCGAGTTTTGTCCAGGTGTTGAGCTCGTGGATGAGTGCTGCTTGTGCCTCGGCCAGAGAGAGCAGCTTTTTGGAGGTCAAGTCCGGTAGTCTAGGTAATCGCTTCAGTTTAAGTTTGTTGCTTAGTCTCGATGTTCGGGATGCATCCGAGTTGGGGCGAGATCGAGAGGCGGGTGGACCGACTCGAAGAGCGATTGCCGATGTGTGCAAGGAAAGACCAGAGACACGTCGAGGAGCAGCAGAGCGGACGGCTAGTATGCCAAGGCTTCGAGTACGGTTCATGGCGGGCGTGTTAACAAGGGATATTAGTCGGGATTAGAGTTTAGTATTTTTTGGGATCATGGAGCGATCGAACAAAATGAATTCCAAATTGCCGGTGGCTGATCTCAGTGTGGCAATGCCTCGCATCACGTGTTGAGCTGCGTGCCCACCGCTAGATCTTGCCTCCTATCGAGACTTGTTTGATTGCACCTCGAGAGAAATACAAAAGAATAACATTAAAATAGCACCGTGTCCTGTGTATATTCATTCTCTTTCTGGATGAGGGCTTCTCTCGTTCTCGCCTCGGCTTCTCTCCTCGCCTCGTCGGCATCTGCATTCTGGCCATTTTCGTCAAAACGATTCAAGGCGAATGAGCTCATCTCAGCTGGTGGACTTGGTCTGGAAAACGTACAGGGAAGGGTACTTGCGTTAGGGGATTTGGACGGGGACCAATAGTCAGTAATTTCCAAAACAGACTTAGGGGCGTTCGTCATTGATACTGCCGCGTAGCCTTGATATTCTAGTGCTGAGCGAAGATCAACGAAAAGTTACTGCATATTTGTGGCAACATGGTAAGCTCCGAGTGCTATTTGATGCGTCTACTCTTAACATCTCCTTTCCCTAGACAAGTTCAGTTACACCCAATCCGTTTCTCTGGCACTTCCGTCCCAGCGCCGGATTGTAAACGTCGTACCAGCAGACTTGAACTACGATGGCCGACTCGATCTTTTGCTCATGTCCGAGGGAAGCGATCAAACTCTGGGACTAGATGTATCATTAGGGGATGTGTCTCAGAAGGGAAAGAGTGTGAACTTTGGTGAGCTCGGCTACGGAGCAAACAGGAGATCGACTCACAGCGTAAATACTATCCAGGTTCACCGATATCGATTCCATTATCGGGCCTGGCCCAACCAATCGTACTCGATTCGACTGGGAGCATGCGACTAGACTTGCTTGGGGTTGATACCAGTGGCAAGATGCAACTGTGGAAAAACACGGGAAACGCAGACAGTTTATATACTGTGTATGTCGTCATGTTACAAATCCTTTGGCTCCTGCTGACCACCGGGCTTGGAACAGAACCGATTCACCATTATCCGATCGCGTATGCACCCTTGCAGATCCTCACAGTAGCGCTGTAGTCGACTTTAACGGTGATTGTGTTGCGGGTAAATCTAAACTTCATTTCCCGCTACATTTTTTAACTCGACATCAACTGCAGATCTGTTTTTGACTTGTCGACAAGGCTCCACGGGGACTCAGTCTTTCCAAATCTGGACTCGCGGAGACGGAGGGTATAAACTTGCGCGAGAGGGTGTACTACCAAAAGGCGCTGGGTCTGTCTCCTTTGCTGATATAGGCGAGCACCGTCTGTTCGGTTTCTTGCCGGTTCTGATGCTTGAGTCCTATTCTACAGATCGAGATGGCACATTAGACCTCGTCTTCCCGGTCTGTGCCTCGTTTTCGACGAGCACAGGAATCGGACTGGACTGCGAGATCCATGTGGTTTATAACAAGCAAATTCCCCTATGCAGCCCCACAACCGTCGGGAACGGAGGAGGAAAGTGTCGATCACCTGGCGAACTGTGTGTCGCGGATGACGGGTTCGCGTTTGATCTGGACCCAAATGGAGATGCAAGTCCCGCCCTTAGATGTCTACTCTGCTATTGACAAAACGATACGAATAGGGGTATTCGATTTTGCGCCTGGAAGATATTTTGCCCAAACAGTCCTCCCTCTTACTGACCGACACATCTCATACTCCTCCTATCCCGCTCCCTCTTCGTCTCGGCGACGCCAATCTAGACGGGTTCCCCGATATACTGGCTGTGACTGTGGGACCAGCCGGTGTCGACCGTGTACCAGTGCTGCTGTATAACGTTGGTGGAAAGAAGGCTAGTGGCTCGAGTACGAAGAGGTCGTTTGAAGATACTATGGGCGTTCAGGCGCTATTCAGTCGTGGTAATACAACGATTGGAGCGAGCGCTGCCAAGGCAGGGACGGGAAGGAGAACGTTCAAGCCAGTAACTAGCGGAACTAGAGCCTTGGGTCAAATCACGGATGCGAGAGGCCTAGCGTTTTTGGATTTGGACGAAGACGTTGGTGTCCAATGCGTTTGCTCCTGTCGGTCTAACTCACTCGATCCATGGGTTTGCAGGGCACACTCGATATTCTCGTCCAACGTACAGGCGCTCAGACTGGTTCGCGTATAAGCTTTATCCAGAACAACTTTTTCCAAGATGCGTTCTTCCTCAAGGCGATTGTTCTGAATGGAGCATGCCCGAGCGGTGTTTGCGAAAGTGGTCACAAGGTAAGTGGTTTCCTAGTTTCGGAGGTTTAAGCTTAAGTTTGTTATGCAGGCATTTGGAGCGACGAATGTTGGGGCATCATTCAAATATACTGTGCTAGATACGAGCGGACACCGTTCAGCTGCTTTCGGTATTTCCTAGATCCATCCAAGCTACTGACAGGCTAATACTTAGTCGACCCAGCGAATCAACTTCCGCAAACGAGTTATCAGTCCCTTCATACACCGTACACATTTATCGGTCTCGGTCGTACAAACAACTACATTGAGTCGCTCACCGCTGGTTCGAGTTCACCTCGATCAGCGACAACGCTAGAGGGCGTAATACCAAACTCCAAGTTGGTGCTCAACCCGGCTAACGATGGAATAGAATGGAGGAAAGAGCTGTTTTTGAGACCTGGCGACTGGATGTGGTGGGTGTTATTGACGCTTGTGGGAGCGACTGTAGCCTTGTGCATTGTCGTATTCGTGTTGCATATAAACGAAAAGGTGAGTCTAGGTTTATGTAGTTCAACGATCAGAGAGCTGAACATGGGCTTTTCTATAGCGTGAAGACGAGAAGGAGAGAAGAATGTCACTTCACCATATCAATTTTGATGCTCTCTAGTGTTTAGGTTGGATCTCATCTGTTGTATGTAATCAGTAATCATAATATACCCAGTACGGAATCCATGCGACATCTTCTGATAAGTAGACTCATGTCAAGCGCTCTGCGGTGCCCAAATTTCAGCATGCCTATTTTTGCCGCGGCTGGTTGGGATGACAGCCACGGCGCTTGCTTTTAGCCACTGCTCGAAGCAAGCGCTGCAAGATGCGCACTTAAGCAGAGCCCAGATCGTCAGGCATCGTAATTAAGTCTGTTTCATTGAGCTACTTAGTACTCTTCGTCTGTGCATTGGGAGGGATGGTATTGCTTGGTCGCTCATAGATGCCCAGCATCACGTGAGCTCCCATACACCTGGACAATCTCATCACCAGCCCAGAGCGTCTTCTAATTTAGCGGGTCCGGGCAAAATGAAAAGCAAGTTCAAAACCCTATCGAATCGGTTCAAGAAGCTGTCACACTATCCTCCCACCAACTCGTCGACTTTGTCAATTCCGCCAACTCAACCGGTCGTGGCGGGCACTGCCATAGGCCCAACCACCCCACATGGGAACTCGTCCCATAATGCCCTTGACTCACTTGCGGCGCCTAATCTGGAATCTCCAAAGCAAACGCTTGGCCAAGCCAGACAAGGTCAAGCAGCTGCTAGCTCACGATCTCCAACACCTACCCAAGCAATTAGCCAAAGTGCCGCCTGGACTGGCTTGGAGAAATTCCTGAGGTTACTGGCAAAAAATACCGGAACTCTCCTTGGGCCTCTCAAATCTGCAGGTGATGATATTGTTCGGTGTGTAGAAGTGTTCCAGGTGAGGAAGGTCCTCAATAACGTTTCCCTATCTGCTCAGCACTCTTCAACGCATTATTATCTCTAGCTAGTATCAGAAAACCGGATGGTTCATGATGAGCTTCGAAATGAGCTTGATGATATTCTTAATCGACTATGCGAGTATTTTGGCGGAGATATACCTCCAGTAATGACGCCAAGTATTGTTAATCTCGTTAGGTAAGATTGTTTGCCACACTTTACATTCTTACCCTAACATAGTTGCAAGAGGAATAGAGCAGGAGATTATATTTGTTATACGCAAACAACAACGAACAAAGATTGAGACGCTCGTCGGGTCGACAAGAGATGTTGATGAGATAGCGGAGTGTCAGGACCGGGTTCGGAGGTTACTTGAGCGACTCGAGGTTGGTTCCATGACCTATAACCTATAGGCGGGTGCCTTACCCTGACACAGCTAAACGCCAACCTGAGTATGTGGAAAACTGTTGATGAGATCGCGACGGTATGCATAAAATGACGAACAGTGAAAGCATAGCTGAATATCTATGTAGGAAGCCCGCCTTAAAAGCCTCCCGGTTGCCCCTGAAGCGAAACATCGGTCTGCTGAATCCAGTAGTCTCGGTCGGGTTGAATGCACCACAAACACTCGCACTAAGGTTCTAAACGATCTAAATGACTGGGCAGACGCCGAGAATAGCGAGGAAATCTACTGGCTGAACGGTATGGCAGGTACCGGCAAAACAACTGTTGCGTATAGCTTCTGTGAAGATCTAAGGAAGCGGCATAGATTAGCTGCAAGCTTTTTCTGCTCCCGGCAGCTGCCATCTTGCCGTAACTTTAACAGGATAGTGCCAACTATCTCATACCAGCTGGCATTGTTTTCCCGACCATTTCGACATGCGCTTTCTGAGGCTCTCGAGGACCTGGATGTGCACAACCAGCCTTTATCAGAGCAATTTGACTATCTGATCGCCAGCCCCTTACACACAATACAACATACACTCCCCGGAAATCTAGTTGTCGTGATAGATGCACTTGATGAGTGCGAAAGTGCGGACGGCATGGCAATGATATTGGATGTAATTCTCTCACGCGCGCAAGAGCTACCTGTCAAGTTCTTCGTGGCTAGTCGACCAGATGCAATGATTCTTGACCGCATGCGAAAAAGTGCAGGAGGGCCCGTACCGGCCGAATTGCGTTTGCACGAACTCGATCATTCCGTGGTACAAGGAGACATAAAACTATACTTATCCAACAAGCTCCGGTCACACATAGAAATATCTGAGGATGATCTCGAAACACTTGCTGCTAGAGCAGGGGCACTTTTTATTTACGCTGCTACCGTAGTTCGATACATTATTGGGAATGACACTCTAAGGAGCCCTAGACGACTGCAAGACGTTTTAAAGTCACAACGAGGCAATGCTTCATCGAACTCTAGCAACAAGGAGATAGATGCTCTATATACCACGATACTCGAATCAGCTATTAATAATCCAAAGTTGGACGATATAGAACGGGATGAAACACGGCTCGTGCTCCATACCGTCATATGTGCACAAGAGCCACCATCGTTGGATATACTAGCTGGCCTCCTAAAACTCGATAGGGACACATCGGTGCGCCCCGCCTTGCGTCTCTTGCTTTCTGTCCTTCAATTATCGGATAAGACTACTGTAGTCAATACACTCCACCAGTCCTTCTCAGAATATATACTCGACGAACGACGCTCTGCTTTATTTTATTGCGATGCAAAAACACATCACGGGCTCATAACACAGCTCTGCTTTGAGCAAACTTCTGTTTGCTCGCCGTTTAACATCTGCAACCTTGATTCGTCGTATCTACTTGATGAGGAAGTAGAAGATATGGGCCGCAGGATCAAAGAATACATCCCAGAAGAGCTCCTGTACGCTTGTCGTTATTGGGCGGCTCATCTCAAGCTGGCGAACGACTCAGATAAACTCGCAGCTACTATGTTTGGGTTCTTGTCTGAGCGAGTACTGGTGTGGATGGAGATAATGAATTTAAACAACTGCATACATGAGGCTGCTCGGGCGATATATGAGGCGCGGGAATGGTCCTATGTGAGTAGGACCCGTGAGCTCGAGCAGTTGCTAATCGCTATACAGTTAGCTAAACAACCCGAGGCCGTCCACCGGCTACTTTCAGACGCTTGGGAGTTTGTCAGCAGCTTTTCGTCGAGTCAAGTCAATCTCAGTACCCCGCATATATACGTATCCCATCTATCATTCTGGTCGAAGGAAGCACCAATGGCGAAGTACTACCAGCTACAGGGACCGAGTATAATATCCAACACAAGTACGGCCATGAGCATACGAAAGATAGCGCCTGTTGCCATCTTCAATACAGGAGGCGAGGTCAACTGCTTGAGGTATTCACATAGCGGCCTTACCATTGCTTCTAGTTCTCGTGATGATAACATGGTGCACATTTGGGACGCCCGTAATGGCAGGCCCGCAGGAAAACCACTCGAGGGCCATATAGAAGCTGCCACATGCTTGGCTTATTCACCTGATGATGCATATATTGTTTCAGGATCTGTGGATTGCACGGTCAGGATCTGGGATACTCGCACCGGCAAAGAAATCGGGCGGCCACTAGAAGGACACACTAAATATATCTTGACCGTTGCTTACTCTCCTGACGGTACGCGCGTCGCTTCAGGCTCGAAAGACAAAACTGTTCGGGTATGGGACGCACGTACGGGCAAAGCAATAGGAGAGGCACTTCAACGCCACACCTCTGGAGTTATGTCGGTTGTGTACTCGCCTGATGGAACATGCCTTGCCTCAAGCTCCGACGATAAAACCATATGTATCTGGGATGTGTCTAGAGACTATGCTCTAAGACAATTACTACACGGTCACAACGACTGTGTCTACTCAATCGCGTACTCGCCAGATGGTACATATATTGTTTCAGGCTCTGGGGATAGAACTATACGAATCTGGGACGCTAATACCGGTGATACTGTCAACTACCTGTTATGGGGGCATACCCTCGCGATCACCGCGGTTACATACTCACTAGATGGTACACGTATATTCTCAGGCTCTCTTGACAGAACTGTCAGAGTTTGGTATGCGCATAAACGTAACGCGTTAGGGCAAGCTCTCGAGGGCCACGACCAGTGGGTTTCGTCAATCGCAGCTTCACCGAATGGGGCGTATATTGCCTCAGGCTCTAACGACGGAACTATACGAATTTGGCCTATTCAGAGCAACACGGCAACCGCCCGAACTCCAAAAGGGCATTTTGATGCCGTATTATCAGTGACATATTCGTCGGATAATACACGTATTGTCTCTAGCTCTGCCGATAAGACGGTGCGTGCTTGGGATGCAGCTACAGGCAGGGCGACCCCACGGCCGATTGGGACTCACGTCCAAACTGTTTATTCAGCCGCATGCTCGCCAGACGGTGTTCATGTTGCTTCTGGATCTGGAGACGGAACTATATGCATCTGGGATGTGCGCACTAATTGGCGTATTGGAGAGCCACTCAGAGGACACACAGGCAGCGTCTGCTCAGTTGCGTACTCGCCAACCGGAGATTATGTTTTATCTGGGTCATCAGACAAAACAATAAGTATTTGGAACATACGTACTGGTGGGCTTGTTGGGCAGCCATTGGAAGGGCATGAGAGCGCCGTTCGCTCGGTTGCATATTCGTCGGATGGCGCGTTTATCGCTTCGGGGTCTGACGATTTTACGATCCGAATCTGGGATACATTGACTGGAAAAACTCTAGGGCAGCCACTTGAAGGTCATACAGACAAAGTCTTATCAGTAGCGTTTTCACCCGATGGATTATATGTTGTTTCGGGTTCCGACGACGAGACTGTACGTATTTGGAATTCAGATGGGAGCAAGGCAACAGGACAAGTTTTACATGGCCATACAGGCCCCGTCCTAGCGGTTGCATACTCCCCATGTGGCGCATACATCGCCTCGGGCTCTGAAGACATGACTGTCCGCATCTGGGACGCAACTACGGGTAATTCGATAGGGGAACCTTTGGAGGGCCATACCAGCTGGATTTCATCAGTAGGGTATTCTCCAGATGGTGCATATATTGTGACTGGCTCTTATGACAAAACCATTCGTGTCTGGCGCCCACCAACTGGCCCGCAAAGTAATCGAGCCGATCCACACTCCCTAGGTAATGTGAATCACACCAAGATGCACATTTGTAACTCGGGCTGTCAACTCGGTGGCCCTCACCAAACTTGGCAGATTGATGAGAGGGGGTGGGTAGTCACTAAAGATAACAAGAAATTGGTGTGGGTTCCTCCTGAGCTGAGAAAAGTGCTTTTATGCCCAATGTCTATGTTTTGGATATCCAGGCGTGGTTTCTTGAAGCTTGATTTTAACTCGGATGGGTCCAACAAAGTTGGGGAGAACTGGGCTGACTATTTTCGCCCACGGACAAGCATATAGATAATGATGTAACTCGAACAAGCTGCTCATTGTATTAACATCAATCTCTCCGCGACTGTTTATTGTTATGAGACTGTAACAAACCATACCCGTCAGGATCAACTAGCAAATAGACGTAAGCCAGGAACTTGCAATTCGCAGATAGTCGATTAGCTTTGATGTCCGCTGATGTCCTGAGCCACATCCTGAATAATAGACACTTTGGGCACGGCCACTTTGTGGTCGTGAAACGCCACAATTTGGTGGAGCGGCAACCACAATCTGCACTGGTATTTTTATAGTAAACGACGTCATCTACCCCACGATCTGGGTGGAGCCCATGCCACAAATTGAAGACCACAAAGTGGCCGTGCCCAAAGTGTCTAATATGCCTGTTATGGAAGACAGATGGAACGCTTACTATATTCACCCGTATTATGCAAATGATCTGGCCCGAGCTTAACCTTTCTCCTATGACGTTGGAACTCGTGGTGGGCTGAGATTACGCTGGAGGGCTGGGTAACGGGTAAGAGAAAATAGAAAGGAATCGATCTGTCTATGTTTCTTACGCTATGGGCCACGTTTGGAAGTGGGCGGTAAAGTCCGGGTCCAGTAATCACATAGTTTGGATCCGTTAGACTCGACTTTGACCCCATAGCCCACGCTGCCCGTGCTTATAATCTCTCTCCCACTCGGCTAACATTGCCGGTCGTGTGTAGGTTGGGTTGCCACTGTCATTTACGAGCTGTGAGTTGACTCGATATTCGGAACCGACTCGTCGCTGTGCTCACGATCATTGGCCAGGTAGAGACTTGCTTCGTTGTATTCCTTAATTCGCCACCCCCCAACCCTTGACCGTAATCGCACATATAAATAATCAGCCCCGATGTCGATGATGCGCCGCCGCTCCAAGTCCCGCACACGCTCAGCCCAGTCCGTGCGGCCCTACATCGGCAGCACACCGTTCGACCATAGCCCTCAGCCGTTCATCCCACCACCTCTCGCACCTTCTACCGCGCCACATTCGCCGCTCGAAAGCAGTCCGCCGGCATCATCGGTTGGACTCCCACTCGGAGCAAGTTCCACCACACCCCCTCCTGAAGATCCGTTTGGGCTAGGACAGGGCATTGCTGGGTTGAGCTTGGGAGGACCACGGAGTGCAGCACACTATTCTGCAGCTGGTATGTTTCGTATCGACTTATTATATCATAGGGTACCACTTATTTGGCGTCGTGTTCAATTCAGGCTCGCGTGCACTCGATCCACACCGAGGCCCACCAGGCTTTGCCCTAACGATCCCACCCGGACACGGACACTACCCCGCACCACCTTCTAGTGCACCCGCGCTTGGCCCAAGGGCAGCTGGTACGTTTTCGGCTGGGCCGCCCGGCCTCGTGTATCGGCTGGTGATCTGATGCTATTGTTTGTAGGTTACCCCGGTGGCTATTTTCCTCCCGGCATGGGTCTTAGCAGAAAAACGTCTGAACGGGGAGTGATGGCGCCCCATCGTGAGTACTTTGCGCAGATTTACTCACTATTTTTGACGAATTAATTTGGCTTGACGAAGAGATGTACCCGTACGCGGCACACAACTCGTATGGGTACCAACCAGCCAACGGAGCTGGTCCAGTCGCTCCACCACCACCAATGGGTTATCCGCCTTATGGCCCCACGCCGTACAACCCATATGGTTACCCAGGAATGCCAGGGGGAGGATATCCGGGAGTTCCGGGAGCAGGAGGATACCCAGGTTCGTATGCTCCTTGCCGTTTTATACGACCCATTAACCTAAATTTGTCCGACCTATAGCACCCTACTTCCCTCCGCCCCAAATCATGCCCCCACCTGGTGCAATGGCCCATCCTGGTCCTGCATCTGCAATTTCAGAAAACATGCCGTTGGTTGTTAGAGGCGCAAGATTGGTTCGGCCAAAAGAGGATGAGCAGCCTGCTATGAAATGGGAGCCTGGGAAAGATTGTGAGTGCTATATCCGTCATAAACCCGATCGAGGTAGGGGGTGATTAACGAAAAACGGTTTTGAAGATGCGCCCGTGCTTGATCCATTCACACTCGGTATCTTGAACCCGAAGATGGAGATTCATCCACTACTAAGACCTTCCGATGGTGGTAAGGACCTCTTGAACGTCTCCGTCGCTACGTTTATCCATTTAATTTATTATAGGTGAACATCTTGTGTACAACATGCTCTTCCCTCCCTCTGCTATCCACCTCTCGACTGACCCGCCAACTAAATCCTGGTCATCCGGTGAGTAGTACCATTATTCTTAACCCCACAGATTAGCTTATGCTACATATACGCTACCAGGTCGGTTCTCAATGGCGACCTTCCCGCGCGTTAAGCGCATACGAATAGTCTGTCGATCGCACCCCTGGTTGATGGAGGTCACGAACGACTCGGGTGTGACAGTAGGAGATGTGTGTGATCGAGTGAGTATTTTTCGGTCTTGCGAGATGACAAGGTTAACCGTTGACTTGATTATCAGCTGTACACGGAGCATCAGCGCCACATGTCCAGTGCAGAGTGGGAGATGGCTGTTCCAACACTCAAAAGGCAGATGACCAAGGCCTATCAGTGGAATCGATCGACCAATCCAGGTATGTCTGTAATTATTTTTCTCGGCTTCGTTGGTCGCCATTTTGTCGAGAAGCAGAGTGCTGATTTGAAGGTCGATAACAGGCGCACCAGGTGGGGTGATGGGCGAAGGTCTTCGACGAGTCGATTGGTTGATGCAAACAACTCACTTTGCTGGGTTAACTGAGGATAGGGCGGTAATAGAGGAACGAGTCGGGCACGGACTCCAACGAGCTCAGCCTGCGACATTTGTGCTCGAGGTGAACAGTGGACCAAAGAAGGATGAGGAAGATTAAGAAAGCGCAGTACGATTTTATTTTTTTCTCTGGGGTTCCCTTTTCTACATACCGCATCCCCTTCAAGATCCCTATACATGAATGATTTCTAGATATGATGGTGTCTGTGACATCTATGCCTTTTCTCTTTTCTCTTTCCTATGCCGCTGTATCCAGCTCTGTTTGTACTTGTACTAATTCGGTTGGGTATTTCTCTTCACGCATTCGTCGCAATCTTGTTATTTCATCAGTCACTTATTACTATATGAGGACGATGAAACCCCGGCGCCTCCTTTTCGTCTGTATATCACCAAGTGACCCCCTCTTAATCCATTTCTTTGCGTTCTTACACGAAAAGACAGTGGGGACATCAATCCTCAGTTGGGGGTGCAGGTGCCGCATCTCTGTCTCCTCTCAACTTCTCTTCGATCTTCCGGCCTGCGGCCTTACGCTCTTCAATACTTGGCGGGGTGATTATACTCGAATAGCCAAGTTCTGTCGGGATGAATGAGCCCCATTCTACGTTGAAAACAGATGGTTTTTGCTTACTCAGAAGTGGATATTGAAGAGGGATCTCTTCAAGCCTGATTGAGAGTGTATCAAGGTTAAGTGGAAACGACGGCCCCATCCACGAGTTTCGGAATTCGTGATCTCTATTATTTGTCCCATTTATATAGAGCCTCAAAACAGCAGATGAAATGAACATACTTGCGCTATCAGACGGACGAGTAATGAGTGTCATTTCAAACTGATTTAGCTGAATCTATAAAACTCACCTCTTCACGTGTAAGTGGATGCACGAGGATACTAGAATTACACGCGAATCTCAATACAAACTCCACGTTGACGAGGAGCCCCAAGTGAACTGACCTAAGTTCTCCCCGATGTTGACACAGGTACGAGTAAACGGACGCAAACGACTCGCTGGGGACCCATATCTCGTATGAACCTGCAACCAACAACTCTCGATCAATACCAGCAAATAAAATTGAAATAACACACCAACCCGTGGGATGGGGACCAATCGGATCCGTATTCACACGAAAGAGTGGAACGGCCACAAAGGCTCCATCACGCCTAAGCTTCAGTACGGCATCTCGGAGCGTGAGGGCAGCAGCGTGTTGCCTTGCGTTGCGTTGGAGAAAGTAGATGTCTTCCAGACGGCTAATTTGAGATGCACATGACGGATCATTTTGGGGTGTCTAGACGTACGAAAGTGCCATTCGCTGAGGGATGTACGCGATTAGAAATTCTGAAATGCGGGTGCAATACAGGAAACGATTATACCGAATTTCTTCCTCGACAACACGCTCAACGTCGCTCGGAGGCTCAGGGATGGATCCGTTGACTTGCATGTTGGGTTGACAGTTGGTCTGTGGTTGTTAGAAGATCGTTTCCGGCAAAGGAAAGCATGTGCATGATGGGACCTCCTGCACGCCATCGTGTCACGTGAATACGTGATTATGACAAACCACACAAAGGAGGAATAATACGCGCATACAGGATTCTGTATAGGTTAAAAAAGAAGTTTCATTTCAAGTAGTGGTACGTGTTAAATTTACATCGGGTGTGCCGTACAAGTACATACAAGTACAGTAGGAGGAGAAGGGCTACAAAACTGATACACCGTAAGATGAATGAGAGCACACCAGTTGCTATCAAACCTCGAGCACGAATCAGTGTCCTGATGGCGCACAGTTTACACCCCCCTCACAGAATTTCATCAACAACTAAGTGGAAAGAGTCGAAGAAGAGGAGGAAGCGGCAGCGGAATCTCAAAGGAGAAGGGTGGCGGTCGGGAGGCGGAGCGAGCCGGGTGAATCAACGTGCATACAGGAACGAAGCACCAAATCAAAATGTGAATGCGAACCATCACATGAGACTCAGATCACCGCGGGCCAAGCATGACCCAGGTCCACTCGACTGCTTCCTCGCCGGCCACGCGTCGGACCAGAGCATCGTTCTTGACCATACCCATGAACATGGTCGTGTCCACGAGGCACTCGAACCGACGGAGGCCACCCGAAGCGAGTCCGCCGTGTTGTTGCATGGAGAATGCACGACGGGCAGCGACCTTGTGTGCGCCGTCTAGCATGGACCACTCGCGTGGGCTCATCTCGGTCCGGAAGAAGGTGCAGACCGCCTCGGCAATGTCCCTAAGATTGACACCGTTGCGGTTCTGGACACGAATGACCCAGGGCAAGTCTGCGACGAGGATACGGAGCTTGGAGATCGCAGGGTAGGTCGCAGGCTCGTCGAGGACGCTGGGGTCTTGAGTGTAGCCGTTGCCGACGACGCGAATGTCAAACGGACGGAGGATGTCGAACCTCAGATGGGGGGCACCGGTGCGAACAGCATTGGCGTCAAGGAGAGTGTGCAATCCGAAGCGACCTTCGGAGCCAAAGTAGCGACGTTCCCGATCACGCCCAGGGTTAAAGAGTCCGGCGGGTACATCGAACACTATCGAAGGATCGAGATTAATTTCGGATGCAAAGCGGGATGAATCAAGACTTACAGCGCTTCAAAGACTTCTTGCGCCGCAGCCTAGAGCTGGAGGCGTCATCGACATACTCGACGTGATAGCGGCGTGCCTCATCACGGTAGTCGTCCTCCCACTCGGGTTCGTAGCGACCGAGAAGCGGCGGGCGGTCATAGTCGTCAAAGTCAGACGCGGCGCGGACCAGCTGCATCGGGCGCTCGTACTCGGAGCGGGTATAGTCAGACTTGGTGCGCACGAGGCCCATGCGGTCGGGCTCGTAGTCGGACGAGACGTCGGAACGAACATCCGAACGGAGGTCTGGACGGCTCTTGCGGCGCGAGTAGGTGTCGAGACCGCGGGGTGAGCCATACGACGAACGGGACTGCACCAACGAGTCATCGAGGAACATGGAACGTGGGTGGAAAGACATGGTGTGCTGTGGAAGAGTGGGAGGGGGTGGTGGTAGTAATTCGAGGTTGAGTATCGACCGAGGGTATGGATATATAGATCGTGCGGCGCGCTCGGCGCTGTATAGCTAATCCAGAATAGGGCGGCGTAAAATAGGGCCTCAACACCACAGTTTTCTCCAAGCGCGGCTTATCGTCGTAGGCAGTTTAGAACGTGGGACAACAAATGGTGGTCCAGCAGAGCGTGAAGATCGTGACGAGACAGAGGGCCGGGCGAATAGATTAGGATGAGGAACCTGTCCTAGAGGGGGAGTGTAAAGCTCAACTGCAGATTCGTTGCCTGGCCCAACGTTATGTATGTTCCGAACACGAGGCAGAAGCAAGCTTGACCCACGGGCACGCCTGCTCGCCTTTCTCGATCTCACCCCTTCCTCCAGGCCAGAACGAGGCGGACGCACAGCAATCGTCTGAGAGTGATGTGTCTGATAGACGGACGCTCGACGAGAACGCGCGCGAGCACGGCTGCCTTCGATCGGTCGGTCCGGGCCGTAAAAGGCATGTGCGACATGCGGCACGGGGCCGGCCGCGAACGCGGGATCAGGTGGGTAAGAACCGTTTGTATATGCGCTCCAAACTGGGTCTTGTGGAGCGGAGCGAGATGAATAGGAGAACGTTGGGAGGTTCGGATAGTGTGGCAATGGCAAGAACGCGTAGGCACGAGGATACAGTGAGCCGGGGTCTCCGTACGCTTGCATTGGAGCGTAGGGGTTGTACTATAGACCGAGAGTGGGCGTTTCAGATCAAGCAGGCGCGATGAACCCAAATACAGGCACTCACAGATGGCATTGGTTATCTGGTTATCTATCTACCCGCTAATGGCGATAATGGATTACAGATCCCAACCTCGTGAATAGGAATTGGGGTAAGGACGTAATGAGCAGATACACGTTTTTCGCCCAAATGACGTGAAATTACAGAGCAATTGAGGGGAAGGGTATACAATGACCCGATCGCACGTTGATCACACTGGGCTGTCTATCGGCCTCAAATAGGAGCGCAGACTATCGCCACCGAGTGCCACCGACCTTTCTTCGGGACGCGTAAAGTCACGTGTATCCAAGAGCAGCAACGAACAACAAGGGAGCTGCAGGGGTACGGCTGAGATTCTGATGCGACGGATGATAGCCATAGCGGGCCGCCTTATAAGGTCGAGTACCCCGCAGCGGCGGCCCCGCCTCCCGCCACTTGTTCAGGGTCGCAAGAGAGAAGAGCCCAAAAAGAGCATGCTGGCAAATCTTCGCCGTGCTGCCGACAAGCTAGGTATAATATCGGACACAACACAAGGTCATAGCTGCTGGTTGTTGCGTACTGCCCTCGAGAGGCAACGTACGGGGTTGAAAGTCTGAGAAGAACACACCGTGAGTCACGTGGTGCGCCTCCTTTGGCCGCTTTGGTTCCGCCGCACTGCGGACAGACGCCATGGTCCAAGAGCTGCAGCCACTTGGTGCTTGCCACTCTGCCCCGGGCCCGGAACTGAGCCGAAACCAGTGCATTCTAAGTCGCCGGGCACCGATGGGCCGCTGGTACATCGACAGTCAACAAACATCCGTCCACGATTCCACCCAGCGTGCCATTAAAAATACACATAAGCAATGCATCCAAATCAATCACCACATCACTGCTTCCTCAGCGTATCGTTCATATAATCTCCAAACTCCCATGAATAGCACTCAACACAATCCTCCTCCGTTTTGGGAGCCGGGACCTCGATTCTCTCTCCTTCATCCTCGTCCAGCAAAAATCGAGATTCAGAATCGGACTCCCAAACCATACCCTCTGCCTTTCGACGTCCCCACCAACCCTTCTTGGTCTTGCCAGTCTTGTCGCTCCAGTCTGCACTCAAAATTTGCTCGATGACTACGACAATGCCATGCGTACGAATGTCCGCAGACCAGTGCAACTCGCTAATCGTATCGTAGATGATTGATTGGCCAAGATGGCATCTTCAGATCGGGCCAATTGCATAGGAAAGTAAGTTGTGAGAGCGGAGGTCGGACGGATTAAGTCGCCGGCCAGAGACGTAAATCCCCCAGAATTGACAGACAGGGGTAGACATGACGCAGAGCCCAGTACAGTTGACGGAGAACAGGCGTCGAATTGTTGGGGAAGGCAAAGAGTCGTGGTGGCAGGATTGGGTCGAGGCGGGTGCGTGTACAGCAATATTCAGTACGCGTGGCGCAAGTCGTTTCACCGGCGTGCGTCCAGGCCAAGATTTCCATAACGGCGATGATAAGCGAAATTAGACATATTATGCCACGAGTAGAAAAGATGTGCGTGCACCACCGCGGGAAATGCCAAATGTGAAAAAGGACGGGAGAGCAAAAACAGGTGGTCGTGAGTCCAGCTTGCTCCGACAAACGTGTGAATGTATGAAATACGCACTTGCTTTCCATCGCATATCCACCAAGGTAACACGAGGACGTCAACCCATTGCAAGTCCCCTGTACCAGATGCCGCCACACCAGCACCACGAGCACCCAAACAGGTCACATCCAGTTCACATGCCACAAGTCGACAAGACAATAAAAACCCGGTCAGCAAACCACCCAGCTGACTATGCAGAACTTCGGCCGACGTACCATGGCTATGGGGTCTGCGGTATGATAGACATGGGTAACATGCTGAACCGATGGCTAAACCAAGTGTTTCAAAAACAGGTTAATGGCTATACCGGCGAGCGAGAACAATAACGCGGGGAAATAAAGTCTGCGTCGGCCGATTGGGGACAATGAGCACCTCGAACTCGAGGTTGAGCCAGACCACCAAGGGCTGAGGTCGATGAAAGAGGCGGCACATTCCGAGTGTGAATGACGCAAAGAAATGCGACTTACAGGCATGGGTAGGTGCAGCCTTTGTGCAGCCATTTTCTCCCCTGGAGCCTCGAACGCAACGGTGGGTGCGCCAAACGTTGTGCCAATCAGCGACGCCAAAGCACCACCCAGACTGTGGCCAATGACCCATATCTTGGCCTCGGGATACATAAAGGTAATGTTGTTGTACAAGTTCTATAAACGTTGATAAGTCTCTTATAAGTGCCAAGTACGGAGGAATGACGTACGATTCCGACAGGATAGAACAAGCTCTCGTCGGTAAGGGCATCTTCTACACAATCTTCATCGCACTTGTTGCCTCCTCCAAAGCAGCTACACACGCTTGACCACGTCCAATCAACATGCGCGCAACAGCAGCTGAACAACAAGTTGTCGTTCAACTTGTCCTTGCGCACAGTCGGTCCGCCGCCACCCAACCATCCCGCACTAGTTCCCTTGATAGAGAGAACAGCAGTCTTATTGTCCGACGAGAGGAAAACGTGACCACGAAACCCGTCGTCTTCGGGCTCCCAACCAATATTATGATCCTATACCCATATTCGTTATCAGCTGCGGCCACGATAAGCCTATAGCATCACACCCACCGCAGTCCAGTTTCCACCCAAGTCATACCACCCCGACTCGGTAGGTTGAAGATACGCATTGTTCGTCATCTTGGCGAGCACGAATATCGTCTCGCGTTTGTCCACCGCAGGACCCTCGACAGCATCTTCATCCCAGCCCAGGCTCTGCCCCCATTCCTTTCCCAGCGCGAGTCTGCCAAACAAGGATTTTTCTTTCTTTCGTTGGCGAGCGGCGTGGAATGCCTCTTGGGATATCGGTCGATGAACGGTCGTACGACGCGTTTGGAGCGTGTGGGTATGTGTGGAAGAGCCATCGAGGGTGGGCTCGGCTAGTAAAGATGCCGATACAATATCGTCTGGCACATCAGCCCATCTTATACGACCTGTATCCGCATGAGATGAATGGACGTGGCGAAGCGTAAATGTCTCCGCGTCGAGCGCCACCGAAGATAAAGTTACAAATAGGAAGAGAGCAAGTAGCGATCTAGCAGTAATCATGAGAGTCGTAAATTGTATGAGCTCAGACCTGCCGTGCGGTCGCCTATGACGAAACAGTGGAACAAAAAGGAACTAGGCTACAGCAGACCACGTTGGGCGAGGTTGGGGCGGGTTTAGGATTAAGCGCTGAAAGCACGTGAGCAACCTGGCGCCACCAAACTTGTCTACGCCACCCAAACAACTGGCGACGACGACGGTTGCCATTCGGGTTTTGATTGACTTTGTTCGTGGGTTGATGCCGATCTTGTTTTTGAGATGTATCAAATATTCTGTTCCCAGCACAGAGGGCCCGAGTTCGATAATATCTAGGGAGTTCCCTCGAGTCGATCGATGGCTCCTCGTAGCTAGCGCCTAGTCTGAAATCGGTTCCCCCAGATGTGAAGTGCACGAGCAACGCGCTCATGCATCGGACGAATTATTCTAGCGTGGACAGACACCGCTGTGCGCTCGACGTCGGAATAGCGATTCAGTTTCAACGCATTATTCCCTCTCCAATTTCAACAGTAACAGCCAGTTGTTCTCGCAACGTGTACGCATAGCACCCTGAAGCCCGGGCCGCAACATACGGGTACGAATAAACTATGACAATATAGCCTGTGCTAGCCATCTCGGCGTATGTGATCCGTAGAAAACGCCACGTTCTAGGTACTCCAAGTCGAGTCCATTCGCCATCCGATCTTCGGTCAAATCGACAACGAGGCTTGGAGTACAGTAGACCGCAAGACCAGTTGCCCATAGTCTACCGGAAACATCCTTTTGCATTGCAGATCTCCATTGGACTATACACGGAAAGTGCCCCTCACAGCGCAATGCAACACCAGTCGGACGACCCGCGTCCCCAGGCCATCCCCCTCGCGTTCACCGCAAGTCGAAATCGACTGTAGGACACCACCGCCACCACTGGCTCCAGGCACCCACGACCTTCCCCACCATCATCAGCATCAGCATCAACATCAACGCCACCGTACGCCGCATCATCAAAAAAAGTAAAATAACCTCCAATCATCAGTTCGTCGTCATACCTTCACTCTCGAAGCCCAGCCATCGCGTCGGGAGATGTATGCGTCTATTTGGGTGTCGGATGACACCTCGACACGCGGGCTTTCGGACCCACCCCAGTTCCAAAACCCATGTGAGAAGAACAAAAAAAGACTAAAAAACGATCTCCGCACAACGAAATATAATTTATCCGTAAAACAGAAGAAGAGCAGGCCTAGACAGCTGCGTGTGCCATGGGAAACCGGCTCACCCGGTATGATGCGTAATTAAAACTCGCGCAGCGCCCTATCGCCAATTCCCTACTCCACGGCCACTAGCCTAGAGCCCCTATTCTCTGTGCTGCATATGCGCGAGTGGATAAAGAAACGTGTTGAGGGGTCTATCGCGTGCCAGATCTGATGGGGCGTTCCAACGTGCTGGACCGGACACACTAAATGGAGCCGATCGACATGTCCGGCGAAAGGAATCTGCCGCGTACTGAGCGGTGGGAGCGAATGGACGCGTGAGGAGCAGAGAGATAGCGTTCGCTCGGAGTCCGCAGGATCTACGCGTACACGTTGACAGCGCTGATTGAATGATGGCAAAGTTGCACAGACTCGATCATCCGAGCCGCCACGGACTATGCTCCCTGTCCCATAGGGCTGAACCATCAATCATCTTCTAGCTTATTGCGCACACCGAATTTCGAAAAAAGTTGATCCAATTCCAGTTTTGATGAGTACAGACAAGAGCACGAATTAGGCGTTCAGTACAGGATGAGAGGGTGATACAAACAACTGCGGGAAACTCGACTACATCGTTCAAAGGGGGTATGGAGAATTAAACAAAAAATAAGAATCGAAAGGGCGAATTACGAAGGATTTTTGTGACGACAGGCACCAGGCCGGACCCCAAACTCTACACGAAGGATCTATGGTTTAGATTTGTTGGCCGGATGCGAGAGCGATTCCGCTCGTGATGATCTCCCAGGCGGTCTCGAGTGCCCACCAGAGAGCCTCGTCCTCGATACCCAGCTGCATTACATTGGACCACAAACCGTGGACGGTGGCAGCGTGCTCAACCAGGGTCGGGAGTGGGAAGGCCTCGCCCATCGCACGTCCGAGCGCGGAGAAAGTGTTGCTAGCCCCTTGGTGGCCGACAGGGATCGACGCAAGCGCGCTCGAAGATAGGGGTGCGAGAGTGGCGAGCAGGCGCTCGGCACGCTTGGTGTAGAGGTACGAATGGAGCAAGGGGAAAGTCGAGGGGCTTGGGACGTAGAGGGGAACAACCGAGAGGCGTGCGCTCTTGCTAGCCGCATCGACGCAAGGGGCAGCCCGAGTCAAACGCGGAAAGTTGGAGCAGTGGGCGGCGTAGATGAGAGCGTGGGCAGGGAGAAGCTGGCCCGGCTGCTTCGACTGGGGGTTGACGACGCAGAGAACGTGCGAGGGAAGCGACTCGAGGCTTGGGAGGCGGCTGCTGACGCGAACATCGACCCAGGCCGGCATGTTCGCGGCCGTATAGGCAGTCTGAGGCGGCGTCACGTACGACAGGGCGTTCATCAATCTGTGGCGAAAATGATGAGTTGATGGCGTGGCGTGATGTTCATTTGGTGTACTCACTCGGGGCCAATGCTGCGAAGCTTGTGTGCGACGTACTCGACGGGCACACCGCGGAGCTCGGGGTCGAGCGACTCGATGGAGCGGGGGTCGACCGGGGGAAACGCGGCACGAGGCAGCGCAACCGGGAGCTCGATTTTGCGGCTCGAGTGACGCGGGGGGCTTGATGGGGGTGTGGCGAGCGCAGAGGGCATCGAAAAGTCGAAGCTGGAGGGCGCCTCGCGGGGGAGGGTGACGCTGAGCATGCGCCTGGACGAGTTGGCCGGGCGGCGGCTGGTGGGCGTGATAGGCGACATGGGGGGCGCGCCGTACTTGCTGTCGTAACCGTAGGCGCGTTGTTGGGAGACGGCAGACATTTTCGAGTATATTTTAGGTGGCGATGAGAGTGTGAAAGCACGCGTTGGTGGGGAAGATCTGCGCTTGTCGAGGTGATGATGGATGAACCGTCGGGTCGAGCGCCTCTTAAGCTCGCGAGCAAGAGCATGCTAGCGCACTGCTCTTGCACAAGGCAACGCGCGATGATGCCGGAAGCCAGCGTGACCAATGCGTCGGATACGATCGGACATAAGCCCGCCCAATCGGAACATGCGACCCGCTCCTCCGGCCCCGGCGCTTCCCAGCTCGCCCGCCCGGCCCTGAATCGGAGCCCGATGCGGC
Organism: Ceratobasidium sp. AG-Ba; assembly: GCA_016906575.1. Classification (NCBI taxonomy): domain Eukaryota; kingdom Fungi; phylum Basidiomycota; class Agaricomycetes; order Cantharellales; family Ceratobasidiaceae; genus Ceratobasidium; species Ceratobasidium sp. AG-Ba. The sequence goes on along the minus strand of CP059641.1, from coordinate 3,331,632 downwards.
AGTCGCAGGAGAAAGGGAAACGCGCCTAGCCCGATGCAGCCCAAGTGCACCTAGTGCCCTCGCCGTCCAGACAGGGGCCGAAGCGTCGACGGTGTTTGGCCGCGTCGCAACGTCGATGAGCGAACCAAGGATGGCTATCAATGTCGCGTTGACGTGCGCCTGATGCTCTGATCCCATCCGAACACTCCGTTGTTCCGTAATCAGTCGCCCCATTGTGTCTCCCATCCCAGCCAATTTCCAGCAGACCAAGGAGCGGTGCTCGCGTATGAACTCGCCGAAAATGTACCAGCTTTCCATGTTCGAGCAGGGTTGAAACACAAGAGTTTACAGCCAGAAGCACTGCATCCTTTGAGCTCGTCGTCATAGGCCAGGACAAGGTTGGTTATCGAAGGGGTTGCCAGCGCATATCGTCGCAGAGAAAGGATGGCGGGAGCGCAACGGGTGGAGGGGATGAGAGGTTGAGGTGGTGCGCCAGCCGGACCGCGCCCGTCTTTGTACTCTGCTGCAGACTTCGAGCATCCCCGGCTTCACCAACGTCGAGTGCAAAGGTTTCACCAACGGGCGACAGCGGACCAAGGGTTGTTGACTTGTCGACAGCCATTTAGCCTAAACGCCCTCTCGTATACATATCCACCATGTCGCTCCTCTGTTCAAGTTCTTCCGTCAGTTCTTCCCCCCTGTGCAAAGGTAGGTGGTCGAGGATAAAGACAAGTGCTGACCTGTGACACCACTGGCCGATTACCCAACAACAACAACCCGTTACATCCCGACCCGTTACCCAACCCGACCCGACCATGGACCCTTTCCTTCATCCACACAACCAAACACCATGCGCCGCCAGACTGAAATGAATATGTCGGTATGTAAGAGTATATCGAGGTCAGGGGCAGATACAAGCTAGCGCTGATCGTCTGTTTCCAAATAGGGGCACGAGGGACGCGCCACCGACCGACGGTCCCGCCGGGCGTGTGTCATGGCACGCGAGCGGGGAGCAAGCACGCAGCAGGCGCATTGCTGAGGAGTAGCTATATACACGCCTGGCTGATGCCCAAGATCAGAGCTCGCAGAACGATCAAGGACAGAACAATGGCGGCGCGAGATGAACAATAGGCCAGAATGGTCGCCCGACGCTGGAATCGACAAAGGGCGCGCAGTGCGTGTGCATGAGAGGCCGATACATGGCTTATGCAAGCTGGGTGAGAGCACGAAGCGGTCTATCTGTTCGCCATCGTGCTCTCATCCTCGCCTTCGGGAGAGTGCGAGCGCCGACACACAGTAAATCTGTGTTTCACCCACCTAGACCTAGTCGATTGTGCGTCCGGATATGTCATTCTAGAGGCATGTGCACCTTGCAGAATATATTCTCTTGCCGTTTAAGCTGCATGCAACGAGGCTATTGTGGATGACGATGAGACCTCGGTCACGTGTGCACAATAGCGAAATGTAGCTGTACAGCACCACCGATCGCTGTGCACTATTGTCCGGGTGATGCACACAGATCGCGCCTTGATCTCTCACAATGAACGTTGAAGAGTAGGTTTGCCTATTGTTCTGTCTGCATTTGGACTTAGCACGACCCGAAATGGAAGGTTTCGGCGTGCTGGATATGCGGCGATTGACGCGATCTGCGACTACCATCAGACCTTGGGCGAGCGTCCTGTTGTGGCCCAAGTCGAGCCTGGATATCTTGGAAAAGCTCTACCAAGTTCGTAAAAACAATTCTATCACCTACTTGTCTTGAACTTTTCTGAAGATGAGGCTCCTCAAAGAGGCGAAAAGTTTGACGTCATCGCTGAAGACTTTCAGAGGCTCATCATGCCAGGTATGCCCCAAATTAAATTATTCAATTTATTATTTTTGATCGACCATTGTCTACGAGGTATAACCCACTGGCAACACCCATCTTTTTTCGCCTACTTTCCAACCGCCAACACCTTCGAGGGCGTCCTCGCCGACCTGCTTTCGACCAGCGTTTCCAATCCAGGCTTCAACTGGGCATGTAGTCCGGCATGCACCGAGCTCGAAGCCATCGTCATGGACTGGTCTGCTAAGCTTTTTGGACTCGACCCTACGTTTTGTATAGAATCTGGCGTCGGCGGGGGTGTCATACTGGTATGTTAACCCATGCTGCGTCGAAATCAGGGCCACATGTGCCTTTACACTTCTCACTTCCATCTCTCTTCATACTCCGAATGTATGCTACAGACTACTGCGTCCGATTCGGCCCTAACAGCTATCATCGCCTCTCGCTCTCGGTATACCCGTTTACACCCCGACGTTCCGCTCGACAGCCTCGTAATCTACGGTACGACTCAGACGCATTCACTCGGAGCAAAAGCGGCGCTCGTTCTTGGCTTGCAATTTCGTGCAATTCAAGTCGATATCAAAGACGATTTTGCTTTGCGTGGGCACACTCTGAAGAGCGCAATCGAAGAAGATTTGGGAAAGGCAAGGCACCCATTCGTCCTGAGTGAGTGGTTTGCATACACCGTCGACCCCTTTTCCCCGCGTGTACCTTCCTCACATTCCCATTCATACCTGCATTTGACTGTTCCGACGGCTTCCCATTCTTATTGTTCTCCCTAACCCCCCCTGTTCCATGCAGTCGCGACCGTAGGCACCACCTCGTCCGGTGCGATCGATAATATACCTGAACTTGGTCAAGTGTGTGCGTACCGAGTCGGATATGGGTTCTAGCTCACGGATACTAATCGTCGAGTCGGTGGGTTGGATCTAGTGCAAGAATATCCCGACGTGTGGCTGCATATCGATGCGGCTTGGGCGGGCGTGGCGCTCGCTTGCCCCGAATTCCGAGAGATCTCATACTTGGATGCCATGAACGAGTATGCGCATTCGTATTGCACCAATTTCCACAAGGTAAGCTTTCAAACTTTAACTTTCTCGAAGAATGACTAATGGTATGCGCTATATGCAGTGGGGTCTCGTGAATTTCGACTGTTCGACCCTCTGGGTTCGTGAACGCACGCTCTTGACAGACGCTCTAGACGTCACGCCCGAGTTTTTGCGTACGAAGCAAGGGGATACCGGTCAGCTCTAGTTTCCTCGCCTTCGTCAGCCTCGTGCTTGTTTCTTTCCCACTGATAAACGTCGGGCAGGTACCGTGATTGATTACCGCAATTGGCAGATCGCGCTCGGTCGGCGATTCCGGTCTCTCAAGCTCTGGTTCGTACTTCGAAGGTAAGTTTATTCTGCTGTCATCCAAACCCGTTGTTGAAGTGTGAGAATCAGTTTTGGCGTGGAAGGATTCCAAGCTCACATCCGCAAGGCATGTTTAAAAGCTACATCTTACCCTATATGCACTCATGATTGATACCACCAAAACAGGGAATCGAGTTGAGCAAGCTCTTTTGGTCGCTTATCCAACAAAACTCTCTGTTTGAACTCGTTGTCCCGCCATCATTCGCGTTGACCGTATTTAGACTTGTTCCGCCCTCAGCGCTTGCGACACCCGCGTCGGCCACCCCTGTTGGGGGTCAAGACGGACTAGCCCAAGAAAAAGACTTGGTCGCTGGCGCCTCCCCCGCGACCACGACCAACGCTATCCCTAGCAGATTCGACGTCAGGTCCAAGGCCAACGCGCTGAACCGAGCGTTTTACGCCCGCATTTCGGCCCGAAAAAACCTGCTGCTCACCCAGACAGATCTCGCGGGCACGTTTTGTATTCGGTTCGCTGTCGGCGCTGTTCGGACCGAGGAAAAGCACATACGGGAAGCTGTGGATGTGTTGATTGAGGAGGCTCAGGCAACCTTACGAGAATGGAAGGATTGATTGCAGCCAGGATCCAGACACCCATCCATGGTATTGGCGAAATGAATAGAACTATGCTAAATGAGCTAAAGAATACACACTAAGAATACATGGGCAATATGGGCTGAAATACGATAAGTCCCAAGCGGTGATGTTCTTCAACCGATCGTTGATTTCCGAGATGTACCCCTGTTCCTTCGGGCTTCTCATTCGTTCACGACAAGCTCGAAGTCTTTGAACCACACCTTCTGGTCTTTCGGTGTAGCAAAGTGTTGCTCATGGCCACCGAAAAACGTACTAGTTCATCCCAAATGCAAATAGGTTTCAGTCCAGTCCGCCCTAGTTGAACAAAGCATTGACTAAATGTGATGCACTTACCTAAAGAATATACCGCTAAATCCAGGAACTTTGTTCTTTGTCGCCAAATTAATGATAGATGGCGTTGGCTCGGCCGTGATCATCGCGAAGCGTGTCTCGGTGACGCGCGAGACAACGGTGATGGTCGCAGGCTTGAGCACCTTTGTTACTGTGAACGCATAGGCATCGACGCCCGGGCGGATCGGAGATGGCGGTTGTGGTGCAGCATCATGGAGCGGCACTGAAGGACGTACATCGCGGCGCCTCTGACGTTGATGTCGCGTGTAAGGATTTGGCGCTAGGAGCACAGGGAGCCGACCTGGCGCATGCCATACTGCTGCGGGCGCGGAGCCTGAATTTGCGGGGGGTGAGACCAGGATGTGTCCTAGGAGACCTCCGCCTTCTCTTGACTCTGGGGGGTCTTCCACATTTGGATTTGGATTTGGGGTGCCTGTAACTTGTCCGGATGCGCCGCCATCATTTGCACTTGCTGCGCTCGATCCGCCCTGAAAGTTCGATACGCTCTGGACCTCAACGTCTTCATCTTCATCTTCGTCTGTGGCTGTCTGCCGATAGTATACCCCCTGAAGATCAATGGCGCGTTCGCCGTTGACATCGAGGGTGAAATATCCATCTTGCTGTCCTGGGGTGTTGAGAACCACCGTTTGGCTCACGTGTGTCCACTGTCCAGGCGTGAATTTGAAGGACCCCCGGGCAATGGAGAGTCCGTAGTCGGCTTCGCAAACAGAACGAGGAGGGGCGTTGCACACTTGCTCCGTTTGCTTATCTTTGGGGGCATACTTTTGGCTTTGAATACAAGTTCTCTTGAAACGGGAGCGGGCAACACTTACCAGATAGAGTTCCCCGTTATTTTCTGCTCGCCACATTAGTCTTGTTGAAAAACAATCCAATGCAGCATCTCCGCCGCTACATCCAGTCTTTCCACCGTACAATCCAGGGAGTTTTCCACCACGGACCGGTTCGAAATCCACTGGGAAGAATACGCTGTAACCAAATGTTACGTTTTGCGCATTCTTCAAGGCTGGGAGCGGGTTGGCGTAAAAGTCTGCTCCGCCCTGCGGAGAATTACCAGGATTAATCGAGCCTTCGGGATAGAATACTTCAATGGCCGGCATCTCGTTTGTCCACTCGAGAACACCAGTCGGGACAGATCGACTAGCAGTGGCAGAGGCTGAGGCAGGGATCCCGTGTACCACCTTGAGATTGGACATTCCAAACCCATACTTGATGATACCAAAGCAATCGAGGTCGGAAAAGTCTGAGGGTGGATTCCATACGTTTTCGACAGGAACAGTAGCTGAAGGAGGGAACGGAGGGGCAGGGACGGTGATGGTCTGAGTAAAGGTTGCTACATCTAGGACAGTCCGAGTGACCGGTGCGTTGGTGATCGTCACGTAAAACGTCGAGATCTCTGGCCGCGAGGGTGGTGAGAGTTCAGCCGGAGGAGACGGACTATCGGTTGCCTTGGGGGATGACTGGGTGAAGGCAACAACTGAGTGAACGCCGGCCACTGGAACAGAACTTTGGTTCGGGGGATTCCAGTCTGGAAGTAGTTCATCTATTGAACTAGGGATCACTTGAAATGGGTTGACTTCGCCGATGATGGGTATCTTCAACCTAATCGAAACTCCAGGCATGGGACCTCGAGCTTCGTCCGAAGAATGCAAGTCCACGGGAGGCGGCAATCCAGATATGTTGGTTTCCCGTTGACCCACGACTTGACGAGAGTTCAAGGCGGCCCCATTGGCGGTCTGAGCTACGACCAGTCCAGCCAGCGAAGTGACGAGGAGGTGCATATTCAAGAACCCGTGTTGGTCGCTCGTGGAGGGAGGCTGAAAGACCACAGCTTACGGTCAACATGGCTTTGTTTATGTAGTATATTTGGCGGAGCTGAAACAATAAATTAAATGACTGGGAGTAGACCTCCATCAATGAATTTGCTCATGATCGAACTGGCCAAAGTAAGTAGCCACTTGATCGAGTCACGTGTGATGATATCGCCCTGGCGCCTAAGTTATCGACTCATTCCGAACAACGATGATGGCTTCGAAAAAGACTCGCAGTAGCAATGCCAACAGGCATGCTCTGACAATTGTAATCAAGCTTGGTATGAAATATTATGTCTCCTATCTTGTTTATATTGAAACTAATATTTAGGTACTTCGTCAATCATTCACGAAAAGACTCATCAACCTCTTCTATCTCTGTTATCGTCCATAGTTGAAACGGTTGTTGCGCTCAAGAACGAGGGTCACAGGGTCGTACTTGTATCATCGGGAGCCATTGGTGTAGGCTTAAAGCGCATGGATATGGCGTCCCGTCCGAAGAGTGTATCCGGAAAACAGGCAAGTTTGCCCTCCAAAACTAGTTCATCCAACCATAACTCTATCGTAGGCCCTTGCTGCGATTGGACAGGGTCGTCTTATTGCGCTATGGGACAACTTGTTTGGGCAGCTAGGGCAACCGATTGCCCAGGTTTTGCTCACAAGGGGGGATATATCCGATGTAAGCCGATTTATTGGTTTGTCTGTCTGAAATGTTCTGACCGAGAACTATATAGCGAACGCGTTACCTAAATGCTGTCAATACCCTTTCTGAACTGCTTTCTATGGGAGTTGTCCCAATAATTAACGAAAACGACACTATTTCAGTTAGTGTGAGTGCACACATTCAAAGTACAATATATGCGACTTTATTGTTTTCATCCATTTAGGAAATAAAATTCGGAGACAATGATACACTGTCTGCAATAACATCATCCATGCTTCATGCAGACTACCTCTTCCTTCTTACAGACGTCGACAGTCTTTATACCGCTAATCCGCGCAAAGATCCTTCAGCCCGTGCGATCGAAACCGTCGAGAGTGTCTCGGCGATCCGCACCCAAGGTGAGTTCGTTCGGTTAACAACAAACTCAGCATGTTCAAAGACCCTCTTGTGTGCAGTCAGTACAGCAACACTTGGCTCGAATCTTGGTACGGGTGGAATGGAAACCAAGCTCATCGCAGCCGAAATTGCAACGGCAGCAGGGGTGGCAACGGTAATCACATCATCCAAAGACCCAACTACCATCTTCCGCATCATCGATTATAATACGGCAGCCCGGATCGTAAAAGCACGAGATGCTGCGCACGCCCTTTTGCCTTCGACCATCCTTCCGCCTTCCGCGCCCGAAACTCCTACATTACGCACGCCGGCTAGGGAGATCACACCATCACATACACCCCTCAGGACTTCGGTCGAGAATCAGCGAGCAGAAGCGAGTCCTAGAAAACCCGAAGAACTTCCACTCCGTCCTCCGCACACGTTGTTCATTCCATCCCCAACCCCTTTGCGAGACGTAAAGTCTTGGACCACACATACACTCTATCCAGCTGGCTCCGTAATTATCGATGCAGGAGCACACTTGGTATTGTCCCGCCGCTCGAGTGGTGGTAGGCTTTTACCAGCGGGTGTACTCGGGGTGAAGGGCGCATTCGCGAGTGGACAGGCAGTCAGGATATTGGTGAAGCGAAAAATAGGAGGCATGGAGACCAAGACTGTAGGCGTTGCGGTAGATGGAGATACGGCGACGCTTGTCGAAGTCAGCACTACAAGCGGCACGGCTTCGGCTGGGCCAGACTCGCCGTTATTACTCGCTACTGTCCTCACTGGAAACGCCGCAACCATTGAGGACACTGTCGCCCTTTCTGACGAACTCGATATTCAAGATTCGGAGGAAATCCAGACGCGAGAGGAAGCTGGCACACCCGTCCCAGGACAATCCCCTGCGGGCATTCTCGACATGGGAGAAGACGAGGATGGATGGGAAACCATCGAAGTTGGACGTGGTCTGGCGAACTATAACTCGGCCGAGATCACCAAAATTATGGGACAAAAAAGGTTAGTTGATCAGCCACTCAGTCAGCCAGCACTAATATAGCTTTTTATCGATTAGCTCCCAGATCGTCAATCTGCTAGGCTATGCAGATTCCGAATATGTCGTAGAAAACGTTACTATCAAAGTACCTCCGTAGATCTAATGGGACTATGCATTACTCATTAAACGAGAGATGGTGGGAAACCATGAACTGTGCTCAAATGTCCAACTGTTCAACTCATCAGTAACAGCACCGGGGTCATCCGCCTCTATAATGAATTCTATCGCAGATATCTGTGCGTTGCACACCTTGATGCAGCTTGTCAAGAACTAGAACATGAGAAGTACTTTGAGCTTAACCGGAGCGTGAGTCTGCACGCACTTACCTCGGTCATTAGCTGGTTACATGCTCCTCCTGCCACCTTCCAAACGCTCTGGTCGATTAAATTCAGTAAATAAACGCGAGCCTCTTTGAATTCTTTTAGTGCCTCTCGCCCGGTCTCTTCAGTCTGTTTAAATTTTATGTTAAATAACAACATCAAGTACGAATACAAGAATGACGAACCTTGCGCGACTCCAACGTGCTTGCGCACTCTATCCACTGTTTCAAGTCCGGGCGGGCGTCATCGGCATATCTCAATCGCTTTGCGTGTGAACCAAAAGCCCACTTGAAGCGCCTTTGGAGAAGCAGTAGCTCATTGGGCGTGGCTGGCTCTGACAGCTTAGATATGTCAAGGTCTTTAGGAGGCCTTGCAAATAGAGTCTAGTCAAGGAGGTCAATTCAATGCTCCTAATTGCGATCAAAATCTTACCAGCAGAGTGCCATGACACAGCGAACGCAGCGCTTTTGAGTAAGTGATGTACGACCGAGCATAAAGTTCAGACGACGAGTGAGACCCTGCGCATATCTACCATCAGCAATCATGCCCGAATCCGAGCTAGTGTACTAACCAGCTTCTTCATGAAGTAATCTCGACACCATCTCCATCGTCTGGATCTGCAAAGTCAACACCCGTGCTAACTGCCAATACATAATCGGCCATTCCCCTCGTGCATAAAGGCTCGTTTCGAACCCGGCAAACATGAGTTCAGCAAGGTTAACTAGCCTCAGATGTCGTATTCCCAGAGGTAGCCGCTTTAGGTCTTTCAGCTCCGGCTAAGGGGTGTATTATCAGCCCAGACCATCGACTAGAAGCTCATGGAGCAAACTCACATCGCTCCGAATTTTGACAGCTACATCAACGGTATCTTCCCAAATCTCATGCCAGGAAGCGAGGGTTTTGGACATGCTTCTCCTCATCCTAGGTCGATTATAGCATAGGGACAACAAGTGTCGAGTGATGCACTTTAAGCCTGAGGGTAAGCAACATCGCCGAGTAGAACAACTTGGAACGTCGCACCTACCCGCTCAATTGTGTCTTCCAAATAGGTGGGATCTACAGGGAGGCCCCCACCCGGCCAATACCGCAAAGCTCGTAAACGATCCAAAGGAACTCCAACGAGTTGAGAGAAGAACAAATGAACTGGTGATTGCTCGAGCGAGGTTGACTGTTGAGTTTTCCGCGAATTTTGGGGAGAATATTTGTGTAACAATAAAGACTGAAATTGTAATTAGTATGTATAAGCATAACAACGGCAATCTCGAAACCTACGGTATTCAATGACCGTATATAAGCGCTCCGGTTAGGGGCTGAGGGCTGCCGGGCACGTAACCTCAACAGCATCTATCTAATTGTTGAAATTCTCGTCAACTTTTGAGTTGGGGAGCCTGCACACACCATGATATCTAGTATATTGGTCGACTCAATCATTCGACATGCTTCAAGCATACCCTCTAGCATGGATTGCAGAGACTTCCAAGCGTCAGCCATGGTCATAAGCTGAATAACCTAGAATAAACTCATAAGAATAGGCTCCCGGAGATAGGAGTCATGGGCTTACCCTGAGGGGCATATTGACAATCAAGCGCCGGTTGATAGTAGGATCAAACGCCGCATGTAATTGAGACGAGGGAGGAGGATCTGCGGGCACAGGCCCAGCCCGCACCGAATGGAAAGACGCCAAAGCATCCAGAACATGGGTCGATCGTTGGAAAGGCTCAAGCGACGTAGCCTCGTTGGTTGAAACAGCTAATAAGATATGCTGCAGGATTTGCGTGAGGTATTTCACGGTACACAATGAAACAACTTACTTTACGTAGGGCTATGCGGTGGTACAGTGCCTTCTGCCACTCTGTATCAGTAGCTGGGTGCCAATCGTTAAAATCTAAAAGTGTCAGACTAAAACGCTAATTGAGGCTTACTTTGCCACCGTTCAAGCCAAGCGAGCGCCTTGTCCAATTGTCTAAGCACAGTCGGGATCTGCACGCCCTCCAGCAACGAAACCTCGGACTTGTCCGCATTGAAGTCTTCCAGCTACCGAAAAGCAAAGATTCAGTACTCTCAAAAAAATTAAAAAAGGACAGAAAAAACTCACGTCATAGACATGCCCCTTACTCAACTCTCTCCAGACCATATCACACGTCTTGACAATCGCCATCATACCTGCCTGTAAAACAACCGATACCAACGCAATAGGCCGAGCCGGATCATACCGCCACGAAGGATAATAATGCGGCACGTTCATATCATGTTGGATATTATGCATGTACAACGAGGTGTACAGCGTTTGGGACAATGCGTACCCGCTGTGCCAGCCCATCTTTCAGCCGAAACCCGGTGTCAATATAGGAAGGGACTAGGAAGAAATGATCGACGTACTTCAGCCGCCAACGTGCGGTCCAGAACCCAACATACTTCTTCAGCGAGTAGAGGCGCATTTGGATCTGTAAAGGGTACTTCGGGTGGCGTCACGCCCGGCGGGACGAGGGCGCTGTCCATCCGAGGGTCCATAATCTACCACCGCCGCTTGATGATTACGTCTTATCTGTCGGTGACAAACGTTCTTACCTCGATTGCACTCATCGCGTCAAACAACGCAAAGTTTGGCATGAACAATAGCTCGCCCGAGTCCAGTTCTTGGGTATACACGTCTCAAAATCATTCTTCCAGATGATATAAGAAAGATATTTGACGTACCCCCCGTTGCATCTTCCATAAACTCGGTGATGTCCACAAACGTCGTCATGGTGGGTCGAGGTGAGTTATCCGAAGTTAAGCGCCGGGTTCCATCATTTCTAATTTAACCCTGATCAAGACATTTATCAATAATCCCAAATATTGAGCGTAAATGACCCTAAATGAGAGCCCGACGTATGAGCAAATGAGATGAGAGAGCCTAAATACCTCACATAGAGACCGTTTAGCCTATAAGAACGCTTCGTGGACAAGTTACCGGCAAAGGCTGTTACAACGCTATTGTCCATGCTAACCCTAAGAATCTCAATCTTATTCACGAGGTAATTATGACAAAACCGGCGTAGGGGAGGGGGCGAGCCGAAGGTCTGCTGGTTCAGCGAAATGAACGCTTTCACTTCACACACATCATCCAAAACCACTTGAAGTCATCCAACCGAAAACGGCAAGTGTATCCATGAGCACACTTTAAGACATCCATCGGACGGCGTATCCCGAGACAGATCATCGATCCACACTTTAAACCTCGGTTCACGTCCAGATCCAGCGCCCCCTTAGCCCAGGCGACTTCCCATATCAGACATCCCTATACCATCATTTACCCCTGAGGAATTTAAACTTGCCACAATCATAGACCAGTCTTGACTATATGCGTCACCGAATCAACCTTTGGGCTGATTGTTCCTCACTCGCCCGTTCCCTGAATAACGGGACCTCGTAGCGTATCACTACAGTAAGCGGACTGTGCCATCCGGCAATTACTTTTTGTACACAGCTCCCGTCAGGTAGCATAACAATAAACACGCTATACCGGGTCAAAGCTCCCATACAGGGGCCGCTCGCATGATGATGCGCCCCCCGTAGCGATAGGACTCGGACAAGAAGAAGTGTGTGAACGCTGCCATAGACCGATATACGCCGGATCACACCTATCTGTGCACGCACACATGGTCGCAAGCCATGCGTGGGGAGAAAGAGGGACCTCTAGCACAGGCAGAGAGTTCTCTCCGTTCGTCCGTGTGTCCATCCCGAATCGAGACACTCCTCTCTGAAAACAGACGAAATTAGACGGGCGCTACACATCGTGTTTCAGATACCAGGTGATGATTGTTTGACGTCAAAACCGGCGCCGCTTTTCCTAGCGACTGACCAAGTCGAGTACGTACTGCCTGCGATCTCATGACGTACGTGTGAGCGAGCGAGTGAGTGAGCGTTCGAACAAGGTCTCTATAATCATAGGGTAGAAAAACGGTACATGAAAGACTAAAGAACATACGAACAAGGTCGGATTGTCAGGTAGAGTAATAATTACACGGGAGAGTGAGGTGGGACATAATAGTACACAAAAGGCGAACCGAAAAATGCAATGCAACATGCTATGAGAGTGATTGAAATAGAAAACCGAAAAAACAATAAGTCAAACGTCCCGCAGGACGGTAAAAAAGAAAAGAGTCAACAGCATGCTGCGGTCCAAGATTAACCAGAGAGGGTATCGTTTTTACGCCTTGGAAGACGAAGCGGATATGGACGCGATGATGATATCCCATGCGAGCTCGAGAACTTTCCACAGTCGGTCGTCATCGACACCGAGCGCTTTGCAGTTGCTCCACATGCCGTGGATCACACCCGCCCGGTCAACGAGCGCGGGAAGGGTGAATGTTCGGGCCATGGCGGCGCTGAGTTGAGGGATGGCACTGCACGCAGGCTGGTTGGCCATGCTTCCGCTGATACTCGCGAGTATTTGAGTAGGCAGAGGGAGAAGTGTAGCAAGGACTTTATCGACTCGTCGTGTGTACAGGTAGGCGTTTAGGTAACCAAACGAGGCTGGGTGGGGTACAGGGAGAGGCACGACGGGCAACCGAGTCGTCCCGCGCTCATAGTCGATCGTCCGTGTGGCCGGACCGACCTGGGGAAACCACGAACATTGCGAGGCGAGTACGAGCGAGTGGGCGGGGAAGAGGTGGCCCTTGGACGCCTTGCCCGCATTCGGGTTGAACACGCAGAGGAGGTGGGTAGGGATAGACTCCACTTGTTGGGTCAGGTCACGAACATGGAGCTCGAGCTCAGAAGGCAGGGACGAAGTGTTGATAGACGGCGCGATCGACGTCGGGGGCACGACACTGCTCAGCGACTGAAGCAACCTGGATCAAACTCATCAGCACCCCCATCAAGCGCCACGAAATGAACAATTGCACGCACTCTTGACCAAGCGTCTTGAGCTTGTGGACGACAAACTCGACGGGCACACCCGCGAGTTCGGGATCGATGATCGCCAGAGCGTCAGACTGGACAGGGTCGACCACCGGTCGAGGAAGCTTCCACGGCAGCTCAATCTTTCGCGACTGCTTCGAGGCCGTCGGCGGGGGCGTGGCGACCGGGCTGGGCGGGAGGTTGGTGTCCTGAGGCTGCCGTGGCTCGGGTGCGAATGCGATCGAGAGCTGGCGGGCGGTGCGCACGTACGAGGGTGGGATCTGGATGTCGCCCGCGGTGCGAGTGGGCCGTCGTCGGCGGGGGACCGCGAGCTTGGCGGCCTTGTCGTTTTGGTCGAGCATGGGGTGTGGTTTGTAGTCTGCGACAGAGGGCCGTCGGTCGTAGTTGTGTGAGAACAGGGGCTGGGTCGGGCTCAGGGGGAGAGACATGGCTTTAAGAGATGGGAGGACGACAGCGGCGCGAGTGCGATTGATGCTGGGATTGATGCTGGGTCGCAGATTTGCGCCTGGGCTTTTGAGCGAGCCATCGTCGCCTGCCACCACGCTTCAGCAGTCATCACTCCACGCGTGTCCGACTGTCGCACAAAAGGCCGAGCCAGGCGCCGTCGGATTTTGCTTATCGCCGACTCCGACTCGCATTGTGGCTGTGCTAATGCTCACTCTCTTGCCATATCTGGGCCCTTCGCTCATTTACATCGCTATCAGCACAAGGTAACCAGGTGGCCGACACCGACTTCGAGCATACCACGCATGATAAAGGTCGTTCATTTCGTGCAACTTCATTTCGCTCGTCTGATTGTCCAGATAGTGGCCAATAGCCACAATAGCATAATTGACACAAATCGACATTTGTCCAGACACATCCGGTGATCTTCTGAAGCGAGTGATGCCAGCCTAACCAATTGTGTGCCTACATTCGTCCGCCGCGCCACATCATTGGGTACGATATGCCTATTCGGGCCACACTATACCTCGGCGCCCCCCTCCCTATTGTCTCGTCCCAACAGCATTGGTCACCATAGTCTCCCGAGACTCGGTGTCCCCACCTCGGTCACTGTATGCTACGTCCTTCCCACCTAGGCTGGCCACCTCGCCTAGCACGCCGCGATAGATGAGCCCCCGATCTCGCACATAATAGGGGCTATCAACTTCCTTCATTGTGCCAGGTCCAGCAACCCAGATCCAGCCCGGCGTCCACAGACCAGTCAGCACCGTCATGTGACTTTTTCCCTCCACGCGACCTATTTTCTGATCAATAAAAAGTAAGCTTAAAAAGAAATCGAGGCTTTTCAAGGGTCGCCTTTCAAAAATCATTTAAACGTTGATGTACAACGTGGTCTATTCAATCCATCGGCCCGTCAAAAAGCCATACACCGGTTCGTCGAAAAGCATACACCGGAGTCCCCCAAATCTACAACCTCCCAACGCCCAAGACTTCTCGCACATCACTCATCGTACGCTCAGCAACGTCCGCAGCGCGCATACGCCCCGCCTCGGCCACGTCTCGCAAATACGATTCGTCCGCTCTTACCCGTATGTATTCCGCTCGGACGGGCGCAATCGCGGATTCCACAGCGTCCGCAACCGCACGCTTGAGTTCCGCATGGGACGACGTGGCGAAACGGACAGCCAGGGCTTCAAGTCGTTGCCTCGTGTCGGTCGTTTCTCCATCCCCGACCCCACTCTCGCTCGACCCTGGTGTGAGACTCTCGCAAGCGTCCAGTATCGTCAACAGATTGGCTACACCCGGCCTCGCCACAGGATCATACACCACGCCTCGTTCAGAATCCGTCACCGCGCTCTTGATTTTCTTGTCGATTATTTCGAAGCTGTCGGTGAGCAATATACGCGAAGACGGATGCGGGGCCGATTTGGACATTTTCTGTGTCGGGTCCCGGAGCGATAGGATTCGCTTTGCGGGGGCTGTGAAAGCGTGGTGAGCACGTTGTCGAGTGGCACCAGGACTGCAGAAACAACATTGAAGGGGTGTGATATAGTTTACGTGTGGATAATATGAAGGTGGCCATCACATTGCCAACTAGGTTCATGTGAACCGATGTGGACTCAGGAAAGCGCAGCAGGTATAATAGAATACGCACGGGACGGGCTAAATAGAGCGAATCGACTTACATATGATATGTTGTGGAAGCGGAAAAACCTGCTCCTTGTGCGTCCGATTGAACGCCTCCGCGAGGTCTCGGCTGAGCTCCAGGTGCTGCTGTTGATCCTCACCCACAGGAACATGGGTGGCACTACACAACGAGGCCCCCGGACAATAGTCGAGATGAATCGTCGACGCAAGTAAACGAAAACCAGCACACACGATGAGGTCAAGAAGACTTCGACAAGGACAAACGCAATAGGACGTACCGGTAAAGAAGTATGTCTGCTGCTTGGAGCACAGGGTACGCGAACAGACCCAGGTTCAGATGTGATTCGTCTACCTCATCGGCCGAGTTTGCGTTGCGTGCCAGTGCGAGCTTGGACTATACAGATGATCAGACGACGTTGGTAAGTGAACGCATGCATCCGCTCACTTTCCAAGTTGTCATTCGCTGTAATTTCCCCATTGGTGTCGTACAGTTTAACATCCATGCGAGCTCGGCATGTTGCGGGACCTACAACCGCCCAGTTAATTATCACAGGCCATCACACGATGACCGACGCACCTGGTCCTGGCAGAATAGGACGCTCCGTTTGGGATCGAGCCCGACTGCCAACAACGTGGCGAGCACATCCAACCGCTCGCGCCGCAGTTTCACCGGATCCTGGGGGAGCGTCAACGCATGTAGCCCCACTATTGAAAAGTACAGCCGATCGTTTGGAGCGGATGTTCGTTGGAGTTTGACCCAGTTGACGAGAGCGCCCAGGTAGTTGCCGAGCTATCGTTGCAAGGGGTGTAAGAGTGAGATTAGGGTGTGAAGAGCAAGAGATGGACACACGTGGGGTATGCCGGTAGGTTGAATGCCCGAGAAGATTGTTTTTGGAGGTGGACTACGTCCGCCGGTGGTATATCGCAGAGCTTCGCCGTTGTGGGTGACATAGGGCACAAACGGAGATGCATGCGTTCGGACTGTGCGCGAGGCGATTCGGAGTTGAGCCTGCATATTTTTGGGAGGGCGGTGTTGATACAACAGATATCCAGGGATACGTAATACAGACTATTATAAGTATAATTCAGAACCAGAGCCAGACATCCGAGCGAACGAGATGGTTGAAATCAAGAAAAATTAAATTTGTAAATCATCGATTATATTCAGCTAGATAAGATTAGCTTGATCTAAGCGCCGGTGGATACCCCGCGCCTTTCCTCACCCTCGCGACAGAAGAACGCGATGAACAAGCTTGGATCTGTATTTCTCGGCGACCGTGTGCAGCATATACCACAGCACCTGGTCAACATGCCCTTGTCACCGCCTCCGACGGACAAAGAGCATTCCCAGACCCTCCATCCACCCGAGCCGAGTCTGGACGGGCAGACAGACGAGGGGGATGAAGAGGTAGATAGGGAAGACGAGACTGTGCAGATAGCGGTACAGTTGAAGGAGGAAGCGGAGCCAACCGGACCGGGAGACGCGCCCGCACCCGATCCTCCACCAGCCGATGGTCCCGCACCCAATCTCGACGCGTTGCTCTCGTCTGGCCCAGTCTCCATGTCTCCAGAACTTATGCTCGAACTTCGACTCAAATGGCTAGAGACTCTGGTTCTAGGAATAGGGAAAGACGGCAACGTGGTTCCGCCAAAGGAACAGGACGCGACTGGTACTCTGGTCAGAAAAGTCAACGACGCTCAGCGTGTGTTGGACGACACCGTCAAAATGAATGATGGATTAAAGAGGTTTATGGCTGTTTGTGAGTATTCGGCCCTTGGGATTTATTTTTACTCTGACACATGTCGCGACAGACAACCAAAACGCACACCTACTCACACCGGCATTCGCACACGGACTCGTTCCAACTCCTGAAGGGGTTTCTGTATCAGATCTTGAAGCATTGTTACTCGAATCCGAGGCCGATATACGCGCGGCGGACCGTGATTTGAGAGAAATAGCAGAGTTGGAGTCTAGAGGCGTACTGGATGCTGGGAAATTGCCGAGTGAGCCAGCTCGTTTGCTATCCTGCATATATAAATCTGAGCCACTGCAGGTCATGAGCCGTTGCAACCTCGACTTGACGCGCTCACGCAAGCGCACCTAGATGATATGTCCAAATTTGATGCACTAGAGGAGCGGATAGCGAAATTGATTGCGAGATATTCATCCCATGTAAGTCTATTCCTTCGAGGGGATCATCGGAGTCCATGATTTTTTTGATATCTAGGTCAACGGTCTCTCGGAGCTGTTCGTTGCGTGGGACGCGGCCCTCAATCAAGCAGACGTCGTCATCACAAGACTCGAAAAGGAGCGTCAGAAGGCAAAAGAGACGAGTTTTGATTGAAATCTTAGACATACGGGTTTAAATTATCCGATCTCCATTCTAACCATTGTATAAGTGAGTGTGCCCACATTAAAGGTTTAACAGCACGGGATATTAAGAATTTTTCTCTATAGTACAATCACATCGCATACCTTTACACGGATCAGAATTCTATCTAAAAAAGACCATAGACGACCGGATAAAAGTGAACGATACACAAAGGGAGATAGTCCGAAAACAGAGCAGACGACGAAAGTCCGGGAAAATACGAATAAGTAAAAGCA
This sequence comes from Ceratobasidium sp. AG-Ba, assembly GCA_016906575.1. Classification (NCBI taxonomy): domain Eukaryota; kingdom Fungi; phylum Basidiomycota; class Agaricomycetes; order Cantharellales; family Ceratobasidiaceae; genus Ceratobasidium; species Ceratobasidium sp. AG-Ba. The sequence goes on along the minus strand of CP059641.1, from coordinate 3,313,643 downwards.
GCCCAGTACGGTTTGAGGCATTTACGAGTCGGCGATCTCACCAACCCAAATTGTCATGATCCAGTCACGACAGCTAAGGATCGTGTTCTAGAAGAAATGAGGGATTAGACTCGCATTTCGAAATTTGAAGAGCACACGCACCTGCGGAATGACCAGTGCATCACAGATCTGATTGCTCACGCACGCCACGCAAACGTGTCCCTCGCATGAGTCCGACTCATGCGTTTGCCCCAAAGGCTCGCATTCCCAGTTCCCGCTGAGTGTATGCAAAGCGCATTGCTGATGCAACTCTTCGATGTGTAATGCTTCGAGCAAGGACCCAGCCGCGAGGTGAAAGACGGGGTAGCTCATCGATTCTTGTTCTACAACGTGGGCTCGTTAGGTAAATATTGGATCAAGTGGCGAATGTGGCTCACCGTGAAGACACGTTTCAATGAGTTCGAGGGTACGTGCTTGAACCTCCGTACGATAGAGTTTGAGGCCCGTATCTTGTATTACTTGTAGAGCGGAGGATACCTCCCAAATCTCCTGGAGATACGCTTGGGGGGTTGGTTGGTAGACAACGTAGTTGAACGATTTCAGAATTTTCTTCTGAATAAGCTGCAAGGAACGTTGGTGCCTAAATAATAGCAATGACAGCATGTCTTACCTCAAAGTCGTCGAATGCGACTGGTTGTCCCTCGTCAAACATGCATAGAAACTGATCTGCGGTAATTGGCTTGAGAGGAGGAAGAAAGTCATGATGGAACTGTGGCGCCTAGAGTTAGAATAACAAAAGTGCATTGGACTCAGAAACATGCATTTCACCTTTGCGGCAACCGCGAGACAGGCCAAGGCAATCTCCCGTACGAGCCTCTCCCTGAGCTGAACTTGATAGGGGTCTTCTTGGCCTCCATACGGAGTCAAGAACGGATTGAACCTTGCGTCTGGCAAACGGATTGCATAACGACCAAACAGCCAGACCGCGTGGAAACGCGTTTCGAGTGATGCCCGAAGATGGCGGCGGAGAGGTTTGCATTCGTAGCCCGCAGGACCTTTGACCTAAAGATGAAATGATAAGATCAAGATTAGCATGCGTCACACCATACACACGAACCGAGAGCAGCCATTCGACCATCGAAGAACGTAAGTCGTCATCAATCATCAACGAATCTGGTCGTTCGGCATCTATCATCAATTGCGTATCTTCTGTACGTTGCTTGGCCTCCCTCGAGAACAACATGCGAAGTCGATTAGCCGCCACTGCCTGCTGGGATATAGCTGGTATAAAAATAGGAGGAACTTGGAAATCCGAGACCCCGATTGTTGTAAGAGACTGAGGGGTGGCGGCGACACTTCCAGCAAGAAGAGACTTGGCCTTACGGAGCGACGCAGATTCCGTAGTCATGAATGTATGCGCGGATGTTGACTCGTGGCGACATAATTTACGGCGTTTAGCGTCAATCTCCTGTAATGAGCTATTGTTTGCCTCGGGCGGACTGTGTTCAAACTCCTCTGGAAGTGCTTTGCTATACGTACGACGAACGCCAGAGTTCCTTTTGGACCGGGGATAATTGATAAATTGATTTTCGAGTTCGATCAAAGTCGGAGCTTGGGATAGAGGTAATACAACATCTTGAGGTTGGGGTTCAAGACCGGGAGGGAAACGAGGCACTATAGAATAGTTCAGGGTGGGTAAATCACCAGAACCGGATATATCCCTACCCGTCGACTGGTTTTCGGGCAGGCTCGCCAGGTGATCCAGTAGTTTTTGGTCAATATATTCCAGTCTACGCGAGAAAGACGTATTCACGGGTGTCTTCATGGGGGCCGGAGTGTGCGCGTAGGACTCCATGGCTGTGGAAGGTGTGTAATGACCATGATCTACAAGTGGAACTTGAACAGCTTCATACTATAATTTAAGAGGGGCATTAGACTATTTTCTCACCTTTCTGGCTAATAACACTTCTCCGTATATCTTGTTGCCTGTTGTGGTGGGAGGGTGGTGAGTTAGTTGAATCCCTCGAAGAGGCTTGAGAACTATTAGTTGACCCGGTGGTTGATGCTGAATCCGTCTGTTCGATTCCAGCGCTAGGTGCATTGGCGCTCCTGGTATGCGCTAGTTGTGACTCGCGATGCGCAGGCGGTTTACCTACTGTTCTTTGACGTTAGCTGCCTGTTATAAATTATGCATACATCCCCGCGGTACCTTGAGCGCAATGGTCGCACATAAGCCCGTTCTGCAGGTTGAGATTACAGGAGGAAGACGATACGCGAGGCACGAGGTCGTGGAGATGCGAGTGGGACATCCTAGTGGCGATTTCGAAACGGAAAGCCGGCGAGGAGGTGGCTAGTATTCGTAGGATCGCGAAATACGCGTTAAATATCGTGCAGACACGGAGATCGATTGGTTTAAGATGATTAAATATACGAGTGAGTGGCAGAGAAACGACTGGCTCGTGGCGGTCGACCACAAGCTGTACTCACTAGGCGGAACCAATTTATATGGCTCAGCTCCCTTTCGGATAGTGACTTCTACAACAGGGTCTTCGGCGCCTCTGTCTTTATGGCTGTCACGTGTGCCACTTCTAGAAAACCGCTGTCCGCATCTCCTGTTTGAAGCTGTTTCCGTGCTCTCGTGTACATATTGGCCTGTTCCGTTCATCTTGCTACTCCGGTACTTATATATACAGATACACTGCTGCGGACTTAACTAGTACGCGCTCACGAAGCTTGCTTGCTGCTAGTTCACCCTTTTATGCCGTGGACAAGCTTTTTTTCTGGTTCTCTCTGAAATCATCTGACGCATAAAAACGGAAAAAATAGTTTAATAATATCTCTCGATGTCTTCAACGTTCTCTTCGAAAGGCCAATTCGAGGTTCCTGATGATGCTGGCACTTCAGCGCACGCCCATGGTAGAATGCAGGTTAGCCACTCCCTAAATATGCTTACTTCTCGTCAAACCAACAACCTCCCAAGAGTCACTACAAACCCGTTGTGTCTTATTACTTCCCTAAAGGTGTCGGAGAGTATCACTTCGGAGTAAGTATAACTTTAAGTAATAGCTGGTACCATAAACCTATCTTCTAAATAGGAGCGCCACCCAATGAAACCTCACCGACTGACGCTAATGAACACGCTTGTCATGGGGTATGGCCTTCATAAATATATGGACCACTTTATAAACCCGCGCTCCGCAACCGAAGACGAACTTGAACTTTACCATGACCAGGACTACGTTGCGTTCTTATCCCGGTGAGTAAGCATGGTTTTGTATCGGAAGCTGTAATAAAGAGTGCTTTAATTGCAGTGTGATGCCCGGCGCGTCCGCCAAAGAACTAGCCGACTTTAACTTTGGAGACGACTGCCCTATCTTTGATGGGATGTTCAATTTTTTCAAACAATATACTGGCGCGTCTCTCGCTGCTGCCAGGAAACTATCCCAAGGCACGACGGATATCGCTGTTAACTGGTCCGGCGGACTTCACCACGCCAAGAAGCGAGAAGCTAGCGGTTTCTGCTATATCAATGATATTGTCATCGCTATCTTGGATCTTCTCCGAGTCTATCCTCGCGTGCTCTACATCGATATTGACATTCATCACGGCGATGGCGTCGAGCTTGCTTTTTGGCACACTAACCGAGTGATGACAGTCTCATTCCACAAATATACTGGCGACTTCTTCCCTGGTACCGGCAAACTAGACGATAATGGTACTGGTCTCGGTCGCCACTTTGCCCTGAACGTACCTTTATCTGATGGTATCGACGACACTTCTTACGTCGAGCTATTCAAATTTGTGATGGAGAGGACTATTGGAGCGTTCCAGCCATCAGCAATTGTGCTACAATGCGGCGCCGATTCCTTGGGATGCGATCGCTTGGGTGCGTTTAACCTGTCTACGCGAGCACATGGCGAGTGCGTCAAATACATCAAGTCCTTCAACTATCCCCTTCTCGTTCTCGGCGGCGGAGGCTATACCATCCATAATGTCGCTCGATGCTGGACCAATGAGACCAGCATTCTACTCGGTGTGGAGGTCTCGGAACTCCTGCCCGATACCCCCTATAATGCATTCTTCAAGCCGGATTATAAGCTCCACCCTCAGATCGTCCGAAAAGTCGAGAACATGAATACTCCACGAAGTCTACAAAACCTCCGCACAGCTATCTCCGAAAAGCTGCGCTACCTAGATGGTGCACCGAGCGTGCAGATGCAAGAAATACCCCCAGACTTGGAGGGTCTGCTGGAGGACGGCGATGACGAAGAGGACGAGGACATGGGCCATGACCTCGACTACGATGATAAGGAGGGTTTCACAGGGCGGGTTACAGACGATTACTCGGGTGATATTCGCCCGCCGGTTAGCCGGCAACAAACGGAAACTCCAACTATCCAAGAGCTCGAGAAGCAGATAGAGGAATCTGCAATAGAGGACCAAGCGAAAATCGACCGCGAGCTCGAGGAAATGGCTCGCACTGGAGTTGATCCTGCGGATGTTCAGATGGAAGATGACGGGGTTTCTGATGGGGCTCTCAGTGAAGAGGAAGACTCAAAAGTTTCGCCAAAAGCCAGTGAAGAAACGGAAGGGGGAGAATCGAGAGGGATGTCGGGAGTGGAAGAGCCTGCCGCTCCCACAAATTCAGCGTCTTAGTATCCCCCCCATTCTATTTCAGCTCTATGGGATTTTCTGTACTATGGGTATATTTACATACTGGACATCGAAAACAGAAAAACAAGGGCAGGATTAAGGCATGTCTTGGGTGTTCGCGTGTTTCATACCCCTTTCATAACCACGCTGTTCTGCTAATGACAATTGCATAGCCATATCTAAGTCTCGCTGGAACGCTGCGTCTTCGTCATCCTGAGGACCACGAGATAAATTTCTAGGAGGTAACGGTGGTTTGCCTTTCTCTTCTTTAGTTTGGACAGCGGAATCACCCGCCGGCTCAGGGCTATCATGGCGAGGCGGCGGAGAGTCTTCAGGTGACATTTCAGACTCCTCCTTTTCGTGGTCCCCGGAAAGAGTCAATTTTTTGCTCTTGTCAGTTTTTAGTGCCTCCTGAGCCTCTGCCTCCATCGTCTTCCTGCGTTCTGTCGTGGCCTCTCTCTTTGTTAGCCGTTTGAAGGTTTCAATCGCCACTTTCCGCTCGTTGTCTGTGCTAGCTTCAAATGCCAGCTGGCCAGCCTTTACTCGAGTAGCAAGTTGCTGAGATTCCTGCTTCTTCGCCCATGGTTTTTGAACGCTTTTCCAGGCCCCTTCGATTGGATGGGCAATCATTCCGACGATCCCAGCAGCTGGTCTCATCGTAGCGTTTACATCTGGGCATGCAATCCGTTAGCCCCAGCCCAGGTAACGAGAACATCCTCTTACAGCTTCTTCCAGACCCCTTAATGAACCCCAAAACCCCCTCCTTTTTAGCACCAGCCAAAGGCTCTTTGACGAGGCCTGTGATACCGTCATAGTACCCGTAAAATAAACCCTAACCTCAGAAATGAGTGGCTATATGCGCGCTGGACTGAGGAGCATGACCTTGGCTCCCTCTCTGAAGCCACTCCCGACGTCGTCAACACGACCGGTTTGGCGCACATCTGAGCCGTAAAGGCTTGGAACGTTGTGGAACCCTTCTGAGACACTTCCGATGATGCTCATCACGCCTGGGCGAGAGTTAGGGCTAAGATGTATATCGAAAGGGTCAAAAAATTACCTCTAGGGATTGCAGTGGTAGTATTGACGATGCCTTTGATAGGACTGTAGAATATCTGAACTATGCCTGCATACCAGTGCGTTACTGTTCGCATAATCTCAATGGCACCACCGGTGATTGGATCTGTTGCTCTCTTGTGAGTGTCGTATTCCTTGGTACCTATGAGAGCCAATTAATTTAATTTAATTGCCTTGTTTTACACTTACGGTGCTGTTGAAGATTTCTCATATCAATGAGCTTTGCGTTGATGAGGGTCGTCGCGACGAACCCACTCAAACGAAGGCAATATTCAGGGGACCACCATTCTGCGAGTCGCCTTGGGTCTACATCACATCTAACGGCGATGACAGGTCATTCATGCCCTTATCAATGTAATGTAAACACGCACCTCATATTAAGCAATGGCAGATGACGATGGAACGAGTCAACCCCTAATGCGACCCCATTCTGCGTACCGTTCTAAGCAGAACCTGACCATGGCTATACATAAAAACATACCTCGCTCCTGATTTGTTCCCCCATTCTCCCTGCTGCTTTTTTCGCTTGGGGAGACTTGACGAATTCAAGCGCTTTGATCAGTCGTTTGGAAGTCAAATCCTTGTGAGGAATTGGTTCAGGTCCTGCTCCAGCTTTCGCTATCATTGCACCCCAAAATGGCTTGAGCTTAGGATTAGTTATATAGGCAAAATTGAAAGCTAAATCATTCACCTGGTCTCCGAAAAACGGGACCACGATAGTGGGTTTTCCCGCTTTCAGGCCAGCGCTAACCTATCAAACAGTTTGCGTCATCCTTGCATGAGCCCCCCCGTATATACTCACCGTTCCTGCTCCACCGTGGTGACATACAGCAGAGACATGGTTGAAAAGCCAGTCATGTGGTACATTACCCGTCTCCTTGTCCAAAATGAGAACACCATCGGGTACGTTTGGACTATTTGGTGCAAATAAGCCTCCCCATCCCGCAGATAGAATCGCCCTTGTGCCTGTTGCTTTGATCGCTTCGAATATCTCCTCTTTTTATTCATGTTTCAGCAAGTGATTCTGGTTTGTACGTTGGACTTACGCGTCATGTCTTTCGGATCGTCTATTACGATCGAGCCAAATCTATGATATATCCCTCAATGGATGTAACCGAATGAGCCACAGGGGCACGCACCCAATGTAGACCGGAGGCTCTCCTTCCTCAAGGAATTTCTTGATGTTATCGGGAGGTTGATATTCTGAAGCAAGGTCCAGAAAATAGAACCCAACGACATCTGGGTCACCTCGTTGGATTAACTGAACACATCAAACGTGACTCGTGACATACCGATATGATTCGTCCAGTCATCTGGCTTGGGAACCAAAGCAGGTGACATACAGTAGGTCCAAGGAATTCGTAGCCGGTCGGTAACACCAGGACCTGAGTGGAAACTAAGAGGTTTAAGACCAAGAGTCGAAGTTCGGAAGTTGTTGATAACATCCCCGAGTCTGTAGGGATGGTGTTCGTAAGTTCACTGCTGCCTCAATTATTGAGACGAGACCAACCCTTGCCAAGTCATTAATTCAGCCAACGCATAAGACAGCACATTGGTGAGTCCTTTTTCCGCGTTTGACTGTAAAATGTTGACAAGAGGGTGAGGAAAGTCGGCAGTAGGGCACCTATGTTACAGTCCGTCCAGTTTGCTTTAACTGAATATTATTATTATACTTACCACGGCATTGCTGGAGTGCGAATACGTTAAAAATAGGCTCGAGCAGGACAGGCATAGACCTACTGAATGACAATTGTAATGGTATGCCTAGAGCTTCCGCACAGTGTATATGCGCGAAGGCAGGAGGGTTCGATATAATCGCATCGGCTGCAAAGGCCTGCCCGTCTTCGTCATCATCTGGCTCGTAACACGCCTTCCAACACCCGTCGAGAAACTCTGCTGCCATCTTGCGCTTTCGTCCAATATCGCCATTCGTAAGGGACTCGAAGCCGGGCATCAATCCCGGATTGCGGACCATGTAACTCATGAGCTCCTCAGGATCCCCACCGATGTTAAAGAAGCGTAGCCCAGACTTTTTCACAAAAGACCTAAACGTGTCGTGCGTAGCAATACGAACCGTATGGCCAAACTCCTTCAGCTTCTTTCCTAAAGCAATAAAGGGCTGGACATCGCCTGATGTATAATATCAACCGTGAATAGAGTTGACAGCATAAACAAAGATGAACACACCTCGGCTACCAACGATCATTATGACAACGTTCATGGACGGTGCAGTACACCACTCTTGTGTGTCTACCGCGTACTCTCGCACAGGATTTGCATAGTCCTTCGGAAGGTCAGGTAGCTTTTTCTTCAAGTCGAGTGATATTACAATCCTGCCATCCGGGGTGACTTCTGCAGACGATGCTAATCCCTTCCCCATAGCCTTGTAGGCGGCATAGTCTTTCTAGATGTAAGAACGAATAAACAAGCTTGTGTACAACCCGCTTACTGATGGCTGGGTTTGTTTGTATACTTCCAAGAGTGATTTTGGTGGTGTCCTCCGGGACATTGTGAAGGTCTACTTGTGGATCATTCGGTACGACATTGTCACCAGGCTCTTCACGCATATGGTAAGGGGTATCGGAGCCATTCATGTTACCAGGATATGATGGTTGTTGGGGTTATCAGTGGTGTAAGCGCCCTTGGCATCTTCACGTCATCCGATGCACTTGACATCACAAACGTGGTTCAGTCGCCACCCTGCGCCACACCCAAGCATGCCACAGGTTGAGGACTTGCGCGAGACCCGTTCGAGTTTACTGCGGTACACCAGGCCCTTCTACCTGTTTTTCACGGAGACGTCGCGAGAGCCGGAAGGCTTAGTAAAAGGTTTCAGTTCGCTGCAAGTAGATCGACAAACAACAAAAAGTTATTGTCACTAGCTCCGTACACCGTTACACGTACTGCTACAGCATTCGAAGGTCGAGTACAGCCAATCATCCCAACAAAAATGGTTTGTTTGCCACTATCCAATGTTCGAGCTCTCTCCAAAAGCTCGCGACAACTTGTTTATCAACATGCCGCCTGTGCTGATCAATCTAGAAGTCCTTTAGTTAAGAGTAAGAACAATCATAACAATAGAATGTACCTCAAGAGTAGACACGTTCCAGTCTTTAATCTGAGATGTATCGTTTTTCCATTTGATGTAGATACCTTTGACTGGAATAAAATTCAGTAACCCGAATCCTCAAACAACGACAGAATTACCATTGTGGAATAGCTGGCGAGGTTCAGACCATTTGTATGGTTTAAACTGCCACTGTTGACCCGTCGTCAATACGCAGACCACTCGATCCCTACACTCAGATGATTGAGCAACTACCTCTTCAGGCTTCCAGTAAACGCCTACCAGACATCGCCTCCGTCACCTGTTGCAAACTTGCTCAACGCTTCGACGGAATCAACCACAAAATATTTGATCGACTGCTCTGTCTCGGCGCGTCGCCGAACGAGTTGGACCATGTCTTCTGCTTTAAGATTTCCTTCACTCTGAGAGCGTGCTTTAGCAACCTCCGAAGGCTCGAACCTATTGGTACTGTTTGAGATACAAGCGTGGGAGGAACAAACCAAGACCTACGTAGATTCCTCCAAGAATTTTTTAACGTTGTACATGGTGATCAGCGAGGTCGGACTGGATGGGATGACAATGATTGGGTGCATGTTTTCTGTGCTCGGCTGTCAGTCAGTCATTCGATAATTAAATATGATAATACGCACTAGGTTTCTTGACCCCAGCCTTTGCGTCCGCTGTGCCAAATTCAAAACACAGTTAGTCACAGCAAGCATATTCAACCACAGAACCTACGCCGGGCAACAGGCGCGCCCTTTACAGGCTCTTTTGGTTTTTGCCTGGCTTGTATGAGCGCTTTTACGTTCGAAAAATTCTTATGATGTTTATAAGAATATGCCTGATTAACAAAATGTAAATAATATACTCACATTTACTTTGGCCCCCCTCAATACCGAGTTTCGGTCACGCAACTCAATCTCCTGCAGCTTTATTCGCTTACAGACCTCAAAGTCAGCTTGGTTGAACGGGTGCTCTCGCTTCTCTTTGCGAGGAGCAGACGCCGAGGACGATGTGGTTGTCGTTGGTTTGCTTGGGGACAGGCGTTGAGGTGAACCAGGAGGCGTATCAGACGCTAAGCTACCCAGTGAGCTATTTTAACCAGGTTCCACCGGGATTTACACATACCTCCACCAATGGGGACAATATTCTCGTGCTCTGCACGCTTCCCTTCCAACCATTCCACAATTCCCTTCCTCTCGGTAATAGCAACATAACCTGGAACCGCCCTCGCCTGTCTCATGTAGTCACTCGCACCAGCCGACTTGAGAGTCCACACGAGTAGAAGCGCCTCAACCGAAACAAATTCTCCCGGATTAGCATCAGGATCTGTTGCAGTGCTGCTAGCTGAACGTCGAAACCGAGTAGGTTTGCTTCGAGGTACAGTCACAGTTGGGGAGAGTACAATGTGGGTCGTGGCAGGAGTAAGCGTATTCGAGGGTGTGCTGCCTTCGAGAAACGTGATATTCCGATTGTTGGCTGTAGCATCTCGAAGTACGTTGAGCACATCGGACATGGTGGCAGGCGCAAGGAGGTGTGAATTTGCAAATCATCGTCTGGCGCCACCACAAACAAACGGGGCGGTGGCAACACTTGAGAGCCGCTGAAACCATGGCGGACCCCTACGGATCAGCCTTACGAGAGTTTTTTCTTGTACATATTAATGTAAGTATGATTATATGGCTGTGTAAAGAGCGCCTTGGGTCTGACTGCTAATACGTAAAGTCAGTCTGAGAATAGAAGTGGCACTGAGTCATATTATAATGTTCTGGACGACCCACTTGAGAGAGACAATTTTCAAGGCGAGTGCCACTGGCGGCACCTATCCTCAGCTATAGTGGCATTTGACTTATATTTTTGCCATAATCTGGACATCAGCGCGCATTCAGAGGCGACCACTTGAGCCGCTTAGCGGCTCCAAGTGGGAAATGGAGCTGCTACAAGCGTGTGGTGCGATTATATATTATATCCATCATACAGTTGAACGTTGTTGTATCAAACGATCTAAAGGGGCTAGCTTCAAGCATAATGATCCATCAAAATAGAGATAAAATAGGAGCCTTGGGTCACAAACTAATAGACCAAGAATATGAGACTATGGTAGTTTACAACAAGGTCAGCATTTCAGAGCCCACAACGCTCACGGACACTTTCCGGAAGCGCTGCCAAAGCAGGGGAGTCAGTGTATGCAAACAAAGCGAAATACACTGGACTAACCCAAGTGGCCAGTCCCAAATGGAACGAGGAAATACGACGCCGCCACAATCGTCGAGACCTCGCTAGATTTCGGATAATCCAGATCCATGGCCACCCTCCGAGTAAACATGTCCTCAGACTTGATCATCGCGACCGCGAAAAAGCAAGGAGGCATGAAACAAGTTACACCAAAATCGAGCGCGACTAGTCAGCCATTTGCAAGCTTCTTGAAGTTGCCAGGGTTAAGATCACAGGGACATAGCTGCAGGCCGTCTTTCGCATCAGCTACCAAGTCGACTCGTCTATAGTCGCCCTTGAACTTGAGTATCTGCACTAACCATCGGTCATAAGGAAATCTAGGACACCATGTGTACTTACGCCGTTGATATGGTCTTCCAACTCCTCCACCGTTTCATAGATGACGCGAGAATGGCAGTTGAGGTAAAAATTGTGTCTGATGGGACCTCCACCAATGGTGCCAGGCGGTACTTGGGCTTTGAGACCAATCAACACTTGTACCGCTTGTGCAACTAGCTGAACGTCGGTATTGTCGCAGTCGGATGCGTCAATGTACTCCATCACAATAAAGCCAATTCTCCGGTAGACTCCTTCACCCATAAAGGCGTCGTAGACTCGTGGGACGCGCAAGTCAACGGCTGGGTTAGCTTCGAGGGCTGTGGCAACCCAGTGTTGTGTCAAGGCCTCAGGCATTCTAACACCTGTACCATACTTGACCCAGGCAATAATGGATTCAGGGGATTGGCCACGAAGAGGTATCCCTCTATTCTTATAGCCGTCGGCTCGGCAGAGAGCTATTATGGCATCCCGAGAGGGCAGAGCGGGATTAAAGAGAAATTCGGAAGTGGTGGGTGACATGGTGGCTGCGACAGGATGTCAGCTGTATATAGCAAAGGCTGAGAGAGACGACATACTGGGGGTAGAGCGGTATCAGGGAACGGGGATTTTAGCTGTCGTGATAGTTATGGATAGTTGTCCCGCCAACTATGCTGGCGTTCTGTAAATCATTCATCTATACTTTCCTGAGACGAATAATCGTGAGAACTCACATCTTTCTAACAATCAAAATTTTGGAGCCCTGGTCTGGCTCTAAACCCTAATCATTAGTTAAACCCTGTTAGAGAGGTGGGACCGATGTGTAATTGACTCGCGTGGCGCAAACAATTGACCAAGTGCTCGTGATCGAGGTCTTTGGGTAGAGTTAGCGCCAATTCAATGTACGGAGATCGTAGCCTACACAAAGACTGTCGTTTTTTTGAAGCGATATGAACCAACAAAGTTCTCGGCTCCCTTTTTTCGACCTTTCCTACACTACACACCCTCGTTATCCTTATACGAAATCCTATGCCAGCTTAGAACCTTTTAGTGTTCAATACGTCTCTCAAGTGACGCATATATGCGGGCTATTGCCTCGCTCTCTATCACGCTTCCCTATGTGTATATTTCGACCATGTACGTGGTAGCCGCGCCATGCTGAATTGGTGTATGTATGCTTGGCGCAGAGCTCACGACGGTTTATTTCAGAACCGATGCGCGTGATTGATCCCAAAAAAAAATTATCATAATTAGAGCTGTAGCGGCCTACGCTCGTACACCATAAAGGTCATATATCATAACAGCCATATTGCATAAGATTCGTATATCAGACTCCTTTTATAGGTACCCAACCTTGGTTTGCACAAACGGGCCGTTCTGGCAGACGAATCCGACGTCATTGTTGATGGTCTTGGGATCGCACATCACAGCCTGGTTGGCACCATTGACAGGGCGGATACCAGAGATGTGACGAGCAACGATGTTGGAAGTAGTATTGGGGTAGAGGTCGAAGATGGCGATCTCCCGGCCTGTCGCGTTAGCCACGGCATACCAGCAGGGATCGCTCACGCAGGAGCCTTCAACATAGGGCGTGCTAGAGAACAATCAGTTAGTGTTGATGTATGGATTCCAGCTTGTATGGGCTTACTCAAGCTGAGTGCCGGAAAAGTTATCGAAAACCATATCCTGGATGTGGGTGTTGTTTGGGCTGTCGGTTGACGGCTTGGGGCCCAACTAATAAAGCGCGGTTGAGTGACCGAATTTCGAAAAACGTTATAGCGTCTAAACTTACGTTCTGGTCCCAGTAGTTTTGAGTAACGTAGATCGGGAACGGAACGTTTTTGACGACGATGTTGCGCCAAGTGATATTCCTCGCAAGCCCGTTTCCACCAGTCCAGCTCTTGAAACGAGCACCATAGAGCTCATCAACCATCACAACGTTTTCGAACAGCACATTTTGGACGTCGGCAACGGCTCCGCCTTTGCCCAGAGAGCCGATAGAGAGACCATGTCCACCCTCACAATAGTTCTGGACAACATGGGCTCAATTATGATAACAAATGAACTAGATAGAATCACTCACATTACGGAAATGAACTCCGTTGGCACCAGAGCCAACCGTGATACAGTCATCGCCATTCTGGATGTAGTTGTTCTCGATCAAGAGGTTCGTCCCACCGGCTGCAAACCCATCAGTGTTGAAGGGGAAGGCCTAGAGATAGAAGTTATATTCGATTCGAACTAGTTAGCAAGACAGAAGCACAGACCTTGGAGTTTGAAAGTGCATGAATCCGGTTGTTGAACGCATGAATATTCTTCCCACCACTGAGCGCAAAGTTCCAAGCAATCGGCTTCTCGAGTTTCATGTCCTTTACCACACCGTTTGTAACCTGGAAGTTGATCCCATGCGGACGGTTGGTCTGCTGAACGGCGTCCCACCAGGCTTGGCCATGCGAATCGATCCAGCCCCATTTTGGGTCGGTGGTTCCGCGAAGCGTGACATTGGTGCCGGTGATTTTGAGCCAATGGCCGGGGAAGGTCTATGTAGAGTTGGAATTAGGACGGCGTGAAGATAGTCTTTTGGGAATATGCGACGCACAGATTTCGCAACTTCAGCCTGAACAGTAGCGATATCAGTAGGATAGGTAGCATTTCCCTCGAATGCGATCTCGACATTGGTCAATTTGCCAAAGTTGATAGGCTATATGCGAGTCAGTCGTTTCGTCACCGGTGAAGAGAAGCGAGATAACATACGGTGAACAAGTTGTATGTCACGCCCTTCTTGAAGAGAATAAGCGAATCCGAGCTGTAGTTGGCCAGAGCAGCGACAACCGCAGGGGAATCATCCTTGCCGTCCACATGAGGAACAACAAAAGTCTTGGAGTACGCCGAGACCAGGGGAAGGAGAGACAGCGCAGACAGAGCCAGAGACGAGACCATAGTGGCGAAAAACAAAGGTAATGAAAAACCAGCCGCAGCTCACCAAGCGAGTGGCTTTATAAACCGCCTCACGAAAGAAGAGTTCTTCGCAACGTGTCCGAGTCTGCCGAACCCCTGGTCGGCCTATATGAAGAAGAAGACCGGAGCCAAGCGCATGTTTGTGTTCCTAGGCTACGTCTAATCTTGGAACCAAATGGTCCCGATGCGCAGTGTAGGGTAGCATGTGATGGTGGAAGCACGGTCCGAAGGCGGTCCGGGCGGGGCAGGGTTTGGCCCGATGTTTGTCCGGGTAGCCGGTGGCGGTAAATCCGTTAATCGAAGGCGAACGAAAACGTGGTGGGTAAAAATACACGCGATAAGATGATCACAGCTGTCAAGAATGTTCCTGCCATGTGAACGTAGAGCTAGACTTGCCGTTCGGGTGCAATGGATCGGGTTGGTCGTATTATCAGAACTTTCATGAATGAGATCATCAATTCCCAATTATTATCATATCGTGAAACTTTTGCCACCACCCAATATACGGTAGAAGTCTGCGACCAGGTACAGGCTCCCTGCTAGGACAACATACCCTTCATTGCCCAGCAACTCTCCAGCTTTTGCCAAGGCATCTTCCAAACCCTCAGCCGCGTGTACGTAGCCATTAGAACCGACCAGAGTTTCAGCCGATTCCGTCATTTCTTCAAGATCAACATGCCGAACCCACGGCATATCACGTACTGGTGAAAACGTGGTGGTAATCACTCGGTCGCCGGGTTGGAGGAGGGGTGATAGTGTTGTTGACGGCGGCTTCGCGGGTGAGTAGGAAAGAGCAAGAACGAACACCGGGCGAATTGACTGGGATAGAGAGTCGATATAGTTTGAGAGAGCTTGAGCAGAGGCAGCATTGTGTGCGCCATCGACGAGTACAGATAGAGGTTTGTCCGAGATAGATGGGGAAGCAAGAGTGTGCCAGCTCAAACGACCGGGCCATTGGGATTCACGTAAGCCGTCAATGATGTGTCTATCACTAATTTTCTGGAAGTCGGGGAACTTGGATGTGCAAGCAGGGTGAGCACGCAGTGCATCGAGAGCTGAAACCGCCGTGGCAAGATTCTCGAGTTGGTGGTACCCATGAAGCGGTATGACCACTGGAAGCATGCCTCCGCGAACAGGGAGCGAGGTAGTACATGGTCGAAGTAAGGGTGGTATGAGTGAAGGTTGTGATAAAGTCGAGGTGGATGAGCCATCTACATCAATATTCCACTGACGCTCGGTTGCAGGTTGCGTCTCGACCAGTTGAGAGCCAAGGGCTTTGACCTTTTCTCGGATAGCGGACGCTGCTTCCGGCGAGGCTTGAGTCCCCATGACACATATGCTGTTTGGCCTAACAATACCGACTTTATGCGAGGCGATTTCTTGTATAGTGTTTCCCAGAAAGCCTTGGTGATCATAGTCGATAGAAGTGATCGCGCTTACAGCGACGGATTCGTCTGGGATAACATTGGTCGCATCTGTAAGTCCACCCATACC
Source organism: Ceratobasidium sp. AG-Ba (assembly GCA_016906575.1). Taxonomy (NCBI): domain Eukaryota; kingdom Fungi; phylum Basidiomycota; class Agaricomycetes; order Cantharellales; family Ceratobasidiaceae; genus Ceratobasidium; species Ceratobasidium sp. AG-Ba. Next base: position 3,297,889 of record CP059641.1, on the reverse strand, counting down.
AACCTCAAGGACAACCACGTCAACTTCAGTGTCCTGAAAAAAGGATAAAGCAGAAACGGTATGAAGCTCAAAAGAGCTTGCGCCAATCTGATGCTCATTATTCAACTGTTGAATCTTTTGACGAGCGGCAGTATATTGCGCTTCTGAGATAGACCGAGTATCCAGTTTGATCGAGTCCCAAACATTGATGAGATGGGGGCTATTGAAGCGGCCAGTGGAGAAACCCGCATTACGAAGAACTGTCTCTACCATAGTGGTTACGCTGCCTTTTCCATTCGTGCCCGCTATATGCACAGTCGGCCTAGTGTATTTTGGTAGTAGATTCATGAGTCGACAGACTCTCTCTAGCCCAAGATTGATTCCGGACATGCTTCATATGCAAGAGACAGGACACCAAAGGCTGCTCAGATGGTCGTTGAGAGCGAGATCCCTGAGGGAGAGATTCTGGGATTTGTCAGACGCACGTGACCAACCAGTGACGATTGGCCTTGAACTTGACTTCCACCAGCAAGCTGGTGAAACCACAAACACTTGATATTGCGCATCTAATTTCGCCAAAATGGCGGATATTGGCACCATGCCAGAATATCCAAGTCTCTTCCGTATGTTCATTAACCTCTTTTCATTAAACTTTGTTTCATAGTGTGCCAGGATCGGAGAAAATGAGTCTTGTCCAGCTCATTGTCCCGTCGGAGCTCGCCCATGACACCGTAGTCGAGCTTGGAGAGCTTGGAAACGTCCAGTTTAAAGATGTATGTATATCTCCTGCTTTCATGATGGGCTGCTCACCGATCTCCACCGCAGCTCAATCCCGATGTAAACCCGTTCCAACGCTCGTTTGTTGGCGAAATCCGTCGCATCGACGAAATGGCACGCCGTGTCCGTTTCTTCTCCTCCCAGATCGAAAAGGAGTCTGCACAGTACCCGACGTCACCTGTTCCTGTCAGGCCCCTTGGGGACTCTGCCCCACTCGCCACCGTGGGACCTCGTGCTAGCCAGACCCGCGACGAACTGGATGTGGTTCTTGCCGAGCATGAATCCCGCCTATCGCAGATGAACGAGAGTTACCTGACACTAAACGCTCGCCAACGTGAACTAGTCGAAGCACGTCATGTGTTGCGTGAGACTGCTGTCTTCTTTGACCGTGTTAGTGCAAATTCGTAATTATTTTTCGTTTACGATCTGATACTTGTATCTCTAGGCTGGAAACGTCCAACCCGATATTCGCACATCCATCGATGACGGCACCCAGCCTTTGTTGGCGGACGACGCTGAGGCCAACGTATCTGCCGCTGGCCCCGTCCAGTTCGATCTCGAGTTTGTCGCGGGAACTATTGATCGTGCTCGCCTCCCGACTTTCGAGCGCATCCTCTGGCGTGTCCTCCGTGGCAACTTGTACATGAATCACACCGACATTGCCGAGCCATTCGTCGATCCTGTAACTCTCACCGAGGAGCGCAAGAACGTGTTTGTTGTGTTCGCACACGGCTCTACTCTCCTCGCCAAGATCCGCAAAGTCAGCGAGGCGTTGGGCGCGACACTTTTCCCAGTCGACGCCAATGCCGATCGTCGCGTTGAAGCTTTGCGCGAGGTCGAGGGCCGCCTTGAAGACGTTCGGCAGGTTCTTGCTAGCACTACCGCCACTCGCCGCTCCGAGCTCGAGCGCATCGGTGAAAACATCTCCACATGGCGCGACTTTGTTCGCAAAGAGAAGAAGGTGCTCGAAACACTCAATTTGTTCTCGTACGACCCACGCCGCAAGACGCTCATTGCAGAAGGCTGGGTTCCTTCGCGCGACATCCCGGCTATTCAGGATGGGCTTCGCCGTGCTGCGGACATGGCCGGAACCCACCTCGCGCCTGTTATGCGCACTCTAGAAGGAACCAAGCCGCCCACCTTTCATCGTACCAACAAATTTACCGAAGCATACCAGACTATCATCGACAGTTATGGTATTGCGGCGTACCAAGAAGTCAATCCCGGGTTGTTCACTGTTATTACATTCCCGTTCCTGTTCGCTGTCATGTTTGGTGATCTTGGCCACGGGTTCATCGCGTTCCTGGCTGCGCTCGCGATGATCTTATTTGAGAAGAAGCTGGCTCGGGCGGATTTGGGCGAGGTGAGTGCTAGCGGCCCGATCGGTATATTGTGTGCTGACGTTTTTATAAATAGATTATTGGCACGTTCTTCTAGTACGTTTCGATAATTATCCGAAATTATTACCAGCCTAACATGCGTCTACTATAGCGGTCGTTACATCATTATTCTTATGGGCCTCTTCTCGATGTTCACTGGGCTCATTTACAACGATATCTTCAGCAAGTCGATGCACTTGTGGCATTCCGGCTGGAATTTCAAGCCCGGTCAGGTTGAAGCCCAGTTCAACGGGCATGTGTATCCCATTGGATTGGATCCCGGCTGGCATGGAGCTGAGAACGGCCTTGTGTTTACTAACTCGTACAAAATGAAGATGTCCATCGTTCTTGGCGTTATTCACGTAAGTGTTGGTACGTGTGGAAATTTCTCCTGTACTAACTATCTGTCTAGATGTCCTTTGCTATCTGCCTCCAAGTCCCGAATCACATCCACTTTAAGAAGGCTATCAACATCTGGACCGAGTTTGTGCCCCAAATCCTGTTCTTGCAGTCCATCTTTGGTTACCTTGTTTGCTGCATCATCTACAAATGGGTCACCGACTGGTCCACTGCTGGGATGTCTCCTCCGGGCCTTCTCAACATGCTCATCTTCATGTTCCTCTCTCCTGGCTCTTTGAAGAAAGAGGAAGAAATGTTCAGCGGACAAGGTCCTTTGCAGGTGTTCCTGCTATTGCTCGCAGCCATCTGTGTCCCGTGGATGTTGTGTGTGAAGCCGTACTTGCTATGGAAGGAGCACAAGCAGAAGGAGGGGGCTGGATACCGCACTGTTGCTGCGGACGACGGCAATAGACGAGACAGCGCAGATATTGGTCGAGAGGAAGAGGGTCACGCTAACGGAGGAGCGGACGGTGATGAGGATGGGGAACATGTATGTTTATATTCGTATCGCGACTTGATAGGCCACTGACCCAGCACTGCAGGAGGGCTTCGAGTTTGGTGAAATCGCTATCCACCAGGTTATCCACACCATCGAGTTCTGCCTCGGGTGTATTTCGAACACGGCTTCCTACCTTCGTCTTTGGGCTCTGTCCCTTGCTCACGCTCAACTCAGCGAAGTTTTGTGGAGCATGACCCTCGAAGGCGTGCTCACCGACACTTCGACCGGCGTCTTTGGTGCCATCGCAGTGTTCTTTATGTTCGGTGTTTGGTTCGTCCTCACCCTTGGCATTTTGTGTATTATGGAGGGCCTTTCTGCGTTCTTGCACGCCCTACGTTTGCATTGGGTTGAGGCGAACGGAAAGCACTATATGGCTACTGGACATGTAAGTCGATCACTAACTCGCTGGTTTTTACATATTGACTAACCCGGATGCTAGCCGTTCACTCCCCTTACGTTTGCCGATGCAGAAGGCAGCGATATCTAAGCCCATCAGCGCGCGTAGTAAGACGTTCTCTATATCAATAATCGGACTCGATAGTGTTTAGCGCAATCAAGTAGCAAGTCGAGACAAATATATTCTTTTTGATGCGCGACTTGGTTCTCTCGGCCCGGTCGGTGTTACTGGCTGGATGAGTGTTTTGTTAAGAGAAGCTGGGAACAGGTTCCTTCCATACCCCGTGCGGTAATTTCTCCGGCTCCTATGAGAAGTACTGCGTATTATAATGGTAGATCCGCGGCGAGTGTCTCGTGTGCTAACCGCCATGTTCCAACTTCCCCTCTTGCTCGCATCGTTGGCATTGACGTCGCCTACCTCTGCTACACCTCGAGTTCAATCTAGTTACAAACGTGGAACCCTGGCATCAGGCTGGAATTGTACTCTGAAACTTGCGTTCAAGCCTGTGTGCGGAGAATTCAGCTCGAAGACCTATGTGAACGCAAATGCGGACATCGACTTGGCCAAGATCAAGACAGCAGTCATACCGTTTGGTGACAGTTGGACGTAAGAGTGCAGCTGCAGTATATATTTAGGCGATTCACAAATTCTATGGGTCCAGTGCAATGAACGACTCCACGGGAGCGTACCCACCTCCTGCGCCAGTGTTTGCGGGGACTTATTCAATGGCTGGTGGGCGAGCGTCCAATGGGCCTACTTGGTACGGCAAGAGGGCGTTCTGGTAGTAATTCGAGTACTGATTATAACAATTTAGGACAGAATACATTGCAAATGACACGGCGACCGAAGTACACCCGTATGCTGTTGGAGGGGCAGTAACTGATCTCTCGCTGTGGTAAGCAACTATTCTCAGCAATAGTAAATTACGTGTCGCCCAAACAGATTCAAAGGCCTACGGCGATTGCTCGCCATATCAACATCAATTCGTTTACGAACCAGGTGAGTACTCGAGCCAGCTGCCGCCACGGTATTCCGAGCGTCTATCGTTACAGACCAAAATCTTCTTGTCACAAAACAATACTTGGGACCCAGCAACGACCTTGTATACGATATTCTTCGGCATCAATGATTATACCTACTCGAAGACTGACGGGTTTGATGTATTGCTGAAGGCGGCAGAGGTTATTGTGCGTGGGTTCCATGATTTCGACCCATCGGTGAGGCTAATCACATGGATCAGAAAAACCAAACCGAGCTCTTGATCTCCGCGGGCGCAAGGAATATTCTAACAGCTGGGCTTTACCACAACCAGACCGGGAGGTGGGCTTGCTCGTATTCAGACCGCATACAACCATGTTTACGATTATACAGCGGACCATACAAACAAGCACTCTACGATAACCTTAAAGCTATCCGCCAAGAGCACCCAGGAATAAATGTCGCATTCGCAGACTTCTTTCCGCTTTGGGATGCTATTAACAGGCAAGTGCACCCTCTTTTTGAAGAGACACAGCCATTTTAAAGACTGGTGGCATACTAGCTCGACCTCGAACTATGGAGCAACCTTCGGGTATACGAACCTAACCAAGTGTTTGACAACCGACAGTAGCATTATTGGGGCTTGTGGTACTCCTCAGAGCTATATTTATTGGCAGTCTGGGCGTGAGTGGATGTTGGTATGACATAGTATTCAACCTGAACTAATCTGCCTGTCATGCTAGATCCTTCCACGTGCACTCACCGGTAAGTTCTTCAAATATATGACCACTACTCGCCTTTAATCTTCCTTTCTGCTTTAGCCTCATGGCAGATTACGTCGAAAACATTCTGGACAGGTGTAGATCGCCGTAGTCGTGATCAAGAACAGGTTCACGAGCACCCGCGGAGGCTTGAGAATTACACTTTTGCTAAGACGTCACGCCTTTCATTCCAGTCTTACAATTATATGTTCGTATAGAATCGTTACATGTATTCAGAGCCTACTAACTAGGCGCTTCTGCGAACCCCTTTCGCAATGAACAAGTCTACGCTTTTGCTATTGTTGGACATTTCAAAGGCTACCTCGAACGAAAAGTTCTCGAGACCGCCAGCTTGAATAAAAGCATTGCGTATGTCTTCTTCCGCAAAACCTCCTTTGTGGGCCACGACGTGACCTGAGAGGTAAACGGAACTCTATCATAAGACTCATGGTGCCGAATTTCATTCACTTACCATGATCCTTGTGCAAAGATTCTGAAACCGGAGAGCGAATTAGATCAATCACGAGTAGTGTGCCAGTGCCAGGTTTAAGGTATGAAGCAAGGATCTTGGTTACAGTGTTGATGTCGTCAAAATGATGGTACGCGTTGGTGCACTTGGGACTTGGTCACGTATGTGCAATCGGAAATAGTATTGTCAACTCACTACTACAACATCAAACTCGATCCCATCAAGAGGATCCGGGTCGATGGTCCCACGTTCCTTTAACTCGGCGCAGATGGCTCTCATTTCATCAGGTGGGATGCCCTGATTCGCTACGCGCTCGTTGTAATAGTCAACAGACTTGGAGCTAATGTCGACTCCAATTAGGGTGCGTGTATGCGGGGCAAGAATCTGAGAAAGTAGGCCTAGAGAAGTGTAATTAGAACGGTTGATGTCTCTCACAAATAGGGCTCTTGCGGATGCGGTTCGTTACCGACCGGCCCCAAATCCGACCGTTCTTACGTAAGTATCCTAACGGGACCGGGACCGAAACGCCGTTAACCGCGCCTCACCCAAAAAGGATATTGTCCATAGTTTTAAAGTTCATTTATCGCAGAAATATGCGCTCCTACGTTACTTGTGATTACAATGGTATTATGAATCAAGCTCCTTCCTCAGAAATATATCCGCTCGATAATTCATCAGGGTTCTAATGGTATCGGCACTCATAGACGGCCGTCGAAGAGAGATAACATCCCGCCCCGTAGATAGCACCCTCTCAACAGCTACTGATGATCCTATGAAGTCGCTTAGACTGTGGCTTGCTTGTAGTAAAAAAAAACATACCTGGAATGCATAAATAGTCCCGAGCCATTCGAGCTAGCCTGGGAAATCGTGCTGCGTTATCGCACCACCATGCAAGCGGTGCTTGGGTGTCTGGAATGACGTCCTCGGATAAGTATTCTTTAAGTTCCATTGCAAGAGTTCGCGTGCTAAAAGAACGGCCGGATTGCTGCGGAATCGATGCTCGGAACGCTTGTTTGAAGTCATAGATATCTTCAATGTCCGGTTCTACCACTTCTGATTTAATTGGCAGAGGGAAGGCACTGGTATCGTAAAATTCTTGGCCGTTCTCCACCAGTGCGCTGGCACAGTCATTGACCCAGTCGTCAGAGAAAAGCTCAGCTACAAGGGCCGAATTCGCCTTGAACAGCGTGTCCTTGTACCTGGGGTCCAGGACTGGTCGCATAAAGTGTGTGAGACAGAGAAACGAAAATACCAGAGCAGTCTACTCACCCATGGCAAAGTAGTAGTACTCGGAGTCGTATGTTGACTGGTCGAAATATTGCAGGAGTTTTTCTCGACACGCACGCACACCTGCCAAAGCGGCAGGGGAGTTTTGCACGCTGGAGTCATTCTGGAGACGTGTCACATAGGATATGAGCACAAAATAAACTCGTAAGGAGAAGCTTAGGGTTGGGTATTTCTCCCCTGAGATACAGAGCGATGCATCTCGAAAGAACTGAAAAAACCGAAATCATGAAACAGTCTGAAACAGCGGTAAAGTGGAGCTATATGCGCACCTTCAGCCATTTGCACACCTTGGATACTGTTTCCCAATTGTCGGACGAGAGCCTATATGCCTGGAATATCTTCACTGTGGGGTATTTAGTGAGTGTGTCGATAGCCTACTTTTAGATTAGATACTGTAAACATCACGTTTTGATACACTTACTTCTCGAAATTCGAGTGCCCTCTCAAGCATGAATAGCATCGAGTTCCACCGTGTTACTACATCTAGGATAAGCGTCTTTACTCGCTTTTTGATATAAGGTCGGCCCTCCCTCCGGGCTGTCTGCTCGTTTCGATCTTCGATGCGTTGTGCTGTCATTTTGAATAGCTCCATGCGTTGTGGAGACGAGTGGACAATCTTTGATATTTTACGGACCTGTAAATCTAGTGGTCAGTGGTGCGGTCAAAAATCAACCAAGCTCAATTACATACTTTGCAAATCGCAGATAATAGGTTAACAAGAGGGTCGGGAGATTCTTGGTCGTCACTTTCGAAAGACTCCCTATTGTCTTCAGCAACGATCGCCTCGGCAATTTCTTCACCAAACAACTTGTCATCGTAGTCAAAGTCTCGAAGGTTTGTAGAGTCAGGAATAGCAGAAATCCCACGCAAGAGTGACATGACGGCTAGATGTATCACATGAGCTAGACAACGGATATGTCCCTTGGTGCCATCCCATCTAGATTCTGGGGCAGACTGCTTCAACCGACGGGAGATATGCTCAATCAAAGTGTTGTTGTTGCTGGCATTATCGCTGACGAGCGATATAACCTTCTTGCCTATCCCAAGCTCGGCAAGCGTATCAGCAACAACGCTCGCCATGTTGTCTCCGTCATGAGGGCCATGAAGCTGCTTGAAGTCTAGCAAAACCTCACGCAGCTTCCAGTCATCGGTGATCCAGCTCCCAACAATTGCTAGGAAGGCAATGCGATTGCTTGTTGTCCAGGCGTCACATGCGATTGCCATTAGGCCCGATAGCGTACCTATATACTGCTTGGTATATTCACGAGCCTCTCCTGCGTGGCTGAGCAATCGCTCTTTGATGGCTGTCGACCGTACAAGATGGTCCTGAAGAGCGGGTCGAAGAAATGTGACCAGATCACGCCATTCGTCGTTGTCGACCTCGGTAAATGCGTGATTTCTCGACACGATCCATCGCGTGACACGCTGGTAAAATCCGTCAATGTTGAACGCCTAAAATACGAAAATGTTATTTACAGAATATGTACTATTATCGCTCACTCACAGGTATGGGAGTTGATGTAGAGGGCACATTATCGCTGCTTTCTTGCGGGGTGTGAGGGAGCCCCAATGCATCGTTATCATCTTTTGTAATGGCTGACCAGGCCATGCGATGCTTTTCTTCCATATGCCTTGTCATGTTTGAGGTCGATCCCTTCGCTTTGCCACCTTTCTCCCATTTCCACTTGCCCTCGCCACAGATACCACAATGTAATATACATATTTTAAGCTGCCCAAGTTCGTCTTCTACAGGATCTAAAACATCCAGGAAATGATATACAAGTGATTTACTTTTAGCGAAGTACAAATCAGCGGCGTTCGCAATACTAGCACGCCCCTGCAGCTTCCATCGGTGAGCGTACATAGGATCAACAGAAACGGGCGGTGTAGGGGAGATTGACATTTGACTCGCTTGAACTGCGATATCACCAAGGGCAGAAGAAGAGTCTCCCTCAGAGGGACGGAAACGCTTTAACGGAGGCTCGTTGACGTGAGACTCTGTGCGTGAGTGAGTTTCAGGCATGGTGAAGTAGACTGGATAGCGATGCGGATCTGGACTTGTCTCTCTGCCGGGTTATATACCCTGGGTACATGCGCTGACTCATGCCAAACCGAACATTCCCGATAACCGTCGAACGATCCGCCGGATGCTTGGTCAGCTCGGATCCGGTATCGGCGTTCAATATCCGATTTTCAAACTGACCGCTACGGATGACAAACCGAATCCGCGAGAGCCCTACTCACAAATAATCATAACCCTACCGGTTCCGCAGGCATAGTCCAACACAACGGTTTTTTCCTCGTCGAATGGAAACGCCTTTAGAATCGCCGCTCCTCCTTTTTTTGCCAAGATCTGAGACATCGGGTTCGCGTCATATCCTGCAAATCGTCTGCGGTTTGAAATCATCTGGGTAGGTTCAAACGCTATTCATTTACCTTGAGCATGAGCCTGAGAATCAAAGTGTTGTCGATTAGCCTCGGCCCGCCCGCCATCATGGTGGTGGTGGGTGTGGTGATGGTGATGGTGAGCGTGAGTATGTTCAGGTGTGGTTGAGTCTGCCATGGGTGTTTCGAGCACGGGTGGACGAAGTGAAGCGCTGCTTATATACCAATCCGAATAAGTTCATGATCGACAACTCAACCTCGGAGGCCGAGCTCAGGCTTGGCTAGTCAACTGGCCGCGCCAGTCTGTGACCTGAATGGCAGCAACATTCGCAGCTCACTAGCTAGGCCAGATCGAGACCTTGTGCCGAAACGTTCACCGCTCAGGTCGGCGCTTAACTAGTGGGTACAGGGACGATACCACCGGTTGATTACGGACTGGCTGGTTCGTTGGTTTGCTGACTCATAATACTTCGCTAGATACCGGCCCCACGCCCATAGGAAGTACTGGGTGGGTCCTCAAGACCAAAATAATTACTGAATATACGTCACGCTTCGACTATATTATATGTACACCAGCTTCTCTCGCGCTTGCTCAAAGCTAAAACATACTACACGAGGCGTTCTAAGATTCGGGGAATATATAAAGCATCATGGCCAACTTACATTGCTTGTGCCGACTTCAATATGTAAACAGTTTATTCATCTTGGCGTAGACGATCCTCTAGCTCTTGCTTGCGTTTTGCCAGAGCATCCGCGCGTTCCTCCTTGCTAGCATCGTACGAAGCCAGAGTTTGATTGAAACTAAATTAAACGTGCTATTAAGTCTTTTTGAGTATAAAGATGCTCTGTTTGCTTACGGATTGTCCGGCGATTTCTGGAACTCCTTGAAGAGGGCCTCCTGTGGAACCGTTAGGAGTCAAGCCTTCACTTGAGCCCTGACAAACGAACCTTATATTGCTGCAATCGCAAACCAGGGCGCTATATCGCATAACAAGTAAGTCTGAAGGCTCGATGGTTAATGAATTTCTTACCTCCTGTCTAATACGAGGAAGCTCACGCTCCTGATATGCTTCGAGTGCAGCCTTGAAGCGACGCTGATGCAGAATACCTTAGAGGCAAAATGGCAACTGTTGAGGGTATGCATACCTCTGGATGTCTCTCGATGCCCGCAGCCTGCTGTCCGACGCTCGCTTTGTCGGTCTTCGCGTTTACCACATCAAGGAGGTCAAGGGCATCGTCAATGCCAGTTGCCGCAAAGCTCTGAACAAGTTCCTCCTCCTGCTTTTGGGGCTCTAGTTATGGTTGTGAGTGAGTGAACTAGCTGATGATAGACGATCCGTACTATCCGGTTCGACAGATCCAAGCCCTCCACCGGCGGCAATCGCTCCTGGGCCTGCGGGCTTGGGTGGTGGGGCTTTCGCCTTGCCCTTGCCCGCCTTGGGTGCCGCCTTGACCTTGGGCGCGCTCGAAGCCTCTTCCTCAGCCTTCATGTTGGTGAGTTATCCGCTTGAGTGGTACCAAGATATGCCCATACCAAAAGTCGTGCGTTCTCCGCCTTGCGAGCCGCCTCGGCTGCCTTCTTGGCAGCCTTTTCCTCAGCAGATTTGTTAGATTTGGATCCTGCAGCCCAATCTTCTGCTTCCTTCTTCTCCTAATGTGCGACTCATCTATGAGTGCCACGAAGCGAATACAACGATTCCACCTGGACGCGCAACTCACCTTGGCGGCAGCAGCAGCCTCTTGCTTCTTTTGCTCGTTCTCTGCTTTCTTCGCACGTCCACTCTCTTTCTTCGCGTTTCCTCCCTTTGGTGGCATATTGGTTTTTTCAACTCGAGTCGTAGTAGATGGCAGTGGTGGCAATCGGGAGGACCACCTGATCTTATCTTATCTAGATGCTGAGTGTGAGCCCTATCACGTGCCAATCTGCCATCATTCTTTTATACAACTGGCTGTCGCTCTGGTGTCGGCCATGGCATCTGCAATAGCCTCTCTTGTTGCCCCGTCTAGGAGCAGGATTCAAGACCTCATCAGACTCCGATGCTCTATCTTTGGCACTTCTTACAATCCTACCTCCATTCGAACCGGTGCCAAATATCTCCGCGCGCGGCTAAAGGGGCCGTCCATGCTGAGATACTACCCCGAACCTCTGTCTTTCAAAGCAATCAACAATATGTTTCCTAAAGGGGATCTCGATCTGCCTGACTACGATGAATGGCAACGATTGATAGACGTTGGGAATAGAAAAGCGAGAGGCAAGGGTGCCCCTAAAAAGGCAAAAACACCAGGTATGGACTGGTTTCTATGCATAAAATAAGACAAACAGAAATATTTAAACTCTCGCCTTTAGCCGACAGTCGCAGGCTGGCAAAGAAACGCAAATAGCACTTTGTACATATGTCGCGCTATGGTATTGCATCCTTCAGCAGAACTATGCAACCTCCAAAACTCTCATTCCTAGAGGGATATCCTAGACTGGCAACACAGTGAGATTGATCAGTGTGCACCACACTAGCCCGTAGCAACAAGGCGTTGCGATGGTCGGCCAACGCACCAAATGAGTCCGTTCGAGGGTTTGATTTGTACTGCCTCCACATAGAAGGGAGATCGATGGTGCGCTGCCGGCCACAAGACGGACAAGATAAAATATCGAGTGAATCACTGACTAGACTCGTACTTCTAACCAACTCACTATGTCACCTAACTGCACGATCTCTCCCAATCTTGACCCTGGAATAATATGTAAGTCGACTTGACTTTGTTTCGCTTTATGCTGACCGGATTGAGAACCTTTCATAGCTCTAGAGATTCGTCTCGGAGTGTTCGCAACGATAGTCTGTGCTGTGCTACTCGCCATCTTGGGTGTTTTCGAAGCCGGGAGAGAACAATGCGGCACTGGGCAAGACGTTCCATCACACTTGCAGAATTGCATATTGCGAGTCAGAAATATAGCCACCCTACTCAGCTTGACCGGGATCGCAATTACAATTGCTGCATATATGCAACCTGTTCAGACAGTCAAATCTCGTAAATGCAGTGATAAGACATTCACCCTCTTCCACGCGTATATCACTTTGGCTCTTCTCACTGTCATCTCAATTGTGGGTACATGGTCTCTGGTCCATTGCCAGGTATGTGCGGAGCTTGAACGACACGACTGCCACGCTCATATACTACCCTGCCATTTAGCTTTTATATATGAGTATCAAACGAAGTCCTCCTCGATTCCAATCATGGTGGTCTCGTTTCATGCACCTTCATATGAAGTGGACTTTTAAGTGGTGGTGCCACCAAACCCAACTCTTAATGATGGGTGCTTTCGGACTCTATATTGCCATCGAATTCGATAATCTTCCACAGCCACCGGTTGGCACATACCACTGGGTCTATGGGCAGGCTACTCGCAGGGCGGCCTTCGCTCTTTATGGTCTTCTACTTGTGCCCATCTTTAACAACATAATCTTCGGCCTTCCATCCTTTCTGCTCGCTGTTGCAGGTGCTGATATTTACCTTCCCCAGTCTCACGAGAAACCGTAGTCTTTGCTTCACACGCGGGACGTCGATGTTTTCACAATCTACCGCGTAATCATGGGTATTTGGGGCGCTGGGACGGTCTTGCTCGTCACTGTGTCGGTGACACTTATTGAGGTGACAAATGGTATTACTTTTGAAATCCTGAAACCCCCAAAAAAACAAGATTGGGATTTCGGGGATACTTATGCCCTTGTGCTTGTAATCATCCCTCTCCAGTCCATAGTCGAGAATGTCTTCAACATCCTTCAACTGAAGCGCCCTGGGCCAAAAAAGCCTTTCTTCAGTAGAGCTCGAAACCGAGTAGCTTGATGTCTTTTCTATTTACCTTCTCGTCGCTGTTTCTCTGCTCTTCCAGACCTATTAAGCTACATTTATTGTGTTCGTGTCTAATCGTCATTGTCGCCAGAAACTTTTCGTGAGCCGTTGTATTCTAAGTATTCGTAAACTGCATGCATCAGCGAGCTATACTTGTGTTTCTCCACGGGTGATGTCCTGACCCAACTGCTGCCTGATGTGCCCCAACAATCAGCTCGCACAGCGTGGGACACACAAAGGCACCGACTCCTTCTTGAACCCCACGTCGATCAGTTGACAGCGCGTGCCACATATGGAGAGAGACAAGCGCTTGTTGTCAACCTACCCCTCGGCTTTACCGAAATAGGGTGTTTTTGTAAGGCACCGGCGCTCTGCGTTGTACTGGACCACCCTGACAACCAGTCCAGTATTGCGGCCAAACACGCTGGGCCGAGATAAAATGTTCCGTCGAATGCTGTACCTCCTCTTCATAATCGTTCGGACCCGCGTCTGCAGTACCTTGTAGCCCCACTCGCATCTGGTTTTCAATTTTCTAAAATGGCTGATGGATCATGTAAGATTCAAATGGATGGTGGGATCCTAGGTACGCATCGTGTGTGTCGTCTGCTCGATGAATTAAGACACCTTTTGTCTTAGATATTGGTACACGATATGCCATTTACGGCACCGCCGCGCTCACGATGGGCCTCGGTGCCCTAGCTATATTTAGCGTCAAGCAATCGCTGGTCGATATGTCTGAGATGGATACCGACTCTACGTTAACACTGGAGCAGAAGGAGAGGAGACGCGATGACGAGATGTACGAAAATATTCGACATCACAAGCGCAGCGTTCGGCCTGTAGCCACGACGCTAAATCTCACAGGTATTGCCATGGTCGGCGCCGCTTTGATTCTCCAGTTCCAACCAATCCAATCAAAAGTCGAAGAGCAACAAAACGACCCTCAGTCAACTCACGGCAACTCCCAGGGGCCATTTACACTCTTCCATGCATACACACTGCTTTCACTGCTTTGGCTCATCACGCTTACTGGCTTGATGGTTCATGTTCATACTTGGGTATCTGCATTTTCTTTATCCTGATATCAAAGTATCGGCTAACACCAAATCGTTGTTCTTCTCTATTAGGTTTTCAATGTCATACGTCGCCAAACTCAAGGAGCACTCAACCGTAGCCCAAGGCGGTTTCTGAACAGCATCTGGAACGGCACACACTGGTACTTTATCCAGGTCGAGGTCCTTGGCATATACGGCTACTATGTATGCACTCACCGTGAAGCCTTCCCGCCGCCTCCCTGCCCAATGTCGGTCTTCGACGACGACAAGTTTCGTCTTTTCGCAAAGGTGATTTACATCATTGCTATGATTCCCATCGTCAACGTCGGTCTGCTCTGCGTCGTGTTGGTTGGGTCCGTTTGGTTGATTAGCTTGTGCGCGACCCATCTCAGCAGCCATTATTCGAGAGGAAAAACCATCTCCCCGCTGGTTTTCCACTTCTTTTGGTTCTTGTGCTGCGGGACTATCGCCATGATACTGGGAGTTACAACCGAAGTTCTCCTCTTTACGAACACCAACAGTCAAAACATGTGGACTTTCGGCAGTCTGTTGGCATTTATCCTGCTCTTGGTACCAGCCGAAACTTTCATTCTCGAGCTCTATTCAGTAGTCGCCCCTGAGAATGTCCGTTACAAGATGAAGACCAACCTCGGTACCCACCGTGAAGACTGTAAGTATTCTTAAACGCATCACGAGTACATTGGAGCCGTGGATAATAACTTCATAGCCCCATAGCATCGGATCGTCTGCTGGATAGTCGATATAACAGCTTCTCTTCTTGTGAGTAAAATGAATCATATGAACCAAGTGACTCGCTCAAGCTTTTGCTTATTCGCAGTGCCCTCGGTGGAACATTAAACCAGACAATCATTTTTTTCGGTATGATTGTAGGAGCAAAAGTTGCAAAAAAGTTACAATACGTTACAATACGCAAAAATTGACATTTAAATCAAAGGACACTAACCAATTTCGGACTTTGTACTATACGCTTTCTGTTTATGTTTCCTTTTGGGTTCGGGTGTCATGTCATTTCCGATTATTGTCATATTTTGTAGTCCAAGCCCCTGGCCAATGTACCATATCCCGAGGACATGACGTATCTCTCCAGCAATCCAGTTGCTCACGGTTTGCGGGCTCGGACCTGAGCCAACAGTGTTTGAACACAGACACCCTGACCTTCGAGCGTGGCATCGGCCTTCGGCGTAAGGCCGAGGTTTGGCCCTTAACGTTGACATCCCTCCGTTGGGTTCTATTACAGCAACGTGAATATGAAACGATTCAAATTTTGGGGTCGGTGAGCCAGTATGCCCTCTGACAGCGCATACAAGCATATACAAGTTGGTTGATGGAGTCGGATGGTTCTCCCTTTACTTCATTATGAACCATTCAGGCTGTACAGTACATGCGTCGGTGCCTGGATCGGCTTTTAGCTGTGCATATCGTGTACATCTCCTCCGTTGCTGAACACGCGCCATCATATCAGTCAGCACCGCCAAATGGCCAGATCGGTTGATACAACAAAGGCAACGTATTGTTCCATCTCTGGGTTATGCTTGCCCGCTACCACCAGAACCCTGGGTACTAGTTAGCGAGGACACACGAGCAGCGCGCCATGTCCTGCAACGCTGAGACCCCCGACGTTATTGGTACGTTCATCGAGCCGTATTTAGAAGCCTTGGACGGATGGCTAACGGTCAACGGCTCCTATCAGCCCTCGAGACGCGCATTGCTATCTATGGATACGTCTTCTGCTCTGTCCTGCTGGGCTTCCTCACTTGGGTCGGCACACGGTGGAGGAGACAGATTGAAGACGAGACCGATAGGGAAAGGTATGCGGAAAAGGTCATAAAGCACATTCACGACGTGGACCAATCCGTGATGAGTTTAACCTTAACTGGGACGGCGCTTATAGTCGCTTCCCTGATTCACGAGCGCAGCCTTCACAAGTTTGGACTATTTCACGCCTATACAGTCTTGCTACTGCTTTGGGTTATTTCTTTTACTGGGATGTGGTTTGTTATACATTCATGGGTGGGTCATCGAATACCTTTACTGTGGATCATGGCGCTAAGGTGGTTTGTGCTGGTTAGGTTTTTGACATTTTGAGAAAAAATAAGCGAAGAATGGGCACAATGTCTTTTTGGCGCCGGATAGTTCTCGAGTCGAAGTGGTTTACTATTCAGCTGAGCTTTATGGGAGGATACGGTCTCTATGTGACGTTCACCCGCGATTCTTTCCCGCCTCCTAGTTGCATTCCCCAACTGTTCAAGAACAAAGTCTGGTCCATCTTCCTTTATGCCTTTGCTGCCGTTCCAATCGTCAATTCTTGCATGCTATTCATGATAACTAGCTTTGGCGTCTGGATATGCAGTATGCTCGTTGGAGTGTTTTCAGGACAGGGGTGGGATGGACAAGTCAATCCGCTTGTGTTCTGTATCCTCTGGCTTATAGAGTACGTGCTGGTTATGATCGGGCTCATAACCACGATTGAAACGCAAGTTCAACAAAATACATTGGGTGTCAAAGGCGGATGGCCGTTTGGGAGCACCTTGGCATTGTTACTCATTATTATTCCGTTAAGAGTTGTTCTAGTGCGGGCTTGGAGGTTGGGACCAAAAGCAGATGAAGGGACCAGGGTGCACAGCCGGGTTGTTAGTGATTACAACGCCCCTCTATGTGAGTTATTATGCCACTTGAAATAATTTTATACTGACCCGGCCTGTCCGTGCAGTACATGGGCGATATTCTAGCCATTCTAGCCAGCAGACGCTGGTGTCGAACACGTAGGTTGATCCGCATTTCTTCAATTTCTACACTAAGATCAATGAATCGTATAGCTCCAGTACCAATTTGCTCCGGTCGAGCAGAAAATAAACGAGAATGATTTTAGCAGTGGCCACAAATGGTATCAAGGATAGCTCAGGACTTTCCGGTTCATCGCAGTCGTCTGTAGACCCGTCCAACCGAAAGGTGGTTTGTCATATATATGTATCGGATAAGGGATATTTCAGGATTGATAGCGTGTTATTTGGACTATGTATCCCAACGTATGATGTGAATGCGATGTGGCGCATATAGATATAGCCAGCCAAATGGGGTGGCGTCGGCGCCGTGAGATGGCCGAGTCTGATCTCTAGGGGGCTGCCACATTTGTAAGTTTGAACAGCACAACGAATAGGCCCAGGGTGTACTGGCAGTGCATATCACTCCGTCAACCCCAGGCGTCAAATTGGCGATCAATGCGCCTCTCTACATGGATAAGCCAGTTGAGTCTTATATTCGAACCAGTCCCCCGCCACAGCTCTGAAGATCATACCTCCCTTACTTACCGTCCTGCCGAGTATGTCATTGACGGGGCCCCTTCCCGATGTAGTTGGTATGTCTGTTTCAGCACTATCCATGAGCGCCGCTCGCCAACCGTATCACCCATAGCCTTTGGGACACGCATAGGCATCTACGGGTACGCTGCCTGCTCGGGCCTGTTAGGTTTCTTCACGTTGATCGGAACGGGTATGAGAGAAAAGATTGAAAATGAAGAGGACGCTTCAAAATATACTAGCATAATCGTGCAACACATTCAAGACGTGCACGGATCTGTGATGACTTCTACCCTCACTGGTATAGCGCTCATAGGAGCATCTCTCTTTCAGCAGCACTACTTCCATAATTTCGGGCTGTTCCATGCGTACATCGTCTTGCTCCTCTTGTGGGTGATCGCACTCACAGGAATGTGGTTTGTCATTCATGGATGGGTGAGTGCTGCTAAGACCTCGAGTAACCACGACCAAACTAAAGGAGGTTGATGCCAACGAGGTATTTGACGTCTTGAGGAAAGAGAAACGTCGGCTAGCAACATTATCCTTCTGGTACCGCATAGTCTTTGAGTCTAAGTGGTTCACCCTTCAGCTTAGTCTTATGGGGGCATACGGAATATACGTTACGCTCAAGCGAGATACCTTTACAATGCCGGATACAACACCCCGGTTCTTCCAAAGCAAGTCTTGGTCGATGATAATATTTGGTATCGCAGCGGTGCCGGTGGTCAACTCGTGCATGCTCTTCATGACCACAGCGTTGGTCGTGTGGCTATTTAGTGTACTGGTCGCCTTGTTTTCAGACCGAGGTTGGAACGGACAGGTCCGGCCACGGGTTTTTTGTGTGTTCTGGCTTTTGGAGTTTGTTCTGATTATCACAGGGTTGATTGTTACAACCGAGCTTGAAGTGAAGGATTATACCATCGGGATCACAGGAGGATGGTCATTCGGTAGTACGTTGGCCGTGGCACTGGTCATTATTCCGTTGAGACTCGTGTTGCTGAGGCTGTGGCAACTTATGACCGGGACTGGAGATTCGCGCGGGGACTACAAGCATGCTCGGAATGGGTCGGATGACTCGTGTAAGTATTTCCTCGCCATGTATCCTTCTCCATATACATGATTTGACGATACATCCTGCCCGCAGATCCATTGCGGGACTCGCCTGGTGAGAAATTGCCTCAAAATAGCATAGAATCAAACTGAAACTCTCTGTAGTCCATAGCCGCATATCTAGCGGACAGATCACAGACCGTAGGTGTCCAGAGCAAGAATTTGGTTCGAGACAATGCTGACAAACTGACCTCACTGGCAGACAGTCGTTCTAGTTCTTTTGGACAGACAAACGAGAGGGCTAGAGAGTCGAGTAAGTGTGACTTGTTTAGTCTAAGCTCTCAGATACTTCACTTATGTTCACGATAGCTGGGTTGTATAGCAGCTGGGTTTAACTTCTGTAAAAAAAATCATGTAGAACATCTGTAACACTATGTTTGAGCTCGATGTATGTTAATCAGGACGTTATGTCATGTTGTTTCAATTGTTCGGGCCCTATCTCGTATAGAAGTCTGAAATATGGGCAAGTTCTGTTGTGTTGGTGAGAGAGGCAAGGGGGTAACGTAGCGTCTCTGGCGCAAACAGCCCTAATCAAGCTAAGCGCCGTTGAGATTCCTTTCCAAGATCACCACACCTCACTGTGTAATCTCCTACACCAAAACAACCCTTGGCACGTTGAGGATGTCCTTCATTGCCCGTCAAAGTTTTGTCGCTGTACGCTTGATTCGAGATTGCTGAAAGTTTTGCCCGAATGCTGATTTGAGTGTGGGATTTTTGATAGGGCCGCCGTGCGCACAAGGTTGCGCTCTTCTCTACCTCGACGATCGCACGAAAAGGTGCGTGAAATGAACAATATGCGTAACGAAACAGAATTGCTGATTTCTTCTATTTGATAGATCTCGTTCAAGATCTGTATGTTCGGGAATTAAAGGCATACAAGGCACCTGCGAAGGTATGTATGATCTTTGGGAACTCGAAAGCTTGCGCAATCTGCCGTCTCCATGCTTGTGCTACAACCGTTTGCTCACTCTGTCACTCATTAGGCAAAGGATGCTCATGTCGGTGCAGTCAAATCCTTCCAGGCTCCGTCCCCTCCAAAGGCTCCTGCCGCACCCACAGACCTCGCATCTGAACTGGCTGCGTACGAGGCCTCTGAGCCGTCTGCTGCCGATGCCCCAGCTGCACCTTCCGAGGCCGCTCTAGCCCAGGGTGACGTCGGATCGGCGGATGCATTCCTGCACTTCCTTGAACAAGATCACCCAAAGGCAGATCACCACCACCACTAAAAGGAGCTTTGAAGGGTCTAGCAGAACGGGTGGAAAGGAAAGGATATACGCATGATGCTATTTTGTGATGGGATTCCATTGTTATAGCCGGCGTGCGTGAGTGATAGAAAGTTTTATCAACTTGACTATTAAGAGCCCATATAAAACGTTTCTGGCTGCTGTCTGCTGCCCAGCGCTCTACCTCCCACTCTAAGCCGAGCGCGAACAGTACAATTTCTCTGAGTTCGGGCGCGACCGGACTGGGTGCTTAGCTAATGATATGGCGCCAAAATCAAAATGTGTGATTTACGACTTGGATTTCTCCTATGTCTCGACCCGACGGCCGCAAACCTAATGAGAGCAGGAAGATAGACATCGAGTTTGGAGGGCTTGTAAGAGTCGACGGGAGTGCTAGGTTTTCGTTTGGTAAGCAGTAGTAGAGTGTTGAATATAATGCATTAGTATACTGAGGTGAGTTCCAAGGTACGTGCAGAGCGTTGGCATCAGTGACTGGCCCAGTCGAAATTCGACAATTGATTGAGTTACCTGATCGTGCGACGCTCGAGGTCGCAGTGAGACCTATAGCTGGTGTACCAGGTGCGTTCCCTATTCACCTCGGAGCTAGAGACGTTCTGAGCATGTCTCTAGCCACACCCGAAAAGGCACTCGCAAAGCACATCCATGACATACTCCGACCGACTTTGTTGTTAAACCAGCACCCTCGATCTCTTATCCAATTGACAGTCCTCGCCCTCTCGCCCTCTCCTGCATCTAACCAAGCAAGTTATGCTGCAACCCATGTCAACGCCGCGTCTCTCGCCCTGCTCAATGCAGCTAGCATTCCGATGCGGGGAGTGCTTTGCGCAGTCGCTGTTGGGATATCCGGGACCGGAGAACTTCTGCTAGACCCTGCAGACGTAGAGTGCCCCCGAGCTGGGTGCTTTGCGTTTTATTTCTCAGAAGCAGATGCACCGGATGGAGAGATTGTATGGGCAGATTGGAAGGGCGCGACGTCCAAGGTCGAGGTACGTCTCATGTTGATCCGAGATCCTATCTGAATTGATGCTTGAGCAGTACGAACAAGCGACGGCCTTGGCTCGAACAGGTGCAAAACAAGTGTTGGCTCAGATTCGGGAGGAGATGCCGAAATCAGGCGGAAAGCGCTCCAAAGATACAACTTCCATGGATCTCTCATAGAATCCGATCAACGTATAGAACTCGTAAAGCGAACTTCTAAACAAAAAAAACCCTGTCATCTGCGCTACACGTTCTTACATTACTACAACTAACAGGCGAATTAAAGAGAACGTCTTCATCCACTTACTCGACCCACCCAACAACAATCGAAAAAAGAGCCAATTCTAACTGTACGCTAAACCGACCCTGGCCAATTTACATGGCGAGCGCGGCCTGTAGTTCCCTCAGCTCCCGCGCTTCAGCATCCTCTTCTTCTTCCTCTTTGGACCGGCCGGCTGTCACCGTGTTCGAGCTGGCTGGGACGGATGGCGTATGTACGGGCACACGATCCGCGCCCATCAACCGGTCATTAAGCTCCTCTTGCTCAAGTTCAGCGAGCTCGTTCTTCAACTCGTCCTACGCACACGGACGCAGATAAGGCAAACAACTCATAGACTGAAACTGAAATAAAACGCACTTCGTCAACGTCCACGCCAGCCATTCCAAGTGGGTTCGAAATTGCTTGTGAAATCTCCTCCGTAAGCTCCATTTGCTCACGAACCTGGTCCATGGTGGCGTCAACTTTGTCAATTGTCCTGCATCCCAATTGCGATTAGAGTAAGCTCTTTTCGTGAGCAATGCCATAGGTCTTTGAACTATGACGTACAAGTTTCCATGAATATCCCGCAGGGCTTGGGCGCCCTGCTTCATTGCACTCATGGTCTCCGCGTTCAAGTTGGCATTCTCAATTGCGTTGAGCTGTGGTTATAATTTAACCAAATCAGATAGAAAAGCATCAGCACATGTGATATTGCATCATTGGAGGAAGGCCGAAACGACATATGGTGAACCCTTCAAGTGGTCGTGGGGAAACCATAGAGCCGTGACACACCTGAGTTTCAAGCGTCATTCGCTGGCCATACAACTTCTCAAGTTCCCCTTCGTACATCTTCTTTCGTCGCAGAGCAGCAGTTGCAACTAAAGGAGCACCCAAACGGCACATCAGCTACCCATACAGGATTAATCATACCGCAGGCACCCGAGATATGTCATGTTCGCCACCCAACAGCTCAAG
This sequence comes from Ceratobasidium sp. AG-Ba, assembly GCA_016906575.1. Lineage (NCBI taxonomy): Eukaryota > Fungi > Basidiomycota > Agaricomycetes > Cantharellales > Ceratobasidiaceae > Ceratobasidium > Ceratobasidium sp. AG-Ba. The sequence continues at coordinate 3,275,795 of CP059641.1, read as the reverse complement.
AGCTCGGGCACACCGCAGAATAGAATAACGCACCAGCTTTGTTGTTGACAGCGTTCGCCTTGGCCTTCTTCGTTTCCTCGTCAATCTTGCGCTGCAAGTTCTCCTCTTTCTTGTCCAATACCGCCAGATGCTGTCGGGTATTCACGATAGCCTCCCTCGCTGTCTGGCGTGAATCCTTCTTCCCCGTGAAATATGACATCCATCCCGACATGTTGAATGAGAAAGCTGCGGTGGAAAGGTGCGAGTTGGTTGGATAAGACTATTTGTTAAGGTTGGAGGGCTCGTTGGGGTGAGCTTAATCAGTCAACAGATAGAGCCAAAGTAGACAACAGCAGGGGAAGTGGCAGGGTAAAGGCAAATTGACTCGGACAGTGGTGGCTCGAAACAAGGTGATCGCAGAGATTGGGCTCACGCTAACCGCTCAGGGGTGGCAGAGCGCTTGTTGTGACTTGTTGACCTATTACCGGATCTGGAACACTTGCATCATTCCTGACCATGGCTTGCATGATGGCACATAAATAATTAACTCTATCTGGATATTTTTACATCGCTGCCAGAAGCACTAGCCATTTCATAACATGCAACGAGAAGAAGTTGTCCTATCAAGTCCACTAGCGCACTGTGCACTGGAAGACAATATGCATCGGGGTCCAGCCCGCGTTTCCAGAATTGGTGCGTCATATAATACGCAAGTACGAGCGCAGCAGCAACCTATTTCATCTGTTAAGACGTATTATAGCGGGATAACGTTGAAACTACTTACTGCGATTCCGAAAATCCCAACAAACATCGCGACGAAGGTAAACGGCAGAGGCAGCCATCCTGCACTCCACACGAACACTAAATACGAAAGCAGCACGGGCAACCCAACGCAGAACAGCGTGAATGACACCAATTTGGGACTTCCTCCCTCGCCCTCTTCTAATCTTTCGCCACCCTCACTCTTGTGCAGTTCGGTCCCCAGCCGACTGACGAACACCGCACCAACACTTCCCGGCAAACCAGTCATAACGACCGCTAGGAGGCCAAAGCCGCGGTACCGGCCGACGTACCAGTCTAGAACGATCCCCGTGCCCGATTCAATCGCCATTGCAACTAGGAGTGGGGTCCATCCATCTCGGAGTAGAGGACGAGAGAATGTGAGTCGGCTTGCCAGTTTAAAGACAAATGGGATTGCGACTATCAAGAGTAGAGTTATCACGAATGGTAGGGTAGGAAACGAAGCGGGTGTTGGAGTTGGAGTGCCACCTTCTTGAGCCGCACGTGAAAATAAAGTGACAGAGGTACTGTCCTGAGAGTTGGAAGGAGGACTTGTCAGAGTTTGAGAACGACCGGAAGTGTAAAAATATAGCGTAGAAGTGACAGCGGTAAGAGTGAGTGTAACGAGGTCTCCGAGGCAAGAAGCAAGGGGTGGGGCGATGTTATCTGCTCGAGAACGTTTAGCTATGTTTATTTAATCGTGGAATCACTTACCAGGATCGAGTTTGAACCTTCGACACAACACTACAATTGAGCACATGAAGGACCCTAAGAGCAAACCAGACAGTGACGCGGACGACATTGCCGTAGCTAAGACCACGATAAGTCTATCGGATCGCGTTAGTTGCGGCTAGAAGACTTAATGAAAGCCCTTACTCTCTCCATCCTGACTTTGGACGATCCGGCTCGGGGACTTTGATGGCTTTATGCGTGGCTCTCATTACGAGTCGCGCAATAACTCTCCCGCTCCTAGTCCAGCGTTTCACTGAACCACCCTCACTGATCGCATCACCTGTGCTCTCATCTGAAACAGCTGTGTCTGGCAACGCCAATCCAAGTAAAAACGACACAACAGCAGCTACCGCGCTGACACAGAGTGCTTGAAGCTGGAGTAGAGCCAGACTACCTCCAACCAAGGCCCTCCTGCTTCCTCGTCTATCGAGAACGCCAATATGGGAAGCAGTGCCCAGTCGAGCTGAAAGTACGAGTTCGAGGTTGCCTTTTAAGTTATTCAGCATGGGAATAAGAATAAAGAGTTCGTCGATCGTCCGCATTGGGCGCCAGTGCTTTGATATTCGGCTAGTCAATCATGTGGTCAATTTTTAACGGCATTTGACTCACAGTAACGCGTTGAAGTAACTCTCCCGTAAACATCATGCCGAGTACAGTGAGAAACAGCGTGGGAGCTGTCTTGGCTCCCAGCCTCAGTCTACGAGTGAAAAAAATTCTTTAGTGTTTTACTCACCTCGCTAATAATCCCTTTGATAACTTGGCTTGCTCCTGCGGCCTCGGGTTTCTTAGTCGTATTTAGACTCCCGTTTGAGCGCGAATGTCCAAGCAATGCAACCCCCGCATCTTCGCTATCGCTCAAATCATCATCTAGATCCGTTCTAGCAGAGTAATCTGGCTTGAGCTCGTCGTGGTCATCGTTGAAGTCGTGAGGGAGTGCAGAGCCCGAAGGAAACGGGGCGAGCTCGTGTGCTTCAGAAGGTGGCATGGCGAAGAGATATCCAAGCTCCGGTGCACTTTTTCAACAATTTTTTGAGGGTTTCAATCAATCGAGAGAATGCATCCCAGAGAAACAGACCAGTCAGAACGAGCAATTGTGGTCGTCAGTCACAGGGTCAAGTTGTAGGGGTGACTCACAGCCACCAAGGGTCCATAGCGTGAACCTCACACATTTGAAATGAAGTTTACTCGTCGATCCTACCTTCTCCCAGCTACCTGTCCACAGTTCTGGAAAGTCATCTCATCTAGCCAGACATGTCTGATGGCAGAGGAAGAAACGAAGGAGCTGTAGACTTGTAAGTGGTCAGCGCTGTCGGACAATAGCCCATTCACTGAGTCTATTAGTTTGGTTTGAGTTTAGATCCTATAAGGCGCCGGTAGGATTCAAAAAATTGACTTCAGCGGACGACGAGAGTGTTGAGGCTGGGTTTGAATGGGATAATATAAACGATAACCCTGACTTGGACGTTTGGGCAATACGAGTTCCAGCCGGGGTACGTCTTTGTTTACGCATTGTCTCTTGAGAACACTTATGAATCGAGGAAATGTTCAGCTCAAAGCCGCGGACCTGGCAGGACTCAAGCTCAAGCTGCCTTCGAACACATCACAAAATGTGACGGGAAAACTCAAGAAGGATGGAGTAAACTATGTGCTACATACTGTTGGAGGTAACGACACGTTGGGAGCGGGAGAGGAAATGCAGAATATGCGCTGCCTAGTGCCGAAAGCGGGCGAGGACGGCGCTTTATATAATAGTAAGTGTGCCCCGTTCGAAGATCCTCCTTTCACGAATAAATAAAATCCTGTAGTCCCACGACCGCTCAAACACCTCGTCCTGACTCAACAAGAACCCATTCCTACACCCTCGGCCGCTCCGTCCGCTGCTGCTCCTACTCGACGGCCGCAGCCGATTGACCGCCTGAAACACTCGTTCGTACCTATTGGATCACTTCCTTCATCGCCTCCTAAATCAACATCGCCCAAACCAATGGAAATCGACGAATCTCCAAAAAAGAAACGTAAAAAGCAGGCTCCCGCCGAAGAGGTTGAAGGGGCGACTCCAAAGTCCAAGTCCAAGTCCGAAACGAAAGCGACGGACAGGGGAGACGAGACTATGGAGGTTGACGGGGTTGAACCTGTTACACCTGCCAACCCCAAGAAGACAAAGAAAAAGTCCGCCACGGCGGCCGCAACTCAAACGCAGGACGTAGAGGCAAGCGTTAAGAAAGAAAAGAAGAAACGAAAAGCGACAAGTGAGGACTAGATGCAGATGCAACATGTTCATTTCTTTTCGTCGTAGGCAATTCAAATGCCTTCCAGTCCAAAGAGAACGCGAAACGACGTTTGTGATAAGTAAGATGTAGAACATGTAGTGTACAAACAGCGGGTAAAAATCGTAGAGACGGTCGTGATAGCACAGCACAATAGATGCAGAGTTGGGACAGACTGAAAAAGAGAAGAGAGAAAATAGACTCTGGGATATCACCTTGCAATTCCATTCGTTCCACTGGCCGAATAATCTGCAGGAGGCGGTTCGTAGACCCCAGCTGCAACCGATCGAAACGGCCAGCCAAGCTCTTTCTCGACCTCCTCTTCAACGCCTTCATAGATACTCCGCTCGGGTAAAAGAACATCGGTAGGAAAATGCACCATCGCAATGTGGCGACGAGGCTGTTTCTTTTCACCCATAGAGTCGTCCTCCACTTGATCTTGAAACGAGGATCGGATGGTCTCCACAAACCTTTTCCTTAAGTGAACCCGTTTCATCAGCTCTTGGGGAAGCCCCAGTGGGATGCCGCCCGCGGACAAGTTTTCTTCAGCCACAGCCGTGGTCCCTGAAGAAGACTTATTCTTGTTCTTTTTCCCCGGCTTGGAGGCGCTCGAACGTAATATTTTGGTATACGCGGTTGTGATAGGCTTATCGAGGGTGGTGCGGAGCGTGGTCCGGTAATCGGCAAGCGCCAGCGCTTCATCCGCGCGTTCTCGGAGTATGCGTTTTCGGTGAGTATTCAGTGCAGACTGCGCACGCAGAATACGCTGCAATCGTCGCAGCGAGGACGCAATTTCGTCATCTGCCGGTATGATCGGCTCCGACTAGAGCGGGAGGCGAAACAGTAAGTCAATACAACATCAGAGAATGTTCGGTCAACTATGACCGATACACTCACATCTTCATCCCCCAGTAGTCCAATTGCACTTGCTTCCGCCCTTAACCGGTCCTCCAGATCGGGAACGTCTAACACACCCATCACCCCTGTTGAACCGGTCCCAGTTCTCCGTTCTTTTTCACGCTCATCCCCTTCACCGCCCCCATCTTCCTTCCCGATCACCACTCCACCGGGCACAGGCAGGAATGCAGCCAGGAGTCGTGCACGGACTGTACCTAGACTCCGTTCATCGCGCACGAGATCAGCTGGAGCAATTGACGCAGGGTCCCATGCCTGTTGAGCGTCTGCCGAAAGTTTAGACGCCACTGTAGAAGTAGTCAAAGAAGGTAAAGTGGAAGACGGTGCTCCAAGCTCCTCGGCAAATGCCTGGGTGTCTTCATCGTCCCAGCGATCTAGGTAGTGTCTGCCAAGTGGGACAAATTCGTACGGTTGTATGTCGTCCCCCTAAATGAATTGAATGAGATTTAGGTTAAACCCCGCCATGATGTGTAAACTAAATATTGTGATCGGTACCTCTAGTTCTAGATTGGCAAGGTCCTCAATTCCTAGGGTCTTAATCCAAGGCTCAGCCGCCGTCCAAAAGGTATGAATGGTTGTTTGGTTCGGCGGCTGTCGCGCTGCGGAGAAGTCGTCTTCAACAGAAAGAGGATTGCTATTCATGGCTGTGCGCGCTGCGTATACATCCTCGCGTTGTTCTGGTTGAATTGAAGTGGAAGCTATGGATGGTAGGGCTGAATTATGCCGACTGAGGGATAGTTTGTCGGCTTTAGGGGGGGGTGGTTCGTCTGGGAGCAGAACGTTTGATTCACTTGGTGAATATATGAAATTACTGAGGGTGCTCACCCGGGGTTTGGTGCAAATAAGGAAATATGGATAACATTGCGAGGTTTGGTTGCGGAGGAACAATTTCACGGCTAGGGAGTGTAAAATCCTCGGCAACGCGAGGATTTGCCTGGGTGTGGGAGCCGTGTCCGCCCGACTGGATAGCAAGCTTCAGAATATACATGATAACAAAATCAAGTACCCTTACCTTGGATGACCCATTCGCCTTGTTCGACTTGTGCTGATGCAAACCCCCTAGGAAAGGCGTTGCATAAATTGATTACAAGCGATTGCCGATGAATAAGTTACCTGCGTTATCTGACACTTCCCCGTCACTATCCGCGTGTTTCCTTTTCTTGTTAGTAGGGCCGAGTTTAGACTTTTTATATGTCGTTGGGGCAGAGGTGAAGGACCTGCTCGAAGTATACCCCTTGGATGCGTGGCCGCTGCTAGAGGGGTGGCTAGTGTACCTCATATCGGCGTCTTCGACATCGGGAGTCCCTGCGGTTCCACAGATCTGGAGTTCGAGTATCATTCGGACAGTACATCAAATAATCCTCACCTGTCGTTTCCCGTTTGATCTTGATATACTTGATCTTGTCAACATCTTTGGACTTTGCGGGGCGTTCACGCGTAGGTTCCTTGACTTTTTCTTTTGCTCTCCTCCAGAACTCAGTAACAGCCAACGATGCCGACTCAGCCTTGTCTCTACGCGAGATAGCGTCGGCGCGTAGGCTTTTGAGTTCTTGCTCCAGTTGCACAAGTTCATCTAGAGACGGTACGGAATCCGTTTTGGAGCTAAAGAGGAAATGTGTAGGAATCGAAGGAATGGGTAGTGGACTCAGAGGCATCCCGAAGTGGCCGACTAGTACACAAGCATGAACCGAATAAAATCCCAGATAGCTAAAAATGAGATGCGATCGAGACTATAAAGATTCCCAAATACAGCCTAGTTAAAAGCTGTCGAAAACAAGTATTGATATACCGTACGTAGTGGTCGAAGTCAAGAACACAGGAGTCACACGGCGCTTGTTGTGTGCTTCCGTCCCGCAGCCACGTGATCCTAATTGGCTCTCCATACTTGACGCCTGTGATTTACAACGACGATCCACCCCCCACTTGTGCCCACCCGGACCTGCCGTGTGTGTCCATTATACCTCTGTGGCTTTATATACGAAAACTTGGTACCTCGTGGTCTTGGTTGCAAACTATCGTGTTCCAGACATGTCCAAACAAAACGTGCTGAGCTTGCCGGACCTCCCAATGGGACTATCTCAACCCCGTTGCATTCCACATGGTGCTCAACATAAATGCCTCATGAACTTCTTTGATATGATCATAACGGAGCGCGATAGAATGACATGTTTCGCCCCGAGTGATTGAAGGCAACAACCCAAACTTTCGGAATCGCACACTGATGTATAGTCGTGTGCGGTCTAGTGCACCAAGCCCTACTGTTGTCAAACACGCAGTTGTACTCTTCTTTGACTATTCTTATCATAGTGGCAAGGGGCGAATCAAATACAGACGGTACCTGGTCTTCAAGTGTGAGTAAATGATCACAAACTCCCCATCGTGTCATCATCTAACGACCCCCGGGATACCCAATAGCATGATTGTATCTTACCACGCCGGGTTGTCGGGTAGTTCCCGTGTCCGCGGATGGAACCTTCACGCCATAGCGTACCGACAATGCCGCAGGATGTGCGGCATACAAAATATCATCAGGTGGAAGGGTTGAATGAGCCATTTTGTCCCAGTTTGCTCCCGGAAAGCTCCATAGACATTCGCATCATGGAGTACTGGTGGGTTCAGCGATTCCTTAACTGTGTGATCGTTCATCTTTCCTACAAAGCGCAATCAAGGTCGAGTCGTTCAGTTGGGCTTGAGGCTTCTTATTTGCAAGGCCTGAGCGCGGACGTGGAGGGTTGGAGATCATACCCAGTGTGTTGGGGCTCCAAAGTAAGCCTAGCATCTCAATTAAAAATGTATTTTGGACGGCAATTATGATGTGAGTGACATATGCGTTTCGGGCTACCTACCTACACCGAGGCCTGCAAACTATCCACAATAGATGGATGCAAAACGGTAATCTGGACATGCTGGGGCAACCTTTTGACATAACTTCCGCGACTGAACCATGAGCGCAACTTTCCCGTGTATCCATGTACGGCCTCGGAGATTGATGCCCGAACGAAGTACATGCATAGCCACACCGTCTGGTAAATCAATCTTTTTGGTTGGGTCAGCCTCCTGCTGGCGGCTCTCTTAACAGCAGACATCGCGAGTAGCCAGATGCATTGCTAGCGCCCCTCGCGCCTCGCATACCGAGTTGAGCCACTAATTATCCTCGAGCCACTGCCATCGGCCTACTAATATCTTAATCGGCAGATTCAGCCCGCGAAGTCTAATAGACGCTCGAGCCGAAACCTAGTGTTCCCTCTCGGCCCACTCATTTACAACGCAATAACTCGTGTGAGGCACTCCTCCACCTACGTACGCGTCACAGTACTAATCTCGACCGACGCAATTTATCAGCAAGCGCTCATACGATCGCCTGCTCACTAAGGCGCACCATGCAACAACCCCCAAAGACTACAAGAAAAAGGCTGCCGAAGCGAGCTGCTCATGCCCGTGCTTTGGCTGCCGCTGCTGCTGCTACCGCTCTCGCGAACACAGACAACGGAGACGGCGACCTCGACGACGACGAAATGTCTCATACCGTTTTGCAGCGAGGATCGGCATGTTTATCGTGCAGGAAACGAAAACTCGTGAGTTCTATTTAATCCAAATCCGGTTATCAAAATTAATTTCGCATACAGAAATGCGATGCTGGCCGTCCAGCCTGTCGCAAGTGTCTCACGGCCGGTCGACCGGACGAGTGCGTGTACGACGACGGCAAGCAGAAAACACGCACTCAGTTGCTGCAAGAAAAGGTCAAGGAGCTCGAGGAGAAATTGGTTGCTCTCGAGTCCACAAATGGTGGCTCAGATGAGGATAGTGCCGAAGGTTCGCTTGATCAACCTCCCCCACTCGCTCCTGCTATTGTGTCCATCCCTAATGGGACGATCTCACCCAACGGAGCTGGTTCAGGCGAACCGACCAACGAATACTCGCCACAGAATTTATTCGGCGAACCCTTGCGCAATGGGCAAACTCACTACGACGCATTCCTCGATCGTGGAACCGGCACGCTCCAGGTTTTCAACCAGCAAGACGCTCCGACGACAAATCTTTTCGACGTTACGAGCGGTCAAGCTCCCTCATGGTTGGGCGATTTTACCAGTTTCGAGTCTACGCCGACTGCCAAATCGGTTGGATCCGACCTGGCCAGCCTGTCGCTCGCTCGCGGGGTTGGATCTTCACCTGACCCCAACATGAACAACCAACTCACCGCGTACTTGACCGGTTCGTCGCTAACAAGTGGGACGCATGTCGGATTAAGTTCCATGTCCAGCGGGAGCCAGACCTCGGCCCCCAGTCAGTTTATCGACATCACCGCCAGCTATGGTGTCGTTCCAGATCCTGCGCTGAGCTTTAACCTGGACACATTCCCGGATGTCGATGGCGTTCCTTCGCGGTGGCTGGATCAAGACCAATTACCGACAAACATTCGAAATTATTTGTTCGTCGGTTCCGCTTGATTCCCTTCAAACTTACCGACCCGAGTGTGTAGAATCGACCTGTTTTTACCCCACCGACATAGATGTGGATTTGAGGTGCATATAGGTCGCTTTTTGTCTTCGCTCGATTTGCCTATTGATAAACGGCCTCACCCGTGAGTTTCCGAATTTCCAACGCATTCATTCATTTATAAACTGAGTTATCCATCAGGTGCCTGACAAATACGATATACTTATTGGGCTGCCACTATGCACCAGGTGGCTCCTTATCGCATCTGGAGCCACTATTCTTGGCGAGAGCCAGAGCGGCACTGGCCGAATCCCTCGAGCACGCTGATCGTCTGAAAGATTTCTTGTTTGCTTCCGCATTGCTGGCGTGTTATTTCTATTTCAAAGGTAGACTCTTGGAAGGTCAGCATCACAACAGTGCCGGTGAGTAAAAACAAACTGTATCATATCCGAATCGATGTCATCTCATTGTGTTCCGTTTTAGCCGTCCGCTTTGGTAAGAATCTGCAAGTTTAATCCCGTTCGGCCGTACTGAAACAAGGTTCATCCAGCCATGAGCTGCGGACTACACCAAATTAGTTCACCTGTATGGAGGGGCAGTGAATATGCAACAAACTCGACAGGGAGCGCCCCATGGCAAGTAACATCTATGAGCCTGCGACGGGCCGGGTCAATGCTTGACCCGCCACGCGACCCTATCGAGCTATACGAGCTAGTACGTCTCCCACCACTCGGACTTACCTCGCTAGAAAAAAAGTAAATGCTGATCGGATTGCAACTGCGTTCAGATAAACATATTCTGGCTAACATTTATCACCGAGTACGTAACGATAGCTCAGTCCAATTTTGGTAGCCGCTGAGACCGGGTCCATTTTTTTAGTCGAGCGGGGAGTTTGGGTACAGGGCTTCCTCATGCGATCAAAGACGCTGAAATCACCACCGTCTTCCCACGTCCGCTTCAGGAATTTGAGGATGTAGGCGCCCAAGAGCCTTAAACTAACCACTTATCCACTCATGAACCTTCCGCATTTTGCAGGGCACTGTATCGGATGCCACCAACGCCACGATTCTCTCCATGTACGAGGAAGGACATACCGCGCAGGACGCGAGTAAGGACTCGCTACACGCTTTACGGGTCAAGAGTCTCGCGCTTCTTGAGCGCTCGTCCAGACTTTCGACGGTTCCCGAAGCAGGTAAGGCACGTGCTCGAGATGATCAAAGCTACGTATTCATTTGTTGGGCGCTTGGAAGATCGAAATACCACGTTCTGGCACGAGTTTGGAGCGACGGACGTGGCTCTTTCGAGGATCGCACAGACCCTTCCTCATATTCATTCTGGGGCGGGAATCAACGATACTTCGTCACTGATATTTGTCCACACGTTTGTGCATGGATCAACGATCCAGCTGCATTCCCCGTTTTTGGACACCCATCCTTCGTCCTACGAACGGGTAGGTTCGGCTCGCGTTCCGACCGTGTGATATGGATCTGACTGGTCGTTTTGTCGATAGTGTGTGCAAGCCGCGAATGCCGCGATGAAGGTCGTCTACTTGATAGATAACATCGACCCAAAGAACTTCCACATGCTTATGGGCGTAAGTCGGCTCGCGCACACGCAAGTTCGGTTAATTAACGTCAATCATGGTCTAGTTGAGTTGGATGTGTGTGGCGGATGTTTTGAAGCGCGAGATTCGACGAAAGAGAAGCGTTTCAGACGACGATGGGGCTCGGAAGACCGAATTGGAGTTGGAGGCCCTTGTTACCGCGATGAAGCGTCTGAGACAAGTTTACCCGGTGCTGGGTGAGTAGGCACGGTGTGGGTTAATAGCTTTGATGGACTCACAGCCACCACAGGCCTCTGGGTCAATAGTGTGCAGACTGCTCTATAGATGGCCATGCCGCATTGGGCCCCACCTAGTTGTGGATGATCCTGAACACTTCCTGCACATCGTTGTATTCTCCGAAGATTTGCCATGTGTGTGCGGTATTTATTGTATCTGCTGTACCTTACCACGATTGGTTGCTCAATGTACTAATAAAGCAAGCGGACCGGGGGCTTGGGTGCTGAGATCTGGAACAGACTGGCTTCATAGGGCCTGGCTTGAATAGGCACGCACCGCCACCCCCTCGATTGGCAGGATCGATCATATGGGCGAAGTCGCGAGTGGCACGGGGTGGGACAGGTAATCTCTCGTAAGGTTGCGGCCGCTGCGCTGGAGCGGCATGTGCATGCTCCATACGGACGAGCTGATGTGCCTTGCTGTTTGTTCCCTCGGAACCCTGCGTGTCTTCTCGCTCGTGCCGTCCGCCTCACAACTCAAAACATCCAACGCGTTGATTGTATATGACCTATATCGCTGCGACGTGCCGGCATTTCCACCCCACCTCCTCGCTTGGCTATTGCTGGATCTAGTAGCCCGGAAAAAGTCATACATAAGCGCTGCCTTGCTTCCTCTTCGCCATGCTCGACTCACATCCCCGCCCCACCTCCTCGGACCTGCCTGCCCAGCGTCGGGCACGTCGCGCCCAGCCCTATACTCCTAGCAGCTCTTCGTCGTCTTCGCGCACGCTCGATGTCTCTCTCTCGCCTCCGATTCTTCGCTCGGACTCGCAACAGACTGTGCTCAGATTAGATGAACTTGCTTCGTCATCCAACTCGCCTAACTCGGGCTCTAGCTCGGTAGGGGAGAGAACACCAGCCCCGACCACACACACCATCGCCCTCCAGCGAGGGTCGGCCTGTTTGACCTGTCGACGACGCAAACTGGTAAGTCTCTGGGTTGCACAATGCCTGTGGCGTACTGATGTCCATTCTGGCCGATCAGAAATGCGATGCAAGTGAGTCTGACACAAGTTTAAATCGTTATTCAATTGATACTCATGGATTTCTGGACATTGAGACAAGCCCGCATGCACATCCGTGCGTAAACGTTCAGCCTCCGGTTCACGGATCACCATTTTCATACTCACTCGCGTTCTTTCTTCCTTCTAGTGCACCAGAACCGGACGATCCCAAACATGCACCTACGACGATGGGCTGCCCAAGTCGCGCGTCCAGGTCCTCACCAGCAAAGTGCGGGATTTGGAAGAGAAAATCCTTGCAATGGAGACGACCCGTAACGGGTCCCCTCCGAATCTCCCCCATCAAGGGCAACTGACACCAGCGTCCTCGACCGACGCTCTGCCCTACCTGGTAAATATTAGCCTTTTCAGGACCCTTTGCGCTTGGCTAACCCATCAAACCCAAGCCCATGATAGCGACAGGCGATGCGGTGTTTGATTTGCTATCACCCCCCAAAACTCCTCAGGATCTCGACGTCTGGCACTGTAGGTTATTTGTTGTGCCGGTTTCTCATCGATCTTAACATTCCGTGTACCCTGTCTAGCACTTGCCACTGGGGACAACGATATCGTTAACCTAGCAGCGAATTTGAGCACCTTTCCTACCCAGACCATACCCTATCCCCAACTGGCTGCGCTAGACACCGTCCGGAAGCTAACACCATGGTGGGAACAAGAAGAGGTACCGTCCGGAATACAGCTGCGCTTGTAGGCTTTCTTTAACTAAGGTGTATGGCATTGGTCGCTGATGTATTTCCTAGAATCAACATCTTTCTGCCTCGCAAGTGGGAGGTACATAGCTACTTCTTCTTCGATCCGTATTTTTCATTAACTTTTCCCAGCCAGGGACTGAAGTCGACGAAAAACGCTTACGTGCATCTCTATCTCAACCATCTGCGAGCCAGCCACATCCGTAGGTCGCTGGTTTACTTGGGGTACATATCCGTTAACCCTTCTCCAGATGTTTTCTAGACGCAATCTACCTCGTCGCATGTTCTTTTTCGGGGGACAAGGTCCTCGAAGACCTCGAACACGTATTCCTAGCCAAGACACGGAAGAGCATGGAGCTTTCACTAGTCTCGGGTGACCGTCTCATCGACTTTATCAGAGCCTCGAGCCTCCTCTCGTTCTACTACTGTGAGTAAATGCGCGTGTTATGGCCCAACGGGTGACGTATGCTGAGCCTTTTGTGCAGACTCAAAGGTACCTATCTATCTTGGCCTCGTGTCTGTCGGCTATTTGATTTAATGACTCATTAGGGGAGATTGCTTGAGGGACACCATTTGAGCTCGACGACTGCTCGGTTTATGATCGCATGCGGCTTACATCGGATGTCCACTGCACGATGGAAACCCCAGTCCGACTATGGCTATATCGATACCATCGATGCTGGCGGTGGGTATCAAAACACGATGTTGAGAGACCTCGACGGGCCCAGCTTGATCCCGCGACCGAGGGATATCATTGAGCGGAACGAGTATGTCCATGCTTTCTGGCAGGTGGGTCATTTCATTTACAGTGTGGCTGGAGTGAGTTTGAGCTGAAGATTCCTTTGTCACGGGTAGGTGTACATGAACGATTTAGGAGGTCTGTCCTATCCTCGTGCTCTATTGTAGAGTGTAGCGCTGAAACCTTATTCTGTTTCTGAAGGCGGGCTTGTCACCGGGCTGCCTATCTCGGTCGCAGACTCTGAAATTACGACTTCATGGCCTGGCCGTTTGAATGATGATACAGTTCAGTCGGTTCAAACTGCCTTTTCTCATATGTTTCCTGACGATACACTCTATTCAGCTCTTGATTCAACCTGGCTACCAAACCATCCTTCAGTTTTACAGTGGTTTGCCGGGAACTGCCGACGTGTCGCAGGACAGACATAGTCAAGCCTTGAGAATCAAGACGATGTGCTTGCTGGGGCGAGCGGCACGGCTATCATTAGCGAAGGAAGCTGGTAATTTTTTCTCCCGATTCCGAATTGTGAAGTGTAGTGGAGCTGAACACCGGCGCTAGCTCGATACCCAGACCCAAATCTGGATTCCAAACATGCATCATGTGAACGGGCAATAGCCGAGTGTATGCGTACACTTCCCCAGGACCTCGAAGGGTATGAGGGATCTGTCGCATTCATGGTTGTACGTCCATCACTTGCTTATTCCGTCCTGATGAGCGCTGAGACATTTCTTCCTTATCTTTATAGGCACGTGCAACGCTCTTGGCCGCGATGATCCAACTACATGCACCACTGGCTATGGACCATCCCGTGTCTCGCAAAAAGGCGCTCACAGCCGCAAATGAATCGGTCCAAGTCCTCCGTACACTTCGGCAGAACTACTACCCCGTTCCCGGCGGCATCCTACTTCTTTTTGGGGTGAGTTCCGGCCTGAGTCCCAGGGGCTAGATTAGTGGAGACTGGTTTACCGATCTTTGATAAGCTTTTTCAGCTCGATTGGGCGGTCGTCCGGGAGTTTTTCGTAAACGAGCATGTGCGGTTGACTGTCGAGGGTGACCAGGCATCTGCAGACGTGATTGAAGGGTATATACATGAGATCGAGGCTGAGATGATGAAATTGCCCACCCGGTTCTCGAGTATCAAAGGTGAGAACTTTAATACTGTGTACATCCCAGGTATCTAATTAGGTGTAGCCGTTATGAGTTCTACGGTAGGAAAGAGCGCGTGAATCGGGGTTCTTGTTTCTTGGCCGGGCTTGGATTGCTTGAGCGCTTTGGGGTTTTGCTTATTTGACCTTTATTTATTCATTTACCCGCCTTTTCATGCCATACCCTCTTTCTTCTGGCTTCGTTTTCGTTTTCCGTCGAATGTATGCATATTGTTTCTCTAGATTCTGTATCCGATTCTGATTTGTGTACACTACTTTACGTGCTAGGCGTGGGTTGTTTGGGGTTCTTGACCGGGGGCTGTGTGGTGTGGGCCTTAGAGTGGCAACAACTTGATTCCGCCCATCACATAACTGTCTGATACCCCTTGACTCGTGCCAGCAAGAAAATGAGCCAAAAAGGTGACACTGAGCCGGCGCCCTTTAATTATCAACCTCCGTCTGGAGGTGATGTCATACTGAAATCTAGTGACGGGTCCATCTTCACCGCCCACTCTGCTTTCCTTGGACTTGCCTCGCCGGTTTTTGCCGGTATGTTTTCTAGTGATGCAACTAGAAAGGACGTGATTGAGCTGGCCGAAGACGCCGAGTCTGTATCTCTTATGCTTCGCTTTATCTATCCCCTGCGTTCCTCAGCGATCTTTCGTTGCCACTCTTGAAAAAGAGCCTTACCATGGCCCAAAAGTACAATATTGAAGGAATATCGGCCACAGTTGACTACATCATCTCCCGTTCATTTGACCAAAACAGTCCTCGGAAGCTCGATCCAGTCGAAACCTTTGCGCTAGCAGCATCACATCAGCTGAAAGCTGGGCAGAAAGCAGCCGCAAGGTCTTTGAAACTACTTGAAGACGTAGAAGATTTTGAGAATCTGGCGCGCGCTCTCCCCCACTATTCAGGCGTTATTGGTTTACTCGGTGCCCAGTCTATGCGCACCAAGGCGTTAGTCAAGGTGCTAGCGAATCTTCAGAGATTAGATGCTATTCCATCACTGGAAGGCGGTTATCATGTCGATCAATACGATGTGATGATTTGTAGAGAATGTAGGGACAAGCTTTCCTATACGCTCGAGCCCTACATGGGTTATCGTCCCGACTGGGTGTACCGCTGGGCAGCTACAGCACTAAACGAACTTGTTAACAAACCTCTGTCCGAATGCGAACATCTTTTCCACATATCCATATTGCACGAACTAGGTGAAGATCGTGGTTGCAGGGATTGTATTCGGGCCGCGCTCGAAGCAAAAGATGGAGAGTGCTTCAAATCCTGGGCTGAAGATATGAGGAGTGAATTGCAGGACGCACTTCGAGCCGTGGATTGTCTTTATGGTCTTTAGTGGTTACAAAGTCCTGTGTATGCTTTATGGTGTGTCACCTGAAGCATTCTGTTCTGGGAATCCGTGAATCAGAACTGCAGTACTGTCCTCTCTAGCGACTACTATCCTTAATCATCGTTGCAAATATGACTGTCCGTTAACCACATTCAGATTCAACCGAGCTTTATCAAATTTATACAAGCGCTGAAGACTCTCCTGTGCTATTACGACTTGTTATATTCGAATTAGTGTACCAATGTGCCTCCATATTAGCCACAAATCCACCTATGAATAGCCTTCTACTTGGCGGAGTACAGCCCGAAGGAAATCCAAAAGAAGCCACCCAAGCCCTTCCCCGGGATAGATTTATATTTAATAGCACTAGTCAGATCGAACAACTGGCGATAAAATCACCCTTTTCTACAAATGTTGTTGAGCTGCTATACTCTGTTCGCATACAAATTCTGTTGAACCTATTCGTTCGTCACCTATTCAGGTTAATCCATGGACCCTTTGTAACTAGCAGCTTATCATATACGTTGTGTTGTGGGAAATACGAGGTTTTGAGGTCGTATACGCATTCTGCCCAGGGTAGTGGTACGCCTCGAACGAACCAGCGGTCTCTACGCTCGTCTTTCAGCGATTTCCTTTTAGCCCCGAGGGGTATCCCATACAGAAATATTGGGCGAACTTGAAGACGAAACGATAGTATGCCAAGAGTGGATTAACTTCACCCGAGATATTAAAGTAGATGTACTTTTCAGGCGCGAAAACGACCACCAAGAAGAGGCCGAAGCGTTTGGGACTTTGGGTGAACTGAGTATACTTTTTTTGTATTTTTCTCGTAAGATTGTATCCGATTATCATACTCTGCTCCTCTTGTTTATCACTTTACCTGAACGCTTCAGCTATTTGACTAGGTCCGCTGAACCTCTTATCAGTCACGTGCTAGAATGTGCAGATGAATCCGGTTTCAGCCGTGGTTGACTGCTAGCTTGGTTAAATTAAACATTATCATGGAACAAGAAGCTGCTGCGGACCCACCAGACTCGGATATTATTCAGGAAAACTCGGCTGTCTCCCACCATGAGGTATCCTACATAATTTATTCGAGACTGGGGATTTACACGAGGTTTCTAGGAAGAAGTCGTATCATCAGACAACCAATTGCATATGTTGGATGTGGTCCAGCAGATGATTGATGCAATGGAGGATCGAATCAGTCGTCGAATTGTTGAATCAGAGGACCGACTCGGTCGCCAAATCGTTGAATCCGAGGATCGAATGACTCGTTACATAATTGAGTCTCAAGACCGTATTTTCCAGAGAATAGACTTTGTGTGAGCGGTTTAGAACTAATTGTCAATTAAAACGATAATTCTAATAGAACTAAAGCGAAAGATTGTCGCATGCTAGGGCATTGAATTCATCCGCTCGCCAGAGAAGTGACCTATTATATCCTGTCCCTCTTCCCGACGGAGACCTACCTGCCAATTTCCCCAATACAATGGGGGACTTTAGAGCCATGAGCGGTAAGCACATAAGATGATCAAATAACTACTACTAAGCCGCTGCAAGGTCCGAGTCTCTCGGGTTGGATCATGCAATACCAGTTGGTGCCACACACGGATCAAGTCCCTCACGCGATAGCCCTCAAACGCCAACTGCTGGCTAACCATTTGGGCATCATCTTGTAGCCTGTTCCTTTAGTTAATGTGGTTCATAACAATGTATCTCGTTTTGAATACTTGTTGTGTGACGCAAACAGCCTATTTATAGTATTATGGCTCCGCAGTCCAACCATTACGTGACCTAGAGAATCCTAGTATCCGGTCAAATAAAATGATCAAATGTTCAAACCCATATCCCAAAAACCAATCTCTAGTCGGACGCAACGCTCCCACACGTCCTGCAGCTGGGCAAACCGGACTGCTGACGGTGGGTCTGCCGCGGCTCGCTCTTCCATCAAGTCTGACAACGCATAGTTCAAGATAAGCTAATCGCCAGAATATATGCACTCACCTAGACCGCGTTGCAAGGCCACCTGGAATTCTTCTCCCCCGTAATCGTCAATCCACCTATGGAGTCTCAGTACATGCGGCTAGCGAGATTCTACATGACATACCTTTTGTATGGGTTCCCTTCGAAAGCCCCACCAGCTAGTTTTAACCTCTTGCCCACTTCTGCGTATCCCAGTAAACAGGAGGCTACGGCAATGATGAGCATAAACTCGTCTCCTTGCAACCCTACGTCCATAATGTATCGTGCGTATGCAGCTGTACCTGGGAGCTCGGGCGTCTTTTCCAAATCGGCGAGCGTGACGCCCCACTGGTTACAATAGTCTACATGCATCTGGGACTCGCGTACGATGTGGAGTACGATGGTCGCTGCAGCACCCGAGGAAGCATAAGTGGACGCTTTGGCTGCTAGAAGACTATAAAGAACTAAGCGGGCTTTTGCTATAGAATAACCAGGTTATGCTTACCCATGTGCCCGCGCATAGTGCTTTAGATAGATGTAGTCTTGCCTGTGTCGCAATAAGTATGCATATATACACTTTTCGGATGACGCACTTCAGATAATGCACAAAGTTCTCCTTTGGCAACGTCCCAGCGGCTACCTGGGTCACAAACGGATGCTCGACATATTGCTTCCACAACCCGGAGCATGATTCGATGAGCGCGCTCGTAAAGGGATAGGGGTTCACAGGCGTGGGCCTATGTAAAGTCTAGTTGCCTGACAAACGTCGACATACACATGTACTCACTCGGGTATAATCCTTGCAATTGTGGAATGACCATGATTCAGTGGGCCGTTCCCCTTTCCGAGTTTTGGAGCAGTTGCAATCGCCTGGTGAGAATATCTAGTCGCTTGGATCGTCGCGTCGAGTGCTACAGCCCAGGTCAGATCGTGTGTCAACCCCGAATGTGGGCACTTACGACTCAAGCCTTGGGCCAATGCACACGCCAGAGCGGCGGCAAGCGTACAGCCGGTCCCATGGGTACTAGTCGTTTCCAATCTCGGGCGTACGAGCAATGTAAAGGCGGCCACACCATCCGCACGAGGATCCGGTAAATGCAAAATGTCCACGACGACCGATTCTTCGGACGCGACCCACGCAACCAACGGACGCAAAATCGCGGGCTGGTCAGGTCCACATCCAGCGTCCCACCGTACGTAGGTGTCGGTCGAGTTTGGAGAAGGAAGAGCAGCAAGTACGTCCGCGGCCGAGAGTTTGCAGTGTCCGCCCTTTACGAGTGTCGCTCTTGCCCCGAGTTTACTAATCTGCTCTGCCGTACGCATCATATCCTGCACGGACTTGACCGACCCAGACTCGAGCCCGAGTATAAGCTCCGCCTCGGGTATATTGGGCGTGACCACAGCCGCAAGCGGCAAAAGCCCGCTCTTGATCAACTCGATCGCGCCTGATGCCAGAAGCGAGTGACCAGACGTGGAAACCATCACCGGATCGACGACGAGCGGGGGAATAGAGTCAGACGCGTAATGCCCAACAAGCGTGTCAATGACAGTCTGGACCGTCGCCTCGTCCGTGAGCATACCCGTCTTGATCGCTTGCACGGGTATATCGTCGAGCACGCATCGGATCTGCCAAGGGTCAAGGTCAAGTGAGTGGCACGATAGCCTTTTTGGTTACTTGCCTGTTGGGCGACAAACTCGGGCGGGGATGCGTGTATGCCCTGCACGCCTTGCGTGTTTTGCGCGACGAGCGCGGTGACCACGCTGGTGCCATAACATCCGTGCGCCGCAAACGTCTTTAGATCGGCCTATATCAAACGCGTCAGGTCAAAGGGTTCGATATCAATCGTATTTCTTCACCCACCTGGATGCCTGCACCTCCGCTCGGATCGGTGCCCGCGATAGTCAAGATCGGACGCGAGGTCATCGTGGTCGGGTTGTGATTGTGTCCGCCCGGCCGCCGTTGGGAACAAAATTTTCAGATGGGGCGTGGCAATCCGTAGATTCATAATATCTATTATTGCAGTTGATGATCTAGAATTACATTACGATGGCGGGGATATTTGACGTCAGTACGTGCAGATCTATCGAAAGCAAAATATCCAAGGCTGAAATAAATATGCGCAAAAGGGGAATATATGCCTATGAAGTGTCGCTAGTCTCTCCGTCTTTGGTATCAACCTGTTTTGGAAGTTCTGTGTTCTGCTTCTTTTCTAAGGCGGATTTCAAACTCTGGACGGTCCTTCGTCTCGCTTGCAAGAGCCGCTCGGCTTTTTCGACGTCCGGGGGATTAAGAACGCTTGTATAATCCGGATGTTTGAGCAATATAGGAACACTTGGCTTGTTCCCTTCTATTCCGGGCGTCAATTTTGCTCTGCCAAGCGGTAAATGTAAGCGTACCTTTATCATTCCGATTATCCGTCTTCTTTTCATTCGACTCCTTCGCGTCCAAAAGGGCGATCTGCGCTCTGAGCTCCGTAACCTAGGCACCAATCAGTCGAGGCTCGGGGTAAACATGAACATAATAATCTCACCTCGGTATCCCATTCTCTAAGCTGAGCAACCAAATCCGCAACTTTTGAAGCCCTCTCCTCGGCTTTTTCTTTTTCGTACATTGCAGTACATACTGCCCGTGCACAGTCGGCAATGTACGTAAATCTGGCCGGGCCGAGGAGTGTCCCCCCAAATCTATTCGAAATGAATGGTAGTTGAGTGGCGAGGTCATAGGACTTACTGCCGACTGACAACGACGAGCACATCACTCAATCCTGATTTCTCGAGCACGTCCATGACCGTCTTGCCGCCTCTCGACTCGCCATCGTCACAGCATCCCGACTCGACCATGAACGCATGTTGACCTTCTAGTCCTGTCATGCCGTCTTTTAATACGAGACAACGCCAAGCGGCCATATGATGCTGTACGTCTGTATAGTGTTTCTTCATGTATGAGAGTATCTTGGTTCGATGCGCGACAGGGTTTTCGAGTCGGAACAAACGAGCTTGAAACGTCGAGTCTTTGACCTCGATCAGCTCCGACTTGAACAGCGGAGTAAAGAGCGCAGGAGTGAGTGTTGTTTGGGTCGACGAAGAGGGGAGCTTTGTTTCCGTTTTGGTCGGTGTCTGTTGACCCGAGGACGAATTCGAGCGGGGGACAAACACAGGCGCGAGGGCAGACAAGCTTCTGATAGGTTTTCCATCGTCGCTCTTGGCAACCTTGCTGGGGCTGGGTCGTTGTGCAGGCGACGATGCCCTTCGTTTTGTTTTTCCAGTCATGGACGAATGGTGGCGGTCGCTCAGCAAGTTCGGAGCCGCCGTTGTCACGTGGTCTGATTTGTCCCGTTGTGAAGTTTCAGACGAGCGCAGTTTGGTTAGACCTGGAAGATCGTGGATGACCACACAACGGCCCGTGGGTTGACTGAATAGGGTGAAATAAATGCAGTTGGTCCGTGCAAAAGACTTTTGCGCTAGTCCCGCGATAAGGAATAAACGGATGATGGGAGCATATACCTTGTAAACAATGCACCAGCTGGATCAGGTAAACACGACGTATGCGGTGACAGCTCGCGCGCCGCTAATCATGCGAACCACGTCGATCAGTGCGGTGTAACGCGGTCGAGGCTCGAAAAAGTTGGGCAGATAGCAACCGTCGGCCGAGGAGCACAGGGCCGTTTGCGGTGGTGCCGTGGGGCAAATATGAAGAACCCGCAGCCTGATATGGGCCAACTCTGCGCTTGCTGTGCTGACCGACGGCTGTGAGCACTGCGTGGGCAACCGCGAAGCTCGCTGCAGATGACAGGACCGAGGCGAACTGGGCTGTTACAAGGCTGCCCCTTGCGTTCGAGACCTCGGAAAATCAGGGGCCGGACTCTATGCAGTAGCGCATCCGGGGTCTCGGTGACCGGGGCACGGTAGTTAGGAAGCATGCAAAACGAGCTGACATCCAACCGACCCGGAGATTCAATCATTCCTCCTCAAAAGCCGCCAGGCACAGTTCGTTCCTGCCTGTCTCCTTCTCCACGCAAGACTTTTCATGAAAGAGGAAGCGCCTCCGACGCCTCCAGCGGCGACCACACCCCCCAACGCGATGGCCAAGGCCGATTCGGCATCCCCGGTCACCCAAACCACGTCTCTCGCCGATGACGCCGTCCCACGTTCGAAAAAAGCGGGCGTAGGGCCTGTGCGGACGCGGGCGGCACCGAGCAAGACGTTTGTCTGTCGCGGATTCGGCGACTGCAGCATGGTGTTCAGCCGTAGCGAGCATCTGGCCCGCCATGTGAGGTGGGTATTTATACGCTCTCGTCTGCCCTGGTGCCTTGCTCATGTATCTGCTTGCCGATTGACTTGGCTCGTGTCGTGCCTTGGACATCACGCTCCCACCGTATCTTTTCCCGCCGGCCCCTATGTTCCCCTCGTGACAGAAAACACACTGGCGAACGCCCATTCGCTTGCCACTGCGGGAAGCAGTTTTCCCGCCTGGACAACCTCCGCCAGGCATGTCATATTTTTATCTCTATATTTTTGTTCTCACCTCGGTTTAGCATGCCCAAACCGTACACTCGGACAAGCTTGATCTCAACGAGCGTATGATGCGTGAGCTTACGTCGCTGCACACGGCGCTCGCGGCCACGTCCCACCGTAATTTGCCCCGGCTCTCTCCGTCCCAGCCCAATCCCAGCCAGCCGTCGAGGTCTCAGCCTTCGACCCCGATCGATGGCCATCCCGGAAGCGCCGGGGTGGTCCCCAGCATGGCATACGACACCTGGCGCCGCGATGACTTTCGGAACGAGTCCTTTCTTGGCCAATCCTTTCCAGCCTCCCAGTCCTTTCGGACCCAGCAGCCCTTTCAGGCTGGATCCTTTCCCGCCTCACACCCCCACGGAGCCTACCCCGACCCAAGATTTCCCGTCGCTGACCTTCACGCTCACCCTGCCGGACGGCCCGTCGGCCGATTTCTTGCTCCCGGCGCTGGACATGACGGGCCCTTTCAGCGCCCCGATCCTCGGGGAGAATACGACCGGCCTGGACTGGAGGGGTTTGATCCCCGCGACCGGTCCGTGGACGATGGCGGAGGGAGCAAGCCCTTTACGAGCGGAGGCAGCGCAGGGGGTGGGCTCCCTCCAATCTCGTCCCTCATCCCCCGAGCAGAGCAATCACAATCCCTACTTCCCGCCGCTGCCGGAAGACCCGCAACCGCAGGCGGACTCGCCAGTTGGCGTCCATCCTCTGGAGCAGGACGTCCGGCAAGCTCATCCGGCTGGCTCCCGCCCCTCGCGGATCGACCGAGCCTTGCTCACCGCCCCGCGACAGCTGCTGCACCACTCGGTATCGGATCCGCAGCTTCATCACGCCCGGGCACGAGCGGCGGCGTCGGTGGGTACGATCGGGACCGGGATGTATTCGCCTTTGAGCCGCCAGCACTGGCTGCCCCACGACTCCGAACCGAGGATGACGATTCCGCTCGAGCTCGGGATGAGTATGGGTATCGACTCCCATTTGGGCTCCGGCCTGGGACTGCACCCGCGGCCTCCTTCGACCGAGGTGGACGCGGACGAGAGTGGGAGCGGGAGCGACCCCGGTATGGACGCGACGAGTCGCATGAGCGCTATCGACATGAACGAGATGAATCTAGCGATGGGCGACAGAGCTCTAGCCGGGACCGATCTCGCGAGCGATATGCTCCACTCGGGCGACCAGCGCGGGATGACTGGCGCGACGAACGGAGCGGAGTGGCCGTCTCTGGACTTGCTGCTTCATCCTCAGACGAGCAATCACCCGATTCCACGATGGAGCTCAGACGCAGAGGCTCTGGAGGTCTTTACCCCGGAGACGCCGACCGAGATCCAGGGCTTCTCTCGCCAGGTGGGGGAGGATACGACTCACCGTTTTCCTGGCACCCGCCAGGGCTTGCTCCGCGCAAACGCTCCTATGACTTTGGGCCTGGAGATGCCAACGACGGATCCGACTCACGACCCGCGTCTCGCCGACTTACGCTCATGGAACTATGCTCAACCGGGCCAGCAGGCGATGATGATGCACCTACACCCGAGCTTTCGTCCGCCGATGGCAAGCCCACCTCTGAGCGGGGGCGGGAGCCCGCGCACGTCATTCGACCTGCGACTGTCAGCGGCCTCGGGGATAGCGCAGGCGGGCTTCCAGGGATTGCAAGCTTCGGGTATGGATCGGGGACGATTCGCGAACGAGATACGGTATCCGGGAGAGGGAGCTCACTTCCCCCACCACCCTCTCCACCCCCAACCGCAATGGGAGAACGGGATGATGACGGTCAGTAATGGTCTCGGTTCCGGTTCTGCTTCTGCGCGCGAGGGGAGCACGGAAATGACACCGCCGCTCCAGGTGCTTCACTCAGACGACTCGAACTTTACGAACGACGGGATGCCTCGACTCGATTTCCGGGACGAGAATCAGCTGATGGATTCGAACACGACAAACTACGAGGGGACACCGGAACGGGCGTATCCGACACCGCTGTCCGCGCATCCGCGTCTGCCAATCACTGGCGAGGGGAGCACGAGCGGCTCCGAGATCAAGTTCGAACACCAATCTCCCCGCCTCCTACCGCTACCGGAGTAAGAGCTGGCTCGGCGTCCTAGTGTAACCCTCGTTTCCGAATAATCCAAACCCCGTTGAGTTTTTTCCTTCGTACTTTTCAAGTGTAGTGTTACCTTTCTTTACTGTTTGTCATATTAGTTTTTTCTTCGCGAATAATTACTGCCGTTAAACAGGGAGATTATGGCTTGCTTTTCACTTGTATATAGCGTATGTGTACTGTACTATCCGCTACAAAAAAGTCACCTTTCTGTCATGTGTGATGTAAGGCTGGGTGATTATGTCATTGGCTCTGTCCCAACCCACAAAGCCGGAATCAAATATTCTGGCTGTTTGACAACACCTGGATAACCAGTTGTACATTGTCCTCTTCGGAGTGACATATACAAAAATTGGAACGATACAGAGAAGATTAGCATGGCCCCTGCACAAGGATGACACGCTAGTTCAGAGTGGACGGTCTACGGACCGCAATATTTATTTTGCCTGTGATTCCCTTGAGAGTTACTTCCCGCTCCCACCGA
Source organism: Ceratobasidium sp. AG-Ba (assembly GCA_016906575.1). NCBI lineage: Eukaryota > Fungi > Basidiomycota > Agaricomycetes > Cantharellales > Ceratobasidiaceae > Ceratobasidium > Ceratobasidium sp. AG-Ba. The sequence continues at coordinate 3,250,850 of CP059641.1, read as the reverse complement.
ATACTACTTGGGACGCATATAGATCGCTCACCGAGATCTTTTTACTCCTCGTTGCAGCTTGTATTCAAAGAGCATTCTTATTTGGTGGTACGGGCCACGCACGTACATATTCAAGGTACAAGAACATAGACGTTGTTCGACAAGACTAAACCTTCAACCCACTGGCGAGAAAAAGAGATGAGAACAGGTTTACGCACAAAACAAACGAATCAGATATTGTACAAAGCATCGACGCTTTTGTGTATTTTCTCAATCCTTGCTTTAACTCTTTTTGCCCATTCAACGAAACCAAGACCCCCATCAACATCCCGAGCGACTTGAACGCATTCCTGGCAGACACCTGGCTTCTTTTTAATTTCTTCTAGGATGTGCCAAGAAAAGAGGTGTGCGCATTGGTCGAGTGGACGCGTGGTCAAGTCGTGAAGCGCTATGATGGACCAATATCCCAACCATGTTGGTTCGCAGGTACCCATATTTTCAATCACGTGCATTTCCAGGTCTTCTAGTATCTCATCAACACATTTCTCGCACATCGGACGATCGTGCTGTGGAGCCATGTAGTCCACATGAGGAAAAATCCAAATCCGTTCTTCCCCAAGCAGTAGCTGTGTCAGCTGTTGAGTACGAGCGCAATGCGAGCCGAGTAGACCAATGGCGCTTGCAGCGCGAGGAAACGTCTGGGCAAGCGGGAGGATTTGCTTGGCTTCTGTGAAGCTAAAATGCCCAGGCTGCAAGGCGTCCAAGGCTGCTTTTTTAGTTTTAGGTAGGTCGAACGTCGAAGCCATGCAGAATGTGTAGATAGGGTCGGACTTCAAAGGGCTGCCTTGGTTTGACGGATCGTACATGAGGTGGTCGACAGATGTGATGATCCCAGCAATGTCATATTTTTGCGCGATGGCGAGGCTCTTTTCAAGTAGGTCTCGATGCAAATCATCCATAAAGGTTGGGGGGTATATGAAGCGTAGCATGAGTGAGATCGAAACCGCATCATCGGATAGCTCAACAGTATCACCAAGGTTCGCGGTCGATATCATGTTCGCAAAGACGGATGAAGCCATCGTGAGTAGTAAGGAATGAGCGATAAAAACAATGCCATCGGCCGATTTGAGTGTGATGTCACCCCCGGGTGGTGGTTGGTATGAGAACGTTATGGCCTGGGGTGTCTCAGTCTCCATGGTTGGATGTTTTTGAACTACTTTCTTTGAGAGAGTATGATGGTAGGGACAAGCTGATCTGGGTAAGCCGCCAGCTCCTTGATCCCCCTTCACGTGCAACACAGACATCTGCCGACATTCATATACCGACGCCATACCATCCCTGAAGTTGATGTTTTGTGGTATTGATTTCTAGGCTCGATCTCATAAATAGAACGACAAGGGAATGCTATATCACCTTTGAAACAGGGAGGGATCAAAGTTTTATCTACATAACTACAAGCCATATATCTGTTTGGCGGCACCCAATATAGACTCAACGCGCCGCTTAGCGCGAGATGCCCATATAGTAAATGCCCTTCCGCCCCTAGCAGTACCCGCGGCATCAATGCAATCCTGGCAGATATTCGATTGCAATTCAATCAAGTTGAGAATACCCGCTTTAAAAAGATTGTCGCATTCGCTATACGGTTTGGTAGTAATGTCATATAGTGCCATCGTACTCCAGTATATGAACCAAGGCGGTCTATAGCTGCCAATCGTTCCGAGCAAGTACCCACATTCTTCAAAGCAACCTATACACATCATAATGTCGGATTCGCTTATGTCGTTTTCGTCTGCATACGGGAGTATCTCGTCGTCAGGGTCAAGCAGAAGGTCGATCAATGAACATGTCCAGACACAATGAGCTCCCAGCATCCGAACAGCGACAGCACCACTCGAAGAAGCCTTTACGAGCGATTCGATCTGTCGAGGGTCATAGTAACGGAAGTACCCAGGTTGCATAAACTCTCTTGTAGACTGAAGTGTTTTAGGGAGACCATAATCGACCGCAAGACAAAACGCATGGATAGGGTCAGAGTGAATTAGGGTGCCCAGGTTCGAAGAATGTGACAACAGGTGATCAATGAACGTGATGATTCCCGCTATATCGTATTTTTGGGCCATACGCAGACTTTTTTCGAATTGACTGATTGATAAAATATCCATAAACGCGGGGGGATAGATGAAGCGAAGCATCAAGGAAACTGATTCAGTGTCGTCCGTTAGATCGATTGTATCACTTTGGGAGGCAGTCGAGAACATGTCAGCAAAAACTGAGGATGCCAAACGCAACAGAATGGAATGCACGACAAAAACATCTCCGTTGTTTGACTTTATAGAGACGTCCCCACCAGCGGGAGTCTGGTAAGAGAATGTAGAGGCCTCGGCTTGCATGCTATATGAGAGTGACAGAATCAACACAAGAGCTGTGGTAGGAGCGTATAGCTCGTACGCAGCCACGTGATTGCTCTTGGGTATAAGTTAACCGTAGAAAATGTAGTGCGCACGATGTATGCATGACAGAAGGTAGAAGATATATGCAATACAAATTTGATCGTACACTATAGATCATACAAGGGCTCGATGTCCTCGAATATCTTATTCACTTTTGACAATACTTCATTGCCCCATTTTTCAAAGGCACGGCCACCGTTGGCCGCCCGTGTGGTTGTCACGCAATCATGGCACATGCCTTTGGACCATTGCGGCCTGCTGAGGGCGCCAATTCGGAAAAGGGATTCGTGTCGACTGCGAGGTGTGGTGGTGAGCTCTCTAAATGCTCCCACAGCCCAACTGTGATACCATCCGGGTTCGTATATATGACCAGAGCCCGTTGTGCCAACAATTTTGCACCAACATGCATGGCAGATCATATCACTTCCCAACGAAACGACATATGTCGGAAGACACTTTCTCTCCAGTAGCAGGCCCCACAAGGTATCGACCAGAATACGGCGGGTACCCAAAATCCCGATCACTGTGGCGGCATTCGGAAAGGTCTATGCCAGAGTCTTGATGCCAGATATTGTGAATTCGAAATTTTCACATTGAAGGACTTCCAGAGTAGTCTTTTGGGTGTTTGGTAGACCGTAGGTCGCGGCAATAGAGAACATTTGAACTGGATTAGAATGAGCGAGGCTTTCGCGACCTTGCGGATGGAATGCGATAATATGGTCTACGGCGTTTTTTATCCCTTGTACGTCGTATTTTTGTGCAATCCGAAGGCTTTCTTCAAGTTGTGTGGTGGGGAGCAACTGAAGGAAGGTGGGAGGATAGATAAACCGAAGCATAAGAGACACAGACTCCGCGCTGTCTGAAAGATTTATTCTGCCTGCTTGAGCAGAGGATATCATGTCAGCTAAAACAGGCGACGCTAGGCCCAGCAGGGTAGAGTGCACAAGAAAAGTAGCGCCATCAGCGCATTCGAGTGTGACATCACCGCCAGGAGGGGGCTGATAGGTGAATGGATCGTCCGTCATTAGTGCACGTAGCGCGTAGGAGAAGGGCGTGAAGTTCAGAAGAAAATAGCGGTGGTGGAGGCTTGGTCCAAGATTCTGTGTAGCGGCCAAATCCTGATTCATTTGACCATACAACACCTGACCTATGACGCGCTGTACATTAAAGTTGGTATAAAAGTTCCACATCATGAAGTATGCTGATAATCCGAGTCCTCATGTGGATAGCCCACTCGCGAAAACTAAATTCAGCAGTGCGCGCAGCCTCGATACAATCGTGACAGACGCCTGGTCGATGCTCGATATCACTAAGGGAATCGATATCGAAGAGATCGGTACATTGGTCAAATGGTTGTGTAGTTAACTGTCCAAATGCCATAACGGCCCAGTACACGAGCCACCCAGGTTCGTAGCGCATCTCTGCCTCATGCAGATAACCCCTTTTTTCAAAGCATTTAGAGCACATTATTAGATCATCGTCCGTTCCGTCACCCAGGTGCACAGGTAGGTATTTTTCCAATTCGTCCCCAAACAGTAGGTCCCACAAGCCACGACCTTGGACGCAATGTGACCCCAGTAATCCAATAGCTGTGGACGCGGTGGGGAAGGTCTGCGCGAGGGGTACAATTTCTCCGGATTTCTCAAAGCAGAATTGCCCTGGACGCAAAGCCATTGCCGTAGCCTTTCTTGTGTTAGGAAGACCGTAGATAGAAGCGAGGCAAAACATCCGAATGGTTTCAGAATGGACGGGACCATCGCCATTAGCTGGATGAAACATAATAAGATGGTCGATCGAAGTAATGATTCCGCTAACATCGTATTTTTGGGCAATGCGAAGGCTCTTTTCTACAAGTGCCAACGGCAGGTCTTGCAAGAAAGTAGGTGGATAAATAAATCGTAACATTAGCGATATAGATTCTGCGTCGTCCGAGAGCTCTACGACATCCCTCTGAGTTGCCGTCGATATCATTCCAGCAAAGACGGATGAAGCCATGCCAAGCAAAAGGGAATGAGCCAAAAAAGTAGTGCCTTCGGTAGACTTTAGAATAATATCGCCTCCAGGGGGAGGCTTATAAGAGAATGATGTAGAGGACTCAGTCTCCATGTTGATGGAGACTGACTAGAGTGGGCGGTGGGCGATGATGACTCGGCACGGTTGTGATTTAAATCAAAACTCGGGACGACACAGCCACGGAAATTGAGCGGCACGTTGCGACCAGGCCAAGTAGAATATTCTACATAGAATCTTTCAATTTGTGACGTCGTAATCGCACTTCAAGGTTTAGTGAAAAAGTGGAACTATATGCGCCCGAGCCGGTTCGTCACAAGGATATGGTAGCATAGCATACAGCCTACCTCAGATCAATTGAGCCAAAGACTTACAGTATATCTCATCTCAGATTGGTTGAAACAATTACGAGTTTTGACACTTTGCTCTCATTCTTGACCTTGACCAACTATCCTCATCACTCGACGAGTCAACCTGATGTTTGACATTCATACCTATTGAAAGGCTACTATAACATGAGTGAACCTAACGATCAAGATCACTGACGAGTTGCACACAAACCACCAAATCGACAGGTGTCGATCCAGGTGAGCCCAGTGCATTACTCCGTTTATATTGACATACCCCATCGAATGTACAATACGAGAGCGAATGGTACGGTGGATACATCAAAAATGAACAACTGCCGGCTTCTGACAATGGAAACAAAGTTCTGTGATCAAGACATACAGTTAAGTAGGTCCGACGAAGCACATATCTAGAATTATAGACCGTATAGCTGTTCAATGTCGCTGAATATTTTCTCCACCGCGGTCTTTATATGCACGGCCCAATGACGAAAAGCGTTGGACTCAAAGTCGACGCGACGTGTGACATTAATACACTCCTGGCAGACACCAGGCTGTGCAGCTATCACGTCGAGAGAGTCGACTTTGAACAGAGTAGCGCAATCAGTGTACGGCCGAGTGGCAAGTTGACCAAACGCCATGACCGCCCAGTATATGAGCCATCCTGGCTCGTAAGAGCGCCGACCTTGCTCGTCCGAGTACCATATATGCGATGTAAAGCACCGGTTACACATCATAGGTTTCGCATGGATTTCTTCTCCTAGTGGCACGCTTGGGAGATACGGACGAGCCAAGTCTCCCAGTAAAACGTCCAGTAACTTCGCAGTGCGAATACAATGGGCTCCTAGTAGTCCGATCGCCGCCGCAGCGCTCGGAAAGGTCTCGGCGATCGGTTTGATGTCTTTCGAGTTTATAAATCGAAAGTTTTCTGGTCGTAGGGCCTTTATAGCAGCCTTGCGAGTGTTTGAAAGGCCGTATGTAGACGCAAGACAAAATGTCCGAACTGTATCGGAGCGAATAAGTCCGCCATCGCCTCGTGGGTGAAATGCGATAAGACAATCAACCGAGTCAATTATTCCTTTGATATCGTATTTCTGTGCAATACGAAGGCTCTTCTCTAGGAGTCCGAACGATAGCTCGTCCAGGAAACTTGGTGGATAGATGAATCGTAGCATCAAAGAGATTGACTCTGCGTCATCTGAAAGTTCTACAGCGTCTTGTTGAGTGGCGGTAGATATCATATCCGCAAAGACAGATGAAGCTAGCCCTAGCAGTACAGAATGGACCATAAAGGTAGTGCCATCGGCGGATTTAATAGTTATGTCACCTCCTGGAGGAGGCTGGTAGGAGAACTGAGCTAGAGACGAACTCGCTGCTACGATCATGAGAAACAAGTGGTTTGGATGCGGTTATGGGTTGGAAGGAACGCAATCTTGCACAGCCAATAGAGCGCTCTGTCGGCTGAAAATGTACCTGTCAGCTCTGGGGCCAGCAAAGGGCCTCACAGATTACGCAAGAACGAATCATTATCAACCACGTATATACGCACCTATTAATACAATCAACCGACCAGCTGACATCGCTTCGACCTTTCTCCGCATGGTATTCACTCCAGTTTAACTGCATAGCCACCTACGACTTCCCGAAAAGTCAAGAACCAGAACCAAAACAGAGCACGACTAGGCATGACGTAATACCGGTCGGAAGAAATTAGTCTAGAGCGCATTGCATACACAAGGCACCCCGCCCACCTCACATATACACGTGGTCGCTCTTGCCTCCCCCCTACGGCGTTGCACAGTGAGTGAATAGGCCGGGGTACAAAGGGACGCTGACTTTATCTATCATCTCATCTCTCAGCTTCCCTCTCTACGTAGTCAAGTGACGTATCCATCATGTCCCTCGCCCACTTTCTCTACGAGTACGCAGAAAACCCGAGCTTGGGCCCCTACTATGATCACTGGCTCACGGGAGGCGGCAACTTTGGAACTTTTGGACACGTTTGGCATCCGGACTGGAGCCTCATTCATCCCAATACCCCCCGGACGCCGCCGGTAGAGTGGCATGAGCAGGAGACGCTCTATACGGTCCACATTGAGGTGCCTGGTGTACGCAAGGAGGATATCACCATGCATGTCGCCGATGATGGAAAATCACTCAATATCGAGGGCAAGGTCGACAAGTTTGGCGGAGCGAGCTCCTTGAGGGGTCTGACGTCGGGTGAGAAGGAGCGGGTTGACAGGCCGAGGCTCACCAAAGTACGCAAGACTATGGCTGACGGTAAGAATCACATCCAGTCACTCTTGACAAGTGCTGATGAGAGCCACAGGGAGCACTGTCATCATCTCCCGCCTCGAGAAGAAGCACAATGTCGGCACTACTGTCAAGTTCTCACGCACAATCTCCCTTCCGGACTACGTCGACGGCAAACGAGTGGCCGCTAGGCTCGAGAACGGCATCCTCACCATCACGATACCGAAACTATCGACACCCTCCCCCAAGCCTCGTCGCATCGTCATCGATTGAATGAATGAATTGAAAGTGTGAATTTTCTTTTTATTGCTTATGAGATTGTCAATTTATTGGAGACGTCTTGAAAGTATGTATGTACTTACTTGTATGTACTTCTATCAGGCCGTAGACCATTTGTTTTCTTTTCTGTAGCTCGTATCATAATTTGACTTTTGCGGGATCAAATTGCCAGATATGGCAGGGGTGCGTAACAAACGAGCCTTGATCAAAAATAGGCTTGCTCCCGACGGTCGTGTCATATGCATGCATAGCTTCATTTTATACGTGCAAGCTATACGTGCACAACGTATCTATAGCATACAAAAGGGCACAAGGCAGGTCATAGACGAGGGGAAAGGAAAATGAGCCAGGGGGGTGATAAACAATAGAGGAGGGGGCTAGACGAGGGAAAATGGTGGGGATGGTGGAGATAGTGGAGCAGAATGGGAAGGAAATCTGAGGGGCGGGAGCACAGAATCAGTCATGAACGCAACAATACATACGAATCAGATAACCACAAAAGGCACAACCGACGATCCCAGAGAAAGGAACACGCAGCCAGGCAGTAGTTCGCTATATGGTGTACCAAGAAAGCGTTTATAAATCTGCGAGCCAGCTATTTACCAGTTGGTCACTAGATCTCGTCGAGGCGGCGGATCTGAAAACGGAAGCTTGTCAGAAGCGGCAGCAAAAACAAAAATGGACAACAGCTCACTCATCATCCGCTCAGGCCCTTGTCCTCCCTGGCCCATGCCCATACCCATTCCTTGCTGACCGCCGCCAAGTCCGCCTTGTGCATTGAATGGACCACCTGGACCGCCCTGACCTCCGCCAAATCCGCCCATACCGGGCCCACCAGGACTCCCCTCGCTAGGAGTCGCGCCCACGATGTACCCACGCGGCGCGCGAGACGGCCGCATGTGGTCATACTGCCCTCGAGTATACCGCGGCGTGTTCACGTCTCCCCACGCGTCCGAGCCGACCGCACGAACGGTACCCATGCCCATGCCTGACCCAGGCCTGTCGATTGAAGCAGCCGACCCGGGACGCACCATTGACGCGGCCGAGCCAGGTCGCATAACCGTCGAAGCAGGAGAGCCCGCACGAAGCATGGGCGGATCAGGGAACGGGTCTGGTTGACCTGCGCTGATGGCCAACAGTCTCCGGAGCGTCTCGTTCTCGGCCTCGAGTCTACAAATCTCGATTTCGCGCTCGAGTGCCCAGTCGGCGCGTGCATCTGCTGCTTCCGAGTCTTCGTCTGGTTTTTCGTGTTCTTCGGCAGATGGGAGGGACTCGAGGAGCTCGACTGCTTTCGCGTGTTCTGGGTGGTTCGGGTCGCAGAGGGCCTTTGGGTCTGGGAGCTTGGACGGGTCGAATGTCGCGTCTTCGCCGCCAAAGGAGCGAAGCAAGACTCGGAGGAGGTGCGAGAGCTTGGAAACGGATTGGGATTGGGATGTCGTAGCATTGAGAACCATAGATTGAGTTTGAGACTGGAGCTGGAGAATAAGAGTTTCGTAATGCCTGGTCAGATTGAGCTCATGCTGTTGCGCAGCATGCTAAATATGAAGCCATCTAGTTAGCCCACCCAATCAGGTAAAACGGTGACGAGTCAAGTGACGCACCGCTTGACTTCTGAATTTAGCCATGACGGTTTCGAGCGTGGTCTCGTACTCCTTGAGCAAGGTGTTTAGTTGCTTGTTCTCGTGCTGCAAGGTCTGGTTCTCAATTATGATCGCCGCGTTCATGCGCTCTAGTTCGCTCTCGAAAACCTCTGCGATGCAAGTGATGTGTCAATACAAATATTTGACCTGAATTGGGACCACTAACCCTTGCTGAGGTCGGTATTGAACCGACGCAGCGCGAATCCGGTACCATTGTGTATAGCTTGGCCCTGAATTAGTTGGAGTTTGAGCATTATACGTCGAGAGAAGTAGAAAGGCCTACCTTGAGGACATCCGCCTGGCGCTGGAGCGAAGCAGCAACCTCCTTGTTCTTGTTGAGTTGGTCACTGAGCTCGCAGACAAGTGTCCATAGTCTCGCAAGCTCTCCTTCTGCGTCTCCTACGATTGCCATGTTTCCTGGTTGTCGCGACAGCGTGAGGGGTCGTGGTTGTGTGCAAGAGGAACGGCAGCCGCGTTACGAGAATGTAACAGGACCTCGAGGCTGATGTGGCGGGCGGTTCCGAGTCGATCAGAACGTCTCATCGTGGGAGGAAAGTATCAATCCACATCGATTCTGTATACTACATATAATCAGAATCGGAGTCTTCTGGGTCTAGATTAGGATCTGACTCGGGCGGAGCAGATAATGGAATATCCTGTCCAATCTCTCGCAACGTATGGTCCATGACTCGAATCGACCGTTCGCTAACCTCGTAGTGGCTCGCGCCGCCTTGTTCAGCCAGCCAATCGTCAAACTCGTCTTTCCCAGATACGATGATGCTTCGTAAACGCGTGCGATCGGTCACGCTAAAGTATACCCCAGGCCCACCCGAAGCATGATCACCTGGTGCGCTCGCTTGAGCAAAGATGCCGTGGTTGAGGGCAGGATCCCAACGCTCGTTTCGGATGACTGCACACCAGCCTTCATCTAATTTTTCGAAGAGTTGAAAGACCTGGTCGAGCGTCGCCAGGCCTTCTTCTGTTAAAACGGGCTGAGGTGGCTGGAGCTCGCCCTCCTCATGTGGCGTGGTTTCAAGCGCAGGTCCAGGCTGCGACCCAAGCGAGTAGGCTGGAACATCTTCAAATATGTCGCCAGTTACTCGCAAAAGCCAAGACGTCCGTATGCTTGCTGAGGACTCTTCGGGCGGAATAAGGAGAATCATGTTGACCAGCGACGATGCCGCAGTAAGATATGCCGAAAGAGTTCCGTACGCAGCATCGGGCTCGTTCCTGTCACCAACGTAAGCTGCTTCACCCAAGTGAGTCCAAAAAGCACGCTGCCAGAAACGAGCGATAGGAACCTACCTCTTACGAACGCCACGAGTCAGTTCCAAGCATTTATTCTCGAGATAGTCCCCCAGCCTGCGTAATTGAGCGGGACCCAAGCTTGTAGGTACGCTATGTGGAGCTGGAGCAGAGTCCATGGATGGTGCGGTGGTGGTGAGGAACAAGCGCGATCAAGGACGTTATTTAATTAGTGGCGTTTTCTGCCTAAACAAGTTAACCTCGATTTCAGCCTCGATCACCAACTCGACGACCACCGTCATCTGCGTCACTGGCTCTCCACCTGTCAAGTATAATCCACCGTATTTTGGAACCTACATATTCTGGCTGCTTTTCGCGTTTTACAACCCGCCTGTCTCTTCCGCTGTCTCTCACTGAAAATGCCTCCAAAACGTTCAACATCAGCTTACACACCCACACGAGTTAAGCTCGAGGATGTCGATTCACTACCTGCTCCTAAATCTGGTCCTAGGAAGCGCGGCGCGCCTGTCAAGGCAGAGTCCGACGATGACACGCCTCGGCGGTCTCCCCGAAAGCGCCAAAGAGTCAATCTTATAGACCCATCCGACAGCAAAGACGAACCTCATCCAAAGTCTGAAAGCGAATCTAGTTTAACATCGCTGGATGATAGCGAATACGATGAAGCTCCTGGTCCTAGCGCTAGCATGAACATTTCCAAGTTCGCCTACTCGGCTTCCCGCCCTCGACGACCCGCATCCGTTAAAACCCCTTCGAAAAAACTCAAAATCGAGGACGCGGTTGAGACCGAGGGGGTAAAACCCAAGACCAAAGCACAAAAGACCTCGCCAACGAAAAAGTCGAATGCTTCCCCACGGAAGAAGAAAGGAATTGTTATGGAGCTCGACAAACCTCATCCGGCACCTCCGAACTGGGAGAAGCAATACAAACTCATCGAGGAGATGCGTGAAAACATCCAAGCTCCTGTGGATACTATGGGTTGTTGCAAATCCATGTCGGGTATAGGTGAACCCAAGGCGCGTCTATTCTTACTTTTCATGAATTTGACCAGGGGTAGCTGATTTGATTTTATAGGATCAACGATTCGGTACTCTCGTATCTCTTATGCTCTCTTCTCAGACTAAAGACGAAGTGACCTGGGCGGCCGTGGAAAACCTCCGACAAGTCCTTCCAGGCGGATTAACCGTCGACTCAGTTCTGGCAGCTGACCCGAGTGTTATTTCAGGAGCGATTAACAAGGCTCGTCTTGTATCATTTCCATAACCTCCTAAAGCCTAACATTGCAGAACGGGGAATAGGTTGGTTTTTGGAAACGCAAAACCGAGTATCTGAAATCTGCCGCTGCGACGCTGCGAGACAAATTCGACGGAGATGTGCCAAAGACGATAGACGAATTGTGTTCGCTGCAAGGTGTCGGGCCAAAGATGTCGTTTTTAGTTCTACAGGTGAGTCCCGAGGCAACTCAACTCGGACGTGACATCTAAAGGATCTTTGTTTAGGTTGCATGGAACATGTGCGTCAGATTCGCCAAACCGAAAATTCGCATGCTAACGTATTCCTCCAGAAATGCCGGTATAGGTGTGGATGTCCACGTTCAGCGTATCACAAATCGGTTGGGACGGCATGATCCGCCAACCACCACACCTGAACAGACTAGGTATGCCCCTGAGTCTCCAAGACTGATAGAGGACTAGGCACTCATCCATCCGAAAGGTTAAACCTGCAATCATGGCTGCCACGCGAACTTCACAAACCAATCAACCCCCTCTTGGTAGGCTTTGGCCAAGTAAATCATTTGATCCCTCTTCTTTCCGATGATGGCTAAATCCCACCCCCAGGTAATCTGTCTTCCTCTTGGACCTCGTTGTGACGCGTGCGCGCTTGCGACCGAAGGCTTGTGCCCCAGTGCGAGTTCCAAGGCGAGTGCAAAAGGTCGAAAGCCAATTGTATACAAGAAAGAGAAAACCGAAGCCCTGGATGCTCCAGACTTGGATGTAGTGGGGCTGATACGAGTGGATGACGGGGTCAAGAAGGAAGAGGAAGATGTCAAGGTGGAGTGTGATATTGGGGAACCACGGGTGCAGATCAAATTCGAGGACTGAACTGGGCTGCACGTCCGAAGTATAAATTATTTTTGTATATAGTTGCTTTCAAGCTTTCGTACAGCATAACTCTTGTTTCATTTGTGTTATAGACGCCAATGTAATCTTTGATACTTGAGAGCAGGTCTTCAACAGGCGTTCGAACCAAGACACGCAAATAACTAAAGCCCTCTGATCCACTCTTCTTGACACAAACTAAGAATGCGCCCCATCACGAGTGACGTGATCCGGGGATAACTAAGATCAACGGCGCGCCAGAACAAGTTAACTCTCAGTCAGCCACCGGCCACCATCACTGCCGCGTCACTGGCCATCTAACTCGTCATAGTTTCGACCCACGCAATGCGATTGGTTTATAGTCGGCCTCTCCGTTGCATTGCCCCTCGTAAAAATGCCCCCGAAAAGCTTGACCTCAGCTTACAAGCCTACTCAAGTAAAACTTGACAACACCTCTGTAACTACTCCTAAGCGTGGATCCAAGAAGCGGGCTGCCGGAACTAAACTTGATTTCGACTATGATGCACTTCGAAAACGCCAGAGAGTTGAATTCGACGAACCAACCAGCGATGAAGAATCCTACGACGTTTCAGATGACGACTCTAGCCTAACATCTCTAGAACCGAGTGTCTTTGACGACGAGGTCCCAGGTTGGAGCACCCCTAAGGCTCCCTGCCCTCAAGTTACTACTTTGGCCAAATCTCCGCTCAAACAGCTTAAACTCGAGGACATGTCTCCAAACTTCAAATCCAAGCGTAGCGTAGAGCAGGCGCCGATCAGTCCCTCGCCACGAAAGAAAAAGGCTATTGCAATGGAACTGGAGAAGCCGCATCCGGCACCTCCAAACTGGGAACGACAGTACAAGCTGATCGAAGAAATGCGCGCAAATGTTCAGGCCCCGGTCGATACGACGGGATGTTGTAGCTACATGTCCAATGAGGGTGACCCCAAGGTATGTTCAAGACCGTTAGATATAAATACACGGTTGTAAATTGCTTTGTTCTAATAGGACCAGAGATTTGGTGCTCTCGTCTCTCTTATGCTCTCTGCTCAAACAAGAGACGAAATCACCTCTGCGGCTGTAGCCAATCTCCGGCGAGTCCTCCCAGGTGGGTTGACCATCTCGTCGATTTTGGCAGCCGACTCGAGTGTGATTTCGGGAGCTATCAAGAGGGTTTGCATTGTCCTTTTGCTTTGTGTTCTTTGGCCTAATACGGTGAAACGGTCACAGGTCAGCTACCATCAGCGCAAAACAGAGTATCTCCAGGCCACGGCTGCAACTCTCCGGGATAGATTCGATGGGGATGTGCCAAAGACTGTTGATGAGCTCTGTTCGCTGCGGGGCGTGGGGCCGAAAATGGCTATCCTAGCCCTTCAGGTGAGTTTCAACCCTATGCAGTTGGGAGAGCTGACCAATAGGCTTTATTTAAAAGGTTGCATGGAATATGTAGTTGTTCATCTTTATGTCAAATAACTCTGGTACTGAGACGTTTCGTATAGAAACGTTGGCGTTGGTGTCGATGTTCACGTTCACCGCATCACAAACCGAATAGGATGGCACAACCCGCCGACCAATACCCCTGAACAAACTAGGTACGTTATAGACATCAGCCCGATCCTAAAGCCAAACTAATTTATGGCAGACTCAACCTGCAATCATGGCTCCCACGCGAGCTGCACAAACCTATTAATCCGCTCTTGGTCGGATTCGGTCAAGTAGCGCCCTCAGGTGTTGTCTTTCTACCTGGAATCGCTGACATACGAGTGTCTAGATGATCTGTCTTCCTGTTGGTCCTCGTTGCGGCTCGTGTATGCTCGCGACCGAAGGCTTATGCCCAAGTGCGCGGCCCGATGTGAGCGCAAAAGGACGAGAGCCGATTCTATACGCCAAGAAGGAGAAAACAGAGATTTCAGGCACACCTGATTTGGACGTGACAGGACTTGTTCATGTCGAAAAAGAAGCCAAGGAGGAAGAGTGGTCCCATGTAGGAGAGCCGCGCATGGAAATCCAGTTTGAGGGCTAAAGCGGACTGATGATTAATTTATATTTACGTGTCCTCGGGTTGTCGCCTTGCGAGGCTGGATGATGATTCCGTGAACCAAAGCGCTTTCGTGTCAATAGTCAATTTATTTTGTTAATATACTTAGCAATACGGCTAGGGAGCCAGCGAGGGGCCTGGGTCATACGTGACTCATGGCTTTGATGGAACAGGGCGTCCGGTGACCCGGGGATCTAACAGCAAGATTAACAAGATGTTATCTTACCCTGGCCGAACACACCCAAGTAGAGATAGATGAATGCGATGACGATGTGATGATCGAGGCGCAGAATGCTCGCGCCGAGGGCTGGTAGGTGTATGCACTTATTTTCAGTACCTGTGCCGATCCCAGGAACAAAAGGGCGTGTTTGGTGCTATGATGAAACGTGTGGCGGTAACGTGACGTTGGTTGCCAAGAAGTTCGAGGCCTACAAATTCGTCTTTTCCCTGCTGTTGACCCCGTCCTCCCCCGTCTTCGTACCGTTTTCGTCCCGCATCTTGCGCACCTGCCTCCCCGGCATACACACGCCTCGCGCACCCACTTTCTTTACTGCTTGACAAAGATGAAGGCTATCAGCATCCTCTCTGCTCTCGTTTTCGCACACGCCGCCTTGGCTCAGGCAACCGATTCCAGCTCCTCTGCCGCGGTCTTGACGACCACTTCCGCATCGGTCGACACCGCTACGAGCACTGCGGTCCCCTCCTCCACCCCTGTTCCTACCAGCTCGAACCCGGGCTCGAGCTCGGCAGATGCTCCCTCGTCTGCAGCCCCGTCTACCACCGGTACCAAAAAGGGCAGCAAATCGTCTTCTGGGGCTCCTACCTCCGTAAGTTTACCCCTGCTTTCCACACGAATATTCATGTTGAGGACTACTAGACCTCCATCGCCGACAATGCCGCACCAACTGGCGGGAGCAGCATCTGGGAGGATGGAACCAAGACTATGACATCGACCGACGGCAATCCGCTTATGCCCGCTGGCGTTTCCGCCGCATGTTCGACGTATCTGTCCAAGATGAACAAGGACACGCAGCTGGCGAGCTGTCTCACCTCGCTGGTCACTATTCTCGGCCCGTATACCACTTCGGGTTCTGGTTCTCCCAGCGGAGCCGACAAGGCCATGGCCAACCTTTGCGGGAGCAATGCTTGCAATGCGTCGGTGATGCGCTCGGCCCTTAACGACTTTGCCGACGCGTGTCGCGATGACTTCGCTAGTTCGGACGTCGTATTAAAGAACTACGACATGATGTACTCGCTTACCCCGCTCAAGTCGGCACTCTGCACAAAGGACCCCAACACTCAGAGCTACTGCGTGCTGAACGCCGGGTCTAGCTCCAACACCAAGCGCTCTGCGAGTAACATTATGTACGCGCGCGACCATCTCGTCAACACTTACGTCAAGCGTGGTTCCTCGCAAACGGTCTTTGTTCCCAACACCGATACGTACAGGAACTCCAACCTGATGTTCATGTTCAACTCGCCCGACATGTCCAGCAACGATCTTTGCACTGAATGCACCAAACAGATCATGTCCAAGTATGTCGCATTCGAGAGTAGCACCCCCCACGCGTTGGGTGTGGCCGCAAGCCCCTTGCTTGGCGGCCAGGTCGCTCTTTGGAAGTCTATGCAGGACAAGTGCCCGGCCAGCTACATGAGCTCGGTCGCGAACGCTGCTGGTTCTCCCGACGTTTCGAGCGGTGCTTCGGCCGTTGCCACTGGAAGCACGGTGACCGCGTTTGCGGGTGCTTTGGCTGCCCTCGTCGCACTCATCTAGGTGTATCGACACATGCTTCTTGGACTTGTTTCTCGCCCTCTGGTTGGCACTGTCTTTCTTATGGATTGGGATTTGGTTATTTTTTTACATGGGCTGTTGCGTTGAAGCAAGTGGGGATTTGGTCTTTCGCTCGACGTCATTCACCCGTCACTCGTTTTTATTGTTGTATACCCCTGATCTAGTTTATATGTATCTGATCGAGGCTAGCTCTCGTTCACTAGAGTTGGTTTCGCGCGGATAGTATATTATTCTGAACATGGAGTAGTAATGGTTATATTTTCTTGCAAATCCAATAAAGGCCTCAAAGGGTATGGCTTGAGATTCAGTAAAACGAGCGGCTGGGGCGTTTGAAACATGGCCCTACACGAATTCTAAGAGGTATCGGTAAACATCGAGCTTCGTCCCCTTGAGAGGATCTGGGTCTACTTGGACCATTATACACCGGTTGTATGCATGTGCGATGGCGCGGCAATCCTCTTCGTCGTATGGTATGCTTTTGACGGCGTGGCAATCATGCACTTGGTCCATGTAGATGCAAAGTAGGCGTATAGTTTCACACTCCCAAATGGAAGTGACCAGATAAGTGCGCATCAAAAGGTCTCTCAGACGATTCATCATATATGGATCCCTAAAGATATCTTCAAGTAAGTGTTTAGCGAAGAAGATTTGCTTACCTAGATTTCGCCCACTACTCCGCTCACTCGAACCCAGATCATGTATAACAGCAATAAGAATCCAGAAAGAGCTTCTTTTTTTGTACAAGGCCAAAAAAACCTTGCGACCTTTCCAGAATATGTCCAGAAGTGCAAAAAGCTATTCGTTGTTAAACAGTTTTTTCGACTTGATATGAAGCGAGTTCAAGTTTGCAGGATTGTTCGGAATTATATGCGCCGTATTCAGCACACGTTATAACTTGAACACAAGACATTCACAGCATTAATTAGGGAAACATGACCGAGTATGTATGAACAAACAGAGATAGCCACGTTGGTTTGCAACGGCTTTAGATATGATAGGGAGAAAGAGTGTGTTGCGGTAAGAACCGCCCAGTTTGAGCACCTACAATCAGCATTAGTAAACGGGTGTTGGAAAGAGAGAAGAGAGAGGAGGGGGAGAGGAGGGGGAGAAGAAAGGACGAAGAGCTCACGATCCACAAGTTCGGTGCGATAGGGGGTCTCCAGCAGCCCAGGTCACGCTGAGCGCGGTCTTGCGGCGGCGCGGGGCGCAGAGGCTCCACAGATGGAGCAACGCGTCGTCCATCACGGCACGACAAGCGGAGGGGTACCTCGACACAGTCCCTGTGAGCAAGCTGCCGATGTCCCTGACTCGCGCGGACGCCGTAGCGCCAGGACACAGCGCTCAAACTCGGCGGACACACGTGTTTCCCGAGGGTTTGCTCAAGCTAACCGTTCGCGAGGGAGAACCTGCGACAAGAGGGGAGGTCAGACACGACAGACAGGAGAGAGTCGAGAACCAACAGACCTCTGCGATGGTCGCTGTATGCCAGCGGATCCGCGAGGACTACTTGGGCCTCGAGCAAGAGTAGAGACGGGTAGGTTGCGCAGAGGCGAAAGTCGGTCGCGTTGGACGGACACGGCTACAGCTGGAGAAGAGTCAGCTTCAAGCTTACAGTGTTAGGGAGAGGAAGAGAAGCCTACGTATGTATGATGACTAGCGGTCGATGATAAGAGTGTGGGTAGGGATGAGGGTAGGATCATGGTGATACGGGACCCGGAGTCAAGGACGAGAAGGGAGGGTAGTAGCTGAGGGTGAGTCGATAGGTGGGAGGGGAGGGTCATTTTATACCTCCTGAGGGCCTGTCGAACCAAACAGCTGCGTACAAGTCGACTCACGTGAACGCGGCGGAGCACGATGAGCGGCCGCGCTCACTGACCGAAGGTCCAACCTGAGTTTAAATATAGCCTTGGCTCGGGGGTGTGCTCAATGCTATCGTTTTTGGTGCTGATTGTATTCTATGTATATATGCGCTAACATGTGTTATGTCGGTCAGCTTTGATGCTCCTGTGTATCTAAAAACGGATTATGAGATAATTCAAAGGATGTATACACTTGCACACCCATCAAGACTCATGCGCTATCATTGACTTGTATTGGGTCTGACCGACATAACACATGTTAGCGCATATATACATAGAATACAATCAGCACCAAAAACGATAGCATTGAGCACACCCCCGAGCCAAGGCTATATTTAAACTCAGGTTGGACCTTCGGTCAGTGAGCGCGGCCGCTCATCGTGCTCCGCCGCGTTCACGTGAGTCGACTTGTACGCAGCTGTTTGGTTCGACAGGCCCTCAGGAGGTATAAAATGACCCTCCCCTCCCACCTATCGACTCACCCTCAGCTACTACCCTCCCTTCTCGTCCTTGACTCCGGGTCCCGTATCACCATGATCCTACCCTCATCCCTACCCACACTCTTATCATCGACCGCTAGTCATCATACATACGTAGGCTTCTCTTCCTCTCCCTAACACTGTAAGCTTGAAGCTGACTCTTCTCCAGCTGTAGCCGTGTCCGTCCAACGCGACCGACTTTCGCCTCTGCGCAACCTACCCGTCTCTACTCTTGCTCGAGGCCCAAGTAGTCCTCGCGGATCCGCTGGCATACAGCGACCATCGCAGAGGTCTGTTGGTTCTCGACTCTCTCCTGTCTGTCGTGTCTGACCTCCCCTCTTGTCGCAGGTTCTCCCTCGCGAACGGTTAGCTTGAGCAAACCCTCGGGAAACACGTGTGTCCGCCGAGTTTGAGCGCTGTGTCCTGGCGCTACGGCGTCCGCGCGAGTCAGGGACATCGGCAGCTTGCTCACAGGGACTGTGTCGAGGTACCCCTCCGCTTGTCGTGCCGTGATGGACGACGCGTTGCTCCATCTGTGGAGCCTCTGCGCCCCGCGCCGCCGCAAGACCGCGCTCAGCGTGACCTGGGCTGCTGGAGACCCCCTATCGCACCGAACTTGTGGATCGTGAGCTCTTCGTCCTTTCTTCTCCCCCTCCTCTCCCCCTCCTCTCTCTTCTCTCTTTCCAACACCCGTTTACTAATGCTGATTGTAGGTGCTCAAACTGGGCGGTTCTTACCGCAACACACTCTTTCTCCCTATCATATCTAAAGCCGTTGCAAACCAACGTGGCTATCTCTGTTTGTTCATACATACTCGGTCATGTTTCCCTAATTAATGCTGTGAATGTCTTGTGTTCAAGTTATAACGTGTGCTGAATACGGCGCATATAATTCCGAACAATCCTGCAAACTTGAACTTCGACAAGTCGGTGCATCAGTCGCTTAAATTAAGTGACTGCATATGAAGTATAAATTCTAGCCAATAGTTACAACTGTATGTTTTTGCACCGTCTACTAGCATATGCAAGGGTGCTGGTATACCCGCAGATTATGACTTGGACTAGGCGAATAAATATAAGCAAAAGTGACGCCGGTGGACGAGGAGGATCATCTTCAAGCTGCGAGTCTTGATGCTTGTGTCCGTTGTCCGACTCTTTTGGTAAGGCTATGTTTTTGGAGACTTGGGGCAAGTCGGTAATTTCAGACCCAACCTTGCCGTTTTCCAAACGCGAATCGGCTGCTTCGAGTGTTCGGCATGCTGCTCCTCGTTTTCGGCATGTTGTAGCCTAGCCAGAGACGTCGTGCTCCCGGCAACTGTGGGAGCGACTCTCGAAGGGAAAGCTTGATGAATAGTCAAGTGGTGTTGGGAGACGCTCGAAGTAAACTGTTTGACAAAAGCAGCAACTAGTTTGGCCAGGTATTTTTATCCATTTCGCCCGTTCTATTCTAGTGGGAAGAGGACGTTTGATTAAAAAAAAAAAGTATATATTCCAAGGCCAAATTTCAGGCTCATTCAAGGTACATTATACAAATATAGGTAGATGGGGATCCAGATATAAAACTACAAAATTATCGTGCGCATTACATTTTACTGAAAGCTAAACCAGCTCTTTGTTATCAACTGGCTTGTTATAGAGAAGGCGACGACTTACTACATATTTCTCTCGAGGTTCTGGTGCGTCGGCTTGTACAGCGAGCGAATCCGTCGCAAGTGTGCCTCTTTCTGCTCTTCGGTCAAGTTTTTCGCGTCATCGTCAAACTCGAGCTCGACACCAGGCGGAAGATGGTTCCTGGCTCTACCACATACGAGATCAGCATCTGGGGTAGCGTGTCAGTAAACCCGACTGTGACTGGTTCAGCCGATTTCACTAACAATAGACCGGAGCAGGAATCGAGACAGAGCGAGTCGCGCGCGCATATGTATGACATAACGCATAAGTGAGTCTCTCCATGCTGTCTGCCGTAAAGTTGTTGTCGTCGCGTATGACACTTTGCGAAAATTCGTGCACGATTGAGCTTGTTGTCGCGTCGCGTTGGTTTGGGTGCGTACGTACCTATAATGGGCAGGCCGGGAGGTTCCAATTAGGCCTCCATGACTGAGTAGGAAAAAGTCGAACTCTAGCGGCTAAGATTGAAGTTATATGCGTGTGGTTCGTAGTAATCAATCGATACGTACATGAGTTATACTAGTAGAGCGACATGTTGAGCACACGAACGAGGAAACAATAGACCTATAGACTCACTCAGAGTCGATAACTGTCCCTGCTAGGCAGTTTTCGCTTTTCTCGTCGGCTTGTTGCCGATCCTTGGGGTTTTGTGGGAACATACGAGTATGGTGTCGTTTCCCTAGAGTTTTACATTCAGTACTGGATATATGCGGGTCGAATCGTCCATAGAACGTACCAACAACCACAAGGGTGATTTTCGGCATAGGATCCAACCCACACTTCTTGCATGCGCCTATTATATGTTGGCGAGATACCAAAAATCATATGTTGAGATGACCTACGTTTGAGCGCTTCGTATTCATATTGCAGGATGTACTTGAATTGACCCTCTTTGGTAATTGTGTAAGAAACAGGGGTTTTTTTTATAGGTTCGACACGTACCAGCCACGCCATCGCGGTAGAACAAGATCCTTTGTGGACCTGGCGTTTTGTTCCCTTCTTTGAATTTCTGATACGTTTGAAAAGATTTGATTATGTAGATGGCCATTTCTTCAAGGTCGAGTATTCCCTCCATACTGTGAGGAACTAAATACGAATCGTGATATGTGCGGTGGTTGAGAAGACATACCGGGACCTCTGCATGCGATGAGTAGCCACGTACTTGCTGTAAAAACGAGAAGTTGGCTTCGTGTCTGCTAAGCGGGGTGAAGCCTTCTTACCTGGCCTTCAAGTCCATACTGCCGACCAATGCTGAAAACGATGGGCGACCTTCAGTATGCGCAGCAGGATGAGATACGTCTGCGCCTGGGGTGGAAGTTAGCGACCGAATCAGAAACTGAATACTATAACACTAACCGAGAATGAGTGTCGGGTTCGCGACGTCACCCAAGAAATTCGATCCAAGGTCAGACTGAATTGTCGAGTTGGTTCCGCCAAGCTTGAGATTGATTCTACAAGAGATGTCAGAAGGTCACCTAGGGGGAGGACGATTTACCATACTTTAAACAAACATTCCCAAAGTATTGCAGGTTCCCTTTTCTGCACTTCTCTGCCTTCAAGGGTTGGGTAGCTACCCCAGCCTTGGCAAACGGGGTCAGATTTTAGAACTAGCATAGGAAACATTGTTTGCCTACCAGAACATCTCCGAACCTTGAAGATACAGAAATTATTGGATTGTCCTGGTCATAATATCTTGGCGAGTGCTTACTGTTTGATGTTATGATGTAAATCCCCTGAATGCTTGGGCATTATCGTGATAATAAGGTCCGGCAGTATTCCATACTGCCTTCTAAAACGATTTCCCAAGTCTCCCAGAGTCTAAAGCACAATGTTTATTGAAGGTTAATGTCAATATTATCTGGGTAACTTACTTTTCGGACGTCACTTTGCCCTTTTTACAACGATAAGGAACGTCACGTCTATATGCCATGCCAACTCACCAGACACTCGTTCAACTAGAAGCTGACTGCTTGCCCCTTTGATTCCTACAACAATGATATTTCAACGACGCCTTGCCTGAATATTCGTATAAGTGTTACCTTTCTCTTGACACGCCTGTTTGAACCGATCAATAGTGTGTTGGACGGCTGCTTCGTCAAAGAATTTCTCTCGCTCAAAAATAACGAGCATCCAGCCCTTGATTTCAACTGGGCCTTTGAGTTTCTCGTTTCTCAAATTCCAAGCGCCATTCTTCGGGTTCTGTAGACAGATTTTAATCGTTCAACATAAACCAATTGTTGTTTTGCTCACTACTGGTTTACTATATTCTATGACAGGAGGCTGAAGGACGCGAGCCGGGCATTGGACTGGGGTCGAGTTGACTGTGATTCCGAACTGGGTCACAACACCTGGGATGTGGTTTGAGTACTCCGTGTGCTGCAGAGAACAATAAACCCTTACTCGAGTTGTAGTGAAGAGACTACACAAAAAGTCGCATCAATCGTTTAGCTATATGCACTATTGAATACTCACGTCAAAAGACTCTCGAATGGCTGTAAGACGTTGAGCAGGATTCTAGGTAATGGCATATCAGAATGCCAACTGCTCGGGATTGAATGTCAACTTGCCTTTCTTGAGAACCCAACCATTTGGTCAGTCAATTCCTCGGGTATTTTACGCATCAGCTGCCCAGGAAGTATATTGCAGAACTCCATAGGGACATTGTGTCGACGTTTTACCTGGTAGTCGTTCAGCTTTGAATAAATTGACATTTTTTTCTACTCACATCCACGCATGGAAGATTAGGGAATCTCAATGTCCTTCCGTGAACTTGTTGGAAGTACTGGGCCACGGAGATCTGTTGTCCATCACGCTCAAACATTGTGGTTGAAGCGCTGGTTCTAGTTAGTCCCATGATCGCACGAGGTTCGCTGTCTTGCAAATACGTGAGGGTGACTTTCAGTTTCTTGAGCCGAGTCTCTAATGTTCTAAAATCTCGCGCTGAAAAAAAATCTAGTTAGGTTGTATCTGGTCGGGGATAAACCATACCCACCGCTCAGGTTGCTTAGATCCGCAGGATGCCTTCTATCTAGTAGGGCGAGCGCGTGGTCGATAACTGGACCGGGCTTGAAGCTATGAAGAGTTGTCGGTAACAGGAGTATCAAACATGAAGAGGTCTTACATCACTCCTAGAGCGAAAAGTGAATGTTTATTAGCAGGCGTTGACATAAATTCATGCACGGACAAACCAGTAGTTGTATCAATATTGATATGCATCGAGTTTATGGCCGGCCTGATCGATTGAAAGACTCCGGGCCAGAGTTCCTGTCGGTGCTGCTTTGAGCCTTTGTCATTCGAATCATGTTGTCGACTTACGAGACCCATAGGAACCGATCTCCTTTCATTTGTCGGAGGGAAGAAAGCTCGCGCATTGAATGTATATAGACTATACAAGAGATCTGCTGTAAGGCATACGGAACCCGCTAAAACACCTCTACTTACGAGATCGGTGCGTGTCGTAGAGCGACATTTAGCGCAGTCAAGGCCGTGAGTACTGAATTGTCTTGTTCATGGCGACCTTGCTGGAACTGATGTAGGACTCTGCAGGGATGAGTTAAGTAGCACCTAGTCACACAAACATAACCGATGCTCACTCTAGGTTGATCTCCTCGCCGACTAGTCTTATGGTTACGTTGGGTAAACGGGGATTCTGATACGGCGAGTTTTCGATAGGGATTTCAAACTTCATCAAGAGTTGATAAACCTCTCTATTCAAACACTTGATTCAACTGGGCGACATACCGTGCGCGCTTGTTCGTCTCCCAAATCTAGCAGGCTACTTGTGAACATGTTCTTTTTCCCATCAAAGGCCCCTTTGGGATGAAAAAGATTTGGCTCAAGTTGCTGTAGTCGCTCCATGATCTCCGTATTCAAGCGTCCGTCAAAGCTGCCCTTGTCAATATCTACATAAATGGTTGAGCAATAATGGATTTGGATATCAAACCAAGTAACTCACCGACTACGAAGAATAAGCAAAAAAGGTACCATACTTATAAGCTACATAGCATGGAATGACCTATTTGAAGCGTACCGTCATAGTGATAGACTGTTCCTGTGGGCTTTGAGCACACAAAATGATTCACCAGCACGGTGACCGAACGTCCAGACGTTCCGAAACCTGGCCGTTTGACTCCAATAGTCGGAACATCTAGCAGTCTAGGTGGCATCCTAGTATTAAGCCTGGTGGTTTTATTCGAATAAGAGGGGTAGGGAATGAGAGAGATCAATGAATTAGGTGTCTCCTGTCTTATAACTACATCGGACTTTACCGGCGAATATATGCCTCCTTCGTCGCCAATCACCAATCAGTGCACCGCGTCGTTGGCGAATCTTCTGACATTCATCCATAAATCTCATGATTGATACCCGGGGTCATAGAGTACTCAAGACCCAGAGCTACCCACAAACGTATGAAGCTTCGGGCTTCGTCGAGGCAGCTAGCCATCACGGAGATACACTTCTGCTCCAGTGAGATGAGCCAGATGGATAAGAAACTCAGCCGGCCGACACAGCTAGACATTTCCATAGACCCTCGCCTTCTGTGCTGAGAGGCGTCCTTTCTTGGTATCGGGATGCTTATATGTTAAGAGCGGGTGAAGGGAGAACGAGCTGGATGAGTTCTCTATTGGACCAGCCAAGTACTAATGAGATTTGTGGCCGTAAAAATGCCATGGTGTTGCCCACGCGTCAAGACCAGATACATTCGAACATATACGGGTTTGGGGTGCGAGGTCATTGTTCAAGTTAGAACGAACTAGCGCTAAGGCGCTCCAACTCAGCCACGTGATAGATATTCATCCCTAATCATCTGCTCAGAGATCTCCACGCGCTTCACATCCCTACCGTTTGTTAGCAACATTTCTTTACGCCATGTCATCCGAAATAACAGAAGGTGTTGAAAAACTAGATGTGTAGGTTTGATACCTGATGATACTGCGCATTCAATGAGTTTTGTTTGGTAGCCAACCCGGAAAGAGTCAACAATCTGCGCCTCCGCCTCCCAAGCCAGCAGAACAAGTGAGTGGTTCGTAGCACTTCAAATAATATTCGTTGGCTCACTCAAAATCAGAATGTGACACCTTGGGATGTCCAAGGAGAGGTCGCCGCCGACGGCCAGGTCCTTGGAATCGACTATGACAAGCTCATAGATAAATTTGGCACAAGACGCATAGACGCAGCGCTGCTTGAAAGATTCGAGAAGGTTACAGGCCATAAGCCTCATCTATTACTTCGTCGGGGTACTTTCTTCTCGCATCGGTGAGTCACCTTGGTCTTATGCGCTGTCACTCGAGTCAGAGACCGACTGAGATTGATTGGCGGGTTAGAGATTTCTCCCAGATTTTGGATAGGCACGAAAAGGGCAAACCATTCTTCTTGTACACCGGACGCGGACCGAGTAGTGGCAGCATGCATCTTGGACACATGATTCCTTTCATGTTTACAAAGTGAGCACTGTCACGAACTAATGTCCCATTCTACTAAAACCAAATCAGGTGGTTGCAAGACGTATTCAACGTACCACTGGTCATTCAATTAACTGGTATGTCTAGCCTCAATGCGACCAAAGGTCTCAGTAAACGACATGACCCATCCACTCTATCAGATGACGAGAAATTCTTGTTCAAACACGATCTCAAAATCGAACAAATGCAAGACCTTTCGAGGAACAATGCCAAGGACATCATTGCTGTTGGATTCGATGTTAAGAAGACGTTAATATTCAGTGATTTTGACTATGTTGGGTACGTCAGGGGGCCGTAGTGGCTTACTGTTAGCATGCTAACGCAATCAATCTAGTGGTGCCTTTTACAAGAACGTTGTCAAGATATCCCGGGGTATCACTATGAGTCAGGCCAAGGCGACATTCGGTTTCAATGACTCGTAAGAATTAGCAAGACACAACAGCTTTACATATTAACGCCTTGTTCCACAGCGACAATATCGGCAAAGTCCACTTCGCCTCGATCCAAGCCGCACCTTCCTTCTCCAACTCCCACCCCAACATCTTCGGTACCGCCAAAGACATCCCCTCGCTCATCCCTTGTGCGATCGACCAAGACCCGTATTTCCGACTGACGCGCGATGTCGCCAGCAAGCTCAAATATCCCAAACCCTCGCTCCTGCACGCTAAATTCTTGCCCGCGCTTCAGGGCTCGGCCACCAAGATGAGCGCATCGAACCCGAATACGGCTATCTACATGACGGATAAGCCAGGCGAAATCAAGAATAAAATCAACCGGTATGCGTTCAGTGGAGGGCAAGAGACCGTAGAAGAGCACAAGCGGTTGGGTGGAAATCCGGATGTGGACGTTGCGTATCAGTACCTCGGGTTCTTCATGGAGGATGACGCGGAATATGCGAAGCTTGGCCAAGAGTACCGAGCTGGGACGTTGCTTACCAGCCAACTCAAGGCGAAGTGTATCGAAGCGCTACAGGTGTTTGTCGCTGCATTCCAGGAGGTAAGTTGTGACCGGAACCTCGTTGAAAAAGCACTGAAACTTGCATGGTAGCGTAGAGCTGCGGTTACCAAAGAGATTCTAGACGAGTTTATGGATGTAAACCGAAAGATCGAGCCGCCCAAGAGGGAACCGACTGCCCCACCCGCAAATGCTTGAACTCAGCGTCATGTACGTATACTGAAAACAACAACGAAAATCTATACAGTGGTGATCGAAGTGTCCGAGAAAAGCCTCGGGCCAGCCGTAAACGTACAGACAACCCGAAAGAGATATTACACACAACAAAAAATCGACACCTCTCACTTCTTCAAAATCCAAATTACTCCTACCCAAACCCCTTTGACCAATTCAAAAGACTTCACCTATAATCCAAAAATAACTAACAAGACAACCGAGACTCTGTTCCAATGATGCTTGATTATGAGAGTGATGCTTTGCGAGCTTCGATCTCGGCCTGCTCGGCTTGTGCAAGTTCATCCTCGGAGTAACGAACTGGTACGCGTTTCACCTTGTTCGTAGCAGCGGGGGCTGGCTGGCTAGGAGTAGGTGACGCAGCGAGCGACCGAGCAGGAGTGGGAGTAGCATACTCTCGAGGAATGGAGGGGATAGGAGGTGCATCGACAGGTGTCGTCAGAGCCGAAGCCGAAGAGTACGAGCCGACCAGGACGCCACCTGTACGTGGATCAGTCTCGGAAAAAGTGCGAACCGAATGAAAAGAAAAAACTTACTGCCGTTTTGATGCAGCTGCGCCATCTGAGAATGTGGTGTGTAGTGGCTAGCCATCCCAACTCCCTTTCCGCTTTCAGTCAAGCTAGACTCGCTCGATGCAGATGGGTTTCTACCGCCCGCTTCAGTTAAACCGCCCATTGCCGCCCCTCCATGTGATTGCCGTGTACGGCGCCTACGCCAGAATAGCAGCAAGCCGATGATGACTAGCAAGGCAACAACTCCTCCGCCAACCCCTCCGCCTATCGCACCAGCATTCGTCGACTTGTGTCCTGATGTGACAGGAGCAGCAGTGGGAGTTTCGGTTGGCGTGAGAGTCTGGGTGGCGCTCATCGAGTTAGCCTCGGTTGTGCTGCCAGTTTCGGTGGGAGTAGATTGTGAAGAGGTAGCTGTAGCAGTTGCACTGAGGGCAATCTGTTTGGCTACGTCGTAGGACCTAGAGGATTGTGGTGGTGGTCGCAGGTTTCAAGAGGGTATGAGGATGCCGCGAGGCAATAGGGCACGAGATTACCAACATGAGACGAGTAGGTACCGCAAGTCATACGTCAATGAATTGTCTTATCGCACGGTCATGGCGCACTACATACCAGAACTGCATTGAAGTGTCCTGAAGGGCCCAGAATGGGATATCATCAGTTGGAACAACCGTGTCCGGGAGGCTGTGCAAGATCAAAATTGGCGGACCATGGTCAGTCAACAAAAAACATTGAGAGTCGGTGCGCGAAATGGAGCATACTTGTTGCCAAAGCTTGGGCATCCATCGCCACCCGACGTGTAGAGGGAGACATTAATGCCCTGGTCCGTGGCTCCCCGCTGACAATCCTGGCAGGCGCTCCCAAGATTGTAAGCTGAAATCATCCAGATTGAGTAATTCGCCTAAACATTTTGTTTATCGGACAACGTACTGATAGTGTTGCACATGCATTCTTGGGCAGAGAGCACTGGATAGTAGGAATCGATGCCCGTGATAGCAGGCGCAGTGACTGGATGCGAACAACGTCATCAGCTTGGGCGATAGCAAACACGGCCGACGGCAAAATACACACATCCGCACTTGTCCAAAATGCTCTGGTACACATCACTACAAGGCAAAAGTCAGTGCCTCGGTCCGAGCCTAGATGATGGGTGGAACACACCATGGATTCAGCCCTTGGTCGTTGTTCCACCACGTCTCGGCGTTGGGCACGCACGCCGGACCTGCGCGCTTGGTGAGTCTTGCGGCTCTGGGTGCCATTTTTCTGTGTCGTGGCCGGAGGGGATCGTGGGGGTGGTCGTCCAGCGCAGGCGGAAGAAGAGGACGGACAAGCCCGGTCAGCGGGGAGCTAAGGGTGCGGGCGAGATGGAGAAGGAGATCAGGCGTAATGTTCGCTTAGCACATGCACGCGGTGAGATGGGTAGGCACACAATCCCACCTCTTCTCGACGCCTTTTCGCGATGCCGAGCCTTCGCTGGAGTGGTCAGCTGCGGAAGGCGCTCCTCGGTTTCCCCATCGGACTGTCTCATTCCGGCGTGGGTCCGACGGCGCTTAACACAGGATCGCATACAGCCCTGGCTGAACTCAATTGTCGGCATCTAATTTACCAGGCTATGAGCTCATAGGCTGTAAATTAAAGATTCAGCCGGGTACATTAATGTAAAATGACGAAGAAGAATACAGGAATATGTGGTTCATTGTGCTTCTGATCATGCCAACCTTCTCGAAGAGTATGCGCCCGCCTTCCATAACTTGCAGCGCCCCATGAGCACACTGCCTATAAAACCATGCCTTCGGGCACCACAAAAATATCGCTCAGCCGTTGTGGCGTAATCCATGCATACATGACGGCTGGCTGTAGCCGAGGTAGTTAAATAAAGCCATGTTATTGCCGAAGGGCACTGTTTGCGATGCATCTCTCACCGAGCTTGCTAATAAACACGAGAAAGTTCGCTGGACGCGGGAGTTTCGGTGACTAGAACTAGCCGCCTTGTGATCTGAATCAACGTCAAGGATCTTGAAGTTGAAGCTGCCGCCGGCATTGCCCATGGCTTGGCCTAGAAATCTCCTGCGAGGAATTGACTTCGGCAGAGCCGTTCATTGTAGCATATAATCAAGCATCAAGCATCGTAGTGTCATTGGTGGTCCATACGCATAGATTATGCACGTTCCGAAATTGCAAGCAATAAAATATTGTGATACATAAGTCGACGATATAGCATAGATACTAGAAAGGCGGTTAGCTTAAGCGGCTTTCGAGAAACAAGTCTATGACTTACTTACAAAACAGATGGAAAGCACTCTAGTCGGACTCGGTTTTTGGCGTCAAGAGCTGGCCCTGATCTCGAAGAGGTGGTAGCCCCATAGCCTCCATCACGGCCTTCAATCCCTCCAACGCTGCTGGGGCAGTGTCTCGCAGTCGCTCGGAGAGGCAATTATTTAGCTGCAGACGAGATTTGTACTCGGCCAGCTTCTCCTTGGTCGCAACCCGTTTACTCTTCTCGTTCTGATATTTCATCTGGTATTTATTGGACACATTTTTGGTGTCCTCCAACTCCTTTTGCAGGCCTTGCAGTTGACTTTGAATGTTGGCGATTTCCTCCTTTGCGTCTTGTTTCCTCTGCGTGAGCTTGATCTGGAGTTTATGTATATTGTCACGGGCTTCTTCAAGCTCTGCCTCCCGTTTCTTCAAGAGCTCTTCCCGTTCATTGACCGAGCTCCGGACCTCTAGCAGCGTTGCCTCTGTGGCCTGTACTTGACTACGAAGTTCATCCAAGGATCCGTGTTCCTGCCGTCGTTGAAGTTCTTCAAGCAATCTGGCCTGTTCGGCCTCTGCGTGTGACAAGGCCGCCTCCGTGGCACTCTTCTGTGCTAGTGCCTTCTGCCGAGCTTGTCTCTCGGCCTCGAAATATTGAGCAGCCATCGATTTCTCAGACACGGCAAGATCTCGAGCAGCGTTGGCGGAGCTCAGCTCAGCCTCGAGCTGTTCGATACGAGCTTGCATCCATTTAGGCGACGGCGGGATCGATCTCTTTGAATGCGAACTGGTTGGAATAGAGTCAAGTTCCAAATTTTGCTTGGTACTTCTGGCTCCGCTGTGACCTGGAGTATGCTCAATAGAGACAACGGCAGGTAGTAACTGCATGAACAAACCTGGCGAAACAGAATCCCGAGGACTTGATTTGCGCATCTTTTTGACCGGGGGCTCATCTGGAGATGGCTCGAGCCACTTTCGAGGGCCTGAAGGCGGAGATCTCCCTTTTAATAATAACTGCTCCATATTAACCTGTGAGCCGGATGGCCCTGCCGAGGATGAGGCTCCACCTAAAATAGTGTTAAGTTATAAATACATTGGAGATAAAATACAATGGTACCTTTGAGCTCATCCATGTATCTGTTCGGCTTTAGCCCCTTTTCGAACCGACCCATAAACTCTGGTCTCAAGTAATGGGCGACCAAAGACTGTGTAGTCCAAAATGAGTCGGCTCCGTGGCGACCCGAGCTTGCTAGGACGTCCTCGGCAATGCTTGGGGATTCAAACATAACGAGCGCATTATTCGGGCGAGAATCTCGTAGTTCATCGGATGACCAGTCGTGTAATGCAACGCTGTCAATCAAAATGGTTAGACCGCATTCCAAAGATTTTCGTGTGCCCACATTTTACCGAACACCCTTAGGAATCTACGCAAATGCTGCTCTGACGGGAGTGTATCGCGAGATAGTCTCGATTCTATGTGAACGGTGCATAGTTCCGCCAGAGTTTGCATCTCGACCTGGCAGCTCTAGCTTTATGAGATGGTTGAGGCGCGTACTAAGGATCGGCGTCGCGAGTAAGCGCCTGGATGACAAATGAAAGAACTGGTTCTTGCTGCCTTCACCTACGTGGTCAACGTCAACCATACAAGCCACAAGTCGCAAGCTTATCGCAATTATGGGCAAAAGCTACTCCGCCGATGCAGTATATACACACTATTGCATATGACGGTGATCCGATCACTTTAATGAACCAGGTGTAGCCCCTACCTAGGAAGCTTGTATATGAACCTGGCGGCAAGGTTGTGTCTGAGTCGATCGCTAGGTCTAGCCTTCAAAATTGTATTTAGCCACATAAGTTAACAACCAACGTGTTCGAGTCGTGGCAAACGTGCTGGATCACCGCACCCCGTCCGTAATTTCGCAAGTAAATCAAGAGTGGGTAGAATATATGACCTTACTCGAGCACTCTGGCATAAGCTCAAGCTCGTACTCGTCATACCAACTGGTTCGAGGCACTATCTCGAGAGAACAAGCCTGATATGGTGCTTGTATCGGTACAACACGCATATAACCTTGATCCGATCTGGCAGCGCCGCGAGGCAGCATAACCAATAGGCTGCACAGCCCCATCCTCATGCTTATCCTTTGCTTCAACCTTCAACCTCCGCCCCCTGCTCGCAGCTAGTGCGCGATACAGCAGAAACTTCAAAACACTTGGACCTGTACTTAGTCAAACTTCGAGACCCCCACATCTCATTCTTCCCAGCCTCTTCCGTCGTTCATCCCCACGCGCGGAATTAGGCTCTTGTTTCCCTTGGTTCAACAAAGGCCTCTAGTGCTTGGACCGTCACCCGCTTGAACCGCACATAAGCAGCCTAGAGTTCGGAAGGCGCACACGTCTTGCTGTGCATTATCCCCTCTTAGCTTTCTTTGAACGCGCCGGCGCGAGTTATCACTGGTTGTGTTTTCTTGTTCTCGTCTACTCGGCAGCTCTCGATCCTTGTTGTTTCAGTTCAGTTTCGTTTCTTTCCCATAAACCCCCAATTAAACTCTTCCGCCATCTCGATTCTTACGATGGCTGCCGTTTCTTCCGCTGTTCCCATGCTCGGACGTCGGATTCACGTCAAAAAGCTTGGCCTCGAAGGCGAGGCAACAGATGAATCCTATTGGTTGTGGTTGGATTTCCCCGAATCAATCAAGGTTAGTGTCGTAAGCTTCAATCATCTATGCAACTAGACTAACGGCTTGTCGGTAGGGCCTACGAAACAAATGCGAGGAAGCCTTCGAGCCTCCCTACGACTACAACATTCGTTTCATCCATGATGACGAGTTGCTCTGTGGCAATGGCCTCGATTCTTTGCCCAACAAGGCCGAGCTCTGGGTACAGTTCGTCCCCAAGAGCGTCCCCCTCACGCCCGTGTCTGCTCGCAAGCCTCGCAAGAGTACGTCAGGCGCCCGCCGCTCCAATCCATGACACATCACTGATAAGATATCACAGAGCGACCCATTCCAGCTGAGGAAGACGAAAACGTGGATCCCTGCCCGAACGCCAATATCGATGCAGGATCGCCCATCAGAAAGCGTCAACGCCTGCAGCTGCGATTGGGCGTGTCCAACCTGGACCTATCTGCGTCCGCGCCATCGTCACCGTCGCCGACCGAATCGCTCAAGCCCTCGCGTTGCCAGTCCCCACTCGTGACCCTTACTTCCCGATCTGCATCGCCGTTGCAGTCTCTGAAGCCGATCGCTCTCGATATACCCGTCCCCCGCAATCGGCGCCATCGGTCTAATGCGAGTGCATCGTTCTTTGAGCCCGCGGGGCCACCGGCAGAGTTGGCCACGCGACCGTTGAGTCCCGCGATTTCTTCGGGGCCCGGGGAGAATGAAGACGTGCCTGCCATCCAGTGGGAATTGGAAAATGACGAAGCTTATTATGGATATGGTATTCTTAGCTTTGGTGAGTGTCCAATGGTATAGCGTATATCCAAGTTCCCATCGATTGACTTGTAAATTTGGCCGGTCTAGACAAGCCTCGTCACGAGTGGGTCCCATCCATTGCGTTCGATCTGCTCCCTCGTTACTCCGCTGGGGTCCCAGTGGGCATCGACTTTAATATGCTTGTGTGTGACGTCCCCTACGATGTGACAGTTGGCGAAATCCGCGCAGCTCTGGCTACCAACTTCGCCCTAGACCCCGAGCGCCTTCCACAGGATGAGTTCCATCTTGTTCGCAAGGGTCAGAGGCTCGATGATTGGATGACCTGTGTGCCTGCCTATCTTGCGGATGGCGATGCCGTCTTTATGGAATTTGGCGATGGGACCCCCCAATCGCGGCCTGGCGATGAGGAGGACTATAGCGATTCCGATGGGCCTCTGTTGCAAGAAGACCTCGAGGAGATTAAGCTCGTCAAGTTACCCTGTGATAGCGATGAAGAATAGCCTGTTTTTGGTTTGTCTCTTTCTGCGATCTTACCCTTTTGCTTCTATCTCCCAGCTATAGGACACTGATTGATTTGCATCGGCTCGAGTTTGGATCGCCCCAGGATATCGATATACTCGTACTGTTCTGTTAACCATTGTATTCTCTACACTGTCACTACTTTATTTCTTTTAACTTTCCGCTTTGCCCCCCCCTCTCCCAACACCCCACAGTTTATACCTACAGATAATTGTTTTTGTACTGGATGTTACTACGGATTCAGGATCAATGTAGCGGCCCATCGCCAACTTTCTTTTATTTGCTTGCAAAGATCGTTGCAAACGTCGTCGCCTTGTGTCTATCGCAAACGCAATCTGTTTGAATACTTTTTGCCTCGTTCACGGGCCCGCATGACCACTTACCCGAGATACGCCCGACCAGGATCGTTGAACGTGCTAGATGGACAGACGGTCAGGGAAGAGAGTCCAGCCACTGTAAAATACCAAGAGAAGGTGCATACATGTAACCCCGATCCCCAGGGATGTTTAGTCGCTCATTCAAAAACTTGAACAGTTCCTGGCTGTATTTTGCATTTGCCTCCGGGTTAATGTTATCAAGCGAGGTCTAGATCCAGAATTGAATTCAGAGTGCGTGACAGGCGGACGCAGAGGGCGAGGAGACGTGGCTGATAGGTTACTTACGATAGTCATCAAGAAGGCCGGATCGAACGTACCCGCGAAGGTCAAGGTGGGAACATGTGTAAATTCGACGGAAATGTAAGTTTCGGGCTTTGAAAGGAGTTGGGCGCAAAACTATGCGATAGTCCGGGTAGCAAAACCTAGCTGTGCGTGTCGTTTGTATTTACCGACCTTGGAAAGTTCGAGCACGAGTTCTTTCTCGTGAGCTTCGTCACGAGGCTACGGCAAACATAGATGTAGGCGCATACAATTTATATTACCGCAGATTCCCACCTTGACGTTGGTGCTAATCTGAATGGAGGGCATGGTAGACTGAAGCAAGGCGATGGCATCTATTCCATTGATTGCCACTCGATACAAGAATGCGTCACGTGCGCATGTCCCATCAATATTTGGCTCACTCCCGCCTTGCACGCGGGACCACAACATGTGTCTGTTGCGCGCATCAACAGCGTCTATTGTACACCAGTTCTGTCTCGAAATACTGCCAGAGTTTCACTATTTGATGAACGACAGTCTGCCCATCGCGCCTAATCAGAAACGCCTAACCTCGCTGCTGCCTAGATCAAACTGAGCAGAGTCGGCATCACCCCAAGCCAGACTCGTCACTGCGCGCCTGCTACGTTGCGGTCACGGCTCCGCTTCCCGCAGTAATGCCGACAATGGGGTCAGAGGCATCTCGATCTGGGATCCGACGAACAGAAACCTCGAACGCGTCTCAGCATTAATGTTATTTACGTCCTCACTCCAACCGCCGGATCTACGCGGCTCGGGTGTCTTGCATCATCTATTGCGTCGACTATCAAAGAATGCATTGAAAGTCCAGACACATTCCGTGTTTTGGAGCATAGAACAAGTTCCGTCAGGGGGGATGAGGTACGCCCACATCTCAGACCGCGTCGGGGTGTTGTCTATTACAGTCGTAATTGCATTCTGGATTCGGAAGATCCAGCGCTTGATGTTTGCTAGTACCCTGAATGGTAGGCGGGCGCCACCCATATGGACGTTGCTCGTCATGGACGGTCTCGTGAGCCGCGACGCCGACGCAACCCCTGAAGCGGACCTCGACTCTGACCCGCTCCAGACGCCGTATCCGCCTCCCCGAGATTCGCGTTTAGCCCCATCGCTCGTTGTTCGCTACTCGCGGTCAGAATCAGATCGCTTGGCGGACCTACTACTGCGATTTGGGGTGTCACAGCTCGCTCGAGGGTCACGGCATCGTTTTGGGTGATCTAAGTGTCCTTTCGTTAGACGGCACACAACCTTTGCGCGTGCTCTAGACTTTTGATGATGAGGGGTTTTAGATTGGGGTGCCCCAGTGAGTGTGCCTTGCTGCGGTATTTTTTTCTGTTTAGTTTACATGTGCAGGGCGTAGATACAAGGAAGAGGGATGGGCCGTATTTGCCGCCCCCGGATCCTCGGGGGCGTTTCTCCCGCTGAGCGCTGTTCACGTCATATGCCGTTCTGAGTTCGGGGACAGATAAACGATGTGGGCTCTGAATCTTGATTCTGAGGTCATCGTCGTAATTCTGAGATGGATCCGCCGTTGGCATCCAGGTTTTAGTTTGGCCGTGACGTCGGGGCCGGAGCAAACAGACGAAACTGTCGCTAACCTAGCGGCCATGGCTCCGTTCGCCAGACTAGCCGCGTCGTGCATCTATTAAAGAACGGATGAAGAATGCGGCGAAAGGGTGAAGGATATGAAAAGGGGGGCGGGCCTGTCTTGATTGACACACATGTAGGCTTGGAAGGTACGGCCAGGGATAGCACGCGACACGCGGCCGGCTTTTTATACTTGGCAATGATGGTGCTAGGTATAGACGGCTATTCACACCACCAATGGCCGAATTGTCTATCGCCGTGCTGACCGTGTTTCCCTCGAGAGGACCTCGGAGACTGGGACGAGAAGGTGTGACGAGGGAGTGTGTCATTGTGTTCCGTAATTAGCGCACCGCAAGCAGTGAATATCTGGCCCCGTCTTTTGCTTGGCCCAGCGGCGGGATTTGTGCGTATGGTAACCCGCCAAATGGTCGCGAGTCATGTGCCGCGCGAGTCCTTCGATTGGCCTATAGGGTCATGAAGAACGACGGGCGCTGTGGTGCAGCAAGATAGGAGACGATCGCCCGAGGCTGAATGTATGCGATTGGACGAGTGCCATGTACACATGTGCCAGTTGTTGGGTGCGAACGATGCGCCAACATGTTGAGCATGTGCAAGAGCGACGCATACAACGTGCCTAGGTGGCGAATCTGACGGACCATGCTGGTCGGTCGGTATTCTTGTCTAGCGTTGGTCGAAGCAGACAAATGTAGAACTCGACCCAGGTTTATGGTGGGAAATCGATCGGTGGTGGAGCTCCAAATGTAGAGATAGCGTGACGCCAAGCGAAAGAACCATTTATCGAGTTGGCGCTAGACACTGGATGGCGCTCGTATTTCCCTGAGCGGGATGCCGACACTGAATGTGGGCTCCAAAGATGCCGTACTTTTCGGTAACGGCAGGCGTACGTAGGCCGATGTGTATTCATATGGCTGCGGGAGCTGCGAGAAACGGGGTCATATGACCGCGATTCGCGGTGGCGCTGCAGTGGACAGTGCTGAAATGTGCCACGAATGTTCGATGTGCTCGGGCAAACTTTGCCCGGATGTCCTCGGAGGCGCTTACGAATGTCGGCGGGACACGGGGGCGTCGTTGAATTTATTCCAAGAGTGTTTGCGTGGCGCTGATGGCAGAGCCAGGGCGGTCGTGAAGATAAAATTTCAGAGTGTTTTAGGTTTTTCCGAGCGCATCGAGTGCGAGCTTGGGCTGGGTGTATGCGCTAAGAGAGCGATAGCAAAGCGTGTAGAAGACGCGGAAGAGAGATGTGCAGACGGCGGCGTATGTCTGAGAAGGCGGGTACGAGAGCGTGACGTGACATCCGTCGAGTCACGGTGCGGGGTCGAGAAGGGTCCAAAGTTGAATTTGCGCGCCAAGCGGATGATGATGAAGGACCCCCGGCTCTGGATTTCATGGGATAAAGACAATGCTCTCCCACCAGACCTCTGTTGCCCACCACGCTCGACTCAGCCTGCGACTGCGTTCCGCCCACCACCGCCCGCTGCGATAAATACCTGATCGTCGACCCCATCGGAGCTCTCCACTCTTCAGGAAGCGCACGTCATACCGTATCCACACCTCGCTGAGCTTGCTCCCGCCCACCATGGCCACCGAGGCTCCGCTCATCATGGCCCCCCACCGTCCCAACTCGCTGCTTATCCCGCCCAACCCGGCCTTTGTCCCCGCCTCGCCCCGCGGCGGCATCCTCATCAACGCATCCCGCCTCGTCTCCCCCACCCCCTCGTCGTCCGGGCTCTGGCCACCCGCAGGCTCGTTCACCCCCCGCTCGCCCTCGCCCCTCTCGGCCTCGCTCAGCCCCGACTCGGCTCCTGCTGACCGCAATGCCTCGCTTGGCTCCCGCAAGATCCGCTTTGCGCCTCTTCCCGAGCCCCGCCGCGATGTCATGGTCGACGAGGACGGTGTTGAAATCTCGTGCGCATCTTTATACCCCGCAGACGCTACTTCTTTCCCGGTCCAGTCGCCCGGCCCCGCCGCATCGGTCTCGCTCGACCGCACCGACTCGCTCGTGACCGACTCGGGCGCCTCGACCGCCAGCACCGAGGCCGACACCCAGAGCCAGGCGTCTCGCAAACGGGAAAAGCGCAGCTCTCTTCTCCGGCTCTTTGGCGTCAAGAGCTCCTCGTCCCTGTCCAAGCGCGTTACTTCGACTTCTTCTCTTCCCACCGCCGATTCTAATGGCACCATTGGAGGCATCCCTGTCCCCGGCCTCGGGCTCTTCCGCCCATCTTCTCGCGAGTCTTGGAGCGGCGAGTTGTCGGGATACACGTCGGACAACTCGACCTCTAGGCGCATGTCTTCGCCGCTCCGCCCCGACTCTGGAAGCCGCAGCCGCCCCACAACTCCCAACTATGGCTCGTTTGGCGCACCTCTTATGCATGCGACGTCGGACGGCTCGGGTAGCATTCAACGACCTCAGCGTATGCTCAACGGCCGGGTCTATGGCGCCCGGCGGGCCAAGGAGCGCCTCCAGCCCTTGCCTACGATGGAGCCCGAGTTTTCCGAGTGGGGCTATGGCGGTATGGGTAGCGTCGGTTCGTCTGGCGAGTACAGCAAACTCCAGTCCAGCTCGAGTGCTGTCGGAGGTGGTCGCGATGACGATGATGACGGCAGCGGCATGTCCTGGGCTAGGAAGCGCAAGGAGAAGCGCGAGCGCGAAGAACGCGAGCGAAAGGCTGCAGAAGAAGCTGCGGCAGCAGAGGCCGCGAAAAAGGCAGAGGACGCCACCGTCGAGTCCAATGCTGAACCACGCGGATCTACCGACACATCCAATTCTACCCCAACCATTCAGGCAGTACCGGCGGAGCCAACAACCGAACCTAAAACGCCAACCAGGGAGACTCACAATCCGATCGCCAGTCCTGACGTCCAGCCACCGTCACAAACAAATCCGTTATCTCCCCCGCGCACGCAGGTCACTCGCACCATCTCCGGTCCGCCATCGCGGCAGGATTCTGGAGCGACCGTTACGCCAGAACGTCATATCCCCACAGTCATCAGTGTTCCTGCCCATCGTGGCCGTCAGGACGGTGCCGTGCTCGGTAACGCTGTCGCCACGAGCCCCGAATCGAG
Organism: Ceratobasidium sp. AG-Ba; assembly: GCA_016906575.1. NCBI lineage: Eukaryota > Fungi > Basidiomycota > Agaricomycetes > Cantharellales > Ceratobasidiaceae > Ceratobasidium > Ceratobasidium sp. AG-Ba. Next base: position 3,211,975 of record CP059641.1, on the reverse strand, counting down.
TCCAGAACGTAGCAGCAGCAGTTCTTCGCCTTCTGGCAGCGACGACGAGGAAGACGCCGAGGGCTCGTCGAGCACGACGGGTCGTGATGAGGAAGAGGAAGAAGAGGAAGAGGTGAGCGACCGTCTCAATTAAACACGATTTCCGCTCCCGCTTTTTACGCATTGCCCTGCCCGGTTCGGGCTGCGATATCTTTTAAATTCGGCCGAGTAACATTACTGACATTACATCATTTTCTCTAGAACCAGAGGCGCAAGACGGCACTGTCTGCGGGCATCGAGAAAATCAGCAGGCATCACGCTTGAGTGCGCGCCTGTCCATCGACGGCTTACCTAAAAAAGCGGCGATCGACAGGATGAATCGTCATCGCCAGTCGTTCTTTGGTTTGGTCAACAGCACATTCGCCATAATCCCTCATCGCATACCCCATCTGCTATCTAATTGTTTTCGTCGTCCCAATTTTGTCTGCAATTTTTTATTCGGTCTGCGGCAAACTTTTTCGGTTTTCTATACGGTTGCCGGGGTGTTCTCATGTCTTATTCTTCTGCGATTCTCATGTATGTCTCGTGTATGTCTCTAGGCCTCTCAACTCCATCCATGATCATGTGTGTTCTTTGTCTCTTTCATACGAAGACTGTCGGGGTGCGCGGACCGTCTGAAGGATTTGGATTTTCAACTCAGGCGTGCTGTGTATCATTTACGTATTGATGTATTATTTTTGAAAGCATGAATTTGAATACTTGTGCACTCTTCCTTCAGTGAATGTCCACCATCGATGGCCGTGGACTAGAGGAAGGACTGAAACTCTCCATTCTGTCACGTTTCAGACACCTGTCTGTCGGGCGCTCTTGCCTATCTCACGTTTCGGCGTCCAGCGTGTACTTGGCACCATCCGCGAGGGGTCAAGGGCACATCTACTCACGTATCGCGACCGGGGTCCTTTCTGTCACACTCGGCGAGCATTTTGGGATTTTGTACGTGCAAAATTGGCGCATTCGTTTGGCCTCGGCGTTTTGCGTTGTTCGCCCCTATCAGGTCACACCTGAGTCGCATTGTTGTGTATGTAAGATAATTAGGTGCTGCTTTTGGTAAACCTACCAAGACGTTCTTCTCCATATCAAGACGGACAAAAACGCTTGGTGTGACCATGATTAAAACCGTGAGCTTTTTTGCGTCTTTAGTCTGGGATTCTGAGTAGGTGGCTCGAGTGATTTATGGCGTTTATTTCTGGTCGGCTAAAGAGGCTGGGTAGCCCAAAGGTCCAAATCGTGTTGTTCGGTCGTCTGTTCAAATCAACAAGGCGTGAACATCTAGAAGAATGATCGATGATCGTTTGGTGTGCAAGGCACCAGCATGGTACTGTGGGGCTCAACGTTAACGAGCCCCTATCCCCTGACCCCTTTTCATTCGGCCATGTTCCTTGAATCGTGTGATCGTGCCTCCGTAATATTCTCAGTGCTACTGAACCAACCTCAGATGACTCGCTAATAGTACGCACGAGTGGGAACGTGCGGTCCACACGACCGGAGAATTATTTACGGGATAATGAGGCATTTATGGCATATCACGTGAGTCACGTGAACTGAATGCATTGCCTCCGGCTTAGCCCCTGTCTCCTGACGACCGCAGTCTTGCACTTGGCGTTTTCCTATCGAACGTTGTCCAATATAGGGCTATACACTTTTGGTGCTGCGGATTGACGTGGATAGATAAATCGCTCGCTGTCACCTTGTCTTTTGTCTGTCGGGCTCGACGTTACCTGGTCTGGTCACGTTCTAGAACTGCCTGGTCGTTCTATTGAACCCATTCACTACATTGAACTGAGCTACGATGCCGGCGGTGATTGATTCAACTGTAATTGCGCATGATTTGGTTAGGAGGGTGGATGTCAAGACTGCGTTGACTCCCAATGATACTCAACGCACGACCTTGATTATTGCGGGTGTCTATGTGATTGTGATCGGTTTACTTTGGTGCGTAGGCAAGGGTTTGATACTCTGTTGAATGACGGTTGCTGATTTAGCCCGTTCTGTTGCTCGTTGTATGCGAGATAGGCATATACCGTTTCTGAGCTGGATAAGTGAGTTGAGCTTCACTTCGTTTGGCAGTGGATACTCACGTTGTGGCTGACTTGCAGTCTACCCGTTCAAGTAAGTGCAAGTCGTCGCGTGTGGGTTGGAATCCAATGCTGATGTCCATGTTTAGACTGCTGACCGTTGGGTTCCATGAGATGAGCCACGCATTCGCAGGCGTCCTCACTTGCGCCAAAATTCACTCTATCGAGTTGGATCGTGAGTAGTGGGTTCCTTGCCCGATGAACCTCCTCACCTCATCTTCTCGCTATGACCAGCCGACGAAGGTGGCGCCACGCGGATGAGCGGAGGTCTATCGTTCATCACGTTACCAGCTGGCTATACTGGCTCTTGCTTTATTGGGGCGTGTCTGATTGCGTGCGGGTTTGATACGAGCGCGAGCAAGGTCGCTTGTTTGGTGCTGTGAGTCTTTTAATTTAGAAGAAGAAGAGGGAGTGAGCTGATTTTAGGGTAGGGCTGCGTTTTTCTTGTTTACGCTTTGGTGGGCTCGACGGAACTGGTTGACTTGGGCGTTGATCGCTGGGATGACCGGGTTGATCGTGCTGTTCTGGTTTGTGGCTGGGGGAATTGCACTGAGGTATCTCGTGAGTGTCGGATCCCCAGAAATGAGTTTGGGGGTGTTGATTTGGGGTGCAGGTGCTTTTCATCGGAGTCATGAATTGCATGTATGCCCTTTGGGATATCGTCGATGATACGATTGCGCGCAAGGTGAACACGAGTGATGCGGCGGTATTTGCTAAGCAGTTTGGGTGCTGCCCCGCCCAGGGTGAGTCTAGTCTTTGTTTTCTGGGGCGCTCGCTGACCGTTTTGCAGTTTGGGGTGTCATTTGGTTGTTGATTTCGTTTGTGTACTTTGGGCTAGGGATTTTGGTTGGGATTGCTGCTTTCAAGGTGGGCCGCAAATCATGTACATTTTGGGTGTTTACTAAAGCACATTTTGATGCAGGACACCAATGCCGAGCAAAAAGCTGCGAGCGAGCATTTCTTGCCTGTTCCTACGTTCTAAGCCAAGAGCGTTTCTCCAAGGACCTTTATTTCTGTGCCTGTATACCATTTTACCTACGGACTGTAGCCTCAACTTTCTATTTATGTATCCGAAGATATCGAATGAACCAAATTGAGCAACACCCGAATGATCTTTCTTGAGACGACCAAGCTTGAATGCTGAGCACGGACATTTGTTTACAAGCGAGTCCCAAACTGGACCAAACATCAAGTTGCGCCGCGCCGGTTCTTTCGCCTGCCACCACACCAAAATGTCGGACATGGAGATCGAACACTATGACGGGGACTCCAAGCCGAAACGCAAGAGGTATGTTCGACTGTACATTAATTGAGCTAAAACACTAATGGATTTGGTGCAGAGAGTTGAGCTCTTCTCGTTCTCGTTCACCTACTCCAAAACGTTCCCCTTCTCCTCCCCGCGCTCGGCAACGCCGCTCCCCATCGCCAAAGCTTTCTGCGCACCCACGCGATGGCGAAGCACCAAACATAAAAGACGTGGATCCCGCTCGAAAGCAGGAACGCGAACGCCAGCTCGCAGCTCGCATGGCCGAAATCGAACTTGGAAACGCCCCGGCAAAACCAGCGTTCGATGCTCAGGCCGAGTTTGCGAAGCTTCTTAGCTCTCGCTCGGGAGGTGTATACGTCCCCCCAGCTCGACTACGTGCCTTGCAAGCGGCTGCGTCAGAGGACAAGTCGAGTGCAGAGTACCAGCGCTTGTCGTGGGACGCGCTCCGCAAAAGTATTACTGGTATCGTCAACAGGGTCAACATTGCCAACATCAAGCATGTCATTCCCGAACTCTTTGGCGAAAACTTGGTTCGTGGCCGTGGATTGTTTGCGCGGAGTATTATGAAGGCGCAAGCAGCGTCGTTGCCTTTCACGCCGATTTTCGCGGCTCTTGTGGCGGTCATCAACACCAAGCTTCCACAGGTCGGAGAGCTCTTGTTGACAAGGCTGATCAGTCAGTTCCGGAGGTCATTCAAGCGAAATGACAAGGTGGGTTTTTATCGTTAGATTTGGAGCGTGGCGTGGGTGTTGAAACGTTGGGCAGATCGTTTGTCACTCGACAACCACTTTTATTGCACACCTTGTCAATCAAGGTGTCGCTCATGAAATCATTGCGCTCCAGATCCTCGTATTGTTGCTCGAGCAGCCTACGGATGATTCTGTTGAGATTGCCGTCGGTTTTATGCGCGAAGTCGGCGCGTACCTCGCAGAAAACTCTCCTCGTGCAAACAATGGCGTGTTCGAACGGTTCCGCGCCGTTTTGCACGAAGGAGCGATTGATAAGCGTGTCCAGTACATGATCGAAGTCTTATTCCAAGTTCGAAAAGACAAGTACAAGGACAATGTCATTATTCCTGAGGGCCTGGACCTGGTGGAGGAGGATGATCAGATCACCCACCAAATTTCATTGGACGACGAGTTGCAAGTCCAGGAAGGGCTAAGTAAGCTGGAGTTTCAGTTTGGGTTCACTACTCGCTAAACGTTTTTCGTAGATGTTTTCAAGTTTGACCCCAATTTCCTTGAAAACGAGGAGAAATACAAAGAGATCAAGGCAGAAATTCTGGGTGAAGGATCTGATGATGACGAGTCGGGAAGTAGTGATGAAAGCGACAGTGACGAGGAGGGTGGAGCGGGTAAGCCAAATGACATTGCTTGAGAGCCACCATTTCTTACCGCGCAACAGTTGCCGATAAACCAGGTATTGAGGACGCAACCGGGACCAATCTGGTCAACTTGCGCAGAACTATTTACCTTACCATCATGAACGCTGTGAGTACTGGTAACGTCTGAATTATCAACATTTACTAACCCTTGGACGATAGCTAAGCTACGAAGAAGCCGTTCATAAGCTGATGAAGGTTAACATCCAGGAGGGCCAAGAGATCGAGCTGTGCAACATGATCATCGAGTGTTGCTCACAAGAGCGCTCGTATTCCAACTATTATGGCCTCATCGGTGAACGATTTTGCAAACTCAATCGGGTATGGGCGGAATCCTTTGAAGAGGCCTTTGCTACTTATTTCGAGACGATTCATCGTTACGAAACCAATCGCTTGCGAAACATTGCTCGATTCTTTGGCCATTTACTCGCCAATGATGGGATAAGCTGGGCCGTGTTCTCGGTTGTCAAAGTCAATGAGGAAGATACGACCTCGTCTAGTCGTATTTTCATCAAGATTTTGATGCAAGAGCTGCAGGAGGCGATGGGATTGAAGACGATGGCTGAGCGATTCAAGGATCCGACGATGAGGGAGAGCTTTACGAACATGTTCCCGATGGATGATCCAACTGGCAAGAGCACTCGGTTTGCAATCAATTACTTCACTGCGATTGGGTTGGGCGTGTTGACAGAGGATATGAGAACGAACTTGTTGGTGAGTCTGACATTTTCATGTATTTTTGCGTAGCGAGTACTGAGTTCGTACTCGATAGGAAAATGCACGCAAAATGGCTGCAATCCGAGATTTGGAAGCCCAGCGTGCTGCGCAAGAGGACTCGTCTTCGTCTGATTCGTCCGACAGTGACACTAGTTCAGACTCTGATTCATCCTCAGACGACTCTGATTCGGACTCGGACAGACGACGGTCGAGATCACGCTCGCCCAAGAGGAGATATGATTCACGCTCGAGGTCGCCCAAGGGCCGGTACGAATCTCGTTCAAGGTCGCCGCCCCACCGACGTACTTCCCCACCCCGGCGTGGGTATTCGTCCCCCCCAAGGAGACGCGGATCAACTCCGCCTCCAAGACGCAGACGTGGATCCTCGCCGTCGGTCTCTAGGTCGCGATCCCCGACTCCGCCGCCTCCACGTAGGTCCGTTAGGGACGATTCCCCGCCGCGCAGGGGTGGTCGGGACGAATCGCCTCCGCGCAGGACCGCTCGGGATGACTCTCCTCCGCGCAAGGGCAGCCGAGATGATTCCCCGCCCCCTCGAGGAGGACGAGACTATTCACCCCCACGCAAGGGAGGTAGGGACCAGTCGCCTCCGCGCCGTCGTAGGAGCTCGCCAGACGACTCGCCACCGCGCCGTCGGTATGATTCGCCACCCAAGCGTTCTGCACGCGATGACCCTCCACCTCGCCGCTCGGGACGAGATATCTCTCCGCCTGCCCGTCGGTCTACGCGTGACGATTCGCCCCCACCTCGCAGGGCCTCCCCACCTCGGCGTCGTGACTCCCCGCCTCATAGAGCCCGGAATGAACCGCCCCGCATGCGTGAATCTCCTGGACCTGCTCGCCGCGGAGGGCGGGACTCACCTCCCCATCGGCGACGAGATGACTCGCCCCCACGTCGTCGTGACGATACTCCCCCTCGTCGCCGGGACGACTCACCGCCCCGTCGTCGTGATGACTCCCCTCCGCGCCGGGCACGCGCATCACCTCGTCGTACACGGGACGACTCACCACCTCGCCGTCGTCGGGACGATTCACCTGATGGTCCGAATGAACGCTATAGGCGTTAATGACCGAATGTCCTTTTGTGATTGTTTTCATTCCTATACTGCATGTACCTTGCGTATACTAGTTCAAAACCAAACAGAACCACAATTGGTGTTTGCTTTCTGAGAAATAAGCTCAAGGTTCCTGCGCACGCCTGAGTCGGATTCGCGCGCCGGATCTCGATTTGATTCCGAGACCACTAATAAGTCAAGGGCTTAGCCACCAGCCACCTCACCCTGTTTTTCTCCCCTTTCCGAGCCAAACAGGAACTCAAATCTCATCTAATTCAGTAGTATGCCTCCCAAACGTGCGAAGAAGACGCCTGCCGGCGCCGGCGGTGCAGGTGGAGGAGCTGGGGGAGGAGGCGGTGCGGCTGGTGCGGGTGGGCCCACCGCGACTCCCCTGGCTCATGTGGGGACTGTTGGTGTCAAGCGGCCTGGATATGGCAAGAGCGGCCGTTCCACTAACGTGCTTGTGAACCACTTTGTGTGCACGATTCCGACTGGAACCATTTATCATTACGACGGTATGTTCGATTTTGGTCGCTCGCAACTAGCTAAGTATCATTGATTCTGATCCCTGGTTGTATAGTCGGTAAGCTAAGATAATGCACCGTTCCATCTATTATGCATTGTTCACGCATGGATATGCAGAAATCGGAGGTGACAGAGCGCTTCCGGCTCGTGCGAATGTCGAAACGATGAAGACACTACAGGAGCGCCTCGAGCCGAATATCTTCACTCCCAAGGGCGTCTATGATGGCAGAAAGAATCTGTTCACAACCAAGAAGCTGGCTCTGGGGGATAATGACACTCGTATCGTACGTCGCAGCCTTCATTTTCCCTATCGTTTGCTCATCACCCACGCAGTTCGAGATGCCCATGGGAGAGCCCCGCGGAGACCGTCCAGCGCGTACACGGAGGGTAAAGCTTCAGCTCGCGGCGACGATCAACCCAGAGTAAGCCATGATGCTGGAGGTCGTGATTCTTTTGTTTGGAGCTGATGACGCACACACAGGGTGCTTTCACAGTTTCAGCAAGGTCGCCATTCGCAGGATAATGTTGTACTCACCGCGTTGATGGCATTGAATGTTGCTCTCCGTCATGAACCTATTTCGTCAGTAAATTTTCTGTTCTTATTTTTCTAAAACTGAATTCATCAAACCTGTTTTTCAGAAAGTTTACCTTTAACACACGTTCGTTTTTCCTACCAACAGGGAAAAGACCGGTGGGAATGGGTTTGGTACGATTTAGAAAACGAGGCCAGGTGTACTGCAGTTTTTCTGAATTGCATTTGCAGGAACTCTGGCCTGGCGTGTTTCAGTCGATCCGCCCAGCAATCAATTCGATGCACATCAATATCGATACGAGCACTGGTATGCCTGCTTTGCTCTCCGGGTTTGACATTATACTGACTCTGACCCAATTTGCTAGGCGTGGTGTGAGCGATCTTCTCATTTTTCGAGTGTACCCGCATGTTGACTCTATCTACAGCTTCAAACCTGGTCCTGTGATTGAGCATGCCCTTGCATTTTTGGGCAGAAACCAACCGGCAGACCTCAGTCGTCTAACTGGTAAGTGCTCTTGCTCCGAAAATCATGCAACGCGGAACCTAGCCCTATTATTAGCTCGCGAATTGCATGCTCTTCAGAGCCGCCTCAAGAGCCTTAGAATCGCAATCACATACATCGATGGAAAACGTCTCGAAAAGTCTATCCAAGGCTTGACTAATACAGGAGCGGCAAGCACTATGTTCGAGCACAACGGCCAGATGATTTCAGTTGCCCAGTACTTCCAGGCGACCTTCCGCAAGTCTGTGCGTTATGGCAACATCCCGTGTGTCAAGGTAGGTGTCCATATGATGTACTCTAGTGAAGGGCTAAGCGGGCGTGTAAGATTTCATCGAGAGCCATCATTCCTATGGAGTATTGTGAGATTCTGCCTGGACAGTTGATGCGTAAACAGATCCCTCAAGAGTTAACCGACGAAATGGTGAACTTTTCGCGCAAGGTAAGCTACCCTATTGCAAACATTTACCTTCGCTTACGTCTGTCAAGCGCCCCGAAGAACGACTCGCAGCTATCAAGGCCTCCCTCTCGGTTGGTGATTTCTTTATCTTCCCCATACTACGGACCGTTGATGAATTCTTTATATAGTCCCTTGACTACAAATCAGGTACGTTCTTAATTGTACTGGCCTATCCTATCGCTAAATTATATCATTTCAGAGACTGTCAAACAATTTGGCATTACTGTAACTCCAGAACCGGTTCAATGCCCCGCTCGCATTCTCGAAGCACCAAACGTACTCTATGATAAACCCGTGGTAAGGAAACTCCGATGTTGCTCGCGTGAAAGTAGGATCCTGAAATAGCTGGACAGAAACCAAGGAATGGTGCTTGGAACTTGAGAGGCGAACGCCTCAAGGGCCCAGCCCAAGTCAAGGGATGGATACTAGTTATCTTTGAACGCCAAGGATTTTTCGACGAAAGGGTTGCTCGGGAGACTGTGGAGAAACTGAAACGAGCATGCGAAGAGAAAGGTATGTATCACTGTTGAACACTGAGTTGCTTTGCCCACCATTTCATAGGAATTACTGGCTTGGATATGAACCCGTTGATCGAGTGGGCGTCGCGTGAGTACTTGGATCATTTAGCTAGGTTTATACTAAAGGCATCTAATAGCCCAAGGTGATATCAATAAGGTAGGTATCTGATGTCTGTTGCCTGACCCGGCTCCCTAATACGCAACTTCTAGATTCTCACGGATTTGGGAGGAAAATTCAGAGCAGCACGCAAGGCGCTCCCAAATCTTGTCGTTGCAATTATGCCCCAATCATCGGGTGACATCTACCCTGCTGTAAAGCGGTAAGATTTGCTTCGTAAACAAAGCTGGCCTAAACTGAAGTTGAGTGTGTCACTATATAAAGGTTCGGAGATGTTACCGTGAGTGAACTCAGAAAAGGTATTACCCAATTGCTAAAAATGGTTACAGGCAGGCGTTGCTACACAATGTCTCAAAGGTGCCAAGTGCAAAAAAGGAAACCCACAGTACTTTGGCAACGTTTGCTTGAAGTAAGCTGACTGAGTCGTTTATTGGCAGCGATCCTTGACTTAGTTTTCAAATGATAGGATCAACGTCAAACTCGGGGGGATTAATGCTGTCTTGCCTCCCGATCCTACTGTCAAGTTTCTCGGAGACCCGGCCAACCCTACGCTAATTCTTGGTTAAGCATGCTCGTCATCGTTTTATTGCTTCCCAACTGACGCCAGTCTCAGGTGCGGATGTCGCTCACCCTGCGCCCGGGACCGAAGGACGCCCATCGTTCACTGCATTAGTTGGTAGTGTTGACTCGCTCGCTAGGTGATTTAAACTTAATGGTTTCAACTCTCCTGGCTAACTCGACTCCCTTGCAGCAAATACGTAGCCACCCACCGGGCCCAAACATCGCGGTAAGACTTCACAAATATTTGAGAATTAAGAATCTAATTGTATTTCTAGTGTCGAAGTGATAGCAGACCTCGAAGAAATGGCAGTTCATATCATCAAGTTGTTCCAAGGTTATCAGAAGGCGATGGAGAAGAAAGCGAACCCCGGCCCAAAGCGAATCTTGTTATATCGAGATGGAGTATCTGGTCAGGGGATTCGTTTCTCGAACTTGCTTCCCGTTACTTACACATATTCAGAGGGACAATTCAAGGAGGTCCTCGATAAAGAGCTCTCTGCTCTTCAGCGTAAGAGATACTCCTTCCAAGTTTTATTAACTTGACGGGTATGATTGTAGGTGCATGCGAGAAATGTGGACTTAAGCCAACGCCTAAGATTACGTTTGTTATTGTTGGTAAGTTTTTTCGTGGACGTAGTGCGCATATATTCAACTCTCTTTATGGCCCCAGGGAAACGTCACCATACGCGTATGTTCCCGCCAGATCCCAAACAAGCATTTGACCAGAAGAGCGGAAATTGCGAGGCTGGAACGGTCATCGATTCGGTGTGAGTAAATTCGTACTCACCCTGCAGACAAAACCTAAGCATTGTTCTACACAGCATTGGCCACGTATGTTGATTCAGTACTTTAGTTTGTCTCATCCACAACTCATTACAACATTCGTAGCCTCTCGAATTCGATTTCTTCCTTCTCAGTCATGGAGGATTGATTGGCACTTCTCGTCCGGCACATTACAGGTATGGGCGTCAAACCATATCAATCCTTTTCAGAGCTGATGCAACATTTAATAGTGTCGTGCATGATGATAATAACTTTACTCCTGACGCACTCCAAAAACTAACTTTTTCCCTGTGCCACGTATACGCACGTGCTACACGCTCGGTCTCGATTCCGCCTCCAGTTTACTGTGAGTTCTAATGTTTACAGTAAATTTATCGTCTCATAATACTTTATAGATGCCGACATCGTGTGCGGCAGGGCCAAGCATCACCTTCCTCCCGGCGCAGAATACGACATGTCGGACAGTATGACGGTTGCCAGCGGAACAGACGCCGAATCGATGTTGCAGCGCATTCGCGCTGCGTATAGGCCGACACACCCAAACGTGGAGAAGAACATGTAGTAAGTATATTTTTTCCATTATTGCTCAGCTCACGAACTGAGTGTACACGATTGTAGCTTCCAATGAGCTAGTTAAATAGGAATTTAAAGATACGGAGAAAGCCCTCTTGATGACGTCTCATTACTCCGTTTGCTGTTTCCTTGCTCGAAGGTCCTAGAATAACATACTTTCTCGAAATGATATGGTTGTTTGAATCCCTGCCTGACGATTGCTAGCGATTATTTGAGACATTCGAGCCTATCAGCATTCGACAGTCGTTACAATGAACGATCAAGCAGTTCGCCTAAGTCGTTCTTCTATGTTTACGGCACCATTGCAAGAAGATGCTGAACAGAATACTAATTGTGTTTGCTTCACGGAATATGCTGTTTTACTGCTTTTAGTTGCCAAAGTTAAAGCAACACCCTTACTGATAACTGCTAGGTAGACAATATACAGAAAAGCAACATTATCGTATTTTCTCAGCTATTCGCACGTACTATGCGGTTACCGTTAACTGACTACCTTTAGGCGAGCACACCAGGGTGCATGTAGACGGCCGCGTTCGTAGTAACCTGTGCGTATTGCTACTTGAGACACGAGTCGTTGGATCCTACGGACAGTGTCCCTCCGCCAGTGGCCAATGAAATTGAACAAAGAAATGATCGACCCCCATGGCCTACCCAAGCATCCTAATATTTTACTATTGGATTTCACTTCTGGAAACATCAGCCCTTGCCTTGACCTATCCTTTGTCATTTTGTTTAAATCAGACTTCATAAGAAGGTCCAACAGAAGACGGGTCCAATTCCTAAACCATCACAATGAGGCTTAGTAGCTGCCTCTTTGTGTCAACTGTTGATGTGTTCGCGCATTGACCACACCTCGTATCCTCAAAGGCTTAAGGGCGGCCTCGAGTGGGCTTTCAGCTTACCTTCTCTCTCTTTCGGCCGTTCAATTCCAGCATTTTCCTGCGCTCAAGTTAGAGTTGGTCCCGCAAATATGGTATGTAGACTGGCCATTCTACAGTTGTTATCATTCGCTTACTATCGGTATGTCAGCTCCTTCGATCCCAGACAACTACCCCTTCTGAAAACACTCGGTCCCGTTCTCGCTCGCGCTTGCAGGGCAACAATCTTCTTAGACAAGATGAGATGGCCCTCAGCGAATCGTTCCATGACCGCTCATATAGGTCGTCACGAGCCAGTCCGAGCAAGGGAAAGAGCAAGAGGCGAGTGAAGGGCAGCCAGGACAACGAGAATATGGGAGTAGTCGATGTGCGCGCGGCGGAAGCAGGCTTAGATCAAGCGCATATAGTCAATTGTCCCCAATGGAAAGTTATAGATATACCAGAGGATCAAGTGATGGAAAACGTGACCAACGAGCAGGAAGCAGGTGAGTATGTTGTTGTGTTTAACTGGCGATGGGTTAACGACGCGAAACTAGAGGATGTTGAATACACTGAAGAGTTTGCAATCACATTGTACTGTCTGTCGGAAACAGGTGGAAATTGGGTTGATCTAGGGCCCGCCAAACTTACTTTAGAGGCGAATATGCATTCCTCGAGAGCCGGTATGCGGGGATTTCTACACTAATTAACAACATAGAGCTGACATTGCTTAAAGTGGTTCGCATGGCACATACGCACCGGATTCTGGCTCACTGGGCCGTATTCGGAGGAATGAAAGTTGCCAGGTTCTTAACCACTGTCATCGTTGTGGTGATAATCAAACGGGATGACGAAACCGAAAAGGTTGCCAGCTACGGTTTAAAGGTAAGCCGTTCATCTGGATAGTCTGGGCTTTTCCTGATGATGAGGCTTTTAAAGGTTGACACGCTGGAACAAGCCCGCGAGCTTGCGATCTTACTCAGCAGTACTTCACGCGGCATCCAGGCGAACCTCGAGAGGATAATCCCAAAACTTACGGCTGACCAACATGCTGGGATCCTCGAAAGTATGACGGATCGACTTTTAATTCTTCAAAGGCGGCTTGGGACATTACAGCATCAGAGCGAGTTGAGCAGCCAAGTTGAGTCTGAGCTTGCGGGAATGCTCGCGATGGGGGCTGAATTGAAACAGTGAGGACCCAGCGATAGCAATGATATACCAAAGACTTGTGTATTACAGATATGTACCCGTTTTTACGATTATAATGCGAGCCCAGGCGTGGAGAACTTAGAACCGTCTGCGGAGCCGGCGTTGGATATCCAGTAGCCGAGCAGTCGTCTCGTTTTGTTGTTCGGTCGCCCGCGCCCGCAAGATAAGTTCCGAAACAACTTCGTCGAGGTAGTTCACTGGGAAGTCTCCTCGCGAAGATCCAGCTCCAGGGCGAGCTTGTTCCTCCAGCCATGCCTCCAGAAGGATCACAATCTCGGCCAGAACATGTTGCGTTCGGGCAGAATCATTGTAGGGTGGCACCTTCAAAGCCAGTTAACCCGTGAAAGATAAGGCGGTTTGATTTATACGTACTGATGATTCGTGAATAAGCAACAAAGCTTCAAATACAGCATCGTAGGGGATGCCTCCGCTGATCAGCACGCTCGGGGCCCAGGTCGGTGGGAGTCGTTTCAGCCATACGAACTCGTCAAGGAGCTTACACACCGTGTCTATGCACATTTGTTAATACGTACAATTTGACTATGGATCATCCCACTCGTGAACTCGAAACTCACCCAAAGGAAAGGCAATATCGGAAGGGAAGAACCGCATTGCCAACGAGGAGACTTGCTCTTGAACGGCTTGAGGCGTGCCGGCTGACGGACAAGCATGAAACGGGGTGTTGAAGGAAAAGGATGGAGAGCACACATACCTTGAGCGAAAATAGCCTCCCAGATTGACCTAACCAACGGAGGATCCCGACGGTCGGCGACCTTGAGGATCAAGAGCTTTATTGCGTGGAGGTTCTCCGGGTCAGCGAACTCTCGATATAGCTATTGAAGATGCTATCTGTGAGACTATGAGACAACCAAGATTCTGTTCAGGGCTTACAATAGAGATGTCCAATAGTTGAGAAATCAACGTTTCGTAGCGCCGTCGCCATTCTGGGTTCGTTTCTATTGCATACCTTCCCAAAAGTAGATTCGAGATCTCCAACTGGACCTGGGCTACTTCGAGCTTGTCCTCGAGATCCGTCAAAAATTCGACAGAGGCTTCTTGTTGTCCATATTCAGACCCAGGATGAGATTTAGCGTTACTGACAGCAAGGGACAAATATTCGATACGGCGTTCGAGACTCAGATCGTTCCTACGTGAGGTGTGATTAAGGTTCTCCTATTTCGAGTGGGATCGCGCAATGAACTCACTCGGAATCCGCGAGCGACTGGAGCGCTTGCGCGGCGCGGAGGTATTGCCCGCTATGAACAAAGAATTGCCACAGGAGCTCGCCCCATCGGTTGCTTCTCTGAGCTTGACTCAACAAGTGATCTTCGATGAACGGCGTCCGGATCTAGAGAGCACATGCCGACTATTCAGCCCAAGGACCACAAAAATGGATAGGGGCTTGTACCTCGAGCAAGTCGTCCGTTCGGTTTTGCTTAACTAGCCAATCGTAGAGCTCCGCATGGAACATAGGGTCGTCCGAGGCCAATGCAAGCTGATAGGCATTCTTCCTCACAGCGTCGGCATCGTCTAGAATAGGTTGAACTGTTTGGGATCGATCGCCCACAACACCGAGAACACACGTACCAGCAGACCCATCGTCTTTGCCTTGACTCATCTCGCTTGCCTCGTCAAAGGCTTGTAGCGTTTTGATGACACAATCGTAGCACTCTTTACGAAGTTTGTATGCAGCACGTCGTTCGTCCCCCGACGCACGTTCGCTTTGCCAGTAGTCTCGCCCATGATTGTCCACGTCCCAGTCCTTAGCACACTGGAGAGGCAGCTGTACCGCGCCGTTGGGGTAACGCAATACACGGTACTCAGCCGTAACTTCTTGCAATTTCTCTAGGCTAAGTGTTGCGGTACTCTTACGGAACAGCCTGAAAGTGTATATTAGCAGAGAATATCCGGTCCAAAATAGGGTATCCATTACCTAAAGCTCTCCTTGAGGCAGTTGCGCTGCTCGTTTGCATCCCGGGTCTCTTTGGCCTTGCGAACGTTTTCGAGAGCCTATGTATCCCGCGTAAGCGACTATCATAGATAAAGAAAAGCAACACCCGAACCGACCTTGTACAACAGCACATCCGCAGCCGAACAGAACGATCCGCATCGCTGCTGCAAAGTCTCACTGATAGCGTCGACACTGATCTGCTGAGAAATTTGTTGGTTAATGACGTTGTTGATCAGGCTTCGCGCGATTTCAGAGCCCTCGGCCGTCGTCATGAGACCATCGAACGTGAGTCCAGCCAGCGCCTGCTGGATGGACGGGTCGCACCTTTCCAAAGGGAGCAGTTAGCTATCATCCAAATTTTGGAAGTGCGGGGATAGACAACGCACAGTGCAATCGTCTCCGAAAACTTATAATCAATGAGGAGAAGGACAAATGAGATACCCTCGATGACGCGGAACAGCAAGGCTTGCAGCTGAGCTATTGACGTGTGCTCTGCCTAAGGGAGTGCGGGGACAAGCATAAGTACGTAAAATTTGTCCACCCCCAACGCCTACAGACCTTCAGGGCTTCCTGATCTCCTCCGCCCCGTGTCATGTTGAACTCTCCTGAACCAGCAAGGAGAACCTGGGGGTGACTATGCGGGGTTAAGCAGCTGGTGTAATAGCAATCGCGCTGCTCGCTTACCCAGTGACAAAGTCCTTTAGCCGACCGAGGTCATTTTGAATGTCTACCAGTGCCTCTGCGCTGAGATTGGACTCTTGCTTGCCTCCCGGCCTAGGCGAATGTATGAGTAAGGATGGTACAATGTCATAGCATTCGCGTACCCAGGTTTTGTGATGTGCTGCTTCCAAAGTGGTTTGATCAACCCAGCGAGATACGACGCAAATCCATCATGTCGGCCACTAAACTCGTAGTGCACATCCATCCCTAGAGTATCGGGTCAATTCTCGCCTATCGCACCCGGGAAAGAGACCGATCTACCTCGCTCGACTGCCGTCGGCTTTCCGCCAAACTGTTGCAACAAGTTCTGGGTGATGAGCAACGTATCTTTGCTCAATCCGCTTGCCCCCGCATCGAGTGCTTCGTTGAACAGACGCTGGTGTGCCGTCGAAGCACCCAGAGCCGCTCGGCCATCCACTGCAATATGTGAGTTTGCGCTCAGGAGCGCAAAGCACATCATACAGAACTGTTCGACTCCATAGCTACCGCCGAATTAAATGATGAACAAACGAGATATTCGAAATCCAACTCACTTGTCTTTGAACGCAGTAACATACTGCGCATCGCCCAACTTTCTCGAAGCCTCGATCAAATCCTTCAGTACATCCATCGGCCTCTTCTTCGTCAGTGTGATCAACCCTCCCTCAGTAAGCGCAGCAAACGACCTAGGAGATTCGACAAGCTGAGCGGTCAAATCGTTCCATGTTCCGTCTTTTCCCTTGTGCGGTACCGGCGCGATATCCCACACTTTGTTCGGCATGGCCTGAAGTGACGCAAACTCGTGCAAAACAGGACGGCGAGCAGCGCCATACGAGGTAGACGAGCCTGGTGGACCTGCGGTTGCGGACGCTGCAATTTTGCCCAGGTCTGGTGTCGCCACAAAGAGCGAATTCCTGATGCTGTCCGGGCCAGACTCGAGCTCTTGGACAGCAACCACCAAGCCCATTCGGTATGCAGCGCGAGTAATGCCACCCACTGAGGCCGACGGAAGAGCCTGGAGATGGTCTCGCGCAAACAACGGATTTTGGTATGGTTGTTCGGGATGAGGGAGTTGAGCAGGGGGTGGTCGAACATGAATAAGTTGGAGTGTGCTGGGAGCGCCACTATACGAGTTGGAACCATAAGTTGCGTATCCTCGTCGTTGGTGGGAAAAGTAGAGACGAGCACCCCCAGTGGTCACGGCAACCAAAACTGCCAGTGTGCCTTCGGACGGAGGGAGAACGGTAAGAGCGCATATGCGGAAAGCAGCAGCGTTTAGAGCAACACTCGGACAAAGCGATTGGGCAACGTTTCGGAGATCCTTGGCGTCTACGACATGTCGAAGAGTATCCTCTGCAGGTCCCAGGTAGTACATCTGAATGTGGTTGTGGTCGGTGAGGGCGTAGAGACATTTTCGGTCGGGATCAGAGACAAGGACAAGTAAACGGTCTGAACACTCGTTAGACAAACTTGGATACCGATGATGTAGTAATGACTCACGTTCAAGTTTAGGCATTATAAAGCTAGTAAGAGACGGAATAAAATTCGCATAACCACTACTCGAATGATTGACTAGTTGGGACTTTTTGTTGAACCACCCTTCGGCCATCTGGTACGCAAGTTCGTACAAGCATCCGTTCTGGTGACCAACCATGAAAATTCGGCCCTGCTTGGAGCAAACGACCGACTTCATCTCGACTGCATCGGTCGGCAGAGCAATGTCCGTCTCGAACAGCTTCATCTCTCTATTCACAATCGAAACGCCAATAATCTGAACCTGGAACGGTGTGCAGACGACCAGCAAATGTTCGATCGTGTCCACAAAGACTCCAGGCTTGGGTTTAACCAACCCAACATGTGTGATGAGTTCTTGGTGTTCATACCGAACCAGCTCGGAGCTACATCTAGAATTTAGCCAGCAAACACAAAAATACCAAGTGGCATACGGACCTTGGATTCGAATAATCCCATAACAACAGTATATTCCCCAGCACAATCCAAGCATAATCGATCTCCGGT
This sequence comes from Ceratobasidium sp. AG-Ba, assembly GCA_016906575.1. Classification (NCBI taxonomy): domain Eukaryota; kingdom Fungi; phylum Basidiomycota; class Agaricomycetes; order Cantharellales; family Ceratobasidiaceae; genus Ceratobasidium; species Ceratobasidium sp. AG-Ba. Next base: position 3,194,120 of record CP059641.1, on the reverse strand, counting down.
AACAACCCCATGACCGAATGATTTCGAGCAGTCTCGATATACTCGAATAAGCCATCCGGAAGCGACGCTGCTTTTCGTATATAGAATTGGTCCCAAGACTCGTTCGGAACAGCGGTATAATCCGTCGAGGCAGATGCTGCCATGCACGTCAACTCTTCCAACTCAGCTATTGAATAGAGATAGACTCACCATTGATAGTCTCGTCCAACGGCGGTATCCTCGACGCGTGCTTGGTGAGATGCGCGTCAACAACCGCACGCGCTTTTCCCAAAGCCACAATATCCGACGCAGAGGCTGTTTTTCCAGCACCCGGCTGAGCAACTGGGCCCAGCGCACGAGAGTGGGACATGCCGAGATCCAGAAGTCCAGAACGAGAGAACGACAAGGCCATCGTCGAACGTGGTCAAGGTTGAAACTGGGAGCTCACAACAAGCGCGAGTGTCACGTGGTCAATAAGACAAACAACAAATTAGGAGATTGTATTATAGTGGTGCGGTGTACAGACAGACTATGCGAATAGATACAACAGAGCAGCAAGAATACTGTACAATGCTGGAAGAGGCGCATAGAACCAAGTGAGCAACAGGATAATACGACCACCAGGAGACAAACAAGCGACCATCCCCAGCCAGTGGAAGGGCGAAAGAAAGCAAAGACGAAGCGAACAGAGCGATAGCGAGAATAGGAAACCCAAGAAAATGCGCATAATTACATATAAAAAAGCGACATAAACGAGGCAGATTTTGAGGGAGCATGTATATAATAGCGCATAATTCAGCAAATAAAACATATAAAAAAAGGGGGGCGTGATGTTTCGTAAGATATAAACGTGGAGAGCCTAGATCGCCTCGCCCTCGAGCAGAGCAAGCGCAGCGCGGAGCTCCTTCTTGGCGTTCTCCACGTCCATATAATTAAGCGAAGAAATGGCAAACCGTGAATACTTTTGCGCAAGCGCAGCAGTGTCGCGATCCACAGCAGAGTTGCGTCGGTAAGGCTGGCTCGGCCGCTGAGGCGGAGAAGAGTTCGGTCCCCACGACCCGTGCACCATTGCCTGGGAGGCCGGCAGGTACGCGGGGTTGTTCTGGACCGCGGGCGGGGGGTGAGACGCCGACATGGACGGATGGAACGGGATAATCGCGAAATCCTCTGGCGGTCGGCCATCAACCAGAGGTGGCAATGCAACCAAGCCGGACGAAGCATACTGGGCAGCTCCGTGAGTGTACGTCGGAGAATTGGGACTCATCGACGACGGCTGCTGATGGTCATAGTCGACTGATGATCGGATTGTCAGGGACTTGGGGCGGACAAGCGGCTGCGAGGCGTGCACGACCATAGACGAGGGGATAATCGGCAGTGGCGGGGACGTCCGAGCACCTGGGGTCATGGGCGGCAGGATCTGTTTGGGTATTTCCGGGCTCAGTCCACCGACGACGCTCGGCGCGAACCGAACAGTCTTTCTCCGCACGACCGCCTCAAACTGTGCACCCTCATTTGCCTCCCCAGACTTCGAGGTCTTGATCAGCGACTTGAGCTCGAACCCAGATGACTGCTGGACGCTCTCGCCATTTGGCCCAACGGTCGTCGCAGTGGCCAGAACCTTGACTTCGGACACGATGCTCTGGCTGTCGCTCTGGCCATCGCTCTCGTCCTCGTCCTGGTTCGACTCGCCTTCGGATTCCGATTCGGTCAAGGTCGAGCCAGAAGAGACCGAAGAGCCGCTCTCGACCTCAATATCGATCCCCTCATCTGCTCCAGACTCTTGGGTAGGGATATCCAGTTTTCCGTACACCTTCCAGAGCTCGGCATCAATCAATTCGGCAGCGGATTTGAAGGATTGGTTCTGGGCCAACGCCATATCCAAGGACACAGGCGAGATCGTCGACGGAGAATTGGGGGATATGTTGGACGTGGGAGAAGGCTGGGTTGGGGATCGCGGAATCACGACCGTAGGCTCAGGGAGCACCATCGTTTCAGCCGTCATGAGCGAGAGAGTCGCCGGCGCAGGCGTCTGGGTCGGTGTAGCCAGCAACGCAGCTTCCGGGCTTTCTGGCATTGGCGTGCTTCGTGCCAGAGAGAGCGGGGAAACGTCTGGAGCTGAGCGCTGGGTGACAGGTGGAGCTGGTGGCGTCAGTTGCCTGAGTGCCTGTGTCACCTCACGTCCGAGATCCCAATCGTCCACGACAGGGGAAGTGATCGCCACCAGGTTGCTCGTGTGAGCTTCCTCGGTCCCGAGGGCAACCTCGACTTCCTTGGCAGCCACCACGGTATCGACCACCGTGAGCACAGGCATCAAGGGCGAGTCCATCGTCTCCGTCTCGTCTGACGTGTACGACTGAGTCTCGGTCAGGTCGGTCGACGCCGTTGATTCAGCCTTGACAGGAGACTGAGCACGTGGCGCAGCGAGCGCAGCCATCGAACCGCTTTGGATCACGGTTTCAAGCTGAGACGAGGTAAAAGTGTCGGTGCTGTCCATGGTCATCGTGGAAGACATCGTGGGGGACACAGTGCCCTGCACAGGCGACGGTTCTGGAGCATAGGACGTGCTCGCAAGCGGCAAACGGGGCGGTAGCTGCTGGATGACCGGGGCTGGGGTAGCCGAGATCTCCTGGACAACCTTGACCGGGCTCGCGAGCTTGGAGGCTGTCGGCAGTAGCTTGGGTCGGGTAACAGGCGTCGACCGGGACGAGAGCTGGAACACGTTGGCAGGAGCAGTAAGAGGTGAACGAGTCCTTGGGACAGGCGACTGGGGTTTCTTCGGCGACGCGGTTCCCGGAAGGGGAAGGTCGCTGCTAGATCCGGATGTCGGGAGCGCGATGGACTCGGGTTTCATCCGTTCTTGTCGTGCCCCATCGAGAACAAGTGACACCTTTACAGGCGTGTTACGGGGAGAAACGGGGGCACTGCCAGAACCGGATTCTGTCGGGGCAGGAGGGTAGTTGGGCTGCGGTATGCGGGAACGAGGCGCTCCTGTGGTCGGTGATTCGGCTGGCGACTGGAGGGTTGATGGGCGGGTAGATAATAAGATGGGATTCGTCTGCGGGGACAGGTTCGAGGGTGTGATGGTGTGCCCGTTGGCCGCAGAGCGTGTCGGCACAGCAGGGATCCCAGGCGTGGGTGTAACACCTTCGCGCAAGCAGCGGACGATGTCTGCCGCTTTGAATTTCGCATATCGTATTGTCTCTTCTACCTAAAAACGCCCCATGTAAGCATTTGATCCGGGCTCCAAGACAAAACTTGCCTCTGCATCAAGCGGACCGAACAGCCGCAATATCTCGAGGAAATAGGAGGCTGCGAGAAACTTTTTCGCGGTGGACCTATTGTGATGTCAGCGGTGGAGCGATACACGTAGGAAGGATGAGCCGTACCGAGATGCGTTTCCCTGGACGTCTTCGTTGTTGGCGGCCTCGAAGACGTTGAAGCCAAATCGTCGCACATGAGAGCTGCCAGCAGCTTCATCCGAGACTTGTCGACGGGCCCGCAAATTTCGCTTCATCTGAGTAGCTGTCAGCCATGACGCACGCGCACAACGGAACCGACCTACCCCCTCGAGTTGATCGACAACGGCCGCGAGGAACGGCTTGTTCTCCTTTGTCTGCGGGCGTCGCATGCCGAGGTGTGCGACATAGTACATGCTCCAATAGCAGACGCCTAGAGCGGAGATGAGCAAGCGCCAGCCAGCAAAGCACCCGGCAACAGCGCCGGGCGCAACGAGAGTACTCACACGGATCGCGGGCGTGGACTTCCTGTGCGCGCTGGAGAAAGGGCAGGACGTGCTTGAGGTCGGCGGGGACGGGGGGCAGCCGCAGATCGACCATGATGTCTGAGCAGCGGGCGGCGTTGGGGTTGGCAAAGGCGAGAGTGTCGGGGGAGGGAGGAGCAGGGAGAGAGTAGGCTATAGCCATGACGACCGGGCAAGCCCAGGGCGAATAAGATAGTCAGCAGGGGGTATAACAGACAGGGTATGATCGCAGGAAACAAGGCGGGCGATGTGGGGGACGGCGGCGTATAAGAAGGGACACGAGCAGGGGAGATGTGTAGGCGATTACGTCCGATGGAGGGAGGCTAGACACAGGCAGGATCGATCCAGCCCGGCTAAAAAAGTGGACTTACATCTGACGGTCGCAGACGCGTGGCGGCGATGGACGTTCTTTTGGTTACACCGTGTGTCTGGCCTCGTGCTCTCCGTTCCGGTGGGTGCCAGTCGTTGAAGAAACTGTACAGCAAATCAGATAACAGCCCGGCGCTTGCCCCGGTCCCCACCTACCATCATATGCGCATACACCCCAGATAGGCAACTACTGCTCTGGTCAGCATCATCCCCCGGCCTGTGCACAAAACGAAACGTGCCGCTTCCGCTACCGCCCAAGCTGCCACCGCAACCCATCACGACCACGCAGCGGCCCCATGACCCACTGTCCGACATATCCCACGCAGCGGTCCGGCTTTCACCCAGCCTATGTCGCCGCCTCCGGCGCGCAACACGATAATGAAACAGCCCGATAGAAAAAACAATCGCACCTAACCCTGGATTCTTGTTCTGCGAGGCCCGGCTCGTCGCAGTTGGACACTCGGACCAACCTCAAGACTGCTGTTCGTTCGAGGGGCGGAACGACTGGGGACCCAAACTCCTCCCGTCTCCGTGTAATAACAAAAACCGAGCCTCGAGCCGGTATCTTCTCCTCGGCCCATCCCACCAGCCTAGGCTTTCTTGGGGCTCTCACCCGGCTTTCCTCTGCGGGGTCGTTTTTTCGTCTCAGTTGCTCGCACGCACAACGCCTGAGCTGCCCTATCTCGTTTACGTCCTTCACACTCACCCCCCGCGCTCATGTGATAGGGGGATCTGCCAGAGCGGGAACCTTGGCGCGCCCCCTCTCGTCGCTTACTTTTACGGCGACTTGACCCTGGGTCGGAGGGACACTTGGGTTTGATGCAGGGTGCCCGACCCTACCACATTGCATCCCTATGTATAAAAATGACTACCTTTGGCCACTGGCTCTCTCACCGCAACTCGTTATGGTCGTTTTAGGCTCGAATTCAAGTCCGACGGTTAGAGAACTCTATGAAGCTCCTATATACCAATGGAAATACCCAAACGCTAGTCATACAAAAACCAATAGGGGAAACACACAGAATAAGGCTCGGCCACGATGGTATACACGTCCCAACACGAGGAGGATGGGTAAAGGATATAAGCAAACGGCCTCAGGCCCGTCGAGCGTCTTTCTTCATGGGAGCAACCGTGGTCGCTCGGTCTTTGGCCCGGCTCTCAGCCTGTCGCCTTGCCTCCATCCAACTATGAAACGTCGCATGAGCACCCCAAAAACATCCGACCGAAAGAGAAAAAAAGCCGGATGCTTACAGGTTACGGGTATACTCGTGCAACGCGCTGTTGTACGACTCGACCGAGTCGTAAGCCAATCGAGCCGATCCGTTCGACACGGTAGAAGATTGAGACGGGTTTGCGAGCATGATAGCGAGACGCGGTGCAAATGGAGGGCTCGGAACAAAAAGGTATGAATGCGAGGACGGTTTGAGTGGAGTTGCCTGTGCGTCAGGCAGGTCTATATACCCATCCAAAGTGGGGCACTCTTCCTATTTGTCTGAAACCCTCCCGCCTCCCCCGATTTTTTGTCTGTCGTAACGAACATGACTTTTGAGCCGCTGATCGCGCTAGCATCTCACCTGCTCCACCAATAATATCGTCCAGCGCCGCCGGAGAAGCACGCGAAGTACTGTCATCGACGTCATTTCCCTCGGCCGGCCAAGGGTTGACATACCTCTAGTTGATCGAATGAATGATATACTTGGTTACACCGATGATTCGAACGTGATGCCATACAAAACTGGAACATGAATTTACATAAAGATTTTTTAGTGCATTCATTCGGCCTTGTGCTTACAGGCATCGTGCGTTTTGCCCATCGATGATGCCACCAACTGCGGCTTAACCTCCCAGTCTTGCGCCGTTCATCGACTTGTACACTCTCATCGGAAACCACGCGGAACGAAGGGTATTGCGTTGTATCAGCTGCTTCGAGTAGCCCTCGACCTCTAATTAGAGCGTCGTTCTGTCGGGCTCAGCCAGCATTTGAAGGACCCACGGTCGGCTCCCGACGCTCTTCTCAACCCCACTCCACGAGAAACAAATTCACACCCTCACGACAGAGTGCTCCATCGGAAAGTGGAGCGTGTGCGTTGTGCCATGCTAGACGTCACCGAGCTCGTGGGGTATATGCGCCTAAAGAAGCCCCCCAAAAGCCGTGATTAATTAGTTGAATAGATGATCGACGAATGTGGCATAAACTTTTCCCGAAATCATGAACAAGCCGGCCGATGCGCCATTTAGGAAGCTGTTTCACTACAAAGATACGCGCCCAAATCTGATCGGTTCCCACGAAATGAACCCCCAATCGACTTGGTTCTCGGTCTTGAAGTATATCTTCTAGCGGATAACCAGCTTTGCTGTGTTCAATGTTGGTTGACCCCGTGCGTCACTCGGGCTTGGACGTGCCAGCCGATCTGCCCAACTCTGCGCACTGCCCAAGTACCGCATCGTGGCTGCATGCACAACAGCGACCCGAACCGGCAAGCCCGTAAAAAGCGACAGAGTATATTCTTGGCAACCTAATCCCTCGTGTCCGCTCGTGGATTTCAACTGTTTATACAAAAAGACGCAGTGCCACCCTAATCACATTGGCAACCACAAAAAAATGTGTCTCAGCGGGATCATCGGGAAGCTCGAGCTGCGCAAAGAAAAAAATGATTCATGGGTTTTGGAGTACGCCACGTTTTCGCCACTTGCCTGTTATGGAAGAGCGCAATAGGCGTGGCTTCCACGCGCGGGTGGCGCCTTCTCCAAGAGAGTGAAATAGCAGGACGCATAGGAGCGTAAGGTTACCGCAGAGCCGATCACAAAGGATACCCACAACGTGCGCCATCAAAGAAAGTATATGAATTCAACGTGTTTGTTTTCCCTTTGCCTCTTGCTCAGGGTGGACTGACCAAAGGCAATCAGTGCCCGACCGGTTCGGACTCCCTTTGATATGATATCGATAAGATGCATATATAATAGAGTGTGTGAAACTGTTGGTACATGGTGGTGTATGCGCAAGATGAACAGAGAGAGGGAGAGAACAAAAGACCCAAGAACGGTACGCTATACACCAGATAGAAAGGAATACGTGCAGGACCGATTGGTCACCGCCAGTCAGCTGGAGCCCTCGCCATTAGTTTACCGTTGGCCTCGTACGCAAAATCTTCGGCGAGTTTCAACCTAGATTGGCACTCGAGCTCAATTTTCTTCCGCCACTCTGGTTTACTGGCGAGCTTGGCTTCGTACACATCAAGCAATCTGATAGGAAAACAGAGTCAGCCCTATGCGAGCACCCACGCGGAGGGCGGTCGTACCGTGGCAAATACACGACGTCGGCAAGACAGTAGTTGATCAACTCGGGTCGAAGCGGGCGTTCATCCCAGACACGTAGGTCGCCCCCCAGATCAGGCGAGATGGCCTTTTGACCGTTATTGATCCAGTCGGACCACTGTTTTTGTGCGCTCTCCGAGGGCCGAATGTCGTTCATGATTGATAGCCTGTGATTGGTAGAGGGCGCATATAAGCAACACTTCATCAACGTTGGATGCCCCACCCCCCACCCCCCCTCTCGGAGTTGATCGGAGGTAGAGGGTAGGCATGTGAAGAACCGGGACTCACGAGAGCGGGTTGAAGAACCTTTTCGAACCGACCCGAACCGCCTATGAGGCGTAAAACACAAGAGATGTGAGATGGGGTAGGGTAAACGTTGAGCCAGAGGTAGCACTGACCAGTTCATATAACTGGAGGTCGATGACCCCCTTCAAGGATATGTCGTGAGCGTTGAGAAGGTTGTCTGCATCGTTCCTGACTATTTCGGTGTGCACATCCAAGTCAGTTGTATTGTCCGGTCGGCGGAAATATTATGAATTACCGTCATAAAAAACCTTGGGAACGTCAGGGCACTCGAGCAGATATTTCAGAGTCGGTCCACGACGTGTGCCTGGACGCTGCGGAGCCGCAGCGGTGTTGAAAGCCAGCTGGTCGAGGGTCGTGATGTCGATAAGGAAGACGGTGTCGAGCGGTCGAACGAAGATCTCCATTATGCACAGCCGCCCATTTCGACAGATTCGTATACCGTGCAGGTCAATAAAGAGGGCTGGCGTCGAGAGGTTGATTGAGCATATCAATCCCAGAGCAGCCGAGAGCGCATCGGGAGTGTCGATGAAATGAACCTCGGGCATGGACATTCAGTTGGACGGCAAGTTGGAACAGAGGACGGTGACTGGGCTCCCATGGCAGGACTTCTGTATTTATAGAGACAGATTGCGAACGAAATCTGAATACGCTTTGGAGACGCCCAAGCACGAGGCATTGAACCACTAGAAAACTGAAGTAGCCTCGGCGGGGATGGGTCTTTAGATCCTATGGCTGGTGAAGCGCGGATAGAAGAGATGTATTTGACACGCGGGGGACGAGTCCAACTGGCCAAGAGCCAATTGCATGGCGGGCGAGAAATCCTACGCGTGGGTGAGGACAGCAGGCGATTCGCATCGGCGGTTGAGGGACAAAAGCTGCGCTATCTCCGCCACCAGAGCTGTCGAAGTCCTTCTGCAGGCCTTGCTTGTTGTGCGTCGTCTTGCGGATGCTGGTTTAGGTACATCCAAGCGCCCGCTCGTATCGGTAGATCGTCCAGCGTGTGCTGATGGGGCCTCGCGCGTATTTTGAGCTCGCAAACTGTCCGTTTACGGCTAGGAGGACTGGATGCGCTTGGCAGAGGTGGCTGTGCGAGTCGCGACTTCTCGAGCAGCCTGTGCGCGTAATTAGTCAGTGTTTAGAGGCACGGTCGAGAAGTCGTGCGAGATGAACCCGGGACGGCAGAGGTACGAGAGAGCGGATGCTGCCGAGTTTGTGTGTACTATAATTAGCCACGCTCAGGGCCTCGCTGGACATCGCGTCCCAGTTCGGATGAAAAAATACAACTCTTGACGCGTGTATGCGCGCGAAAGTGGAGGGCAGTTGATTATCGTGAATAAATTGTGTGCAGTTTATATTTGGAACGAGAGAATGCGGCAATTTTATCCCGACTAGAACCCATGGGATGTCATCGTGGACTTGCCGGGGGCTGTTTAGGGCCGGCCCAGTTGAAAAGACGAGGCCGGGACATCCGTCCGCGCTTGATCGTCGACGACGGGTTTAATAGCTTGCCCCTCTCTGTCCTCTTTGCTCCATTTCCCCCTCCTCTTTTCTCGTTTCCCGTTTGAATTGCTGGGCTCTAGTTACGTCCGGTTCTCTGTCGTACAATTAATGGCTTCTCTTGGTCGATCTCACAGGGGCGCCGCGGCCCTCTCCTTCGCCGCCCTACTGGCGTCAGCTGTCGCCGACCCGACGGTACTCCCTGCGCCTGGACAGCCAACCAAATCGGGCAAACCAGGCACTTTTGAGATCGTCGGTAACAGTGGCGTCTCTGCCCAGCAGCTTTTCTTGGGCCAAGGCAACCGAGTTTACATTGTCGACAAGACCGAGAACAATCCGCCAAAGGTACACAGATCTCTCCCCATACGCGTAATTTAAACTCACCATATGCTTTATGATAGGTCGGCAACCCTCCTCATCCGGCATGGGCTACAGAGTATGACGTCGATGCAAACACTTTCCGAGCCATGGACGTCGTAACCAACAGCTTCTGCGCTGGAGGCAATGTCTTGGGCAACGGCACCTGGCTCAACGTTGGCGGTAACCAAGGTTTGTACATTTTTCTTCCCTTGTTTGGGCTGTGCTCATTTTTCCGCCTAGCCATCACATGGGGAGGCCTCACTGCCAACACTCAGGACGGAAACAACGGCCCGTACTATGATGCAGACGGAGGGAAAGCGTAAGTCGCACAATTTTGGTTCGGCTTTGTCCTGACATTGCGCATAGTATTCGTCTCCTTAATCCGTGCCAGGACAAGAACTGCAACTGGCAGGAGGACACTATGACGACCCGTAGGTGGTACCCCACCCTCGAGACCTTGGAAGACGGTAGTATCATCATCATCGGTGGGAACCAATGGGGAGGATTTGTCAACGGCGCTGGTCAAGTGAGTGGTTCCAACTATTCTGGTATACTGCCCTGACTCGCGTTCTAGAATAATCCGACCTACGAGTTCTACCCGTCCAAGGGAGACCCAGTCGGCTTGAACATCCTCACGACCACACTTCCTGCCAACTTGTTCCCCTTGACCTGGTTGCTTCCCAGTGGCAATCTGTTTATTCAGACCAACTGGGGAACCGAAGTGTTTGATTACAGCACCAACACTGAATACGAACTCGACGAGATCCCTCATGCGTCAGTTCATTTCCTCTCTTGTCTAACTCACAGCTAAATATTGCGTTTGCAGCGTACGAACCTATCCCGCTAGCGGTGGAAGCATCATGCTCCCTCTCACTCCCGCCAACAACTGGACCGCAACTGTACTGTACGTAAATGATCCTTGTGACATTTTTTCGGTTCATCTCAAGGTGTTTAAAAATAGTTTCTGTGGAGGGTCCAATCTCCAACCCGATCAGTGGACCCAGACATGGGCTATCGCTGCGTATCCGGCCGACTCGACCTGCGTGAAGATGAGCCCCGACGTAGACGCCAAGTGGGTTGACGACGACACCCTTCCGGAAGGACGGTGAGTAAGGTTGTGATAAGCTTCATTCCACGCGTGTCTTAAATCCGATATAGATCCATGGGTAACATGATTGCACTGCCAAACGGCCAGATCTTCATGGTCAATGGGTGCGTTGCCAACTTCTTGACATATCCACGGTTAACTAAAGTTAATTTTGGCTTGTGTATGCAGTGCTAATCTGGGTGTGGCCGGGTACGGAAACGTTAGCTGGGCCATTGGGCAGTCCTTTGCGGACCAACCGGTCTACAAGCCATTGATCTACGACCCTAATGCCAAGGCTGGCTCTCGGTGGTCGCGCGCCGGACTGAGCCAAAGCACGGTCGCTCGCATGTATCACTCCAGTGCCACAATCTTGCCCGATGGATCCGTCTTTGTTACTGGCTCTAACCCGAATGCGGACTACAATGTGGGAAACGGGATCAAGTACCAGACCGAGTAGGTTCAATCTACAACAAGCTTTAAGCCTCGGCCGAGCTGATTTGTCGTATTCTAGGTACCGCGTTGAACGATTCTATCCGTCTTACTACTCTGAAAGGCGCCCAGAGCCCAACGGCCTGCTCAGTCAGCTTGGCTATGGAGGCAACTTCTTCAACGTCACGCTCTCCAATGACGACCTCTTCGGCAACGTGTCCATGATCTCCACAGCCAAGGTTGTTATCATCCGCCCGGGCTTCTCGACACATGCCATGGTGCGTTTTTCTTTTATGCTTCGTTCGGCACGAGTAATTCAATCCCGCTCCTATTTTTGATTCAATAGAACATGGGCCAGCGTTATGTTGAACTCGCCTCGAGCTATACTGGTAATGCGGACGGCACTGGTGTGCTTTCCGTCTCTCAACTCCCGCCCAACCCGGCCATCCTCGCGCCTGGTCCTGCGCTCATTTTCGTGACCGTGAACGGTGTGCCATCCGTTGGTCAGCAGATTATGATCGGCAACGGTAAAGTTGGAAAGCAGCCCGTTGCCGCAGCGCAGCCTCTCCCGAGTAGCTCCATCACCATTCCGGACAAGTCTTCCAGCGGCTCTAGCACTGGAGGCCAGGGCGGCAATCAAAGCAGTGGTGCAGCACGAACCTCGGTTGCGTCACTCTTGGCTCTCCTTCCTGCAATGTTATTTGCGTACACTTGGTTCTAAGTCTTTGATACGCTATGCTACGTTGTCATGTTCCTTTTGGTTGTAGTATTCTCGTACAGACTTTAGAGTAATGTTGTTCATTCTGGTGCGGATGTGGTGCATCCTTTTTTTACTCTTTCATTTGGACTCGTGTGTGTGCGGACATTTGACTTTGTTTTACCTATTCTTCTGTTACGATCAACTTCTCGGGACGATCCAAACCCCTGACACTCGTTAGTTATTGTTGGAACTTTACCAAATGCATTTTTAGTTTTGTGTTCAAGCCATATGGTGACAAGTGGCAATAGTGTGTATAAGAGCACTCGTGCGTAATGGCGACTATATGCGATGGAACCAATAGGCAACGCTGCGTATCTTCGAGGGCAGTTGGTGCTGTTGGGTCTCTTCTCGGGTCGCTATGATCTGCCTTGTGAACGAGCTGGGAGATATTTGTTAAAGATTCTGTCAACGTAGCATGTGCGCTCACCTGTTCCTCGTACATTCGGGAGAACCTCTGATGAATATTTCTGCTCTACTTGCCATAGTCTTCTCAATAATGCCAAGGTACCCCAAGTCATCTTCCAGGGCAGTCTCGACCCGAGGGACCAAGTCCGCCAAGTCCAAGTACGAGACTAGTTTGTAGGCTTCAAGCGGGCCACCGGGCTGAAAAGCTCTTCGGAACACGTCGATCGCAGCGTGATGCTGTTCTCCAACATCGCGGAATGTCCCAGAATGTCGCGTAGAGACATTTTCCAACGGATAATCGGTTGCCAGATACACTGAGCGAATATCCTTGAACTCGGCTTGTTGTGACATCCATTCGAAGGTGTTGATGAGACCTTTGGAACAACCAACGAGACCAGAAGCTGGAACGGACTCCATACGCCAATGGACCACCGCGACTGGGCCGGCCGCGTCCAGCAGATTGTCGGCGCGACGAATGATTTTGTTCGAGTAGGTCAAGTACCGACCCACGACTTCTGATACAACAGGGTGTCGCAGCTTCCAGTCGAGCGCATATATTTGGGGTATGTCCAAGTCGTGCATGTTGGGATAACTAGGTAAAGTCTTGGGCAAACCGTTGCTAAGTATCTTTACAATAGACCTCCCAGAAGAGATAAATCTCTTGGAGTTATGGACAGGCAGTCGGGCCGTGGTTTTCAACCATTTGAGTCTTGGCGCAGCTTTGGCAAGGCAACGCTGCCAGGCCAGACTCTGGTAGGCCGTTTGTTGTTCCCAGGCCATGATTTCGACTACCTGAGCTTGTGGTGGAGTTCTCCTAGTGGCAGCCCACTCCAAAAAGGCCTCGTATGTGGCTACGCGTACTCCAAGTGTCTGTAACGATGCTACGTCGTAGTACATGTCAAATCGGTTGTGAGAACACGTTCCGAAACGGGATTTATGCATATTGGGTAGAATCAGTGTCCGATTAAGATCTCGCGCGATCACCGCGACTGAAACGGGTTGGCATGTAGGTCAGTTGTACGTTTATTGATGCATAGGGGGGGAGTGGTGGCGTACTTTGCTGAACATGACTTTGGGCTTTGGATTCCTGCTCCCCGATCGTCCCGACCTCATTGTGGAAATTCAGCACAAACAAAAGTCAGGGAGGGTAATACAAACCAAAGTAACTTGACATGGCCTATCATTGCGCCCACAGAGTCTCCAGTCGGCCAATGCGTTTGGGACGTACTTGTGCTTGGGCGACTTGGTTTCAGGAAGAGCAGTGACCAGCAAGGGGCCAGAGGTAGGACGTCCAAAAGATTGCTGATTTGCGTGGGCTGGTTGGTGCATCCATTCCGCATCGAACCACTCGGGTTCATCATACATGCCTAGCTCCTCCATGCGTAGGCGGTCCACTCGAATCGGCCGGTAAACGACTTCAGGGGAAGGAACGACTTTAGCTATTGATTTTCGTTTGCTGAATAGGAGTATCGTGGTAAACACGAATAGGCCAACAAGACCAACGTAGGCAGCAGACAGCCGAAACCAGGTAAGATGAACGTGAATCCTCACCGAACACCGGCGTCGATCACACGCCGGGCGCAGTGGTTCATAGGGTTTGGCGGCTGGAGGTACCTTGGGCATGTGGACGGAGACAAGGATACTAGGAGCTCTGTCGGTCGGTGTTATTTAGTAAGGACCACGTGAGGGGCGGGATCTATTTACTCATATAACTGCCCAAAAATGTAGTTTACAGATGAATCATATCATATTTAGCCTATACACATGCGACAAATATAAATCAAGGATATCAATCTTGTATAAAACCAGATATAGCAACAAAGGAGGGGAAATGAATGAGAAATGTCGGTGCAAAAGTCTGTCTACTACTCGTCCACCGGCAGTGCTCTACCCATAATGATACACTGCTTAACCCAGTCAAAGGAGCGGCAGGTTGCCCCTTGATCTCGGAGAACATTCTCGGTTGCAAGAGCCTCACATATAATAAAATCAAAATCTTGAGGTTGGAGATCAATAGGCCAGGGGATGATGTCATAAATATGGTGAACCGAAGTTGCACCTAAGACACTGAGAACACGAGAAACGAATCTCCCCTTGTCGGTAAGATCCTTCGCATTTTTCTATAAATTTACGGAACGTAAGCAAGTTGAACCAACTTGATTGTTAGTGTAGAAAGTGGAACGCACCTTTGCTTTCTTGAAGATGCACAAAACTGTTTTCCCTGCAAACGGTCTCCGTTCCAACTGGGTTTCAACGATCGCTTTCACCATATCCGGCTCCCTCTGTACTCGTGGGTCTATCACCTGCGACAAAACAGTCCCGTACAGGTCTGAGTGTCCGCATGATAGGAGCGCGTGAAGCCAAGGCGCAGATTCCTGTCATTCGGCGAAGGAGATCAGTATCGAATTACCATCAGAAGCTTTGCTACTCACGTCGCGGAGAAAATCATCAAGCCACTTGTATGATAGGCAAGGCACACCCAGTGCCAAAGCCATCATGTACTTGGCGGTTGTCCCCACTCTCCCGCTTAGCAAGAATACTTTGTGTACGTCGGGCCATTTGCTACCTCCGACGTATTCGAATGCGCCAGCTTCTCCCGCTGTGAAGACCCATCCTTTGGTGTGAGCCTCGCCTCGGATAGTAAATAGCTCGTCCCATTCGTCGGCAACAACTCCACCCTGATGTTCGATCTTCGCACGGAAAGATACTTTCCATTCCTCTAACTTGTCATCTCTAATCCCCACGTCCTCGGCTTTGAGCGTAAGAACGAACGCATACCCCGAGAGCTTTCCATTTCGTGAGGGCATGATAGTAGATGTGTTAGCGCTAACTCTACGTTTCGCGAACGGTTTCACATCGGGTGGCACAGCGTCCGTTTCGTCCAGCATACGGTCGAACCACGAATTCTTGACTTCCTTCGGCGCAATCATCAATGCCACACTAGGTATGTCCACACGTTCGCCTCTGCCAAAACTCCCCATCGCGACCCCTACAACCCGGTCCGACTCCCACTTCCGAATATCTTTGACGATGGCCTCCCCACGATGTGCAGCGGTTTTGTTGTGATTGTTAACTTTGACTCGGTCACCGACGCGCAAGTCCGCCCGATGCAGTTTCTCTATCGCGATCGCCCCAGAGTCACCGTCATCAAATTCAACGGAGTATAGGCCTTTAGTCTCACAGCTCGTTATCGAGCCAAAATAGTAGTTTTTCCCCCGAGACCAGAACGCCAAGACACGAGTTCCAGTGAGAGAGGGCCCAGCAATAGAAGTTGAAGCACCGGCAGTAGCAGTGGGAGTAGCAGTGATGCCAGCGGAGCGGGTGTTCGCCCCAGGTTGTACTCTGGGTTTCTTGGAAGCTGCCCCAGCGGGTGACACATCTCTGATTGTTCCGGCTCGTGGTCGTTTCTTGCCCGTGCTTGGTCCACTCTTGAGAGGTGAGGCTGGATCGGCTGTAACTTCGTGGGGGGTACGTGGAGTAGCGCTCGCGCCACCCCTCCCCCTGCCCCTTCCTCGACCTCGGCGTGCAACCTGCTTCCCACGAGCACGTTGAGGGGTGGCTTGAGGTGGCGCTTCATCTTCAGATTCGTTTTCCGGTTCAGAATCGACGGGAGGGGCGGGAGTAGGCAACTGTTTGTTCTTTAGCCGTTCCTGCCGGCCAAGCTCGAGTGGAAGTGAGCTCTGGTTTCGTACGAGTGCTCCAGGCTGTGGGATAGGCTCGGCCGCGATGTCTTCCGGTTCCGTATCATGGTCGTTGTCGGTGCCCTGCAGAGTCCCTGTATCTTTCCCGCTAGCTCTCTGAGGTGAGAGTGGCGATCGAACTAGTCGCTGTGCAGTCGTCTTGCCTTTCCCACTCACAAAGGGCGTCGAAGAAGTCAAGACTTCATTGGCTGCTGGAGTCGACGACTTGGAGGGAATTTGGTCTTTCTCTCGCCCACTGGAGCTTGCAACCTGCCGTTGTTCCTCCTCTCTCTGCCTTGTAGCCCGTTCTTCCTCTTCGGCCCTCGAGGCATCCCACCGTGTTGGCGTAGAGCTCAACTCCCGCCCTCCAAATTCGATTCGTCTAATACGGGCCTGAGCTTCAGGTCGAGAGCGAACAGGAGGTTCAAACGCAGACTTTCTAGACCGGTCAAGTGTGTAACTCTGCTGGGGGTTCGTGAGTGGTGTTTCATAGGGTCGTGAAGATTGTTCGGCTAGAGGTCGATGCGGTGTAACTCGTTGACGGGAAGGGGATCCGTTGTGTAAGCGCACGAACTCCCCAGTTCGATGGGGAGTGACGAGCTCTGGGGGAGATGGTAATGACGTCTCCTCCATGGCACTTGCATCCCGCATGTCTGTGTCCGGGGCGGGTTCCTCAGGACTGACTACCTGGGTTTCAGGTGTGCCTTGCCTTCTCTGAACACCATAATCACCACTGTTTGTAGTAAGCCTGCTATTCCCTACTTCTTCCTCCATTTCCTCGTCCATAGGCGGAGCTGTCGGCGGTGCAGGTGTCGCGCTGACATATTTGTCCTCGGGTGACACGATTTGTGTCGCAGCTGTGGCTTGAGTGTCCCTGGAGCCATGCCCCTGCATCCCCGAATTATCGTCTTCCTCCTGAGTCAACGATTCCTGGTTCTGAGTTGGGAAAGCCGAACTAGCCTGATAGGGGCTACTCCCGCCAGTCATGTTCATCGCCCCAAATCCTCCGGGCCGACTTGCACTAGCTCCTCCGAGACTCGGACTCGACTGTCGGTCATTCCCGCCGAGACTTGGACTTGACCTCGGGCTCGGGCGCCGTACTGGCGAGCCACCAAGACTGGGGCTAGAGCCATGGCGAGAGTAGGCAGGCGTAAACCGCGAAGGGATAAAGTCCAGTTGGGTTTGAAGCAGGGTAGCCTGGGTTTCGTCGGGTTGAGGATCGACGTGTATTGACTGGTTTGACTGGTCTGAAGGATAGTCGACGATCCCAGAAGGACGCGTTTGGTCCCGGGACGGCTGTTTCTCGCCAGATGATCCAGGGACAACCACCTTGCCGTTTTCTTGGGACGTTTCACTTGTTGAAAGTTGAGATAGCATGTGCACAAGACCTGATCCGGCTTGACGAGGTGGTGACGCAGGGGGGCTATGGACCTGAGAAGGTTGTGGCTGAGACTGCGACTGCGATTGGGATTGGGGTGGAGGCTGGGTTTGCTTCGGAGGAGACTGAGATTGCGATTGAGACTGGGACTGGGACTGGGGGACCGGTGGTGTACTGCTGGTATCACTTTCGTTTTGTCGAGCAGCCTGTACAGCGTGGGATGTGCGATACCAGTAATCCTAGAAGACGATTATGACTTTAGCTTGATATAGAACCAGTTCGAAACGCGACATACATCACGACCTCCCGCGTCTTGGTATTTTCCGGGACGAAAGCCAGGATCAGATTCAACGGACTCCTGTTCTGCCTGTTGCTTGGCTCGTGGCTGAGCCATCGTAATCGGCCGCGGTGTGAGCGCCGTGGTCTTCGCGCGACAAGGAGCAACACGCGGGCGATCTTTGACACTCGCAACGGTCGAAGAGGACGCCTTTATTAGCGCAGTTGTGGCCTGCCCCGGTGGGTTGTGCGGAGCTCGCTGGGGGTCAGGAGGGGAAGAAGTCGGAGGAGAAGGAGGCGGAGGCGGGCGTTGTTGTGGTTGTGGCGGGGGGCTGTGAGGGATCTGGTAACGCTCCTTTGCTTGCTGTTCAGTTACATCCTTGTTTCCGAGATAATACTATAGCCGGGTCAGCCTCAAAGCCGCAGGCAATAAGTTTAAGCTCACAGCGGCAGCACGCATCTGAGAGGTTATCCTCTGTGACTCTTCCTCCGTTACATTGCTCGTATCGCCCAGAAAGCTTTCATCCAAGCTATACAATCACGTCGTCAACAATGCTCCTCATTCTATCACATTTACCCACCTCAAGTCGCCCGCGTTCGCCTCTCCCACCGACACCACCATCGTCGTTGAACACGGTCCCCACACCGTCACGTGGTCATCCATCATTTCGTCCCTGACACCAAACTTTATCGCGAAAATAGAGTTTCGATTGCTAACCCTTACATAGTAGTTTACATATATATACATCGAAGTATATTTCCATCTTGGCAAGGATCAAATTATCTCACGCACCAATACTCGTCTATTTCAAGCATACCCATATTACTCATTGTTTATAGGGGCCAGCCAGCCAGTGCTTCCCCAGGCGCTGATCGGCTATGAAATGACAATCCTAACACCGCCCTGCAACAACCCCCAACGCTGGGTTAAATGCATGGCAAGAAACCATAGGATCCCGCTCGACTGCTACCCTTCACCAGGAATCGGCGGCCTGGGTTCCAGAACTACCATAGGGATGTTTTCATGCTCGATGTATGGAACCCCTTCGTGAAGTTCAGTCTCAAGACTTCACACTCAAAATACTTTAATGATTCCATACACAAAAACATAGCCTTACGTTTCAATCAGCTTTCTCTGCATATTTGGCGTTGTATTGCACCTTAGATAGTTGCTCTATTCGGTGAAGCCAATTGGTGGAAGACTTGATAGAAGCACGAGCAGAGCTCCCACCGGTTAAAGGTCGTAGTCAGCAAGGCTTGTCGCGCAGCCTACCCTGTAGGATTTGCCAGTAGTTCCGACAATTTTTAAATAGATCCACAAATTTCTCCAAGGAGTTTGCTAACTATGGGATTTGACCTAGCCTCGAGAACCAAAATACCCTGCTTGTCACGGGACGTAAAGAGCAGGGGGAGAGAATGTCGGAAAACGTGCAGCTGAAAGTTATCGAACCCCGTGGGCTGGGGGATAAAAGCAGCGCATCATGAGCTCAGGATACAGATCGCCATTACAGACAGGACAGAGGATGAAATCATACGCTCACTTCTCATGTAATTCAGAGCCTGAGTTCGGCTGGCGCGTGCTGGCTAAACTCATCACCCATCGTATTTGTCTTATTATCATTATTTACCCCACAGCTTTCCTGTAAATAATTAACGGTAGTGTGAGCTTCGCTAATTACCAGGTGCGTCTGGTAACTTATGTGTCATGTATTCGAAATCCAAGACATTACATGAAGCGCATACACACAGAGAAAATATGCAGTATCTAGTGGATGTTCCGGTCAGTTTTTAGACCGGCCCTATCTAGAGTACGATAAAAACACCTAAAGTGAAGCCAAAAGCGATTTGTCTCCGACATGTATACAACGAATCACACTGGGAAGTTCTATGCAAGCAACTACAGTCATTACATATTGACTACAGGCCCTAGAAGTGTCTAAGCGAGAGCAATGCCATAATAGCAACACATATAACCGCATGGAATGTAAGCAATTCACAGCACCACATCACCTTGTGATTATGGGGAGACGCAGCCCGCCTGTATGATGCATGTAAACCGCATTTGCTATTCTAATAGACTGTATTCAACATCTAAGATGCTCTCAGTCGCGTTTGGTATCGAGATCAATAAGTCCGTGTATTGCAGCAGTAGTGTACACAGGTGCTCGAGAGTATGCAAAAAGTACATACCTTGAGGACAAATGTTTATGCGAAGGGTTGTGTGAGACAAGTCGCATAGTGCTTCTCATTGTTTGCCGAATCGGACGGCAATCAAAATCGTTGACGATAACAAGGCTCGGACTTGTTAATTGCCTGAGCCAACACAGAGGAAAGCGAGGTGTTCTGAAATGCGTGTCAAATCCTTTGAGTCCCCCCGGCTCCGGTTGTTACCGGGCCTATGCCGGCTGGACTTGTTAGACAAATAGAAAACGGTACAAGGCTGTAGAATTATATCGAGGGTGATTTCATTAGTGATCACGCGCAATAGCTGAATAAACAGCTGCCTTGTTGTCTTGTCGTCTCTCCGGCCCAGTATCACATAGCCTAGCATAGTTAGGCACAGCATTGATTTGCCAAATTGGTATAGTCTCACTTGAGATTCCTATTGGAATATTTATGTATATACAACATCAAGGAAGACATGCGCAACGCGGTCGTCGTCCCTTGTTGCTCCGAGTCGGGTCGTTGCCCTGACAATCTCCCGAGTACAACATCGGCTGGCCAGCAGCAGGACTGCAGAACTCAAAAAACACGCTCGTTTTGTGCCCGCAGGACAACTACCAGGCTGGGAACGGCTGGTACTTCACTCGTTTATAACTTATTGGTGTATTTTCCCTGGTTTGGGCGTGTTGTGGCGCGTCGCGAGGTAAGCAGCATCAATTTATTCCGGCTTCGGCCACGCCTTGCGCTCGACGGCGCACCTGTCCTGTGCGGCGCCTGACGACTCTCACTGATCAACACGTTCACGACCACAGATACGACCACTTGTCCGACGATATAGCCTAGTTTATATAATTGAAATTTCCTGCCGCAGCCTTCATGGTTGACTTCCACTACTGGTGGACGTCGGAACTTAGCTCCCTCAGCACACTCTCTGAAGCATCGCTCTCCAGCATATCCGCTACCGATGTTATCTCCAGCCTCATCCCGACTTCCCCATACCCCGGCGGCGACCCAACTGGCTCGTTTACGAGCGCGTTTCCCTCTGCGACTCCAGACTCCTCAATATTCCCTGGCGCTTCTACATCTGGTCCGTTGGACACCGCTTCGCCTCCAACCTCCGCGCCCGGCCCGTCGACAACCGTGTTCTCTGTGACTCTGACCTTTCCTTCGACTACAATCGTTACCACTACGTTCAGCCAAATACAAAACTCTGCCCCCACTCCATCTTCGGCCACTGTTGATGTCGTTTGCGCTGGACAAGGTATTGATGCCGCAGCGACAGGCGTGATCGCTTCTCTCGTTTTCACTGCTGCTATCGGGATTCTCATTTGGGTAAGTATGAGATTCGGTGTTTCCTAATTGGCAGCTGACCCAAACAAACAACTGCAGTTGCTCTTTGCTGTGCTGCGTCCGAAGATACGCGCACTCTACGCCGCCCGCGAATGGTTTGTTCGTCCCGAGTAAGTCTATCGTCACGGTTGCGTCATTTACCTAACCAAAATCTAGGTTACGTCCCGAACCTCTCCGATCAACGTTCTGGGCCTTCCTTTTCCCACCAGTGCCTCTTGTACCGACCCTGTCATCCCAAGCACCTTTCCCTTCTGATGGCGAGCTTGCTCAGCGTACTATATGGGTTGCATTTCTCCTAGTGTTAGGATGGACTATCGTTGGCCTGCTCGGGGCTTTACCACTCTATCTTGTCGATACACCATGTCTTGGAGATTCATACCCACATGCTGTCTTCGGCGGACGCGTATCCACACTTCAAGACCTGTCGCTTCTCCGTCTGCTCAAGATGTACGATGAAGGTCAAGTATCGACCAACACAGGCCTGACTAGACGTGCAATAGTTGATGATTCCGATCGCACCCCGGCCGCTCGAGTGCGCCTTATCATCCTTACTGTCCTTCTCTTGGTATTTTTCGCCCTGCCTGCAATTTTCAAACTCCTGCATGAGTGGACCAAAGTCCTTGCATGTCGCCGACAGTGGCTCGATTCCCTCAACTCGGTTGACGTCGTCTGGCTTCCTCGAGATCGGGCGCCTGGGTTCGAAGGATGGGGCGAAGGGCGGGTCAAGGATTTGCTTGTGAGGTGTGGGTTGACCTCCAAGTTGGGCGGTGAAGGGACTCGACCAAGGAATCGGTCTGGAAGTTTGGGTCTAGGAAGGAATATGAGCCGAAGTCCGGGGCCAGGGAGGAGTCTGGGCGGAAGTGGAGGAACGGGTGACGCCGAGCGTTCGCAAGGCGGCGGGGAGGTCGACGTCCATGGGGTGTTTACTGTTGTGTGAGTCCGGGTGTTGATGCTAGCCTCGATCATCTTAACCTTTCCCCAGTGACACATCTCGTCTTGAAGACCTTGTCAAACAACGTGCTACTGTCCTTGATAATCTTGAGGTTGCTGAAACGCACTACATCCGTTCCTTCCAACTTGCGCCTGACGAAGACTCTGATGACGAAGCCTATGAAGGGAGAAGATCTGGTCCGCGTATTAGTCGACCCAGGCCTCTAGGTGGGCGAAGGAGGGATCTGCAGAATCAGCTCGGTCCTGGTGAGCACGGTGGACCAACACCGACAAGCTATGTAGCCCCATCCTCGTACTACAAGCTCCGGAATCTCAATGTGCGACCTTTCATACCTTCACCTCGCCTAACACCTGACTTCGCAAGATCGCAGGGAATCACTGGTGGTCGTATCACTTCTTCTAATGACAGCTTAGCTCAGCGCATCAGCCAGCGTGTAATTGGAAGCCGGTTTCAAGAGGTCACTCGCGAGTCTATATCTTTTGGTCGTCTCCCGCTTGGCTCTCGAGTGCGTGTTGGTCAGACTGGCGAACTTTCGGCTATGCCTCCCACTCCTGCACCGAATATGGAGAATATAGGTGTATTTGGACCAAATCACGTACCCCCGGAAGAAGAGGGGTGGGAGATGACGGAGGTCCCGAGCGATGGTCAATTCGTTCAGAACGGAGACAGGAGGGTGCCATCCAGTTGGTTTTCCTCGACCCTTGTTGGGACGGGTATGGGTACTGGGGCTAATTCTAATTCAGGACCGTCCAAGGGGGCGAGTGCCCGAGAGTCGGTTGTTGGGCCAAAGTCGGGAAGAAAAACGAGGGAATCAACAGACGATTACAACAGACAAGGGACAAGCGACGGTCATGGGCGCCGCGGTACTAGCGATGGCCACGGGAGGAGCGACCAAAGTGATGGCCACGATCGTCGAGAGCACACACGTGGTTCTAGCGGCGGTCGACGTAGTGATTCACGCTCCCGCCGGCAGCCTGTTCTCCGGCCTGTCTCAGGTCTCGATCATGAAGCCCTCGCAATGATTTACGACGGTATTCGCACATGGCGATCGCAGCTCAAGCAGTTAAATACGGCTATTGCAGACGCTCAGCAAGAATCCTTTACTGCCATCGCAGAGGGGCAACATATTAAGGGTTGGCTCATTGTGGGACGTAACGCGCGATACCTGGCTGGTGCTCAACCCATTGAAGGCCGTGCCAAGGCAGATATAAGATGGCGCGAGCTGCAAGAACAAGCCGGGGTATGGGCTGATTTACGATATTGGATCGTTGTGGCCGTCGTCGCAATGCTTCTTACCGTATCCTGTGAGCTTGAGCATTTTATAGGTTTGGAGGCGTTCTGACATTGTTCCGTAGTTGTACCCGTTGTGGGTCTCGCTTTGGCTGGTGCCCCCGATGTCGTGCATTTCTTACCTTTCCTCGCAAGGCTATCGGATAGGGACGATCTGGGAGCAGCGCTGGCAACCACGTTCGCGCCTGCGGTTGCAGCGACACTGTTTATCACGGTTGCCCTCTTGGTCGTGAACTATGCAGCAAAACATACCGGGGCTGTTTCTGTTTCCGCTGCACGGCTTCGGCAGTTCAAAGCAACATTTTATGTGCTAGCTTTCGTTGCCACAGCATGGATTATTACGGCTGGGGCCCTTATTTTCGGCATGCAAGCGTTTGATACAAGCACGGGGCGAACAAGTACCACCGCGAATGGAACCACGTATATTGCGGTCCTGCTAATGGTGATCGTCCTCAACGCGGCAGTGATCGCTCCTGGGTTATTGATGCTCCAGCCTGTGAGACTTTGGAAAATCTGGCGTGCGCAGAGGAAAGCTATCACCCCTCGACAGCACTTCCGTGGTATGTACTTACCAGTCTAACGAAGTATAGTTCACTGATAAGTGCGGGCTTTTAGCGATATACCCCAAATCATTCAACCCTTCATTTGCTTCTGGCTGCTGTGTTCTCGCTGTCATTTTCGCTTCGACATTTTCGCTCATATTCCCCCTTATTGGGCCTCCAATCTTGGTACTCATGCTACTTTCTTTGATAGCATACAGATACCTAGTCGGTTATGTTTGGACTCGTACCGATGCGCCTTCGACAGGCGGTCTGCTGCAACTATGGCTCTTGCGCCGATTCGCAACTCTGCTTGCTCTCCAGCCCCTCCTTATGGGTTTGATTTTCCTATCTCGCCGGCTTTGGGCTCTCGGAGGGGTTCTCCTTGGTGCAGCTCTCGTCATAGTCCTACTGGTCGAGGGCTATTGCACATACAGGTCTCGGACACCTCCTGAACGTAACTTCAGCCCGGTCACGCGCGATTCTCTTGCGACATTCAAGCGTTCGATGCAGGGAAATAGAGGTAGAAGGAGATTGACTATAGAGGAAGATGGGACGAGTCTTTTTAGCTCACCGCAGGAAAGGAGTGGTGTGCCTCGTGGTTCGATTGCCAGCGTCTTGGACATGATGAGTATCACGCTCAACGTGATGCCGTCTGCCAACCGACAGAGAGACCCCGTTCCGATTGGTGAGCTAGCCGTGATCTAATTACAAGCACTGAACTAATGCTCAGCTGTTCGTTTTCAGAAACCGAGGACATCGATGATCTGGTTTCGACAGAACGAGCTGCACACACGCATCCAGACGCTGCACCCGTGATACCCTCCTCTGATCATGAGACGGAAACGGCCAGCCTGTTATACCCTCCCGAATTACTTGCTCCGGCCCCTATGATCTGGCTTCCTCATGACCGTTCTGGTATCGCACGCAGTGAGGCGTATGATCTCAATCGGTACCACGACTTGGAGACCGTGATCGACCCTGGAGATGGATATTCATACGACGGAGGCTCGAGCAAGAGACGCTCAGACGAGAGAACTCCGACCCCTAGACTTTAGTTTTGGTTTTTGGTTTTAGTTGTGATACCTCTTGAACATTAGCCTGTAATCTGACACCTGACACTTTCACTGTCTCCTCTTTCTTTTTGGCCACATTGCTGTTTATCTGTTATATTGTGTTTTGATTTCTTGAGTGCTTTACACGACCTATAATCGAATGAAACACGATACCACATCATGGAGCAACACATTCCGGTAGATTAGACGCGGAGATAGAGATGCATTTCTATTGTTTGACGGTAACCTCGACTTTGCACAAGCTTTTCAGGCTGTCACAAGTCTATGTCGACCAATCTAGGCAGATGAATGGGAAAGTTTCCAAAAATAGCGCCTTTTCGACAACCATCGAAGAGAACAAAAGGTAATAAGTTAAGGTAATCAGATAGGGAATCCCCTGTTTGCTATCATGCTAGGATTTCTTGTTTGTAACACCAGGCCCGCCTACGCCATCTCCGATAATAATTTTAACCTACAATCGATTCGTCACCGTCCATTCGTTAAAACCCTAAGGAGATCTTACCTGCAACGACGATTTGTTGCGTGACCTCGTTTCAATGTCTTCATCTTCATCTTCTGGATGAATTTCATCGATACATGTCGTCGTGCCAGTAAGGATCTAGCGAGTAAGAATCAGAAGACCTATGAATTAACAATCAGGTAGCTTCGGACACAAACTTCGTTTCTGATTTCCTCTGTTCCAAATGGTAGACATTCGGGTAGGGAAGTTACAAGCAGTAGCAAATGAGGTATGGCAGCTCCGAGTGCGTACAGATGCAGTGTTTTGAACCTGGGTGCAAGTGAGGGTCAAATAGAAAGTGGTTTGGGATGCGGGGTACATACCCATCATCTAGTACGAGCGACTTACATCGTCGTAGGTATGATGCAAGCTTAGTAGCCCTAGTCACGCAAATGACATTCTTTCCTTCTACATGAGACGACCGTGGTCCTGTGACATTGGATGCCGGATGCACAGTGGGAACTGGTCGCTGAGGCTTTAGTTTGACTCGTTTCGTATGGGCGCTCCCAGCCTTTTCAGCTTTTTGTTGGCGAGCTTTTGAACTAGCAGCTTGGCCACCCTTTTTGCCACTCGATTTTTTTGACATGGCTAAAACGAACTCAGCCAACCCAGGAGGAAGGGACGAGACTGACTGAAAGTGGTGGTCTGGTTCAAGTTGGGTACCTCTTTGTGATGGTCACATGACCGCCGAGGCTCAGGATCTCCTGTTTGCGACTCTGCAGTGACCACCACCTCGCTCCACCCGCCGATTCGATATACCCTGAGAGTGTCACCATGTCTCGCCAGCTGAAGCGAATCCCCATCCCAGAACCCAAAAAGCGAAGGCCCCCGCCTGGCAAACAAGCCCCTGCAAAGCGCGAGACTGGTAGCGCAGGGCCCGCCACGTCTGATCCTCCTCTCGGCCGTTATACCGACTACAGTCTCCTCTCGTCCAAACACAGCGACAAAAAATGGGACGTTTTCAGGCTGCAGACCCACAGCGAGGTTCCTATCGATCTGAACACTTGGCCTCAGCCTGTCAAGCTCAATCGAAAGGACTACAAATCACCCAACGAGATCGAGGAGCAAGCAGGTCCTCTAACCCCCATGTTGGGCCCAGACGGAAAGCCTGTAATTGGACCAGATGGGAAAATCGTGATGCTTAATGCGGATGGGACTCGAGTAAAGAAAGAGGAGGACACCAAGGGCAAGAAGAAGGCAAAGGAGGACCCGAAGAAGAAGGCATTCATGAAGAAAACTAGACAAGTTCACATGATACCCGATGAAGTACGTGCGTTCCGCAAGGAGCACCGAAAAGATTGGCTTTTGGAAGACAACGGCGGCGGTCTGGCAGCTAATCAGAGCTGGTCTGGGAAATATGCGGACAGCAATGACAAGCGTATATGGGCCTTCTTTGCCCCTGTCCCCGGCAACGAAAAAGAGTTTCGCTTCATCCCTGTTCACCGATTTTACAATTTCACGAGGAATAACAACGTCAGCACGGAGCGTGTTGAGAACCAGGTGAGTCATGTCGTCATTGTTTGTGTAGACTGTTTACCAGCCCAATCTCCAGCATGCACGCATGCAAGCGGCCAAGACAAACGCAAAAACAAAACCTAAGAAGGAAGAAGAGGACGAGAAACCAATACGCGGCATCCGAAAGCTGAAGCTAGTCAACCACGGAAATGACTTGTTTGGTGACGATGAGGCCAAACCTCGCTTGGTGAGTCAGAACTGAACCTTGAGCTTTACCTTGTGACGATTTACTTTCACAGGGTGGTGAAGGAGACTATGACGAAGTGGAATACGAGGATGAAGTCCAAGACGACGAGGAAGTCCCTGCTGATGCCGTCCAGGACGAAGAAGAAAAAGAGGCCGCGGTGAGTTGCGACCAGTTAATGCCTGGGCTTGTTCTTAGTTCCTGGACTAGGAACGCCAAAAACGCGAGTATCGGCGAGACAAGGTCTCAGAGCGTGTTGAACCAGAAAGCGACGAGGAGGAAGACGACGGAAAGGGGTACACTGAGGACGGGCGACAACTCAAGAAACTGATGAAGAAGATGTTGAATGAAAGTGACGACGAAAAGAACCCATACGCCGATTCTGTGCGTGTTACTGATACTCTCTGCTGCTCGTTAATGACCATACATACAGGATGACGAAGAGGAAGAGGAAGATAAGCTTGAACAACCTCAAGCTGTTGGCGTCATGCCGAACACACCAACTCCTGCTCAACCTCAATCTGGTACTTCGACTCCCCGTCCCCAGGGCTCACAGTCTGTCCAACCAGGTTCCCAAGCCCAGAAACTCTCTACAAGCGCGTCTGCTACAACTAACGCATCTCGCAGCGGCTCTCCTTCTATGGGCGGCGCAGCCCTCCTCGCTCAGCGAGCCACCTCTCCTCATCCAATCCGTAAATCGCCTTCTGTAGGCTCGAACATCCCAAACAACCGTGCTACGACCCCTCTATCTCCTGGTGTACCTGCACCTGCGAGTGGTGGAAGCGCCAATGGCAAGAAGCGCAAAGACCGGCCATCTGATCGTGGTGGTACACCCACCCCCCCTCAGAAGCGACCTACTCCAACTCCTCAAACTCCTCCTGGAGGTCGCGCATCGACTCCGACAGGTGGAGCTAATGGACAGAAGAAGAAGAAATCAAAGCACGATCTGGTCGCACCGAACGGAGATCCTTTGCCGGAGGTCATCACCGAGCAACATGCGATCGAATACCTGCGCAAGATGGGCGGCGCTGTTCAAACCAGCGAATGTATCACATACTTTAAGCGGGCATTGAAGCATGATCCCGAGAACCAGAGAAGGTTGACCGACGCGCTCAAGAAGGTTTCAACTCAGGCCCAGAAGGGCTATATTAAGCTTAACGCGCCTTGGGCCTAATGACTTTGAATGGTTTTCTTTTCTGTTGTGTCTATTGTAGCATATAAATGGCTTCCAGATTCATTTATTCAAACAGTACATAGCACAGCAGCAAAGATCAATCACCAGCCTCGTTAAGCGCACTAAATGCATCCAATTAGTAAACATAAAAAACGAGCGTAAAAGTACTTACCGTCTCAACACTAAATAAAGAGTGAAAACATATTCAGGCCACCGAATCCGCGATGTGACGATAAGGCAGCCCAAACGAAACGTCGAAAACATTCACAACCATCGGCTCTTCCTGACAAGACCGAACGCACCCCACCCCTCCGGCGAACCCCATCCACCCATCGCCAGAGCCTTCGCCCCTCCCTCCGGCGCGCAGCATGTTTCGCCCAAGTCAGAGGACGTCTTCGTCGGAATCGTAGAACTCGTCCGAGTCCTCGTCAAATTGTGCAAGGTTCGTAAAGTCAACTTTGTAGCGTAAGATACCGCCAATGCCACCAAAGCCCTTGACGAATTGCGAGCCCTCCTGACTACGGTTGCTCACAAACTAACTATAGTTCTCAATAGAGTGATTGGCCGAAAAGAAGGATACTTGCCTCGAGAGTAGCCCCAAAGTCCTTGTACTTGTCCGCGAACCATTCGAGCAAACTCATAGGTTCAGCAGCCTGCTCCATCTCAAGTCCAGTGCTCTTGTCCATGAACTTTTCGCGATCCTTCTCTTGATCCTTGGACACGTGGATGATTATTTCCTCCCCAGCCGCATTGCGCAGGATATGGCGAGTTATGTCCAAGTTCTCCCATACAATCAGAGTCTCAACCGCGCCCATCTCGAGACCCTTCAGAGTGTCGTCCACACCAAAGCAGTACTTTCCCGTATCCTGGGAGATCTCGTCAAAGTACTTTTGGATCAACTTCTTCTCCTGTACGAATTTGACGTTCGAGAGGGATTCGGCCGCGAGTTCGATTGCCTGATTGAAACCATTCTCCCCACCATAACTCACATCAACGACTTTGATAACCTTGGCTGCGAGACGGGGATCAAACATATCGGACTGGTTCAGCTCCGTCTTGAAATCAGCGCTGCCCGCCAGAACGAGACCAGCAACGTTGACCTTGTCATTGGTGATAAAGTGCTGTACCGCGAGTTCAGCGACTTTTCGCACGTAATTGTGTCGCTTCTCGTCACGAAGACGAGAGAAACGCAAGGCGGACTGGCCACCACGTCCTAACATGAAATTTAGGTAAGGAAATCCGACAGGCCGAGAAATAAAAAGGTTCGTACCATGCTTCTTGGGCAAGTCAACGCTGAATTTATGAATGACCTCGCGAGTATTGCCAGCAAGCGTGCCGAATAAGGATCCATTCCCGTCCATGACAATGAAACCGAATTTTGAATCAGATTCCAAGAGTTCAGATAGTGCCTCCGTATGGAACTTGTTGTCACAGAGATATAGCGAGCTACCAACTGGGGTTAGGGTGTATGCAGTGCGGAACAATCAATGTACTTGCGTGTTGATTGGCTTGTGGGGTTCAAAATCAAAAGCCACCTTGCGCTCCTTTCCTTCATCGGTCAAGATCGTTCCGACGAAAAGAACCAGGCCATTGGGCGGGACACGGTTATAGAGCTTCAGGCGTTGCTGCGTCGATGTAATGGCTGCAAGCACAGACAACCTGTTGACTCGAGATTTGATATTGGACGCTGTGCCATACTCTTGAGTAAGAGTGTTGTTGACACGCGCAATTTGATCCTAGGAGGGAAAGCTAAATAATGTTCCTTTTGGTGAACAATAGTCTCGCGCACCTTTGGTGGGATGATCAAGCTGATCATCGATGTGCCCGCACTAGAGTTCAAACGAGTTGTAAGTACGATAGTTAAACTAGCTAATGGATCTTGCTCACCCCCTCGCAGCGTCCAAGCTCCTAATAAGCTTCTTCATCTTCCACATCTATGTACGCCACGGCATGAGCGCAGTGACCAGAGACCAATCTTCAAGCAATATACCTGAATGTTTTGATCGATCGCATCTGGTGCCGACATTTTCGCACTCTGCTACTTTTTTCTGTTCAGAAGAGCCTGCTTAGACGCAGATAGCAAGATGGATGTGGTCGAGGGTAAGTTTGGGCTCGCTCAAAATTAATTACATATGGGCAGCCTGACGTCAGCCGAGCGCCTGTTCTGCCGATCTGGGGTACGCTTCCGCTTTTGAGCCACGATACCAACCATCGAAATGCAGCCTGAACTTGGGTCGCAAGCCATACACGCGCCTTCTACGCCTCCTCAGCTCGTGAGAGTCACTGAGTCGTTGTGCCAAAATCTGTCTCAATTCAAAGGTACGGCCCATTATCAAAAATATGAAATGTTAACACCCCAAACAGATCTTATGAGAGAGTATCGGAAACTAGACGACTCGGTAACTATGCGCATGAATAGAAATCTTGCCCAATTTAGGGATCGGGATAGATTGAGCTCGAGGAGGAGTGTACCTCAAGATGAAGCATGTTTACACTTTTGGAGGGAGCTTGTTGGTATGTCTACGTTTTGTCCAGCGCATTCATTTGCCGTAAACTTGCCTAAAGCCAACTGGGTTAACAGGACGGAGATTGTAAATTACTGCGTTGCGGTAGTTGACAGATCTATGGAGGCTAAACGGGCCTCGATTGCTGGACAAGACCCGAAGCTAGATGAGAACAAACGGACAGCGTCATCGTTATATACGGATGAGGTCAAGGTACGTTTGATGAATCGTCCTCTAGCGTCACCACTGATTCAATATAGCGGAATCAAATGCACAACGAGCTAGCAGTCGAAGCGATTATCCGACAGCGGTCTCTAGACGGTGTGGTGTTGTCTTAAAAATCGCTCGATTTGTGCTTACGAATTCACAGCATTCAAATCGCGGTGCAAGTACTTTGAACCTCCAATCTCGGACATGAAATCCAGAAAATGGTGGGATACTGCGCACGCAGGACGCTAGCTATCTTGTGGCAATTCTAGTGTATCGAACCCTGTCTTGGTGTTATGCGAACCCTCCAGTTATGGATGTATGATCCCACCACTCACAATATACAGACCATGGCACACAAACGACTTGATCTGTGGTCACTGCAACGCCGTAGGCTTGCTGAACGCTTCCAAACTCGCGCATGTGCCAAAGAAACTTGAATTGTTGTTCTGATATCGGTCACTTCGTTCAAAACGTTGGCCTCGAAACGTATTCATTTACAGAAGTACATCCTGCAAAACCCTAAAATGGACTAATTCAATCTTCACCAATCGCCTATAAAGATGCCACGCTGGGGCGCGGGCTGAGGCCCCAGTTGCATCATCTGGCCCATCGTGTCGCGCGTCCAGTTGCGCACAAAGTACCAAGCTTGCACCAGACCCATTACCATCCATCCTGCTATCATACCCGGTAATAGCCGGTACGGGATGGCTCTGATTCTGGCAGGTAGTTCGTGCGCGATACGGCGAAGCCAGACCGACCACGGTTCGGGATCCTCATCCACTTGGCCGACCTCGAGTATCGCAGTCTCGGCGCGACGCAAGAGGAGTTGAGCGATATGGCGAGTAAGCTTGTATACTAGCCATACGGCACTAGGAATAGGCGTCAGTGGAGTGGGAACTAACCCAAGATATATGCGTACCGAGCAACGCCGATTATAATAAATACGAGAACCACAAGGCTAGCAGTATCGCCAGCCGCGCCTCTGCGTTGCCCCCGGTTCCAGGTACCCCCAAATAATCGAAGAGGTGCAACCAAACCAAAAGAGAACAAGAGATTCAAAAAGGACAGAATGCCGACCACACCAAGTCCGGTCGTAAAGCGATAGACGAATCCACGAATAATACGTGCGAACCTGGATGGAGGCGTGCGAGCTCTACGTTTGGGTCGCCTGTGGCGAGGCACGTTGGATTTTTGGACTTTGACTGTGTTCTTGAAGCCATTGGGTGAGCCTCGAACTCTCTCTATTTTTGCGTCATCCAGAATATCATCGCTCAGATGGCTGTCGTCCTCCTCTTCCTTTTCCCAAAACTTGTCGTCAGGGTTCAAATCGCTGAACGTGCGAACTGCCATTTTGAATACGTCGCGGGCGGTGTCCCATGAATACGTGTAATAATCCAGTGGTGAGATAACGAATGTGCCGAAACTGAAGAACGAGTTGGAATCTCGGACACGTTCGTCGATCACGGGTTCATTGATGCTATCGACGTCCGGTACGAACCATGTAGCCAGGAATGACGACAACAGCACGATTATTGTGAACAGGACGATCGATGCGGAACTAAGAATCACTGTTGGCGCATCAATAACCACCCCTGGATTGACATAGCTACGCACCTGGCGACGTAGCTAGCCCCAGCGCCCGTGTTCGCGCGAGAGCATAACGAAAACCACATTGGGGGCACGACCAGAACGCGCTCGAACTCTGAGACATTACTCGCCATTGTTTTAGGCAGTTTACGTGTACATACTAAGGACGGTTAGTAGACAGCAAACGTAAAAATACGCCAGCTCACTCGAATGGAGCCGCGACAATGACAAGGGCTGATCAGCCGGCCAAGCTCGGGCTCCTCCTCGGCACCTGCGAGACATATCCGACATTGTTTTTCCTCGGACGTTTTGGTCGGTGACTCGGGCCGCGCTGGGCCCAAGTTGGGTGACTCGGCGCTCGACCCTTTGTCGGTATCGCACAGCTCAGAGTCACTGCCGCCCGCCGATAACACTTCCGGCGTCGGGATGTCAGGGGCCGAGTCTGGGGCGGTGACGAACTCGACGTCAGCGACAGGGTGGAGTCTCGACGTAATTGTTGAGCGTGGCCTAACTGCTGAGCTTGACCCGGCCGGTTCATCGTTGTCCGAGGGCATCGTGACCGCCTTTTATTAGTAAAATACTGTAGACTCTGTTGTCTTGAGGTCAAGTGAAAGCAACGTGTGTTCGAATCTTCTATCTATGACCCCGCACTTTTGACTCTCAGGGTCCTACTGACATCAGAAACGCCCCAGGCTAGCGCTAGTACCTAGCCTCTTTTCACCCCTAGTTCCCCCGCTCGAGTCAACATCGCTTTGCTATCCCCACGGATTTTATTTAAAGCCGCTAGTGCCCCCCGTTTTCTCCCTTCAAGGACCACCACCACCAACCAACCTCTGAGCTTTTACCCAATGTCTGCCGACCTCAAGGCCCAGTCTGCCGTCGAGCACGAGCGATGGCTGGCCAGGAAGGCTGGGGACCGCCAGAAGGGTAAACGTGTCCCGCGCTGCACCTGCTCCTGGTGTGTTGACCAGCGCGTCAACGCTGGCCGTGGACGCACCGGGCGCATTGCCGTACGCGTCGACGACCATGAGACTCATGGTGCGACCCTCGGCGGCCATGACGTCGAGCACGAGCTCTACATGGAAGCCGTGCGCGCCTCTACTGCTCCATCCTACTCACCCCGGTCTGAGGTTCCCCTGGCTGACCTTATCAGACAACCGCGCTCCCGTCGCAAAGGTGCGTTTTTCCGCGCCTCATCTTTCGCGCGCTGACGTCGCGCCTAGTTGATATCCTCGAAGACTTTGAAATCATCCGCCCTACCCGCGCCGTGCTCGCCCTGGACGACGATGGATTCAATGTTTCAAACCGCCACGTTGGCCATGATGACCTTGAAGACTGGGAGGATGTCGGTATGGTGTCAGAGGGTAAAGGCCCTGCTAAGCTTGTCGCAACCAGCGCTCGTTCTTACGCAGAAGTCCTGTTGAAGGCATAGATCTATTCTTGTGTTGGACAGTTTTCGATAGTTGTTCGTGCTGTAACCCTATACTGCTCCGTGATATAATTACCTAGATCTACTATACACCTATGTGCCAGCAAAGCAGGATACGAGTTCATTCAGCACGGAATGATGAGCCGGGGCGACACTTTAGGCAAAAGGAGATGCGACCCCTTTCCACGTTATCGCCACGTGATTGGTTCTTGGACGTGGGGTCGTCCGGGGTAGATACCTTCATTCGACCGAGGGAGAATGTCTAAGAGAAGGGCACGCCAGCGAGGCCTACGAATGGAGCAATGGAAGCCTCGTTGCTGCGGAAAAACGCCCGAGTAGTCGTTTTTGTCGGTTGGTATAAGAACTAGGGTGATGGGCGTATATGCTAGATTAATTGACTTGTTGCCCTCGTACCGAATACACAGGTTCGAGTATTTGACGGCAAGGGTTTCGACGCTGCTCCCTGTGAGGCTAAACTACGAACTGTCGAGGATCCAGGGCTGAACGAAAACACAGAACGGAGTGATCGGACCGGTACGTGCGCCTTCAATAGCAAATGTCCCCGAGAAAACGAGTATGCCGGCAGTGCGGAATTCCGGTTGAGATATGGTATCACATCATTAGTTGTCTATCCAATTAGGGACAGGCGCTGTGACGACTGGGCTAGCATTTTGTAACTTAGGAAATTTCACTCCCGCTGTTCCAAAAATACTGACATACCCAATCCATGTATTCCGTTCCGGGCTCCTTGTAACAGAAATCTTGCCAAGTAACCTTGGGATGAAAATATTTGAGTGATCTTCCCAAGTTGCGAGCCAACAAATCCCAAAAACGTTCTATATCTTGAGTGGGTCTGTTATCGATGGTGAGACGCGGTCAGTCGCCAGCTACGGTCAACGTACCTAGCACTAGTGTCCATATTTGCATAATCAAAGTAGTGCTATAAGTAGATTTTGCTAACAAACGAGCGGACATGAATGTTTTCGGGGCATGGATGATGGACGTTGGGTATAAACTCATAAGAACTCGGGTGAGCTTCAAGGTGAGCTAGGCCTGGTACCACTCGCGGAGAGCTTGACGATCAGCTAGATAGTTAAGATGCTTCCTTCTGTGGGGCTAGTATCCAAATTTGGGACAACGCGCGAACGTCAAGGCATGGAGGAGGCCAGGACGAGACCAAATATTAAGCGCCGGATCTATGCCGGATATTCTTAAATTGGTCAACATACAAGCAACAAGCTCGGCAGCGTCGCATCTATGGCGAGCACATCGAAATCAACATTGCCTGCACTAATGAGCCACGCTTGATCAACTGATAACAACGAACGGCTGAACCTACTGTTTGTTCCCAACCACATATTAACGATTAGATTTCTGCCAGCTATACATGAGACTCGCATCATTCGAGCGCATAATATAACCGCGCTCCGGACTTCGTTTCCTTTTTGTCGCTCTGGATCATCTTTACAAACCTCAACCCACTCCGCCGTTTTTCGACCCCGACCGCCGCTCGGAGTACCGTGGGGTGCTGTCTGGGCTGGGTACTACAATACCAGATTTAGTTGGTCTTTCTAATTGCTTCTTAGCTCTCGTAAATCATTCATGGTTCGCACCTTCTCATAAGGGGTCCTTGGGCCATCAGGTCCATGCGTTGTTCAGATTAGCTTTGCGCCCACCTCATGAGGTAGCCCGTGTGTATGCTTCAGGTTCCGAAAGTCTGCTGTGTATTTGGCTCAGGGACCGAATGTAGCGCAACGCCTGTGCTATAACTGGCATAGATCACCGTTTTGGAGGTGATTAGCTCTGCTGGCTTTTCCTTGTGCGGCTAAAATCGACTCTTATTATATCTACTAGTATCTATTATGTTGTGTACAAACTCAGCTTTCAGCTGAGATCTTTTGGTTGGCCTTGAGTTCAAGTTCGCGTCTACGACATGCAATCAAGGAGTTTGGTTGCCTATCCCAATTTCTGCATCGAACGCAAGGGTTTGTTGACTTGCTCTATTCTCGTTGATCTACAAGATGTGGATCGTACAAACCGTGAAGGTGGTCTATAGCAACTCGTCTTCCGTCTTAGGGTTGATTGCGCAAACACCGAGGCCCGCCGGTGCCTTCTACGCGCCGAATATAGGAGTGGATTGAAGGTGACTTTGTTCGTATGATCAACCCACCCCTGGGTTTTGGCGCTGTGGGAGTTGTTTAGGTGGCGGGGCCAAACGCGAACACACCGGAGACAGCTATAAAACTTTGCACGCCTGCCCATAAGGCCGTATCCCCTATCCTCACCTCGTAAGCGTTCCTCATATATTTCATCCTCGCTGTCGCTTCATCTGCTTTCTCTGTCGCTTCATCTACTTCCATCACCCTTTCAACCGCCGCCACCCCAAGCGCTTCGCTACTTTCGTCTCAAGAATGTCCTCGGTAAGCTCTTCCTGCCTGGCACCTATCGTTGTATGCGGATCCAACCCTGCAATGCAGCAACGCCCCTCGCCCCCGTCAAAAATCCCCCGCAAGAGCGCCAAAGGTGTGGGTGTTCGTTTGCTTGAAGACCTATTGGCTGACTTGCCATCAGTATCTCTCGAGCCCGCCACCGTGACAACCGTCGTTCCTCCCCCTCACCGTGTTTCCTCTCCGTCTCTTATTCCTGCTCCTGTTTGTGATAAAACCAAGCCAACCCGTCAAGTCAAGAAGCGTAAAATTGGAGATGACGATGGTAAGTTCCGCATACATTCCCCGATATGATCATCCGCTCATAGCCGGGGCTTATTCGATAAGCTTTTACGGCCAATTCGGATGATGACGAAAACGAGGATATGGTGGGTATATTCCTAATTTCAACTTTGGTCGCATTGGTTTATGCCCGACCTAGCCCGACGGGGACGACATATCTGTGTATAGTGCTCAAGTGTCGGAACCCCAAGCGGTCGTCCCATCAAATCCCGGTGAGTTTACTTTTTGTTACCTAGTTGGCGAATGCTGATGTATTGCAAGGTCTGCAAGCACGTGGAATGCCAGAATCTGCTGCTTGGGCCCCGGTACCCGCCTCTTCGACTAAATCCTCGACTAAGGCCTATCGAGAATCCCGGAGGGCAAGACAGCTCGCCGAAGAACTCGAAATGGGCTATCAGTTTGAAGCCAATGAGATACGAAAGATGGATTGGTGGGTTGATTTGAACGACGAAAAGGTTGAGGAAATTGCAGAGCTATCCTCGGTGAGCAACATGATCGAATCTGTACAAACCACGTGTAACCGTCTACCAGCTCGACCCAGAAGAGATCCGCGTTTATATGCCGGAAATACGAGAGTTTATGGGAACTGCCCGTGGGATGATCACGAACGAAGGAGTTCTTCGTGCCTCGAATGTGAACGGTAATCCTAACAAGATTTTACATCAATACATGGAAAGGCCCAGCACACGCCAACGGATCCGCGACTTGTTCGCCAGAGTCGAGGCAGGGGAGCGCCCGCGTTCAAGTGATACAAACGTCGCCTCCAAGGCACACCACAGCGTCGTACAGACGGGCGTCAGCAACGAATGCTGATACACCGGTTGATACTGACCGTGACATCATTATCGTCGACTCCGAATAAGCCTGTAAACGATTTCTAAATGTCTATTTTCCTCGAGCAATCAGTCTCGAGTCCCTGTACGCGTGGCCGCTTGATGTAGCTTGATGTAGGGAGTTTTGGTCATATGTTTTCAATGAATATACTCTTTTCCATTGATGTGCCAGTGACTGGGCTAGCATTGGGGACTCGGTATTTTAATCAACGGAACCATTCACGGGACCAGGTTTGTAGCGTAGCCGGGATTAATAGGGCCGGCTCTACCCCACAGTTTAACGGCCAACGCATAGGTTTAAGTATGAAGAAAATTTAGCTGCTCACACTGCCTTCACCAGGGATCCCATTGAGTCTAGTCGAAATGGGTGACTTGAAGGCTCAACATTGATATAGAGCGCAAGGGAACTTTGGCTGCATGCGGTTCATCCAAGACTGTTTCAGCGGCATGAAGTCTGCTTGGATACTCGGCACAAAAAGTGCCCCTCGGCGGTTAACTTTGAGCTTTGGACCGGAGGTCTCGGGGTGGATAACTAAGAAAGTCCTTGGAGCGCCTCATTTTCCGACGCGACAAGAGCAAGCGTTCAGCATCATATGGATGGTACACGTTCAGTACTAGCTCACAGGAGCCATGGTGAGGTTCAACGTGAGCGAAGTCATTCTGGCACCGCTCACAAAGAGCTTGGCGATCAGCAAGATAGGTAAAACGGGGTTTTTTGTAGGCGCGCGAACGTCAAAGAGGCCAGGACACAGCCACTAGTACTGGAGCGCTAATTTATATCTATTCTAACGCAGCATCGCGATCGCTACAAAAATCTCAAATATGAATAGCTGAATTTTTTGTGGCTATAAGACTAAGTAGACTTAAAGTGCCTACTTGAACTCATAGAATGAGTATTTAACTAGAGGTTCGACCAACATCTGAAGTGACATACTCCCAGGGAATGCCACCAAAACAGTTCATATCATCCTACTATCAGTATATTTCTCGGTAAAGCTCGTAAAAATAGCTATTCCTGCCATGCGGTAAAAAGCTGGTGAAAATTCATTTTTGGCTCACTTGTATCACGTGACATATTCCCAAACTTGTTTTCGAGCCTCCGTATCATCCCCGCGACGGTTTGTAGCGATTCTGGGTGCGTTTAAAACGCTAAAAAGAGTGCCCCCACGCTGGATTGAACAACGGACCTTTGCATAGTGATTACGTAAGCGTTCAAGCGCAATTTACGCATACAAGTGCAACGCTCTACCACTGAGCTATAAGGGCTTGAACTATTGATACAAAAATCAGTCACGTGCATCAATCCTAGGGCCTTGACAATAGAGTTGACCTCTCGAAAGACCCTCTCGCCCCTGAGGCTTTGTTAGGATTATGCTCTGAGCGAGTAACCTAGAGAAAGACGGGAGAGCTACACTTTCCCGGCCAACTCTGAGGTTCACGCTCCAAAGGCCCCAAAAATGCTAGAGCAAATCTAGCGGTAGAATATTGGAATGTGATGCGATACTCATAAAATAGGCCAAGAGCCAGACAGCCAGTGCATATATTCACACACGCATATAAGTAATTCCGAAAGATAAAGCTCGCTACGTTGGCCTCACTTGACATCACTCAAATCATGCTCCACCTGGTTCATGAATCATGGGGTGGATCAGTCAACAAACGTTCATTTGAGCACTTGGATACAAGATTTCCGAGGGGGCGGGGTCTCCAATCCAGGAACTAATAAAGAAACACAAAGGCCAAATGCACCAAGATACAGCAGAATACAAAGAATAAACAGACGGGTGCATAGGGCTAATTTAAGACAATACGCGTTTACGAACGCT
The DNA here is from genome assembly GCA_016906575.1 of Ceratobasidium sp. AG-Ba. NCBI lineage: Eukaryota > Fungi > Basidiomycota > Agaricomycetes > Cantharellales > Ceratobasidiaceae > Ceratobasidium > Ceratobasidium sp. AG-Ba. The sequence goes on along the minus strand of CP059641.1, from coordinate 3,154,659 downwards.
CGCCACGGAGACGACGGGCGAGAGCGAGATCCTTGGGTTGACTAGAAAATGGATCAGCGGCTGCCTAGCAGACTGTAGACTTTTGCTTACATGGTAACACGCTTGGCGTGAATGGCAGCCAAGTTGGTGTCCTCAAAGAGCGAGACGAGATAGGCTATGATACAATGAGCAAGCGGTGTAGCCCCACGATGATAACACTCACCCTCGCTGGCCTCTTGAAGAGCAAGGACAGCCGACGACTGGAAGCGCAGGTCGGTCTTAAAGTCCTGAGCAATCTCGCGTACAAGACGCTGGAACGGCAACTTGCGGATGAGCAACTCGGTGCTCTTCTGGTAACGACGAATTTCACGAAGAGCGACAGTTCCCGGGCGGAAGCGGTGAGGCTTCTTCACACCACCAGTGGTCTGCGGTGCGCTCTTGCGAGCTTGCTTGGTAGCGAGTTGCTTACGGGGGGCCTTGCCTCCGGTAGACTTGCGTGCGGTTTGCTGTAGAGTTTATATGTCGGTATGTGTTTGGGTATTTCCATATATGGAAGGGCGGGATTTGTGTAGCAGCGTCGGCCCGGTGTCGAGAACAGATCATGTGTCCAGATCGGGTGACGTGGCGGGCGATGCGGAGCGCGATATGAGATCGACCGGATGTATGCCGGAAACAAACCGAGGGATACGTCAGTAACGGCTCAAACGATGGCGACGGGACCAGCCACGACCGCAACGACGATGAAGAGAACATCTGTCGTGGCAGATACATGCGCAGGATGAGTACTGACCTTGGTGCGAGCCATTGTACGAGTTTACGAGTCGATTCAAGTACGGAAAACGAGCTGGGCTGGGGGTTGTGCTCCTACGGGGGGGAAAAGCTGGTGGTAGTTGAGAGCAAGAGTGCGACGCTCCGTATTTCGAACAAATTGCGAGCCATCGTCTGTCTCACAAGCCCCTCTGGTTTGCTGGTCTGTGCGATTCGTCGTGAAATACCGGCTCGGCGCTTGACAAAGCGCCGGTCACCGCCACTCTCGCTATTGTCTCCGGGCCGCGTGAGACTCGTACTAGCGGCATCAGAGCATGGCGAGGGACGAGGACAAGATGTATGCACACATCGACCACGGCGATGGCCCGCATACAACTCTGCCAGCAAACAATACGCGCGAGCCATAACAAAGGACAATTGGGCTCCCTTGATCGATGGTGCTTCGACACCTCCACGCGTCCGCCGCTTGTTTCCTTTTACCATGTCTCGCCATCGATATATACTCCGGTTTGAGCCGCAGCAAACCTACCCTTCTCCTCTCGCCTACTCCCGTCGTAATGTCTCGGCCGTCCGCGTCTCTCTCGACTATCAAGGGCTTCTCACTGACATTTGATGACTTTGCTGCGTTGAAAAATGTCTTGTACACACCGTCCGCCGCTTCCCAAAATGCTCCAAACGAAAGTCTGGGCCAGGTATGTTCATCTCTTGCGAATCGGACCAAGCACTGACCACATCCTCCAGCGAGGTAGGCACACGCGTACATCGAGTAGCATGGAGTTCCAACCCCAGCGGGGCCATCGGCATAGTGGATCCATGAGTAGCATGTCATCCGCTTCGTCCACTCGCTCGTGGTCGCCTACTACCCCCACCTGGACTCCATCTTCGCCACCTGCGTCGTACACCGCCCGCCCTCGGCGACTAACCGAACGTGAAAAGGCCGAGTTGGCCAACTATACCCAACCCGAGATGGACATTACAGACATGGTCTCTGCTTTCAAAGACGACATGTCTTTCGAGCCCTTGCAATAAACAAAGGCGGTTGCCACCCTTGCTTTCATGACCCCTGTATACCTGTACTTCGTCTTCTGATTGTTCCTTGCATTTGTACTGTACAATATCACATCGACTATTCACCAACCCCACCGACGACCACGACCTGTATCAGCGGCCGCAGCCATAAAGAACAAGAATATGAACACCAAGGCATAATCAAAAACATAGGCTAAGGGGAGTGTATGTACGTAACAGGTGTTGCATAGAGAATAAAACCCATAGTTCAAGCAAAATGAAATCTAAATCTCGTTAAAGTTTATACGTTTCCGCCGAGTATCGCGGCTTCGTCAACAGGTCGCATGGCATCAATCGTGGCGGCCTCGTTCAGTGCCTGGACGCTCGTGATCGGGTCCCGGGGCCCGCTCGGCCGTCGCTGGGATCCACCTTTGCTGCCCGACTTGGACTTGGATCCAGAGGGCGTACCCCGCCCGATAGAGCGCGAGCCCGACCGGCCACGCTCTTTGCGCTCCTCAGCCAATAGGATCATGTCAATTTCGCCCTGAACGACGATACCCTCGAGCCATGGGTGGTTGACCATGTCAGCCGCGCGGGCACGCTTTTCAGGACTTAGACGCATCATGGGCGTGAGGAATGACCCAATCATCTCGGCGTCGGCGCGTGGCAAGAGGTACTTGTCGTGCAAGACGGCCTCGATCGGCCAAAACCTGAGTTTGTGAATGTGTCGCAGTTCGCCTGTGAATCGTGAGCTTCGGTGCAGTTCAGCACAGGAACCGCATACCTTTTCGGTTGAAAAATTCACCGCTGTACTTGCCAGAAAATGCAATAGACTTCGGGAATTCACCCAGTAGTTCGATAATCTGCGCAATATGGTCGTCATCCTTGCTGTACTTGGTCCCAGCTTGGGGGTCGAAAAGGTAATCTCCGCCGGTCAAGAGCTCAAAGATCTAAGCAGAATTAGCTTCGCGAACAAGACTCCACCGTTGTACGTACCACACAAGCCGCGCTCCACACATCTGCGCTGGTACCCCATTTGGCACCCAATATCACCTCTGGACACCTGTACTGCCTGGTCTGGATGTCGTCCGTAAAGTGGTGGTCGGTCCAGCACGCGTTGCCGAGGTCAGCAATCTTGACCGTGATGCGCTCGCCTAGTGCAGCAGGATCGAGCGACGCGATGCTTGCTGCGACGTCTCCAGGGAGGGGAGACGGGGAGTGGTCATTGGCGGCAACAACTTGTGCCTTGATGCTATGGGGCGACGGCGAACTCGTGCTCTTGCCATTACTAACGTTGCTACTACTCGGGGTCGGCTGCTGGCTATGTACGTCGGCCGGAGCATTGCGCGTGAGCAAGCTTGGCCCGGCTGCGGCCTTGGGCGCGGGTCCGGGTCCTGGGGAATCATGTACGCGAACGTCTCCCATCGCACGCTCGACGCTTTCAGTATTCGTGTCAGATTTCTTGCCATTCGCCTCTTCTTCTTCGGCGTTGATGCGCGACATGCCAAAGGCCCACTTGTCAAACGCAGGACTTGTGCCATAACTAGACGAAGGGGATGGAAGCGGTTGTGAGCCAGTGATGAATATCGACTCGGATCGTGGAGTCTGGTTCCCTCCACGTCCTCGCGAGGGTGGGACTCCCACGATCTTGGTGGGCGTCTGCGTATTCTGAGCAGATTCCAGTTCGGCCTACGCGGTCGGGTTAGGAATGCCTCGGAGTTTAGTTTTCGGACGACGTACCTGCACCACAGCTTCGACATCATCTATACAAACAAGCACGTTTTCGGGTTTTAGATCCTACGCATATGTGTTAGCAAAGAAAGATGCGCGTGAATCGGCAAGACGCACTGTGTGTATGACGCCACACTGTCTGTGCATATAGTCGAGACCGAGCAATATTTGCTTTGCAATCTGCTTTACGAGATGTACCGGCACACCCTTGGCCTGTATTGACGTTAGCCAAGGATACAGGCGAGCAGGAAATGCACTTGCCTGGTGTCGCTTGATGAGTCCGAGCAAGTTCTCGCCAAGAACTTCAAACACCATGCAAACGTGATTGCCATTCGGTCCCTTGTGGCGGAAATGGTCCAGGAAACCTGTGTGCCGTCAACGTTGGTCGGCATGTCAGTTGTGGTGTGCATACCTATCACATGTCTTCGACCCGGGTGGTTGACGTCGCCGCTGATCAGCCGTTGTAGCAGCTTGATTTCGTCGAGTGCGGTCTCGGTATAGCGTTGTGCAGACTTGACGACTTTGAGCGCGACATGGCGGTTCTGTCTATGAGAGGCGTCAGTCTCGATCATTCGGCTATTTCCAAAGAGCCTACTTGGAGTCCTTGGCCAGCCAGACGGTGCTGAAATGGCCCCATCCTAGTTTTCGGACCACGGTATAACGGCCGTCACTGAATGTGTCTCCCAGTTGGACAGGGTGGTATCCGCCCTTGACATAATCTTCCCAATCCTCCTCGTCTTCTGTCATAAGGGAGCCTGTGCGAATTGAGGACATGGCGGAGGGTGGAGGGGAAGCGATTGTGTGGGGGGGGTTTAAAGACAAATAAAGTTCGCAGGGTGTGGTTAGGCAGGGTTTCCGCATTCGACCAGTGTCAAGCCATTGCACGTGAGCGTTGGGTCGGCACACGGATTCGATTTCCGTGAGCAGAGGACAAACGGGGGAATCGGGGCGAGCGAGGAGACGCGTCAAGGGGGGAGCCGCCGGGAATATGAATGAAGTGCGACGGGACCGCATCGTTGAATAGGAGGCGCGTTCATTTGAAGGTAAAAAGCCAGTCGTAGGACGGCAGTTGGTCGGGCCGGATCATGATGATTGTCGATGGAGAGACGAAGAAGGTCGATTGGTTTCGATACACGTCGGCGACGTACCGTATGCCGGATTGTTCGAGTGGGCAGGATCGAGCGGGTGGCAGTCGCGTGCATGATAATCGATGAGTTGAGAGCGCACAAGGGGAGCAAAAAATCAGCGATTGTCCGAGCACAGGCACAAACTACACACAAAGTTATAACGAATTCGTGAGAAAGGGCACGGGGCGTGCAGGGGGGGAGCGGGCGCAGCGAATACGAATTGAACGAAAAGCCTAATGTATATGGAGTGCGCCACCACACGAAGAAAGAGAGAAGGATGGGGTGATAGTGATGTCAAGCGTCGGGCAGCGATGCATATGCCTCGGCATAGCGCGCACAATCACTTCTCCCAAGTTCCACCCGATGCACTAGGCCGAATCCGACCCGAGATAAGACATGACGCAGCGCGACAGGCCAGAACATTGTCGAAGCAGGGCGCAGGACACGCGAGAGATAAGAGACAAATCCCAGGGCACAACGTGCGAAAATAGCAAAAACACATAAAAGCGCACCTGTGCTCGAGTTTGTGACCGAGTTTTGGATGCTGGACATGGGACTTGGCAGCACGTTGGCGCCTGCGATCGCGATGGACCCGCCAGCGGGGGCGAGGCGGTCGTACACGCTGGGCTGCTTTGCGACGGGCACTGCGCCCGACGGCTTGGACTGCTTCGGGGGCGGGTTCATTGCGGCGGGGGGATGCAGAGGGCGGTGGAGGGCGGAAAAAGGTGGAGCGGCTGACGTCGGGACAGGTGCAACCAATTAGGCGTTGTTCGGCACGGGAACACTGCGGGCTTCTGACAGCAATTACAAGTCGAGATAGTGGTCCTGGGGATGGGTGCTCGCAGGCGCCTTAAGCTGCTCGCCGCGCGTGGAGAGCGTGGTGCCGTGGTGTTGCCGTCTGCAGCGTATTTCACCTGGGCGGTAATCCCGATTTAAGCCCGGCGCAAATAGGCATGGCCAACCACATGATTCGCTAGTCCCAATCGAACGTGTCCCAGCGCGCCTGTCCCACGAGCCTGTTCGACATTGTAAATAATCCCCGCCTGCCCCACTCAATCGGTCGCATCGGCCCGATTTTTGCCCCATCTCAGCTCTTTCTTCCCAGATTACTCCCACTCTTTTGATCTCCGCTCTTCCGGGCGTAGCCTCGTACATCCGCATTCTCCCTGGCGAGCGACCGTCTCTTCGCAAACTCTATCTCATACCACTCGCAACTTTGCCCCATCTATCTCTATCCCCGCAATGGACATACTTTTTACTTCATCATGAGCAGCACTCCATCCAAGTGACGTCAAGGGTAATACTCGCTCGACACTGCGTCCCTCAGAGTGCCAAATGAGGCCGTTGTCAAACGTTGTTTCTCTCGAGAAGGCGACCCATCAGAAGGCCTGGAGCACGACTTAGACTATTGGGGTCCGCATACATGTAGAATCTTGGCTAGGCAATTTGTAGAAAACACCGACGTCCAGACCACATTCTGTCGTTTGTCAATTCTCGTTACAAATGGTTCGTTATTCGAGAAATGGCATTGGCCGAAGACTTGTGTGCATAAATCCGCTCATCCCGCCCGTTACGGAACCGAACCTTGTTTGAGGATACCTGTCCAAAACGCCAGATTAACTATGATAAATATCTAAACCGTATCTCCAGCTGAATTAATTCGAGCGCATTGAAGATTGAAGGATAGATAACAGAACCTTATCTAATCAATCAAAGATAGGGGTTAGGAGACGAAGAGCCAAATAAAGTCGGGACAACTTTGGCTTCACGTGATCGATGGAAGCTCAGGCTTGATCTCATCCATCACACTCTAATCGACTGATTGGCCGTGTTGGGTCTCTGCCCTACCTCGACACTTGCTGTTGTTCGCTACACTCCACAGCATACAATCACACACTTCGTGTTTGTTCCTTTATTGCTGGGACGTCGGTTGTAACCCATCGGCCGCATCCAGCCACAGCACCGTCCTCGACATGCGAAAAAAGTAGAGGCAACGATCCGATGCCTAACAAATAACCATGCCGAATACGGCTCCTTCCACGATACCCAAACGCCAAACGCACCCGATTCCGCAAACTCCCAATGTCTGGACAATCCCGCCAACACCCGGACGGCTACGTGCGCCGCATCGTTTGTCTCCCAAATATGCCAGTGATTAACCTGACTCGACTCGCTCAAAATGTCGTGCCTCCTGCCCATCTTGCCCGAGATTCACCCAGTTGTTCCGAATGCCTTCTGCTTTAGGGTCTACTTCTGGGGCTGCTGCATCCTCATCTAGCGTGCCTAATCCTCCAGCCGATGTATTGCCACCCAACCCGAAACCTAAACTCAAAGCCAGACTAGATCAATGGACGACCAAACGCCTAGAAGACCTAACTAGAAAGCTCAAACCGCTTATCCCAGACGTCAGCGTCTTTCTGGCGACCATGACAGGATTGCCTATTGTTCGGGATGCGATGGGCAGTATGCAGAGTATGCAGGTATGTTTTTCATCGACGAGATTGGACTGAGTGTTAATTAGGCTGACAATGGGTAGGATTGGACTTCGTGTCACGAAAAGCTTGAAGAGTTTGGGCAAAAACTTGAAGGACTTTTGGCCGCGATTGAATCGCATAGCAGCGACCCAGGCTATATGAACCCTACGATGGAGGTGTTTAAAAAGTCAGTCATGCCCTATACCAGATTGCTAGTCTTGACCAACGAGCCATACAGTGATATCGAAGTTATACTGGATCGACTAGAAGCCGAGAGTAACCAACCGAGCACTTCAATGTACAGCGGAGCGATGAGATTCCTAAGAATCATAGACGACTATGAACGGCAAGCTGTCGAAGTGATGGAGAACGCGTTGGTATGTCTGGCTTGGTGCCGCGTTGCAATGGCTAACGCCACCCGGCCCAGGTATCTGGCATTTTCGCTCAACAGAACGTCGCCTTGCCCGAAGAGTATGACAAGGTTATGCCCAACGTAAGAACTCCATTATACTATAGAAGAAGGCTGAGCTATTGATTTACAGTTGAAATCCCTGCACAAGGGCAATGGGCTTGTCATAGAACGTCTTATTGGAACAAGCAGAGCCGATGGCGGGTACATCGAGGATGCTCCTGTTGAACACCTTCACGTTACGACACACCAAGGGACATATAAAGGTGCCCTTGTTGAAATCAAAGAATATTTTGGAGGACCAGAATCCGAGCTCGTAAAGGTCCGTGCTCGGTTCATGGTTCAACCGCCACCAAACTCAACGTGTATCAGGATGTACAAGAGATCGTGAACCATTACCAAACATTCGAAAAGTAGGTTTGCCTTTTGCCGCATTCTATCATTCCTCTAATTTAAAGCAAATTAAAGTAATTCGAATATCCCTGAACTCTTCGGAGGCTCTGTCGACCGCCTGCCTGATGGGCAAATGTGTGCCCACCTTGTGTTCGCTCCAGGCATGCATGTTTATTCGTATTCAAAATACAAATTTAACCCCTGTCTCCTGTAGCTGAGGGAGAACCGTGGATCGATGCTGTGAAAGCCAGACGATCTGTTGAATTGCTGTGCCAAGTCGTAAGTACATCCCCGCATCATCTATCCGATCGCAATGATCAAGCCACGCTGACGATTCTCTTCTAATTAATGAATGCAGGCTGAGCAAACGATCGTGAGCCCGACCGTATCTCACTCGTGGGCAATACTGACTTAACTTTAATCTCAGCAAGCGTTTGAGAGTCTTAAAATCAAGAAGCAAATGAATGTGAGTCTTGATTTGTAAGTCCCAGTATACTCAGAATGGTGCTGAAACAGCGGGACTTGTTCACGTGTAGTGGGAGAGCATCAAAATCCGTCCAGATGGCACGCTTGTGATCGTCCCTAGTACGCAAGGCGACAAATTCCTCATCGCAAGTCTGCAGCAAGATCTCCGCGCATCTTGACTAACACACTTTCTCATCAGAGCGAGGAGGTTTGGGATCCGACGGACCTCTCCGAGAATATACAGTGGCCAATGAAAGAGCTCGTCAAACTCTTGCAGCAAGCCGACAAGCAAGGCATCATCCGGAATGCGGTGACCTCGTTGCGTGCGTATGACGGTCCTTGGGATAAGATTGCTGTCTGGAAGATAGCGAAGCAAATCGGCCTTCGGCCCGCCGAGCAGCGGCTTTCTTGGTTTAGGTACCCGCCAAACGACTGGACAGTTCACACTGGGATGATCGTTGCTTGGGAACATGAGGATGCGGTGTCATTTGACCAGCTGAGTATGATGCCTAGGCAAGGCCTGAGCCAACACGATCAAGCGCATCTAAGGCGCTTCATGGTGGTAAACGCTGTTGGGGAGACGGAAGATGGCAGATCGATGAATTATAGGAAAGATGACAGAGAGAATTGGTTCGAGCGTACTCCAGATGGAGAATGGGAATCGTGGGTGATTCCGCAGGCACACGGTCCGGTGACTCACATTTTCCCAGCTTCACTCTAGAGCATTGGAAGGATCTCGAATGGGTCCAGTTGGACTATGAATCACCCCGGCTTGACAAGGTCCCATGGGACCAGTGGAAGATCATTCTCCAATCATGTGCAAAGCGCAAGAACCGAGAACTAGACGACTTGGGCATCGGTGCGTACACCTTTGCATTTCAGCTCCACCATCTAGATCCTTACCTCTCCACAAGTCACCCGAACCGAATGCTCCATGTCGCTCCATAAACGAGATTGCCCTGAACTGGGCACTCGACCACTTTACTTCTATCGCAGACCGAACCAAGTGGTGGCCAGCCCGCGCGAGTTTTGGGGGTTCTATTCATTCAATCCGGACCCGAACGGCTCACCGGGGATCAACGTACGAGTAAGCGAACGTGGGACGGGACGTGTCATGTCAGACTCTATGCGGCCAATGCCACGGGGGTGGGTACAAAGTGAGATCGAGGTCGAATTGTGAGTTGGGTGTTTGCGAGTGTTGTTCACGAAGACTGACATTTGCCAGTCGAATTGTGTGGGTGAATATGCGGGATGATTGGAACAACAAGATCGAGTATGAGCTGGAGCAGCAGAGGCTTGAGCCGTTTGCGATCTACGAGGAGAATCATATCAAATGGTCCGACGATGAGGAAGACGAGATGAATGATCCCGGGTGGCAATAGGTGGCCAACGGTCAAATGACCTAGTTCCACCGCCCGTCCTTCTTCCAAGCTATGATCCGTACTCGTTCGAATGAATATACCATAAAGCATCTTCTGTTCATCTATTTCTCAATTTATTCCCATACTATTGATTGATGTATCACGAGTACGACTTTCCTATAGCAATTCTAACTCATTTATACTATCGCCTACTCGAACGAGATCGAACAGTTTCACCGTCCTGGTTGAAACGTCATGCCGTCCAACAATCGCCCTAGCATAAACCGCTCGCCGAGTCCAAAGGTTCTTGTCCAATTATGATGTTGGCGGATCGAGGCCACTCGGCGGTTAGGAACGAAGCGAGTGGTGTTGAGGCGCAGGCGCGGAGCGGGGCGGTGAACGCATACCCTCGGTCCTCTTTTGAGCAATCTACAGTCAGGGACGTGTATCAACGTCAAAGATAGGGATAAAGATAGGGGCAGTTTGTTCATTCAAAGTGCCAAGACTTCACTATGTTCTGTTCCGGGCCTACAAATTCGGCGCAAAAAGTCAGCTCCAAGTCAGCTCTCACCGCATCGTGACGACAGGCAAGGCACAGCCGAGTGAACAACAAATGACTGCCTCTACAGCGAGGGATTTCAGCATTACGCAGCAGTAGAACCTCAGAGCCTCGGCTGTCATTCCGTAAACCCGGTAGAAGTTAATCAAATATGGACGTATATGGGCAAGGACAGAGACAAAACACAAGCCGAGGCCAGTAGGCTGCCGTACGAGGGGTTGTCGAGACCACGACGCGGCGGTTCGGTCCTGGGTTCCGTAAACAACGGAGGGGTGAACGGGATCTTGGTTGGTGGCTGCAACGGGTATCGGGGTCGAGGACATGCGAGAACCTCCGGGTCGGGGTATGGAGAAGAAAGGGGCGGCCGAGTGGCTCCCAAGCTCAGGAGCGCTGAAACCGTTCTCATACGGGTTGCCTGATGAGGCGTGTGTGTGCGACTATTGACGGAGGTAAAGAAGCCTGGCTGATCATGCGTGGCTCAGAATGAAGGGTATATTGACACGTCGGGTAGTGTTTCGGTACCATAGTTTGGCGCTTAAACGGCGGTCAAACAAACGCCGAAACACTTGCCAAACGCGGAGACGCCCAAGTCAGATTTAGGTTCCAAGGACTCTGGCGACGCCTAGAAAAGAGGGTGCTCGTCTACCCCACAGAAACAATGAATTAACTGATGAAAAATTGGAATTACGAATGGGTCTCGAGCCACCTGATTCAGCCGAGTGAATATCTGATTTTGCTACACGCAATAAAAGCAGCGGAGCTGGATTATTTAATGATATTAATTCGCAAGCGAGAGGTGGCACCGACAACGTGCGCACTAGAGTCTAACATGGGCGACCCGGATGAGTGCCGGGCTATTTACCCGTGGGTTGGCGGTTAGCACGGGAGGTCTGCGGGTCGATTGCTAAGCGACCCGTAAAGCCAATCCGTCAGAGACCCGACCGGGCTTATCCGAAAGTGCCCGAGAATGCTTACAGAGTTAGATGACAAATACATATAAATATCACATAAACGCTATAAGTTACATGGTCGCTTGAATCGCAGCAGCAGCAGCTGTAAGATCCGGAAGTAATGGTGTGCCAACCCACGAACCAACCGCCATTTTAGCCTGAAACGTTTGGGAACTCATCTGGTGCTGCAAATGGTTCACCATCAGTCTCCCATTTGAGAACGCACGCTCGGCGTCGACGGATGAAGCTAAAGTACTCCGCCGTTAGTTTAAACGCAGCCTCGCTATAGGGCAAGAAATCTACGAACCGGGTGCACTCAGATAATCTAGTGCCATGGAATAGACCTGCGTGCGCTCCGCCAATTGAGCCGTACAGTATTGGATTAAGCCGCCATGCTGAGCGATCACATCCTCGGGCACGACATCATCCGCTAAGTACTGTTCAATCGAATCGTACTCAGTGGATTGAGGCTTGGTCGACACGATAGTACGCCGTTGTAGATACTTATTGATCCGCTGGAGGAAATTTGATTAATTCGACATTGTGACAGAGGAGCAACGGCTACTAACCTTGGCTGACCGCAAAGTCTCGGGCGCACCCTGAGGATTCGATGAATGCACTTGCTCATGAGTGCTCATAGCGTACGATTCGTGGAAGCGGCGTGTGACGATATCACGAATCTTCTGGATCTCGTTGTATGAGTAACCATTATCGAAGAACCACTTGAGCTTGAGAGTGGGACACATTACTATTGACCATGAGCTAGAGTGATAATGTTATATGTAGACTGTTCTACTTACCAACAGCGATATAATACATTTCGGATTCGATTGTCATTTTTCCGATATACTTATCGTAAATCAAGAGAGCAGCTCGAGCCGCAACTCGAGTCAAAGGACTCATGTCGTCTGAGTCATTACACACTGCCTCAAGTTCAGAGCGCATCAATGCTAGCTCGGGAAGTGTCTCATGGAGTAGAGGCACCTCAGCGAGAGAGAAGCGCTTTGTGCGCTCTTTAAAGATCTGGTTATGGATGTAATTAGTACATGAATCGTTTAAGCTGTATATACAACATAAAGAGTACGCACCTCCAAGACTGTGAGCATTTCGTCAGCAAGAGCCCATTGGGGTTCGCTCAGTGCGTACGACTTCAGCTTCAACCCCGGATCGGCAGTGAGCAATTGGGTCTCGAGTTTAAAGTGTACATGACTCTCAAGGCAGTCGTAATCGCTGTCCCAACGAGTATCTACGCGCTTGGTGAGAACGCGCTGTTCGCTGCTAGCGTTTTTTGTGGCCAGTTCTTCAAATCGTTCTCGGAGCGATGTGGACGCATGCACTCGACGTGCGAGCCCAGCAACCTATATATATGCGTCAGTTTGAGCTGAGTTAGCAATATCAGGTTGCTATAGTACCTTTGTCATGATTGAGCGGCCTTCCTGAAGCTGTTCACGTTTTGGAACCACCTTCTCAGCCGCCATCGCATCCAAGGCCTTTTGTACATTTTTCTGGATCTTGCGGTCGTCGAATTCCTGTTTGTCAGGATCGGTGTGGGGTTTGAGAACATCATCGGTATCTTCTTCTATGTCGCCACTGCTTTGGTCAATTTGAACAGCCGCTGAGCTAGCTGTGAGGGCCTGTTGTTTGGAAGGTTCGGCAGCCTTCTTGCGGCGAGGCGGTCGAGTAAAGAGCGATAGAAAAGCCTAGAAATAACATGATAAGCCATAAAAGTGAGCCATAATAGAAGGGTGGACAGACCTTGGCCATGAGGTTGATTATATGTGCAAGGCATCGCACCCGATTGCGAGGTCCACGAAACGATGGAATCAAGCGGGCCAAACTTTCGACCAACGTGTCGTTGTTACTAGCATTATCGAGGCATATAGACAGAACCTAAGGACATCAGGCATTGAATCAAACCTCAGACATAATATGCTTACCTTGTGGGAAATCCCGTACCGCTTGAGGCAATCTTCAATCCGAGAGGCAAGATATTCCCCTTTGTGCGCATGAGTTAAGCTTAGATATTGTTAGGTTACCTGCTATCATCAAATGGCAGCATATACTCACTGAACAAACTCAAGAATGCTCCGCCAAAGTCTTCCTTCACTATGCCATATCACCACTAGCCCTAGGAAAGATGACGACTGAGGACTGGTCCAACCATCGATCGCAAAATGCAGAGCGCCCCGAATGTTCTGTTGAGTAGAATGAGTTTAAATAAACTCCAATTGCTTGGAACAGTTGAAGCGATCAGCTTACCTTGAAGTATTCTTTGACACCATTGGCGGAATTTGCGTAAATTACTTGCATATCTCGTGAGACTGTTATCGGAGATGGTAGCGTGGTACCGGGGCGCAGCATTTCGACCTCCTGCCGATATAAGCGATCGGAGACCGAATTGAAAGCTCGCTTGTTCTGTGCGCAACGAAGGGCGATAAGCACTCGATGGCGAGCCTCAGAGTAGCCGTCGAAGAAGTTAGAGCTTGACTTGGGGCTGTCTGTTACCCCCCAGCGTGCGTTGCACGTATCAGCCGTGTCCTGGAGGTTTCGAGTTCCGTTGCCAGTCTTCATACGCTCTCGATACTGAGGTAAATGAGATGGGCGGCTGTGTTTGCACTCGAAGCGGTACATTAGCAACTTTGGGTTCCCCTGCTCGTCTCGTCGACGCTCAAGGTACACTTTGTAGTGCTTGTATGCTTGAGACCGCCAAGTGCTAAACGAGGCAGCTATATAAGTTCGGAATCAATACATCGGCTTCATACAGGTAGTTTCAAGTACATACCAATAATTTCATCGTCGCTGTAGGACCACGCTTCTATGTCGGTCAACGCATTAAGGCCATGACGACGTGGACGCCGGTTTCGGATAGGTGTAGTTGGAATAGCGGACATGTGTAGATCAAAGGAGTTGTATTTGATGCGACCAGACGTTGTAGCTACTACGCCGTTATATATATACAAAACGGAAGAAACTCGGCGAACATGATCGAAGCCGGCGCCCCGACGGGCGCGCCATGGCGGGATTTGTTAGGTCACTAATCTGCATGCTTAGTCACTGAAACGGGACCTCCCGGAACAACCGAGCAACCGTGGGTAAAATTTCAAATTGACCCGGGCTATCCGTGACTCTGCCCGGACTTAGCCCACGGATGAATCCCGTGCTAACCCACGGTAAGGCCTTCCCATGTTAGACTCTAGTGCGCACTCGGAACCCGTAAGCGCCCAGTGTGGTGAGACTAGGCGAGCGAGGAAGAGCATGACTCGGTGTAGACGCCTTGATGATCCGGGGTACGTTTTTGCACGGCATACGGCATACGGGAAGACTAGGACAAAAAGAGGGATGCTGCGCCGACGATACGTGGATGGTCCGCGTAAGCGACGCGAATCAGGATGCGTCGTCGAGGCGAGCCATATCAAGAGATTACGGACGTCGATGGAGGTGGAGATATGGATTTGCTAGTGTGGATGCATGGTGTGGGCGCATGTCGCAGTGCGGGGGCGTATTCCTCCGACAGATGTACGGGGCGCGATAGCACACGGTGCGCTCACAAGCGTGACAGCCGCGGAGGGAATAGGGGGGCGTTCTATCAGAGCAAATGCCAGTCGCGATTGAGCAGCGTGAAATTGCGCACACTGCCGGCTGGAGTGCACTGCGAGTCGCAAGTGACGATCGAGAGCCAATAGAAATGACGTAAGCCAGAAGGCGCATACACACAAGCCGAGTTCAAGACGGCGCACAGACGGCCGCGGACCCGAGACGAGACGCGGGCAGACGGAGCTTACAGGACTTGGGAACGGCGCGATCTCTTTGGTGCGCGATGTGGTGCGCGATGGGAATCGGGGGACTGGAGTGGGCCTCGGTGGGTCTGGCGATGGCCCTGACGATGGCCAGACGTGGGCCGGTGGGCCTCGCACGGGGCATGTGGTGCGACGATGTCTCCTGTTGGAGCGGCGATCCCCCGTACACGTGCATACAGCGACGCACTACTCATCCTACGTCTGCGCTCGTTTTGCCAGCAGCAGCGGGCGAGGACGACGGATGCATATCGACCACTTCTCTCCGCCGGCCTGGGCTGGCAAAGGACAGGACAAAAGCGGTGTTTGGCAGTGTTGGCAGATCGTCCGGCTTCTCCGGGTGCACCCAGACTTCTGATCACAGGCCCCCGGATGCTCCCAGAGAAGCCAGGCCCCATCGCGCCCCCGAGCACCGGCTACGGAATCCCTCGCCCATATATACATGCGCCGCCGCACTAGCTTCCCCCCGACTCGGTCTGTACACATAACATTATTCACTTCATTTCTCCCCAGTCTACTGCATCATGGCCACCACTGTCCTAACCTCTACCCCTGTCGTCCCCTCTCAGCCCCGGCGGATGCCGCGCAGGCTCACCATCAGCATCGTCAACAACCCCCCGAACTTCTCTTCGCTTGCCCCGCTCCCGACGACCGTTGCCAGCACCAGCTCGTGCAGCGCGTCCGGCAGTGGGTCATCAGACGACGATGCAGGCCTGTCCATGGCTCCGCCCGGTCTCGGCGGTCGGCGCTTGAGCGTGACCCGAACTGTGAGTGACCTGTGACCCAGCCACCTTCTCCCCAACCGTTGCAACCTGCCAACACATCCTATAAAAACCCGGGTGCTGACTCGTGTTCTCTCAGCCGGCCAAAGTCAACCCGTACGCCGTTGGTGGTGCGCTCAGCGAACTCTCCGACGTCGAGGAACCCACCGTATCTCCCACCCCTGCCGCGCGTCCCCGCCTGCTCTCGCCCTCGACGAGCTTCTTTGTCCAGTCGCCTGCCCCCGCGCCTTCCCGCTCCTCTACCCCCATGAAGGTCAACCCGTACGCGGCCGGCGGTGCTCTCAGCGAGTCGGCTCCCGCTCCCTCCAAGCCCGCCCCCGCGTCAAAACCGATGCCAAGGCCGCTTAACCTGCGCGTCCTCACCACCCGCCAGATCCAGGACATGGCGCGCGCCGCCCAGACCGCGCACAACAACCAGGTTCAGGCGCGCATGGTCGCCGAGTCGATCCTCAACCGCGTGCGGAGACGCTCCCAGCGCAGGCGATTCCCGCGATTCGGTGCCATCGGCCTCGGCCAGCAGCCCCAATCCCCGCTGCGCAAACTCGCGTTTGACGAAAGCGACGTCAGCGATGACAGCGGCAGCTCCGATGGCTCTTCGTTTGGCGACTGGTCCAGTGAAGACGGTAGTGACGAAGAGTCCCTCGAAGAGTGGGAGCGCCAGCTTGGTGACGTCTCCTGGTTCGTCGACAACGGCTACGACTAGACACTTTTTTGTCTCCACTTTCACGCCCCTGGACGACGTGTATCCTTGATTGAACGACTGGTTGAATTATCTTTTTGATTGATACTTATGCCTTCTTTCGCATACATCCTCTACTCTTCACTTTTTGCTCTGAAACCTAGTCGAATTCTTTTGCACTTTTCATTGTTGTTTGTACGAATACACCACACAAGGGTCTTGCATGTACCAAAACTGCCACTATTAGCATTATCATACCACATTTTCGTCTTGCCACTTGCGTTCGCATTCATTTCGCTCGATCCGTTTCACCCGAGGCACAAGGTCGCATGACAACGAAGACTAGCACCACGTTCCTCTGCATTCCCGAGTCTATTGGGACAGCATCATGGCCCTGTGCTTCGGCGATTTTCCAGACGTCGAAGCCTGATGCGTGGGAGCGACATCTCAAGGCTGTCTGGATCGTGCCGGCTTATCGATAGGCACCGTCTATGGATGACATCAGCCCCTAGACTCTGCTTCCCATACGCCCCGTCCCCTTTCGGGCGACAAGAGTCTATGCGCTCACTGACAGCTGTCGCCCGCTCCGCGCTGTGACGAGTTCGTTCGGCGTGTGATGTTGGGATCTGACCCAATCCAGATAACCGTGCTGGGGTGGCGTGGGTCATCGTGGAGCTAGATCATCGCCATCACGTCGCGTGATATGCTGGGATGCGCACGGAAGCTACCCTCTTCGTCATGGTGGCTGAAACTAGCCGACCGATACCAATCAGGATGCGCACCCTCCCCTGCAGGTCGTCGAGGGCCGGGCGGTGGCGGCTTCTCAATGAACATCGGGAGCCTCGACGGCCCTGGCCCCTGGCCGTTGTCGTTGCTCAGCCTACTCGTTCCGGTCGTCGGTCGTCGGCAGTTGACTCCCGGCGCGCTCGTCGTTTCCAGAAGCGTTATTGTCCAATTGTGCACTGGCTTGCGGAGATGGGCGCGCCTAACCAGGACCCTGCGGATGTATGCTCTTTCTTATTCATCTCCGCTGTGCTCAGAGGATGACATCTTCGGTTAGGCTTCCAAAGCTTGTTTTTGTTCTCTCTGACAGTTGGGTCACAAGGATTCCCCGCGCCGAGCCACGCTTGCCGTCGACCATCGGACTACCGTATGCGTTCCTTTATTATCTATATAATTAAATCTGTATATGAATCTACACTCGAAACCCCAAGGCAAAACACAGCGACAAAGCAACCAAACAACAGACAGTCCCCCGCTCACTTCAAGAGCTTTGCGAAGAATCCCTTTTTCGGAGACTTGGTCGCCTTGGCTGGCGGAGGTGCGAGTCTGAAATCAAACCGAGGGATGAGCTCATGAGCACACTCCGCACTTTATAGTCTGAAAAAACACACCTACGCAGCGACCTCGCCCTTTTTGTACGTCTTGACGACTTCTGCGAAATGCTTGCCGTGGATCTCTGCGACCTCGAGCTCGGTCTCGCTCGGTTGGCGCGAGCCGTCACCGGCGGCGATCGTGCCGGCACCGAACGGTCCACCACCGCGGATCCCGTCGAGTCCACCGAGTTGGGGAGCCTTGTAGCCGAGCGGGACGTAGATGATGCCGTGGTGGGCAAAGAAGGGCATGGTGGTGAGCGCGGTGGTCTCCTGGCCACCGTTTTGGGAGCCGGTCGAGACGAAGACGGTCGCGAACTTCTTGCTCTATAGACCGGTGAGTACAGTGTGCGGTACTATGGATATCAGATACGTACCAAGGCCTGAGTGAACCAGAGGCCGCCGGTAGCATCAAAGAAGGAGCTGATTTGGGCGGCAGCACGTCCATAACGGGTAGGAACTACCAAATTGGGTGAGTTGGAATCTCATTGAATGTCAATTTCAACTTACTGCCAAAGGCGAACCCGTCAAAGTTCTTGAGGTCATCAGGGGTGATGGTCGGGATCTCAGTGTTGCGAGGAGGAGCACCGAGCTTGGTGAGAATCTCGGGGGTGAGAGTCTCGGGGCTGAAAGAAGGAAGAAAGGATAGAGGTGAGTTCAATTGGATTACGGGAACGTTGGAATGAGAACGTACACTTGGAAGAGGGTGACCTCGACGCCCTCGGACTCGATGCCCTTCTTCACCTGCTGCGCGAGCGTGGCGATATGCCCGTAGAGCTAGACGGGTTGGGTTAGTATTCGGGATATGTGCATACATCAATATGGGTACTCACAGAGTAGAAGATGACGGCTGAATAGATAAGGTTGTTGTTTTCAGCTCAATGTTCGACAAGCAGCTTGGAGCAAGTTACTCACCAATCTTAACGACCATGGTGAAAAACTAGGTGTTTTGGAGAAGGGAAAAAGGTGGTAGTGATGTAGGAGGTGAGAGAACAGTAAATGGAGAACTGTTGGTGCTGTCCTCAGCCTCCAGCCGTGTCGTCTTATATCCACCATTCGCGCTTCAAATGGTGTGCGAGAGTAGTTCCCAAAGAGGAAGGATCTTCATAATGATGACATATGCTGGAATTTTCGCGACCATGATTCAGCAAGCGAACCGGCTGAGGTCAAAAATCTGACGCGAACTGCTGTGTCATCGCAATCCGCTTGTTGAACAATGCGGGCCGGGAGAGATAAACTCCGTATCGGTGAGATAGATTCGACTTCTTTGGACTGTTCCGGACCATCTTAGGCAGAATTTCTAACTTTGACTAATGACCATGCATTAGCCTGTTGGCACGGTCTAGGCATCCAGGATGAGTGCGCGCTGTGTTTGCCTTCAATGCTGAGTGAGCGACGTCAGTTACGCGAGATAGCTGCGTGACAGCTTCATGCTGGTGCAACATCCCAAATCTTTTCGCTTTGTTTCTCCGAAAGTACGAAGTACAATAGAATACGATTTCTACTGCTAGAAGTCAGGTTACAAGGACGCTTGTACCTGGGTGTCAGTTGAAGAACAACTGGATCACCTGGAACTAATTTCAGTTGCCAAGGAAGCTCTAGCGGATGTACTTGGCGGGGCAAGTCGGGACGATCAATTTAGTGGGTTCCGCTAATGTGAGTATGCCTGGACGTCAATGCATATACGCTGGCTGAAGTTAGACGGAACAACGCTAATCAAATTGATAACAAATAGTATATCTAAACGTCACTAAAACCACCAAGAGGCGAGAACCGCGGCCAAAAGACGCCGTTTTGTCTTGGTGAGCTGGCATGTAACAGAAGCCCCCAGAGATTGCTGTGTGAAGTGAAGATCGTTGCTCACGCAGCTTTTGCTAGCAGGGGACGTTGGGTGTGGGACGTGAAGTAAGAATTACCTCAGAAGGTTAGAGGGTTGTATGCGCTGGCTGTGGCATCTGCAGTCCACGACACACGCCGATAAGGATATACTTGACGTGAAGAACGCTCATAGGCTGCATGGCTGGATTGACCCTGTTCATGAGGCGCTCAGTATGATCCGTCGAGCAGATTCTGGGGAACATTGGATTTAGCTCAACGCATTTCACTCTAAAAAGACAATTTTCACGTTGGTGAAAGAGGGTGGCCTCAACGTTTTGCGGGGCTGATGCACATAGTGAATCTCGACTGATGAAAAGCTGGGGGCAAGGTGGTGCCTCGTGCTGTAATCAATCGGTATTGTTCGAAACCCGTGTTGACCATCGTTTGAATAGGATTTACCAATGAGAATTTGTTGCTGCGGAAAGGGTGTTGCTTAATTCCAGACTATGCTCGATCCATCGGGCCGCTATTGGTCGATGCGTGTCTCGATGGGTCCGGTCATGACGCATGGTGGCGCGTCAAGCCACCCTAACAATCACGTGAACGTGTAAGCGCTCACATACCCTTCATCCTCGGGTTCCACCCAACCACGAATATCTTACCTTTTTCAGAATAGGTATGGGTTATATGCACTTATTCAACGAGGCCAGTCAAATTGAGCATGGTAGAAAAAAGCTAGTATATTATGGCCCAACAATGTCCTCATTTTACCCAGCTCATCTCATTGCAGCCACCTCGTCCATCCCAGCCAGTCCATCGCGAGGAGTGTACACAGTGCTTTGATTCGCAGGTAGGATAATACGAGCCTAAAGTCTGGACCATAATCACGTCTCTTCAAGGATTCGCCTGACGGGATTGACGTTTGTTTAACTTGTTTTAACGGCGGGTGCTTGAGCGAGGAGCGCCATCACGCTCGTACCCACTTTGAGCGAACCGGACACAATTGGTCGCTGAACATTCAACGACGAAATAAGCCGAGGTTACAGCGCGTAAGTGGAAGCGCTAGGCATAGTGAACGTATCTGATCTCCGTTTAGGATGACGGTGAGCCACCGTTGAAGCGCCTTGCAATTATCGAAGATCGCGACGAGGACAAATATGACATCAAGACCACTCTACGTTGCTGGGGATGCAACTCTTTTGCAGCACCTGAGATAGCGCCATTTGTGACCCCACTTGTCAACGGTGTCTTGGCATCGCTCTCGTCAGCGCGACAATCCGAAGTCAAGGCTTGGGAGGAGGAACTTGAACCTTGCGAGCACACACTGACCATCGACCAATCAACTGCGACTGGGAAGCCTCCTGGATTGCATTGCGCTCGCTGCGAACTCAAGGACAATCTATGGCTCTGTTTGACTTGCGGCGCTCTGGGCTGTGGTCGGTCTCAATATGGTGGCACGGGAGGAAATGGGCACGGACTGAAGCATTGGGAAGAGACACAGCATCCTGTCAGTGTCAAGGTTGGGACGATCACCGCTGAGGGAGCCGCTGGTATGTTCGCACTCGCAAAAAATCGAACAAAATTTAATATCAGAGCAGATGCATACTGTTATGCCTGCGACGAGAGCCGGGTTGATCCTGAGTTAGCTCGCCATTTAAAAAATGTTGGCATTAATGTAGCAACCCAGACCAAAACAGAGAAGAGTATGACCGAGCTGGTACGTACTCCGTGATGTTGTTTATCTTTCGAACCTACTTAGATCTCTTGACACTAGCAAATCGAACAAAACCTCAAGTTCGATTTCAGTATGACTGGGGAGGATGGAAAGCTGTTGCAACCCGTCTTTGGACCTGGTTTGACGGGGCTTCAAAATCTCGGAAACAGGTTTGTCGTGTTATACTCAAAGTATTGTGTTCACTCACCCAATACCTGCAGCTGCTATATGGCATCTGTACTCCAAACACTCTTTGCCCTGCCTTCATTCAAATCTTACTATGACGCCAACTCGCCAAGCACGACGGTGGTCCATGCCAATACTTGTTCCGTTGCTCTTCCGGCCGATTGCCTCGAGTGTCAAATGCGAAAGATAGCTGATGGACTCTGCAGCGGACGCTACAGCAAGCCCTCTGCTCAGAATACGATTCAAAACGAGAAAAATGCCGAAGATGCGGTGCGATTCCAGGACGGACTCCGACCAGCCTCATTTAAGGCCTTGGTCGGAAAAGGTCATGCCGAGTTTGCAACGATGCGTCAGCAAGACGCTGAAGAGTTCCTTGAACACTTGTTTGCGTCATTACGTTCTGCTCAACAAGGCGCCCCCACCGACGCATTCAGGTTTGGGATCGAGCAGCGCTTGAAGTGCAATGATTGCGGCAAAGTCCGGTATAGGGTGGACGAACACGACTCTATCGGCGTACCCATTCCTGCGAAGGAGCTAAAAGCTGCCGAGGAAGGGGCGAAAGCTCAATACGAGAGCGTGAATCTTGATAGCTGTTTGGATTCCGTAGCTGGGGAAGAAGCACTCGAGTATTCATGCCCCTCTTGTGAAAGGAAAGTCATAGCCACAAAGTGAGTACAACCGTATGCGCCTTAATCACACATTTTGCTAATTTAGTCTAGGCGTACGCGCTTTGCATCATTCCCAGATGTCTTCGTTGTCCATGCGAAAAAGTTTCAGCTCGTTAATTGGGTTCCACAAAAGCTTGGTGAGTTTGCGTGCACAATTGAAACAGGGGTGTTCATAACCTTCTACATAGATGTTCCGGTCCTCCTTCCCGAGGATGATGTCCTCTCGCTTGACAAACACCTTGGCCACGGTCTTCAGCCCGACGAGGTTGAATTACCTGACGACAAACCCGGTAGGATCAACTCAGCTTCTGTGTACTCATTGGTACTGACTCAGAACTGCCAGCCGCTCCCGCCCTCCCTGAATTCAATCCAGACGCCATGGCTCAACTCAAGTCTATGGGATTCCCGGACATAAGGTGTCAACGTGCTCTACTGGCGACCGGAAACCAGCATGCCGCGATCGCAATGGAATGGTTATTCTTGCATATGGAAGATCCTGGTATGTGCTCTTCCCTCACCGTACGATCAACGAATTGAGCATGAACATCCAGATATTGATGCGCCTCTGGACTCTGCTCCTACTGTCTCCAAGAACCAGGTCAATCCTGAGCAGCTTTCCATGATCGTAGATATGGGTTTCACTCCTGCTCAGGCTAAGAAGGCGCTTCGAGAATCAGTGAGCTGATGTTAACTTTATCGTAACGCCTTTGTTCTGATTCCTTGAAGAACGGGGATGCAGAACGTGCCGTCGAATGGTTGTTTAGCAACCCTGATGACGCCGGAGACACTGATGAGCCAACAGAAGTAGCAGACAAGGCCAAACCCGAAGCCAAAGTCAAAATAGGAGGCAATACCACACTGCCAGCCCAGTATCGCCTCAAGGCGTTTGTCTCGCACAAGGGGCCATCTGTTCACTCTGGTCATTACGTTGCGCATATACGCACCGAAGCCGAGGGCTGGGTGCTTTACAACGACGAAAAGGTGGTGCGAGCGGATGCGGAGAGTGTGACGGCGCTAAAGTCGTTGGCCTATCTCTATGTTTTCGAGCGAACTCAATAATCTTCATCCAGTGTTGGTATAGATGCCTACAAGATAAATACATGCACAATTGAATATCAAGTCATCTACTCTTCCATAGCTATATCTTCATCCTTCTGTTCAAGTATTCTCTCGGTTGCCAGTTTGAATGGTTCACTCCATCTCGGATACATGCGCTTGTACAACGACATGCAAACTGTGTCCATCTGCGTCAAAGGTCCGTCGAAATGAGCTTTGAAATACCCATGCGTGCCCAGGCTCTCGCGGATGTGACCGGTACGACCATGCTTAGTATGCAGCTGTATTGGTGCAAAATATCTCACGTCCTCCGGATTAAAGAACATATAACGAATCGTAGCGGTCTTTTTGTGAACCTTGAACGGATGCCCGGTAAGAATGACTCGCTTGGCAATAATGCGCTGAGCATCAGTGTTAAGGAATGTTCCATATGCGACAAGTTCAGGGCCTGTATTCATTCGAAGTGAGCGATGTGGTCAAACAGGCAGCACGAGGGCTTGCCTTGAGGATCGTCGGTTTCACGCAAAAGCATGCATGGTTGCTTTCCGAAGACGATCGGACCATATACGGTAGCCACACTTGTGTCGCCGTGGCGAAGGTATTTTTCAAATTTGTGAACGTTGTTGATGCCCTTTCCGCCTCCTCGTGTATGTTGGCTATAGATAGGCTTTGTACGGAATCTACGTGGGCCAACGCACAGGATCATAGGGTCCTATCAGAAACTTGACATCAAAGGCGAGACTCGGTCCTGTATAGAAGTTTACCTACCTTCGAACGTACAGAGCCACCATATTCGGTATTACGTTGGACAGTAAAGTTCAGGACGGATGCCTTGTGTTCGTGTTGTAGTAACGAGAACAGGACAATTGGATGACCTGGACCGAATAGTTCGAGCCCGTCTCTTGTTACACCCACTATGCAAACCACGACCCTCGTCCCGGGTTTGACTCCATGCTCGTCTTCGTACCTGCGCACACTTCTTTCTGTGCGCGCGTAGTCCTCGAACTGGAATGTTCGGGCATAGTCCGAAGGAAGATTCTCGTATGGATCCCAAGGGCTTGTACGAAATGAGCGTAGACCACGGAAACGAGCAAACCGGGTATGCGCGGGGATATTTTGAGGGGTATCGATCTCATCAGGGAATGCGAGATCGTCGGCGTCTTCTCGAGCACGAGTGCGCCATGTGTCGAGTCTGCCAACCACCGTTCCTAAGTAAAGGAGATGGTTTGGGCAAATGTATGACCTACTGTCGGTTTTCCTCCTCCATATCCAAATCTTCAAAGGTAACACCCTTGTTAGTCTTGCTATCTGTCGTGGACATTGCTTGGTCGTCCTCGGCGTTCAAATCTAGGTCCACCATCTCCTCTTCAGAAGCAATATCTAGACCTTCGTTTGTTTGACCCTGGTCAGCGTCCATATCCGCATCTCCATCTTCATCCTGATCACTCTCGCCTTCATCATCTGCGTCGTCAACGATCCAAGCAGCTTGGTATGCGGATGTCCCCTTTGGTACACGCTTGATCTTTGATTTTTTGGGTCCTGTGGCAGGTGTTGAGTTCAGGGCTGCAGCCTCACGGGCTTCGCCATCCGCAAGTTCTTCGGAAGTGGGCCATGTCTGTTCATTTGCCATATCGTCTGGATGGTTGGTAAACGTAAGCGAGTCTGCGTCCGAGGGTTGTCGCTCGGCGAGAGTGGCGTAGGCGGTGGGTGCAACATCCATTGTCGCGTCTGTGTGGTGCTTGTTTGTGCGGGCACGAGGAGCTGCAAGAATCTTTTAGAGACACTGTCAGATCATGAATCGAGTCTATAAAGTGTGTATATGCTCACTTTCGATACTTGAAAATCACCAAGTGAGGATATATGCACCAGCCTGTTGGCCGAAAGCGAAGAGCCCCTGACGACACCTGTCACTCTCAGCTCGCCGCTTTCGTCCCAATCCACTCCCTCAGCAACCAGCCAGCCTCTACCATCTCTCCAATTTGAGCCTACTGTTCCTATCCTCGGTACACCCTCACATAACGCCCGCGCCGCGTTTCTCGCGTCCGCTTCGGTCGAAAGGTCATATACTCTACTTTGGGTTGGCACAAAGTATTGCACAAACGACAGGAGCGATTTTTGGACCCCGGGCTGGGGTTTGTCATTTGCAGGATGCTGAACAACACTGACTACGTTATGGAGACCACCTTGACTTTGAAGACAGCGAAGTAGACGTTCGCCCCACGCATCGACTTCGGTAACAGGGCTGAGAGCGAGGAGAGTGTAATCGGCCGCGAGGGATGCATCAAGTGCTGCGTAAAGATGATGGTACGGGAGAATGAGGAGCTGAAGAGATGTGCGAAAGCGAGAGGCCCTGTGATAGCATCAATAATCGCTCAACGAATGGTTAGGTTATTTGTAAAGCCCACTCGATAACCCAGTTTCCAGATTCAGGAGCAGCAGAGGCGTCGACCCCAAGTGCTTCCACGATTTGAATTGCTACTTGACGGGCAGAAACGTCTCGAGAAAGCGGTATTATTGCAACAATCCGAGGTGCAGCGTTTGGGCCACTGTGAAGCGTTGGCGATAATACACAATATCAAAGCATATAACTCACTGGAAGATCTTGCCTTCATCCGCAAGCTCCGCTCTCTTCTTTATGAGTGTTTGCTTTGCTGCGTTCTTACGATTATGCTTGGTCTGAGCAAGTGCTGCATTCGAAGCAGAATGGGACTTTGGGGAGTGTCCGACCCTGCCTGTTGGCAGTTTAAATGGGATGAATATTTTAATGCGATACGACTAACCCTTGGCGGCTTCTTTCAATGATCCTTTGGTGGCATGTTTCGACTTGAATGGTTTATTTTGCTGTAGAATGGGATTAGTATGTACAGGGCCGTGACTTTGATGAGGCCAACCTGCTTGAGCGTTGGCCGATGACTGTGGCTCATGCTTGTCGAGGTCGAAATTTCACCGAGCCAAAAATGTGATCTGCCAGTTTGATAAGATCATCCAGCGCTTAGATATGATATCAACCTAGGTGACACGACACCCAATGCGGCTCACTTTCAGATCCCATGGCGCAGCGACCATTGCGTGTGTGCATCCTGCACCCAGACCTTGGCATAGGCAAGTCCAAAAATTATTTTCATTTCATATATTAATGTAATTATCCGTTACAGGAGGGGCTGAAAGGCTCATTGTTGACGCTGCGCTCGGCCTCCAAAAGCAAGGTCACACTGTGCACATATACACGTCCTATCACGACCCAGCGCATGCGTTTGAAGAAACAACCAACGGCAAGTACCAAAATTAATCTCATTAGCACCCAGCAACCTGATCATCCTTCAAAGCGTAGGCACTCTCACCGTACGCTACAAACGCTCACCCTTCCCACGCCACGTTTTCAACGCGCTACACCTTCTCCTAGCAATACTACGCCAAGTGCATTTGGTCATCACGCTCCTGCTGCTACTCGCGCTTGGCAAGGAGGAGCCGTATGATGTGTATTTGGTCGACCAGCTCTCGGCATGCGTTCCGCTCGTTCGGTGGAGTACATCTCGGCGCGTGGTGTTTTATTGTCATTTCCCGGACAAGCTCTTGGCAGACGGTCAAGTTGCGGCTGTTGAGGGCGTTAGCGGCGCACCCAAACGGAAAGGAGGAGCAAAAGAGCTGGCAAAGAGGTTGTACCGGTTTCCTATGAATTGGGTCGAGGAAACTACTACTCGTATGTCCGTTTCCCATTTGCTTTGGGTGTTTTATTGAATCATGGCTCTAGGACAGGCCGACGTTATACTTGCCAACTCAAAATTCACTTCACGAGTATTCAAACGCTCGTTCCCTTCCATTAAGATCGACCCAGTCGTAGTCTACCCCGGAATTAACATCTCGGCCTACCGCGCGCTCGAGAACCCAACCGGGGCAGATATCGACATGGTAAAATCGTATGCCCTTATCTCCTGAATTTATTGGTATTCAAACTCTAACTTTGGAGCAGAGATCGCCCAACCTTCCTCTCTCTCAATCGATTTGAGCGCAAAAAGAACACTCTGCTGGCGGTTGACGCATTTGGCTCTCTCCCGGATATTAAATCTCGCGGCATACGGCTAGTTATCGCGGGCGGATATGATCCTCGACTATCAGACAACGTCGAATGTCTTTCGACGCTCTTATTGAGATGCTTGGCCCTCGGTCTGACGTTCAACGTCGTCTCGCCTCGTGCGCTACCTCCTATCCCACTTCCACATTCATCTACTACTGACCCGGACCCGAATGTACTGTTCGTCCTCAACTTCTCACACACACAACGAACATACCTACTTACGTCTGCACACACTCTTGCCCTCCTCTACACTCCTCAAAATGAGCATTTTGGGATTGGTCCCGTTGAGGGGATGGCATGTGGTGTACCTGTTATTGCTTGCGATAGTGGGGGGCCTGTCGAGAGTATTTTGGATGGCGAAAAGAGAACAGGGTGGTTGATCCCACCTGATTCGAAACTTTGGACGCAGGTCTTGCAAAAAGTGCTGAACCTCGGCAAGGCGGAGAGGGAGAACATCGCTAAAATTTCTCGCTCAAGAGTGGAAGAGATGTTTAGTTTGGAGAGTTTGACGACTGGGATCGAAGGCGCGCTGAAAAAAGCGGTAGAGGCGGGAAACGTTGAGGATGATGGAGGATCGAATGTATTGTTGATTTTCGGAGGGCTTTTGTTTGGGCTCTGGTTATCTAAGTATCTCTGAAGAATAGACGTATTGTGGTTCGAACGAATGAGTCTATGCAAAAAGGGTACAACAAG
Source organism: Ceratobasidium sp. AG-Ba (assembly GCA_016906575.1). Taxonomy (NCBI): domain Eukaryota; kingdom Fungi; phylum Basidiomycota; class Agaricomycetes; order Cantharellales; family Ceratobasidiaceae; genus Ceratobasidium; species Ceratobasidium sp. AG-Ba. Next base: position 3,126,597 of record CP059641.1, on the reverse strand, counting down.
GCAAGGCGATACAGTATCCTGATTAAACATCCGTTACCTCCAGTCTGTCTCCAGTTGCTTTCCACCCCTGTCTTCGTTCTCGTCTACAAGGAGTCTATCATTCTCCCTCTCCCTTTCCCCTACGAGATCCTCCTCTTCCCCCTCGAAGCGCACGCTCTTCTTGCTTACCATCGGAGGTCTCGGTGAACGCAGCGCAGGTGCGGCAGGGACCGCTCGTGTGTGCCGGGAAGGTGTTAGTGTGGGCGTAGATGCCTCAAATAAAACCTGGGGCGGGCTAGGAGGCTATATGCGCATTTTCAATGGGGAACTCGGGAGAGGGAAGGGAAATATACATACAACTTCCTCACGCTGTTGCGACCGCAACCGAATCGACCTGGAGCTTGAAGTCGAGTGGCGTGATGGAGAATCGACGGACTTTCGATATTTGTGATATGTGAATAGTGCAATACCTATTTTAATCGCACATATTTGGTCTCGCGTGGGACATCAATGTTCAAGGCTGAAACCGCACCAATTATGGTTATTCCAACGCCTATAATGTTCAACTCGTTGAGAGCATCGCCAAAGACAATGGCCGAGAGCGAGATAGTAGTGACTTCTTTGAATATGCCTGCCACGGACATAGGTACCATACCAGTGCGCTGGATAATGCTTCCTTGTTGTGTTCAAGTTAGTGTCTCGACAAGAGGGGAATTAGGGGCAGTGCGCACTAATATTCGGCTATAGTCATGCAAAACGCGACTACTCCGGGTGCGGCGATGAACAAGGAGGTCTTTAGTGTCTGCTCGAATCCATCAAAGAACCTACCCAATCTCACGTTAGTTAAGTCTGGGGTAACGAGAATCTTGGACGCACTTGGACGCAAAAACCGTGCCAAGTCCATCAACGGCTGCGCAAACGACGAACATCGTTATTGCCATCGTAGGTGCGAGCCAAAAGATCGTCGCGCAGGGATTGTCCAGTCCCATAGGCTCTTCCTCTTCTCCCTCTTCTTCCTTTGGTCCATGTAAAAGGATCTGGGTAAGGGCCCATCGTAACCCTCCACACGCGCTTGCGGCAAAGACCAAGATCATCCCAACAAGCGCGAATTGAGTTTCAGTTGCCACCATGAGTACAACGCCTGATGTGATGAGGAGAATGACCCCAATGAGGCGTGAGGAGAACCGTTCGAGTTTGAAGAGGAATGCGAAGAAGAGGACAAAGACGAGCGACGAGGATTTACACATTGCTATGTGGGTTTAAACTCAGCCATGTATAGAACGTAGGGTGACAGCATACGTACTATAGAATGAGAGTGTGATTGTTTTAAGTGAAAGGTTTGAGAGCCCAATGTCTAGACTCGTTGTTACTGCGCATGGGACTGCTTTCGTGCTTCGGGTATATTGGTTCGCCAGACATTATGGATAGCGAGGACTGACACATACCCGTATTGCTTGAGAGTAGGGGAATAAGGAGAGCCGAAAGTATTAGGAAAGACTGTTCGGGCAAGCGCGGCTAGCACGAATTGCATGACCATGTGCATGGCCGTGACGAATAGCGGCGAAGGGAAGCCAAACTTATCGCCCGAGAACATCCATTTGTTGTATATGCTCAGTATAGTCGCAAATCCAAACCTTTCATCCCGTCAAGTCATCTCTTATTTGCACGATATATCGATAGACATACCATGTAGCAATAAAAAGACTGTTGATAGTCGCATCTCTCCACCACTTGCGCCGACGTTGCTCACGGCTGAGCGCATCATCTATATCTATGTCCAGGGCATCAAATTCGTCACCGAGGTCGCTGTCAAACGATTTCAAGCCGGCTCGTTCGTCGTCTGGATCATGCAGGGGTGAGTAGGACATGGTGGGTAAGAGTGAGTTGGCGCTTGTCAGGGTCGTAACTCTATTTCTTATTTGGATTACCCTTGTTACGAACCACAATCTGAATAGCTGGGATGCAGAACGAGGTGCCGGTCGACGCGGTCGTGGACGTGGCGGCTGGACGAGGAGTAGTAAGGTTCGTAGGAACTACTTCGTTCGCGCCCGGTAAATGGGTTGGCATCGAGCTCAACGCGCCAAACGGCAAGAACGACGGCTCGGTCAAGGATGTCGCGTATTTCTCGTGTGCGCCTAATCACGGTGTGTTTGTAAGACCTAGTCAGGTCAAGATTATTTCACAGCCTGTGAGTTGGTCTTGTATTTCTGTTTAATCTATTCATTGACAATGAGAAAAGACGTCGCGTCCGTCAAGTCGAGCAGCACGCGGTCCACCTACACCGGCGCGACAATCGTCAGGTAGATCTATGCCAGGACGCTCGTCTTCGCCTGCGACTCAACCCCAGCCATCACCTCTTGCTCTACGAACAACATCTGGTTCGCGTCTGCCATCATCTAAGCTTGGCCCGCCTCCAAGCCCTATCACGGCCGTTGGACGAAGGCCGACTTTGTCTGGAGGAACCCACAAACGAAGTGGCAGTTTTACGGCGGCACAGAGTCCACTTGCGGCAGGAAAGCCCGTGGGGACAAAAGCAGTACCAAATACGAGCAGCTCAAGCAGTCTTCGTCCAACGCCCACAAACGAGCCAGACTCCGGAGACGATAATGAAGATATTACTATTACTAGACTTCCGCTCGAAATGCGACCTCCAGCTGGTGCCACACCTTCGAACGGCATAGCCCCATCTCCTCAGCTTTCATCTTCGTCCCGCCTTGCGGCTTCACCCGCGCTCGACACTTCTCGCTTACCTCCTGGAGGAGCATCTCCTTCTCGTATCCCGAGTGCAACACTCTCATCTTCTCCAGCTATCGAGTCGCCTCTGTCTCGATTACCTGGACCAAAGAGGCAGCCATCCTCCAAAGGACTAGGTCTTTCCCAGTTGGATACATCTACGGCTACAACAAACAATCTGGCTGCTCCTGGACCCACTACCCCCAGCCCGAACATACCTCCGAGTCCTAAACCAGCTGCGTCCCCTAGCCTTAAGCCCATTGCTCCTCCTAGCCCTGAAAGGGTAAGAAGTTTTATTCTTCTTTTGTATATTACTGACGGATCAAAGCAGTCTCGTGAAGACGTCGAATTACGTGCCAAGCTCCGGGTATTAGAGACAAAAAGACAAGACGATGCGAGGCATATCCGAGAGCTTGAGACGAAACTTGCTGACGCTGAGACGTTCGTTGCTATTCGACCCAAGCTACAAGGTCTGTCTTATACTTGGTCAGTTGGACTAACTGACTGGCTGACACGGACTGCCAACGATAGCCAAACTTCAATCGCTCCAAACTGAGCTTTCACAAACCAAACGCGAGTTGGCTGACCAGCAAGCTGAAATGTCAACATTGGACGAACAGAAAGTTGAAGCCTCTGAACAGCTGGAGATGGTCATGTTAGACAAGGAGGTGTGCTGTTTCTCATTCCTCTGTCATAATCCATCTAAGTGTGTGTATCCCAGATGGCAGAAGAACGAGCCGAGATAGCGGAAGCGGAGGTAGAAGCTCTCAAAGAGCGACTGGCTGTCTTGGAGGTCGAGCTGCAAGCTATCAAAGAAGGTGGAACTGAAGGAGGCGGGGGTGAATCCGATGGTAAAAAGCGACTGGATGTTCTTCAGCTGGAAAAACACAACGAACGATTAAAGGAGGCTTTGATTAAGTATGTTCTGTTGTGTTATTTTCTATGTCTGGCAGTGACTAATGAAGTTCTGGCGCAGGCTGCGAGACCTCACCCATGAAACGGACGTGGAGCAGAAGCGGAAGATAACCGAGCTTGAGAGGGAGTTGAGTGGGGTTGATGAGCTGCAAAGTATGTCCCGCATCTTCATCCTTGTTGATTTTATTCGTATTTATCACGCACCACCGCTTAGCGAGCTACGAGGAAACGTTGACCAAATTAACCAACGCTGATGCCCAAATCGAGGACCTTAAAATTCAGCTCGACGATGCATTAGGTGCCGAAGAAATGTTAGTGCAACTCACGGATCGAAACTTGATGCTGAGTGAGGTTAGCGACTTATTTCTCTGCATCAAAGAGCTTAATACAACTGATATATATATCATGTGACGAATAGAAAATTGAAGAAATGCGAGTGATCATCGAAGATCTCGAGGCGCTCAAAGAGTTGAACGACGAGATCGAAGAGAATCATGTTGAAGCCGAGCGAGCCATGCAGGAGGAGATTGGTGTGTATCTGTCAAGTATTTTCCATAAGTATCACATGCTGAAGGTTTATGGCGGGCATAGATGCTAAAGACAGTGCCGCAAGAGACTTGAACCGAAAAATTGAGTCGCTAGAAGAAACGATTGCAGACTACGAGGGTACCATCACTCAGTTCAGAGAGTTGGTTGTCCATCTGCAAAGGTGATTTCTTTCCTCTTCCTGCCCTCCTTTCGTTGCTAACGCTCAAATGCGACAAGTGACCTGGACACTCTACGTGAAGAGAACCAAATCCACCAGACCGAATCTTCGGCCCAGGCGTCACAATCAGCCGCCATCATGTCTCTTAATATGCGTCTCCAGTCTAGTGCTGCAAAGAACCAGGCCAAAAATATTGAGTTTGAGCTCCGTAAATTGGACGCTGCTCAAGCGAGAGAGTGGTTAGGGATCGTACAGCCTTACCTGCCCCAGGTGGGCCCCTGTTCTCGTTTAGATAGGGTTGATTTGCTAACCGATTGGCTAGGTATACGTCGAAGCAGATGCGGATGCGACTGCATGCTATATGTTCTTCCAGCGATTGGCATGGAAGTCCGAGCTCGTGGCTAACGTTGTTGGTTCCGCCAATGGATTGCCCGAGAGCTTGGCTGGAAGCGTACCTGAAAGCTTGGTTGGCGTTTGCGAGGTACGACTATCAGTTTCGCTCGCGCATTCGTGTTGAAATTGTTTGGATAGATGCGCGGTCGAGTATATCATTTCGCGTGCCTCTGCAAACGCTTCGCGGCCGTTTTACGCAAGTGCGACGTGCAGACATTCCATGGCGTTGGAAGGCTTTATCCTGATCTTTTGCCAATGGAGAAGAGGCTTGATATGCATGTTGACCTTCTCAGGAGGGATGAATTTAGAATTATGGAGTGTGTCAGCGATGTCAGCAAGTACGTATCTCTCCCTAATTGTCTCGTGTGTACAACTAATATTTTATCCCATAGGATGCTCGCCCAGTTTGAGCATCTTGCAGATACTGCGTTCTCTGGGTTCGATGCTGACTTGGCCGAACGCGAGTTGGATTTGACAATGCAGCTTGACTGTGACCTAGATTCATTCGTAGCCGCGATCGGGTTGACTAAGACAGCATTGGAGAACTCCATTAAGGACGAAGGTGGTTCAACTTTGGATTAAAGCCGAAGGGATATACTAATGGGTCTTGATAGATACGATTGTCGAGTATGGTGATTTGGATGTGGAACAAACGCTGTTTGAGCCAATGGCTCAAGTCTTGGAGCAATCCAAGAGTGCCAAAGTCGCATTCCGGTAAGTGTTTGTCGCATTAATTTACCATGCCATTCTAACCATCCTCTCTAGAAAACTCGTCCGACGCGTGGAAGACCTCATCCAAGACAATTCAGCTCTCAAAGGCCCCATCATTCCGAAGCTCAGTGCACTTACAACAGCGATGGTCAAAGGATGTGACTTTGGTATCCAGCTTGCTCAGCGTATTGGGGCGTACCTCGCCGACGTCCGTGCGCAGAAGCATGACTTCCAGCTTGCGGCCGTGCTATCCCATGTGCGGGAGACTGTTGCTGAGACGCTGGGCCAGCGAACGACTGCGTCTTGGGAAGCCGTTGGGCAACTAGTTGCTAGTTTGATCAAGGATGCAAACGCTGCGATCGAGCCCGCTATGGAGCCTGAGAACGTAGTTAAAGGCAAGTTGATGATTTGGTATAGGCGCAGCCGAACGCTAAATTATGTTTGCTCTAGTCATTGGCGAGGCGCCATGGACCGTTAGGATTGCTGAGGTAAAGGCTCTGAGCGCTGTGAATGTGGACGCAGAGCGCACGGTCAACAAGTTGAACGAGGAGATCAAGGACCTGATTCGTGGTATCAAAACTCGGGTACGTTTGTCTTATCCACTTCGTTTGGGCTTCGCTAACTTCAGGTTGCCAGGACCAAACCATTCAAGAGACCAGCGTCAAGATCGAACTTATGGAGCGTCGTATGGAGACCGTCAAGAAACAAGCTGATGCGATTGTCGATCTTGAAGGCGATCTCGCTAAGGCTCGGAGGCAAGAAAAAGTGTACGAAGAAGCGATGGAGCAACTCCAAAACGATTTGGATGAGCTCGAGCAGGAAAACGCGAAGCTCAAGCAGGCATCAGCCGTCCCCGACCGGAACCGTATGCTTAATTATCTAAGTTTTTTGTCAACACTCGACTAACGTGATTTTTGTAGCTGCTGGCATCCAACCTACGAATGAAGAAACAGTCGTTGCTGGAGGAGATTTGGAGGCATCACACCTCCTTGAACAGGTGTGTTGCTCGCATAGATTTTTGGTTTGCGACTTACACCGTGCGCGACATAGATTGAATCTCTCCGTGGTGCTGTACGCTTTTTAAGGCACGAAAACTCGTACCTCAAGAGTCAAGATCTTCTTCGCGAGTTGCACGCGCTTCCATCTCTGGCTTCTCGTATCCCTCCACCTACACCACTTCCCGCTCGCCGCCCCACCGTCACTCGGCCTCGTTCGCCCGCTTCGTCGGTGTCCGACCCAGAGCTGGATCGAGGTTCACACTCCGAGACCGAATCAGAAGAATCTCTAGAATCCCCGCCGCCCTCGCCTCGTACGCTTGTCACCGAGTCCAAATTGCTATACCGAGATCTTTTGTCTTTCGCTGCTCGACCTCGCGTTGTTGACTTGTCTGCGGTCAGCAAACCTTCACCCAAGCCTCTGCCAAGCCCCAAACCAGAAGGAGAGATAGAAACGACTGAGAAGCCAGTCGAGGAGAAGCCCCAAAGCCCAGCACTTCCGAACCAACCTCAAACCGGTAGAAGAGGATGGGTCCGGCAGCACCTGATGCCCGCCCAGCAGCTCGCCATGCGTAGAGCTGAGAGTCAGCAACTTGAACGAAGAGTCCGTGGGCTGGCAGAGCGGGCCGGACAGTTGGGCATTGTGAAACTACACGGATGATTTTATGCTGTTGCCTCTCATCGCATTATTTTTGGGTTATCCAGTCACCATGTCATACCCCCGCATTTGCATAATTTTATACTCAAACAAGTTCCTGGTATGAGTACTAGGACAGTGATGAACGAACTTCAGTTTCAGGCAAGCGTATTATCCACAAACGAGAAATATTCCCGCGAAGATCACTCCACTTGGACAGCTAAACCAATCATCAACGCTCCAATCATCTGAATCATTACGTCAATCAAACTCCACGGCTCCAATGTTCATCGAATTCGGGATATGTTTGGGTCCGGAGTGATGGTCAAATTGATTGGGATAGCTTATTTGGGCTTAGTTACTGTTGTTCGCTCCATCCCGTCACGACCCCTATTTCTCAGTCTCGCTACCGTCTTCTATCTTGAATCAAACCACAATGGCGAATCTGCATGTTACTAACTTGACTGGAAAGCCCCTCTCTGTGTCCTGTTCATCTGAAATTGCGAATGTTGAACACGGAGAGAAGGCAATAATAGTGTCCGTCTCGCAAGCAACGCGATCGACGCTCCAACTACGTGCCCATGAACACTATGCTTTGGGCGACGAGAAGGCGTTGCCACTGGGCTCTGTTGATATGTCTTTCTGGGACTTTGTGGTTCGAAAATCTCGCATGTCTGGTGGCAAGCATTCTTGGGCTGCTGTCCACCCACAGTGTCAACACAGGAGCTACTCTTGTGCACGGACGCGGCCAGTCAAGCACTGCCAGATATGCGCAGCAAACTTCCCATGGACCGTTTATGCCCTTCACGTACGTTGTTACTGATTTCATTCCGGCCCCCGGTGACTGAAAAGCGCCGCCTGTAGACGCGAACAGAATATCATATGGTGTTTCTCCGGACTCGGGACATGTCTTCATTCTTGTCCGAGTTGGGAGATCAAGTTCCGTTGTCGGATGTCGTTCTTCCCGGTACGTGAAAAAACGTTCAGGAAATAAATCGGAGTATTAAGCCATTTGAATAGGTACACACGATAGGTTGGTAACACCATCTTCAGCACTACATTCGCTGACTTTCAGACCCAAAGCCTGGCGTTCTATGGTTGGCCAGTTACACAATGCCAATCCCCTGACCAACCTCTGTTGCAACAACTTTACTCCGGTATCCGAGTTCTCGACGTACGTCTCTCCGTTGTAGACGGCGTCCTGATGGCATACCATGGGAGCTCGCCTCAACACGCCTCATTCTCTGCCATTCTGCATGCTTTACACAAATTCCTCCAAGACCGTCCCAGCGAATGCTTGATAGTGAGTCTGAAACAAGAGGATTTTACCACGACACCTTGGTGGGTGTTCTCGCGCTGCGTGAGAGAGGAGATAGAGCGAGGTGCGGGCGGGTGGGGAATGTGGTGGCTGGAGAACCGGATTCCTATTCTGGGTGAGGTGAGAGGTCGGTGTGTTATGCTTAGTCGGTTTGGAGGAGAGGGACAGGTACGTCTAGGTTGGTTTGCCGATAGGCAGCTGACTGATGAGGTTGCAGGGGTGGGATAGGGGCCTAGAGGGAATGGGAATCCATCCTACAACATGGCCAGACAGTGAACGGGACGGCTTTCAATGGAACCTGAAAGGTACCACAGTGAGAACTCACGACTGGTGAGCCTGTCTGCGTACCTCTTTGTATACTCATATAACACGACCCTCCGAGCACAGGTACCGGATATCAAGTCTACTGGACCTTCCAGAAAAGGCAGCACTATGCGCCCAAAACCTTGTGCCAGATCTGACGGACCCTCCGACTTTGAGTATCACGTACTTGTCGGCATCCGGTGGTCCACTTGCCTTGCCCCCGTTTTGTGCGCTAGGGTTTGGTTGGCCACGTTGGGGGCTTGGTGTCGAAGGAATGAACGCACGAGTTGGCGGGTGGCTGCTCAATCGGATAGCTTCTAGTAGCCAGAGTGCCAAACAGGAAAAAGATCGATGGAGCGTGCACAGTGGCGGATCTGATGCACGACTCTTGGGGATTCATGCGGACGACGAGCCGAAACGGCCAGTGCGAGGATGGGTGTTTATGGATTATTTCGCCGAGCCCGACGGGGGGCTTGTGTCGCTACTGGTGGAAAACAACTTTATCGGCCGGTAGGCAACGTCGGATGGAGCAGAATATGTTTGTTCGACATGTACATTTGGATGTTTCGCAAACACACTACAGTCGTGAACAGAAGAGGACGGTCCAGAGAAGGCGATTGGCCGCTGATCTCATCAACGGGATTACATAAAAAGCTCCTATTTCCTCTGCTTGTGACCACTTTGTAGGTCAAAGCGCTGCTATAATGTCATCTGTATTTAGAGCGGGGACTCCGTACGGAAAAGTGCGTGACCACTCAACCACGACCAGCAAATAACGATGAACGTCTCCCAGGCCCACGACCACGCCGACCGCGCCGAGCTTCTCTACGCTCGTGGCGACTATGAAGGTGCTGCCGAGGAGCACCAGCGCGCAGCAGATACGTACCTCAAGGCAATCGACGCGTGCGAAGACGAGTCGGTAAGTGCTCGGCGAGTAGCCACATTGGCCCTAATATCATGTGGCAACCCTAGGTCAAGCACAGTCTAAGGCTCATGCACGAGGACCACCTGAAGCTCAGTCGTGAAGCCCAACGTGCGCGGCAGGAGCGCACACGCCGTGAACATGAGCAGCCACCACCTCCCGACTTGACCGCCACCGTCACGCTCGGCCACCATGACGTGCCCCGGCGGATGGTCGACTCGGCTTCGTCCTCAGAACACACCACGATCGAAGACAGCTACATGATGCTCGGTGGGCGGGTGAGTCGAGTGGCTAGCTCCCAGGCGGTATACTGATGATGGTCACTAGCCTGGCGAGCACAACGAGGCTTTTGACCAGTTTTGGAAAACTCTCGAGGGAATGCTTGAGAATCTGTCTCAGCCGGTTGCCTTTGCGACCGCGCCCCTCGGTACTCCCGCACCAGGCGGAAACGGTGGGCATAGCGCTGATGACGACGGTGGTTCCGACAGTGACGGTGCGTTCTTTCGCTTCGTCTGTATTTTGCCATCTGTCTTACCCAGCCCACTATATCCGAATATTCAGCGTCGTCCAATGATTCGTTTTGCATCATTGACTCGAGTAATCCGGCCACTTCACAGACACCCAAAAAGGCAACAAGCGCCACCTCCTCGCCAACAGGCACACGGCGCTCCAAATCCAGGCCAACACCCGACCCATCTTTGGCCCGTTCGGCCTATCCTCCACCCCCTCGTATACAACAACTCGAGGCTGAGAATGCCGCGCTCAAGGCAGACTTGGAACGGGCAGTTACACGGGCGACGACTGCCGAGCGGACGCTCCGTCAGCGAGCGGGGCAAGAGCTTGCCTTGAGGGAGAGCATACTCAGCGTCAGGCGAGAGGTACACCCGGGTTGTGCTCCTCAGTAAAGGCACTCTACTGATATCCATGTGCAGGCTCAACGAGCTATGTCCGCCACGACTGCCGCACTGAGAACCCCGGCCTTTGGTCAAGCGCCCTCTCGTACCCAGACGCTCATTCAATCCCCAAGTATTTCATCGCCTTCTCAAGCCCTTCCTCAAGCTCCGGCACCCGCACCTACTGTCAAGTTGCCTGATGTGCCATCTCCGAGGATTGCAGAGTTAGAAGAAGAAATACGGCAGCTCAAGGCCGAGAATGAGAAACAGGCGAGTCCTTATCTTGAGCGTCTATACAAACTAATTAATTCTTCCTTATTCTCCAGAAAGCCCAAATGGCGAAATATCGAGAACGATGGGAGAAGCTCAAAGAGTCCGCCAAGCGCAAACGAGCTGCAAAAGAAATGCAGAACGGCGTTATTCCAGAGGAACAAGAACCGGGCGAAGGTGCTGACATCCCAGAGGCACCGTCGCCGAATCGATCAGGTCTCTCGTCGAGTCCGAGCGTCCTCCGGTCCCCGGGAGATATCGTCACCGGGATGGGCGGTTTGAATCTAAACGTCTGAGACGTCTGTCGATCGCGATCCGACGCACGTTGTGAAACATGACGTGTGAGTGTGCCCCTGGACGTCATCGACCCCCCCCCCCCCGCATTTTTGTATAATAATAATTCCCCGGGTTAACTGGACTCGATATCGGCCCAATGGGCACCGACCCAAAATGATACACGCTTCTGTTTCGCCGATTCCATCAGGTTCAATAATTACCCCTTGTGTATACCAGATGATTCTCTTGGCTCTCTCATCACTGTACCTGGTCCGCACACATGTGCGAGGTTCCGACTGGGCTTCGCGCTCGGCATCTTATCCATACTCGACCCCCTTTTTTCCAATCCATTGTTGGCGGGTCCAGCCCCTCTCTTACTTTCTTTTGGAGTTCTGGAATGTTGATACACCGTAAAGACCCGACAGTCTCCGTTTGTACACCTATCTACCCGTCTTTCATGTCAATAGCAACCGTACGATTGTCGTTTCCCACTTCCTGAGCTTCTGTTCCCCGTCCATGAGCGGTTCTCAGCCAGAGTCTCAGGTGTCTTGGGCTCACATCCAGAATGCCCGAGTTTGCTATAGAGTCTGGGAAAGTGAACACCCGGGGCTGAAAGAGAGAAGCAAATGACACTGATATTTCATCAACTGGTACAAGGATCAAGTCGACAGAAAGACAAATGACGGATGGGAATCCAAATGCCCTCCACCGCCGCACTACAAAGAGTGGGGGGCAAGCGTCGGGGTTGGTCCCAGATACATGTTCAAGCACAACAGACAAACGGATAACAGAAGCGATCGATACAGCTTGGCGGACGATACGAGCCAGCGTGAACAGACGAGGAATAATAATCGCAGCAAAAAAGAAATAAATCATCCAATCGGCAATCAAGAGACGCAACATTCCAGCCAGGTTCATCTTTCACAACGCAATCAAGCAGACGCAGCCGCACGCGGAGCCGCCCCTGGAGGTGCGACGATCGCGATCGGACCGGTGACTACCACCGGGCTCCACAGCGACTGGGGCAAATTCGTCATGTTGGCCGGCGACGAACGCGAACGCGCATGCCCGCGCACGTGAGGCGCGAACAGAGGCTTGTTCACCGGTCCTGCTTGTTGTGGTGGCTGAGATGAAGAAGACTCGGGTCCGGATTCCATGCGCGCAGGAGCCTCGACAGAGACTGCGCCCTCTTCATGCGCTTCCTCGGGAAGCCACTCGACGGCAGCAGCACGCCACGAAGCGGGGGCTTGCCACACGGGTGCGTCCTCCTTGGTGCGCGAGAGCAAATCAGCCCCGTAAGTGTAGCTCGGCGCATGAGGAGATAGACGTTGGGGCGAGGTCGAGCGGGATGTATGCGCGCTAGACGAGTGTACGCTCGAAGCCGAGGACGTAAGCGAGGGCGCGACGGAAGGGGGAGTCGACGCGGGCGGGGCATAGGGCGACGAGTTGAAAGAACGGGCATTGAGGTACGCGGCATCGTCAAATTTGACTTCACCATCGCGACCCATCCAATACCATCGCTTGCGCTAAACCAAAAATTTACAAGTCAGCTAAAGTCCGCCGGAAAGCGTGTGATAGAATGGGAAATGGTGTATGCGCATCAAGCTCAGCTCCAAGCGCTGCACTCGTTCGGAAGCCTGCGTCGGTGCTTCGATGGAAAGAAAGTACCACTTACAGGTTGAATTTGCGTGTTCTGTTCGATTCGAACCTCGCGCTTCCCGAGTTCTGTGAGGATCCGAGCGATATTGCGGGTATCCTGTGAGCAGAAAAAATGCAAGCAAAAAAAAAGAGAGAAGACTGTGAATCTGGTGTTCCCACTGATCGAGGATATCGGATGCGACTTACGTCCATACCGCAGTGCTGCCTCCCCTCGAAGGTCATACCGAGCGCATGTAGCTGCGCGACCATGTTCAGAGTTTGCGTGCGAGATATGTATACCTAAACAAGGTTGTGTTAGGATGCCGTTATCGTGTGGGAGAGGCGCACGCACCTTGCCCTCGTTGGTGCGTGAGAGATACGAGTGCATGATACGACGAACATCAACAACGTCCTGGCGGAGCCATTCGGGCATAGGGAGCTATAAATAAAGCCGAAATGTCCGTGAATGGGTGGGGGTATGAGGCTATGCGAACAAACAAACCTTGTTGATGAACGCGGTCTTGACACAAAAGTCGCGCACGTCAAAGGGGCCATCTGTGCAGAACGCAAAGCGCTTCTGAGGCTTGCCGGTGCGAGGGTCGACGAGACCGTGCTTGGCGAGGAATGCCTGGAAGCGGCGGAGGAGGGTCTTGAATTGAGGAGCGCAGTCTGGAAGGTCATGAACAGGTGGAATGGATCGATAAACAAAGTATCTAACCAATATTGGCCTAGAGAGATATGTGAGTGACGAAAACGAAAGATGGACGCGATACGGACCTGGGAGATGCCTGTGAGCACGGTGCAAAAGTCGGAGAGTTTGGGGCGCCAGACAGGCTTGACATAGGAGCGGAACTCGTCGACGACCTCGAGCGTGCGTGCACGGCCCTCGGTGTCCTTGTCTGACCACTTGAGGAGCACGACGGGCCATTCCTGATAAGGACGTAAACAAACGGGTGGTCAGGGAGGTGATGTGCGACGCACGATGATCTCGTTTGGCCAGTTGAAGTCGGTGCCTACGCAAGTCTGAGCAAAGACGAGTGTATGCACACAAACGCACACACCTTGTACACAGGTCGCCTCGACGTCAAACGCGAGGAGATAGTCGAGGGGCTGCTTTATGCCTGGAGGGATAATGTCTTCTTGGACAGGGGGTGGAGTGTCGACGACGGGTTCGGGATCGGTGGGGGTGGCGCTGAGGAGGAATGCGACGACGCGCTGCATGATGCTGGTGCGGGGGAAGGGGGGAAGATACTTGGACTTGGGAAGGAGGGGCCCATAGCGTGTGCGCAGCGAGGCGAGCGCGCGGCGGGAGATCAGCAACGCTGTGGTCGCGAGGAACGGCAGCAAGCACACGGCAAACAGCAGCGGCAGCATCCTGTTCTCGACCATTCTCTCGCCCGCGAGTCAGTGGCAGCGATCCAGCCGATAAGCCAAGACTATATACCACTCTTTCTCCCCAGAATTGCAAATCAGGGGGCAGAGCCACCCGCAGTCCCAGCGCTCCCCGGGGGCCGTCCCGCTCTCTCGGGCTGATCATCCACCAATTTTAATCCAGATCTAGACAACCACCATTGCCATACCCACCCATGTCCGGCGACGACCTCGACGACGGGCTGGTGCTCGATCCCGCCATTGTTGCCGCCGATGACTCTGACGACGGCGCCTCGTACCACGCGCTCGACCAGGAAGAAGACCGGTTCGAGTTGGAGTGTGAGTACCGGCAATCTCGCCACCCACCCAATGACATCAACATGTCCTGCCACCCAGCACCAGAACCCACCCCCGTCGCAGGGAAGAAGCGCAAGCGCACGCAGAAGCCGCCAGCCGAACCAAAGGTGACGCCATAATTGGAGCCATCTCGCGCGTATATTCATTTAGTGATCGTCGACGTAGGTCAAGAAGCCTAAACCAGCGCACCCGCACAATGCGTCAGACCGACATATCTCCATGTGCCAGTCACCCGACGCCCTCGCGCAGCTCCTGGGGCGCACCCTCGTCAAAGCCTTTCCCAAAATGTCTGACCTTGAACGCGAAGAGCTCTCGATATCAGGTTCGTCTGCCTTCTCAGCCACCCACCCTCGCCTTCCATTCCACATGCCAACAGTCGCTTGTACTACGTGGACCGTACCCCCGTCTGCCTTCTCTCATCCGCAGTACTCATCTGATTGTTCTCAGAATCATGCCTAGTCGACACCACTCAGTCCACAACCGAACGTACCCACGCGACCTTGTCTGATTTCATCTCGGCCAGTCCGTCCTATTCAATCATTCGCTTCGTTGTTCCGGGCCACTTATCTGCTTCTCATTAGTGTAGCTTGTCCAAACTTGGCTGCTCGCATCGCTCAGCGCCCCAAACACCATGGTGCACCGACCGCAATTGTTATCGCAGGCGCTGCTCTACGTGTCGCGGACCTCACCCGGGCTCTCCGTCCACTCAAGGGAGAATCAGGTGGAGACATTGCCAAGGTATGCGTCCATCCAATCACCAGTCTTCATTTTACCTCGAATTGGCGATATATCCGTCTCGTGTCTCACGAATCCGCTTGGATGGCTGCGGAGAAGATCGACAGAGTCTGGCATTGATCCACCTTGAGTTTCCACCTATATCGGAGCACTCATTCAGCCGCAGTCCCCCGATCTCCGTGTCTGTCTCGATTATGCAACTAACGTCCCTGCTGCGGTTTGCTTTTTTGCAGCTTTTCGCAAAGCATTTCAAGCTCAAGGACCATATGGCCTATCTGGCAAAGACACGCATTGGCGTTGCGGTCGGTACACCAGCTAGGTTAAGCCAGCTGCTTTCTGAACCAGGTGAGCATCTGGATCCACTGCCTTCTTGCCATCCCCTGCATTCCGTGTTGCTTCCTATTACAAAGTATGAGGTAGTTTGCTTCAACCATTACGCGCTCAAAATCAATTATATTCTTCGGGAACCTGCTAATACGCCTTCTTATAGATGTACTATCTGTCAAGGCTCTCAGTCACATTGTCCTTGACATGTCCCACCTCGACAGCAAACAACGATCCTTGCTCGATATTCCCGAGACTCGTGCAGACACACTCCGAGGCATACTCGGCAACGCGCGGATCCGTGAGCGCCTCGCCAACGGGAAGACTAAACTCGTCTTGTTCTGAATAGTTATCCTTCTATGGGCGCCAAAAGTATTAATATTACGGGCTGAGAAGTCGCTGTTATCGGACGTACTCACCAATAGAAACAATGAATAGTCACGTTCACCCAAATCTCCAAGCGCCCCCTCTTCTATCTTATCCTGCTTTATTCTCTTCCAAACGCTATCGCACCTGCGTCACCCTCGATCGGGCCTAGCCCAAACCTCGAGCGGCTTAGCTTTATCCTTGAGACTGAGGATGCTTCTCTTGTTATGCGGTACTGATATATATAGACATGCTGCACGTCAGCTGACTCTACCTTGAACGAGCCCGATAGGGGTTCTTCGGTGTTGCGTGTTATGGATTGCGTATTGCGTGCACCGCTCACGATCCGTGCCCCTCGAGATTACAAGTCCGGTGGTGCGACCCGAGCTAGCTTGAACGAAGAGCAGGTGATTATTCCTTTATCTATGCGAATAGGAGTTTCCTATGATTAGGTCAGTCGTATCTTATGGAAATAGGGGCAAAGGGGGATTCAGATGATCTACCCGGCTGTCAATTTGCATGCACGACACGAGCTCAGCAGCTATCCTTGGTACTTGGCGGCATCACAATGCCGTTCTTCCCGCCGGCCGCACTGTATATCCCTAGGACCCCGTATCAGCTTGTAACCCCTGTCTTCCGCTCTGCTGCCCCATCTTGTCGAGACAGGTCACATGCCTTGTCCAACTCATCGAGCATGAAGCTTCTAGACCCAAGCGATTGCACCTGAGCAAGCTGGGTCGTGTGATCCAATTCATGCTCCATATCAATAACCTGGACAGGGGGAGACCGATGCAGGGCCATTCCCCATGGAGCGATGTGATCTGCGCCCAGCGAGAGGGCAGATACGAGAAAAAAGGTACGCGGGACGTGGGACATGAGACGAACAGGTACCGGCGCCAGATGCTGTGTTTCGTTATCTTCACGTTCTTCTGATTTCAAGTGACGACTTGGAAGAGACTCGCCGGTCTATTAGGTTCGAGGCCCCCAGAACATGGAGCGGTGCCGGACGAGACCACCCCAACAATATTCGCCCAGGGCGACTGGCCGGAATATACGCTTTGATGGTTTAAGCGAGCCCGGACCCGTCGCTGTCGGAATAAATAGAACACTCTGTCTAGGGACGGATTGACGACAAATAGCCGCACAATCCACTTAAAACCTAAAACGGGCAACACCGTACGCCTTGGTTCGACATGGACGTCTTGGCTAGACTTGGCGACCATATGCTATATCGTCGTGGCATCAAGACTCTATGAGCGCCAGGTTGATTGATGGATCTGAACCTGGCTTCGCTTGAGCAGCTGTGGCTGATGACATGTCCGACTAGAGGTATTGCCAGCGAGGCTTCGACAGGGCTGCTCGATTTACGAGGTATTGAGCCCGCTGAAAGTCAGCCATCGGTTGCTGACGATCGACCAGGGTACGTACTTCTAGCACGTACTGGGCAATGCGACGGGGACAAAGTATCATGGAATATATTGAATGTCCGATATGCGCGGCGCAAACCATATGAGTGCTAGGGCGCAGCGAAGATTACTGCAGATAGTATGCTAGGAATGCATTAGCCCAAATTCATATTCTTCGAGGGCTTCGCTTTTTCTGGACCAAGACATTAAGCTCCACCACATCCTCCATCGCCCAAAATGTCGATGAGACAGCCATATAACACCAGTAACCAATATCGTCAAGCACAACGTTGCCGTGACACCAACCGGAATTGCTGGACCCGAGGTCCCAATTGTATTCCATGCGTGTGCTAGTACCGCCGTTCCAAAGGCAATCGCGCTCCACAGAAGAAAGGACACGGGTAAGCTAAGAAAAATGGGCATGATATCGGCGTCTGCTTCGTATATAAACTCGTCCTATGCAAAGCGGAAGAGTTAAGAATGTCGGGAATAAAGAGTGAGATGGCTGACCATGATCTTTCTGAGGTCGTGTATGTTGGACAGTTGGCGCTGGTATCTCCATACGAAGGTAACCGACATTATGAGTGAAGCCAGTGCGGTAACGAGTGCGATTAAGATCGCTGTTTGTGAAATGGTGGAGAGATCATTCACAGTAAGCATCCCAACCGCGGCTCTTGGACACTATTCAGCATACACCCAGCAAACAGCGCAATGTAACTTACGAGAGCAACAACGCAGCCTGGTATATAAACTGCTATTCAACGGAGACAAGAGAAATAGGGCATGGAGACTGACCGTCAGGTTGATTAAGTTCCATTCACCCGTCAAGCTCTTAAGAAATCCATCTAGAGCACGCTGTTGATCAGTCCACCTATGTCTACTGGACCACTGTAATACCCTTTTTCTTAGATACAAATCTGACGGATTGTATCATGTATGTACTTACCTGGACCCAGTCTGCCTTCTGTAAGCGTCGTGCGTAGGTGGCAGGAACGCCCAACAAGAGACAGTATGCGAATATTTCAAACAGACGCCAAGCAATAGAAGCAGAAGGAGGATCAGCTCTTGCTGCTTTTGAGGGGCCGTATGATGATATTTCAGCCTCGGAAGCTATCATGTGTGTTCTAAGAGGCAGACATGATTTTGATGATGTCATTTTAACTTACATATGTGTTTATAGCAGGCTCGTATGAAGGCACCGTCCATAGGTTTCAATTGGTGAATATTGGAGACACTGCCTGTCAAGAAGTTGGTTGGTTATCCCATAGAGACACACCGACCTCTCGGAGCAATACCTATCCTTGCGTTCAACATGTTGATAATAACATCCACCTCATCTACACGAGCATCAGGGTAGCCGCTAAGGGATTGAGCTAAAAGAGGTCAGTATTGGTTCGCGCGCACTCGAACGCGGAACATACCGACGCGCCACTTTGTCAAGTCTGATAGCAACCTGAACTCAATATGAGTTTCTGGTGGTGGCTCTAGCGAAGACAGGTCACTCGGCCAACCCTGCGCTTTGATTATTGTAAAACATACCGAGAAATTCCCCGTGGGTGAAAAGCACTTCGCAAGTTTGGGCATATGTATCTCGTTCCTTGTCGATACTGAAGTCCACTGTCCTAGGATCGACCCAAGAAGCCCTTGGGCGAGCATCAACATAGTACACGGTACCAGACGGCGTATAGTGTCTTTGAACTCCTTTAGGTAATATTATTTCTTTGAAAGAGCCCGAGGTCTTGACATCCGCCGCGCTGTCCGCGTCTTCTGCCACATACAAATTTGGGAAATCGGCCATAACGTCTGCGGGAGGTAGCCATGATGGAGGAAGTGGGAGGTAGTTAACCCAGTATGTTCGGCCGTCCGGAGTGCGTTTTTCTTCGAAGCCATGAGGAAGGTATCGTCGAGGTTGTCGAGGAGGCATTTGGCGGCCGTGGTAAGATTGCCAATTCCTCGGTGATGACGAAGGTACCGAGCGCTGATCACCTGTCATACTCGCCCGCGATCGACTTTACCGGTCCGGCACAGCGCCAGCGCTCCTCACCCTCACCATCGACACCATGTCCTCTGAGGTTGGGCCCTCCAATCCTAAGCCTCCCCCGGCTGAAAACCCGCCGTCTGAGAATGAGTCTGGATCTGAATCTGACGAGGCTCAAGTCGCAGAAACCACCAAGGCAGCAGGAAAGGCGAAGAAGAAAAAGAAAAAGAAGTCTAAAGCTGCTGCTGCGGCCGCCAAACTACTTGCTACGGCGCGAGGAAATGATGTTCCAGACGCAGTGGTTTCGCATGTCACGTCTATTGTACAACAGCAGGACGAGCATAAGAATGTAGACGAGGAGGAGGTCAAGAAAGCACTTCAGGCGATGAAGATCATGGAAATGCTTCAAGGGAAGACTGGGATCGGCGGAAAAAATGCGAAGGATCTGGGGGAGCACAAGGTGTGTGACATTCTATTCAAAAAAATTCTACCCGAGCTCACTTGGGCTGGGGGTTATAGTTTTGGAAAACTCAACCTGTGCCTCAAATAGGTTTGATCAAATGCAGTTGCAAATCTACCACAAACTAATAATTCCTATCTAGGTGATGAACGCCCCACTGAGGATGGTCCCATCGAACCATCTAAGCCGCGAGAGGAGATCAGACAAAATCCTTATCCACTTCCGTCTGGTTACGAATGGGCAACAGTAGACATCACCGACCCCAATCAGGTCAGTGATAGCAGCCAGGAACTGAGGTGTTACTTACCGGGATCCAGTTAAAGGAAGTTCACGAACTACTCAGTGCCAACTATGTGGAAGATACGGAGGCTGCGTTTCGGTTCAGGTACTCTGCCGAATTCTTTGCCTGGTAAGCCTTCGAATCAACCGTGCCTACAGTGTCCATAAAAAATCTCCCAGGGCGCTGCAACCTCCAGGTTATCACAAAGAATGGCTCATCGGAGTTCGGGTTTCTTCAAACAAAAAGCTAGTAGCGTTCATTGCTGGCGTGCCCCTAAAGTTACGTGTGCGAGAAAGGTCAGTCTAGGATACCCCCTATATGCAGTTGATTACTGTTAACACGCTCTCTCGTTAGCATCCTTGACACCTCGGAAATCAATTTCCTTTGTATCTACAAAAAGCTTCGCTCTAAACGTCTCGCGCCGGTGCTGATTAAAGAAGTCACTCGGCGGTGCAACCTTCGCGGCATATTCCAGGCTATCTACACAGCGGGCGTTCTCCTCCCTACCCCCGTCAGCACGGCACGATACTATCATCGTCTCATCAACGTTGAGAAGCTTGTCGAGGCTGGTTTCACGAATGTTCCGCGTGGCTCAACCCTTGCTCGCATGCTGCGTCTCAACAGCGTCCCAAGTGAGACTAAAATACCAGGACTCAGGGAGATGGAGGACAGCGACATCAAAGAAGTTCTGGCACTTTACGATACTTATATGAAGAGGTTCACCATGACGCCCATTGTGAGCGAGGAGGAGATGAGGCATCAGATGCTTAGTGGCAGGGGTAATGGCGAGTCCGTACAAGGAAGGAGGCAGGCACAAGTGGTCTGGGCATATGTTGTTCAAGTATGTGCTTTATGTCTTAGGTGGAGGCCAGACCCATTTATAAGTTTTTAAATGCAGGATCCGGAAACGAAGGTTATCACCGACTTCTTTTCATTCTACTCGCTACCCTCGACAATAACCAAAAGCGTGAATCAAGATGTTGTCGATGCTGCCTATTTGTTTTACTATGGAACCAATCAAACAGGTGGTGAATCAGCTGTGAAAGCACGCATACAGGCACTGGTCACCGATGCACTCGTAATAGCAAGCAAGGTTAGTTGTAAAAGTGAATATATGAGCACTACTAATATAAGTGTCTAGGCCAAATTTGACGTCTTTAACGCACTGACACTTATGGATAACCATCCGTTCCTCAAGGAGTTGAACGTACGTCCATGTAACAATAATCTATTCGCTCACGTCACATTGATCTATTTGACAGTTTGGACAAGGAGATGGTTATTTGAACTACTATCTCTACAATTGGCGGACCCCACCAATAGAAGGGTTTGTCCCTCTACCAGTCAACGAGGGCGGTCAAGGTATTGGAAGAGGAATCGGCGTTGTCATGCTTTAAGCCAGAACTCGATTAAATACCACAATCTCAATGAATATAAGAATGATAGGAACAGCGAATAGTTTGATTAGCGACAAGAATTCAACGAGCAAATGAGAGTAGCAAAACACGGCAAGGCGCGTAAAAGTGTGGATGGTTGGTCATGCTACTTCGGCGGTTTAGACAACAACTCTGTTCCCCATAGCCTATACCTCTTGTTGTCAAGCGAGCCTTCGCTTTTATGAGCTGACTTGTAGCTTTGTACTAACATCTCGAAATATTGGCCGTGGGCGCGTGCTTTGATACTATTTCCTGCTGCTAAATCTGCTTGATGGGCTTCCAAGTTGCCGAAAATAGGTGCCAGCCTGTTGCGAAGCTTTCGCATGTTGGCTAAGTCATGAAAATCTTGTGCAGGTATACCCAAGAACTTTTCCTGTTATTAACGGTGAGTACGGTTTCAAGCGTGGTTAATTGAGCGCGCAGCCTACCGCATCTTTTCCAAACACATCTAGAATCAAAGATGCGCGGTAGCCATCCTGGCTAGGCCTGGGCGATTCTTCTTCGACGCAGAGTTGGAATCGGTATTCATACGCGGTGAACTTGCCATCGACGTCGTCGCATTCGACACAAGCCCTTGCGACAGAAAGGAAGCTATATGAACCAATTAGTCAGAGTTCTACGGCCCTGGAGGACAAACTTACTCGTTGTCGCATTTGGTGCAATACCCACGCGTAAAGTGTGCGAGCGTGTAAGGCTCGAATGCAGCTACTCGAGCACGGATCCGGAATATTTCGGGGCATGAAACATGGCCCAGTACTTGTTGCAGCGGGGTTTGGACAATGTTTTGGTAGGTCAGACGAGTTATAGGCGACTCTATAGTATGGTAAGTAAATGCAAGGGTATATAGGAGCCCCTCGTACTGTTGTTCTTGTCCATAGATTGAGTTTGTTGGGGAGGTATGATCGGAATAGGAGGCGGCGGCAATAGATCACCCGCGGTGTGAAGATTGGGGTCCCTTCCTCTTGCAACGGCCGGTTGGGACGTATCGCGTTCAGGAGATGGCGCACGACTGACGTATTCGCTCTTGCGTCTTGTGCAATAATAAGCTAAAGGGCCAAGGTTTTATGGAACCAAATGAAGACTCACTTCAACAGATCTTCCAAGAGCGGATCATCTCGCCTCAACTTGTCTATTTTTCGTTTATCGTCCTGCAGCGTTCCCTCTAAGTTACCCTTTGAGTCGAATTTCACGCGTAGGTTGTCGATATAGTAGTACCCTGGCTCAAGCTCATGTGCGTGCTCGACCTGCGTTCGTCCCCAAAGCATTACTTTCAGGACTCTCTTCCCATAGACCTTGATGTTTTCCTGTTTTGCGGTCTTGGGATCCTCGCGGGGCTCGCGTGAATAGAACTGAGGGTGGACTGTATAGTCAGTTACGAAAATTTCTGCTGCTTGATCCCCAGGAGGAGCTTTGAAGAGTATCTGTAGCGAAGCCTTGAGATCCCATCCAAAGTGTAGCCGAAAAAAACGGACCTCTACGATACAGTTGAAGAAAATGTCAGCCTTTGCTTCAGACAGGGTCATTAGCCTTCGTCCTCTCGGCTCTATCATAAGCATCGAGGTGCCGCCGGGTTTGCTGTTGGAAAGTTCCTCTGTTGCTTTCCACCATTCTGCTATCTGAGCAGCGTATTGTAGTTCTTCGATGCTGGGTTTCAAGAATGGACAGTGATCTTCGTCACCGAAGTCTCGAGTGGCGCTATGGAAATGTGCGCCCTGAGCAATGGAATAACCAGCCCATTGAAATGCGTCTCTATAGCCTGTTCCTCGAACTTTGCCTTGGAAAAGAACGACCTATACGGATAGCGTATTAATAGAGTTGATTGTCGCCAAGTTGTGCCACTAACTGTGAATTTGGCAAGGATGATTATGTCCCCCGCTTTCACATTTGGTATACAATCCTTGAGCGATTCTGGAAGGAATAGGGTTACAAGGAAGCCAGGATCATCCTTTACGCTGGGGTCCAAGAGTTCAATCGAAATGCACCAATCTGTTCCTCGACGCTTAGGATCCGGTACTCGCTTGTATGAATAGACCTACCTCCATTCCTCGACACCTTCGGAATCGATGCCCCTCGAACAACACCAGTAGCGTTGACTTTTGAACCCAGTCGGCTTGAAAGTTCAGAGAGTGGGAGAAACGGACCATACTGGAAGATGTTATGTTTAGCTATCATGCGGGGTCTGTTTCAGCTCAACTCACAAGCGCAGACGAGTAACCCGCGGTCATTTCGAGTGCTAACTTGCGCAAGTTCTTTTTATCTTTTCGGCGTTTTCGTTTTTTGATTTTTGGTGCCTTGGGTTCGTTCGTCGAAGTACCCGGTTGTGACACGTTTCGTGCCAATCCGACATTGGGAACAGATGGTTGGAAAGCTTGCCGCGAGGTTGAGGGGCCTGGTTCTCCCATGGCTGATGCCGTTGGCTGGCGTGTCGGTTGTGCTTGGTTGACATGTGCATTAGACCGAGAAGTAGTAGGTTGTGTTGAAGGAGGATCGGGCGAGTGGATAGAGGGGCTGCGCGATCTTTCCGAGGCGGTATGTTTGTCTAGAATTCGTTCCTGAGAGGAACTCCGTTGCGATATGATGGAGTGCTCTTTTGAAGGGGAGGATGGCAACTCGGATCCAGCTGATGATTGAGGCGAAGAGGGCTCAGATTGAGGGGTGGGCTGGGTGTTGAACCAGGAAGGCATTATCGCCGATGTGTCCTCTTCCATAGAGACTATATAAAACCAAGCTGTAGATATTTGTCTACAGTACTAACGTGCACTTGGCACTTACCCGGAAAGGTATCTATAACTCGGCCATCAACATAGACCATAAACCCATCCGGAAACTCCAGTTTGAATGGAAGTTTATTTTTCCCTGAGGCTCGTGAAATAACGCGAGCACCTTTGAGGCAAATCAGAATACGGTCATTCAGCTTCAGTCGAATGTCCCCTGTAAAATCGACATCGAATTGCATCCCAGAGCTTGCGGCGAACGAATATTTGGTAGTATTCTCGACCGGGTTGAAGGGCCAGCTCATGTTAGCAGCTGCGCTAACATGGTGTCGACAATCAGTCAAGTTGAGCACTGGAATCTTGTGTGCAGCGATCTCAAGTTTTGGGTCGAAGTAGGGTGTCAAGTATGATACCCCAGCCATAGCCCAAATTGTGATGATAATTGAAATGCAGTACCAGATTTACAGATCAGCCCAAGACGCAAATCATACGAGAGCAAGAAACACAGTAGCCTGAGATGGTGGCTAGAATCGACGCGATTCAAGACACGTGATCGCGACAGCGGCTAGACAAATATAGGATAAGTGGGTTCTGTTAGCAAAGGCTGGGTTCTAAGCGTTCATCACTGTACCTCTAGCGTACCCTGTGTCCAGAGCTGGATTCAATAGCCCGCACCGTTCGATCAAACGATCTGCATGCGATTGGCCCTTCCAAAAGTGCTACAATCAACCACGTCACCCATACTGGCCAGCTCGAAGCATAACAATGCCGCTTCAACCGCCTACGCATCCGTACGGCCGCATGGAACACAGCGGTCCCCATGATGATGGAACGGCCCTCCCTCTGATACCTGTAGAGAAACCGCGCCGCCTTGTCCGAGTCGAACAGGAACAGTTGTCTCGCCTCTGCTCCAGGAGGCAGAGTTTGGTCCGGGAAAAGTAGCATGGCAAGGAGGGTGCATGATACGACTGCGTATACAAGCCCTGTGAGAGTTGGCAGTGGGTATTTCTCAACTTTCCAGCGCGAGAGTCCCAATCCTTCTAGCGACTCATGCGACATGGCTACCAACCGTTCTCGAGCTTCCCCCAGTGATTGCATCGGAGGTTCAATCGGAACAACGACCGGCCGAGGAGGGCCGTTTGGCTCCGTCACTCGAGTGATGGTCATACCAGCGGTGTTTATATCAATCAATTGTGCTGTAGCAGCTTCAGAGGCGCTTGCTTTTGTGTAGTGTCGAAGGTAGTGTACCAAAGAGTCCTGATGATCCGCATTCATGTGGCGAATAATACGGTCTTTAATCATCGCGGTTTTGTCGCTAGATTCTTCCATCCTTGGGCGAAGGTAAAAACAATATACGCGATTAAAATTGTGACGGCTCACTTCTATTCTCTCCTTCGAAAAGTTGGTGTATACGAAGAATGCGGGTAATTTAACAGCCGGAGGTTGTGTGCAGCAGTTGAGTAATTGAATGCTAGCTGACTATTGCGAGCTGCTAAAACTGTGTTTGTGTTCGCTGATGATGTGGTTGTCGTGTAAGGCTTATCGTTGCGCAAACATGTCCAAATTCACGTTGGCTTCATTTGTACCACATCCAATGCAGCATATAATACATCGTAAAGAGGGCACAATCGCTAACTATCGCGAGGAACAAATGGGTTTCGCCCCCGACTATCTGCGACTACGACCGGGGGAAGTTGAGACTCAAGAGCTTTATCTCCAGCAGGGAACGGGAGGGTCGCAATTCCAGCAGGCAAGAGCTTATCCGATTCAATGCCTTTGTTGAATTTGGCTTTCGCCAGAGAGACAATTTTTTTCTTCGCGTCTCTGTATGATTCGATAAGCAAAGTTTTCACCAGAAGCGTCCAAAACTAACCTTATAAACACAAAACCATCGTCCGGACCAGGAATACATCCTTTGACAAATATCAAGTTTAATGTTGTGTCGATGCGATGAACAAAAAGGTTTTGAACTGTAGTTTGTTCTCCACCAAGCCTTCCTGCCATTTTCTTGCCAGGAAATACTCGACCGGGATCCTAGCGCAAGTATCAGATCAGCACGAGGGATAGGAGTTTGAAAGACTTACTTGGTGTTGCCCAGTAGATCCAGCCGACCTGTGAGAGATAGAAACACCATGGCTAGCGGCAAGTCCCTTGAAATTCCACCGCTTCATGGTTCCTGCATATCCTTTGCCCATTCTTTGCCAGCCATTGAGTGTCCAAGCCTCCAATGTAGGTTTATACACTCACGACGTCCCAATGACATCTACCGTTTGACCAGGTACGAAATGGCACGCGGAAAGGGTTGTACCTAGGCGGCACTAGGTAAATGCACGACTTGGATTTGATGATGAGCACAACATACCGACGGGCAACAATGCGTCCTCAGAGACTTCAAACTCTTTCACAATACGTTTCGGTGGTACTCCGGCTTTGGCGAAATGCCCCGCCATGGCTCGAGATGTACTCTTCTCAGATCGGTCAGACGCAGCAACCTGCACGGCATGGTATGTAGGTTTGAATTTCCGAGGGGTCGATACGTTCGCAGTCACTTGGCAGTTCTCGATCTGCAAGAAGTTCAGATTACAAAATATAATTTATGTACTATGATTCACCTGAAGAACAGATACGGGTATGCGTGCTCCATTCTGATCCCATACTGCAGTCATTCCTCGTTTGCGAGCAATAAGTCCTGTCCGCTGAGAAAGTGGTGTCCATTGAGAACCGACAGACGTCGAGCCTTCAGAGATCGCCGTAGATATTGGAGCTGTATTCTTTGCACTACGTGAACGATAGACGCTTTGAGAACTGACTTGCTTCGCGCATCTCCGCTGCAGGTTGAGCAGCAGAGACATTTTCCGAAAGTCGCTGAAGATCACGTGATAACCAGGGAAATCCGGCAAACATCCATGTGACCTGGGCGCTCTCAGACACATTCTCTGGCGCGCTTCACTGAATCTACGAACTGACTATACCTCAAATAAAAACGCTGAAGACCTTTGGTCTCAGACTAAAACATAAAAAAAAACTCTCTCAAATAACTTGCTAAAAGACACGTCAATGATGCTCGGCTTTTTCTGGTCTAACAAGTTGACATTGCGAAATGTAATGTTCGCCGCCGCCGTGCTGCGCATTTCTCTCATTGTCTATGGAGACTACCATGACCGACATTCGGCTCTGAAGTATACCGACATTGATTACAGGGTGTTTTCAGATGCGTCACACTTTCTAAGTAGAAGATCGGATGGGAATGCCGCGCGAGGTGCTCTCCCTCGTATGCTGTCGTGGGACCTAGGAGAGTAAGCAAGGTCTAGTCAAATCGACTAAATCTCACTTAAGCTTGCCTTTCAGTCCGTACACTAGGTCCACGTACCGGTATACACCGCTCTTGGCCCTCTTAACGCTCCCAAATGAGTTTGTTCATCCCGTATTTGGAAAAGCACTGTTTGCCTTCTGCGACCTCCTGGTTGGCTATCTCCTTTATCTCATGTTCCTCCAGATTATCACGGATTCGCCGCCACCTAATTCAGAGCCCGTAACCAAAAAACCCGCACCACCGATCCTAAATGCTGAAACAATGCGCCAGCGAAGAGCCGTGGCCTGGGTCAGTGCGCTGTGGCTTCTTAACCCAATGGTAGCCAACATATCGACTCGAGGTAGCGCAGAATCTGTCCTTGGCGCAATGGTCGTCTCGTCATTATATCTTCTGCTTTCGAGCCGCCTGGAATGGGCTGCTGTCCTCTTTGGGCTTTCGGTCCATTTCAAAATTTACCCTATAATCTACGGAGCCAGTATAATAGCGTGGATAGATCGCCATACACCTCTAAACTTCTCCGTGTCTTCTATCACCAAAAAACGAATGCGCTTCTTCACTATTTCTGCACTTACATTCCTCTTGCTAAACCTTGTGATGTTTTGCTTGTGAGTCCGCATAATCTTCTGCTTATCC
This sequence comes from Ceratobasidium sp. AG-Ba, assembly GCA_016906575.1. NCBI lineage: Eukaryota > Fungi > Basidiomycota > Agaricomycetes > Cantharellales > Ceratobasidiaceae > Ceratobasidium > Ceratobasidium sp. AG-Ba. The sequence continues at coordinate 3,098,535 of CP059641.1, read as the reverse complement.
TTCTTCTCAAACACTACTCCAGCTGGGGACATCCTTTCCTCGAACACACATACCTCTACCACCTAACAAGGCGTGATCACCGTCACAATTTCTCGCCATATTTCTACCCTATGTACATCGGCCACACCTCCAGTCCATCATCTGCTCCTGCTTGGTCTAGCCAGCTACTTGGAAACCCGCTCTTGAGCTTCCTGCCACAGATGGCACTTTGTGTCATGGCTGGGTTCGCCCTTGGGAGAAGCGATCTTCCCTTTGCATGGTTCGTGCAGACAGCAATATTCGTCACGTTCAATAAAGTCTGCACCTCCCAGGTTCGTCCCCGTGCACGATTACGAGGTTGATCGTACTGACACATGCCATAGTACTTTATGTGGTATATTTGGTTTCTTCCCGTAGTTTTGCCTAGGCTAAGCATCTCACTCAAACGGGCTTTGTTGATAACGTGTGTGTGGGTGATTTCACAAGTAAGCAACCCATCCAAATAGACAGGTAATCACTTATCTGCTACCTAGGCTATCTGGCTCGCCAGTGCATATCGCCTAGAGTTGCTGGGAGAAAGTGTCTACGTTTGGGTTTGGGCCGCGAGCGTCGTCTTCCTGGTGTCAAACGGCTTTGTTTTAGGGGAGATTATGAAAACATTCGCATTCAACGCATAATGTATATGACTCCGGGACATGTCACAACTTGGAATCAATTGCAGCTTTCGTCAACCCCTCTGGTCCGTCTCGCATTTCGATAACCTATCCGCTCAGTATTTATTAGCTATCGAGTCTTAGAAACCCCACAATTGTACAACTGACTTTACTTGGCTCAATCTGGTAATCAATAAATGTACTCAGTACAGGCCGGATACCAAGCCGTGTGCTATACGTACCACAGTTTGGAACGCATTCAAAGAGCTCGCGTGGAGAGTCAGCAAGCCAATCTCGGATCCTGACGGTGTCCAGTTTAGCATAATCAGAGGAAATGAAATACGCCCGTCATCGTGCTTTCTCTCGTAGGACAATACGATGTAACGGGGGCTGGCTTCAGGAAGCTCTACATGGATCCTGTGTAAGTGTGGGAGAGATATGGCTGTGCGATGCTGCTACTTTACCTTCCGCAAGATCTTCCATGGACACATTATCAAACTGCTCGACCTCCTCCATAATTAACTTTTGCTTATTGATTTTTACTAGTTGAGTTACTGTAAATAGCATGTCTGCTTAGAGAGGAATGTTTCAGGCACCTACGAATGCCGCATTCCCAGACTTCCGCCGTGCAAACCTAAACTTGCGCAAACTATCCTTCAGCTCTTGCGGGATCTCAACGATTTGGGACTATGTGAAATTTAGCATGTGATAGGTGGTTTATATTTTAGATTAGAGTTTACCATGTCGTTTTATATGTCGAACCGGCCAGTGCAAAAAGCTTGACGTGATTACCACCCACAATGTGGTAGTTGGGACAGGGCACCGCCAGGAGATCACGTGAGACATAACCCGCTTGCTACCTGCGTTCACACCCTCTTGTATGCGGTATTTTTGAGAATCCCTAGAACGATCATTGCTGAAAACATGTATGGGTAGTTTCAGAGCACGCTTCTGATACAAAATGTCTCAGCCCGCTCTGCCTCCTGGCGCGAAATCTATCGACCAAATACTTGCGGATGCACGCTCACGGCTCGATCGTGTAACGCCAGAAGCAGCCCAAGAGTCCACCCGAGTTAGAAATGCCATTATAATTGATATACGGCCTCAAGCTCAGCGTACAGTCCATGGACAAATACCTGGTGCACTGGTCATTGAGCGGAACGTATTGGAGTGGAGGTTGGATCCACAATCCGATGCTCGCTTAAAAGATGTTCCAGGAGTTGGAACATATGATTTTGAACCTATTATACTGTGCCAAGAGGGGTACACTAGCAGCCTAGCGGCTGCCTCACTTCAAGACTTGGGGCTCGCCAAAGCCACAGACATTGCTGGAGGATTTAAAGCATGGAAAGATGCAGGGTTACCTACCATTGCCGGGACATAGGATTAGGTTGGTTACAAATTTTCATGTGGTGCATGCACACCTTGTTAAATCCTTGACGCTTCGGTAGCTTGCCACGCCAGCACTAGCGATTGGTGTCACGCTCACCGGGGGGCAAATGACGCCATAGGGCACTAAGTTGACGGAATAGTGCGGATTCTATAATATAAGCTCTAGTTGTATGTACGGTATGAAATCACGTTGGCTTCGATTGCGATACTTTATGCAGCAGTGTGCGTCGGGTAATATTTATACCTCAATTGATTACTATTTGACCTGTTCGAACGGTTCCTCCAACGGAATTTCCAATATATACACGCTGCACCTGACCATGACCTCACCTGCCAGTTCCAGCTCACTGCTCGTGCAGATTGCATCCTATAATACAAATCTCCAAGGGAGCCAAGGGACACCACAAGACCTAGTTGATTGGCTATCCCCTACGCTATCTGAGTCCCATTCAAAGACACCTCCTGATATTGTTGCCGTCGGATTTCAGGAACTCTTGCCTCTTCACCTTGGACGTGAGTTATCCAATGACAGACTCTTAAGAAGTGGTGAAACTTACACTTCCGTACAAAGTTACGGGACTTTCTCAAAATGTTGTTGCCACACGAGACGAACTCTTACGCTCCCAAATCGAGAAGCACAACTCTGTGGACGGGGAGCAGGTCTCTTACACGTTGGTTGCTAAAGTAGTAAACGTCGGAGTCGCACTATTGATTTACGCTCGTGACTACGGCATCGGGCAGCGCATATGTGACGTGCAGACCACATGGACTGGGTTTGGACCTGGATGGATGGGTAACAAGTGTGCTGTTGGTGTACGTTTCCGAATTGGCGGCGGCGATGGTGATGGGGGTGAGGTGGTGACTTTTGTCTGCACTCATATGACAGCGCATGCACACAATCTACGGAGTAGGCTAAATGACTGGGAACATATTGTAAAAACGTTGCTGTTCCCTGGGTCTCAGCGACAGAGGTAAGTCAAGTATGGTGTTTCGGGGAGTCCTCGTCGACCCTAACTCGTTGTGCAGCATTTATTCAACTTCACATTTATTCGTCTTTGGAGATCTGAACTTCAGGTTGGATACACCAGAGGTTGATGGGGAGATGCTTTCCCGTGATTCTTTGGTCGCTTGTCTCGCGACACCTGAGGGTAGAAATAAGGCAAAAGAGTGGGATCAACTACGGCGTGAAATGAAGTTGGGAAATACGTTGCATGGTCTTAGGGAGGGGGAGTTCTGGGAATTTCCTCCATCGTACAAGTATCTATTGGGGGAGCAGCATGCCTATAGGTATGTGAATTATTAGGCCCATACATCCCAGATCTACTAAACAGTATGTCCAGTAAAAAGCGCAACCCTGCATGGACAGATCGCATCCTATTCACAACGTATCTCGACTCCCCATCGACTCCAGACGTCTCTTATATCACACCGTTACTTTACAAGTCTATCCAATCGTACACGACGTCGGATCATAAACCTATTGTTGCGCTTCTTCGGGTCCCCTCAGCCTTATCATCAACATTGACGCCGATGCTGTATCACCACAATAACCCGCCCTTCCAACCCGCCTCCCCTTATGTGATCGCGGCTAAGAATTATATTGGCAAGCTGTTGGGGTGGACTGTTGGTTGGCTATGGTGCGCACTATGGTTCATTGGGGTTGGTCATGCTGGAGTAGGATTGGGGAACTTCATTCTGGGAGCCAGTGCAGCAGCTTGGTGGCGGGGCAAATCTTGGATTGGTGGTGTATAGAACCTATATATTGGCTGTACCACGGATGAGTTTAGTATACTGTATCTGTCTATTGGTGCGCATTGATTCGCTGTAGCCATTTATACCACATGTTACCATTGATAATTAATCCAGCATTCCGCCAGGTGCTTTTTCCGAATAGATCGAAAACGCATCAAATGCGTCACTTCGACGTACGCCGCATCGTTCATTTGCACATCCAGTCGTACGGTCACGTGTTAAGCAGCAGGCAAGGAGATCCTCTATCTCTACCCTTCTCACTCCGTCTCATCTCGCAAGCTATCTCATTAGGCACTGAACTAGGGCGACAGGGTACATAAAGTCTAAATCCTGTAAGCTGAATACGGATTTCTTCGGCACTTTCAACGCGCACCAACTCGAGCACCTGTCCAGGACCCAGACGTGAAGCGGCTGCCCCGCCTGGGTCTCTTGTATCGAGCGCATTCTATGGATAGCAGCATGTGAGCATTATCCATAGGCTACCGTTGCCCCCTTCATGCTTGTACACAGAGGTCCGAGCTCTTCCAAAGGCTCTCAATTTATATTCAATGCGGAGGCGTGGAAAGCTGCTGCTAAACGTGAGTTTTCTCCGTTCTCCTGGAATAAGAGACTCGCTGATATGATTAAAATGCCCCCAAGGAAACAAAACTGTCGTATGCGCAACTTCTGCCAGTCTCTTTTCTACCTTTGCCGGTTATCCGGTACGTGCTATTGGCTATCTGACATCCAGGCTCCGCAAAGTTCATACCATTCTTGTCGGCAGCTCGATTCCTTAAAAAGTCGACTCCAAGCATCGCGAACCCCCATATCTGTACCACGACTAGCTCAGCTGGTATGGCGCGAAGAAGGGCTTGCAGGCTTCTTCAGAGGCATATGGATTCCGCTGATGACAATCTCCGCCGTTCGTGAGTGGTTTGTGCTTTTTGATTAGAACTAGGTTAAAATGCTTTTGTGCTGGCTATATATAGGGGCCGCATCGTTCACAATCTACACCAACTCCAAAAACTACCTCCATGATGAACGAGGTTGGTCGAGATCAAAGTTGGGGCACGTTGCTTTTGCAGGTGGCGCCGCTGGTGCTGTTTCTGGATCTTTGATATCGTTTTGTGGAGCTCGTGAGTGTCGGATTAAGCAACAGGATAATCTGGTGCTGATGACCGTTTGGTAATAGCATTTGAATTGGTTAAGGTACAAATTGTCTCCTTTCCCGCGGTACACATGGGTTGAACCAATATTATAGATCCGAAGACAACTCGAATACTCTATTGCTGCGGAGAAAGGAATTGCAGTCGAGAAGCCTCCAGGTAACATTGATGCGGTGAAGGACATCGTTCGCCAACACGGCTTAAGGGGATTATACAAGGGGTTCAAGCTTCATTTTGGTTCGTTCTTATATTTACCTATTTTACGCACCAAATCATAGGCATTCTAGTACGCGATACCGCTGGGACGGCATTATACTTTATGGAATATGATGCAATGCGTTCACTACTGGGGCGCCGTCCTGACGGACACCAAGGGTTAACACCTGCATGGTTCCCGATTCACTCGACTATGATACCTTTCCTATGCGGTTCCATCGCCGGCGTGACATCTTGGGCTCTCATATACCCTCTGGATGTGTAAGCCTGTTCTCCAGGCTTGTCGCCTATCCATGCTAATGTGAACCATTCTAGCGTTAAAACCAAGGTGCAGCAGCGTGCATTAGCAGGAATCCCTCCTCGCACCATATCTAGCACATTTAGAAGGATGCTGCGCGGGAGCGATCCCAATTCCCCGAAACCTTTACTTCTTGGGCTTGCCCGGCTATACCAAGGTCTAGGTATGTCTGATAGTTTATGATGAGATGAGATGGCTAAGCACTTGTTATCAGGCGTCAGTGCCTTCCGCAGTATCCTAACACACGGGATGCTATGGACGTTTTTCGACTGGGTCGGCCACTATATTGATGACTTGTAACCAAACCGTATCTTTATTGATTGTCTGTACCAATCATCTTTTTCAATCTCCCAAGTCGTATTCCAAAGTTTCGCATGCCAAGTTCATCAATGTAGTTGGGCTGTTTCCTCCCCATCCCTCAGGACCATTACGTATCAAACTCTAAGACCCCTCGCATTTTGGACCAGAGCAGAGAATAGTATGAATAACAGGTGATTGAATCTAGCCAGGGATACATTGTGCCTACAAAACCCGAATACTCGTCCCTTCGACGTGATTTTAGATCTAATGAAAGGTCAATACGCAATACTGAGCATACAGACGCATAAGTCAGACATACATATTGAGACACCCAACGGAAACCATCCCCGTAACCTTGTCGCTGTACAACGGAGCACATGAAGATCTCAATCGGACGGATGTCCTTGAGCGGGACCTTGCCCTGCGAGGCAAATAGATCCAGTTACTATCGGGTATGCTGGGCCAGTGCGAGTGACAAACCTTGCCAGTCGTCTGGTAGAGACCCAAATGATGACGGAGCTCCTCCTCGCTAACCGCACCCATTGCATCGATCTTGTTGCCAAGAATCAAGAATGGTACTTTGCTGAGCTCTTCGATTGAAAGGAGAGCATCGAGCTCGGCCTTGGACTCGGGGAAACGCTCAAAGTCGGCAGAGTCAACTAGGAAGACGATTGCGTCGACTTCTGGGAAGTAGTCCCTCCAAAGGCGACGAGCTAATTTAGGATACGCGCATAAGTCTCAGGATAAATGCTCGTGGCAGAAGAGTAATCACCTTGCTGATGGCCACCGAGATCATATGTCGTGAACTTAACATTATTAATGGCGAGCTCCTCCGAAGCTGGTGTAGATAGCTTATCGTTAGCGCAGTCACTTATCATATCATGGCAGGACCTACTAGGATGAAGTGTGGGTTGCAGCGTCGCCAGTCGGTCGTTTTTCAGCATGTGAAGAAGAGTCTGGCCCGTCGCTTAGCAAAAGATGGGGTTGTAATTCTTGTAATGACGCCTACCGTCTTGCCCGCATTGTCAAGTCCAAGGAACAGAATCTTCGCGTTCTTGTGCAACAGACCTGTGTGCGGTGTCCAGCTACGTTCTGGAGGTGATGAGTTTGTACGCACCCAGCTGAGCGAGAACGTCCCAGAACCAGTTGACAATGAACATGGTAGCAAAAGTAGTTATTAGGCGGTAGGTGGCTGTCTTGCGTCAAAAGTGCGCTTTTGCTCAGGGGAGGCAGCCCGCTGACATCACAAATACGTGGCATCATCGCCACCGGCACGTGATACTAAGCGCTGGATCTCCTGCTGCCCCTGAACTGTTAAGGTAATATTACATTGGCGCGACGCGTCAGTCACATCCACCACACCGAGTTACTGCATCTCATAATTTAATAAACAGTACTCTCGCCAAATCTACTTTCACTGGTATCCCAAATCTCTACTTTACCGAACAGAATACTTTGCCACAATGGTGATAAACTCCACGAATGTGCCGACTCCTTCACACTGACGGCTCATGTATAGTTTAACGACAACGACGGCATGTTACACCAAGCGCCTGGAGGTCTTTTTGCACCAAATTTTGGCGGCATGCGCGGGCCCGGAGGGAGGTCCAGTCGCCGAGGATACGACGAATACATGAAAGCCTATAGTATGGCAATGTTACCAGGAAGGGAGCGCGTCAATGTTAGCTTTGGTGGAAAGAGTTAGTATCTCATATATTGAGTATATTAGAACCTTAATCTTATAGGATCCTATAGTTATTCTCCCACCTTCATCATTGGCTAACCTCTGTGAGTGCCAACTTGTTATCTCTGAGTGTGAACTTACCGTTGTCTAGCTGAGCTTGACCTTGATGGGCCATGGTTATTCCAACTCAAGAATCCTTCTAACCCGGCTGCAACGACACACTGTGGTGTTCTTGAGTTTATCGCAGAAGAAGGGTGTGCTCATCTTCCCTTTGGGTAGGTCATTGTATAATTCGAGCAACACCCTTTGGAACTCATTGCAGTCTATAGATGATGAGGACACTACGACTCAACGAAGGTGATCCCATTCGTATCTCCACCGCAAACTTGGTCAAGGGTACTTTTGTAAAGATACAGGCTCAAGAGAAGGAGTTTATTGAAGTATCGGACCCGAAGGCAGTGTATGTTTGGAGTTCGATCTGCTGAAATGTCTTCTCCTGACCCACTGTCTTCTTAGACTTGAAAGCTCGTTGCGCAATTTTGCCGCACTGACTCAAGGAGATATCTTTGAGATCCAGTACAACATGTTGACATTCTCTTTCCTTGTTATGGAAGTCAAACCTAATCAGGCAGACCTGGGCGGGGCAGCTGGTATCAATATTATCGACGTAGACTTGGAGGTCGATTTTGCAACACCAAAAGGTTATGTAGAACCAGTACGCGCACCGGCAGCTCCTCCGCCAACTATGGCAGAGAAGCTTAAGATTGACCTCAATAACTCGACGCCCGGGTCGAGTCGCCCCGGTTCTAGTCTTGGTATTGCTGGGCCAGCCCCTGGACCTTCGTCTGATGCGCCAGGAGGATTCGATCCGTTCAAGGGTGCCGGACAAACTCTTGCTGGGCGAAAGACCAAAGGAAAGGGGAAGTCAGTCAGGAAGATTGAAGAGGTCGATCCCAGTAGTACGATCATCCGTACCGAGTAGGTCGATGTTACTAATGTCAACTTTAATGGCTAACCTTTTGACAGCAAAATCTTGACTATGACTACCGACGACCTCGAGAATGATCAACGAGCCCCTGCGCCTCTGGGTTTGCCGTTTGGGAAGCTGTTCTTCGGATACACTCCCGTTCCTTATAAGGAGCCTGATGCAGCCGCTGAGGCGGCACCGCAAGCGTCAGAGGCAAGTTTGCCTCATTTCCTTTCTTTCACGCGTATTAACCTGCACCGTGTTAGAGTGCTGCATTTTCTGGTTCAGGCCAAACTCTGTCAGGCGGATCTCACCTAAGTGCGCCTCCCCAGTCAGCTGGTGCATCGGGGTCGGCTCCTAAACCGAAGCCTCGATGGGGGAAGGGTAACACGCTGAATGGCCAACAGGTGATTGATATTGATGAGGACTAGTGGCTGTGAGCCGTGGACGTTATATCGGTTTCGTATGTGATTTGTTTGTAAGCTTGAACTAAAGCCACATTTGAGTATCAATGCAGTGCTTTTTGTCGTTGACAACCCCTGAAATGGTTTTCAAATTGCGATCGAGCTGAACTGAACCACCATCTGACTGGCATGAAGCCTTTTAAAGCTATAAAACTCTCTATAACTCAACTGAATCTCAAAGCTGTTCTGAAATGTGGCCAGTCGTTTCGGTGGACCGTCATTCCTCTCGATCCAGATGACAGGAGTATAACTATGACGTCTGAAACCCCTACATCTAGTTCACAAACCAAGCCTTTGATCCCAACAGAAGAATGGCGTTTAACCTTGGCGGATCGTGTTATATGCCTCCGCCAAACCGACGACACGCTATACTATCGAGCGCACGTTCCCAGCGGATCAGCTCTTGACTTGGCTTCTGAGGCAGAGGATTCGACTAGAGCTTGGCTATGGGACTACTTCCAACTGGATATTGACCTGGAAAGTCTCTACAGTCAATGGAGTGAGATGGACCACGTTTTTAAGCGAGTCGCACCGCGTTTTCCTGGAATTCGAATATTGAGGCAAGATCCTTGGGAGAACTTGGTGAGGTAAGTATATCTCCAAGTGCTCCTCCTGGCGGCATTTGTCTAATTCGTATTTTCAGCTTCATCTGTAGCCAGAACAACCATATATCTCGTATAACATCTATGGTTCATTCTCTTTGCATCCATTTCAGCCCGCCTCTTTGCCCTGGCTCAGAGCTCTCAAACCCTCCATTGGACGCGGCTTGGCATGCTTTCCCTCCACCCTCCGTACTTGTCAATCCGGATGTTGAGGCCAAACTTCGAGATCTCGGGTTCGGGTATCGAGCAAAATATATTCAGAAGACTGCCGCTATGTTATGTGAAAAGCATGAAGAGCCGCTTGGATCCTTGCTCGCTCTGCGCAAACTACCTACAAGTGAAGCGAGGGAAAAGTTGCTGGAGCTGCATGGCGTTGGACCGAAAGTTGCTGACTGCATATTACTGATGTCGCTTGATAAAGTAGGCCTTTGTTTTGCTGTCCCGAACTTAAATAACTCTAACTCCTTGAAAGGCTGAAGTAGTACCTGTAGACACTCATGTCCAACAAATCGCGACAAAAATGTACGGCTTCAAGAGCCGGGCTGGGCAATCGAAGAGCATGAACCCAAAGCTGTATAGCGAAATTGCTACGAAATTTACCGATACCTGGGGCCCCTATGCCGGTTGGGCTCACTCGGTGAGGTTCTGTATTATCTCTGACAGGGCTCTGGCTGAATAGGCCGGTTGTTTATTTTAGGTGTTGTTCACCGCGGACCTCAAGTCTTTTGCAAACTTTGGCTTGGACACCAATGCTGAAACGACAGCCAATGACGCAACCTTGCCTCTTCCATCACCTGCACCTGGGCCTAATGTAAATCCATTGGACGAAGGCAAATTGGCTGGAAACTCCCCTAAGTCCCGAGGTGAGGTCACAACAGCTGTTCTCCTAGTGATGTGCGTCTGATGGGTGCTATTGTAGTTACCAAAAAACGAAAGTCTGATGCTGCTGGGGCTGCCTCATCAGCACACCAGACTCCACCTGTCACTAAGGTGGACCCGGAGGATCCGAAATCCGAACTCGAAGAAATATCGACTTTTACGGGCAGAAGTAAACGACTGCGGAAGCAAGTCAATTATCGTGAATAAGGGGGGGGGGTGGGGCGGGGTGACCACTTTCGAGTCTACATTGAACGCGCATTCGACAACCCACAGACCAGTTTTATTTCATTTTCCTATATTACACAAGCCTAGGTGGAGAGGGCTGTCCGAATGCTCCGCCTAATTTCCTATGCTCTTATCAGCGCTTTCACAACTGTGGGACAACACGTGTAAACTTTCCCCTGTTACGAGTACTACGTCATTTGTTGTTATTCCTTTAGACAACCGCTAGCCCCGACTAAAAACAAAGCATGCAACCTCGTCAACCTCATTACCTCTTCCTCAATCCCCTACACTGACAATGTCTGGCAACCACTTCTTGAGATCTATGGCAGAACCTTTGGGGCGTGGTTCTGAAAGTAACATTGACGATGGCCCCACGCCCGAAGTTCACTTTGCTGAAACGGTATCTGTGGTGACTGAAGTCAACAAACTAGCGGAGGCTCCGCTTGTGGACGTTCCGCTAGAATTGACAACCCCCGGCGACATCGAAACGGCCAAAACAGTGAGTTTGGTCTCTACGTCAGTCTAAGATTCGGTGGGTCTTAACTAGGAATGCCATGATAGAATGAACAACTTCGACGAAGTGCGAGCAGAGATCGCGACATGAAAGACGAGGAGGGGCTCGTGCTGAAAGCCATCCCGCGTGAACCAAGCGAAGAGCCTGTCACTGCTGCTCAGACGGCTGAAGTCGCTGAAGGAGTTGAAAACCTCGAGATCGCTCCGAAATCCCAGGGAGCTAAGAAACGAAAGCAGGAGGAGAAAGTAAAGGCCGATACCCCACCAGCGGTGAGTCCTTGATTTACCTGAATCTACAAGGCAATAACCGGCAGCCTCTTTTTGCAGAGCCGTTCAGAGAACGAGCATGACCCCCCTGTGAATGGAGCAAACCCGCCATCGAAAACAAGGCGAGGATCGACCGGTGGGAAGAGGCGTGGTTCGAGCCGAACCAAAAGCAACGCGACAGCCGAGAATCAACCAACGCCAGAACTGCGGCGAAGCAAACGCAGAAAATCCACATAGCGGTTCGCTTTGAATGCATCAAATGTAATAGTTGAACAGTGCATTAACACAGGTCTTACACAATTAATCTAACACAAAACATAACACAAGACACAAGACATGTTGGGGAAGTCTGACGCCTGAGCTTCCGAAAAGATAGAAGCCAAGCTCTTATTCCGCCCCGACGTGCTATTCGCAGAACCTAATCGTCGCCAGTCCGTTTCGATATGGTGCAGCTGATGACACTGTCTAAAAGGTTGCGTTGATTGAGGCAGAAATCGAAAATTTGGTTTTATACGCGTTCCGAGCTGCACGTGACTTTTGGCGCTTATTTGATGACTCAATTGCTACCTGTGCTGAACGACCTCCAACTGCCCAGAGACAATGCAGAGCTCCAGGATCGGGCCTCGCCTATGGGGTCCCTGGCACCACTCCATATGCTTCTCTCGCTCCTTCTCGCGTACTCCTGAACCCAACTCTGCTCGCATGTCTGCGTTGCTCTCCGAGTATGAGCAGCTGCCGCCTCGGCCAGTGCCACTCAAAACGCTGCGTGCCTTTGCAAACCCTCCGACAGCCCAATCGGTTCTAGAATCTGCGTCATACGTGCTCAGCGAGCTTCCCAGGCGACTGGTTCAGCGAGTCAGGGCCCTTGACGGGCTCCCCTTCATTGTCGGAATGAATCCGTTCGTTATGCGTACACACAAACTGTACCATTCTTCGTTCGAACGTTTGGCTACATATCCCGAGGTGAAATCTCTGGAAGAAAATGATGCGTTTGCTCGTGAACTAGAGAATTTAGTCGAGATGCATGCGAATGATATCCCGACTATAGCAAAAGGGTGATTGCGATACCTTCGACATGACCTAGGAGATGACTGACTCATCCAAGTTTTCAGGAATGCTCACGATACCTAAGTCCCGAACGTGTATCAGCTTTTTTAGACCTATCGATTCATGGACGCATTGCGGTCCGCTTAATTGCAGAGCAGCATATAGCGCTGTCTCGTGCAGTAGGAGAGCGCGCTGCAGGGCGTGTTGACCCAACGTACGTCTTAGCCACCTCGTTCGGAAAATAAGATTTGACCAGACGACCGTTCCATTTAGGAAATCTACGAGCGAGATCGGAGTCGTGAGCCCCTCGTGCTCCCCGGCAGAAATGGTACGCATGTGTGCAGCATTCGTCAACGAGTTGTGTGAAGCGACCCTTGGAGCCGCGCCTCCTCTTAAAATTGATGGAATAGCAGACACTACATTCGCGTAAGAATCTTACATACGCCCGATTCGGAGCCTTTGGATCTAACTCGGACTGCATACAGCTATGTTCCCGTACAGTGAGCCACTTCATCTTCGGCCGGGGGTTACTAAAGATGGCCCACTAGCGTCGAATATATCCTGACTGAAATCCTCAAAAACTCATACCGTGCAACCGTCGAGCATCATCACAGACTGGGCAAACGATCAATGCAAAACCTTCCTCCAGTTACAGTCACCATTGCTCCACCTGCATCTCCCGACTACTCCGAATCTGAAAATGGGCCAACTACCTTGTCGACCTCGGTCCCCACTACCCCCATACCCTCATATCTCACTATCCGAGTACGGGACGAAGGAGGAGGGGTTCCACCGACCAACCTCTCCCGTATCTTCTCCTACGCTTTTACAACAGCAGGACGATTAGCGCAGGTGGGCGAAGATGAAGGAGGACCGTATGCTGCACAACACATTGGCGGTGCGGCAGCCATGGGTAGTAGCTCTGGTGCTGGAGATGGCAACGTGTTTGGAGAGATAGCTGGCCGGGGGTTACAAACAGGTATGGGGACAATCGCGGGTTTAGGTTATGGGTAAGTGGAGTACGACCGGTGTCCCTCCAAATTTGCTTAGGTCTGCTACAGGCTTCCAATGGCCCAGCTGTATGCAAAATACTTTGGGGGTAGCTTGCAACTCATCTCGCTTTACGGGCATGGTGCCGACGTGTTCATCAAGTTGAGGTGTCTCGATCAAGATGCCGATGTAGTAATATAGTCCACACCCAGCGTATTATACAAAGACAACGCTTGTAAAATTACATATAAGACACGATCTATACCAAATATCCGTTACTAGGCAGTCGTAGGCGCGGTCATACCACCCGCACTTGAACCAGAGGCACCAGCCCCGCTTGCCGCAGCACTCCCACGAGACCGTCCCCACTTGACATTGACCTTGGTCCCATCTACTTCTACACCGTTTGACCAAGCCTCTGCAGCTCGCTCCGCATCCTGGCGTTCCCTAAAGTTGATAAACGCACATCTGCTTTTCTCAACGTGCACAACGGATTTGATGGCTGCCGGAGGAATAAAGGGTATAGTGCTGAGAAGTGACGTTCGCACGGATAATTCGGTAGCGGTAGCCGGAAGAGATGTTATGAACAGGGAGGTCTGTGCAATAAACTGATAAGTACTAAAGGGAGAATACCTATGTTTGCATACGCACAATAGTCTGATCCTCGGGAGGCTGGAGTCCTTGCGACGTAGCATAAGTGGACATGATCTTTTTCGCAACAGGATCATTGCGACCATAGAATCGGTCTTTTATGTTTTGGTGAGACATTTCGTTCTCTTGGGGCAACTCGTGGCTGCAAGCTGGCCGTCAGCACCGTGCACCTAGATAATAGAAACTTAACTCTTACCGATACGGGCATTCGGCCCCGCGGTTGCATTGGCCCTTCGCAAAGAAAGAACACAAGTGTGCTCGGTTGCGTTTGTAGTACGGGTCCGTGCGAGCTAACGACTTCAACATATCTTTGGCGGCCGACGACGCACGAGATGAGTCGAGCAACGATTGGTTGGCCTCCAGCTGTTCAGGAGTAAAGAGTCAGCGCCAGCCTGTGACAGCAATAGACTTGTCCGTACCTTGCCATCCATGTTTTGCGCGTAGTACTCTCTGTTGACCTCGCTGCTGGGGGCTTCGTTCTTTCGACCAAGGGCGGTGTCCCTCACTTGAACCGGCAGGCCATACTCTAGGTCAAGCAAGCAGGTCTGACATACGTTCTTGATTTTAGCGCATTTCTGGCAGACTACGGTTGACTTAAAGCGCATGCCAGCACCAGCCTTCCAACGGAACACGGTGAACGGCCGTGCACATGTACCACACTCCCTCCCATACTCTTGTTTTGACTAAGATTGCAAGTAGGATTGGTGGTCAGCGTCAATCACAATGGTTCTCGCCACTCAACGCACCATTCTGACAAAGGCATTATCCCCAAGGCCTACAGAGAATATTTTCGTCAGCGGGCTTCGTAGCAAAAGCCGGAGATGACGCCTACAGGTTTCGCATAGAATGGGAAAATCACTTTGCTCCCATCCTGCCTTATTGATATCAGCTTTAGGCATGGTCAAGAATTCGCGAGTAGTGGAGGTTGGTTGAGAGAGATTGGCGCCTCATGGCTATGCTCAGTCAGACCAGCTGAGCTAAGCCCGGGTATAAAAAGGCGTGGCGGCCGTAGCCACACGTAAAACCAACCCTCTTCTGCTTTATAACCTCGATAAGACTCGAAGCATCATAACACTATGCCTGCCACATACTCGGTATCTTGTCACGAGACTGATCTGTCTTTATCGGCAAAATGTCACAATGGCCATTCCCCCCTGGTTGCAAGGCTGGGAGCCAGTTTTCATTTCGAAGTGCCAACTGGGGGAGATATCTCTCTTACATCTTGCGACGGTCTAGAGTTTGCTGTGCACTCTGAGATCCTTGGTCGATTTTCGTCTACATTCGCCGATATGCTTTCAGCCGGCACCAAAAGCGAAGACACTATCGTGCTCGGCGATGACGCCGAGTCCGTTTCCCTTATGCTCGCGGCGATATACTGTCCCGACGCTTTGTGCATTCTTGACCTTGATCCGCTTGAAAAACTCTTACGAATGAGCCAGAAATATGATATCCCGTGCGTTGTGTGCACATTCGATGCCACGATACCACAGGGGCTACATGGTGACTTCCTTAAAAACGATCCTTTCCGGTTGTTTCGGATATGCACGAGCTATGGTCTCGAAAACACCGCTACACTCGCAGTTAAATCAATTCAAGATCAACTTGGCTACTTCCAGAACCAAAAGGCTGTTGCGCGTTTAGCAAGCCTTTCAGGTGGTTCAATCATTCTCAGCCTGGCAGGGATGGGAGCCCTTCGCGCCAAAATATTGCATGATGTGCTTTACGATTTTCAAAGTGGGCTCCCTCCTCCAGACTCGGACGAGGAGCCGGACCCGGAGATGCTAAGCAATCTCCTATGCACAACGTGTTATAAAACATTGAAGAACTCGATCCGCTATCCTGACTTGACATTTCGCCCCCATTGGCTCTTTGATTGGGCCAGGCTTTCATTTAATGAGCTAATATCAAAAGACCTTGACGAATGCAGCGACCTATTTCAAGCAGGGGTATTCGCTCGTGTGGTCAAAATCGCAGATCACCCGTATTGTGCCCAAGAGGTTCGGAGCCACGAACTTATCTTCAATAACTGGGCTGGAAACGTACGAGAAAAACTTCGAAAGGAGTTGACTCAACTCGATATAATCCACCAACTATAAACAAATGCTCTTAGTCGGTATGTTTTCCAACATACCCTTCGTATTCAAAGCTAATTTATATTTCTGCATTATCTAGTGGTTATTAGAGTGGCTGAAACAATATATGCATGAATAGACGAGCCTCTATAATCATAAGATGTTTTGCATATATTCTGGGCCACTGCTTGCCCTCTTAGCGCCCGGCGCCAACGAGGATAAACTCATGGCTAGTTTACGCCAGCAACAACGCGGTTCCCATACTCACGCCTGACCATGACCACTCCCTTTTCATTTGAGCCTCCTCCCGGAGGAGATGTTACAATTAAGTCTAAAGATGGGACTATATTCACCGTCCACTCGGTGCTTCTGAGTCTTGCTTCGTCGGTTTTCTCTGGCTTGTTTTCAGTCGCTTCGAAGCAGGATACGATTGAACTCGCCGACGATGGAGAATCTATTGCCCTAATGCTGGCTTTTACATACCCATCGTCATTCGTCACTGTCGATTCTTTCCAAGCTCTCGAAAAAAGCCTGGAAATGGCACAGAAATATGACGTACCTGGGATCCTCAAAACCCTCGATTTCATCATACCTCACGAACAAAAGGACAAGAACCTAGCGCACAAAGACCCTGTCCGGGTATTCCGTCTCGCCACCAGGCATGGGCTACGCGAAACCCAGACATTCTCTGCTGGGTTGATTGAGCCCAAACATTGCGACTTTCACGACCCGACCCAACTCAGAAAATTCGCGCAGCAGTTTCCTGATTCAGCACACCTCATTGGCCTCGTTGGTGCACAAGGCGTTCGCCTTAAGATCATTTGCTCGGTGCTGTTTTGTTTTGAGTCTGGCATTGCCCCTATTCTCCCACGAATCCCCAGACATGAGGACGAAATTATGGCATGTAAGACATGCTATGATCGGCAGCGTGTCGACAAACTCGACTGCCATGACTATTTCCCCAGCTGGCTACCAGGCTGGAGTTGGATAGCATTTACCGAGCTCTCCAGTAAGCCCCTCGCAGACTGCCAGGAGGTATTCAAGGCTGGGGTTTTGTCGAGGACTGTTGGATTTTCTGGAGACGCGTGCGTTCCTTGTCTCAGAGCGGCGCGAAATGCAGGAAGCGGACAGATGTTCAATGTTTGGGCCAATAGTATCAACGAAATCCTCGGTGGTGTATTGGGACACGTAGATAGTATGGGCCTCCATGCTCTTTAATTATGTAGTATGCTTGTTGTATTTTGTTATTTATTTAGACAGTTCGTATCAAGATGGCGACGAAGAGTATCCCTTTATAGCCACGATCGATCATGTGGCTTGCAAAGTTCACCTTCGACTACGACCACCGATCTGTTGACTCTGGATATCGGTCTACCCTATGTCGTCAGAGCTAGAACCTGTAGTACTCGAAGTGGACGCTCCTAAGGCAAACACATTCAGCTTCCAGCCTCCAAGTGGGGGGGGACGTTACGCTCAAGTCTAGTGATGGAACAACGTTTGTCGCTCACTCACTACTCCTCGGTCTAGCTTCCAAGGTTTTCTCTGATATGCTCAGCACTACCAGTATAGCAGATGTAGTCGAGCTTTCGGAGGATTCTGAAGCTATTTCGCTGATGCTTGCGTTCATCTACCCAGTGATGCGGCCCCCCATTCAATCCATCACCCTCCTCGAGAAGTCAATGCTCGTTGCGCACAAATATGAAATAGACGGTTTAGCTCAGACATTGGAGAAGGCATGCACACAACAAAGACCATTAATTTGCCGCGACCCAGTCCGCATTTTCCGTGCCGCAGTAGATTATGGCTTTCGTGAAACTCAGAAAGTCGCAGCATTCCTCCTCAGCACATCGGAGCTTGACCTTCTCCAAGTCGCAGGGATAGTAGAAGTTGCCAAAATGTTCCCCCACTCTGCTCATATCATTGGAGCGGTTGGGGCACGAGGAGCGCGGATCAGGATCTTAGATTCCCTATTATTGTCGTCCGGCTCTCACAAGCGTTTAACATGGGCTGCGACAAGCCTCCTTGTTTGTCCCTCCTGCCGTAAAAACTGGGCATCATTGGTGCACGAAGACAAAAGCTATTATTATACAGGCTGGCTCACCGTGTGGGCCAAACGCCTACATTCCGAGCTTATGTTCAAGACTCTCGACGATTGTGGCTCCTTCTTCCAGATAGAGTATATCTCATCCCTCAAGGCGTATAATGGGTGCTCTTCGTGCATCGACCTAGCATTCGCTCATCGTTCTAGCTTTCGAGAATGGTCCATTATGACCTATAGGCATGTGGATAGGGAATTGTCAGCTTTGGATGTGTTATATCAATTGTAGTGAAGGGCCGATGGCATCCTGTTGTCTTGCAATTGATTCCTTGGGGCTTTCTGAGTAGAAACAATGTCAGCTCTGAATTCCAGTATCATCGCTTCTCAAATACAAAGCTTGACCTTATCATGCAGTTCAACGAGAAGCCATCAGGAACCAGTCACATAATGCACACCACTGATGTAAACTACATAAAACGACTGGTTCTTGGATACCTAAACAACGAGACCGGTAGCGCCGCCAGCGTAATTGTAGTATATTGGCGCCCTCAAGCTGGACGGGGTGAAGCCACGTATCTTTGAGGAAATGCCACTTACAAGGCCCAATAACTAACAATCGTAGCTCGAATCATTAAATAATTTGATTTTTTTCTTTGCATGTTCGTTCAAACCGATGAGATCTAAGCGATTCTGAAAGCTCCAGGATCACCCCCTAGTTCATTTTGATCGACTAAGGTATCTATCCATCAGTGTGGCAGGCTCTCATGCAAGTTCAAATATACAAAGCTTCATACCACTCAATATTGTTTTGCTCAAACTGGCTAGTTGCTCAAATTCCGATCATTTTGTAGCTGCAAAGAAATTCCAAAATCGCAAAAGTGGGCCAACACTCATGCACAGCACAGTAATGGTAGTCAGTGGTATTAATTGCACGAGGCCGTAAGTACGACCGTACCATCGCAACATAAGAGAGATAGAAGTTTAAAGCCCAGCATACATGTGGTGCAACTCAGAATAATCATAGCGGTTCATTTATTTTGTCTATGAGTGTGCCAACCATACCTATAAAATCAATATCGGCCTGTGTCGCGTAACTCAGGCCAACACGAAATATGACATTGTTCTACTCTTGGTGATAGATGGAACCAGTAGATCTCTAAGCAATTGCCTTAGCCTATCTCCTTGGGCGGGATACCCACAATCTTATCTATGGAGAATCTCCTTGTAGTATTCATTGAGAAAGCTATGTGTGCATGATAGAGCTTTTCGCGACCGCAAGCGATTCACCGACGAAACATGTTTTTTATGTCGCATGTATTAGCATTTGGTTACAACATGTAAGCCACAGATTTCAGACACCTGATGCAGTGCGGAATGTCTTATCACCTGACTTAACTTTCCATCACACTCCTGCTTAGGGTGTTCCACCACCACCATAGCGTATATACTCTTGCCCTCGTCGCTCTGCAACCAGGATACGGAGCGCATTCAAAACAGCTACTCAGAACGATGTCACAGGCAACTAACAGCCCGAATGACAAGAAAACCGCGTCTTTCAGCTTTCAGCCGCCAGCTGGTGGTGACCTCACACTCAAATCCAGCGATGGAGTTACCTTCGTTGTCCATTCAGTGCTCCTTTGCATAGCATCCAAAGTGTTTGCCGGAATGTTTGAAGCTAGCAAGGTGGCTGATATTATCGATCTCACGGAGGATGCAGAGGCGATCTCGCTGATGCTTGCATTCATATATCCTACAATACGGCCACAGATCAATACTATCCCTCGCATAGAGAAATCTATACTAGTAGCCAACAAATACGATATCCCAGTAATTGAGCAAACTCTAAACGAAATTGTGCCTTCCCTGCACGATGTTATTCGCGACGACCCTCTGCGGCTCTTCCATACCGCTAAAAACCATGGCTTTCGGAAAATTCAGACCACTGCTGCCCGGCTCGTTCTACCAGGAAACCAAAGCATGACCACCGTTGAAGCTCTTGTCAAATATGCCAAAGAATATCCTGAATGGGCCTCCATAATTGGTGTTATTGGTGCACAGGCCATCAGAGTTCAGTTACTAAACGAAATTGGCTTGGCGCCATCATATATATGGCCGAGCGCGAAATGCTTTGGGAATGCGGCCGCAGGAGCAGATATCACATGTCGCAAATGCGCCCGCTACGACTATTGTTATTCTACCACCATTTCCCAGCGTGTAAGACCAGGCTGGTTGGGTGCTTGGGCGACAGGCCTACGAACTGCACTTGAGAGCAGAACCCTGGATGAGTCTCTCTGCTGGTTTGAGTTAGGGATACTCGAAACGCTTGGGAGCTGTTCAGAATGCGTTCAACAAACGTTTGCTAAACGCAACCTCTTCAAGGATTGGGCGAAGGAAACACTGGAGGTGATTAGATCAAAACTCGACCCACTTGAGGTCTTGTATACTTTGTGATCAGTCGGATTGCACTGGTAATTTTTCTCTAATGGTGGTGTTTGATCTAAACCCTATGAATCGGTTTTGATAGCTTCAGAGTGCTGTAATAGAAACAAATCCACCCAAAATTGAAATGCATATACGTACATTTCGCCCGTATACGTTCCAGGGCGACAGAAGAAAGAACTAGCTACAACAGCAACTATTCCACAAGTCAGCGAGAAGAATGAGGGTGTCCGTAACCGAAAACAGAGTAAACGAGAAGGCACCAATACTACAGACAAGGAGGAGATGGAAGGAAACGTCTAAGAGGGGGGAAAAAAGAGGAGATTTTTAAACAAGACCAACTTCGACCTTGTTCTCTCCACCGATTTGAGCGGCCCATGCTTTTCCGGTGCCGCCAACAAGAGTAACGGCATTCAACTTGTCGATGGAAAGTGTCTCACCAGCGATCGAGAGTTTGAGCTTGTCAACTGGTTCGGCATGAGTCTCGGAAAGAACAACGAGTGTCGAGGAAGTCGGGGCCGTAAACGCAATCTTGGGCTTGGGCGCGGGCTTTGCAAACTTGACCTTGTTCTTCTTAACCTTGGGCTCAGGACCGGGGATGACGAACGGGACAGTGGTCTTGGGCGACATGGGCGGCGTAAGAGGCATGTTCACACCATCCTTGGGACCAGGGCCAGGATTTGATCCGCTGGTGCTAGGGCCAACGACGACAACAGGAGCAGAAGAGACGTGGGTCGGGTCGATCGGAGTGGGCGCCACCTCATTGGTCTCGCTGTCGCTCTCACTCTCTTCCTCGACGGCAGGGATAGGAGAATGCTCGGGGGTCTTGGACTTGGGCGCAGCGTTCAAACCGACACCAAACATCCTGAAGCCCCAGCCAAACATGCTCCATGCGCCATGAGTAACGTACCACATGACGGCGGCGGCGACGCCCTGGATGAGTTGGAGTACCGTCCTGTTATGGTCACGCTTGGCCGGAGTGACAGTCGAGTTGGACGGGTGCGGCGTCCGTGCGGTCTCGGGAGTGATAGGAGACGCTTCAGCGTGCGGAATCGTATTGGTGGTGGTTTGGATCGGCGGAGGCGCGACCTTGGTGGGCTCGACAGGAGCAGGGGCAGGAGCGGGCGTAGCCTCGACAACAGCTTCGGGCTCTTGCTCAGGTTCAGACTCAGCCTCTTCTTCCTCTATGGGCTCAGGCTCAGGCTGAACCTTGGTTCCGCCAACGAGGCCGGCCTCCCACTCGCCTGTCTCGCCGTCAACCGCATATACCTCGCAGACTTGGATGTCACCACCAAGAGGAGTGACGGCTACGCGCGACTCGGGGGTGCAAAGAGCGGCGGTGTTTTGGGTAGACGAGTAGATCAGCGTCTTGGCCGGCGCGGTCGCGGCGACCTTTTCGAGGTTGAGCGAGACGACTTGGGTGCCCGGGGCGGTTGGGGCAGTAGGAAGAATCGAGAGGCTAGATCCACGGGTGTCGTGAAGGACGACGTACGGCGCCGAAGCAGCTGATTCAGGAAGCAGAGCTACATGCTCGGGGAGAGACGATTCCAAGGCGCTCCGAGATAGGGGTGTGAGTCGAATGGGACTTCCATGAGCGCTCAGATCACCGTTGGAGAGTGATAGACGCGAGGTCGTGGAAAGCAAGACGGGCGTGTGTGAAGCAGGATTAAGTGCGGTGAGACTTGGTGTGGGGAAGAGCGCCAAGTGGGTCGCGGAGAGATCCGCCGGAAGACTTGCGAAGCGCTGAGGACTGCATATAGACAGGGTCAGTTATGATGAGTGTGACGCGTGTATGCGTACTTGTACACTTACGTAGCGGCCGACTCCTTGTTCGAGTCTAGGTCAAGTGCCCAGCCTGACCATTCAATTGGGCCCGCAAGGCTAGCGACTGTGCCGTCAGGGGCCGAGTGGGGTACGTTATCGGTCGTGTCCCACGGACTGGCGAATACGAGACCCTCGATAGGCGGGGCGTCGGGCTTGATAATGATGTGGCCGTTGGAGCCCGAGTCACCAAGCCATGTGTGCCAGCTGCCCGAGTCGTTGGTGTGGGCAAGACGGTAGGTGAACTGATAGTCGACCGAGTCGGTGTCTTGGGGGACCACAAAGCTCGCGACGAGCAGCGTAGTCTCGGGCGCGGCAGACGAGGTCGGGACGGGCTCGGGGTCGGCAGGCAGGAGCGAGAGGACGTTGGGTGGCGCGCCTGCATCGTGATGCTCGGGAGCGGTGGGGGCCGGGACAAAGGGGGTGGCTGAAAAATAAGAATAAGTCGCGAGCAGGACGTCATGGACGTGTCACGTACCGCCCCACTCGCCGGCGGGAGCACCGGGACGTGGCAGGTCGGACCAGATCTCGACAAAAGTGCCGGCGGCGGTGGCTTGCTCATAGTCGTGGGTGGAGACCCGGGCTGCGAGCTGGACGACGGAGCCGGGGGCGGCGGCGAGAGTGGTGGACGAGCCGAGGTCGGGAGTGAATACGAGTTGCATGGTCGTGGTCGTGAACGATCGTGAGGGAGCGCGCTCGTGGGATCCTTATCTTGGGGTGGGTATGCTTTATAGGGGGGGCGGGGCGGCTGAGTCAGCCCGGCGCCTGTGAAAATTACTGGACGGACTGGCTGGGATTTGCTTTCGACGATGGTGGGTGTGCACCGCTGCCGGTTTGTGAGCTGGTCGCCGTCTGGGATTACCGCACTTGCAGTGCCTCCCCCACCTGTAGATGGGCCGCGTGCAGATGGCTTCCCGTTTCTTGCGGTCGGCCGCCAGAACGGGTCAATCGAGCTCTATCAGTGGTCGGGGTCTGTCCCATCCCAGGCTTGGGTCCTCCACACAGTACGTACTCTTACTCTATTGCGTATTTGTGGCTGACTGCGCCCCAGACGCTCCCCGGACCTGCAGACACCAGAGTCGACGCTCTCGCATTCACCTTAGCCGCCGAGCGCCACCCCAACAACCTACCCGACCTTCGCTTGTTTTCCATCTCCGGCGGCGCAGATCTGCTCGAGTGGGATTTGGGTGCGGGAACAGTCCGAGTACGTACGGTCCCCGCAACACGCCGAAAAATTCACAGCTGCTTTATCACACCCCCCGCTTCCGCCATTGAGACGAACCTAGACCCCGCATTTCTGGCTTTCCATCGTCCCTCGAATCCATCCCCATTAGATGTTGCCCCTATCTATTTACGTTCGCGTTTGTCCTCATCATCGCTAACCATTCTCCCGCTAGCATACCATTCCATCCCAGGGCGGCACCATCTGGTCCCTGGCTCCAAACCCCGCTGGTAGCATCCTGGCCATCGGATGCCAGGACGGCGCGATCCGCCTTCTCGACATCTCAGATCCAACTCGTCCTCCCGTCCATTTCCGTCGCTTTGACCGTCTTCAGACCCGATTCCTCAGCATCGCGTGGGCCACGTCTGCACCCGCTTCGTCTGGTACCAAGCTTCCCCGAGACTCGGACTCGGATGAGAGCGATGCGGACGACACACTCGAGCTGGCAGATACGACGCTCGTCACTGGCTGTTCGGATAGCTGTCTACGAACGTGGGACGTTCGTACTGGCCGGGTCGTCAGTCGCATGGCCGTCGAGCGTGCACGCGGCGAACGCACCCTCGTCTGGTCGGTGGCGGTTCTCGGGTGAGCCTGTCTCGTGAGATTAGCGTGGTGTTTGTGTCTGATGTGGCCGCGTGGCGCAGGGACGGGACAATTGTGTCAGGCGATTCGCTTGGGGCAGTCAAGTTTTGGGACGCAGCCACTGCGACACAGATACACTCGTTTCCGGCCCACGATGCAGACGTATTATGTATGACCATCTCACCCGTACGTCTTTCACAATATATATGCGCCACATTACCACTCTAACTATCCCGGCTCTAGTCTGGAGATGCATTGTATACCGCAGGTGTCGATCAACGCACCGTCGAATTTGTCCGCCTCCCTGACCCATCCTCGCCCTCTGGCAAATGGGTCCAGACAACCTCTCGACGCATTCACTCTCACGACGTGCGCGCACTAGCCATGTGGCCACCCTATTCTCCCAATTCTCCCATCCGAAACGAGTCCCACGCGCCGCTCTTGATCTCTGCGGGTCTAGACATGAGCGTCGCCGTCACGCCTGCTGCTCTACCTAGCTCCAGCGCGCCCAACCCGCTCGCAGCGTCTGGCGCGACGACCTTTCAGGATGCGTTCCAGCGCAGAATCGGACATCCTGTCAGCGCTGGCGGCGTCCTACTTGCCCCACGCGCCAAGCTTGTCGTGAGCTTTTCTGGACGGGTCGTGGGTATTTGGAGGTTGCCTGAGCAAGTTCCGAACGAATCGACTGTAGGTGTGGGAGACAATTGGGAGAAGCTTTTGGAGATGGAGTTGAGGTTTAGGACAAACGTGACTGCTGGAGCGATTTCCTCGAATGGCAAATGGCTAGCTGTCGCGGATGCGTGGGAAACCAAATTGTTTAAACTCGAAGACGTAAGTCCACGCACCCCTATCCCCCTTTTTTCTAATTTAATTGATCTGCCTGTGATATTAGGTAAAAGGAACACTTCGACCACGCCGCTCTCGAACGATTGTGCCAGTGTTGGCTGCTGCGCTTTCCGGTTCTGAACTCGAGACGGGTGCTTCAGCCTTGGCCTTTACGCCTGATTCACGTCGATTGGTTGCTGCAACGTGGACTGGGGCGCGTGTAGTGCTTGTCGATTTAGATCAAGCTAGGGAAGAAGTTGTGCGAGTATTCGATACGCACAGCGAGGATGGAACGAACCAATCCAGGATCGGCAAGGTCGCTGTTTCGTCCGATTGCCAGTGGTTGGCTACGTCGGATTTGTCGGGGAAAGTCTGCGTGTTTAATTTGGATTCGGTCAAGGTGAGATAACGCATTTGTTGTGGCGTGGATTTGTGCTCATGCGTTGTATATTCGTCTTAGCATGTCGCCAGTCTTCCTCATACGGACCTCCCGCCGAGCGCTCTAGCCTTTGACGCACGCGTACCTCACGTCCTTGCCCTCGGCTATCCGAACAATAGTCTTCAACTGTTCGATGCCGAAGCGCAGAGATTTTACCCTGCACTTCCTGAGCGACTAGCCCATCTGCACGACCCGATCCTCGGGATCACATTTCCGCCAAGCGCCGACTCGGCATCGAAGCGAAAGATGTACGTCTGGTCCGCGACCTGGCTCGCGCGGTTCGATGTGCCCAATCCGTCGAGTGGCGCGTTGCTCAAGCAACCTGCTGTACGAGGTCAAGAGGACGGCAAACAGAAGAAACGAAAGCGGATAACGGCAACCGAGAGTGAAGAAGAGCCGTTTGGGATTGTTACCAAGTTTAGGCCGGTTTTGTTGGTTGATTTCTGTGAAGAAGGTGAAATGGTGGTCGTTGAACGACCGTTGGTGGATCTATTAGCGACGTTGCCACCGGCATATCACAAGTCCAAGTATGGCGCGAGTTAAAAATAGCCGTGAGATTCAGTCAAAACGGATTCTGCTATGCCAGTAATGTACAGTTTGAGTTGTATAGATATTAGTCGAGTCTTTTTTAAAGCTATCCATCTGTTACCCAAAAAAAGAATTGCCAGGTTGCCTATGTGCCGCGCTGGTTACAACTTTTCGCTCTTCTTGGCCTCTTCGATCATTTTTCCAAATTTGCGATTCTCCCTCCCAAGTGTAATTATTCCCTAATGGCTGACGTCAGAGTTAATCCATGGAGGTAAAACGATGGACACATACCATGTGTCCATTGGGCATCCAACCGTGGGGCAACTTCTCCCCGCCAAACCATTCCTTTACATGCTCCACCCCAATCTCGTTCCCGTCACCAACAACCTGTACGGCGAGCACCGACTCTCCGCCCGCAAACTTGGAGTGCAGTCTATCCAACTTGCCCCCAGGAATCCTCGCTTGGCGCCTCAGCCTCGCTTTGGCAAAGTCTTCTAGCGTAAGACCGCGACCGTCGCTGGACTGAGCGACGAGCTCGTCCAAAAGCACCTTGTTCGGATGCACATAGTCGCCGTCGCGCTTGTCCTGGTGCACGAGACTGGCATCATGTTCGACCTTGCCGTGTTGATCGAGCGCGGCGAGGTCGACTGTCAATCTAAACTTGTTCCCGCACATGAGGATTCCGCCTAGAGCGAGCATAAAGGCGAGCGGCCATGTGAGGTTATAGAGCGTGTGGACTGCTTTCGTCAGTTGGAGGAGAGACAGGTTCTTCCCGTCGTGTGGGCTGTATGCGTCTAGATGAGTCGAGCGCCACTTGGGTGGGAATGGAAGATACATACAGATAGCCATGGTTCGCAGCTGCGTTGAGCGCCGGGCATGGCGAGCGGCTATCAGACGAGGTAGGTGCGCGGTAGGCGTGTCCAGGTCGTGCGTCCATGAGTGAGAGTACAGAAGGGGGGTCAGAGGAGGGGAGGTGGGGTGGCCAACGCTTCTGCCCATGCTCTTTATTTATACTCGCCTAAAGGCATGTGGAATGGCGCGCCGATCGACCTGTGCACAACGTGGGCAGGCACTCCGTATTACCTAGCGCCGGAGGGATGTCTTTGCGGAGCCTCTTGCTATCAGTTTGATGCGTTCCGAGCCCGGCTCGAAGAACTCCGTGTTCGCTTCGAGCAAGTGGTTCCTGAGCGCGCATTGCAGTGTGGACATCCAAGTGAATAGACGCTGCAGAACAAACAGAACAGGGATGGGCTCGATCCTCGAGTTTTTGAAACTCGGTGGCCGATGCTTGTACTCGATTTCATTTGACACATACTGGACTTATCTTATCTAAGATTATGACCAAGCAAACCCGATAATGACGGATGCAAATTTTGGATTTTGAATTTACTTTCTGCGTTCATCTGGTCTCCGTCCGTCTGATTGACTATGGGTCGCCGCGCAAGGAACAAGCAAGCTCCTCCGACCCCTTTGGATGTCAAGCGACCGAATCCTGCTTCAAAGCGAAAAGCAGACGTGTTGGACGACGCTGTAGCTGCTGTGAAGTCTGTCAAGAAGGTTCGACCTGTGGAGAGTGGCACGACCAAGGCAAAGGCAAAGGAGAACAAGAAGCCCAAAGGAAAGAGTCGGGAAGCCAAAGGCAAAGCTAAAATTGCTCCTGCGGACGATGACGAGGATGACTGGCAAGACATGGACGACGAGGAAGAGGATCTCCAAACTCTAGGAAAGTATGTAACAGGAGATTGGCAGACAACTACTATGCTAAAGTTTGAGATATAGACACGTATTCGAAGCTAGCGATGAAGAGGATGCGGATGCATATAGTGGCGGACTCAGTGACCTGGATGATGAAGTAGCGCTGGACGAGTGAGTGACTTTACATATTAGAATAGTTTGTACTAACAGAAACTCCCAGTGATGATATGCTAAGGGTAGGCTAGGTCTCACCGACCTGTCGAGCATATTGTCATACTCACCTGTAGTAGGATGGGAATGTACAGGAGTTACAATTCTCAGACGACGACGAAGAGGAAGTGGATGCCGCCGAGGACGAATCGGACGAAGAAGGCAGCGATGCCGATTCTGAAGATGGCCCTATAACAGCCGCCAATATGGAAGCCCGATCCCGAAAGCTTGAGCGACGTGCAGCCAAGGATGCTGAACTTGAGCGAGCCGAGGCGAACCACATGGAAGAAACGGAGGCGTTCTTCAAGCTACCCACGGCCGAGGAGAGAGAACAAGAAAAGGCCGCGGGTGGCCCAGATGTGCAAGAAGTTCAGATGAGGATGGCCGAATGCGTCAAGGTCTTGAACAACTTCAAAAAGCTAGCCGCAGAAGGGCGGTGAGTGGATGGTGTGGTCTTGTCCCAGTAATGGCCGGTTTACGTTGGTATAGATCACGCTCGGAATATATCGCACAACTCATCTCGGACATTGCAAGTTACTACGGCTATAATGAGTTCTTGGCCGAAAAGCTGTTTGAGTTGTTTTCGGTTTCAGAGGCAAGTGACTTGCGGACACTCATCCTCAAAGCCTAATTCCCCCGGTAGGCAATCGAGTTCTTTGACGCAAACGAAGTACCCAGGCCGGTGACGATCCGAACCAACACTTTGCGAACTCGCAGGCGTGACCTTGCACAGTCACTCATCAACCGAGGCGTGAACCTAGAGCCAATTGGCAAGTGGACCAATGTAGGTCTGCAAGTATTCGAGAGTAGCGTGCCAATCGGTAGGTGGCTGAACTTCTATACAACATGAGCCATGATGACTGAAACTTCCATACAGGTGCAACGCCTGAATACCTCGCTGGACACTACATGCTTCAAGCCGCCTCGTCCTTCCTACCCGTTATCGCTCTTGCCCCTCAACCCAACGAACGGGTGCTCGACATGGCTTCTGCGCCTGGAGGCAAGACGACACATATGTCTGCATTGATGCAAAATACTGGGCTCATATTTGCCAACGACGCGAACAAGGCTAGAACGAAGAGTCTAAGTGCGAATGTGCATCGTTTGGGCTGCAAGAACGTAGTGGTGTGTTCCTACGATGGCCGGGAGTTCCCAAAAGTACTTGGTGGGTTCGACAGGGTTCTACTGGATGCCCCATGTAGTGGGACAGGTGTCATAAGCAAAGACGCGAGTGTCAAGACGAACAAAGTACGTAAAATTGATATACGCTTTGTACAAAGATCTGATTAGAAGGCGCAGACCGAACGGGACTTTACTCTTCTTTCTCACCTCCAAAAGCAGCTTATTCTCTGTGCAATAGACAGCATTGATGCCTCCTCCAAAACGGGTGGCTATATTGTCTATTCGACATGCTCTGTAACCGTCGACGAGAACGAGTCGGTGGTCGACTACGCGCTTCGAAAACGACCCAATGTCAAATTGGTTGACACCGGGTTAGAGTTTGGCGTACCTGGCTTTACGAGTTTCCGGGGCAAGAAATTCAACGAGAAACTGTCATTGACTAGGAGGTTCTATCCACACGTGCACAACATGGACGGATTCTATGTTGCGAAGATCAAGGTGGAAAAGAAACAGAAGCAGAAGAAGGAGGATGGAGAAGACGAAATGGAGGGCGTCGTCCTGACAGAGGAGGGTTTGCAGACGACGGCTGAAGAACTCAAGTTCAATGAAGACGAAGATAAAGCATATATTGAAGGTGAGTCGATTATGAATAGTCAATTTGTTGCGGTGCTAATTCAGGACTCAGAATCAAAACGCCGACATCGCAAAAAACTTGGGTACCGGGTCAAACCTCGGGATCAGACCGTTATTGAAGCTTCTGGCTAGACTCGACGAAAAGTCTAGGGCCTTGTTGTGCATGTTGTGTTGTATTGTGGTCTCTGTCGAAAACATTCTGGGAACAGTTACCAGCTATTCATTTGCAATTGATGCTACACGCAGAATTATAAGTAGATATACAAAAGCAGAGACGTATGAGTCGTTTCGATCGATTTCTGTCCGTCAGAATCTCAACGTTTGGTATACGTAAGTCATGAATATAATTAAATTTAGTACTTCTCGGCAGCGCGGCGGCTAAAAGCGACAAATAAGTTATATGCGTTCGGCTGAAACAGTGCAACTTACCGTCTACCCCCGAGGAAGATGCCACAGCAAGCAGCGACAGTAGCAGCCCACAGCGCGACCATCGCACCCAGCGTCATCCAGGGAACAGCTCCATACTATTGTCAAACGATGCATACAGTCAGTTGGTGGCGTAAAAGACCAAAGAATGAGGTCACATACCGTAACCTTGAGTTCGTTATCGGTGACGTCGCCGATTTTGTTCCTAGCGATCGTGGTGAGTGCAACATCGACAGCAAAGGCGACTGTCGCGACAATTGCTGCGAGAACTGCAAAAATGAGTGTCATGGCCGATGCGAGTCGAGCAGGGCGGAACGCCAGCATGATCGCGAATAGAAGTGCCAAGAAGGCGAGGCCGCATGCTATTTTGAAAAGAGAAATGAGCAAGAAGGGGATAATTGACAAGGCGGTTTGTCCATACCGATAGGGTGAAGAACCAGAACAAAAGTAAGACCACGAGAAATAAAGCCATTCAAGTCGTCAATTCCTCTGAAACGCGGGCTTTAACACGATTCAAATCTCGCGAATCCACAAATAGACCTACAAAGCGCTAAGGACCTGGTTGTCGATGTCATAGCCAAGCTTGCTCTTTGAACAGTATCCAGCCTGCGTTCTGCTGATTCCGATGAGACTGTACGTGCGAACGTTAGTTTACATCACAACAGGCAAAAGTGCCACTTACGTGCCGGTAATGTCAGAAACGCAGTAACCCCAGAGACCAAACTTGATCCCTCCCGAGAGACTGGTGTTGGTGAAACCAGCTCGGACGTTCGCTGCGATATTGAGAATCGAGATGGTGTGGATGATCGGAATGGAAAGCGAGACGAGCAGTAACAACAGGAAGCCGGCGAAGACCAGGAATGGAACGAGGAAGCCTAGGCCGAGCATGGCTGTATGCGAGATGGGGAGGAGTGGGATGGGTCGCGAAACTAGACAATGGCCAGCATTTATGAAGCGCGTTGGAGCGAGCAAAGTCAAATGACATCGCCTTGTGACGTCCTTTGTTTCTACTTTTACCCGGGAGCCAAACAGCAGGGTGAACGGCTGGATTTGGCACTGGGGCGCTTCGCACGGCTCCGGACATGCACGTGACAGAAGGGTTTCCAACGAGCCCCTGTTGAGCAAAAGCCCTTGCGCCATCGCAACAGTCTTGACCGGTTATAGCACGCTCTCCTATTCTCCAGTAGCGATTGCGCCGTGACCCCGTAAATCCTCCCTGCATATATGCAGGCCTAGGCTGGGCTCTCGTCAACGCCCCTGCATAGAGGCGGATGGTCCATTTGCCCCTATCCGATGCTTATATGATCGACTTTTGATCACCCGAGTGACCAGCACGGAAATGAATTCAACTCTGAAAAAATGAATAGAAAAGCCGTGGCTGGCTGGCAACCCAACCAACACGAACTAACGAGGGGCTAGTCGCGTTGCCCCACAACAGTCAGGATCGCTCCCTGTTCTCAATTTTCTTCCGCTTTGTTGTGGTTGCTTGTTGTTTTGAAACGTCAACATACGAAGAGGATCCCTTGAGGACCCCAGGATCTACCCCTCTTTCCCCTTGGTGCAAAACAACGATAACGATATGTCAAGGGCACGAAAAGAGGGCGTTCTGTGTGGAGAAGGGGCGCATACACGTATCGTGCCGGGCGTCCACCGAATTTTCTTGGTGTTTATCTTCGAAGTTGGGGCCACACAGAAGCTGATGCCCCGGTGCGGAAGTGCAGCGCGCGAAGATCAAGACGGCAACGGGAGCATGGCCTGAGCACGGGCGGGCCGCATAGAGCGTGTAGTACTTGGCACGAGCGGGAGGGGCGGCATCGGGCCCCAGGCAACCGTAAGGGATGGTCAGTGCGTGTGGGCTCAACGGGTGTCAACTCAAGACATAATAACCGGAAGCAGAGGGAAAGCGGATCGAAGCCATTTGGAATTCAGGGAGAGTGTCTGGGGGTCCCTGTGATTGCCAAACGACGCCTTTATCAAGCGAGTCAGTGCACCTCCTCTCTCTCAACCCATCCTTTCCCCTTCCACCGGCACTAGCCC
Organism: Ceratobasidium sp. AG-Ba; assembly: GCA_016906575.1. Taxonomy (NCBI): domain Eukaryota; kingdom Fungi; phylum Basidiomycota; class Agaricomycetes; order Cantharellales; family Ceratobasidiaceae; genus Ceratobasidium; species Ceratobasidium sp. AG-Ba. The sequence continues at coordinate 3,066,422 of CP059641.1, read as the reverse complement.
TTCGTCGTCGCCGTCGTCGTATTTTCTTCTCTAACTTAATACAAAGCCCGCCCCCAAGGTGTGTCTACCACCCTCTTCAGCGGTTTCTCGTACTCACTGCGCTCTTTTCGCCGTGCGCCTCGTTTGCTATAGCTTTGCTACACTTACGATCGACGTAACAATGTCTGCCCCTGAGACCACCCCTGCTCCTGCTGTCACCGAGCCCGTCAAGGTTGTTGACGAGGCCCCCAAGGAGGAGGTTGCGCCAACCACAGCTGTATGTCTCTTTTCTACTACGATCGACTTCAGCTCACACCATGACAGGAGGCTTCTGTCGAGCCCGCTGCCACCACCGAGGCTACTCCTGAGGTCAAGGTGACTGAGACCGAGACCGCCCCCGCTCCTGAGGCTGAGACCGCTGCTGCAACCACCGAGGTAAGCTAAAGAGTCGCGTTTTTCACATCACGTGCTTATGATGTATACGTGTCTAGGTGTCCGAGGCCGCTCCTGAGGCTTCTGCCACTGAGGCTCCGGCTGCAGAGGCTGCTCCCGAATCTCCTAAGCCAAAGAGCCCGAGTCTCTTTGCCAAGATCCTCGCTCCCTTCAAGCATGATAAGAAGGTGAAGGCTCCCAAGAGCCCTAAGAAGGAGAAGAAGGATGCGCTCGCCGAGGTAAGTTGTCTATGATCAAATGTTGCTAGTCGATACTAAATTTGTTCCTAGGCTGTTCCTGCCACTGAGGAGGCTCCCAAAACTGAAGAAGCTTCTGCTGCGCCCAAGGAGGAGGCTGCTGTTGTCGAGCCTACCACTGAGGCTCAGGAGCCTGTTGTTGCTGAGGCTGCTCCTGCTGAACCTGCTCCTGAGGTGAGAAACGTTTTTAGCTCATCACTGCTCCAGATCCTAACAATCTTGCATTTAGGCCGCTCCCGTGGTTGCTGTTGAAGAACCTGCAAAGACCACTGAGATCACTGAGGAGGCCGCTGCTGCGCCTGCTCCTGTTGAGGAGAAGAAGGTCGAAGAGAAGAAGCCTGAGGAGAAGAAGCTCGAGAAGCCTGCCAAGGCTACCCGTCGTCTCTCTGCTCGCGTCACCGGCTTCTTCAAGCCAAAGGCCAAGACCGAGGAGACCAGCCCTCTCCCCGCGAAGGTTGACGAGAACCCACCAAAGATCGATGAGCCTACCCCGGTTGCTCCCCTCGAGAACCCGACCAGTGAGGCCGTTGAGGAGGCTCCCAAGGCTGCTGAGGAGCCAGTGAAGGCCACTGAGGAGACCCCGAAGGAGGCTGCACCAGCTCCTCAGGTCGCTGCAACTGCGTAAATTGTTGTGGTTTTTACTTATTCACGGCACTTCACGACTTTCGGTTATTGCGGGTAGTTCCTGTTGGATCTTACGTCTCTTCGCTTCACCTATCATTGATTTAATGTTTCTTCAATATCTTTTCTGCATTCGCAACTCTTACATACCCTCTACTTTTGCAATGCAATGTCTGTCGTTTGGAATCAGTTGTGACCTAAGAATGAGTGAAAGTCGAGGTATTTTTTTTCAAGCCCCGTGAGTCATCTACCCGAGCCGTTGGGATGTTTGTAATCCAAGTTTCCTCTCTGTCTTACCTCGATGTCAGGCAAGAATCAGGATGACGACGACGTCCTGCAGGCTGTAGTTCTTGCAGATAGTTTCAATACCAAGTTTGAACCGTTGTCTGTGGATACACCGCGGGTTCGTATTTCATGGTTGTTTGGGGAGAATTCTGTTCTCACTTTGCTCCTAGGTGCTTCTGCCCGTGTGCAACGCGCCTCTTCTAGATTGGACGTTTGAATGCCTGGCCAATGCAGGAGTTGTCCAAGTGTTCGTATTTTGCTGCGCTCATGTTGAGCAGATAAAAGAGGCCATCGAGTATGCCCCTCTTCTACCTCACGCTCTTAGTTTGTCTCTAATTCATTCTTAGAGCGTCGCAATGGACCAAACCAGGCTCGGGCATGTCAGTCACAACAATCGTATCTCGTGAGGCACGTTCGGTGGGCGATGCGATGCGTGAGTTGGACGCAAAGCAGATCTTGACCTCGGACTTCCTACTCCTTACCGGCGATGTTGTGAGCAATATCCGACTTGATGAAGTCGTCAAAGAGCACAAGGAACGACGCAAAGCTAGTAAAGATGCCATTATGACTGTTGTTGTAAAGGAAGTCGGGCGGGCGCATCGATCCAAGTGAGTCATCCCGTCTGACTGGGTATGGGGTTTCACTCATGGTTGTTGTTGGTGGTTAGACCTGTGTCAGAGAAGAACGTATTCGTGCTGGATCCGAACACGAATGAATGTTTATACTACGAATACCAACGCGGGAATCCACCGACACAAAAGTTCCGGTTTGCGCGCGAGATATTCGATAAACATCCGGATGTAGATGTTCGTACAGACCTAATGGATTGTTCGATTGATATATGCTCAGTCGATGTGAGTTTCCCAGTCTTGCACTAACACAATGGGTGGCTGATATTGCGAGTGTCTGAGTAGGTTCCTGCGCTGTTCACGGAGAATTTTGATTATCAAGATTTGCGCAAAGATTTTATGCACGGTGTGCTCACATCCGATATTCTTGGAAAGACAATGCATTGTCATATTGCACGTACTGGATATGGTGCTCGTGTGCGAGATACGAGGAGCTATGCTTCAATTAGGTGGGCGTGCTTTCGTTCTGATGTCTGTATTTGGCTGATTGTTGCTTGTAGCAAAGATATCATTTCACGCTGGACTTTCCCACTTGTCCCCGACAACAATCACCCAGCAGGTCACGTTTACGACTACAGTGCGGGAAACAAGTATATTGCTCGAAAGGCCCCCCTTTCTCGGTAAGATCGTTGCAACTATTGCTCGTACTTAGTTTGACCCTGGTTGCGTTTAGAACATCACGTATTGGCAAAAATACTATGATTGGCCCCTCGACGCGAGTTGAAGACGATGCATTTATCACAAATTCAGTCCTTGGCTCGTCTTGCTTGATCGGCTCGGCCTCGATCATCTCAGGTTCTTATATCTGGGACCGTGTACGTGTTGGGAGCGGATGCGAGGTCGTGGATAGTATTGTTGCAGCTGGTACACGTCTCGAGAATGGCGTCAAGATCGCCAAGGGTTGTTTGATTGCGCGTGGTGTTGTGCTCGGAGCTGGGACTGTGCTTCCACCGTTTACACGAGTATCTAGTGAACGGCCTGACGAGGTAGAGGACTGGGAAGGTCGGGAGGAAGGTGAGTCGGATCAGGCAGCTAGTCGAATGATGAAATTGATAGCAGCGTGCAGTCAAGTTGGGCGAAGGATCTGTCGCATGGGTGTGGCCGGGTGACGAGCATCTGGAGAATGAAGAGGCTGCATCGGAAGATGAGGATGATGAGGAAACCTTTGCCAACATGCGCCTCGGTCGGCTTGGTGCGTTGCTTTTGCCCCACACTCATCTTTTAAAGTTAACATTTTTCCAGCGGATCCCTGCACCGATATTGAGATTTATGACTCGGACTCTGCCTCAACCATCGGTTCATCCTCTGACTCCTCCGCGCCGGGATCTCCTATATCGGCTACATCGTCTGTCACGACCGAGATACCTCCTTTCTCGATTGGCGCACCATCCGAGTTCGAATCGGAATGTACCCAGTCACTTGCGCGTGCGTTTGAGGAGGGCCATACGGTCGATAACGCTGCGATTGAGCTCAAGACGCTTCGGATGGCGAGCAACGTCCCAGTCTCACGGGTTCGTGAAGTTGTGGGCGCATTCATGATTGATCGGGTTGGGGGCGGTGGTCGGGCCGAGCTCAAGAAGATTTTTGCACGCTGGGGTGGGCTGTTGCAACAGATTGGAGGGTATAACGAGACTGAGACTTTGCTGATGTTCCAAGTGAGTTGCCGAGTTTGCTCATGAGTCTGACTGGGGTCTAATGATACGAAACAGCGAGTCTGCGCCAAAACGCCCACCCAGGCAAAGTTATTCCCAGGTGTACTCACCGAGCTCTACCAAGATGAATTAATTGACGAAGACTCCCTCACCCAATGGATCATGGACCCTAAGTCCAAAGCTGTATCAAGCGGGCTTCCTGAAGCCTTACATGCCACATACGATTCACTTAGGTCGATCGGTGGGCAGCTTTTGCAACAATTGAGGGCTCAGGATAGCGAAGAGAGTGAAGACGAATAAATTTTAATGTAAACACAATTCCAATAAACTAGATGCATGAAACCGTTCAGCTACGAGAGCCAAGCAGATAGAAAAATTGGGGGGTCTATTGTGCTGCAGTAGACAGGTCTCCGGCTCGACGCCTCACCATCATGCAACCGACGCCCAACTCAGCCATTCACCAACACGACAGGGCAAAAACCACGTACACTGGGTTCGCTTTGCCTCCCAAACCCACTCATGTCGACATGGAACTTCTACAATCGTCCTGCCCAGCACGCCCCGAACCCCCGAAGGAGTCAACAGAGCGCCAGCCAAGCCCTCCACGACAGCCACCGCCTAACACACAACACGACTCACACGCTGCTATGCCCATCGCTTAGTGCGTACTCCACGTCTAACCTCCGATGCCCTTGAAATGCAGCAGCCCACTCCGGCATCGGCACACAACACCATTCCTCAATGGCAAAGGCAACCCCATCCCGAACCATGTGCGCACTTGAGAACGAATCTCTAATGCCGCAGCCGCGAACGGACGACATTCGCACATGGCTACACAAGAGATAGGGAGGCGCCGGCGAGGGATATTGTGCACACGCCTCGGAGCGCGCGGGCGGGGAGGCAAGTCTAAGACTAGGAGAGAGCGAGAGAGCATAGCAAACGTGTTTTGCGCGCCGAGCCCGAATGTGTTGGGAGAGACAGGGAGACATGAGGGTGTATGGCTGAAGAAGTGTACCAGAGCCTAGCCAAAACCATGAGTGGAGCTGAAGCCGTTCTGTGCGTGAATAAACGGGCCTGGCGAGGTAGCAAAGCGAGTGTATGAAAGGTGGCCAAGCGTGATAGGCTTCATAATTGGAAGTGCGACAGGAGGGCACGATAGTACGATCATTCAACCGGGCCAACACGACCCACTAGCACGAAGCCAGCGAACGAGAGGAAAACAAGGTTGAACAGGACAGAGCCCGTCAAGAGCAAAGCAAGAAGCATAGCGACGACGAGCGCACCCTGTAGTCCAACAGTTGAACCACCTTTACCTCTGTGTGCGTCCGACCGCGCGACAAATCCCACCAGGCCACATGGAGCCCCAGGCGCAGGGGTCTCTGGCGTTATTCCGGGCTCCCTCCAAACCAAACCAAACCTCGGCTGACTAGGCAACGAGTGGTACTGGATCGTGGCCCGCGGTGAACGCGTTGAGGCAGTTGGGACACCGGGTGTGCGCACGCGAACGTGGCGCACAAAATAGGCTCACGCCCGGCTGGGTAGCGTCGAGTACGTGAACTCGGGAGGCCAAGGCCAACCAACTGGTGACAACAGCGAGAGAAGTCGTGCAAAGACGACCTGTGTACTGCTGTGGGTCGGCATCTTGTACGTAGCTCGCTCGCTCGGCGGGAGTAGCCATACTCGTTCCCGCGAGTCGACATGCTCCTAGCAGCACCTAACGATCTGTTCTCCGTGATTTCGCCCGTTCTGGCACCATCCCTGCATCCCAGGATGCAGGCCCGTGATGACGCTGGGGGAGATCTGTATGTAGGAGTGACCAAGAAGGTGTGCGTTCCGAGACCATGTGTGTGGCCACCCCACCGAGGTCGCAGCGAGCGAAAAAGAATGCGTGACAACACCACCAGATATTCGAGCAGAAATAGACGCAGGCCCGCCAATAATTATTAGGTTAGGTTCGCACATCAATGATGTGCAGGGCGGCGGCTGGGGTGACGCTGGGGGCAGCGTACGCGGTGGTACCCTGGGCTGGGGCAGAGGACACAGGGGTATTGAAGAACTACAAGACGTCGTGCTAGCGTGTCTGTCCGTCGTCCGGGAGTCTGCTCGTCCTTGTCTTCATCGTAGTGGTTGATGGTGAAGAGCAACATGGTCACGTGCTCTTATACACATTGACACCAAAATCTATTCGCAATTGTTACATCACCGCATGTGGTTACAGACCCCGCCAAGAGAACGTGCGCTTGAGTGTAAATGACGACGACAATGGGAGATGCTCGGAGGACGTTCCAACAAACACCCCGTACTCTCCAGCATCCGCTCGCCACGTCTCGTCTTCCTCGTGCCAGAAGGACACACCATACTTTCCAAACGACAGTTCGACCGTGGTGCTTGCCCCTGGTGCCAAATCGATCGCTTTGGCAAATGCTCGCAGCTGCAAGTTTGGATGCGTAACGGGTCCTTTCGGCGGCGCAACATACAGCTGCACAGTCTCGCTGCCTGTGACAGAGCCGGTATTCTTGACCGTCACGCTCGCCTTGACCTGAATCAACGTATCGTGCGACCTGGGCTCCTGCAACTTGAGGTCGGATACTTCAAATGATGTGTACGACAACCCAAATCTGCCCCTTTTGTTAGAATTATCATTGCATTTCTGGCATGATGCGACTCACCCGAATGGGAACAACGGCTCAACCTTCCGCGCTTGATAGTACTTGTATCCTACAAACACGTCTTCACGATAGTGCACCTTACCCATTTCACTTCCGAAACTTAGATGAGCAGGAATGTCTTCCTCCCTTCGTGGTAGCGAGATCGGTAGTCGACCAGATGGATTAACCTTTCCAAACAGAACATCGCTGATTGCATTGCCAGCTTCGTTTCCGAGATACCAGCTTTGCAAAACGCCTAGGCTCGCCGAAATAAGTATGCACGTATTTTGTCTCTCATAGCATATCGACTCACCAGCAACTTTGTCTATCCACGGCATGCTCACAGCGGACCCCTGTAGGTGGGTCATCAATAATGTATAAGCGTCAGCCGGGAAGCTACTTACCGCCTGGATCACTACAATAGTATTTCTATTAGCCTTGGCAACCGCCTCGATCAGTTCATTTTGACGACCGGGCATGGCCAATGTCGGTCGGTCGAAGCCCTCGCTCTCCCACTCGTGGTTCAGCCCAACAACCGCAATGACAGCATCCGCCTCTGCAGCTTCTGTGGCTGCAGCTGAAAGTGCCTCATCCGGATCGATCTTTTCTGCACCTCCAAGACGCTGTTTGGGGACCTTTAACAGCTGGTCTCAAGGACATATACACACACGGGACATACCACACCGCGCATGAGAGCAGGCTGAGATTTAACGCCGTCTTGAGCGGGCGCCAAGTTGTCATACTCCACGTAGATGTCAATGGGCGTGTCGGCTTTGAGGTCTACTGTAGCCTTTTCCTCTGCACTTCCTTGCCTTTTTCCATACCTCAGTGGGATGTTCATGTCGAAGTTTCATGTTTACTCACCCATAGAAGAACTCTCCTGGCCTCTGCTTTGTCCAGTTGTCAATCACCATCTTGCCATCTACCCAAAGTTTTGACCTTCCGGCAACGGTAAGTCCAAACTCAAAAGGCGCGGACTTCGGTATGCGGAGCGTCCCTCGAAGTTTTATTGTCCACGAAGGTGTCAGGCCCTCGGGCAGGAAATCGTTGAGCTTAACGCGGGTATCGTTGAGTATGAATCTTGCAACCTCATCTTTTGGATTATGATGTTCGTCATGAGTGAAGAAGCGAGCCTCCCATCCGGGTTGGCCATCTGGGGATGTCAAGAGATTCTCGAGTGTAGGTAAGAACTTATGTGCTAATAAATGTATCCATGGATTAGTTAAGCTCATAAGAACAAATCAAGGACACGAACCGTAGCATCCAACCTCAAACTTGACGTCCACGTCCTTAGGCTTTGCAGTATCAATTCCGTCCCATGGCGTTACGACATAACTTGGCCTCAAAAACGCCGACCCTCCTCCGGAAATCACCCTCGCTTGTGCATTAGGCCCAACTATCAAGATCTTGCCAGGCTTATTCAGAGGTAACACTCCTCGCTCGTTCTTCAGCAACACAATCGCTTGGCTTGCGAGCTCTCGGTTAAATGAACGGTCTTTGGGATCATCGCGTGTGCGCTCCTCGCCATCGCCGAACACAACTTCAGGCGAGACACGTGCCATTTTTTGGACGAATTCAAGGACCGTACGTGCGCGAGCGTCGATTGTGGATGGGAGTATTTTTCGTGCCGTTAGTGCATGGTTTACGAGTGTAGGTTGACGCCAGCGTGGTGGGCCCGGCATTTCGAGATCGAGGCCGGCGTTGAGGGCGATGTCAACACTATAGGTTCCATACCTGGATATTAGGATAGTGTCAGTCGAAATGGAAGCTCACAACAACAAAAAGACACGTACCAATCGCTCATAACAAGTCCGTCAAAGCCCCATTCTTTGCGCAAAACATCTCCCAGAAGTCGTTTGCATTCCGACACATGTGTGCCACCAACACGGTTATAACTATGTTCTATAAGTTGCGTGCTTGCGTAGTGCAATGGGCAGACTTACGCAGTCATGTACGCCCAAGGCTTTGAATCCCTTTGTGCAATCATGAATGGCATCAAATAAATCTCACGCAACGCCCGTTCCGAAACAATCGTGTCGACCCCCATACGTTCATGTTCTTGGTCGTTGGCAACAAAGTGCTTGATTGTTGCTGCAACGCCCTTGGACTGGAGGCCATCGACATATGCAGCAGCCATATGACCAGACAAGTGTGGGTCCTCCGAGAATGACTCGAAGCTGCGTCCACCGAGTGGCGAGCGTTGGATATTGCATGTAGGAGCGAGAAGGATGCAAGAAGACTTGGTTTTAGCCTCGATAGCCAGGAATTGGCCAACACGATGCACAAGAGAGGTGTCAAACGTGGCGCCAAGTGCTGTCGCACACTATCGGAATCGGTTGTGAGTTCCGTTCTGGATCCGAGGCGCGAGATGAAAGCTTACAGGAATGCATTGCGCTGGAGACGAGAGGAAATGTGAAGAACCACGCACGCCATTGGGCCCGTCACTCATCCTCACGCTCGGCACACCGAGCCGTTCAATCTTGTTAGTGTTCCACCAATTGGGTGCGCCCAACAAACGGATTTTTTCCTCGATGGAGAGCTTGGAGATAATCTCCTCGACATCTGCGTTAACAAAGGGGTCCTGTGCAGTCATAATGAACAGGAGAATGGACGAGGGGGAGAAGGGAAGTAGTAAGACTAATAACCGTTAGAAGGGCTTATATATATGCGTAAGACATGGTCCTGGCCAGCGCGTATTCCTACGGACAAGGCGCAAGCTTAGGCAATTGAGCCGATTGGCCGAGATATACCCGGGCGGCAGAACTGACGCCAATTTCAAACCGATTTTACCAGCGGCCAACCACTACGATTGCAGCACAACATCTCCGGCATGGCCTCCGAATCAACGGAGATATCTGACCAGCTGACGAACCTCGCTGTGCCGTTGAGCGCGGCGACAATCACCGTTCGGGTGATTAAATCGTTCGAATATCGTACCGAAAAGAGTCTTGTCTTGCGCGCCCTCGACCTCGAGCATATGACCGTTGGGGAGCTCAAGGCCCGCGTATTACAGGGTATGGAATTCTGTGGCTCACGCGTATACCGTAGCAGGCGAGGGACTGTTTTGCTCTTGTACTATAGCGATCAAAACCGAACCGGGTTGGAAGGCTTATCGAACTGTCGAGCTTGGTGGGTTTACCAGTTGCTACTCCGAGAACCTAACCTGACCCATGTGCCATCAGATACGTTGAAATTGTATACTAAAGCTCATGGTGCTAAGGTATGGACCGCGAGCGCAGCCGTGAGCATTAGCTTATGAAACCATTTGGTTTAGACGACAAATCTGATCATCAACCTTGATCATGATGACTGGATTCTCAACGACGACGACGCCGTATTAGCTTCGCTTGGATTTGGCACGTAACCAGATGCCCGTGGTGGCTTGATGCTAATTTGGCCCACAGAGAACGAAACGGAGGTCAGCTTTTTCAACCGCGAACTCTACGAGAAGTTCAAGCTCGATCCGACGGTAAGCCTAATCATACCTCGAGGGCACTCTGTTTATCAGACCCCCTAGACTAAATGGTGATGTCGAGTGCTCTGACGGTGTCCCAGTTGTTTCGCTTTCATAGTTTCACGAGTGATGTAGTTTTACAGCAATCTCGGGTATTCAGGATAAAATATGCATGTAGTTCTATACTATAACACAGATGGGCAAGGCGTAAAGAACACAGGAAACGAGAGTGAGCCTCGAGCGTGCACCCAAGTAAACAAAGCAGAAGATACAATAAAACGTCTATTGGTTAGCACCTGCAAAGGGGAAGAGTCAATTGAGAAGTTTGGGAACAACATGTAACTCTAGAACTTACACTGTACACGAGGCTGCGCGTCGTCGTCGTCATCTTCATCCATCGCATCGGCCGACTTCTTGGCGGCCTCCTGTTGCCGCGCGTCGAGATCGGACATATCCACCTCTTCGACATGGATATCCTTTCCATATTTAACAGGCGGGTCTCGGGCAGGCAGGGCAGCCTCAAGGTGAGGAATAAGCGAAGGGTCGATGTAGTCGGGGAACTTGACGTTTAGCTTGACGAACAGGTTGCCCGGCTCGTGGTGTCGGTGGGATGGCATACCCTGTCCAGGAATAACCTTCATGACACCTAAGTTTCGATCAAGATTAGAAAGCGATCTTCGTCAAAATGGGAGATCTGAACATACCGTGCTTGATGACCTCGCCCGGGTGAATCGTCACAGTCAACGCTCGGTCATCGAGATGCAATATCGAGAAAGATCCGCCACCAAGAGCAGTCAGGAGATCGAGCTCGACCTCAGCGTACAGATCGTTACCCTCACGCCTGAATCGCTCGTGTGGTTTCTCGTCGATAATGATGATAACGTCTCCAGGCTCCACCCCAGGAGATTGATCGCTTTCTCCCGCAAAAGTGATGGCTTGGCCGCCCTTCATACCCTTGTCGATATGAACTTCTAGGAACTTGCGCTCCGAAACGACCTTCTTCCCCGCGCAGGTCTTGCATCGGTCCTTTTGGTTGATAACCTCGCCAGTCCCATCGCACTCCCCACACGGTTGTTGGATCTGCTGGAGCATCGGACCCATCTGGCGAAGCATGACCTTCACGCCACGACCCTGGCATCCGCCACACTTGCGTACGGCACCCTCTTTGCCACCTTTACCGCTACACTTGGTGCAGATGACGTGTCGAGTGAGAGCGAGCTTAGTGAGTTTGCCTTTGTAAAGGTCCTCGAGCGAAGCAGCGACGCGGTGGTGCAAGTCCTTGCCCTTTCGAGGGCCTTGGTTGCGTGAAGGGCCTCCGCCACCGCCGAAGAATCCTCCGCCGCCACCAAAGAGTTGAGAGAACAAATCTTGGTGGTCTGTGCCGCCCATCCCACCATCCTGGAGCCCGGCCTCGCCGAAACGATCATATCTATTCGGCGAAAAAGGTGTAAGCGTGTGGAGGCTGACAAATCATGTGAGCCAACTTACGCGGCGCGCTTCTGGCTATCGGCGAGGACCTCGTATCTGCATTTTCGGAAGGAATATGAGCGGCTGGTGGCGAGAACCGATAATTTTGCGACTCACGCGTGCGAGACCTCCTTGAAGAGATCTGGGTCACCACCCTTGTCGGGGTGAAGGCGAAGCGCCCTGCCAACGATGCATATTGTGAGCTCGTGTTCACGGGGCACCCGTTTTCGACATACTTTTTCCTAAATGCCTTCTTCAAGTCTGCGTCCGAGACATCGGGGGAGACCTCCAAGAGGTCGTACAGCTTACTATTTAGCTATCAGTACCCGCCCAAGAGTGCGGGGTAGGGCAGCATGAACTTACGTCTCCTTGACCATGTTTCAAATCGGATTAGTAAAATTTAATCGGAAGAAACCAGTGGGGGTGGTGGGAGAGAGTGGGGCACGTATAGTGGCGGGTGAATGTGCGCCTCGGGGCGGTTATAAGCTGAAGGGCAATGCTCGAAAGAACTCGATGGAACTTTTTGGAACACTCAAGCGCCGAGCGCGTTTCCCAAAAAGTAAGGCCTACTCAGCCGGTTTTACCAATTCATACAAATCTTTTTAAGTATCCTTGGTCACTTCCCCCGCATGTCTTAGGTCGCCGAGACCGGCGCGGACACAGACACATCTGTGTACACATCAAACCGACGTTGAACAGTCACTGGGATCCCGCTGCGAGTCTTGTTCACCACTTCGGGATCTGGGCAGTGTGCATACGCTCATCAATCCGATGCGGGTGAGGATAGCCGGAGGAGCTTACCGATGTCGGCGTGAATAATCGCCTCTTCGTGCTCAGTTGTCGAGATCACGGCGCCCCTGCGGTTCTTTATTAGCGCCTAGTCAGTGTCTGGTCGAAGATTCTGGAACTCACATTGGGTCTACAACCATAGAATGCCCCCACTTAAGAATGTATGCGAGTTAATTCCGAATTTAAACAGTGGATGGGCACCTACCGCATGGTATCCTGCAGTCATGTCTCTGGCAGGGCTACACATCGAAACATATATCTGGTTATCGACAGCCCTACATATAAACAGTTTAGCTTTTATTTCGATACCAATAAGTGGAACTTGCCTTGCCCGTTGCAAGAGCTCCCAGTGCAAAGGCCCAGTCGTTAGATTAAAGGCTCCAGGGTAGATCATCGCAATACAGCCTGTGGTGGTATTTGTTCAGCAAATGCGTCCTACAGCTTCTCGGGTGCAAACCTTTGCGTGCAGCGATCATAGCCATTTCTGGGAACCGGACGTCGTAGCAAATTCCGACACCAATCTTTCCAAATTCTAGCAATACTAGGGTGAGTGAATGTCCGATGTTAGACAAGTAGCCCACCAGTTTCGAAGCTCGTCAGCTTGTTTCCTCCGGTAAGCGTTTCGCTTTCCTACAACAATAATCGAATCTACTTATCCTATAAATCTAAACAAATACTCACTTTGAAGGTAATGCCTCCGGGGATGTCAATGTCGAACAGGTGGACTTTGCGATGAATGGCAATCATCTCTCCTATAGAATGCGATTTAACAACTCAGCGCAAAGCAAAAAAGAACCTTGACGAACCTTTAGGGTTGTAAATGGTAGCTGTATTATACAACTTCCCATCTGATTCATCTCGTTCTGGGATAGAGCCTGGGATGGAACAGATGACATAGACCATCGCAAACGGGTTTATTGAACGAACTTTACCTCCGAGTAGCCAGACATTCGCCTCCTTCGCGACAGTAGAAAGCATCTTGACACTTTCACTCTTCGTGCTGGCAGTATCGTATGGTTTTCCAGGCTCATAGCCGATCGTCTCGGCGTACGTTGGGAAATGCTGATGGCCGTACGGTGAGTTGAAGCATTCCTAATTCACAATGCATCATACTCAGACTTCGATTGCGGCCGCGGAGATATCAAACTCACAGGCAGAACCACTAGGTCCGACTTCTTACCATCTACAGGCTGAACCGCCTTCAAAACCATCTCTCGTGCGTGAGCCAAGTTGGAGGTCTTGTCTGCCCCAACACCTCCAAGTTGGATCAAACTGAGGCGGAATGGTTTTGCAGTAAAGGCCGAATTGGACATCTTGCGTAAGAATCTATTTGTGTAGGTAAAAGCACCAGGTCCCGTCCAAAAGACAGGTGGTCGTCGAGCCAAGGTTGCAATCAGCGTCATTCGGAGATGTTCGTATTTGAGCTGGAAGAGCCGAAGCTTATATACGAGTCTGATAGCATGACAAACAGAGCCATCCACTCCTATTGAGGTATAAGGTAACATTCTTTATTCTGGTATTTCAGTGCTCTACTTGCTACAATCTAACACATTTATAGTGGACACAACGTTTACGGAAACATTCTCGCGATCAGGGATTGAGTCATTAGTTCTTGTTCTTGCGAGTTCGTTCGCTCGCCTCGCGAATGGCCCACGTAAGCTCGTAGGTCTTGCAGGCATCTAAATAGCATGGATGAGAACGTAGTGCACCGTGTTGGAGGAACTGGCTTGCCTTCGTAGGTGCTTAGAATCTCAGATGTACCCTCACCATGCTCGATCACGTCGACCAAGTTGGAAACCTGAACATTTAGGGTGAGTTTACTTGTTTACATGTCTGTACCACGATAGTCCGCGTACCTCCGAGAAGAAAGGATCGTCGTCACCGAAACGATAGGTCTCTTCGTAATCGTCGCCAGGACGGCGAATGTATAGAGTAGGGATATGATATGGGTCAACCAGCCTACCAAGGCCAATGAGCATACAATCATGTGTACCGACTACGCGACATACCTCATCTGGTACCCATCCAAATAAACCTCGAGTTCACAGCTGTAATTCTTGCCGTGCAAAGCAACAGCATGGGTAAAGCTGCCAACGGCGCCGTTCTCGTATTTCCTGTGAGCCCTATGAGTACAAATTTAAGCTTGTGCAGCGGCTGTTTTGACTAACCAGGTTGCAGTCGTGACGCGAGGAATGCGGTTCTCGGGTGCGATCTTGGACTCATCGATAGGGATCTTGCTCAGATGGCCCGGCTCCTCGTCCCATTCGACCGAGTGTGCCATGACAGAGCTGATATCAACATCGCCGCCAAAGTAGCGCGAAAGGTCGCCTGGAAACCGAAGCTGTGAGCACGTTTTTAAAGCATAATATTTATGTTATCGCTTACAGAAGTGGGTGCCCTGCTCGACAACCGGTCCTTGACTATGCTACGATTAAATTTAAGAATGTTGATCGATAGGAGTAAAACTTACTCGACGGATTTGTCCCACCAACCAAGTTTAGCGATGGCCTCGTAAGCACATACATAGCGTGCTGTCGTAGCCATGACCGTGAGTTCCTTGTCTTCGATGATTTGTTTCATCATCTGGACCGCCTTGAGGTAGCGCAACATGTATCTACAGCACTATAAGGTGCACTTCTCATCAAACGAGGTATCACTCACCCAACAGAACAAACATTGCCCGCTTCCTCGATCTTCCTGCCAATATTGAGAGCGACAGTGTACGGACCAGTAGAAACCGGCTTTTCGATAAAAAGCGCCACTCCGGGGAAGTATTCGAGCAATTTGAGCTCGAGATCGCGCCCAGGCTGATCGCTTCCACGCCAGTGCGGTGGGCTGCCGACGATGATTGCGCGAGGCTTGTCTTCTGGACGCATCGCCTTGGCGAAATCATCAATGGTCTTGTACATTGCGGTATTTTCGTACGCGGATTTCACGAACGAATCGCGTTTCTTTTGGAGAACTGTCGCAGCACGATCCAAGGCTGGGTCAATCAAAGCGACAACCTTGAGACGGGGTCCAAGTTTGCTATGGGTTGAATGGCATGTGGTTAGAATGACCAGGTAACAGTAGAGGAAATGTATGCGTACTGTTCGAAGCGGAAAGAGTGGTTCCAGGGACCCTCGGGGGAGCCTAGTTGTAGGCAGGACAGGCTTGATATCGTTTGAACAGAGTGTATAGATGTACTAACCGAACATGATATTTCCAGCGCCGATAAAGACGACGTTGAAGTCCGCACCGTTGGCTGGAGCCTTGGCTCTACGGGCAAGTTTAGCAGCTGGACGTCTAGAACATGGGCGATACTGACTTGTCCATGGGCACCAAGCGCAGGGGGTCGATAGAGGCCCTACGAGAGCCACGGCGGGATCCGATTCTGTTGGAGACGCGTCGGATAAGCATATCGAAAATGGTGAAATGAAAAGTAGATACCTAGACATGGTGGTTGTGTAGATGAGGGTGGTGGGACCGTTGGAGTGCGCGCTCCGCCTTAAGAGTCCGTCGCGAATGTGATTTTGGGGTGCAGCAGGTGGAGAAGGGTGCTCGCTGATGGATGGATAGAAGGATATGGAGTGAGTTGGGAGAGCGGCGTGTCCGGCAGTGACGTCTATCTATTTCCAATTAGCTTCGGAGCACCACAATCAGCCTCGGTGTCCAAGCAATACCCCACAACACGTTCGCATAAGAGTGTGATAATTATGTATTTCGACAACAGCCAGGCAATTCAAGTGTCCCGATCAGCTGCCAAAGCGGAGATACAGACCTCGGATACTACAGGATCTTACTCGTACATGCGCGCTAGGTATTTGATAGTGATGCATGATTGATCTCTAAGCTGTCGTCCCAGCACCACGCTTTTTCTCGGCCTCCTCGACGGCTTTAAGCCGCTGTTCAATCTCCCGCAGTCGTTTGTCGAGTTCTGACTTTTCCTGCGAGAGCTGCATCACCTTGGTCGCCTTTTCAGCAATCTCAGGCTCGGACCTATTTCAGCTATTTTAATAAGTTCCATCAAAGGAGCCACAAGGCGAACTCACGCGTTACTCGCGGCCAGGAGGGCCGATATGGATATATCCAGCGAAGGTGAATCAAAATTTTGGGAAGGCAGACGCGGAATCGAGGGGCTGGAGGGTGGAACGGCCGGTGTCACCTGGGACTGTTGTTCCCTTGGCCTAGGTCATTTTCAGCGATATAAATGTAAAATGTATCGAATTGTCATACGTGACACCACCAGGAGTGAGGTCATCGGTGCGGATGGTAGGCAGAGGGGTGTTCGAGCTCATGACAGGACAAGACAAGCAAGGGGGCGGGTAGTGATGGTTGCGAACTGTAAGAGTTGCGTCCTTCGCTGGTCATTGCTATACATTACGTAAGGGTCATGTTCCTACAACGTTTGTTCACTTAGCGCCCCCAACGACCCCCCAACATGTCAGATCGGCGTGGAGGTTACCGAGATTCTAGAGGTGCCCCAAGGGACGGCGACCGCGATCGTGAACGGGACAGGGATGGCCGTCGAGACTCGAGGGACTGGAGGAGGGACGACCGGGACGGCGGGCGGGGCGACCGAGAGCGCCGGAGAAGTCGCTCACGCAGTCCCCGGCGAGACGGACGAGGAGGTCGGGGTGACAGAGATGCGAGAGGTATGTTTCAGTCACTTGGCTTGATGTGCTGATGTTCATGTTGCCCAGACAGGCGCGAAGACTCTCGTCGTGACAACAGACCGCGAGACCGAGGAGACGACAGGCGAGACTACCGGCGCGATGACCGAGACAGACCTAGTCGGGACGACGACAGAAGACCGCCCCGTAAGGATGAGCCTCGCTCACCGCGCGACGACAAGAGAGACGAGCCACGTTCACGGAAACCAGAGGACTCGGTGGCGTCAACTCGTGAGTGTTTTGCTATGATGTTCATGCCCAACTACATCATCCCGACCAGGCAATCCGGATGCATCTCCGAATGGCCCATTGTCTGAATCTGGTATGGGTCCAACTGCGGGTGGTCCAGATGGTGAAATTGAGGAGGGCGAAGACATGGAGGAGGATGAGGCTCAGATGATGGCTGCCATGGGCTTTGGTGGATTTGAGACAACCAAGGTATGTTATTATAACCTGTCTTGTATCTAAATTTATCGTTTGCCCAGGGCAAATCTGTTGTTGGGAACCAACAAGGCGCTGCCAATATCAAGAAGCAGCGGACTTGGCGTCAGTACATGAACCGTAAGGGTGGCTTCAACAGGTTAATATCTCATTATATATCTTGTTTATTGAGATACTTATGGGTGTTTGTCATTTAGACCTTTGGACAAAATCAAGTGACCTACCCTTTCCCTTGCGGCGAACGCAACGCATCTTCGTATTCCTCATTGATATCGCACATCGAAAAAATGGAGTTGTATTGTGGGGCGCTCGTGTACAACATATAATCGATTTATTTATGCATCATCGTTACAAGCAGCTCGACTTTTGGCGACCACAACTGGCCGTGCTGTATTCAAGCCGGGTAGACAAGCACACATCGCCCGACTGCCTGCGATCTTTCCGCCTCACGCAATACATTCGTGTCTCATAACCTAACCAGGATTATAGTAGCCATAACGAAGAGGCTGTCTCTGGTTTATATGCTCTGTCCCCTACCCTGTGCTACAATGCTAATATTTTTCCTCTTTGCATTACTTTATATAATCGTTCTAAGACCTTGTTAGAAGCTCATTCGGTGTGCCTGAAAAGGGCATCACACGTGACCACGCGTAACCACAGGCAACAACGGGAGCCGGCGTGGCGACCTGCTTTATACCGTCTTGAGCTGGCCTCAACATGTCCCGGCCAACCTACTCGCGCCTGCCCGCTGAACCCGGCGTAGACAGTTCTTCATCCCGTGCATCCAGCCGTCGGGAGAGTGACTCCAACCTCGTGCCTCGCACCCCACACTCGCGTGCTGGCGCCCAAACATTTCGGGAAAGCCAAGGCGCGACTATTGACTTTGATTCGGACGACGCGAATGACTCGCATGAACCGAGTCAACAAAGCCAGCTGGCTCCTTTGCTTGCTTCTTCTGCTTCGGCCAGTTTCGGGGATGATGTTCACCTTCGAGCACATCAGCTAGGACCCACAGAGTCCCGAGCTTCTCGGCGACATGCTCAGCGTTGGAGCCTGAGAGAGATCGTCGGCCTCTTGCCTCTCATACTCGGAGCTCTATTTGCTGTAGTCATATGCATACTTATAATTGTGTCGATCAACTGGCCAGATGCGCTTCAAGCACTCGTGTCAGATGCACCCATACCAGTGTCAAACGACAAAGCGACCAAAAATTCTACAGCAGTCTCAGAGAATGCCCCAGTTCACAACGACACCATGGCTCATGGTCATACATCCATGCTCATCGACTATTCAGCATATTCTACCTTTCCTCTTACACCAGAACAATATCGGGCCGAGTGCTGGAAACAACAGAACCATGTCCATGGGGGATATTGGTACAAACCTCCAGGTCAGTTAGATACATACGAACTCTGACGTCGTGCTTACGTTTAATACTTCTCAGAGGGAGTCCCCGATGTAGCGCACCCGGCAACTAAACCAAACACTTGCTCAAGCACGATTACCTTTATGTTCGACGGAGACCGAGGTCTCATGGCAGATCTTGCTTTAATCGCACAACTAGCTGGCCTAGCAAGAGAGGTGCGTCTGCATCGCGGAGCAGTTACGTTTTATCTAATTCCCCACGTTCATTAGCAAAATAGGACGTTTCTGATTGACGATCGACTTTGGACTCGTGGAAAGTGAGTTGATTTTGGTGGAGCATGACGTCTGCATGCTTATCTCGCGACCAGTTGGACGACTCATTTCAGGGATATTCGACAAACCCAACCTGGGCCAGAGCCTGGCTGCCTACCGCCTCCCCCCGAGGAGCTGGTAGCTTGTCCGCGACTTGCAAAGCATTGGGTGAGTCAACCAAACTTGTTGCATTAATATCTAGCTGATTGTCTCATCGCTTTAGCTCGTTACCCCTTTGACAGCAAAGTTCCACTTTGGTCACGAGTTTTCCGAAGAGTTTGAAGATCCGTTGGTCGTCCATTGTTCGTTTGACGTCACTACATGCTAATCTTGCTCCCTATTTAGGTATAAGTACTCTACCGCAAGGTTAAAACCGATATTCCAACGAGCATTTGATTCGTTCGAATCTTTCATCATCCTTAGCGGCAAGAATGCGCAGCTTGTTCGCGAAGCCAGAACGGAGCTTCGACGACGTATTCAAGCAGTTACAGGTAGTGCCGCAGTGACAAACTACATGGGAATGCACATCAGACGAGGAGACCGCCGAGCTATGAGCTGGAGGTTCATCAAGTCCGGTGCAGCCGGATACGTGCCGCTTCAAGATTACGTCGATGCTGCCCAAAAGACTTGGGCCGAACAAGGCCCACCAGGTGCAGCGCACGTTTACGTCGCATCCGACGATCCCCTCATGTTGGACGAGTTCATCAACCGGGCGTCTGGAATGCATGTTTACTCGTTGAGGCAGTGGGGTGTTGATGGAGGACGGGTCGGAGAGTCTTCAGTATCTGCTGTTTCCGAGGAGCTTGCAGAGCTGGCTAGTCCCTCTGCATATATCCAGTCCGAGTGGAGAATTCGGCCCGAGGTACAGAGGATTCGACTTACCCGAGGGATGATAGTTGAGATGGCTTTAATTTCGGAACTGTGGGATGACGAGAGAGAAGAGGACAACGATTTGGAGCTAGTAGCGACCGTCTGCACCTTAACGTACGTCTAACTACTCTCAGCGGCGACAGGCTACTCATATATCAACTGTAGTTCAAATGTGTGCAAGATGGCTGCCGTTGGATTAGGATGGTCTAGGGCACTTGATTCAGATACTAAATCTTGGGTCGAGATAGATAACCGGGTGAGCTTTTACCATCCTCGACTCAAACACTACAACTCAACGCCTCTTTGATTTAGAATAATATTGAGCCTGAATGGGAGGCAATAGAGATGATATAATATATATTGGCCAGCTAGATTGGTATATAAATTATGTATAAGCCATCCAAAGAATCACGTTCTTCGTTTGATTTGTTCAAGTAAAACTCCCATCCGCTTTGCCATGTCCGGCTGGCCTCGGCCGCTTCCCCGACCACTGGATCTCCCTCGACCGCCCCGACCGGCAGCGGCTTCTACTCGGCGTCGCGCATAGTCGGCTCCGTGTTGTTTGCGATGTAAAGGATTGCTCTTGTGTGTATGCAGGCTTGCAGGAGAATAGGCGTCCCGTGCCAAATCCCTCAACGATGGTGCTTCAGGTTGAGTGGGAGATGTATTTTGGACCTTCTCCTTCCCCTTGTTCTCTCTCCTTCTCTTGGGGTGAACGGTATCAGATAGTGTCTTGTTGCTGTCACCTTTGGTGACCTTTACGATGGGGTGTGAATCACGATCGTCGCCAATCGAGGACCGGTCGCTCATATCATGTTCCGAAACGTCTTCATCTGGCAATTGTGCCTCGGCCGCAGTGCCACTTGACCCTATGATATTTTCGCCTTGGGCACCGTCGTCGGTCGATGTTGCGGGTTTCCGCAGCCCCAGACGCCGCTTCTCGGCCCTGTACGCAGCTTTGATCTTTTGGGTTGCGAGCCACTCTTTCTTGAGTTGGCGTGCTGCACCGAGCGTCAGAAGTTGGACAGGGCCGCAACCGCACAGCACACACCTCGATGGGGGTCCAAATGCCGAGACGCAAAGGCGGGGACCTTTCGGGGTTTGCTTGGCCGTTGCTGTGCTGGCATTGGATGGAGTCAAGCTGAAAGAGTCAGAAGGAAACTGACAGAAACCGCCCTTGCACTGCCACCAGTCTACCGTATATAGACCCTGTGCACACAACCACTCCTGCAGCTTGCGTCGACACTCTCCTCCTCCCTCGATTTTATCGCCGTCCTTATCTCGCTACTCCCGTTTTATGAGCGTTCAGAACTTCACGAAATACGGTGCGCACCTCCCCGGCTGATTCGCCCTGCTTGTGGCTCACTTCTGCTCTCCAGACCCCTTCGCGGACGAAGGTGACGCTCTCGGGGATTCCAGTGTCGGATCCCAACAGAATTACATCCACATTCGCATCCAACAACGCAACGGTCGCAAGACCCTCACTACTCTTCAAGGCCTTCCCAAAGGTATGTTGGTTGCTGTGCAAGGCTGATGGTGATGGATCGGCGCTGACTTTTTCGCCGTCCAGAATACGACTCCAAGAAGTTGTTGAAGGCTTTCAAGAAGGTATAGTCAGACTCCCAGCGGCAACAATCATGTGCTGACCGTTTTTGCCTCAGGAATTTGCTTGTAATGGTACTCTAGTTGACGACGAGGAACTTGGCAAAGTCATTCAGCTCCAAGGTGATCAGCGCTTGAAAATCTCGACATTCTTGACCGACGAAGGCATCCCCAAGGTGTGTTGACTCGCTCATGGTGATGTCACAAGTTGCTAACCAGTCCGAACAGTCAACCATCAAACTCCACGGTTTCTGATTGGGTGTGATGATATGGCGCCAAATTCCGTTGCTGATTCCCAATTTGTATCTTGTGTCCGCTCTGATTTTGCTAAGTGTATAATCGTCGCTATTGGGTCACTGCAATGTTCATTATTTCCATCTGAATCTGTGCCATTGGAAAAGCCGCGATACGGACTAAAATAGGCAGATCCCCGAGATCTAATCATTCATGGTGGCGATTTCATTCACCCTGAACACCTGGCTGCCTCAATGCCAATACTTGCGGACTGATGGCCCGACGACCTCCCACGCCTCGTCCAGTGCTTCAACGACAGGTGATGGAAGCGGGCCTTTCTCAAGATCGACCAAGTTCTACGGAACGAGACATCAAAACGGCTGAAGCGAACACAGACAACTGCACTCGCCGATTCAATGTGGTGCTGACTACTAGCTCCGATTATGATAGCATCGTTGTGTTCGCTGTGTCAGGTCAAGCTACCTCAGCCTTTGTTCGACATCGTGCACATGCTTGACATACGGCTTCAACATTGAATGATGATTTACCCATCGCAACGCGCATTCAGCAACCGTCAGGTTATGGGCTTGGGCTGCTTTGTCTACGATTTCGAGTGCGCGAAAGTATTCTTCTCTCCAGTATCGGTCTCTAATGCACCAATTACCAAAAAGGAAGATATACAAACGTTTCCCACACACCTGTAGTTCTTCGTTTGGCTATCAGTTCTATTAGAGTCGAATCGTGAGCCCGGTTCGGCAGAGTCGTTGATAGTTTTGAATCGGCCGGTAAGCCAACCACCGCATAGGGGGTTGTACTTGAATGGCATAACGCTGTCAAGCTAGCGCATATAGTAGAGGTGGTTGGTAGTCACTTACCAAGTAGAATCCGATGTTGACTGGCAAACCCAAATACATTTGCTTTAGCGGCTTTGCTGGACATCATACGTGAACTCACATTTTCGTAGGCACGGTAAGAGCTCGGGTTCGACGGCGCGATGAAGTGCGTTGTAGATCCCCTGATAAACTGTCGGCTGGATCCATCCGTTTGATCGACAAAGTACTACGACCTCGGCGACCTCCCAACTGAATGAGAGGCAATCTCAATGGGTTTTCTGTTGCCATCAAGACGTTACTTACGCCATGTAGTTGGATATACCAAGCTGATTGTTGAAGTAAACCCAACGAGTTGTTTGCTATCATGTAAGAGACACGTACCCTATCAAACTTGCCCTCTTTATGTAGCTCATCGACAGCTTTGAACGTGACTTCAAATGGCGTTGATCTGTCGGGGGCATGCAAGTAAAAAAGCTCGACCTTGGTTGCCTTTAAAGCAGCGAGTGACTTGTCCAAGTGTTCTCTGATTCCCTGTGCACGTGTGTAAGATAACCTATCGTGGAATGGTTGTCGCAAAGCATACCTCGGGTGTATGCTTAATAGGACCAGAAGGGTACAACTTGGTTTCGACAACCAACCCCCGCTTTTGCCACTCTACTTCGCCGAGTAATTCTTCAGAGGTTCCCTTTGTGTACACACGAGCCGTATCGACCTAAACAATCTTCTCTCAGAGTAGTGTAACCGAATCCCGCTGGACGGCAAACCTCGCGGTGACCAAACGACTTGAATGTGTCCAAAATCTTCCCAACAGATTCAACATCCTGAACCCGAGCGCCATCTGTGCCAGGCTTTCCAAAGGTCATAGCGCCCTAACGGTAGGTCAGCATCCAACCGAGTACAAAGCATGTGGATACGAGTGTCTAACCATGACGACGTTTAGATTAGATTTAGACACAGCTGGGCTTCCCATTGTCGTTTAACCGATATGGTGGACGTAGAACTGAACCATATATCACGGCCAGGAAGGCTATTATATATGCGGGCTGATTACGTTGCGTCATTGGTCTAATGGGGGCACACCGGACTATCACCGAAAGAAATGACGAACTGCCCAAACCAAGGCTTGGATCCATACCCGCTCTCTCATGTGGAGCGTTTGCACGCATTGTAGGAGTCTAAGCGATAACTAAATTCACACTAAAGTTGGTATGCTACATACACAGCCCCGACCGTCACAGCCCCGTCTGGGCTCAAAGCAAGACCAGCAGCGATCAATACACAAGGCCACAAGAATAAGAGAACTCCGGAACACAACAAAAGTTAAAATACCAACAAACTACAAATAATTCATGTGAACACCTGATAGTGATGCATTTGCTCATCTACTTCTTGCTAGCCTGCTTTGACTTGGTCAGTATGGAGTGAATAACGTCAAACTTGGACTTACGCGTTTCGAAGGCGCCCGAGAAGAGGTGCTCGTAGCGGCCTTGGCCGTGCGAGTAGTCCTGCCCTTGGTCGTCCCGCTTGCCTTGGCTTTCGCAGCTGTGCTAGTTGAGGAAGTAGATTTCTATTCAAAAATATTAGTACAAGTTCAAGTCGTTGACCAAGTTCGCGCACCTTGGAAGTCGCTGGTTTGGTGGGTGCTTTCTTGGTAGCTGCGGCCTTCTTTGTCGTAGCAGCCTTCTTGGGCGGAGCAGCTTTAGCGGTCGACTTCGCCGTAGTAGATTTAACAGCAGGCTTTGTAGCTGCTTTGGCGGTGGATTTGGCAGTAGAAGACTTAGTCGAAGTTGCAGTCTTCGGTTTGGAAGCGGCGGTCTTGGTGGCAGTGGCCGGCTTTGCCTTGGGCTTAGAAGCCGCAAGTGGAGTCTTCTTGGTGGCCGGAGCTTTAGAGGTAGCCGCTTTCTTTGTGGCCGCTGTGGATTTCTTTGCAGTCGAGGTACTCTTCTCCTTCTTGGTCGCTGCGGGAGGGTGGTTCTGTAGATAATGTCAGTCATATACAACGAGGCGTTAGACTAGATACTTGCCTCTTTAGTCTCCGCCGCCTTCTTGGGAGCAAGCTTCACTTTGCCAGACGGGCCTAGTGCATTAGGTCAACAAGCCATTCCGATGCCCGCAGTGCTATTGTCGACCTACCCTTTGGCAGAGAAAAGACCTTGGTCTCCGCGCCACGTGCAATGGCGCGATTGATATTGGTGATGTGAGAGGGCGTAATATCTATCTTGTACTGCTCCTCGAGGAACCTGGATGTTCGCAAGCGATGGCAGACACATTGAGCGTCCATATGAGCATGAGATAACAGGATGTATGCTCACTTCTTAATCATTGGACGGGACACACCCGAGCGGGCCTCCTCGGGATGAGCGGCGATGCACTCCTAAAAACACGGAAGCATGCAAGTTAGCTAGATGTCGGCTTAGAAGTGCATTGGGAGTGGATTAATGGTAGACAAAAATTCAGGACCGGGGGATAGTGCGTGGGACGAAGATAAGACGGCGTTGGACTCGCGGCTTTGGGCAGCGCCCAGAGCGTTCACACAGCGCACTGGACCAGAAGTGCAGAGAGCAATGTACAGGAAAGGATAGAAGTAAGTAGTTTAAGTTCTTACCACAATCATGTCGATAAATGATGGGTGGGTGGGTTGTGCACGAGACACCTTGGTAGTACTCTTGGAAGTGCGCGGCATTCTGGACGGTGTTTGACTTGAAAAAGGTGGGGATTATGCGCTACAATACTCTGCAGAGACGTGCAATAGACCGAGGAGCTGTAGTTGTGGTTTGCTTGGGGCTGTTGCGGGGGGAGGAGGTTGCGGTTGCAGAGGGGGGTGGTTGCGGCTCTTTGGATTCTATTAGCTTCAGCTCAGAGCCGCTGTCCTTTTCAGGGCCACGATGGGAACCAAATCACAACAAAGCTTGAAATCATGTGACTTCTGCCTCGTTGTCGCGCCCCTTCACCACAAGTGGTCTCCCACCGCACACGGACGATTTTGATATGTGAAACATGCACTAGGTGAAATTTAATGCCCCTTTTTATTTGCCTTGCTTCCTTTTTTGCTGTTCGGGCACCGTTTAAATGGGATTTCAGTCCATCGATTCCCTCGAGGTTCCTGGTCCCGAGCGGCCCTCCTTGACAAGGATATCCCGCTGTGTCTTGCAAATCCACCCACACGTCATCCATAATAGATGTAGACCACTATATATACTTCAGTTTGTGGCTTAGCATATCTATAACGAAAGTAGAGAACGATTTGTATTGTTTCAACTCACGTGATTGGGAGGCATACCCTACAGCAAATGTGCTGAATTACTTGCCTCTTGTGCTAACTAGAAGGGCTCTATGCGTTTGTTTTCGTATTATTATAGGATAGCGGTAACTTCGGCCACATTATAATGCGAGCCTGGACCGTTCCACGCAACGAAAACCTCAAAGACGAGGCTGATGCGCACAGTCCACCTGATTACCCTAATTAGGATTATGCATCTTGTACAAACTTTATTCCTAGGTATATGCTAGTCATTCCTCTCCACTTCCCTTCTATAGTATGTGCTTGCAAGTATATTCGCTGAAATAGGATAACCTCGCTATGCAAGTCCACGAGTCAACGACGTTTCATCAAAAGCCAGGTTGCTGTGCAGAACTCGGGCATGGACCACCTCCGGGAGTCTAGCCCTCGAATTCATGATGATAGTAGAAAATGCCCCTGGTAGCTCGCTATTTTCAGGCGGTTGAAGCTTTATATAACAGATGCTCCCCCTTCTATGTGTTCTCTGGGAGCTCGCGGTGTGAGACAAAAGCTCGGCCTGGGGGAGCGGAGGGTTGTTCGTAAAAACGGTTGGGGTTGGCCAAATCTAACCTTGCCTCTTGATGACCGCAGGACACAGGTAGGGGGGTAGGCTCACCATAAAAGCACAATTGAAGTATTCGCATACACTGGCGACCAATCGTCCCGTGTATATCTGACACCTTGCTTCTACTTATCTAAATACTGGACAGTTTCAGGGATGGGGAGCGTGGGCTCGGTTTCATGGTCGAATGTATACATAAGAGCGATTAAACCAATAGTGTTGCTCAACTAGAAACAAACAGGGAAAATCCACGCAGATCTGTGCATTCGCTCATGGCTATCTCGTAATTAATAACATGGAACGTGTATAGGTATTGGTATAAAAGCTTTTGATAATGACAGCAAGGATACTGGTGTATTACGAATAACGAGCCTATACTCGAGGTAAAGCAAGTAGTGAGTGAGTAATATTATGTTCACCTGATGTGTTCTACGTGAGCTGGAGGCAGGCGCGATGTGAGTTGCCTGAGGACGATGGGGCTGGTTACCATTTACCTGACATTTACACATAGATTCTCTT
Source organism: Ceratobasidium sp. AG-Ba (assembly GCA_016906575.1). Lineage (NCBI taxonomy): Eukaryota > Fungi > Basidiomycota > Agaricomycetes > Cantharellales > Ceratobasidiaceae > Ceratobasidium > Ceratobasidium sp. AG-Ba. The sequence goes on along the minus strand of CP059641.1, from coordinate 3,039,539 downwards.
TCGTGGGGCTTAAGCAACATAGGCAGAGCTTTATAGTGCTTATCTAATAAGCGCAACTCGTAAAAACAACCTGTACTCTTACGTTGAAGGTTGGTGTGTATCTCCGTTGGTGGCGAGAATCAATTAGAAGCCATCCTGGTCGGTAGAAGCACTTTACTGCTGATCGGATCTTCCGGTGTCCGCTCCATGTGACACTATCGTGACGTCACATCTCAGCCATCTTTCTGGCTCACATCATGGGCAGTTCTTCCTCTAAAGCTACAAGAAAGTTACCAGCTCGAGCCCAGCCGTCATGGGCTGGGGCTCGGACCGCCCAGCCGTTACCAGAGCAATTTCGAGAATCAAAACCAGGGCCGTTAGCGAGCGAAACCAAGGACCAGAGTGAGTCCCATGTATATCACATGTCGCCACAATAACTCAACGTTGGGGACTGGCAAATAGCAATAGAATCTGACTCGAAGGATCCGGATTTCATGAATAAGCTAAGTCGGATCGGCCAAGTCCAGGTGCCCAACCCACAGCTTGCAGATAGAATCCGACCAGTAAGTTGATTTTGTACTATTCCACCAAGTGTCATTCTGAAAGCCAACATGTTAGCAATCGGACAGGTCATTCAATATGATTCGTGCGCGAGAGGCTTCCGAGCAGATGGCCGCGTCACCGAGCACGGTACCTTCTAATCGGTTGCTTGCTTTGTCTCTCTCAGATATTCTGGATGCTCGGAAATCGGCATCATCCTCAAGAGAAATAGCAGAAATCGCGAAAAAATATGGGATGGATACTCAAACGCTCGAACGCATAGCTCGGTTTGTCAATACTCCAAGCATCGCGCCAGAAAACGTTACTAGGACTGTGGGAAAAGATGGAGAAGAAAAAACGACCATGCAGGTGCGCGAAAATTTCACTTTTTATCTTTCAGAACTTAGGCGGGATTACAGGCTACTTGGTCCGACCCGTTGCTTGACCAAGAGCATAAGAGAATCGGTTGATGCGAAGTATGAGTCAGTCAAGTTGATACCGAATATAAGTCTAGTAGCAAGATGTGAAAGTAAATCAAGATGAAATTTGGTTCCACTGGTCTATGTGTACAACCTTGGACACGTACAAAACAGGGCGCTGGGATACATCCACTACGAACGTATCGAGATGATATATTCAGGAGAAAGTAAATGAGAACAAAACTGCAGAAGGGAAAGAGCGAGATCACAGATCGTCTGGGTTTGCAACACAAGCAGAAGGAATGAACGTTGCTAAAAAGCAAGCCTTGAATCCCGCGCAAACCATCGTATTGGGGCTTGAACCTAGGTGTGGAACGCAGTCGAGTTAGGCTGCATGTAATTTTGTACATATGCCTGGTACATTTGTGGAGGCATTGCGTTCGGTGGCACACCGAAGGGAGGCTGGGCCATGCCCATCAATCCGTTGCCGGCTTGCGCTAAGCTTGGAGTCCCGGCTTGGGAGTTATACAACTGCTGCTGTGGGCCGTATTGAGCATTCGGGCCGCCGCGCCGATTATTGCCGCGAGGGGCCATCTCCGGAGAACGAGCGAATGGATTGAATGGGTCGTTGGTTGGCGAGAAAGTAGCGGGAGAAGTGCCCGAAGGAGGTCCAGCCATCGGGCTGGGCGCCGATGGGTTGGCGTATGCAGGGTTGATCTGAAGGCCACCTTGGCCACCTGGGACAACACCCTGTTGCTGGGTTTGGAGTTGAAGCGCTTGCATCATAGTGGCCAAGCCATCCCCTTGTTGGTATCCAGCAGGCATGGTAGGCATACCATAGGGCATAGGCCCACTATTCTTCTTAGCCGGTTGGGGCATCGGCTGGGCGAATGCTGGCTGGAAGTTTGGTAGCGGGAGGCCAACTTCCTCAATCAAACGTCTATATGCCTGGGTCACTGTAACCTTCAAATCGATAAGAACACGCTTGGTAGCCTCCAGGAATCCTGGACGGTCATTGGGATCGAGGAAGGGACTAGTAAGGATTTTGTGTACGACAGAAACCCCGTTGACTTGATCGCCCAAGACATCTGTGAGCACGTGGTCACCGGGTGAATTGAACAATGCGTGAACGATCTGCTGCGAAGCGTCGGGCTCGGTACGTTGGTTGACAATGCGGAGGACCGTAAGCGAGGCCAGCTTGTGAGTGCAAAGATGAGCAAGATGAGGAGTGAAGCGGGGCGCAAGGAGCTTGTATCGAGAATGGAACCCAGAGGAATCTAGCAACCAGGTAAGGAGCAGGGCGCCATTAGGGTTGGTGGCGAGAGGGATTGAATTCAAGACGATGGCGGTGGCGATCTTGCGCTATATAAAAGAATAGGTGAGTGGTTGTTGTCCGTCTTTACGCGTACGGCTTACTTGTTGACTGAGAGTAATCTGAGGGCTCTCAAGGCATGCGCGCATACTGCGGGCACCAAAACGCCCTTGAGCAACTTCCCACAGCCGGTCTACCATAGCGTCGAAGATGAAATCGTTAGAAGAGGACCCAAACCTCAAGCAGCACCTAAGGATGCAGGGATGAGAAAGAGTATCCAGAAAATATCTCAAAGTAAACTTACTGGACGACATAGTTGCCAAATTGGTCGAGTAGAAGCGGCGGGGCGTAGGGTCGGAGGTTTGTAGCCACCAACGCAACCTCTTCGGGGCTCGTGGCACACTCGATAATCTTTTGGGCGGCCCAAGTTCCGTTCTTATGAATGCCAATCATTGCCAAATGAGGAGCAATGCGATCGAGCATAGCGAGACGAGGACCGGGAGAACATTTCTCGAATAATTTTTGGACGACCTGAAGAGAGAGATTAGCAATTCCCTCATCCAGGGAGTTATTAAAACTTGCAGTGTTGCCAAGCCAGTCAGACGCGAGATCGACTATTTCTCCGTCCAAAAAGTCTGCCGCCACAGCATCGATCTCTTCTACACCGCATGTACCAGAGTCGAGTCGCTTCCTTAGCTCGCGCAGTTTGGAAGCGTCCCATCGGCGGTTGTGTGGGCGCTCGGCAACCAATGGAATAGTAGAATAGTACATTGTGGGAGGGCGGAACTCTAGTGCCGACGTCAGTTTACAATCGAATCAGAGAGTAGCCCGCATACATACCTCCTAGTGCCTTGATGTCGGCTTCTGCATCGGCCGCCCCGCCGCTCAGTTCAAGCATGATCATTTGTTGTTCGGTAATTGATGCGGTACGTGCAGCATTGTTCGCTCCGTTGTTGTTTAGCTTTTGGTGTGTTTCCGAGCCAATCATGCTGAGGAGAAGGTTCGAGCGATAGTTCTCGATCGAGCCACCGAGGACTTGTTGGTCAGCAGGGATGGTAGATGCACCCTTCACTGTGCGTAGAGCATGGATTGTAGCCCCAACGCTGAGATCCCCAACACCCTGAACACCCACGCCCATCCCTTCGTCAACGCCGTCTCCCGAGCTAGAGTTTTTCACAGGAACACGAGCGAAACCAATGCGAATTGCACCGACGTCACTGCCGAGGACATCACGTCCGTTTAGTGCCTTGCGAGCGCGCACCGCATCGTCGAGACGTTCGAAATTCACTATGCGCCGAACTATTTGAGAAAAAATACTTGTGGCCAGCAGAAAAAGACTCACCAAATCCACAGTTCTTGTGGGTCAGCACACGAGCGCTCTCGATGGGACCATAAGGACTGAACACGCTCAAAATGGTGGCAGGAGTAGTGGTCGAAGGAATCGATCCGATCCAAAGCGCACGAGTAGGGGAGGATTGCAACTGAGAGTCCATGCCAGTAGGCTGATTCTGGGCTTGAGGAGACTGGCCACCTGGCGTGAATTGAGACTGAATATGGGCACCAAGACCGACTCCAGCAGAAGACGCCTGAGTCCCCATCGGCGGGGTAGCGGGTGCGCTGTCCGCTTTACCGAATCCAATGCGGACGGCTTGGTTGTTGCTCATGCCAATATGACCCGACAGGCGGTTAAGAACATCGTCTTTGGCACGCATTGCGTCAGCAATATCCACAAAGTTGACGAATCCACACTCCTGCAATTGAGTCAGAAACCGAATAACTCTGCTGGGTATTGCATACATACCTTTTCGGGAAGAAGACGGAAGCTTTCGATGGCTCCATAAGGGGCGAACACGCGAGCCAAGTCCTCGCCCGTCATGGTTGGATCGAGATTGCCAATCCAGAGCGAACGAGATGGCGTTTGAATCTGGTTTGGCATTCCTTCAGCCTTGGGAGATACTGAACGAGACTCTCCACGCGCGATCGGGGCGCTGAGGTGAACTTGTCTACCGGCATTAGCACCAACCTGCGGAGCCGTAACGTCGCCTGACGGGAATCTAACTGAAGCTGAGTTTTGACGAGTCAGTCTGCCTGCATAGAGAGCGCCGCTTTCGTCATCAAGATTAAACGATGGCTGACGCAAGATTGAAGCCGGCGCTGCTGAGTAGTTACCCCCGAGGATTCCTTGATTGACTTCATTCATGTTGGAGTAAGATGTTTTACGATGGAGCGATGCGGATGGCTGCTCGAGTGCCGCATTAGCGGCCGCGGCGCTCCGGCGTTGAGCGGCAGCCCGATTTGGATCATCAAGAACGCCAACAGAAATAGCTCGGGGGCGAGCGAGCAAACTCGAGTTGGGCCCAAGGTGCTGACTCTGACGGAATCCTTTGGCGACATAACCACTGTTTCCTCCATAAAGCCCGCCGCTCCCATCATAAGAGTCAATCTGCTGACGACCATATCCACCAGCCGGGTTTGCGTAATCAATATCCCCTTCCTCGTCGTCCGAGCGCTCGAGTGTGGGAGCGGTGATCATGGAAGTCGTACCGCTGCGAGCACGGGCAAAATTCGAGATCGTCTGGGACCGATTGCGGTTTGGGTTTTGCGTTTGATGGCCGACGATGGCAGCTTGAGCTTGATTGCGTAGCTCAGAGACAGTCGCAGGAATGGGAATAGAACGCCCGTGAGTAGATGGGCCGTCGTCCAAGCCAAGATAGTCCAGGGTATGAACGTCGTATTCATCTGTGCCCATGATAGAGTCGCCAGACGTGATGGAGCGCATCTCGTCCAATACGGGGAAACCGGCGCCATTGTTGGGTAGCCACGAAGAAGAGAAGATTGATGGACCAAAAGCGTTGGACAAGCCGGCGCCAGGGAGGGTCAACGAGCCGGACCGCAAACGGCTGTTGCGCTCTCCTCCAATAGTAGCAGAAGGCACACTTGGAGCCATCGAATTCGCGTGACGGAGGGACGGGCGAGCAGCGCTTCCTTGGGTAACCATATTAATATTTGTATTATTGGTGATTTCATTGGTTTGCTCAAACTCCGAGAGGGGGGCTGCAGGGAGCGTCGAAGCATATCGCTGGGCTGCTAGCTGTACATTTGAAGGCAAGGTTCCGGCCCTTGCTCTCCTAAAGCCAGGAGGGAAAGACGGAGGAGCGAGCGCGGACGAATCTGTCACCACAGAGCCGGTGATGTTTTCTTCCAGCATGGGCGCATCCTTGGCATTACGAAGCGCAGGAGGGCGGTAGCGTGCACCTCCGAGGCTTTCCTGCGCTTGCAATTCCCGGGCGCTGTTATCGGATCTCAGCAAACCAAAAAAGACAACACGGATATGAGTACTGACCGTTTGGCAAAAGCCGCCGATGGGGCTGGTGGCGGGGGTGTCTTTCCCGAGGGCCTCGCAAAGCCCCCGTCTGGGGTGGATGAAAGCGACATTATAATTTCGGTTCAATTCAAGAGATTAGAGTGAGACTCGATCGTTGCGCGATAATGCTGTGACGAGTTAATTAGGTATTATGCGGTGTGCGAGATCCTGTCTTGACTGCCAGCGTGGAAAAGGCGTGCGGGCAGCGGAAAACGTGGACAAGTGTTTTGCGGGGGGTGTCGGTTGTCAAGGACTAGATGGACAAGACGTATTTTGAGGGACGCGACAGAGAACCTGTTGCAAAATGATTTCTACAAATAGCTGAACCCAGGCGAATAGGTGAAAAAAGTCAACTAGAACTAAGCAATTACTACTAAGTATGTTGGTCGTCCACTCGCTACGCTGGTGGTGGTGAGAGGATGGAGCAAACAGCCTGCGCTTCACGAGGTCATTAGTCAATTCTCACGCAAACAAGACCACACTCGCCCAAGGCCTCACTCGTTACTATCCAGCCTCTATGCTGCTCAGAGGCACTGGTTGCAGAAGCTAAACGTGTATAACACGCAAAATCGCCTTCACGTAAATTCTCGCTCCAGACACATGCCTCGCCCCTGAGGAACGGATTCAGGGAGGCCAGAAACGCCCAGCTGTGGCCCCGTCCTTGGCAACGAGAAATGACGAAAGCGGACTGCGGAATATACTCCTGCAGTCATGGCCGGAATCCCATAGTACTGTAACTAGGTGCATACACATACAATATTATTATGTTCGCAAATGTCAAGTAGAGCAATCGTGACGCATGTACAGAAGTCGATAAAAAGCAACAGGCAAGAAAAGCCATTACCATCATCCCGGACGCGTCATCCCGATAGCGGTCTACGCATAGCTCAGCACAATGGAACATGTAACAAAAATAACACTTACCCATGCTTCGTCGGATACCCGCCACCGTTTATGGGGCGCATCTACAGACCTGTTTTTGTCTGCGACCTCCCTCAGTTTCGCCTCTATCGCATATTTTTTGACACCAGGATGCTTCTTGAGTGCAAGATACAAGTCTTCCACTAGACCTTTGAGAGTCTTCTCGCTGCCTTCAATCAGGCTATACAGCTCTGGCAAGTGGGTAGTAGGGAAAGGATTCTTGATATTTGTGGGGTCCACGGGTTTCTTGATGGTTGTAGCTTTACTCGAAGCACCAAGAGCTCCAGGTACCTCTATATCGTTCGTTGCGGTTGGGAGAGTAGGGGTAGCAAAAACCCCAGGTGGCTGCGTCGCACTCGGTCCACTAGCAAGGCCACTAGCGACTGAGCTGACGGGCTCAGGAATAAATGTAAAGGGGTCCACAGGATAAGGACAGTCTAGATAGCTCAAGATACATAAGCGGGGCGCAAGAACGGTCCACAAAGACATACCGTTGAGCAATTGTATGCGATACGCATTGAAAGGTTCGTACGAGCATTCCCCAATTTCAGCCTCCCAGCACGGACCTTTTTGAAACGGGACAAGCTTTTCCACCTTTCGTCGTTTGCTGTCTTTATTCTTGGCTGAAGCCTCGGCCTTCCGTTTTGCGGCAGAGTCACTAATGGTTCCCTCAGTTCCTTCAGCTGGAACCTCCTCGACCTCGTCGTCGTCGTCGTCAACCAACCATCCCTCCTCTTCGTCCGCCGAATCCGAGTCTTCCTCGTCGCTACCATCACTGACAATAGCCTCTCCCTCCCCTTCCTCTTCCCAGTCATCGTCACTGTCGTAATCATAATCTAATGATTCATCCTTCCCAAACGGTCGACGAGCTCGTATATTTTGCGACGTCTTGGTCCATGTCCCTATCAAGAGCAACGGCAGTTAGACCGGGTTGAAGTTAAAACGATAGAGAAACCATAGACACCATAGTACGCAGGCTTGTTGTTCTCGTGGAAATGAAACAACTTGGCTGGAAACGCTCGACGATTCTTGAGTAGCGCAGTTAATCTCCTAACCGCCTTGCTGTCGCCCACTACTTCTGCCTCGTTCAGCTCATTGATAACCGCACGCACTTCGAGATGCTGAGATGGACGAGTTGGATGTGAGACCCCTGATCGTAACTTCGCAGGCGCCGAGTCCAGAAACTCTCTCAACAGGTCGTTAGAACTCGATGAACCCGTGGCAGGCAGTTGTGCTCGCGAGTCGATAAAGCGGTTTACAGGCGCTCGCACGGTGTTTTTCTTGACTATAAAAGGGTGAAAGGTCTGGTCATAGTCGGACAATGTGACATCACCCGTCTTGACCCGAGCGACCGCCGGTCGAGTGGAAGTGAAGAAAGAGGCGAAAGCAGCCGCACTCTTTTTAACGCCCTACAGGATCTCTCAGTAAGTGTATCCAACAAAATCCAGATTGCGATTTCACCTCCGCCGACTTTTTGTCCTTCTCAGCCTTAGCAACTTTCTTTTCAAGCCTTTCCTTGTTTTGTGGAGTCTCATCAGCCTGTTTCTTCGCACGCGTTGCCGATTTCTTCGCAGAGTCCTTGTCCTCTTTAGTAGGAGAGGCCATGATAACATCCTAGTGTGAATCAGCGAGCGAGCCAAATTGAATAGTATGGCGGGGCTGTACCTTGTCCGTTGATGTGGTCGCAGCGGCCGTGCCATTGGTACTGGTGGATTTCACGTATTGCGCTCGATCTGCTTCAGACATGTTCGAAAGAGCAACCTGAATCTCCAGTTTGGCCTTGCGCAAGTGAGTACAAGTTGAGACAATAGGAAGATCCCAGTACCTGGTTTCGTTCTTTCCATCGAGCTTCACAGACATCCTGAAATTCGGGAGGAAGCATGCTGCGATCTTTAACTTCGAGTCTCCAAATCGTTGCTCCCTAAGTATAAATGGTGAAACACCCATCGATATACCGAAAAAGCTGCACAAGTATACATACCGACACGCCATTCTCGACACCCCAATTTGTTCGGTCGGACACCCTCCTGACCGCAGCGTCTATGACGGCTTTAGGTAGCAATAATTCGGCTGTCATACCATTAGTTCCAGCAGAGGGAACTTGTGCTGCTAGTAGTTTATGTATCCTGTTTGCAGCATGATGGTACGTCTCCTCGCTGAGATCCAACACAAGTCAACATCCAGGCGCAACAAAAACGACAACACACACCTCTCATGAACCAGTTTGGCTATCAATGGCAAGTGAGCTACTGGGAATTCTTTCAGGGGTTCGGAAATGGTCTGAAGGTAAGTGTGAAAGTTGAGGCGTTCTGGGAGACGAATCAAAATGTTGTTCAGTCCAAGTGCAAAACTTGGTTACGAGCTAGCTCGACTTGCCAGAGATCGTCGATAACGCCTGGTCTAGTCCGAGTGGCTGTTGTTTGAATATGGCTTTCTTGCTCTTAAGAGTAACGATCGACTGCGGTATTGACGCTAAAGCTAAATTGAGCCTTCTTCCATGTCTGACGACGGTGAGTGCTTACCCGATGGGGTTGGCTGAGCTGGACTTGCCACTGAAAGAACCTGTTCTACAAGCACTTTATTTCAGTCATGCTTGAGAATATACACATGAAGTTCCAGCCGCCTACCAGATGACATGGTAGCCCAAGTGGCGACACCCGAATCTTGGTGGTGGGGTGTTTGCGAATAATCGAGTTACGCGCCCTCCGACGCGCTCCAAAGATACCCACGTGACTGACGGGTAATCTGCAGACGATCCTTCGACCATAGCTAATGCTTGTGTTTCCTAATCAAACTGAAACTCCCACCTGAGTGACTTTGTTTTTAACCCACGCTGATAACGATGTTCACTTCTCGCGTGTCCTGAAACGGAGAGAATAAACTGCCTCTGGCGACATTGGAATGAGGATGAGTTTCAGATTGTATTTGCACTGATATAATAAACATTTGCAACGCTGCGGGACTCGAATTGAATACAAGCACAACTACTTCAACTTATATTTGCGGGCTATGACAGTGTAAAACCCGAACGATAGTAACAGACACCTTTTCAAGAGGCGATACGCAAACGCTCATCCCTCGATCGCGCAATCTGTGCAAATTTGCGAATATCGTCTGCCAATAGCTCTGGACTATCACATGTTTTACCCTATGAGTGGGATGAGGGTGTATAGCGGATAATCAACTCACACCTCCCAAGCGGCAAAGTGGCCGCCTCTCGTATGTTGCTTTGAATAGACGAGATTTTGACGCAACGCAGCCCATCTAATAGCCTGTCAACGCGTTCCTACGAGGCAAAATTTTTGGTACTTACTCAAGCGGAACGGGTATAATCTCCTTTGGAAAACTTGAAAATCCAAAAGGCGTAGGGGACCACTTGAACCCGATTGGGGATTCGGAAATCGAGCTTGCTCTGATAGCAGCGACATTGGGGAAGTTTTCCTTGTAAAACCTCAATCCTCCAGCAGGTCCTTTGTAACGTTGTCAGTCATCATATATTGATTAATCTAGCCTCGAGTGCCTACCATCGATCCAATATCTGTGAGTCGGAGTCATAAGGAACGATGGATGAGTGATACATAAATTCGCTCGACTCGGTTAGAATTATCATGAGCTCACAACATAGTCCATGTAATCCATTCTTCTGGTGTCCAGGGATAGTTGTCTGTCCAAGCATGCAGTTTCTCGCCAACCCACGCCAATAGTCCCGCAGGACTGTCTAAGACCAGCAAAGGGTGAATACTGTACTTTGTAAAATGATGGACATTCTCACCTGTCAATGCAACAGCAAGTGTCTAAAACCAGTACATGAGTATAGCGTGTTGACGCATATATATAAAGGCCAAACCTGAGGTCTAGTCTCCTGCACATGTGCATACGCCGATCCTATTGTGGCAAACTCTTCCGCGGCTTTCAGTCCTTCCATATCCTGTTTACTGTATCCGCCTGGCAATCCAACACGCCCAAGCGCAACTTTCACAGCCAGCAGCGGGTTTTGAACAAATGTAGGAGCACCAGAGAACCAGTAGTTTTGATGGGTGCCTAAGCAACTATCTTGATGATACACTGCAAATCCGCGGCACACTAACGCCCCCCTGCATATACTCAGCTGCCTTCTGCTCATCAACCGGTGGACTTGTATACTTACCAATCGCCTCCTTGGGCGAGATAGTGTTTATAACCTAATTTCTTCATAAGCGCATCAAAAGCTGCCGCAGTGTTCTGCGCCTCCATCCCAGGACTATTGGCTCGTTGAGAAAACACAAATCCCGGGAGGCTATATAACCAAACTGAGATCGTGGATACACTACTCGAAAGAAACCTATACATACGACGGAGCAACTACGTGAAACGAAGGACTCTTTGAATCTTTTGGGTTTGTCAACTCGTCGATCATTTTGGAGACCTGCATGATAGGATGACCAACGACTTTTACTGGGCGGGCTTTATATGTATTTTACCTCGAGAAAATTACCCGGCCATCCGTGTACAAATATAAGAGGGATGGCTGCTGGGTTACCAGACCTCTTATGCACGAAGTGAAGTTTTTGTGTGCCATTGCTAGTTGTCTCAATATCTGTCGTAAACTGAGGCAGAGTTCGGTTTAGTCTCTCCTCGACAGTACGCCAGTTGTATTGTGTACGCCAATACTCGATAGTAGGCTTTAGAACAGCAAGGGGGACACCCCAGTCCCACTCTTGCCCAGCAGGCAGGTCGAGTTCGTCGGGTAACCGCGTAAGACTCAGTTTTTTAGATATTTCTTCCAGTTGCTGATCAGAGACCGAGATACTGAAAGGTTGAATGTCTGCATTGAAAGCCATTGGTGATCAAGTCCAGCGTTCAGCTCCCTAGTGGTCGTGGCTTGTAGAAGGCGTTAAATCGGTGATTTCGGCGTGCTTACTGTACAAATGTTCGGCCAAACTCATAGTACGTCACTGCTCAACCCTTTCATCATTGACCTTTACGCTACAGGCGATTAGAATGTCCAACAGTGTTACAAATACATCATCACGCATTTAGCCCCGAGAAGAAATGAAGAGATAGACCTGATGTTACATGTTGCCGACGAACGCGAACTGGTACGCGCTAATCTTGGAAAGCTCTTCCGCCTGACGATCATTTACTGGATTACGGATATTGGCAATACGCTGTTGCATTTCCTCCTTGTTTTTTCGGCGCTCGGTCTCCTCAAGCGCCGCTGCCTCCCGTTCTGCTGCTTCCCGCGCCCGCTTCTCCAATTTAGCCTGTACCTTGGCCGCTGCCTTTTCTGCCTTGGCCTGAGGCGACAATAACCAGCCTAGTCCACCTCCGCCTTCGCTTTTTCCACCAGATGCTCCCTTGTCTTTGCCCTTCTGCTTCCCTTGGGTACCTGCTAATCCTGGTATAGGCTCGGGCTCATCCTGGCGGACCTCGCGGTAGATAGGTACACCATACGGTGACATTCCGACCATCACACGACGAGTCTCCTGGGTCGCCGGCCGAAGTGTTGACTCGCTCCCTTGAGGATGATGGCCCCTCGATTGGGCATGGAACTGGGACGTTTGGTCTGTCGGAGTGCGAATAGGTCCAGATCCGCCAGAGCTAGTACTACCTGGACGCCCCGACGATGCAGAAGAATATGACGGAACAGTAGCGAGGGAGGCTCCGCCGGTAAAAGATGGGGATGTAGCGAGCGTACGTTGCGCCCGCGAGGGAGAGGTCGATGCCTCATAGTTTGTCCTAGAACGTGGGCGATCTAGTTCGGCATTTAGATGTGATTGTTGTTGACCTAGGTGTTGTTGCTCATCACTGTCGTCCATAGATATACGTTTGGACCAGCGACGAACAATCTGCTCCTTTCGTTGCTCCAGATCGACTCCCATTGGATTGCCATGTCCGTCAAGTGCTGGGCGATGTCGGGCATGGGTCTCGCGCAAGGCCGCATGGCTGGTTTGTGAATGCAACCGGAGCTCGCTTCGAGAGTCAGACCGCGAGCTGTCGTGTCCGCGTGAAATAGACCGGGGCGGAGCGTAATGCATGTCGGAAAGATGCCCATCCTCCGAATAGATCCCATCGCCTACTGCATCCAACACTCTCCTATAGCCTCGACGGCTAACGCTCTCAAACGGATCGTTCGTCTGAATCGGCTCCGAGGGAGGAGTGTGTTTCGGTACGGGGCCAAATGAAGGGGCTGGTCCCATTGGCGCATGTGAATATGTTTCAACAAGCGGCTTGCGGGGTCTCGTTCCATCTGCGGTATGAAGACGTTTTTGCCGGGCGGCTGATGCTGGGATATCTACACGTGATCCAGAACAAGCAACGTTAGCACTCTGACCTATATGAGAGGAAGAAAGGAGAATTAAAAAATGAAATAGCAGGAAAGAGGAAGTAGTCTATTGGTGATCAAACTCAAACATAAAGCGGGTAGATGATTAGGCTGGATCGGCCGGTGGACGATGAAAAGATAGGCGAAAACCTGGGGCCCCACACATAGGAATGACGAAACGCAGACAGGCTACGGTAAGTTACCTGCCCGATTAAGAAGAGATCCATCCCGATACACTGATGCAAATTCAGCTGTATACACAATAATGAACTATCTATACTAATATAACGAAGAGCAGCACAACCACATTCCAGAATAGAAAACCCAGCAACAAGAAGACGTTTTACGTACTGTTTCCTCCAGCAGTTGTGCCCCTTGTGCCCTCTGCCGTTCTAGGACGACCATTGGGCGGTGGTGGAGGGGCATCAGACATTCCACGCGGCCTTCCACTAGGCCCGGACCCAGAACCATGTTGCCGTTGTTTGTGTACTTGCTTCTTGCTAGAGGCCTGAAACGGGAAAGCAAGTTTTAGTTGGCTATGATCGAGACTGGGATACCTCAACTCACCATGACAACCTTTAGAGCTCGGATCTGTAGGCTCTGGCAATCGCATAGAGTAGCAACTTCATAAACACCCACACTGTTCGTAGTACTTAACGCTCGATGCATCGCGTGCCTCACGAGTGAGGTTAAATGAGGTAGTGCATCGAATTGCGGAAGACGAGGCTGGGGGGAGGATGAGAAATTAGAAGATCCAGAAAAGGGAGAGGATGCTGGGCTGTGAATGTGAACATGTCCGTTGCCGTTGCCGTTTGCTTGCCTTGGGCGAGCGTTTACAAGCCGGCTCTCCTCTGTCTCCTGGGCGTCTGGGGTTTGTTCTTCCGTATAAGTGCATGCAATCAACAGTAACGCACTGAGAACCGGTGGGGCATGTTGCAGCGGTGTTGTAAGTGTAAGCGTATAAAAGTACTGGAGTAGCGCGAGCGTCACCGCATATGGTTCTGATAACAGCAGCTCCCTCGATGTCAGGCGTGGATCCAGGTCGACAAAATCGCTGTCACCCGCACGTTCATCCTGATCTTGTGTTGAGCTCGCTTCCCGATCACCATTCGCACCACGGGATCCCGACCTTCCCCGGACACCATCTCTCGCTAGTTCCGCCTCAATTTTCTGCGCTCGCTTGCGGAACAGCTGGCGCTGGCGCCTAAACCACCCCCAACGCGCCTCGAGCACAGCACTCGAGCATTTAATCCGCCGGCCATCGTCGGCCACGACTTCAAAATCGGCAAGGTTGTGTTGATGCAGCGTTTTTAGGCCAAGAATCACTGGGGCTAATGCGGAGAGTTGAGTAGGATCTTCGCCTGAGGTATTGATGGGCGCGTCAGGAGCAGGAATAGGTGGAGTTGGGGCGGCAAACATCCTTCTTGGGGGACTGTAGACGCCAAACGCCTCGAGATCGACATACGCAACGTCGCCCCAACTCAGCAAACGGCGGTTGTAATCCTCAACTAGGTTACCCTCGCCATTTCCAAAAACAACAAATCGGCCGCCGGATCCCCAGACAACGCCACGACCCCACGCACCACGCGAGAGTGCTGTGCCAGGATCGATACGAGACCAAGTGTATGTTCGCAGATCTAGGGCCCAAAGCGAGTATGACTGAAATGTGTGCGCAAGATATGTTCCAGCAATGAGCAAATGTGTACCGAGTAATGCGCCGGTAGGAAAACGAAGTCCAGGGGGTAACGAAGAACCAGTCAAGAGTGCAGATGCATCGGTGAGGGAAAACGGGCTGTCGGGGATGGTGGGGGTGGGATGAAGGGTTTGAAGCTCGCGTTTGACATCTGTAAACTAGAAGGCGATAGGATTGGTTAGGCTAGTGATAAACGCAGATAGAACACGTACGTTGTGGTTTGAATACAAATAAATGTTATTCGGACACTCTGGTGTGGCATCCGCAGTAAAAGGCAGCTCGACTAGCTCCTCTTGGTTCCCAGGGCTATCATCTTGAATGTTTGCGAAAACACGAGGTGGATTCACGACGCGCTCAGGGGCACACACCGCAACACTGCGATAGGTTCCACAGTGTCGAGGGTACGGCACGCGTGCGACCCACGTGCGAGCAACGAGATCAAAAACGTGAATGTCGTCGAGCCAGGCGTTGGTCATGTCCTGACCCCCAATAATGTACAAATGATTTGCGGAGACAGCCGAGAGATGGGCGTAGCGTGCGCGAGGAGCGAGATCTGAATTGAGACTAGAAGCAAGCGTAGGATCTAGCTCTGAGTCGGGACCGAGAGCAGTGGCTGGCGCGGAAGAGGGCGGGGCGGGTAGCCAGCAGCCGTCAGCCAAAGAGTAGAGACGAACATCCGAGAGAACACATAGATCGTCGGGTGTATTTGGGCTCGACGCATATCCCATGCCTCCGAAGATGACAAGGTGGCCGTTCCACACGTCGGCCGAATGAAAATAGCGAGGGGGAGGCGCGTTTGGGTCGGTTTCTGGGGCTGGAAGACGTTCCCATGTGTGCTCCGCAAGATGAAAGCGGTATAGGTCAGCTACCATGCGTCGCTGAGCCACTAGCCTACCACCAAAGAGATACATCTGGCTGTCGATTACCGTGGTGGACGCACCCTGCGGTTTGGAGCTGAATGAGCGATCTACCGCAGCCCCGCGAGGGAAAACTTACCACGAGCGGAGGGGGCACATCTCCGCGGGCCTTTCTCGAGAATGTGGTGAGATCGCTGACGGAATGCATGGCCAAAGAGGGGGGAGGGGGGGAGCTTGGGAGAGCGGGATGTGGTGGGTGACTGGAATGAATATCCGGTCACGTGCGGTACCTGCCGTCCATGAGCGGCATCATAGCCACATCGAGCCACTCATTTATGGTGGGCTTCGTGCGCGTGTACCTTGTTCCTTCCCTGTCAACTGCCCTCGCTGGGGGCCAGAACCGCTCCTTCGGCTGATCGCGGCCGTGGTTTCCTCCCGGCCTTGCGCGCGGTACTTGCCACAACCGACCCAGAGATCACGCACCCCGCAGCGAAATATCCCCGTAAGGGCACACATCACCATGATCCAGCTTCTGTGTGCGTCCCACAGAGCCTTTGATCATTAATCAGCTCATCTGCTGTGAAAAGCAATAAACACTGTTGTGTGTTTGGAACTCTGCCTACGGATCCATCCAAATGAGTCCAACACGCCACCGTATCATAGGACCCATACGCCTTCCTTGGGTGCCACCCAGATATCACCCGACATCGAGAGACTGGAACAACCGTTTCTGCGTTGCCACTGCGTCCGTTTTCGTATGCTCTCTCAGTACCTTCGTTCCTCGTGCTACATAATCATCCGACATTTAGGGGATTGCTTGCCTCGGCACGAGACTTCAGAAAAAATTTAGCAGATGACCCACATGTTACTTAGTGCCTGAACTATGCCTCACGACTTTTCGCTGTCAGAATATAGGGGCAATCAGCAAACAATGCTTCCCCTCTCTGGCAATTAACTTCAAACCCTAAGTGTCTCCGCAGCCTTAACTTGTCTGGAGCAGCGTTTGGAAACTTTCTGCAAGTGCACTCCACACTCTAGTTTGTAGATCATTAATCAAGTAGACCCGTACCCCACACAGGGAATACCTACCCTCCCCCTCGAGCTAACCACACACAGCGAATCAATTCATTTAAGCCCTGATGTGTGTGAGTCTGCCGCATACACAACACCTCCATATACCCTAACCTCATTTACTAACCCAAACGTTTTTTTTGGAACCAACGCGTTCTCCACGATTGTGCACTGTGATGGTTGTCGAGGAGCCAGGATCGAGTACTTCTTCGGTCACACGGGATAGCCTATCTTCCAGTACGTTGCATCTCCTAACTATCCCATATATGCACCGAATTTTTCCCAGCTGCGGGCCTATGTCTGCCGAGCGTAAAACTAGTTGCCACTTGTACATCAAGCGGGTCTTGCATGCCAACTTAACCTTTTCGGACAACTACTTCTCGAACCGCCTCGAAAAAAGTCTCTTCCCCCACGTTCTCGTAGCTGCCATATCGGCTTTCATCTGAATTCCTTCCCCATCATATGACGTTGTGTTCTCCCGTTTTCGCATGATGTACCTGCTGGTCTGGGCCGCCCCGACCGGATCGTGCTGCAGAGTCTCCGACGCAAGTGCTCACGAGACGCATGTGGAATTCGGAGCTGCGCGATACGCGATACTTCAAGACAAAATACGCACGAGCTATTTCATATACGGTGGCATATATGCGCACAATGTACCTAACATAGAAAGGTTTGAAACACAATGACGAAACACAGGTTTCAGAGAGGCACATCCATATAGTCGTATGGATCGTATTGCATGACGTAAAAAAATCGTTTTGCTCGCCCAAACAATGCGTCCTCAATTTCCTTGAATGTTGGCACACACGATTCGTCCCAGTATTTTTTCATTACTTCAATGACTCTTGTCACGTCTTCGCAAAACGCCGCTCGGCCGGACTGCTTGTCTAAATGCTCCGAGTATTTATGCGGATGGTCGTTGATATCCCCATTTTGCGTCACATACGCCGCATAACCAACGTGGGCAGCTCCATCAAGTTCCAAAAAATCGAGCCACCATTCAATAGAGAGAAATCCGAGATTTGGACGAGGAGTCCAACCGGTGAAACCATCGTGTTCTAGCATTCTCGACCACTCACACTGGGATACTGGAAGAATGACGTGGACTAGGTTAGGAAGGGAGAGTGAAATAGTTTCGACTGCTTTTTGCTGCATCTCTCTTCGTATTTCTTGAGGTTGCGATATATGAAGAGTTAAGTGCGTGAGTTGAGACAATGGAGCAAGTGTTTTCTGTACCCAGGCAGCAAAAACAACCTATATTGGGATGTAAGTGCCCAGTCACCCAATGTAATGGCTGGTACTTACGTCAAAGTTGTTTACATGCCATCCCGTAAATTCAGCAAATTTCTTCGGGAGCCTCATTTCTAAGGCTCGAAGCTCGGGACATAGCTCCACAAATCGACTAGCCCTTTCGTCAAATGATTTGACATCTGCATCAGATGGCCAGTATAAAGAGAGAGTTTCGACTGTCCGAGTTCCACTTTTCAGGTTCGGTACATGGTTTTGAAACATTGTGTCGGAGACATATGTCACATTTGGTCCAAGGCTAACCGCCCTTACAGGTCTCCCTACACATAGAGCGAGCAAACTGAGATAGTATGGGACTTTAAGCTCTGAGAGGTTAGGTAGAAACTCTGGGTTCGTAGCCCATGATGCTAAGCAATCTAGGGCAGGGCGGCTATGAATAAAATCGTGTAGTCCTCCGCTTCGGTTGATTATAAGACTTTGTAGGTTCACCATCTCCTTCAGCGGGGACAATACCTGAATCCAGGTTTCTCCGCCGGGAGGTACTGAATGTTTTACTAGAGCATTGGTTGCAATGGTGAGAGATGTCGTAAAGCGCGAATGCTTCGCAGATATTGAGTTATGATAGTAACCCATCAGTCGTTCGTACGAGCCAAAGTGGACATATTTGTAGAGGAGGGGCGTATAGATCCGGTTGAACGTCTTGTTGACAAGAACAAGTTGAGACAAGAAATAGATATCGCTTTCGTCGTCGGGAGAGTCCACAGGCAAAAGTGCTGTAATGCGGTAAAAAATCTCGGTTGGTAACTTGAGTATTGGCGAGTCCGAGAAGACTGAGGTGTTCGGACGTGTTGGGGGAACCAGCAGCTCTGTAGATCTGCATGTGGTTTGTGGCGCCTCCGATGTTCCAAGAGCCGTGGGGTCTTCAGGGGTAGCTCCACTGAAAAATCTGACGATTCCGCTAGCAGCTTTTTGGCTTACTAGCTTGAACATCGCGTACAGTTCCGGAAGTAGCACCCGGTGGTGGGACGAACTTGGGGGGCATAAGACGATAGGGCAGTGCAAGTTGTTGTCACAGCACAAGCGTGCCCAAATACCGCCATGCGACGCCCCTTTATGTATTATATGCGCTATGCGTGCCTTCCCTTGGTTACAGTAAACTATAATCATCTGAATACCCGGAAAATAGTTCTACAGCCAGTCGTGCTCCGAGATATGTGCATACATGCTCTCCTGCGACGGTATGACCGCGTTGTTCCACCATTTCTTCATCACAGCTTGGGCTACTGTTATTCGCTTCTGCAACCGAGTCCGATCCTCTTTCTTTAGCGGCCTAGATATATGATGGAATTCTGAGTAAATGTCAAGCTTGGTGAACCACCATCCAAAAGATTCAGATCCGAGATCGGGACGCGGTGTCCATTCCGGTACCCCGTCGCAGCTTGGAGCCCGTATCCACTCTCCGTATGACGTGGGCATCTTGATGTGTTGAAGTTTTGGCAAGATTTGGACCATCGATTTCACTATTTGTTCCTCGACATCCATTGTCAAGTTTACAACCGCGTCGACGCGAAGACTCAGGTGAGTGAGTTGCGCCCACGGTGACAGAATCAATCGTATCCAGTTGATAAAGGCACGCTGCATGTATTTGTTAGTTTATCAAGCGTGCCTTATGAGTGTTATTCGCACCTGAAATGTTTGTGAATTCTGCAGACCCAAGAACCCATTGGGCAATCTTAGGTTGACGGCTCGAAGATGGGGGCAAACGGCTACGATTTGACGGACTCGATTATCAACCCTTCGAAACTGGTCTTCGCTTTCCATAGCCGTTACTAAAAAAAGTTCTTCAAGATTCTTCGAGGTGTTTCCTAATTCCGATAGATGTTTGTCGAATGTGTCGCTTGACGTTGTATCGATACTTGGACCGAGGATGACGTTTGTGATAGGTCGACCTCTACATAAACATAGAAGACTTGGGTTGTATGAGACTTCGAGGATAGAAAGAGATGGGAGGAAGTTTGAATCCAGCGAACGGGAGTTTAGGTAGTCGAGAACAGGGTGGTCAGAGTTGAACTTGTAGACTTCATCCTTGTTTCTGTCGATAACAAGTTCTCGCAGGCTTCGCATCTGGGTGAGTGGGAATAAGAGCGCTGGCCAGGTGGTACGCTGGGGCTCCTTTGCATGCTTGAAAAGGGCGGTGTATGCGACAATCAGAGAGACGGTGCGCCATGATTCCCGCGCTACTCCTGCGCTCAGGTGGAACTTGAATAGCTGGTTATAGGAGTTGAGAAATACATATTCGTACAAAAGTGGAGTGCAGGCTCCGCTAATACGCTTGCTAACTAGAGCCAGTTGGAAACGGTCGGGGATGAGACAGTCTCGGGCCGTCATAGAATTTGCTGGTATAAACGTGGCAATACGGTAGATAAGCTCGTTCGGCAGGGTTTCAATCGGCACCATGGCTTGTGCTGCGGGTGAGGGTAGATGCCACCCCGGGCATAAACGTAAGCGCGAGGAATTTAGATGTCGATCGGGAAGTGCGGCGAGCTGCGTTGACTTTATAGCTGGGCACATGTAGCACTGCATGCAAGGCACCCCACGTGGCGAGCCCGTGCTATGACAGCTTTGTGTCGAACCAGTCTCGAACCTTTGAGAGAATCGATTGTGGGCGATGCGATCTCCGTCGAGGTGCCTGCCATGACTAGGCAATCAAGAGCCGGCTGAACGAGGGTGCCCGATGTCACTTTATGCATGTATGCGTCTGTTTCTCTCTGATGTCCGCTGTGGTTCCTCAGTCGGTATTCGGCTCTGCTGACGAACGAGAGATCATGCCAGAAGGTTGTCCACGATTTGAGTGGAGGTGGCAATGACGGCGTGACCGGCATAGGCGCCGGTTTGTCAGCAAATAACAGGGCGAGATCGAAAGTGCAACCCTTGCCCTCATCCTCAACGTCGCACCAGCCGGCCTTGTCGTCAACAGCCCGTGAAAGCCCGACTGTCGGATTCGTCAACCCCAGACACACCACCGTTACGTGTATAGTCTTGTACGGCGCGTCCTAGCTCGGTCTGTATCCATTCTTGTGCCGTATCCTTCTCAGCTCATCGTTTGTCCCACCACACCAGCCCGCTCCCCCACCGCCTTGAAACAGCTTGGGAAGTGGAACAAACATGGAGGCAAGTCATGTCGCATATCCTGTGGTGAATTGTCGAGCTGTCCATTCGGACAAGCTCAAAACATGCCACCGGTCCTCTGGTAGCAGTGACGCTGACCGACTCTCTTTGCTCGTCTACAGGGAATCCTAGACTTTTCACAAGACCTGGATGTCGGTCTTTTTGACCGAGTGGTCAACGCCTTCTACATGGGCTCTGGGCAAGAGGTGTGTTTCGTTGCTTATCAAGCCCAACGATCGCCGGTCTACGGAGACCAGATGTACTCACACACTCTCACCGTTAACAGCAAAAGCAAGCTCAAGTCGTCCTTACCCAGTTCCAAGAGTTTCCCGAATCTTGGCAGAGAGTACCGGTCATTTTGGAGACGGCGTCGAACTTGCAGTCCAAGGCAAGTTTCAGCAGACAGCTCCCGCTACTTGTGTCTCACACGATATGATCGTAGTATATTGGTCTTCAAATCCTCGAAAAGCTCATTCAGACGAGGTGGAAGATTTTGCCTGATGACCAAAGGCAGGGCATTCGTAATTTTATTGTTTCGACTACCCTAGCAATCGCCTCCGACGAGACAGCCTTGCGACAACAGAAGACGTACCTGAACAAGCTGAATCTTGCACTTGTGCAGGTGAGTTTGGCTCTCCTGTGGCGTGACACTTGCTCAGACGGCTCTCAAGATCCTCAAACAAGAGTGGCCTCATAACTGGCCGACGTTCATCCCCGAAATCGTCCAGAACAGCAAAACGAATATTTCTCTTTGCGAGAACAACATGGCTATCCTCAAGCTCCTCTCGGAAGAGATTTTCGATTACTCAGCCGAGCAGATGACGCAGACCAAAACCAAGAATTTGAAGAACCAAATGTGTGGCGAGTTTTCTGAAATATTCCAACTCTGCCTCGAGGTCTTGGAGAAGGCGCAGCGTCCTAGTCTGATCAAGGCCACCCTTGAGACCATGCTTCGGTTCTTGAACTGGATTCCTCTCGGTTACATTTTTGAGACGAGCATAATTGACCAACTCCTAACTCGGGTAAGTTTGTGAGTAAATGCGATCCAGCTGGTGGTTGACTGTTGTCTAGTTCCTCGAAGTCAACGAGTTCCGAAATATTACGTTGAAGTGCTTGTCTGAAATTGCTGGTCTCAACGTTGGGCCTGAATACGATCCCAAATTCCGAATCCTGTTCACGATGGTCATGACTTCTATCAATAAGATGATACCCCCTAGTACTAGTATGTCCATCATTTCGTTTTTGTCACCCGTGATCGTGGCTTACACCTGCATTAGATATTGCCCAAGCCTATGAGACATCTTCCGACCAAGACCAGGAACTTATCCTCAATCTTGCCCTATTCCTAGCTAATTTCCTCACTGTGCACCTTCGTGCCGTCGAAAATGCCGAAAATCGAGATGTGTTGCTCAACGCGCACCTTTACATGGTCAAGGTCTCGCAAGTGGAGGAGCGCGAGGTTTTCAAAATCTGCTTGGAGTACTGGAGCAAGCTCGTGGCTGAACTCTACGAGGAGCAGCAGAGCCTTCCCTTGGGTCTTGGCGCGGACGCAAACTTGCTGATGGGGCTTAATCTTGGAGGAGGAGCCGGTGGTCAGGCGGCTGGTGTGCTCGGAGGCGTCAACTTGAGGAAGAACGCATACGCAGAGGTTTTGAGCAATCTTCGCCTCGTCATGATTGAACGAATGGTGAAGCCCGAAGAGGTAAGTACTTTTAATCAGCTTTAACGAGGCCAAATTACTAATGAAACTATGGCCTAGGTTCTCGTTGTCGAAAACGACGAGGGAGAAGTTGTGCGCGAGGTGCTCAAGGAGAGCGACACCATTGTCTTATACAAGGCTATGCGTGAAGTCCTCGTCTATCTTACTCATTTGGACGTACTCGACACCGAGAACATCCTAACCGAAAAGCTCGCGAAGCAGGCAAGTGTGTTGCAGCAAAAGCATTGAAGTATGCATATTCACAGTGCTCTACTAGGTCGATGGGTCCGAGTGGTCTTGGGCTAATTTGAACACTCTCTGTTGGGCGATTGGATCCATTTCTGGTGCCATGAGTGCGTATGTCCGTGCTGCACAGGATGCTATTTACTCATTTACTTTTAGATGAGGAGACCGAGAAACGATTCCTTGTCACGGTTATCAAGGATCTACTCGGACTTTGCGAGATGAAGCGCGGCAAGGACAACAAGGCCATTGTAGCATCGAACATCATGTATATTGTCGGGCAGTACCCTCGTTTCCTCAAGGCGCATTGGAAGTTCCTGAAGACAGTGGTCAACAAGTTGTTCGAGTTTATGCACGAAACGCATGAAGGTCTGTGTTGGCTTTATGGCAATGATGAAGTACTTATCAATCGATTTTTCATCCAGGTGTGCAAGACATGGCGTGCGATACTTTCATCAAAATCGCACAAAAGTGCCGTCGCCATTTCGTCATGCAACAAGCGGGCGAGACTGAGCCGTTTGTTGATGAAATTCTGCGAGGACTCCATCGTATTACTGTTGATCTCTCGCCTCAGCAAGTGCATACATTCTACGAGGCCGTTGGCTACATGGTATCCGCCCAGCCAAACAAGGCTGTTCAAGAGCGCCTGATTCTGAAATTGATGGACTTGCCCAATAACGCCGTAAGTACAGACTGCATTTATGACTGGGAAATAGGGGCTTAAAGGCTGTTGATAGTGGGATTCACTTATGGCGCAAGCAGCCTCGAACGTCGACGTTCTTGGCAATCCAGACAACGTCAAAATTCTATCGAATGTCCTGAAGACCAATGTATCGGCGTGCACTTCCATCGGCGGCTTCTTCCTTCCTCAACTGGGTCGCATATTCAACGACATGTTGGGTCTATACAAAGCTGTTAGTGCCATAATTAGCGAGCAAGTAGCAAGCGAAGGTGGGGCTTAATCTTCTTGCGGCAAGTCCTTTACTCACAACTTTCCCTACTATAGGTCCGGTAGCTACTCGGACACCAAAAGTCCGGTCCCTCCGAACAATTAAGAAGGAAATTCTCAAGCTTATGGAGACATACGTCCGAAAAGCAGAGGATTTGGACACGCTGTATCAAAACTTCATCCCGCCACTGCTAGAGGCTGTATTGGGTGATTACAATAGGAACGTACCACATGCACGGGATGCGGAGGTTCTGAATGTGATGGCAACAATTACGACGCGACTGCAGGTGAGCTCATGTGTCACAACCCGATGGAGTAATCCGGCTAAACTGAAGGTCTCTAGAGCTTGCTCACGCCGCAGGTTCCGGCTATCCTGGACGCGGTATTCGAATGCACTCTCGAGATGATCAGCAAGGACTTTGCGGAGTATCCAGAACATCGTGCTGGCTTTTTCAAGCTCTTGAGAGCAATCGACATGTACTGCTTCCCAGGTTGGCAGCAAATACGTCTTGGTTTCGGGTTCTTACTAATGCTTGCTCAATTTATAGCACTTCTGGGCCTTCCTGCAATGCAATTCAAGCTTCTGTTCGATAGCATTATCTGGGCCATCAAGCATACCATGAGGGATATCGCTGACACTGGTCTGAACTGTGAGTACATGCAGCACTACTGACTACGTGGATCCAGCTAAAGCCTCAAATGTAGTGCTCTTGGAAATCATCAACAACTTTGCCTCGGCCGAGGAGGCAATTTCAAGCTCTTTCTTCCAGCAATATTACTTGAGCATGCTTCAAGACAACTTCTTCGTACTTACGGATAGCGACCACAAGAGCGGTAGGCCTCCTCACTCCGTGATTAGTGCTGTGTGCTTACGGCCAGTCAGGTTTCAAGCACCAAAGTCTGATACTCCAGCGGCTATTCCAATTGGTCGAGTCGAACGCCATCCACGCCCCGCTATTTGACCCATCTACACAACCCAATCCCCCGCCCACCAACCAGCAATTCCTTCGGGAGTATACCGCCTCGTTGCTCAAAAACGCGTTCCCTCATCTCCAACCGTAAGTGTGATGCACGTACAAAACGAACAACTCTAACAGACTGCGCCTCAGATCTCAAATCCAGAGCTTCATCGTGGGACTTTGCGAAACCTGCAATGACATTGCCAAGTTCAAGCTCTTGCTACGAGACTTCCTTATCTCCCTTCGAGAATCATCCAATGATGACAACGCTGAACTCTACCTAGAAGAGAAAGAGGCCGAGCAACAGCGAAAGCTTGCGGAAGAGCGCGCAAATGCTGAACGGGTGCCAGGAATGCTCAAACCGTCACAGATCAAGGAGGAAGATGAGGAACTGTAGATAGAATGCCGAGGCGAGTGTACCTGTCTGCGAAACGGACTTGCTAGTCTGGAACTCGATACCGCTATTCTATAAAGTCTCACGAATTGCTTTGTTGCATCTTACACGTCTCCTCTCTGTTTTTATCTGGTTCTGGTTTCTAAATTGTATTCACTCGTAGTTGCCGAGCAATTGAAAGCGTTTCAAAATTAACTATCATATATTCCTTTTGATTGAACAATGACATGAGCCACGCGGTAATCATAGCCACATCTTCAAGAATCCCCATTTATTGTAGCTCCTCTTGAAGCAGGGTCAATACGAGTCGCTTGCCTGGTGAAAGCTCGCACGTATAGTGGTGTTACCTATAGTGCATCCACTCATTTGTCTAGTACCAAGATGCGAGGCTGTTCTTATTATGCGTTTCAGACCAAACAGTCATGAAATTCGTTCGCGCCGGTGATTGAGTGTTCTTTGTAGATCGAGATAACCGTGCTGTGGTATACAACCAAGCTGTGATTCGAAAATTACCAAGATGTCATTAGGTCGTAAGATACAAACACTCAAGATCCCATAATCTAGCATTATTCGTCCTCGTATCTTAAACTAATGAAGTACCTTTTCGCTTGACCTGGACGGCCCGCGCAGCCACTAATAAAGCGGCACCAGCTAATACTACAATCTTAAAGTGGGGAATTTAGTCATCTAGAATTGACAGTATTCTTGGATCAACTCACTCCTGAAAACATAATAGGCTTCCACCAATCAAACCGGGGGGAAAGCAGGGCACCAGCAATTGGAGTACCCGTGAGGGCAGAGAAGCCCAGAACGAAAAACGCAAGCCCCATTCGCATGCTGAGTGGTCGGGGACAGTCAGTGTGTAACTTGAAGCTTTCAGATGGAGGCCTACCCAATCTCTTGCATATTTCTCGAAAGTGATACAAACACCGGCGAAACTAATGAAATATCTACACGTATATCGTTAATATGCTGTGCATCCGAGGTGCAAGAAGCAACTCACATGCGCCGGAAAAGAAACCATACAGCAAGCCGAAGACAATCAATGCTGCGGATGACTTGACACCAAACATAGCGAAGATAAGTATTCCAGAAATGGTTGCGCAGGGGATCAAAAGATTGAGCGGTCCATATTTCTAGGATATTGTTGGTTATTGAATGAGTTGCATGTTCGGCACAGTAGCCACACTCACATCTGCGACAAAGTTCGGTACTGTACGTCCGAATACTGATGCACCATTGAGTATCGCGAGCTGAATTGATTTGTTGAGTTTATAAAGAGCTCGTAGTACGCATGTAACCAGCACTTACGGAGTAAAAAGCGAGGTTGTGATCCAATCCATGGGTGATGGAAAAAAGCTGACGTTATGAGGACTTCAGCAAGTTGACACAAATCATCTGGGCTACGGCCTCACCTGTAGATAGAAGAACGGCAAGAATAGCCCAAGCATAACCAAGAATGATCTGTTAAGGATAGTTAGGTACACATCAACCGAGGTTGCTGAAACATACCCAGCAACCGCAAGTTGAAACGCCGAATCAGTGATGATTCCTTTGACATCCGGAGGTGGAGCCGGTGGTCGCTGAGATTTAGGCGGAAGACGAGTGCGCATCATTAGGTTCGCAGCAACAAATCCGGCTGAAGCATCCGTAAGTACCGGGGGACATATAATCGAGTTGGTACAAGTCCTTACCTAGAACCACGAAGGCTGTGGAACGAACACCCCAAGCGAACCCGACGCGTTGGAAGATCTTGTTAAGCATGATCGGGAACACGATGCCTCCGCAAGAAGAGCCGCTAGTAACGATACCCATCGCCAGGGCGCGGCGTCTCCTGAAATGATGCGAGATCACACCAACTGAGCGTAGATACGTGATCAGCGCAAGAGTTTCGCTTCGATACAGATACACTCACTAGAAGGCAGAAAGAGGAGCCCGAGACCGATGCCGAGGCCTACCGCTTGTGGCAAGAATACTTGGTAGTACTGGTTCTCTTTAGCGAGAGATAGCATGAACAGGCTAGAACAAAGTTTAGGAAATCGTACGGATGGATAGGAACAGTTACCCCACCAGAACGTGTAAATCAAAGAGCCAGCTGCGATCGTCGTATGGAAATAACCAGCATCGAACAGTTTGCCCGACACCAGACCCTAGAGGTCCGGTTAGACATCCATTTCAAGTGGATATGGGTAAACCTACCATCGCAAATTGAAGACAAAGCTGCGTCGAACCTACCCATGCGATATCGGAAGAAGTCTGCCGTAAATTCGTGAGCGTGAGAGACATGTTTTGGCTCAGCAGTAGTACCTTGTTCGTCATGTATTCACGTGAATAGTAATCTTCAAAAACTCCGAAGGCGTTAACATATCTGTGGGAGCACTTGAATTTAGTATGGTTCATAGAGATCGCCCATGGACATGCCCGCTCACCCAAAAGTACAAAAAAGGACGAGCCAGCTGCAGATCGGTGAACAGGTTGAAATCGATAATCTGGTTAGGAATACTTACGCTCCAGCAACCTGCGCGAGATTCGAGGTTTATGCCAGGTCAGCTTAAGCGATAGGCTTGAAGATGTATCCTTACCGTTGTCCATGCAACTACACCACCATCGGGAATTGCAGGCGGAGCGACTTGTGCAACCTGCTTCTCATTATCCAACACCTCTGGATCAACAGCCGTCTGACTCTCCCGCAGTGTCGCGGTTTCCGAGAGTACCTCTTTCTCAGTTTGCATGACGAAGGACAGCCGACCACCCAGTGAACGAACCGAAACCAAAGAGAACGGGAGGGACTGGCTTGGCTGCCAAACCCACCGGCAAATTATATATAGCAACCAGATCGAGTCGAAGACTTGCCACCGCGTGGGGTCAACCCAGGGTTGAAACGCTGCATGTCACTGTGGTGCCGATGCAATTCGTGTACCGGCATGAAGATTGTCTTCCTGTGTTTATCATGAAGCGAGGTGTGCAATCTCGGGGTCGTCGGTGCCGTTTGGAAGGTCGTCTGGAGGAGCGACCCTGGGGCAACACAGCCACTTGTACGTACGAGTTTAGAAAGGTCGTTCCCATTTCAACCACCGCCTACCGTACCGCGATCTGCGGCTTTAGCATGTTAGACTGGTCCACTGAATCTCTAGCACAGAAGCTATCAACCGAATCTGAATATGTTGCCACCTCAGTCACTGCTTACACGGCAGTGTCACCAAGCCGGGGCTTTCACATAACTAGCTCGACCTCGGTCTCCAATTTCACGACACCACTCAAAGCTTGTTCCACGGCACTGCTCCAACTCGTTCCACCAAACTTCATCGTTGACGAATACGAGCTAGACCAAAGATACAAAGAGGGATATGGCCCACTCTGCCACGTAGTTGGTGAAAAAGATCTGGAGCTGCCAGTAGAGGCAGTTGGCAATCGCTCTGCCCTTATTCTCGCCGAATTTCCGGTCCAGGATGAGATAAAACTCGACATACCTCTTCATCTTCGCTATGCAAAACCCCAGCGCGACATTGAGAGCGTGGAGCTAGAATTGCCTTGGCCGTGGGTCATCGCTGTATGTGACCAACCCAGTGAGTGATGATATCGGTTTAACTGTTGGGATAATCTCTGAGCTATGATCCAGAATGGGATGGCCGACAATTTCTTCATCATCTGTATGAGAATGAACCAATCGGGGCGTATTCCGTGATTGCACCTGCACTCGCAACTCCGCATCCTTCATCACTGGTCACTGTCCCAACAGGCAACGTTTCACATCAGTTTTGGGTTGAAGTCAGCACATTGTTCTCTGTTTTGCTGACCTTTCTATACCTATCCTGGTGCCTGTTCACATCGGTTCGCGCGTCCTCCAAGAAAATCAAAAAGATTTGAGACGAGGCTAATTGGTTTCAATATGATCATGCAACAGGCAATGAATAGAAAAAGAACTTGTGTACACAACCGACCACGTACGATGGTACTCAATAAATACGAGCACATGCCAAACCAAAGCAGATACTTGCTAGCAAAAGCGATCGCAATGTCCACAATCCAGCTCCCAAGCCAGTCTAGTCCATATCTAGAGCAAAACACAGCGCTGTTTCGAGCGCAGCTTCTTTCCCCAACGACCCTTCATACTCTCTTTCAGCGCCGCGTTGAACACGTCATGCACGCCCTTGCTAAATTTCGCAGAACATTCCATATACCTGGCGTTGATCTCCCTCGCGACGGCCATACCCTGCTCTGTTGTAACAGGAGTTTGACCTTGAGCACTCAGCATACGTCGAGTTTGCTCGTCGCCTCTCAAGTCGGTCTTGGTTGCGACCAACAGCAGCGGCGTGTTTTCGCAAAAGTGTGCGACTTCTGGGAACCACTGATAGGAAGATGTGGTTATAGGTTATTTTGTATGCAGCACGAATAACCACTCACCTTGTCTGTCACATTTGCCAAGCTGGTTGGAAAGTCGACCGAAAACACAATCAAGATAACGTCGCTCTCTGGGTAACTGAGGGGCCGGAGCCTATCGTACTCCTCTTGTCCTGCGGTATCCCACAATGCAAGCTCGACATATTTTCCTTCAAAGGGGACGATAGTGACATAGTTCTCAAATACAGTAGGTACGTAGGCCTGTTCGAATAATCAGCACGACCGATGTGTAGAAATTTGAATGGAAGCGCACCTCTGGGAATCGATTCTCGGCATAAACGATGAGCAGGCAAGTCTTGCCGCATCCTCCGTCTCCTACTACAACCAGCTTGCGCTTCATATCCGGTCGTCGGGTAGGCGTACGTTCGGCCGCCATGGCGTCGACATTGTAGGACGTGTTTGGATCATTCTGCATTGTGCCCAAATGCCAAGTTTAGAAACTATAAGGATTGAAGTGATGAGCATTTCGACCAGTGTTCTCTACCCAGCTTGTACTGACTGTAACCGTTTAAGAGGCTGGGAAAGAGTTTACCGACCGAGCGAGGACAGGGGAAGAGATTCGTACAGGTATTCTAGACTTTGTAGTAGAATGAGATGGAATAAGAGCTTCGGTTGAGTTGGTCGGAGGGATGACAGCCTGTGTCTTGGGAACGAAGGGACCGTTGGGTGAGGTGGTGGAGGTTGGGGAGGCGCGACACAACAAGCGCCGAACCGCGTCAGGGATGTTTATCCGACAATCCAAATGAGCACTGCCACACACTTGATCTTGACCACCCGCTGCGAACTGTGTGGCCGTTGCAGAGAGCTACGATGGCGCTCAGTCTGACCCAGAAATGGTTGAAGCAAGTGTTGGGGCCATACCCGAACAAAGATAGTATTTATGTCGATATTGATTCGACTCTTGCGACCCACCCCACGCTCAAGCCGAAGAATGACGTTTATAGTAAGCTAAACAGGTTAATAAGAGTACAAGGAAATGACAGTGTTGTAGCATTCAACGACGGAAGAGCCCAGCTATTGATCTGCATCCACGGCCTCATCCCGATTACATTTCGTCAGGCGACATATAATATACCCGTAGCAATATGGATCCCACTGGAATACCCTAGGGTACCCCCGATGGTGTATGTTGTCCCGACAAGTGATATGCTCGTCAAGTCGAGCAAACACGTCGATCCCAGCGGAGAGTGCTCGTTTGATTATCTGGACAACTGGCGCAGGAAGAGCGAGGTATGAATATAGATGTACATTTGGACGGTTTACTGATTTCGCGCGTCCCCAAGGGTTGTAACTTGCGCGGCCTGGTTGAAGTTATGCAAGAACACTTTTCAAGAGACCCACCTGTTTATGCGAAGCCCAAAGGTCCAGTTGTCGCGCCCGTCGCACGACCAGCTTCTAGCGAACCATCATTGGCGAATAGGCCACCTCCACCTCTCCCCCCTTCTACTTCTGCCCAACCTAGCTCCATCCCTCTGGGGCACAATCGCGTCGCTACACCATCTCAGCAGCCAGGAGGTACCCCTGGCTCGTCTGGTCCACCTGCACTACCACCGAAGATGCTTCCCACTCAACAATATGCCGGTCCTTCAGGAGTATCCCCAGTGAGCGCAACATGCATGGTCCTATCCAGCTATAAATATCTAACATAACATACAGGTAGAACGTTCAGCCTCGCCAGGACGACCACCTCCACTCCCTGCTTCGCCTTTTGTTAGCCAGTCGCCCGCACGGCCCCAGTTTCCGCCAAACCCAAGGCCGCCCCCTCCTATACCTTCTCCTCAGCAGAGCTTCCAACAATCTCATAACAGAAGCAACTCACTCGCCGCTCGAGTCGCTTCCCCTAATCACTTGTCCGCCTCTCCGACCAGCGCTTCGTCCTCATACCCAAGTAACCGATGGTCCATGCCACCACAACCTACTACTCATCAGCCACCTCCACCTCCACCCCCTCTTCCCCAGTCTCATTCGCAGCAGCCTCCACCTCCTCCTGCAGCATACCAATACCAACCGACTCCTCCGCCTCCTGTACCCTTAGCCGCACCAGCACCTACCCCTATCATTAATGTTCCGGTCCCACCTGCTCCCCTTGTCCCTCGTCCAAATTTCTTGGATGAAGATGAATCCCCCGGGCAAGCAGCAGAAGCGCCCCCCTCGCCCAACGCTCCGCCGCGGCCCATGAACCCAGAACTTCTTAGTCTACATTACAGCATACACCAGAAGATCACAGCCGAACTCAACGGTCTTAGTAGTGCCTTGGCCGGAGATACAGAACGACTGCGCGCGACGCAAGCCGATTTGCTCGCTGGAGAGCCAGCTATCCGGGACGAAATGGCGCGACTTGAGGCAGTTAGGAGTGTGTGCGTTACCGTCGGAGACAGGTTGAACGATGTAGTAACTAGGGCCGAGGCCAACGTGCAAAACTTGAAGTCGAAGGGTGACCCCGAAGTAGACGAGCTAGTTTGCTCGACAGCGATTGTATACAACCAGTAAGTGTTTTATGCTTTATCTTTACATTGGCAAGATACTTATGCGTGAGTCAGACTAATTGATTTGATTGCCGAGGACAAGGCCATAGAGGACACAATGTACCATCTCCACCGAGCACTGAATTCGGGTCGGATTGACCTAGACAGATTTATACGAGTAAGCTTCATGGCTTTGCTGTAATTGCTGGTCAGTATTGATCTGTAATCCAGACTGTTCGAATACTTGCACAAGAACAATTTATGAAACGGGCGCTCATAGAGAAGATTAATGGAGGATTGCCTATTGGTGCAAGGTTTCATGTATGATTTGGATAGAGACAACACGCATTTATAATACCCTTGATTAATCCTGGCTGTATCGAGCGGATAAGCTCTATCTCGTCCCAAGTTGTATAATTGCCAATCGTGGACTTTCTCTCTCGACTACCACGGCAGCATGATGGCTACACCCATCGCACAAGTATTTATCGGCAATGTGGTAAATACTCCCGTCCTCGGCCGACTAGATATTCTCCAAGAACAAGTTATCCTCGTTGATATCAATGGTATGATCGCCGACGTCTGTCCTCTGGCGACACCTTCGCCTGCCGCGCTACACTATCTGCATAACACGCCTCAGCACGCTATAACTCGGCTCCCACCAACCAGTTTTTTTGCCCCAACTTTTGTGGACCTTCACTTGCATGCGCCGCAATTCATGTATCTTGGGACTGGGTTACATCTCCCGTTGTTGATTTGGTTGGACGAGTACGCATACAAGGCAGAGGAAAGGCTCGATGCAGACCCCGAGTTAGCGAAGAAGGCATGTGATGGTGTGCACTTTGCGGACGAAATTGATGTTGTGGATACTCAAACCCTTGCTATAGGTATATTTTAGGCTGGCGCAGCGGTTAGCGGAAAATGGTACTGGCGCTGTGCTCGCTTTTGGGACCATCAAGGAAGATACCAAGTAGGTCGTATGTTTTACATTGGCTTTCAACTCCTGATATGTTTTCACTCTTAGCATCATCCTTGCAGAAGCATTCGCTGCTCTCGGGCTCCGCATCTTTGTGGGGAAACTTACAATGGACCAGTCTTCGCGTCCGTCATATCGTGAACCATCGACGAGCTCGTCTTTGGTATCCGCGCGATCGTTCATTCGTCGTTGTCGGGGTCTGGTTTCTTCGTTACCTGCCCCAATGCGTCTCATTGAACCGGTTCTTACTCCACGCTTCGTTCCGACCTGTTCAGACCGTGTGCTGAGCGGCCTATCACTCATTAGCCGAGGAGAGAATGTGAAGATACAGAGCCATCTAGCTGAAGCGCATGATCAAGTGGATTACGTGCGTCAGTCGAGAGGGAAATCAGACCTAGAAATATTTCACGATGTGCGTATAGATTCCTTGTAGCATCACATCCGTCTGATATTATTGTAGACAGGTCTGCTAAGCTCAAGGGCAATCTTTGCACACTGTACGTTCCTCGAAATACCCGAGCTTGGACGACTTCGCGAGGCGGGATGTGCAGTCGCTCATTGTCCACTCTCAAATGCATATTTCTCCACTCTTCCTTTCAGACTTCGGGAAGCACTAGATATGGGGGTCAAGGTCGGACTGGGAACGGACGTCGCGGGAGGATACCAAGTCGATATGATGGGTGCAATGCGCCAGGCTGTGATCACCTCACGGATGAGAAACGGGTTCCAGACGGAGCTTGTCCCGGGAGACGCCCCGTTTAGTATTGACTGGAAGGAAAGCTTGTATATGGCAACAAGGGGCGGGGCTATCGCGCTCGGCATGAAGAGCGGCATCATCGAGCCGGGTGCGCCATTTGACGTACAGCGAAGTGAGTTTTTAGAGGGGACAATTGACAATGAATGCTCAATGTCCTATAGTTGATTTCTTTAATGCTGCCGGCGAAGGGTTAGGCGATATGGATTTCTTCGACGTGCCTACCATGTTAACTGAACCAATCGTGGAAAAGTGGTGGTGTCTTGGAAACTCTGCCAACCGTTTGAGTATGTGGGTCCAAGGGAGGAAGATATTCTAAGTGTATTTTGAGATTTGCATTACTTGTATGGGACTGAATAGGTATTGATATGCAATGATACCTCGTGATGAACGAATATCTGGTCAGAAACCTTTGGGGTTTTCCCTAAGAGTCAACTGTGTCTATGTTAATAAATGATTGTGCCCGTGCAACGCCATGAAACGCACCCGAGTAAACTTTGGAACCTTGTGGATACCTTTTCTATAGCCTTTTGCAGACTTTACGAAAGTTGTATATTTGTCTCTCGCAGGCATCTCATGCTCCTTCGGCAGCGCCAATGCTCGAGTCTATTTATGATTAGAGTGTGCACGAATGAGTGGCAAGTAAGACTTACCAGCGAAGCACATTCGACACCACTAGCTCTGACCGCCTCAATTACCGCATCCACACGCTTGAGTCGCTCTCTTTGATTTGTCTTCCGGGTGGGTGATAACCTCCAAGGAGTCTTCCTATTTTCGGTGGTTAGAATATAATTGAATATATAATGTCGTAGGCTTACCAAAGTAAACCCCCCAGGTTGACTGGGCTTGGCCTAAATGCGCCAAACATTCTCAGTAAAGGTGGTGGTGACTCTGTGGTTCTGGTAAAATTGTACGGTAACGGATACTAATCAAACCCTGAGCGCGCCTCCGCGTCCAAAAATCGACCCTCTTCACGACTCTTCATCCATAGACGCGTATCCGAGACACAAGGAAAGATGTCTATGTTCCAACGCGATCCCCGCTCTGGGTAAGGCAGAACAAGGCATGGATCTGGACTACTAATGATATCATGTATGATAGTGTGTTTTTGGGTGGAGACCGAGTTTCAGGGCAAGAAATACGCGACCAGAATGGTGAGTCTCATTTCGACCAAACAGGCTAACTTAAATCTAAATTCTCTCTATAGTTATTGCTGCACAGTCGATTGCGAATATTGTCAAGAGTTCTTTGGGTCCCCTTGGATTAGACAAGATGCTCGTCGACAATATCGGAGTGAGTCCCAGCCACGCGTGCCCGCTCGCTATAAACTTATCCCAACCCAGGAAGTAACCATATCTAATGATGGAGCGACTATCTTGAGTATGCTTGAGGTTGAGCACCCGGCGGGAAAGATCTTTGTCGACCTCGCCCAAAAGCAAGACAGGGAGGTTGGCGATGGCACGACTTCGGTTGTCATCATCGCTGCTGAACTCCTTCGACGAGCCAACGAACTCGTCAAGATGAAGATTCATCCTACCACGGTCATCACAGGATATAGGCTTGCGTGTCGCGAGGGATGCAAGTTTATGACAGATCAGCTCAGCGTCAAGGTCGACTCTTTAGGCCGAGATGCGCTCATAAACGCGGCAAAGACTTCCATGTCCAGCAAAATAATTGGCAGGTGCGTTGTTCAAAAAAAACTACATAAATTATCAGTCTAAACCAAGGGGTAGTGATGACGACTTGTTCGCGCCAATGGCGGTAGATGCCATGCTCGCGGTGAAGACGACGAATCCTCGAGGTGAAATTAAGTATCCTGTCAAGGCAGTCAATGTCCTCAAAGCTCATGGCAAGAGTGCACGGGAGTCCTTGCTTGTGAAAGGCTATGCGCTAAACTGCACAGTCGCCAGTCAAGGCAAGTGGGCAGCTCAAAGGCTGTAGTTGTTATACTAAGATATTATTCTAGCCATGAAGACCCGCATCACAAACGCCAAGATTGCATGTATTGACATTGACCTCCGAAAAGCGCGTATGCAAATGGGCATTCAAATTCTTGTTGATAACCCAGAGCAGCTCGAGGACATTCGCAGGCGGTCAGTAATTGTTCCAGCTGAAACCGAAGCCAAGTCCTAACTTCTTTCATTCCAGGGAATCCGAAATCACTCTAGAACGCGTCCGCAAAATTCTTGGAGCTGGCGCCAATGTAGTCCTTACCACCAAGGGTATCGACGATCTCTGCCTCAAAGAATTTGTCGAAGCGGGCGCCATGGCCGTCCGACGATGCAAAAAGGACGACCTCCGACGAATCGCGAAAGCTACGGGCGCGACGTTCGTCTCTTCGCTTGCAAACCTCGAAGGCGAGGAAACGTTTGAAGCCAGCTCGCTCGGATATGCGGATGAGGTCGTTCAAGAGCGTGTATCGGATGACGAGTTGATTTTGGTGCGCGGCACAAAGGTCGTGAATTCATCGTCGATCATCTTGCGCGGAGCAAATGATTACATGCTGGACGAGATGGAGCGTGCTATGCACGATACACTGTCGATCATCAAACGCACGCTAGAGAGCGGGATGGTTGTTCCTGGAGGAGGTGCGGTCGAGACAGCACTGAGCATCTACTTGGAGAACTTTGCTACTACGCTGGTAAGTCGTGGCCTTCCTCTTGCGGTCAAGTGCCGACCATTTCTTCGTAGGGATCCCGCGAACAACTCGCGATTGCTGAATTTGCAGCCGCACTCCTCGTTATTCCAAAAACGCTTGCCGTCAACGCAGCTAAAGACTCAACAGACCTGACAGCCAAGCTCCGAGCCTACCACCACGCCGGTCAAAATGCCCCATCGGGCGATCCTAAACGTCAACTCATGCGTTACGGGTTGGATCTGCTCAACGGCGAGGTGCGCGACAACCTCGCGGCAGGGGTACTTGAGCCTACAGTGAGCAAAGTACGCAGTCTCAAGTCGGCGTTCGAGGCTGCTGTTTCGTTGCTAAGGATTGACGATGCGATTCATTGCGCTCCGGGTGAGTTCCGATGTGCATGTTGGCGAATGTATGCTAATCCTTTGACTGATTTCAGAGCAAAGAGGCGGCGAAGACGATGGCCATGGGCATTAAATAGCTGTAGTCAATCGTCGTCACTTATGAAACACGGTTTATCTAATCACAATCTCAATGCTGTTGGGTATAACATCACCAATCTGGCTTTATGCATACGTATCAGCAAACAAACAAAAAACACAAGCACACGTCCGGAAATGTATGTATATATGTATCAGTGCAGCACAGCAACAACAGAGGGGGAGTCCGGAAAGTAAGAATCGCAAGGATGGCCAATCGGTTAAGAGTGGGATCGATGAAATGTTTAGATCGGCTGTTCCGGACAGACACAAAGTTGAGATGAGGAGAAAAGACGCGCGGCGGGTCGAGGATGCAGTGTGAATGACAAGAGGTTCGTTCGGGGTTCGTCAGGACATTAAGAGCTACAACAGATCAGAGGAAGGAAACGCCAGCTGCAAGTAAATTATCGCTGGCTCGGGACAGTGTCGTCCAAACTTCGGTGTGCTTGCAGGTCGCGCATGACCCCGACGTCCACTGTACATTCGTTAGAACCTGTTTAACGGACATTATGCGGATAAAAACTCACTCGGCAACACACTCTTCCTCCGGACATGCGGCCCACCCGTCGTAGCCGACGGGGAAAGCGGCACCTCTGCAGGCCTCTGTCCCGTCTAATCCCAACAAAAACCTCAACACTCTTCGCTTCTATTCGTTCGAACCTGGACGCACCTCGAGTCCCGGATCCGCTTGGGGCGTCCTTTCCACACCGTTCGCACCCAAACTGAGACTGACGTCTCCGGCAACAGCATCGAGTTCGGCTTCCATGGCTGCGGCCGACAAGTCCACGGTCGGGTCGCCAAAATCGAGGTCATCAAGCGCTGGTGGTGGGCCAGGGTATGTGAGTTTTTGGAGACGCGCCGGGAGCTTGTGCGATGGCGCATTGTGGGCGGCGCGCTCGAGGAGCAAGTTCCAGTTTTCGTAGTGGTCGACGAGTTTTTGTTGATCACTTGGAGAGGGTTAGGCTAAGCGCGGGCATGATGGAATGTACTCACACTTCTCGATCGTGCTTGAAGTTTTGAACGCATTGCTCGAACAGCTCCGGGTTGATCTCCATGAAGAGCTTGAGTGCGTTGTAAACCATGCCGTGTATCGTCCTGTGGGAATTTTAGTTACGATTATGCGTGGATTTGATATTACGGACCTATTCCAATGAGTTTTGGAGTTTTGATACAGCGCAGGGAAGACGAGTGGGAGTATAACCGCGATGTTATCGCCCATCAGGTTGACAATGTATTCGTTATTCCAATAGTATAGAGCACGCTCGGCGACCTGGAAGTGTTGGCTGTTGACGCAACGTGCGAGCTGGCGGAACAAAGGTTCTTGGATCTTGACGAACTCTGCAGGGTCGATGACATCAAGAACTTCTTCAACCTCGTTGAGGAACATGACTTCCTTCGGGCTGTTGACCTTTGGCCAGTATCGCAACAGGCCACGGAGGACTTCTTCGGTGAGGCTCGAGTCCTTTTCGAGGAACTGGACGACGCAATACGCGAGCTGAGGATGGTAGAGCGACAGGGATTTGACCTTGTGCAACGGAATAAGGACGCGAGTGAGGAACATTTTGTGCTCTTCCTTGAGTGGCAAAGCGAATCCGTTGATAATAGATCCCAGGATCTCAAGTAGTTCCGCAATGCCATTGTGTCTCTCAGTCTCGTAAATGAACTGATAGAATACGTTGTTGATGGATTTGCGGATAAAAGCGCGCAAATTAAGGAATTTCCCGTAGATACGATGCAGGGTCGTTTTGAGGAAATCGCGCTCGCGGGGGTCTTCCGAGTCGAAAAGTTCGAGCAACTGGAGGACGAAAGCCTGATCGATGTAGCGCTTTGCGACGTTGGTGTTGAAGTCTGGACTTTCCACGAAGCGCAGGAAGAATTCGTACACTATCTGGAGATGAGGCCAGGCGAGTTCGAGCACGGGCTCGTCTTCCTCTGGATCAAACGCGTCGCCAGTGGGGTTGACTTGAGGCGGAATCGTGCGGAAGAGGTTGTTGCCAAACATGCTGACGACCTCGGGGTAGATAAGTTCGCTTATAACCCCGCGCTGGGTGGTGATGTATTCGAGCATCTCGTGGAGCGTCGCGGCCTTGATTTGCTTCCCCTTGAGTTCTGCGCTGGCATCATTGAAATCGAACAAGGTCGAGCACTGGCGGAGCTTGCGAACAAAGAGCTCGGGGCGCTCGTTGGGGCCAACCTCGACAAACGCGGGAAGTTTCTCGATTTCGACGCGTTCGGTAACGTGGAAGCGAGACGAACGCTGCTTGCGAGGCGGCTTGCCGATAACATTGATCGTGTCCTTGGGCGTCTGGGTGCGCAGCCGGTTCGCGACAGCTGTGCGTGGGGGCGTGGCCTCGAGGGGCGCGCCGACATCACCCATCTCGGCACTGACGACGACGATGGGGGGCGCGGGCGCGGTTCGCTCCTGCTGCGCGTGGCGGGCAGGTGCGCGATGGCTGTCGCGTGAGCTCGAGGCCGCGACCGAGTTGAGCGACGCCACGGCCGATTGCGCAGGCGCATGGGACGGGAGCGGCGGGTTTGGCTTGGCCGAGTGCGGCGGGGGCGGGGGCGGCGTGTTCGACGGCGGTGTGCCGGGCGCGGGGCCGGGGGGCGGCGTCGTGGTGGGACGCGAGGACTTGGATGAGTCGCTCGAGCCCTTGCGGGAGAGCTGGCAGGCGTCAGTGCGCGAAACTAGGGTGTGCGTGCAGGACATACTATGCTTTTCTTGATGCCTTTCATCATGGGTACAGCGTGCACGTCGATCTCGACGTCGAGTAGACAGCAAGCGGGCGGCGGGCGACAATCAAGATGGGATGGGCAAGGGCGGTCAACCTCAAACACAGGTGCTCACGTGACTGGTTACTACTCTCAGCCGTCCACCACCATGTCCGGTAAGTTCGTCGCGCCCGCACGCTTCCCCCAACTCACCCCGTGCAGCCATATACACCGTGTTCGCGTCGCCGACACATACGCCCATCCCTCACCATCTCCCAACGCTTATTGTTACCCCGCACGGTCAGTATAGAGCCGCTGTCAGCTAATATATCAGCTGACCTGTCTCCAGGTCAGCCGCAGAACGTGCTCTACTCGTACTTGCACACAAACTTTGTGCGTCCACCGCCCGTGTCAATGCTCGTGCTGTTGCTTACTGTCCCATATTTAGAACGCCGAAAACTACCTCCTTACACCTTCCCCACAAGGCGACCTCTGCGTTGCCAAGCTCTTCCCCCCTCTCACTCGCAATGCCCAGGGCAAGTCTACAACCTCCGACCCCGGCCATGGAAACGCTGCGCGTGTTGTCCGCTGCGAGGCGTCGCGCTCGCTCAAGTGGACTATCACCAACACCGGTGTTTTGTCTCCCATCTACAAACTCTCGCTCCCGTCTCCCGACTCGCCTGATCTCCCGCTCTTCCAAATCTCAAAGCCAAACCCAAATGCAACATTCTGGAGCATGTTCTACTTTGCCTACGCCGGTCACCTCATCCCTCCCAAGCGCATCGAGTTTGGCAAGATCATGAAGAACTCGGCTGCGGGTGGCGGTAGTGCTAATTCTGGAGGCACCCGCATTACCATTACAGGAAAGACCCCTGAGGAAAAAGCAGTCTGGCAGACGCTCGGCGAGGGCAACGAAGACTGCGTTGAATGGGTTGTGCTTTGCGCCGCGCTCAATTTGCTCGAGTAAGTGTCTTGGGGATTCTTGTGCATACCAACCGACCAAGCGTGCTTACATTATCCCTAGCGACGAAATCATTAAAGCGGCCGAAAAGTCTGGAAACCCGATGCAGACAGGTCCTCCACCAGGCCATGTGCCTGCTCCAATCCCTGCTCCGGGCCCGCGCTCGGCGTCTGCTGCGTCCGGTCCTCCACCGCCTCGTCCTGGTCCCCCACCCCGCACCGGTGGCACACCAGGCCCCGGTCCTGGACCGGCACAGCAGCGACCTGGTCCTCCTGGCCCTCCCGGACCACAGGGTGGCATGCCTCCACAACGTCCTGGTATGCCTCCACAGCCAGGAAGCATGGGTCCGATGCGCGGTCCGCCAGGTCCTCCTGGTCCCCCCGGCCGCCCTCCATTCGATCCGCGCGATCCT
Organism: Ceratobasidium sp. AG-Ba; assembly: GCA_016906575.1. Lineage (NCBI taxonomy): Eukaryota > Fungi > Basidiomycota > Agaricomycetes > Cantharellales > Ceratobasidiaceae > Ceratobasidium > Ceratobasidium sp. AG-Ba. The sequence goes on along the minus strand of CP059641.1, from coordinate 2,998,627 downwards.
CGAGCTCAGCAATACGGTCCTGGTGGACCAGGCGGGCCAGGATTCGATCCTCGTGGCCCGCCGCCGCCGGGTGGTCCACCATTCGACCCTCGTGGTCAGCCGTACGGTGGCCCTCCCGGGCCTGGTGGACCAGGATTCGATCCTAGGGGCCCTCCACCACCTGGACACCCAGGCTATGGACCTGGTTCGCCTGGCCCGGGTCCTGGACAGCAGCCGATATACGATCCTCGGGATCCACGATCGGGTTATGTGAATCGCCCACCTCCACCACCAGGCCAGGGCGGTCCTGGCCCTCAGCAGAGGCGACAGTAAACGATCACACGAGCTGGTTTCTCGTCCTGACACATATTTTCTTTCCCGTTGGTGAACTTGTGCGAGTCCCTCGTTTACGATTTCCCCTGGTCTTTTTTTGGATGTTCAGAACCTATTTTGGTTCGTATACCCCTTTTGTCAAAAAGAAGTCTGTTTTTGGAACCTGTCTCTCTCGTCTCTCAACTCATTTTATCTGGAGCCGTTTTCCTCTCATCCTACTCAAGCTGTTTCGCTATAACTCGCCTCGCTTCACTCTCTACCGCCACAATCCTATTTCGAGTCCGTTCTTTTCCTGTGCATGCTGTCGTAGTCGTTGGTTGGTGATGTGAAATATGACATACTTGAACCTCCTGTTGCGTGTGCCGAGATGATACATAATCAACTACGAGTGTGGCAATAGGTTGTTCTGTGCGATCCAAAGAGGTTGTTTTCTCCTAGAAGGAGTACATACCATTGAATCAGGATATATTTGGTCAAAATGGGTAAAAATGTCTTGAGGTTAAATAAGCGCTCAATCGGATTTAAGCTCTTGAGTGGAATAGATACGTTCTTGCGTGTACCAAGTATACTAGTCTCCTGTGACCTGTCCAACAGCATCATGCGTCTGGGCACGAAGAACAAAATCACCCACTCCTATCCGCAGGCACTAGAACGTAGGCCCACAGAAGGCCAGTGTCCTATTGGATAGTCAACTGGCATGCCAGCAAGGCCGGTTTTTGTGGGTGTTCGAGTTGTTTCGTTTTACTATTTTTCTCGTATTTTTTAACGTGCTCAAATGAGTCGTAAAACTCATAGGTCAAGATCTCAACTTGTCGGCGGTTTATTTCGATGCATGGTGAAGGTTGACGCTTGTCCATGTTTCCAAGCCGATGCTGATAAGCCGACTTGGGTAAGTCGGTAGATCGGCAACGCCTGAACTTGCAGAGGACGCTGGACGGTTGAGTTGACGCTAGTGCTCTCAGCAGTTGCATACATATATAATATGATGCATGATCCGCCCACGGAGTTCAGGAGTTCGAATCCGATCGAGCGCGCTTGTTTTTTTATTTTTATTTTATTTTTGGTGCAGCGCTCGTCATATCGATAGGCCGTTGTACGACTCGCGTACACAGTCTATTGTTTGTTCAGCAAACTGAGCGCCTCCGCTGGTCGCGTCCAACCACCACATCCCGCCGTTTGGGCTATAAGGAGGGGCCAACTTGAAACTGAATGTTACGCGAATTTCAAGCATAGATTACCTCTATGAGATATGAATAGCTGAACAATATCGTTAGCCTGCACTTGTGTGTCGATACTCATCCTGGTACTTCCGAGCTTGCACCAAGTAGAATGTGTGTGCGCTCCTCCTAGCTGTGAACTGCAGGTTTTAACTTGAAGTCGCACAAACGGAACAACTTTATTCAAGAATATACGGCGAGTCAATCCGCATTCGCTTCTGTGGGTCTAGTTCCACTAGCGGGAGGTGCGGAAAAATTGTAGATACAGAATCCAAGGAGTATTCAGTGCTGGAATTCATGTAGAGTGTGTTGATTTATCTTGGAAGTGGTTCTCGTGTACTTATGCGCCCTCGTTCAATTGAGCAAACAATAGACCCTGTGTACGCAAGTCCTGCAACGGTCTATCGATATGACGAGCGCTGTAGCTGGGGCAAAGCGACGTGTCGTAAATTCACATCCAGCGCTTGAAGCCCGTGTCAGTGACGCAGGGATCGATAGTGCATCCAACTGCCAAGTCACGTGATGGAGACCTGCTGGGCCTGATCGGGTTCAACTTTTGCGTCGACCCGAGCGGTGAACTGTTGGGGCTCTTGACGACCTTGCGACGCGTATCTTTTACTGAAACAACACCTTACGCCCAATAATGAACGGCCCCTGGGCAGGAAGCTCACGTATGCCCATGCCTATGCCCATGACTCCCACCGACACCGCGTTCACCGACCACAAACGACTCAACCACCCAGGCTCATCCGCATCGCGACTCGCCCAGCTCGCCCGCCACAGCCTCGAACACGACCTCGCGCGCACAGCTGTCTTCTATGCCGAGCGGCTGCATTCTCTCACTCGCGGCTCGCACGACGCGCGACATTTGCTCGCCAAGGCTCTTCTCGCGGCCGGACAGACCAATTCGGCGATGGGCGTGGTCGGTGGAGAGGGCATGTGCTGGGCGTGTTGCCAAATCTACGCGAGGTGCGCGGAACGCTTGAGAAAGTATCGGGTCGCGCGAGAGATGATGGAGCGGTGTTTGCGGATCGTTGCTGACGGTGAGCTTTTCCTTTTAAATTATTAGAGCCGACTGGGAGGCTGATACTTTTGTCTGATAATGCAAGGGCATGCCCAAGGTGTGGGATCGCTCGAGGAGGCAACGATGCATTGTCAGGCCGGGCAATATGCCATGAAGGGCAATCTATACGACAAAGCGGTGGCAAGCCTTAGAGAGGCGCTCAGACTAAATCCATACCTATGGGAAGCATTCGAGATGCTGGGCGCACTAGGTACGCCACCCTATTCCGCCCCTCCTTTCTCCCTGCACCCTTTCATACTCGCGTCCAGGCTCGTTTCCAGACCCGTCAGACGTCTTTCCTAGCAAGAAACAGCGCATGGCGTCTGGCGAACCGCACCAGACACACCATGTGGCGCCTAGTGCGTCGGGCGTTGGGTTCTTTACACCTCCGGCTCCTGCCGCAAGTTCAAGCACAGCTGCTGGAGCCGCACGTGTGTTTGGTGGGCCTGCTGGATTTCGAATTGATGGGCCACGGGATAGCCTGTGAGTCGAGTCGTCCGAGGTAAACGCTCGTGTCTAACAGATTGGCAGCGCGTCGAATGACTCGTCCATATACCCTGACAACTCGATGCATGCGTACGGTGGAGGGGGTCCTGCTAGGTTAGAGGGCAGGCCAGCAGTAAAACGTGCAAGAAATCGCCCTGGTGCACCATCCGCGAGTGTATCTTCGCTCGCTGAACTGGGAGAGAAGAAAAAGCCTGGGGCGAGCAAGGTTCGCCAATATGCTCTAGGGTGTGCTCTGCGTTTATGACTAGTTGATTACAGATAACCACGCGATCCACGAGTGCAAGTGAAAATACAGGCAATGGCGGAGGCGTGGCAAGGCGAAGCACTCGATTGTTGTCTGGGCTCGGAAAGGGCATACCGTCCAAGGTATGGTTGCATTTCATAGACTGTATTTCATTTTATTTAGGGCATACACACAGGTCACAATCACTCGTGAACGTAAACGGTCGGCACCGAAACGAACAGGATCCGATATGGATGAGGATATGCATCCCACAAATTTGCCACCGCCTCCAGCTTCGCCGACTCCATCGTCTCCCGGACGAGCAGAAACAGACGCTGCGGATGTGTACATTATGGACCTAGTCCGGACATTTGCAAGAGCCACACAGGCGCTTGCACAGTATCGATCGGCGGACGTGTTGGAGGAGCTCGAGGCGCTGCCCGAAGAACAAAAGCGCTCAGCAAGTGTGATGGTGCTCATTGGAAGGGCAGAGTACGAGCGAGCAGATTATATCAAAGTGAGTTGAGCCGCATGGTCATCATTTTACAATTGACCATAGCCACATCGGTACAGGCTAAACGCGCGTTCGAGCTCGCCAGGGTGCTCGATCCGCATCGGATCTGGGACATGGACATCTTTTCGACGTTGCTCTGGCACCTTCGAAGCGACGTCGAGCTCTCGTTCTTGGCCCAAGAGCTCCTCGCGTTGGACCAGCGTGCGCCCCAGGCCTGGATCGCGGTCGGCAACGCGTTCTCGCTGCAAAAAGAGCACGAACAAGCTTTGACGGCGTTTAAGCGTGCGGTGACGCTCGATCCCCACTATGCGTACGCCCACACGTTGATCGGACACGAGAACGTATCGATGGAAGAGTACGACAAGGCCGCGAGCTCGTTTCAGAGTGCGTTGAGGGTCGATCGAAGGCACTATAATGCGTGGTGAGTAATTTGGGTTCATTCAAAGTGTGATGATGTGAGATGTGATGGACGCGGAGATGTGCTCGAGGCGATTTGGGGGTTCAGAGTGCGATCGCGGGCAGAGACCCCGTCGGTTGCGAGCGGGGGGAGCTGATTGGATCCCCCGGGCTTGTTGACCGTTGATGAGCGATGGTTCGGGGTTCCAAACCTGGCCGAAGCTGTTCTGTGTGGTATGACTCGGTCGGAATATATGAGCAAGGGGAAGGCTGGGCAAGTCCCATTCGTTCTTGGAATGTTCTCCTCTGCCTCACTGCTGGGGTTCGCCCCTTGTTCATTGGCCAGCCGCGCTCATCTATCGGGTGCCACGATCATCCACGCTGTGGCATTCATTCGTGTCATCTTTGACTAAACAATGGTGTAGGTATGGCCTAGGGACCGTGTACCAGAAGACGAGCAAGCTACGGCATGCCGAGTATCATTTCGAGCGAGCGGCGGAAATTAACCCGTGCAACGCGGTGTTACAGTGCTGTCTAGGGATCGTGAGTCGGCCGAGAATAGGAGCTGGAGATCGCAGCTGTCTAACCGTCGAACCAGGTGATCGAAAAGCGGAATGATCCCGACACGGCGCTACGGCGGTACGACCATGCATGTAGGATATCTCCCGAGAATTCGCTGGTACGGTTCAACCGGGCGCGGCTGCTCATGGCCATGAGCCGATACGAGGTGAGAACGGAGTGCTCGGCCCTGGGCTTGGGTCGTTTGTTGTTATCGGACCACGCGCGGGACGCGTTCCTTGCGTTATCTAGGCTTGACGCGGGCCTGGGGGTTCCCACACGCGGCTTTGATTTACGTTGGAGGCATTCGGCGGAAAAGGTTGGGCTGTTTGCGGGTGTTGACTGACGGCCTCTTGCTAGGAAGCGATTGCGGATTTGGTGCGGCTGAAGGACATTGTGGCGGACGAGGCCAACGTCTGGTTCACGCTCGGGCGTGCGTACTGGGTAACCGGGCGGCGGACGGCGGCGACTCAGCACTTGACGGTTGCGCAAGAGCTGGATCCCAAGCTGGTCGGCGCAGTGCGCGAGCTGATGGAACGCGGAGACGAGAACGAGGGTGAGGAGACTGGGGACTCGACGATGGACGAGAGCACGACGTAGATGGTGCCATTCTTGTGTTTGTACGGCGCAATCGCGTATTGGAATTGTGCGATGTCAATTAGTTTAATTCATGTTGCGCTGTATGCGTGCAGTGTTGCGTGATCGACCGGGGAATCCGTGGAAAGCCAGGGCAGGGGCGAGTCAGAGGACCCCGGAAAGCGCATCTGGATAAAGCTCAAGTGCGGCTGTGGTTCCCAGCACCTTCTGACTCTGACCAGCACTCGCCCCCGATGTCCTCATAAATACCGCACCAGACACCTGCATCCCGCGAGGCCATACAATGGTCATAACAACCAGTGCCCATCCATTCGCTCCCTATCTCCCCGCCTACCGCATAGACCACCCAGTCCCCACCCGATACTGAGCACCCTCCCGAGTCTGCTGTTGTCGGTACGTCCCCCCACCCACCACCGCTGCGGTCGCTCATCCCCCGCCCAGCTCAACCGACCATGTCGCACACAATCCACATCCACCGCTCCGTCATCTCGTCCCCGTCCAGAATGTCTTCAACACGACCGATTACCAACGAGTGGGCGTCGCACGTCTCCCGCCGCAAGCTCCAGCTTGCTTGCGCGGGCGGCAGCCGCCGCGACGTGAGCATCCTCCACCGCCTCGTCCTCATCTCCAACTTTGCCCACGCACACGACGTCGAACCGCCCCAGCCGCCCCAGCCGGCGATCACAGAACCCAACTTTGTATTCCCTGACATCTCGGACCAGCCCGCTCCCCCCACCATTGACGAAGGCAGCTGGCTCGATGCGATCCTCGCCGACCTGGAGGAAGAGGCCGAGGTCATGGTCTCGCTCTCGGACGTTCAGCTCCCCGCACCCTCGGACGCTGCCTCGAGCTCGGGATCGCCTACGGAAGACGACGACGTCATCGTGTGCGACTCGTACTTTAGCATCTGCAGCTGCCCCCAACCCGAGTCCGATCCCTTGCCCCCGGTCGATGATCTGAGCGAGTCCCTGTCCGATCTCCCATTTTACTCGACCCCGAGCCTCTCCGACTCGATGGACGTCGACTCGGACGAGGACGAGCCCACCACCCCAGACACATCATTTGTCGAGCCAGAGTCGGCGCCCGGTTGCGAGCCACTGCCGTTTGACGACCCGGCCTCTGCTCTCCCGTCGCTGTTTGATGAGCCCGTCTCTCGCTCGCCTATCATCCGGACTTGCGTCCCTCACAACCCGTTTTTCATCTCTACTTATTGCTGATATCTACTGCCTCGGCTTGTACATTAACTGTTACATGACTTTCCCGCTGTTTCTTCTCTCTGTTTCGTTCCACATTGATTCCCTTCTCGGCCGGCGCAACGCAATCTCGGTGCCTCCTGTCTGTGTCTTACTATCTCGTCTGCGTGTCTGTCTGTCTATGCCCGAATTACGTCTTTTTACTCTTTCAAAAAAATAGGTGCCGCTGCGTTGGCGTTATCTTTCTCCATGTAGATAACAGTCGCCACATTACCTTATTTCAGCCCCCCCTCACCCCTCGTTCCGAGTAATGCAATCTCTATTTTTTCTCATGCCTGCCCAACGCGCGCCCATGAAGTCGTGACTCTGTTGCGAGATAACGCGACCGTGAGGTGGCAGGTCAAATTGGGCGCCATGCCGGCATCGGGTTGCAAGCAACACGCATACAGCCATTTTGCCTTTGATTCCATTCCTTGTGATTTCACTCTAGTTCGCACCGTCGCCTATGAAACCGAACATTGACCACCAAGCGAGCGAGTGCGACATTCCACGCTCCACTCTGCTCCCGCACATAGACAACGTCAACGCTGGTCATCCCCACCCATTGCATCGGTCATCAAATGGCGATAAGCCGTGCGGGGGTCTACTCATTTAAGCAACTGGCAGATTGCGACTTGCTTCCGAACGTCGATTCGAACTTACCCCGGATTTTCAGAGCACACACCCCAAAGATAATGCGCCCAAGCTTTGGTCCTCTATTTGGTTTGTGACTTCGAAAGGGTGCCCATAGCCCCCCCAACGCCCGCTCCTTATCTCTCGCACTCGAAATGGTGCATACACGTTGGTATTGAGCATAACTCTATCCCGACCACGCCCAAGTTTAACCTCTCGTGCATGGATGCACCGGCCCGCTCGAATCCCAACACAGTGCGCCAACTAGCTATTATCTACACCTTGATTACCGGACCTCGCTGCCGTCCGAACCGTCTTCCATGTCCGGTGGGAGCGCCCATGTCCACGCGTGCTTATCACCATTCGTAATGAGCACCTGCAGGGCCGTGTTGTTGAATGCGCCTGGGAGTGCGGTGCTCGGGGGGAATAATGTCGATTCCAGACGTGGCGCTGTGGGACAAACAAGGAAGCCAAGGGACGTCGCATGTGGTGCCGACGCATACAATCCCGGGTACGGTGAGTCCGGGGTGTAAATGATTGACGACGAGTCGGGTGTGTGGGGCCGGACCGAGCGAGGGGGAGGGTCAAAGGATTGACTTACCGAGCTTGGCCACGCACGGCGATCGCGCCTCCAGTTTCCGCACAGGCGTGCTTTGATACGTGATACGCGATTGACCGAGGTCAGCGACGTGGTTTAGTGTTCGTAGACAAGGGGACTGAGGTCGTCCGGGATCGACCTTCCTCGACAAAGAGGGGGCGCGTGACCGGAAATGGGTGCTAATGGAGCACCGGGAGTGGGCAACGGGCCGTTGGACTTACCTGTCGATGTAGAGCTGCAAGTCGTTGGCCACGAGGAGGACGCGAGCGAGTGCGTCGCCGGACCAGTTTGCCCGGAAGAAGCGTTCGTAGAGTTCGACGTCGCAGTGAGGCATAAACACCAGCGTCGGGGTGTTTATGACGTATGCCCCCTTCTGTGAAATGACCAATGACGATCGGTTCGATGCATACAACCACGAGCGGAATATGCGTGGAAAGGGGGCGTACGTTGTTTTCACTCATCAACCGGAGGCCCAAATCATTCAACCCAGCTACGTCCGCGTCTTCGAAAGCTGGATCGAATAAGTCCGTATCTCCTGGCGTCTGTCCGGGGTAAGATCAAGGTCAGTTGCTCAGAACCGTGCCTTCTGATGGAACAAGGCTCTAGACCTCTAGTCGAGTCAAAGCCAAGCATAGGAGTACTCACGATATTAAGCTCTGCGCACAAGTCCAACAGGAGGCACAGTTGTGCACGAGATTCAATCGACGATGTAGGCCGCCCTAGACCCAAGCACAGGCATTTCCAGCGCGACGCCGCAACCTCGTTTTGTTCGCCATCGTCGTCCCCGCTGCCCACTATCGATTCGCTGGCACGGTTGATCTTTGGCACGATCTCGGCTGACTTAGACGGACACCACTTGACCATTAGCCTCTGTAATCCATAACCAACATCGGAAACGTGCCCAACGAGGGCAGAGGAACGGCTCGCCGATAGCCAGGACGAGCTCGATCCCACAAGAAAAAGGAAAGAGAGCTCACCGCGATAGTTTTGCCACCATCCGCTCGACACGAGCTGCTCGCGCGTGCGTTCAAGGAGAACTGTAAACGCAGGCGGAGTTTGGTTTCGTATCCTACCCTTGCCCTTGCCCCTTCCTCTCCGATTCACGTAAACAAATCCCTCTCCGTCTGTCGTCATATATGCACTTTACGTAGAACTGCCCAAGCCAAGATAGCACGATGCACAATATGGTTAGAGTCAATTTCAAAACTTTTTTGCAGATCATCACATGACATGACATCACGTGAGGTGTGGGGACCCCGGGCGTGTACCGTGGTCGTCCGTGGTCGTGCTGTCACAATGCTCAGATATATTTCCATGGCTGGTGTCGTTCGATCGGCCGCTATAATACAAAGACTAGAGCGGAACGTGTTTTCGATTGGCGCTATCGGGGTCAGCAGACCTCGTCTCATTGGTTGGGTGGTGAGCTCTTCCCGCGAAGTGATGCCAAAAAGAGTAGACGCGTGCGCCACTGCTTGATTTTGCAACTCGGACTGTGAGACTTTTGTTCGACACAAGAAGAGCTTGAAATACAATGTGTAACTTTAAAATTTTGTGCGTGATTTTGTCTTGAGAGGCACAGAACTTGATGGAGAAGTTTGTAGCAGGTGAACAGCTTGTCGGGGATGAGACGAGGGATTGGAGCGGGTGGAGCTGATAGGGGTTGCCAGGGGTTCCCCGCATTATGAAGAATGATCTCTAAGAACTCTAAGCTCTATCGATGGCCTATATCGGATCCACATCCATATCTGATAATGAGCTGAAAAGGAGGCAGGGGTACTTCTGCGGGTGACTGGTATAATAACCAGCTGGGACTGTTCATGTGCTCGTGTGAAGTGGAAGTCACCCCTTGGCTGAACCAAGCGCATATAGCTCGCACCTTCGTTTACGTATCTGGCCACAATAAATGCCTCACAGAATCCCGTGCTGAGCGTATTCTTCGAATACAGTACCTTTTGTGCTCTTTGCATGTTCTTCCAACTTCTGAGCACGCCCACTCAACCCATTCTTTCTAAAATTTGAGGCTGGGAAGACTTCTTGCTCGTGTGTCAAGTGATCGGCCGTTGCCACACTCGTGATTGGCGCGCTCGCCTAATCGGGTAAATATAGCACTATATTTATTAGCCCCGCCCCACCCTCTCTCCGCCGACGGTGCGCCGTTTCACACACTAGCGACCAAACGTGATAATTAATCATCGATTCAAAACATGTTTGACACATGAGTAAAGGTTTAGTCATCTTCTCATCTTCTCCCACTCGGTTCCGGCAACTATGATTATTTTTCTAGGTTTTAGACTTATTTCCCCGCCAGAGCGTCAACGTGTGCCGGTGGCGGAATGGCGCAGTAACTGGACGGCTCGGGGGTGCCCGGGACGACACGTAGTGGTATGACACCTGTCCACGTCTTGGCTACCAGCTCTTGATTTGTTACGTCCTAGATTGTAATTTAAGTATATATTTTTACGAATGGGCCGGTGAATGAATTGACCTTCTTTTCGTCTTTGGGGGGGCCTGTACGGATTTTGGCACTGCATATGCTACAGGTAGTTTCATATTGTTTGCAAGTCATGCATTTTTTTTCTTTTGCTTCCGCCCGTCGGATGGACCGGTCCGATGGTCCAAATAATCACACATTGAATTCTGCTCGTCAACCTTGGTTCTTGAAACTATAGATCATGACGTCTGTTCAATGGAAATCAAGAATCGGATAGTTCTGAGAGCAATGATCCTGTCCCTCGGCGTAAGACACATGTTCTGAGCCGCCGACATAATTATAAACATATGCTAAGAACACATAAATTACACGCAGCCGCAACGTCGAAACCAACTGGCCGACTTCTCTGGTGTCACTGACAGTCACGGGTCTTTTAGGGATGCATTCGGTGCCAGATATTCCAATGGGTCGCCACTGTGCTAGCAAAGGCAGACCTTGGTCGTGGAGGACGCCTCTTCAATTGGATTAAAATTAGGGGAGTTAGGCAGCAGGTAAAGGAGTTTGCGAACTAGGAAGGGACTTGGATAGCTATACAGATGTAAAGAAAGACCAGGTGCTCACGATATCCGACTAACCGGTTCAATATGGCGGTTTCAACAGTTATCCAATAGAATATCCGAGTTCGGGCCCAGGTATGGGCTAGTTATTGGCACCTAGTTTGAGATTAGCCAAGTGTAAGGATCGATGTGTTAGACCTCGCGATGAAATGGTGCAAAAGTCGCCAAAACCGATTGCCTCTTTTTAGGATCCATTGTAGACTTCAAACCCAATGATTCCGTCGACGTTCAAATCCGCCAGAAGCATTGGTCTTGTCCCACAAGCAAATATTGCGCTTGATTCGCAGTTAGCACCACGACCGGACCAGCCTCAGGGGCGTTGGATGGTTTTATCGCCTTTCGTGCCGAATGAGTATTTGCAGCTCGCCTGGATATATGCGCGGATTTTCTCAGATGGTAGAATCAATAAGCCTGGCCTCATTCCGGCTAAGTGGTCAAGTACGCATTTGAGTCCCTGGGTTTGAGATGTGAGTTGCAGGTAGCCCGACAGTATCAGGGAGTCGTAGAATCCTCTGTACGGTATCAACCATCAAGCCCAGGATGTCACCAGTTTCTTAGGCAGAGAATATATATACATTGAAGAGAACGGGCACCGTCGACGCAAAGAGAAAGCAAGCGACCGAGGCACTACTGGTAGTGAGCACACAGTTTCGGCGCTTGAGTTATAGGCGCTTAGAGCCAGGCGCCCGGAAGCAAGTGGAAAAAAATCGCTCACTTGCAAACAATGTGAAACTACCTGTAATCTAGTCTGTTTACAATTGAGTGGAGCTTCGAATACTTGCCTGGCCGTTTCAACCTTCATTCTCAATATACCCGTGCCGTCCGATTCTTCCTGGTCTGGTTGACGCGACGCATCCCATCGGCCGGGCACGAGCTGTTCCACGAATAGCTTGAACACGTCTTGCTTTTCTTCAGGGGAGATCGGGAACGCTACTCCATGCACAACAGCACTGAAATCCATGTTGGCCGCTTATCTGTGCGCCTATATGCGAAGGCACTCACGATCGGTAGTTCATGGAATGAGAGAACGCTGAAAGTGCAAGAACCAGTCCATCAATGAGGGTTGCGCTGGCGACAATAGGTGTACCGGCGTCCGAGAGCGCATTCAGAATACGGGTCGTTGGATATCCTTGCCGACGAAGCGCGATTATCAGTCATCTGGTCTACCTAAGGTGCGATGTATGCGCACCATGAAAGTAGACATAGCACTGCCCTGTCTCATCCTCGTGCCAGGCGGCAAGCATCGGAACGCATTGGGGCAGACCCGAGTGATCTGCTCATCAGAAAAAAGGTACAGGATGAGATTTCCGCAGTATATGCGACCGCAATTGTACGGACCTACGAATGCAACGTGCATAACTCGGGCCTCGCGAATGATGGCGGAGATCGTCTCTTTGTCATAGACGCCTGTAGCCCAGAGCGGAGTGGGGATGCCGAAGGAAATCGTTCAACATCGGGGGGTGCGGGTGGAAGATGCCGAGCGAGCACTGAGTCAGGGTGGATGGGCAGACGCACATACCTCGGTCAGGTCTTCTCCGTACTGTATTCAGCGCAGTCTTCTCGAACTTGGCATCTGTGTCTTGAGGCGGCATGGCGAGGTGTTCAGGCGGAACTTGCTCAGCCTCTCGGGCTCAAATAGGTTCCCACAGCTCGTCGAGTCATATTTCACGAATTACGGTCCCAAAATGGCCTCGGCTAAGCGAGAGACATGTATACAGATACTGCTAGGCGAAAATAAGACAAGGAAGTTGGGCGGTAGTTGATTATGGGATGCCGTAAATTGAATGAGCACCACATGCTAGACGGTCTTTGCCTTGGGTTAACCCGGGCCGACAGGCAAGAAAGAAGGGCCCCAAAGAACGAAAGGCACGGATTTTTATTAGTTGGGACCAATCCAGCGTGGGAGTAGTGAGGAACTGAGTCGGAGGCGCGAGGAGTATACAGGCACTATCGACCTGTCGGAGCGACAGATGGGGCAGAAGGGATGCTTTGCACGGCATGTGCCTTGCGCCCGGAAGACGCTGAGCGGAAACTGCTGGGCGAGTGAGGCTGAATACGATGCGAGGTGGATGTATGCGAGTAGCCGTGACCGACAGCTGCTAGGGTGTTGAGTTGGTTTCTGTGGAGCCGCCGACATGGGATCTTTATTGGGCTTATTATTAGTCGGAGGAGCCGGGAATCCGGGGTAACCGCCGGCACGATGGGCGCCGACGCCGATCTCGGGCAAGGCGAGTTCCTAAGACTCTTGCTTGACTTGGTTGTTTCTTCGATTCATGCTGCGCATTTTTGCGTGCATATAAGGCGACGTGGCCGTTGCGAGGGAGCGCTCCCCCGCCAAGACACGGGCACATTGTTGTTTCCACCCCTCGATCTAACACTCGAACTTCGCGGCCTTCGCTGTCAGTGTGTTCCACAATTTTCAAAATTCATATCGCCAAACTCGGACCGGCGTACAAATAGCGGGTCAGCCTCACAGCCCCCGCGGCGTGCATCTGATAGTCCTGGCCTTGCGGAAACGGCACTGGGTGGCCGTATTTAACCATATCCTCAAACACCCCACAGCAATTTCGCCTCCCCCAGCCAGCCGCCCGAGCGACCAGCGCCGACATCGCGTCTCAATCAGTAAATCGGACTGCGGAACCCAGTCGTTTCCTATATTTGCTAAGCTGCATATACAGTTCCGTCCCAGTCACAAATATCCCCAGCGTCTCTTCTTTTTTGGGAGTCCCTACCGCGCCTCCTGCTTATATAGTCTCGGTCCCACCTGCTCCACTTTGCCCCCCCAACCCCTATACTCGAGCTTGCCTACAACTTTGTTAGTCGCCAGATCACTGAGCGCCAGCCGTTGCTCAAGTCCAATCGCCGATAACTCATCTCAGGGTGAGTTCAATGACGTCGTGCAGCCAGATGCGGAGCATGAGCTCACTGGCGTTCTTTCAGACCCACCACCATGGCCTCGCACGACATCCCCACACCCAGTTCTCTATTGCCCCCACCAACCCCTCCTCAACGTCCAACCCGACCACGCTTATCGCGCGGCATCTCGTCCCGTAGGCCACAGCCCCCGCCAGTCCCACCGTCTCTTCGCGATCATCCATTGCTGGATGTCGTTGCAAATGGCAGCTCATCGAGCGCATCTGCCTCGAGCTCTTCAGCCAGCTCCTCGACGAACAACACCCCCATCGCAGCCTCCCACTCGAGACGTTCTCATTCTCGCCGCTCGAGCTTATCAACATCGCCCTTATCTATACCCGTAGACAAAATGTCGGTGCCTCTCCCGAGTCCAACTGGCCTCTGGACGCTCCCAACACGCCCCAGCCCGCCCATCGCTGGCCCTTGGAGTGCACCAATCGGAATTGACCCGGAGCTGGTGGGAGATGCGATGGGGTTAATGGATACCGTGCCTGCCGGCTCGACAATCAGTGCCGCCAGCCCAAACGGGTATCCATGGCATGCACAGGTACAAAGGCGCACCCAGGGGTACGATTGCATGTCTGTCCCACATCATACCCCAGGATACACCCTATACCCGCCTGCAGCTGCCAGCAGACGACCCGGTCCTTACCCGCACCCTCATTCCCAAACCCTCCCCCATGGGCATGCCCATCAGGTCCCAACCTCGCCAAGTAGGCAACGACATAATCATCCAGTTGGAACTTTACACACCCATTCTCCGCAACCTTCCCCGCCTGTCACGCCTGCGGCGGCGTAGCCGGATCGATACATCGTGCCTGGGGGTTTATACTGTTTTTTTTTGGGATCTAGGAGTTCGAGGTTACCAAAACCGTCGACCGGGGTGTTTTATTCCCCTTTCTGCTCTCTCCGGCTGTTTCCGTTCGCATCTGCATTTCTGGGTTGGCCTCACGCGTACATTTTCTGTTCCTGACGTTCCAGTGTGGTCGTTTCTATTCTTTTATCGCGTATGTAACAAATATGATTCCAGCCGGCTCAGTATGTAAAATAGACTCCTTCGTAGCGACTAGTAATGCCCACTCTCATTGCAATCAAACGCCTGCTGTATATATTATGTAGCAATCCCAATAGTACACACTAAATCCTACAACATGTCCTACTTCTTTTTCTTCTGGTCCCGCACGTCGAGCACCACAAGATCACCCTCGCCTAGATTGTAGCTCGCCAACGTTTGGTTGCTGGTCAGCGGCTTGTTATTATAGCTAAACCGCATTCGGCTCACGCCCAGCGCGCTCCCGGCAATGTGCTGCACCCGGTCGCGCAGAGTACCGATAAGCAGGGTGAGCGGCAGGTCAGGCACCTGGATCGTTTGGCCATTCATCTTCCATTCAGGCTGTTCGGGATGGTTCGGTAGTTGAACGTTGATCGTCACGGGTTCGTTCTGTGCAACGTGCATGTCTCAGTAAAATTTGTTTACGCATCGCATCAAGGCACCGACTCACATTGTGCAACCCCACCCAGTCCTGCTCCGTGTAGTACCTGCCCTCGGGAAGTTTCTCTACGCGTGGGCGTTTAGGTGCTGCCTGTGAATCTCCACCGCCCATCTCGTCTGCGCTGCGCACGACCCCTGCAACAGGTGATGGTCCTCCAGGCATGCCCATAGCTGCCAGCCGGCTTGGATGGATTCCACCCATCGCAAATGCCGGCATGGCTGGCAGGGACGGATGTGGCGGCGGGAGTGGCTGGGGAGCAGCAAATACCGTTGCACCTGCCGAATAGACGCCCGTTGGGTCGAGTGGGAGAGGCGGGAGAGTTGTCGGATTCGCGGGCAGGGACGGGTTGATGGGTAGGCTGCTTACAGTCCCACCTGGCCCGGCAGAAGGACCGATCGGATTGTTTGGAGTTCTGGTAACAATCCCGGCGTTAGCTTGGAGCGAAGCGAAATGTAAGAATATCACTCACGCTCCGAGGCCAAGCTTTGACTTGTGAATAGCGGCGATTTGTTCGTCCAGGTTCGCGTTTGTTTGGAATTTGTCGAGCGTGCCGGCCTTGGATGCAGTGTGACCATCCCAAACGACCTTTTCACGCTCGCGGCGACGAGCCCGTTCTTCCTCCTCTTCCTTTTTGCGCGCCTCTTCATCGGCGTCGGCACCGAAGATATCCACACGAGTTCGGGCGAGCTGGCGTAGCGAGCTGACCACGTTGGCACCTGAAGGCCGAAATCAGAACGGTAAACCATAATTCTGTGCCTGGCTCGGGCTTACCTCCTTGCAGCTCGCTTGCTTGTGCGCGACGCATTTCGAGGTTGTCTCGTTGTGTCTTCCACTTGGGGTCCAATAGTTCGATACGCATGTGCTCTGCCAGTTCGTCCTCTGGTATTTGTTGGCCACAAATAGTACATGTGGTCATCTTTTGCTTCGAGTTCTTTGCTGCGAGTGCTATTGGAACTTGTCAGTTCACGGTTGCTACACATAGCACGCAAAACTCACTCTTGGGCACATAGTCCTTCCTGATCTTCATCGGCCCTGTAGCACCACTCTGCATCTCCCTCGCACGAGCTTCTTCCCTCTCGCGCTCTTCTTTTTCCTTTCTCTTCCTCTCCCGCATCTCCTCGTCCTCGGCAGGTTCGGCGTACCCGTTTGAGGGGTGCGCGTCCACGTCTGGTTCCTCCTCCATCTGCACATTCGCAGCGCGATATGCCTCGACATCTGGTGCTGTTGCCTCCATAATCTGCGCGGCCATGCGTTTTTGGGCAAGTGTCATGTTCTCGACTTCGGCAATGCTCATGGGTGGAGGGAGGTCAGAAGTCGCGTCGGCGGCAGTAAATTCAATAGTTTGGACGATGTGGTAGTCGTGCCATTCAATTTCAGCAAATGCGACTGCTCCAAGGTTAGTAAATGTTAAAGCAGTGAAATGAACCACACATACGACGCTCAGCTTCTCTGTCATCCTCCTTTTTCTTCTCGCGTTCCCTCCGCCAACGCTCGTACGCAGCACGCTCACGCGCCTCAGCAAGCATATCCCACTTCCCCTCGGGCAATGCATGGAGTGCGATTTTGGCAAGGAGCTCCTTCGGAGGATGGAGCACACGAGTGTATTGGTCGACGAGATGGTTAAAGTAGCTGAAGAGGGAATGATTCGGGCGCAAAAAGTCGAACTGGAAGTTGCGTGCTTCACGCGCTTGAACCGCGTTGAGGAACGGCCGACCACGTCGAGCGGTATAGAGTGCAGTGAGTTTAATAATGTCCCTGTTCCAGCATAAGGACGCATCCATAAAATAGTAAAACAGAGTACTCACAGGTCGACGGCGCTCACCTGAGGAACGTCGAACACAAACTCGTGTGGCGGGGGCTCCTTCGGTGGGGCTTGAATGACAGGTACGACCGTCTCTGGGACGTCCTTGGCGGGTGCGGCGCCTACGTCTTGGTCGTCTTCGCCATCTTCGACCTTTTGTATACGATGCCTGTAGTATGCATGATATGGGTCTGCGGAGTTCAGGAATGAGAACTTGGGCTCATTACGCTGTGACTCGCGAATCTTGTCCTCGAATTGGGGAGGATTGGCCGAGCGGGCAACAAATGCGGCGGTACGGTCAATTATAGCTAGCAGAAATAATCTAGAATCGCATTATTTATATTTGGTGGGACACTCACTGCGAATGTCTGGTGGGGGATAGATCATCCCAGTTGCAAACTTGGCAGCGCCTGTTTTCGGCAGTTCCTGCTCAATACCCTGTATCGAGTGGTTTTGGTTCGCCGAGGCGACAGCATCCTCTATCATCTCGTTGACCTGGCGGTCCAATGCAGCGCCCATCGGACTCGCTACGGCGACAGACATGATGGTGAAGAGCAAGTTACACGTTCAGTCACGTGATACAGGCCGTCTTACATAAGATGCCTAACTGTAAACTTTTGGGTACCGATCTGACCACCACCAGGCAAGTAATAGTTTCCGTGTTTTGCACAGGGATGAAACGCACTGGGCTCTGACCCACGATGGAAATGCACTACTGCTTACGAGCGGGCCGCCTAGAAAACGGTTAACTGAACTTGTTCTTGCATATGGCCTACATTATCTTTGAGCCAGACTGACGCATTGACTCCAGCTGCTAATGGCCTCAAACAGTGGCCCGGATATTCGAGCCTTCTGCGATGCGGCTGACGAAATAACCCGCAGCATTGCGTCGGCAAGACAACTTGTTCAGTCTCTCATGGCCAAGTAAGACTATGCTATATTCTATCTACCTCACCCATTGAGACTAAAGCCCAGACAGGACTCTGAACTCGATACCACTGCCGGAATCTCGCTCTTGTCACTCAAGAACCATGTGATGCTGTCTTACCTTCACTCTCTGGCATTACTCCCCGCCCACCGTGTGCTGGGCCACTCTTTGCTCGATCGTGACCCACCATCTCAGCCATTTGGTTCGCTAGATCGTCCTGCTCGAGGGGGTGACGCAGGTGACCTAGTCGACACGATGGTTGAAGACAGGGTCATCCTCGAGAAGACAAAGACACTTGAAGCACGCCTGAAATACCAGATCGATAAACTAGTTCGGCTCGCTCAGGATGCGCCTCAAGACGAAGGGGATGTTATTGATGGTATGGTATACTCCTTCGACGCGATCACTTGTCATTCATTGTATTCCTTCAGACCCGCTCGCGTTCAAACCGAACCTCTCGAACCTTGCCGCTCCATCGACCCAACGAGGACGCATAACCACCGAATCTGCCAACCAAGAATCAGGATCCGAATCGGACAAGGACGAGATCTATCGCCCACCTAAACTTGCGCCTGTGCCATACGTCGACAAACCATCCAAAAAGGGCAAAGCGCAACCTCAACCCCGCTCTCTTTCTTCTCTACTCACACTCGACCCATCTCGCCCACATGTCGAGTCTGCTTCGGGCCTCGGAAATGGAAACGCTTCGTTATCGTCAGCTCGTGCACGCGAGTTGCAGCGTATGACCGAATACGAAGAGGAAAATATGACGCGCTTGGTGATGAACAAAAAAGAGGAGAAGAGGAGAAAGAGAGACGAGGAGGACATGGCATTTGGTGGAAGCGGGGCGAGGAGAGGTGGCGGCGCTGCGTTACGGGATGAGTTTAGGGATGTGCTTGGGGCAATTGATCGGAAACGAGCTGGTCCTAGCGGCGGTGATGGGTACGAAGAGTTGAGGCAGCGAGGGAAGAAGGGGAGTGCGTTTGAGAGAAGTCGTGCGAGGAACGTCGATCAGATAGATGAGGGACAAGAAGGGCCAAGAGCGCGCAAGAAGAGTAGATTTGAGGCCGCGATCAAGGCCAACAGACAATCTGCCAAACGGCGAAAGTAAAAGAGGATACAGGTCATCTTACTTTCGCATGATGTATATATACTTATTATTGGCAGATGTTTTATAGCCTAGGTGTATTCTTGCTCGCTACCAGCTTGCAGTATCAACGTTAATATCAGTGACACGCCTGAGCTGCAAATGGCGTCACATTTGATTTCACAGAATTGGGATACAGCAACAAGTCAGCGTCCAGAGAGCAGGAGTAAACGAAAAGTTTCAATCAAAAAGAATCCGTATAAGAGTGTACCAGGATGAAACGGCGGAGACATCGAGAGCAAAGTATTATGACAGTCCGATGGATTGCGGGAAGCGAAACACGTTGTTGGGGTCGACGGCCTTCTTGATCATCGAAAGACGGGAGTAGTGAGAACCATAATACTGACTCTTCCACTGGGAAGAGGTCAACGTGGGATCGACATAATTCACATCTGGTGAGTGACAAAGGTCAGCCATTGACGTTATAAATTGGGGAAACATGCGCATACATGCAGCCTGTGGATTAGGATCCAACGCATTGAGCATGCCATTCACGAAAGAGATGCCATCCGACGGGTAAGGTGGCTCCGAATTCATAGAGCTTGCGTAGAGTTGGAAGCAAAGGATGGCGTTGCGCTGCGCGAACGAGGTAGCATTCGCGCCCGCAGCGCTGACCTGCCCTCCGTACACTAAGTCCCAAGGCTACGGTCAGGATAGACTTGAAAAAATGAAATAAAGCTTAGGCTCACGATCAATCTCGACAAACCAGTTGGTGTCGCTGTTCGCGCCTTTGGACACTAGGTAGTTCGCAAAATTTGTCCACTGGCTAGATGTTACTGCCGTCTTGGTAAAAAGCGACTTGGCGAAAAACGTGTCTTTGTTATCCGGCTTTTTCGTCGAAAGAGAACCGTCGGTGGCAACAAGCGAATCATACCAGTTGTAGGTTGTATTGGTGAAGTTGCTCGGGTTGAGCGCTGCCTGCCAGCCAGCTGCAGCTGAATTAAATTCAGACCTAGTCCCATAGTAGTTGCCAGTAAACTTTGGATCCGAATCAGTCAGTTGTTCGAGTTGGGTTGCTCCGTTAACCACTTACCTGCAAGTACAAGTCGCCCTGACCATTAGGACCGACAGCACAGAACATCGCCATCTCTTTCGGGGCATCCATGGCCAATTTCTGCCACGAACCCAGCACACTAGCTAAATTACTGGCGGTGATTGTCATAGTAAAATCCATGGTGTAACCAATAACAGTCGTTGGGGCTGCGAGCGTTGCAAAAGTCCATTGTGTCACTACTCCATAAGATGCACCAGCGCCACGCAAAGCCCAGAATAGGTCAGCGTTTTTGGTAGCCGACGCGGTGGTGAGTGTGCCATTGGCGAGCACAACCTCCGCGGCGGTGATACGATCTTGAAGAAGTCCGGCGACACGAGAAAAGGGACCAAATCCACCAAAAGCGGCGTGACCCTTGGGTTTAAGGTAACAGTTAGTATGGCTTACTGCTGGGCAGCTTGAAGGCGTACCCCAGTTCCAACGTACGAGCATGTGCCGTGTGGTAGGGCCCATTGACCGTTGTTCCAGAGGGCCTGAGCCACATCTCCGAGTCGGTTGCCCGTCTGAATCTTGGCAACGCCAGAAGAGTCGACAGTCAAAGCCTTCATGTTCTTCATGTCAATAACAAACGCCCCATCTTTACCACCGAGCTGAAATTAGTTATTAGCTTCGTCCAAGAAAGCGAGGCGCATTTACTCACTCCATAAGCGGCGTAGGAATGACCACCTGAGCGTGTGGACACCGCTATCTTACTCGCGGCAGCGCATTTGACGTATTTTTGAACGTCCACAGCCGAATTCCTATCAAAATAGATTGGGAAGCGTCAAGGATGTGACCGTGAGTAACTCACGGATATGCGATGGCTACGGGTTTGTAGCTTAGCCTTTGGTTGTATGAGGCACGCGCACTGGTGTAGTTGCTGCTGGAAGGCGTAAGGATATTCCCAGCCGAACCACTGCTTTGGAGACAGGAAGTAAACGTATCCCTCGTTTTTATGTCCACAAGAGCCCCGGAAGCAAACCCAGCGGCGGCGAGTGTAGTAGTAGCAACCCGAGTCCACATCATGGATGGGAAGAAAGGAGAGCAGATGGGTTAGAGTCTGAGCTCACGGCAGTATATTTATATTCGAATCTCGTCGGGTACCACTTGGCCACAAGTCTCGTAACGAACCCAAATCGAGGTTCAAGACGCACGAAGAAGTTGTAGGGCACTGCCTCACTTGACGGGATTAATCGTGGATTGGGGTTGGTACAGTGGGATTGTCAGCCTCGACCCGGCAGTGGCGCATATATCATAGGCGCGCCCGTTTTAGATTTTGAATAGAGCGCAAGTATAGTTATGCCGAGCTTAGGCTGAATGCCGTCTCACTGCCATTGTCCCGATTGAAAAGCACAGACCATATTCGCACTAAAAATAGAACAGCCTGCAATAAACATATTAGAACAACTCCACGGAACACCGATCTGAATTATTCCATCACGCGATCACTCCCTTTTGCTGTTTGGATCCCGCTCGGATCAAGAATAAACTGTCTTCACGAATTTATGCTTTTTCCAACAGTACTACTTTTTTTTTGACTTTATACACCATTGTAAATTTACAACAAAGATACGTTTCAAACCGGATGTCCAACGTGGTGGCTAACAAAGTCCATAATACATGACAATAAACGTAAACATATGTGGAGTATTCAGAGTAACACAAGACATGGCCAACGTTGTAGCGGATCATTATGACAGACCAATAGACTGGGGGAAACGGAATACGTTATTGGGATCAACGGAACGCTTGATTGACGATAGGCGAGAGTAGTGAGAACCGTAGTATTGATTCTTCCACTGAGAGCTAGTCAGGGTTGGATCAACATAGTTCACATCTAGCAAAGCACAATGTTCAGCTCAAGGTACTACGAACCGTGTTAACGTTCACATACATGCAGCCTGTGGATTAGGGTCAAGTGCGTTGAGCATGCCATTCACAAAGGAGATGCCATCGGATGGATAAGGAGGTTTGTAGTTCTTTGAGCTTGCGTAGAGCTGGAAGGAAAGAATGGCGTCGCGATGCGCGAAAGAGGTAGAGTCTGCCCCTAGGGTCTTGATCTGGCCTCCATACACTACAATCAGGTCATCCTTCAGTTCGTAGCGCAATGTGAGACCTTTAGAAATGCCTACAATCAATCTCAACGAACCAATCGGTATCGCTGTTCGCGCCTTTTGATACCAGGTAGTTCAAAAAGCTCGTCCATTGGCTGGATGTTACTGCTGTTTTCGTGAAAAGCGACTTGGCGAAAAAGGTATCCTTGGGCTCCGCATTTGTCGTCGAAAGGGGTCCATCAGTGGCAACCAGAGAATCATACCAGTTGTATGTCTTTGCTGTAATCTTGCCTGGGCTAAGTTTGCTAGCCCAGTTGGCAGTAACCGAGTTGAAGGCAGACTTAGTTCCATAGTAGTCTCCGGTAAACTTCGAATAGGGTTCATCGATTGTCAGCTAGAGGATCTGAAACCGACTTACCTGCAAATAAAGCCCGCCATCACCATCAGGCCCTACAACTCCAATCATTGCCATCTCTTTTGGAGCGTTAATTGCCAGCGTTTGCCACGCATTTAGCAAGCTTGCAATTTTGCTCCCACTAAGGCTACCGCTGTAGTCGATGCTATAGCCGATGACGGTTGGGGGGGCAGCAAACGTTGCAAAGGTCCATTGCGTCACGACGCCGTAGGATGCACCAGCACCACGCAGAGCCCAAAAGAGATCCGCGTTTACACTTGCCGACGCAGTGGTCAGTGTACCATTGGCAAGTACAACTTCGGCGGCCGTCACACGGTCATGAAGGAGACCCCCGACACGAGAGAAGGGGCCGTACCCGCCGAACGCAGTGTGACCCTGGGAGTGATGTGAGTAAAAAAAATATGTTGAGGGCTATGACGAACTTACTCCACTTCCAACATATGGACAGGTGCCATGTGGCAGAGCCCATTGTCCATTGTCCCAGAGTTTTTGAGCCACGTCTCCAAGGAGGTTACCTGTCTGTACCTTGGCGACACCAGAAGAGTTGACAGTCAACGACTTCATGTTCTTCAGATCAATGACTAATGCCCCATCCTGGCCACCAACCTAATAGTTTTTTTTTTTTAGTACGAGATAGAGAGACTGATTAGTTAAGATACGCACGCCATACGCAGCGTATGAGTGGCCACCAGAACGCGAGACGACGGGTATATTACTCGCAGCTGCACATTTGACGTATTTTTGAACGTCGGAGGCTGATTTTCTGCGACACACTATGAGTAAAGTTATCTATACGTAACAGCGAATAGCGACCTACGGGTACGCAATAGCAGCGGGTTTGTAGCTCAACCTCTGGTTGAACGCGGCGCGCGACGTGTCATAGTTGGAGCTTGACGGCACAGTAATACTACCACCCGAGCCGCTATTTTGAAGGCACGAAGTGAACGTATCTCTACGCTCAACATCCAATACAGAACCAGAAGCCAAGCTAGCAGCGAAGAGCGTAGCTGAAACGACCCGAGTCCACATCAGAGACAGAAGCACCTAAAGGAGATGAGGGGGCCGATGCCCAAGCCAGAGTATTTATAGTTGAGGATCACGAAGCATCAATCATCGCAGGGCTGGGCAGGGAGACTAAAATGAGGACATCCACTCGAGTTGGGGATATGCCGGAGGCGGTGAGGCATCGCCACTCCGACGGATCAATCGTGGATTTGTGGTCCACGGGTGCGACCTCGCTCGTCTCGGCCCGAATGAGATCGTGGGACTTGTACGCGAGCTCGTTTTGTCGATTGAACTCGAGTGAAAGCATAGCCCATGACTAGTTGGGGGCTTTTTGACCACCTGGTCTCCTGTAGGTGCGGTCCATGGGCGCTCAACGTCTAAAAGAGCTAAAGCGGACTGGCGCCGACATTCGTTCGACATGGGGCGCAGACGAAAATTTATGGGAACAGCATAATCGACTGAGAGGAACGAATAGCACTATGGATATCAACTGCATTTTTGATAATGCGGTATTCTGAACCTAGATACCAACGATATGGATCTAACACCAAGACAAAAATTTGTTTTCTTCAAACGACATCAAAGCGACAGCATACATGCAAGTTACCTGGGCAATCAGATTCATGACAGCAACTACCTCCTTCAACACAAAACGCTAATATCAGAAAAAGTAGTGAGAAAACGATAGAGAGAGAGAGAGAGAGAGAGAGAGAGAGAGTTACTCATAAAGGGCGCACCTTTTGGAGCAAAGTACCCCGAAACTAGGGTGTTGTCCATCCAGTAGAAACCGAGGGCGGGAGCATCCCCGAGTCCCAGGATGTCGCATTTGGGCCCATGGAAAATTCAACTGTTCCTCCGTTTACAATCTCGCTGTGCATCAGGAAGGACCTGTTGATCGCCTTCCCATTGACCTTCACCCCTTGAACGTCTGTCGGGGACATCCCTGGGTTATCATATAGGAGTCTAGGCCGAATTATACTTACAGACGTTAATGGGACTGAGGTTTGGTGCTCTGATCCGTAGGTAGGTCTTGCTCTTGTAGGGCGGTGAAGTAGGCGCAGTAGTACCAAGTCTGATGTCGACTGCACGGAAGAAAGGTGCTGAGATGAGATATAGCGGCTGGGAGGTAACGGGGTATATCCTAGAAGGTACTCAATATAAGGAACGAATGATTGGCGACGCGCATATACGCACCCCAAGAGGTTCCACAACAGCCATGTTGCCATTGCTCCTGCATCTATAATAGTATTAATTCGTGCGTTTTTTAATACAACCAAGGTGAAAAAACCTTGATTTCCTGGAATTCCTGATCGGGCGAGGTTGTAATCTGTAAAACACGAGATATAAAAAATGTGTACTTGAGGGTGTAAAACTGAGATGACGGACATCTATTTACAATATACCGAGTTTTCTCGACAGTCTTGTATTGTTTTCCGTTGATATAGTTGTAAAGGAACGGTGTCTGGAATGATGGTTCATTGCCTGGATTAAATAGCGCCCTAGCCAAACGACGAAAAAAATCAGACGAGCCGAGCGGAAGCGTTGCAAGTAACAGCTAACATACGTCCCCGCAGTGTTAGCCGGGCCTGCTCCAGTACTAAATCCATCCACAAATGAGGCATCGAGGCGCCGTTCGAATGCTTCTGGGCCACCCATAAGCTTGATCAACGCGGCAGTATCATGTGGGACATTAAAACTGTGGTACTTGATGTGAGTTTGGTCTGACTTACGTACGATAGTGTTTACCTATACTCCCAGATCAACCCTTCGTAGGTCAGCTGGATCAAATATTCGTCAAAGAACGATAAGACGGTAACTACAGATAACTTACATCACTCCAAGAACACCCTCCACAGTTTGTGACATTGACGGAAGAGTCGAAAATTCCTTTCGCTGACTTGCTCCCGAAAAAACCTTTGTGTACTCCAAATCCAGTGTCGCCGAGGTCTACGGTAGCATTTGAATTCCAGACTAGGAACACATAGTAAGAACTGAGTTCGGAGAGATACTTATAGTAGCCTCACAATTCTTCCAGTTGCTTTATAGCAACGAAAGGTCAGTTAGTGTATTGAAAGGAACTACGCTTGTGACTCACTTGGCCCGTTTCAGATATCGTTCAGCATCTTTTTTATTTCCGAGGCTCTTTGCTAGGAGATACGCCGCAAAATCGTTTTGCGCGTATTCAACGCCCTTTGAGACGGAGCGTGAATATGCGCTCGTAATATATCCGAGTGAAACCCAGTCTGGCAGAGCATTTCTATCCGCCCAAGAACAGAGCTGAGTTTGCATATGCCGACTAGTGGCTCCAACACGTACCTTCCCTCTTTTGTTCCACCATCAAAGGCATTGAAATCGATGTTTCGACGTGGTGTTACGTCTGCATCTTTTTGCTGCGTGTTATTAGTGTCTTGTATCCACTTGTCTGCTAAATATGCTCACCACCGCTTTGTACGCATCTTTCCAGTTAACGCTCTTCACTTTATCGAGCCCTTTGATATATGCGTCGGCAAGCACATTGTCAGCATCGGAGCCGCCCTGTTTTAGCTCGATTTTAGTACACCGTTTGAGATCAAGCAGACTAATGCTAACTTGGGTACGGCCGTTTTGATTTCCGCTGAAGATGTACAATCAGTTGATAATCCAACGCTCCAACGCAACAAGCTGTTTCACCTCCTTCCATCTGGCAAATAGCCATCGAAACGCCTGTTATAGAGGTAGATTAAGCCACAGACTCTGACCCAAGTAGTTACCAGCACGTACCAAGTGTCGATCAATGACCTCAGCATGTCCACGTATCGGTTTGTAAAAACAAGATGATAGAAAGGAGTCGTACAGCGGAAGACTGAGGGAAATCAATCCAAGTGATCTACTTATTTCATCATCAACTTACTATCCCACATCTACAGCAGTGCATTTGGGTCAACGAGATGCTACTGAGTCATGCGATCACTCACTGTATACCAATCATCGTAGTATGGCTCCTTGGAGTTCCACTTTCCAGGATTTTCACCAGTTCTATCTGTGGGCATTAGGGCCGTCCCATCTGAAACGTGTTCGTAAAGCTCCGACTCGAAGGAGAGCGCACATGAACATACAGAGATGCGTATACAATAACCCAAGCAGTGTATCATTTGTAGCACCGTTTTCGGCTGGGACTGTGATAGAAGACAGAATTTCCCTATTGATAAATCAGTCAAGGAAAGGCTGGGGAGGAAGATGCACCATACGTATTCCATGCGTCTTTTACAGTTTGCACCGTTGTATTGAAATTCTGAGACCAAGGCACTTCATCCTTCACAAACTGGCAACTAAATAAATGTAAATAGTTTAATCAACATTGTTGAGTATGCAACAACTCACGCTTTCTCAACACTAATGAAGCTCACTCCAACGCGGCTTTCAAGCTCGAGTCCTCGAGTACCATCATATTCCCATGAAAGGAGCCCGCCGATAGCAAGATTGTCGGACGCATATATTTCATAATATGGGGATAACGTGGGGGGAGTGGTCGGAGGAACCAAATGGTTATAAGGTGACCAAAAGGTACGAGCAGTTGTAGGCGGTTTGGAAAAGTTGCCGCAAAAGTCTGGACCGTCGTTACTTCAAGTTTGAAAGAATCAAGAATAGGATAAAAGTAAAACTCACATATTTGCCAAGCTTCACCTTGGTTCCATCCAAGGTCGTACCAAGCGCTGCCGCTGTAGCCACCCGCTACGGGATCAATAGCAAGTTCGCCTTTGATATACCGTTGAGCTATATACCCCCCGCCTCCAGATGGCAATGCGTGAGCTAGATCTATAAGCACATGAGCCGTGCCGTTATTCGAGGGTGGGAAGTTATAGTGCAAGACCCCTGCGTGTCGTGATGCCGTCAACTGGGCAGCGTTAGTGATATTCTACAAGTTTACGAATACATCATACCTCTGTCGTAATACCTGTGGTCACGAACGTTGTTCGAAAATACCCGACCTGCGCAGCCTAGGTCGGTAGTTTAGCTTAGCCCAAATGCCTCGAATGTGACGCTTACCTCGTTGGTGCGGTTTGTCAAATACGTACGGTTGTCCGCGACATTGATGCCTTGACCCTCCAGTGAACCAAGTAATGGCATCTGAGAAACAACACCGTATTTTGGCTCTGCGCATACGGGATCAATACAACCTTTACAGAGGTAACATTAGGCACTTACGTCCTCCTGTTCCGCTGGTGTGTAGTAGAGAAAACCCAGTAGCATTCCCACGAGGTGTATATCCACTGTTGGCACTAGAAATACCACCCTGGTCCAGATTCAACACGGAAGTATCGATTCCGATCTTGACTTGGCCAAACGGTAAAGCAACTCCCTATGAACTCTTTGACGTCCATTGAATGAACCTAGATTAGTGTTGGTGGACTCACCGGGAACATATTTCCACCCCCAAGACTGCTCTGGATTCGAACGTTAAGATGTCAAACATAGTATGGTACGGCACTACTCACCCCTTTAATCGCCCCTTCAGTTCCCACTAAAGGATCTACGTATCGTGTAAAGTCTACCGCGCCCAGACAGCCAGAGCTTGCTGCCAACAATACAGCAGCAGCCTCACAGAGCCTCATGGTGTTCCACCAGAAGTAACGAGAAGAAAACACCGAGCCCAGGAAGACACGAGCAGCATTTTATATACCCATTTCGCAAAAAGATGTCACGCGCGAAGAAGGATAAGATATAGCCCGTCGCGGACAGAACGAACAAATCCGGACACCGAGCCGGCTATTCGCAAAACACCGACGGCCGACGCCACTAATTAACACAGCCACTGGTCATCACTTTTTCGACCAATCCACCATGTCCGAGTCTCTGCGCACCGCGACCGTGTCTAGGAAAACGAGCGAGACCGAGATTGATGTCAATATTGAGCTGGACTGCAATCCTGGTATCAAGAAGCAGGTGATTGAGGTCTCTACCGGCATCGGGTTTTTGGATCATGTACGTGCAGTTTTCAAGCCGCATCCTAAGCCATTACTGACACGCTTATCTTATTTTACTCGATAATAGATGTACAATGCGCTAGCGAAACACGGCCACATGAGTCTCATGATGAAGTGCAAGGGCGACCTTTGGATTGACGACCACCATACAGCAGATAAGTACGAATCTTGCTCAAGTTTTTATGCATTGCCGTCTTACGCTGTTCCCGGTAATTACAGGACAGCGCTCTTGCTCTAGGACAAGCTTTCCGCGAAGCTCTAGGCGAAGTTCGCGGGATCAGACGATACGGGACTGGCTTCGCTCCTCTCGACGAGGTGTGTATGCTATGCACCAAAAAGTATCGACTTTGGACTAACACATGCTGCCAGGCCCTTTCACGCGTCGTGGTTGACATATCCTCACGTCCGTACTGCGTGACCGACCTGGGTCTAAAAAGGGAAAAGATCGGAGACCTTTCATGCGAGATGATCCCTCATGTTTTCCATTCGTTTGCTATGGCGGCCGGGATCACATTGCACGTTGATTGCTTGCGGGGAGAGAACGACCATCATAGGTGCGTAGTTTAGTGCTGACTCGTACGATACAGGACTAAGGATGTGATCAGATCCGAGTCGGCGTTCAAGGCCTTGGCTCTTGCGCTGCGAGAAGCTACAGAGAGGACTGGAGGAAACGATGTGCCAAGCACCAAGGGCGTACTATAGATGGATTGCTTTTTGTACACGATGTGCTGAGTGATAATGATGTTTTGAAGATCCATCGTGCACGTTGCCTAGATCGCAACGTGCAAGGCACACAAAGGCTTCGTTAGACTAAGGGGCGAACAAAAAATTCGAGTTCACAACGAAACTCTATCCCCACATTCACGCGACGACCTCCTTGAGTGATGAAGACGAAGAATGAATTCCCGATACAAGTACAGTATACAACAAAGCAAATGTGTCTACTAATCATACATGAAAATGAGTAAAGAGCAGAATAAAAAATGGAGAGAAAGATAAAGGAGTGTGATAAGTAGTATGTTCAAGCCGTTCAATCCAATTATAGATGTTGAATTATAATGCGCGAACCCGGAGAGGGAGTCGGTGACCCTTTTCCCATTCATCGTCTACCCACGGGCGGACGACCATCATATTATGGGGAAGGATTTTAGCCATCTCATCAAACTCGAACGAGGAGACGACATGAGCCAGAATAGTTTTGATTTCAGCAATCGCGAGTCGAGAGCCAGGGCAGGCCTATGTCAATCATCATCAGACAATGCAACCCAACAAAAAACAAAAACAAAACTCACATGAGGACCGACCGAGAAGGTCATCAGATTAGAAACCAAGCCAATATTGTTCTTGACAGCAGAAGGCAAGTTCAACCACCTATCGGGACTATCATCAAAAAGAACAATAAGCAACTTGCAAACAAATAAAAACACGAAAAACAATACGTACTTGAACTCGTGCGCATCCTCGCCCCAAACAGCCCGCGCGGTATTCATGCCCTCGTAAGGCAAGTGAATAAACTCGCCCTTGCGGACCCGAATACCAGTGCGGATCGTACCATCCGCGGCGTGGCCAGTGACAACGGCCCGCGAGATCGATCCGTCTGCCATGCGAGGCGGGGCATCAGCAGTGAATGGAACGATATCGTCCTGCTCGGCCGTCCGGAGAGTGCTGTGAACAGGCGTATAGAGCCTCAAGATCTCGCGCACGACGCGGTCGAGCATAGGAAGAGCATCGATGGCAGCAAACTGGGCGACCGGGTCCGGCGTAGCATAATCGCATTCGATGCCCGAGTCGCTCGCAAAGTCGTGTTCACCCCCGAGGTTGAGCTCAGCGAGTTCTTCCCGCAGAGCCTGTTGGACTTTTGGATTCCGCGAGAGCGCATATAGGCCCCAGACCAAGGCGATGCTCGTCGAGTCGGCGCCAGCCAAGAGGAAGCCATCGATCTGCGCGAGGAGCTCCTCGTCAGAGAGACGATCCTCGGGCGCAGCGTTGTGGTTGCAGCGCAGGAGAAGACCGAGGATGCTCTTGCTGTCGCCCTCAGGCGCAGTAGCCCGGCGTTGCTCAAGAAGCATCTTGCTAGTGCGGTCAACAACCTTGGCACTCTCGGTAATAGCCCTCGAGTTTTCGGTTTGCTGTTGTGCGAATTAGCATCGGGTATATAGGACCGATGGATATATAAGACTTACCCAAACCCGCTCAAGCCAGGGAGCTGTCAAGCACAAATTGTCGCGCAAGGTGGTGCCTTCCTTCGTGACCTCGTGGAGGCGCATATACGAAGCAAACAGCTCGTTGGAGTTATCCTTCAACGAATCAAACGAATATCCAAAGGCCGCTAATCCGATAATATCAAATGTGGCACGACCTAGCCAGTTGTGGACGTCGAGAGCCACCGAGCCATCAGCGCTAATCTCGACACCAGGTGCGTCGACCGGGTTCGACTCGGAGAGAGCCGCACGCCATGCGTCGCACAGCTCGTTGGCCTTGCGGATGAAGATGGGGGAGAGGCCTTTGATGGTCGAGGGGGCAAAGGCAGGTGCCATGATCTTGCGAAGGCGGGTATGAACCGCACCCTCGGAGACAGAGACGGCCTTGAGAGAGGTGTCGCCACCAGTGCGCTTAGCAATGTAGCGGCGCATCTGTATTGGCTTGGTGAAACGGTCCGAGGCGGGGCCGAGACTAGAGAAGAAATGAGTGAGCGCTAGGGTGGGTGGCAATCGGATAGACGCACATGTAATTAATGGTGACGGGGTCGAATGTGACGAGGCGGTCGTCCATGTAGCCCAAGCCCTGGATGCGGAGGTTGCGCCCAAATTTGTTTACGAGACGCTCGCTGAACTCTTTGGAGGTCTCGGTCTCGCAAAAGATGCTGAGGTCGCCCACAAAGAGGCCCCTTCGCTTAGGCCCAGGGAGATGCTTGAGAGAGGTCTTGTAGGGATGCCATACCTGGAACAAAGAGGTCAATGTCCAGCCCAGACGAAATGAAAAACAAACGACGTACCAGACACTTTACGAGCCACGGCCCGAGAAATGCGAGACCAATGCATGTGACTCCAGCGACAGTATACGCAACCAAGCAGACGGCGCGCCCAGAGAGCGCCAAGAGAGTTGCAGCAAAGTCCATAGTAGAAAGAGTGATGACCGACCACGAGCCTGCGATGATGCGGATGGGGGTGCAGCACGCGTGGGGGGAGACTATTAGTACCTCGTGTTGGGGGAGGCCCAGGTGATATAGACGATTGGATGGTGAGAGTGCGACGGCCCAGGGAACGGAAAACACAGCGACATCACGGCCCAGGCGCGGGTATCTATACCCCTCAGGCCTATTGTCTCAGTCTACAATCGACGCTATTGTCCAGTTTGGGTTGCGATCGTGTTTGTGTTGCTTGGGCCTGCTTTGCCCATGCCCATAAAAGGCATAAGGCTCATCGGCATTAGCCATAACGCCGCATCCTTGCATCCACCTATCATCCAAACAATACGCGACCGGCCGAGTCGATTCTGCGGCGATTATCAACGCCGAATATCATCCACGGAACCGAGCTTGCTGTAAAAAAGTGCTCATAGGCCACACGAATAGTCCGTACAAAAAACAACGAGTGATGTATGTTACGACACAAACGAAAACCAGAAAACCCAAATCGGAAAACGAAAACAAGATGAAAAAGATTACATTCGACCAGCAGAACGGTTGACCTAGATCTGTCTCAAACTCAGTCACACCTTCAATTACCGCTCCGTGTGAAGGACTCACCAGAAATCAGCAAACGGCTACTCATAAATTAAAAAGCCGTTTGGGCGGTTATCGACCAGCCCCGGGTTTGCCACTGCGGAGTGACTCCGCCACCGCGCGCTGACGGCTATTCTCAGGGACAGTTGTATAGCCGGGTGGCAACTCGACGACTTCAGCTCCGTCGCTTGTCATAATCGTCACTGGCGCACGCCCACCGTCATGGTGCACGACATAAACCTGAGATCTAGTATCCCGTTCGGACCTAGAAGGACCTTCATGAGGTGATTGGGGCGGAGACGCTCCCATCGTGCTTTGTCGCCCTCCCCGATTCGAACCAGCGGCGGAAATGGAGGAAGGATCGAATGGCTCGGCTGTGAGCCCGGTCGATCCCAAATTCACGGTATCCATCCCGTTGCTCGATCTCGATTGCCCGCGCATCAGCGGTCGAGCACTCGAGTTGCTCCTCAGAGTGTCATCCGTCATCGCAAGCGGTGAATAGGGACTACGGAGACCGATATGTGTATCAACATAAGGTGTGGGTCGAAGTTCGTTTGATGAACCACGAATGTCCAGCGTCGGCCGTGCCATACGCCTGTTTTTGTCAAGGCAGAAGAACAAGAGCGAAGCAAGCACGCCTCCCACCACAAATGCGCCGACTACACTGCCTACCGTTGCTGCAATCGGCACGCTTCTAGTCACATCGATTAGAAATGCGCTCTTCTGCTGAAACATGCATTACGCACCCCGAAGCATCCCTAGTTAAACACGAGGTAGGCCCGTTGCCGCCACTGTGAAGAGGACCATACGACCACTGTAAACCTTTCGAATCCGCCAGCGTGATGAAAAATGGGCTACCCCAAGACTGGAATAAAACCAGGCACGAACTGTCAGTCTTCACAGATCACGAACACATGAGCATAGCAAAAACACGCACGAGGTCAATTGTCCAGTTGATCGCATTCATCGAGTTGGAGGTGATGTTGACAGGGGGATGTAACGCGGGCGCAGCAGTAAACGTAAATGGCGGCGTGCCGGTCTTGGGTTTCACACTGATGTCCGTGCATTGGTTTGGCCACCTTGACAGCACAGAGGAAGATATTAGTACGTGTACGCAAGCGGGGATCATGGTACTCACCCGTATTGACTCAACGATCCACCGGAAGATGCAGCCTCAACCTCGAGAGGCGAAGGGAACGTCACGTTTGCGTTTGCACACGAGAGCGTCCCAGGGATAACAGTATAAGTTGCTTGGCATCCTCCAGTTTGGCCGTTGGCGTCGTACATGCATATTTGATATTGAGTGCCGGGAGCAAATGGGACGGTGTAGTTGGTAGTCAATGCCGAGCCGGCATCAATGTAGAACGGAGTGATGTAGTTGGAAGTCAAGATTTGGAGAGTATACGGTGCCTATAGAGCGGTATAGCATTAGATCGTACGTCGTGGGCAGCAATGCGGCACACTCACCACAGGATCCGGCCTGGTGAACGAAGCACCAAATAAGAGTTCAACGATCGGTTCAAAATTGAGAGGTAGTTTGGCTCACCCGGTAGCAGTTCCTCTGAGCCAGCTGATCTGTATAGTCTCGCACTGAGCAGTGGTGGGGACGGTAAATGGGAGTGTGGTGCCGTAGGAGAAAAAGAAGCTCTGTTGCAGCCAGTTTGAGGTTGACTTTGCCGAAGCACACGCGACGGCAATCGTGATTAGCCCGAGCGAGGTTCTCATAGTTGCCACAATAGAATCGGGTAGCCCAGGAGCTGGGATGCTCGCTAGGAGTGCAGAGAACACGGATAGATAAACTGGACAAGGTGGAGTAAGGACAGGAACGCGTGGAGGCGCCGTAACCATGTTTTGTAAATTAAACAGGTCTGTACAGCCACTTGCCGTCACATCCAACACTTTCCTCCTAGACTCGGGCTCGTTTGTCACGATGCGCAGCCCCGTCCTCGGCATTCACAGACGACGTCAACAAGCCGGATTCATGCGCCTCCTTCAGCCAGCTCTTGCATGCCTCGAGGTCGGCCGCTGGGTGATCCAGCTGCCACCGGACAACTTGCTCCATATACACCCCGATCTCTTTCCCGGGCTTGACTCCGAGGAGCGCGCAGATCTCCTTGCCCTGGAAAATTCACACAGATTTGACATGCGGATAATGCAGTGGAGGCGTCACCGACTCACATTCAGCCTCGGGGGTTCCTCGATCGACTCGACGAGCTTCAGCTCCAGTATACGATCGACGAATAGGTTGTACATCCGAACAGTCTCTTCGGCCCGATCCGCTATCGTATAATTAGTGGCAAGGCCAAGTCAGAGTCGGACAGCCTTACCGTCCAGAACACCCCTTTGGATTGCAGGTACCAGGTCTAAGACAAGGGAGAACAGCAACGAAGTCGACCAGTGAGTTCCATGTTGGGGGTTGTGGACCTTCTTGTCGCGCAGCAAAACCCCTGTAGTGAGACGGTTTTAGAACGTGTGAATAGCCCGGACATGGCGCATACATACCGATCAACGACCTCTCCGAAGGTCCCTCGAACTTTTCCAACGACGGTTTTGAGATGAGCTTATGCGCGTCAAACAGATTAGGCACGGCCGTGAGAAAATGTCCACCGATCTGAAACCGGTTCTGTATTCTATCTTGCGAAAGTCTTACTCACACTCACCTTTAGCCCCTCCCGGATAATGCCTTCGGATAAAGACGCCACCTTCTTTCTCTCTGTATACATTGCACGACTCCAGTGCGATACCGCAGCGCCTAGAATCAGCCTTTGTCTTGCTCCAAGGTCACCCTGAGCATACTCGAGTAACAGGGGATGGGGAGCTGGCAAGAGCGAGGGACCAGGGGCCAAAAAGTCACAGAGAATAATAGCCGTATCCAGTGCCATAGCGTCTGCACCCATTACGCCAAACATTTTGCTTTTTAGGGCAGGAGGTATACCAAATATAGGCGTATACAAGCCCAGGTCGTAGATTGTTGACAGTGAAAGCAATGGACTAGTGCCTATACTCACTATCAGCATGGTTATCAATTCGTACGTAGGATGAAACGCACCCTTGAGCATTTTTATGAGCTCCTCGCCGACTCGCTCTCGACTAATCTTAGTAACCAGCCTATCCTGACCAAAAGTTTACTACGATGGAGACAACCCACGAGCCCATCAACTCACTTGAATGAGTTTCTCCTTCATTGCCTTCTGTGCCTCTTCCACGATTGTGAAACCAAATCGACTGGAAAACCTAACGCAACGCAAAACTCGCAGCGGGTCATCCGTAAACGTTTCCAGTGGGGCTAGAGGTGTTCGGACGATTCCGTTTCGTAGATCATCAAGACCCTAATGATACTCGATGTGAGTAAAATAATAAAACCAAACCATTACTCACTTTCTCAGTGAGATCCTCCACGGATCTAGTATGTATGTTATAAAACAAGGCATTAATAGTAATATCTCGTCGAAGCGCATCCTCCAAAGGTGTTCCAATCTTCTATATCTCAATCAACGACCATGAATCATGCGCCACCACCTATTCTGATATGGGACCCACCATAATAGGTATCCGACTATCTTCTGCATAAGTCTCGCTCCTAAGATTTACAAAATCTACTTCATGGCCTAGCACCGTCATGCGCGCCGTTTCCAAGTGTTTGGACTGTTCAGGATTTTTGCCGATTGTCGCAACGGTACCGCTTCGACTATTCCCTTTCGGATCTGGTTTCGGGATGATATTTTGGGAGATCATGTATGCTTGGAGTTTTTCGGCGAATGGAACTCCCATGATATTCGCGAGCGCAATGTCGATATCGTTACTGGGGATACCTAACAGCTATGGGAATCGATCTAGTTGCTATGTTGATTAGTGGCCATTCGACTTGCCTTGTCCCTAACCCATCCTCCAGCAATTCTACACTCTACTCCAGCGTATTCGTCTCCCGTTTTTCGAAGCTCTTTGGTAAACTCATCCAGCAGCGAGCAAACTTGACTTTCTTTCTCCGTCAATGTGATAGTATCTGCAACTTGCTTGGGAGGTGGGGGTGCAGTCGCGGCCAGGGCGTGGGCGCGAATATCGGCCACCGGGTATCGTGTTGCGGTGGCCATGTTTTTTGAAGATAGGTAGGCGGAGCGACGGAAGCAAACTGCAAGTCTATTAGCAGTGGGAGTCAGGCGGAGCATCGAGCCAAGTGGGTGGCGCCCAGTGAAAAGGCCAGGTCATGTGATGCTGTGGCTACACGTGGCTACGAGTTAAGAGGGGCTACTCAAGATATATGTTAACTTCCCAATGTATATACATAAGGCAGGTAAGAGTCTGTGGGCAAGGTCATAATCAAAGGAACCGTAGTAGTGAGGAGTCTTCAGAGAGATATTTTGCTTCGTGATTAGTATCGGCCTCGACGAGGGCCACGGTCGCCTGGACCTTGATATGGGCCATAATCGGGGGGAGGTCGACCACCTGTAGATGGGTTCAATCAGCAATCCTCTGTATGTGGTGTTGGGAGTACGAACCTCGGGGTGGCGAACGGGGCCGATTTGATGGAGGTGGCGATCTTGACGGTAGGCTAACATTTTTAAACAACGTTAGCAAGTCATCAGTGCGGAACACAGGTCCTGTTTATGGCAGTGCGTGAGCATCGAAACAACCAGTGAGACCAAGCTCGTGACTTACCATCAAACGACGAGGGATTAGGCAAGGACGCAATAAACTTGGACACCAAGGGCGGCAAGCCACCCTCCTCTGGCCCATCATCGTGCCTCCTCGGACCATCATACCCTCTCCTAAACGGCGGCGGACTGTTCCCCCTTCGGGCCGGGGGTTCCCACCTCCCACCTCGCCTCTCCCGATCTCGTTCCCGATCTCGTTCCCTATCACGCTCCTTCTCCCTCTCGACCCTCTCCCGCTCCCGCTCACGTTCCATCCTCTCGCGCTCTCGTTCCCTATCTCGTTCCCGTTCCCTGTCCCGCTCGCGCTCCCTCTCGCGCTCTTGCTCACGCTGCCTCTCATTTTCTTGGCCTTTGAACCTCTTGGCGGGTGGGTCGGCCGCTCGCCGGGGTGGAGAGACCGCTCGCTTAGGGTTGGCGTTTCCGTTGGCCGGAGCAGACGGGCTGGGTTGCTGACCGGCTGTCTGACGAATCGCCTTGACCCCAAGATCGTTGGATGCGACAGTATCAACACCCAAATACGTGAACCGGTTTGCGAATCGCTTGATAGGCAGGTCTGGACCGCAATTGAATTAGTCGAGCGAACACGAGC
Source organism: Ceratobasidium sp. AG-Ba (assembly GCA_016906575.1). Taxonomy (NCBI): domain Eukaryota; kingdom Fungi; phylum Basidiomycota; class Agaricomycetes; order Cantharellales; family Ceratobasidiaceae; genus Ceratobasidium; species Ceratobasidium sp. AG-Ba. Next base: position 2,961,014 of record CP059641.1, on the reverse strand, counting down.
AAGGGTAGACATTAGGCTATACCATTAGGATACGCCTCCGCAAGCCGTTTCTCAAGTTTCTGGGACCCCGCAAGGTCGCCAAAGTTGTATTCATATCGAGACCATCTGTCCCAGATCGGTCGTGCCTTGTCTGGGGGAAAAGTCGTGACCACGCGCTCGAAAAGTGCCCGCGCGTCTACAAAAAGGATAGTCAATGACAGATCGATTATGGTATAATGAAGCCACTAACTGTTCTCGTCGTTGATCGAGATGAGGAAACCGAGATACCGTAGCACATAGTCGGGATTATCACTAAACGACTTGAACCCGAGTTCGAATATCTTAGTTGCAACATCCGGAGCCTTGGTGCAATGATACTCCATCAGCGCTGGTCCACCAAGTCAGCCTACAATTACTAAACAAGTCTTGACCGAAAGAACGCACCAGCAGCTTCATAGATATTCCACCAAGCATGCTTATCCTTCCTCGCCTTGCCAAAGATTCCTCTCGCCGGCTTGAGACCCTCTGACCGCCGAGCGAAGCGCATATACATAATCCAAACAACCCCAAGCTCGGATCGCATCTCGTTCAACTCGGGCATACGCCGAGCTTGAATCTTGTCGGCTTCGCTCGGCGCCGACTGCTCTTCTGGAGGCGCCATGAAGTCGATGGGCGGCGCCGAAGCCTTGGCGTTCGCAACTTCCTCGTTGATAGAATGCTCAAGCGTGTCCAGTTGGGTGTGGAGAGATGCAATCAGGTTTTCAAACGTGCTATGCACTTCTGGATATTTCTTTTGGGTTTCACAGATCTCGTGATAGGCAAAGTGCAAGAGGAAGCTTAAAGGGTAGGATTAGGGCGAGGATGGAATGCAGCGGTATATCCACATTACCTAGACTTGTTGGCCTCCATACCCTGCTTCAATATCGCAAGCGCTTCGTCGGGTTTACCACTCGAATTCGCCCAGTTGTAGGCCATATACCTAGGATACCTGTTAGTGGGACGTATATGTCGAGTGCCAGGCATACACACCAAATTTCGGGGTAAAACCTCATAGCCGCACAGGCTTTGCGGTATGCACCAGCGACTCGACTGTACAGCGCGCCCGCGTCTTCCAAATCCAGAGGGTTTGACTCTTCCCACTTCACATACGCCTTCCATCCTTGGATGGCCGCCCGGTCCGATTCTGACCATGTGGGCACTGTCGGCAAGTTGAAATCAGGCGGGGCAGGAATCGCGGGATCACGCGGTGGAGGTGCAGCTTTTTGCTCGAGCGGGTCGAGTAACCGTCGGAGCTCACGCAACGCAGTGCGCGCAGTCATGTACGATGGAGACAAGTCAGCCAGAAACTTTTTTGCCTGTTCAGAAAGAAAGTTAAGGTTTTGTTATTGTTGATGTCGTGATCACAACGGTCGATAGCGGGCATCACACAACGTACGGTAATCTTGTTTAGCCCGTTTTCAAACTGGTCAAGTTCGCGCCAAAGTTGTTCAACATTCTCAAGTGGGATAACGACGGCGCGGTGGTACAAACGTCGGAGCATGTCCATCTTTTGTTGCTCCTCCCAAGTTGTTTTTGCCTCCCCTGCCTTGGCAAAATCGATGTATTCGCGCCAGATGTCCCCAGCAGCGCGGTCATGGCCAATATGGAGCAACGCAAATTCATATGCCTTTTTGACCACCTCGCGTGTTTGGGGATCGGTGGTTGACGGGTTTGTGCGGCGGACGTATGCGAGATAAAACTTCCATAGCTCGGGGGAAGTGGACGTGCGTAGGAAGCGTGAGAAGAGCAGCTCCGCTTTGCCAAACAGTGCCGGGGTCAGGAAGTGGTTGAGGTAGGCGATTTGGGCCGAGGTCTGGAGTGGGTATGAGGGAAAAGCTTTGAAGGTGGCGCGATGTGACGTACCGCATCGGGAAAGACTTCGAGCAAGCCTTCATACGCGTCCTGAATCCTATCCACGTCACCCGAGGCTTCAGCAAGGCCAATGAGATGCTGGCGGGTTGATACATCAAGCGGATCACGCTTCAACCGTTCTCGTAGCAGGTCGGTCTCTGTCAACTTGGCCTTGGGTTGTTCTGGGGTTTGAACAGACGGTGGGGCACCCGCCGGTGGAGTCGTACGAGGCGTTTGGTTGTAGGCTTGCAACCCATCGGAGATTGGTTCATGCAGTGCCTGGCCAAGAGCCGCGGCGGCTTCTGCTGCTAGTGCTGCTGTAGGATCTACCGGCTGTTGCTCTGGCTCGGCTTGGACTGGAGGCACACTGGTTTGTTCGTTGGAATTAGGCGCGGGTGCTTGTTGGTCTGCGCCACCAGAAAGAGCAAAGTCATGGGGATTAACTCCGGAATCCATCACAAATGAACAAAGTCTTTGAGCCCAGACAAAGACCGGTGACGAACGCAGTGGTGGTCGTCAGTTGGAACTGGTGGGTTGGTATGAGCGGAGACCCTGAGCGGATGTCTGCATCCGGAGGTCATCGGGAGACTAATCGGGCTTTGTCTTTTCTTCAACGCTCTTACTCTCTGCTCCAGCACTCGTCGCGCAATCAACTGTACGTAGCCCCCCACCGCACTCGCCAGACGACTCACTCTCGACGACGACAGCGTACTTTTAGGAAACATTCTGCTATCTTGCACAATGACCTCCGCCTCGTCTCTCCACTTTGGCCCAGAATGGATGCGCAAGCCATCCAGAGGCTCTCTCTCGTCGCTCTCCCCGAACCAGACCGGCAACTCGCCCAGCGCAACGTCGAACATGCTCCCCACGCCGCCGACACAGGCGGCTCCTGCACTCCCCAACGTCTCGTCGTACTCATCTCTCCTCACCTCCGCGTCCCCACCGCCCGACATCAAGTCGGAGGACGACACCTATCCGTTCCGGTACTCCAAGGACCAGATGATACGCGTCTGGAAGGACGGTGGCGGCCGGGGAGGGCTCGGGCTCGAGGTCGAGCGGTGGCCTGGCATCGTGCGCGAGGTCGGTGGCGAACCGGTGGGCGTAAGGGACATGACCCAAGAGGAACGAAAGGTGAGGATTCGCACATTGCCCACGTATGAGCTCATACCCAACATCCGCTGCCGCAACTCGTGCCTACCTCGTGCCCCGCTCTTGTATCTGACGTAACCCGCTCCAGCTCTTTTCCATGTCTGTTAATTCCGACCCCCCTGTCCGACGCAACAACGCCTCGCTCTCCCTCGCAGCAGACCGCCAGGCCGTCAAATTTGGCCAGGGCGTTGGGATCGGTCTCGGCCCGGTCAGTCCTCGGGGAATGGGTGCTCCCCGCAGGCGCGGAACCGGAAACACAGACGATCCCACCTCAGCACCATTCCTACCGCGTAAACTCTCGCTCTCCTCGACCCTTTTCGCAAACGCAGCAAACGGCACACCGGGTTCACCCGGTGGCCCCTTGCCCTCGCCCAATACCCGAACTCGCGTGCCCACGATCGATGGCTCCGACGTTGCAGAACCATGGTCACGCGGATCGGCTGCTGGCGGGACCATAGATCCTGGATGGAGCGCGATGGGTGCACGACGCCGAGGCAACGACAATAGCGGCGCGCGCGTTTGGGGTGGAGTGGGCGGAACTCCAACGGGCGGATTGGGAATCGGTCGTGGGATGTCATTTGGGAGCCTGACTAACGGAAACAGCAACGACAACGACAAAGTATCGCCATCCGTATCGCCTGGACCTGGGCCTGTGAGCGACCCAGATGCACTGGCACCAGCTGTAGAGGACGAGCCAGCACCAGAACCAGGCGATACCAGCGTAATACAAAATCCCCCTGCCAATACTATCTACACTACAAACGGCCCGAGTGTCCCGACCTCCGACCCCGTCGAAGATCCAGCCAACGTCCAGTGGTCCTACAAAGATCCGACGGGCCAAGTTCAAGGTTTGCATGTTTACTAGTTTTGATGGTACATATCTCATTGATATCCAGGTCCTTTCATCGGCGCCACAATGCAACAATGGTTCGAAAGCGGTTACTTCAACGACGATCTTCTCATTAAACGCACAACCATCGACTTGGAATTTGAACCACTTCGAGACGTTCGCCGCCGCGCACCTCCCACCCGGCCAGGCGAAGCCTACTCCCAAATGTTTCTCTCTCAACTTGCACCACGTGCACCACCGAATCTCCCACCGCCTCAATCCCACCTACTAGGTAGCAATTCTCCGTTAAATCCTAGCCCACGTCTTGCGCACTTGATGACCGCAGTTGGTGACCCATCGAATCACGGTCCGATGTCAGCTGGCGTGGGTGGGAGCCCACTAGCCCATAGTCCCGCTTTGTCGGCCGCCGCACGAAGCACAACACTCGATTCGTACCTTAGTCCGTCTCCAAACGGTAGTGATGGCCTTGTAGCTGGATCTAGTGGTGTAGGATTATCAAACGCCGCGCTCGAGCGCAAGAAGCGCGAAGACTTTATTCAATCACTTCGTGAGCGCGAGCTTGCGATGGGCGTAGGTGTCAGCACCTCCACCCAGCAGACACTTGGGGGGCCGGGTCCGTTTGGAGCAGGATTCATTCCGAACCCTGCAGTGCATCATCCCCAGTATTCGGCGTTCGGTGCTACAAACTCCGGATTCGGTTCACGTCTAGTCCCGCCTCCGGCTCCGATCCATGCACCTGTAAACAACGCAACACTCAGCGTCGTCTCACCCTTCCCACACAACGGACCGATCCTCTGGTCTTCATCTACCAGCGGCGGAGAACAACTCAACACCCCGACGTCATTTAATAGTAGCTCTCCTGCAACGATCTACCAATCTGTCCAGCCACAACAGCAGCAACAGGGAATATGGTCGGATCAGCAGCAGCAACAGTCGTGGGATTTACCGCCTGCGGTCGAGGCTGCTGTGAACGTCGCGGATGAGCCGATGAGCGAGTCAGGCGTGCATGACAGTCCCGCGAGCGTTCAGCCTTCGTTGCCTGCAGAAATCGATAGTGTTACTGCTGCGTTGGAGCAAGCGACTATTCAACCCGAGCCAGACGTACAGGAAACTGTTCCTGAACCTATTGCCGCTGTCGAACCTGAGCCGACTCCTGTTCCTGCTCCTGCCCCTGTACCAGCACCTGCTCCTGCTGAGGCGCCTCCTACCTCTGGAAAGCGAAGGGGGACGGGTGGCAAGGGCAAGTCTGGTGCCCCAGCACCCGCCCCAGTCGCCCCTGTTGCTGCTCCTTCCAAGGGACCTGTTACTCCTGAGACCCCTCCTCCTGTTTCTCCTCCTGCGCATTCTGCCAAAGCTTGGGCGACTGCAGAAGACGACAAGTCAACTTCGCTTTCTCTCCGTGAAATCCAAGAGGCTGAAGCTCGTCAGGCCGAGGCTCGCAAGGCCGCTGAAAGGGTTACGAAACCCGCTCCTGCTCCTGTCACTTCAACAGCTGAAGAGCCTGTGACAGGGTCATGGGGCTTACCTCAGGTCGGTGCTCGTTCAACTGCACCAGCTCCGGCAACAAATGGGGCACCAGCATGGACAAAGCCTGCCGTTGCTCCGGTCGGAAAAAAGACGATGAAAGAAATCCAAGAAGAAGAGGAGAAGAGGAAAAAGGCGGCCGCTGCCAAAGAGGCCCAATCGATCGCCGCAGCTCAACTAGCCGCCAAACGAGCCTATGCTGAATCCGCAAAGGTAAATACCGGGGTTCATATGCACCCCTATCATACGAAAAGCCTAACTCGCTTCAATAGAACGTCGCTGCCCCGTCTGCGAGTAATGGTGGGGGCTGGACCACGGTCGGAGCCAAGCCATCATCAGCCGCGCCAGCAAAACCCTCAGTGGTACCTCAACAAGCACAGCCAACGACGAGCGCAGCCCGGGTCGTGTCGGGAGGAAGTGTGCCTCGTCCGAGTTCGAGCGCGAGCAGCACGACCCCGTCGGCAAAGCCTGCCACCAGCGCTGCGGTGTCGGCTCCAGAGGACGTACCCGTTGCTCCTTCACTCGATTTCCTCAAGTGGCTCAAGGATGCTCTCAAGGGACTCAATGGCATAAATGGTGCGCCTTATGATGTATTTCTATTTTTGGTAAATAGACTGATTGTGGCGGCCACTAGTCGAGGAGTTTATGCAAATGCTGCTATCGTTCCCGTTGGACCCGTCCCCAGCCGTGATCGAGATCATCTCGGATTCGATCTACGCCAACAGCTCGACGTTGGATGGCCGTCGGTTCGCTGCAGAATTTTGCCAAAAGCGTAAATCGGACGCCGTTGCTGCGCGGGCCAAGGTTGGTTCAAAGGCACCTGTCCGGGCGTCTTTAGCCGACGGTGAGTTGATCTGAGCGATTTGATTGCAACGTGTATTTAATTAGATTATTAGTGGTCAAGACCCAACCGAAGCCCGTACAGCAGTCGGAGTGGGGATTCAAAACCGTGCAGAAAAAGGCCAAGGGTGGGCGCAAGTAGTTGTGCGGAATGTGATGCGCGAAACATGTAACAGGAATAGTTGGATTGGTTGACTTGAATTGATCAAGAGCTCTTGAGCTGATGAAGATATCGTCCGGGTTTGGGTGTTATGGTGCTTCTGGCGGGTGTTGCCGATTGCCGCGGCACGAAATCTACCCCCCTATTTGTTATATCGGGTTTTATCGCAGCAAGACGACCGACCCATGCCCACCCAACCCGAGACTGCGCCAGGATGGATCACGAGTCGGAGAGGATAATCTATCCAGCCTCGGGTACGATATGAGAACATGTGGGTGGCGTCTGAAATCGGGTGAGACGATCGATGTCTCGACGCTAGCCACTCTTGGTTTAGCGTGCAGCGAGCGATGATCCCTGTGCCTTGGCGTGTTTGGAGAATTGGTCTTGCATTGCTCTTCCTCACCCCCACATACGTATCACGTATAAATACTCTCGCTCCCGGAACTTGGTCAGATCTCCACTCCCCATCGTACCCCCCAACCATGGCCAGACATTTGCGCAACAGGTCACTCTCTGATGACCCATTTGCTGTGTGCTCGTTCATCATCTGGCACTGATATACGGGACTGATTCGGGAATGTAGATCATGATGCGCCCGCCGCCTGACGAAACCCCCCAAGCCAAGCAGGCGCGTCTCGAGCAAGAGGCCCAGGCCAAGGAACGAAGCGAAAAGATTGACGAACAAATCAAGCGGGACCGCGAGGCTATGCAGCAAGCGCAGTCGTACCAGCGCAAGCTGCTGCTCCTCGGTATGTCACCACCTCTCGGTCGCCCGGATTTCAACTCACACCCATGGACACTCAGGCCAGGCTGAAAGCGGCAAAACAACGACGCTCAAGCAGTTTCAGCTGATGCAGTCGGCTTCGGCGTTTAGCGCCCAACGAAACAGCTACCGCGCGCTCATCTACCTCAACGTGCTCAACTCGGTTCGTCGAATACTCGATGCTGTCGCACTCCCCGACGATCCGACCGAGAACGCGCTCTCGGACAGTTCGAGTTCGAGCTCGCTTTCGTCTAGTTCGTATGGAGACTACCGAAACAGACAGTACCCACCCCATCTCGCCACGCTCGCTCTTCGCCTCCGGCCGCTCTTGCATATTCACAGCTTGCTCGAGAAACAACTTCAAGGGCCTCTTGCTGATTCTCCAGCTCAACCTGTCCCGCAATCGAACGCGCCACGATGGCTTCGGCGGACGGGGAGTGCCATGTCCTCTGGGGATGAGCACAGCGAAGTGACAGTGCACGCTTGGAGCTCGTGGAGCGAACGGTTCGCACCGGGCGCACGATCATCCACCGCCGAATCGATCACCATGGACTGGAACTCTCGGGACGACCCTGGGAGGATCTTTACAGCATGTGCAGACGATCTGCTGGCGCTGTGGGAAGACCAGACCGTGCGGCGTGCGCTCGCGAAACAGCGACCGAGGATACGAGAATCTCCCGGGTTGTAAGTCTCTTGCTTTCGGTTACTGTCTTACCGGTCGAATTGTGACGTTTAATTTCAATTCGGTTCATAGTTTCATGGATGACCTTGCGCGAATCACTGCACGCGGTTATATGCCAACAGAAGGTTTGTCCTGATTTGTCACCCGAAGCGTGATATTGTTCCACACTACGGAAGCATCTAATGTGGGTTGGTATGATAGATGATATATTGCGGGCACGTATCAAGACCGTTGGTGTCCAGGAGCATCGACTCAAGTTTGAGCGAGGTCCAGACTCGGGCCTTGAATGGCGAATTTGTGGGTTGCCGTTCTTGGTGGGCTTGCCCATACGGAAGCTGACGCTAGCAATAGTTGATGTAGGAGGGGCAAGGAACCAGGTGTGTTTTCGTGACGTGTATGCACTGTACCTCCTCGGTTTAATCGGTGCACTGTAGCGACTTCGATGGGCTGCCTATTTCCAAGACGTCAACGCCATCATCTTCCTAGGTACGACTTTGTTTTTTTGTCTCCAAACTTTCACGAGCATTCCATCTCACTCTGTCGAATCAGCACCGATCAGTCCATTTGACCAAACCTTGGCGGAAGATCACCGAATGAACCGAGTGAAGGACTCGCTTCTCCTCTGGCAAGAAATTTGCCGGAACAAGGTGCTGGAAAAAGTCCCGATTGTGCTGTTCTTGAACAAGATCGATTTGCTCAAGGCCAAACTCGCGGCGGGGGTTCAATTTAGAAAATACATGACCTCGTATCAGGGACCAAACGAAAGTGCTCCTGTTGCTGAATGTGAGTACGCTTTCCCCATTTAGTTATGCGGGTTGAGTTTTGGCGTGGCGATTTTGGAGCTCGACCCTGTGGCTTGCCGGAATTTACTGCTCCCGAGACTGATTAGGGCTGATGGTCGTCGCATACAGTTCTCCGACTCAAATTCGACGAAGTGTACAGGGCAAGTTGTTCGCCAGGTAAACGAACGTTGTACATACACCAGACGAGTGTCATAGGCGAGTTCTTATTTGCCGACCAATGCTTCTCCAGGCTGACCACGCTGTCGCACAGATTCGCGAACGACGCAAAAGATTATCGGGAACGGTAAGCCACTGTCGGTTCCGAGACGTCCTTGATCTCATGGACGTGACCCACTTGCAGTGCGTGAACAGATTATGCGGGATGCCCTCGCGGCGGTCGGGTTGTATTAGGCCTAGTTCGGATTGGAATGTATTTTCTGGTAGAGCTGTGTGTATACTCTAGTCATGTGTTGTATTTTGAACGGAAATTAATTGGACTGTCGATCGTGCGCCACTAGCATACCCAGTATGGCAAAGATCGACACCGGACCGAGTTATCGCAGCCAATTTGAGACTCAATTGTATGTGCGCATTTCAGCAAGACTGAGCGCTGTTAGACTGCTGTTAGCCTTCAGTCGGTTGGCTGAGAACGGGTCACACTTCCGCCCGACATATTGCAAATTCCCCGCGCCAGCACGTGATATGCACTTGAAACATCCCAGCCGCCAGTGGGATTTACCGTACTTTACCGGATGACCTCGACTCGCTCACCCCCACCATCCACATCGTCGTACCCGATGCTCGCCCTCCCCCGCGACGCCCATGTCCCGCGCGAGGACCGTGAAGAGGCCAAGCGGTGGGTGCTCACTGGCCAGCGCGGGTTCGAATCTTGCTGACGCTTTCATTTGGCTACAGACGAAGCAACGAGATCGACGAGCAACTGAGGGTAAATCGGCCGACTCTATTGTCCATTCAGTCGCTGACTCTGTATACAGCAAGAAGGCATTGCCCTCCGCAAGCGTAGAGCCAAGGAGCGCAAGATCCTGCTGCTCGGCCAGTCGTACGTGGCTCTGCTCGGTCTGCATTATCCGAACTGAAAGTGTCCCGCAGCGAGAGCGGCAAGAGCACGTTGCTCAAGCAGTTCCAGCTGCTTCACTCCACCGGCGGCGTCTTTGACGCGGAGCGTGCATCATGGCGTCTCATCATCTTCCACAACCTCGTTCGCTCCATTCTCGACGTCCTCGACGAGATCAGCACTGCTGTAACCAACACCAAAGAGCATCCCGACAACGAAGAGTTCTACCGCACTCATTCTACCACCTTCAAGACCATGCGTGTCCGCCTCTCCCCCCTCTCTCAGTGCGTGCAGTGGGCTTATCTCAATGTTCAAAAGGTACTGACATCAAGGTTCATCACCCAGGATTGCAGATCTGATCGCGAATAAACTATCTCCTGAATCCTCCTCGCCGACACTCTCACCCCTCCCTGCAGAACCCACTTCGGACTGGACGGCCACGGCAAGCTCAAACACACCAGCAACCGAGATCAGCGTGCTGTCTTCCTACGGCTGGAAATCGGCTCTACGTAAATTGCACGTCGGCTCGCCCAGCCCGCGCCCATCGCTTGATTTCTCAATTGACTTTGACAACGAAAACGACCCCGGCCGGCTCCTCGTCGCGTTTCACGACGATCTCGTCGGCTTATGCCAGAACAAGGCCGTATGGGAGATGCTCAGGCGTCGCAAGGTTCGGGTCGAAAACATGAGCGGATTGTGAGTTGGCTGAACCTTTTGCGTCGCTTGTCCGTGACTAACCGGATCGTCAGCTTCCTGGACGACATCGATAGGATAACCAAACCCCGGTACATTCCGACAGACGGTATGTCCACGCTCGTCGTTGTGGGGAGTTTCCTAAATTGTGTTCCATAGACGATATTCTCAAAGCCCGCTTGAAGACCCTGGGTGTCAGCGAAACTGTTTGTACAGTAAACAGCGGCACCGAAAAGGGATATGTCTGGCGCATTTGTTGGTACCTTTCGTTCTATCCCGGGATCCGATGCTAACTTCTTATACCCAGTCGATGTCGGCGGCGCTCGGTATCAACGTGCGGCATGGGCCCCCCACTTCGATGATGGTAAGCTCGGGACCTTTGTTTCAGCTACTTATCTCATCAATCCCTACAGTTAATTGTATAATCTTCCTCGCTCCCATCTCGGCCTTCGATCAGGTTCTCACGGAAGACCCGAACGTCAATCGCCTCGAAGATTCCCTCATGATGTGGAAAGATTTGTGCAAGAACAAGATCCTTGCCGGAGCAAGTATTGTGTTGTTCTTGAACAAGTGCGATTTGCTCCAGGCTAAACTCGAAGCTGGCGTACGGCTGAACCAATTCCTGGTATCTTACGGGGATCGGCCAAACGACTATGCCACCGTTACCAAAAGTGAGTAGCCTCCGTGTTCTAGGAAGCTGGGGCGCACGGCTAATGGATGTTGCCTTGTTCTTAAGCTTTGAAGTCAAAATTTGATAAGATTCGGCGTGAGCACTGCCCAGACGCTCAGATCTTCACTCACTTTATCACTGCGACGGTATGCTGATCGAAAAAGCTTACTCGGATTTGCAAACTAATCGTCAATTGTTGGAATGCAGGATACGCGCACAACCAGTATTGCCATAAATGCGGTGCGGGACAAGATTATGCGGGAGAACTTGCAGAGTATAGGGTTCGTGCACTGAGACTGCTGCTTTCGCCCTTCTCGTGCGTTTCCCCACACTTTCCTAATCCTGTTCTATGGTCTCGAACAGATTAATTTACGAACATTGACGACAGGGTTATCTGAAACCTCCCAACACTCGCTTTGCGCTCGTTCGAACGTTTTCGCTCGCATCAGTCACACACGCCCTTTTTCCCCTTTGTTTATCGTTTTCATGATATGCGCTCTCTCGGTACCGCCCCACTCAATCTTTCCTCTACCCTCGGCTCTTGTCTGTTTTTGCTCTAGAGAGTTATCTCTCGTCTACGATCTCGCTATGCTCTCCTGAATGATTTGATTTGTGATTGACTTGAATGGTCTGGATCTCCTGGTATTTACACTGGTTCTGTATTACCGCATCACCGCTATCTTATAGTGTGCCTAATTGTATTTCTGTGATTGTGACAATCTTTACTATCTTGGAACATAAGCGTGTGGCGTTCCGTGCTGATCGTTTGGAAGATGGGAAAGATATTGAGCAAATTAGCTACCTGATTGACACTATCAACCGCGCGGGCGCCACTAACGCACAGTTACCTTGTTCGGGTTGAGACAGTAGCAAGGGAAGCGAAGTACGCCAATGGTCGGGCGATGAATCATGCCCTGACCGTTGGGGGCGTCGATGTCTATTAGGCTCAAGGTGACATACTTTTGGCAACTGTCGGCATCCGAACCTTACCCACCACGTCCAAGGCTGATATAACGTTAAAACTCAGAAATAGATTTCCTCTTACTATATACATAAAAATCATATACTACAACACAATCGTCATCGTCTTACGAGAGCCATGCCACAAAACACCGGACAGGAGCAAACAAATTTGAAGTCGAGATTCAATCGCTCAACGTGCCAGCGCTTAGCTTGATTTTGGTCATCCCAGCCATAACTTGATCGAGCTCGGTGTCAACCGAAGCTTCCTTTTCTGCACGAAACATCTCGCCAAGTCGTTTCATAACATCACCATGAGGCATATCCGGATTGGCACCCTTGAACTTCTTCATGTGAATCTTAAGATAGTCTATAGCGGGTTTAATCTATGACGTTCGAGCATGGGATGAGGAAGGCCTGACTTGCCTTGAAAAGCATTTCGCCGAGGTGTGGTTGCAAAAAGAGGGATGAGGCGACCGCCACATCCGCACACTATACGTGCGAACGATAGAAGACGGGATGAGTGAGGTGCGGATCTATGCCTAGATTTGCGATACGCACCTTGCTTCGCTGGGTCAATAGACTTACTGTGCCGTCCAAACCTGAAAAAAGAAGTCTTCTGTACATTAACGTTCGAAAGTTGTACGAAATGAAGCTTACGTCCGGCCGCATCCTTCAGCAGTACATTTCCATTCATATTTGTACGATATCTCGTACGAGTGGCAGGTCTAGAAGGGGTTTCAGCCGGGTATGGGAGATCAAGTACTATGCATAGGGAAAACTAACCGTTATGGTAATGTCCCTCCTGGCTTTCATCACCCTGTTTCCCCTATGGCGCACGAAGAAAGATTGAGCCTATACGGATCGATCAAGAACTTGGGTATTTCATACCAGTGCTTGAATTTTGGCCCGTGCTGTTTGTCAGTCTCGCCATCAAATATCCAAGCAGCCAGATGACACATTTCGTGTGACAGAGTATTGTTGATCCGCTCTTTAGGCTGATCAGGCAACTTGCCTAGGAGGATATACGAAAAACAAACCTTCGCAATCTACGACCTTGGTTGACAGTTCAATGTGCGACTCGTGTCTGATGACGTTCCCTTCCGAGTCACGGACCCTTGCGAAAACTACAGTCAGAACGGGTAGATCAAGCGTATATGCAGCCACAACGCGTGCCCACCTTTTCCAATGGGCTCGACCGGCGGTCGTATTCAGTTTCTTCGACCATACAATCTCGCAGTCCTTCGGGAGCCGATCGTCAAATACGCTCTCGTTCAACTCCGAAAAAAGGGCGAGCGCCTGTGCAGCCAGCACTTTGGCGCGATTGCGAGGCGTCGGTTTGGGAGAGATGGTAACAGGCGTTGAGGAAGTTGCTGCTAGCACCACTGGTCTAGCCTTCGGCTTCGGTTTAAGTTGTGGAGTTTCGGGGGCGATCGAACTGTCGTTGTTGCCTCCCATAGCTCGACTGCGTATTCCGCTTCCATCGCTAGCAGCTTTGGCGTTTCCGGTCTTGGTGGCTGGCCGAACCGAACTTGAAGCTGGTACGTCGTCGAACGGGTCATCGTTTGTGCAAGAAGACTGTGAAGAGACGGGTGTAGGCACGGTTGAAACCGAGGTGGTGGAGTCTGAAGGTTTCAGTTTTGGCCGGCGTGAGCTAGCGTCACTGCAACACACGAGTAAGACAAAGGAGGTTGACTGGGCTATAACTCAAAAGGACATACAACTTGATGAGCCCTGGGTGGTAAGTGTCTTGGTCAAATATAACCGCGTTCTCAGAGTCACTGACATCGCTGCTGTTCGGTTCTTCGCCACTACATGAATTCAGATATCAATCAAAACCGGCCGTGATCAAGCGAGCTGAGATCATACCTCAGCGCCGTGATGCCAGGACCGCTGGTTGGAAGTTTGAATCCCGATTGCTTGACAGAACTCGGAGTGTCAATCAGGTTGATAAGCTCAAGTGTCCTAGACAACGAGGTTGAAACCGAATAGGTTGGAGGTACCGCCGGAAGAGTGACATCGGCCGCCTTGAGTTTTGCCGGCGGTGGTTTGCACGCGCGTGGGCGTGTTGGGGTAGGCTCTACTTCTGAATCAGATGAAATATCGATTATTTCGTCTGGGACCCGATGTTGCCTGTTGGGGCTGGATGCCCCCGGCTTTCTGGCTGCAGAACGCAACAACGAACTGGGAGGAGGCAAGTCCGAGTCGCTGTCGCTGTCCGGTATAACAAGGATCTTGCTACGATGATGGTTTCCATAAGCCCGTTTCGGGGGTGGGGAACCTTCTTTAGATAAATAAGGAAGTTGAGTCATGAATATTTTAAAATATAAATTTGCTTTCACCTGAATCGCTGCTAGCTACCCAACCCAACTTCAAACGTGAATGACAAGGGACCATTGCTCGGGATGCTGACGTACCATTGGTCTCGAACCTTGCCTGTCTTGTTAGAATTGGAGCAATAGGCACTTCACGGGGCATTCTGGTGCGTTTGGGGCGTAAAACTACAGGGCAAAAAGCGAACAGCAATAGGGGAGAATAAGGAGCTTGGGATGGGAAGTGTGGCGCACAACAAGGGCGTCAGTCACGTGACCGCGTCTAGCGGGGATATTTAATTTCAAAGATGGCGTTGGCAAATGATTTGCATTGGTTGCGTGGCCAACGAGCGTGGAGTGCTCGCGAGAACTGAATGACAGGCCCGGGGTGGAGTGGCTGGATACCATGGTTTATTAGTTACCAACCTCGTGGAGAGCTGACGCGGGTGGCCAGGCTAAGGGTCGTAAATCGGATATTTTTTTATTCAGTCGAGGGCCTGTTTCCTCATAGCCGGGGCGCCAACCCCTGGATGGCACACCATTTCAGCCTAGCGCGTCACTTGCATGTGCTTCTAAGTCTTAAACGCGGCACACGCGATTTGGCAACGCTTCCACCGGTCATCGACGGTCTCCTACTCGTCAAATCCGAATTATCACCCCTCAAAACTCGATGGTTTTCAGCCTGGCCCGAATTTGCCCCACCTCTCATGATCGGCACACGCACGACTCCCTCCCCAACTCCCTCCCGTGGTCTCACCATCCCGATGCCTATCTTTTGGTCGAGCCAGCCGTCCCCGAGCGACGACGACCCGGAGAAGAAGGAAGCCCAGCGGCGAAGGTCGGCAGTGACACCATTCCATCCAAACTGTTGGCGCGGATTAACGCCTTCTAATTAGTGAGCTGATCGACCAAGCACTCAAGAACGAGAGGATTATCAAGGCGGCAGCGAGAAAGAAGCAGAGGAAAGTGCTGTTCCTTGGTAGGTCAACTGTCAGATCTGTTTTTGTCGTTGTGATTAACAAATATATCTGTATCAAGGCCAAAGGCAAGCGACTCAACAGAACTTCTCTCATGGCTCTAACAGACCTTGCCTCTACGTGTAGCGAATCGGGTAAGAGCACGCTGGTCAAGCAGTTTCGATTGATGCAATCGCCAGAGGCGTTTGCTATCGAGCGCGAGTCTTGGAAAAGGCAAGCAACCCGGACTCAAAAAATCGACTCTCTTTAATCAACTTATTTCGATAGCATCGTCTTCTTGAACGTCGTACGTTCGATACTACGGGTCATAGAGTTCGTTGCTCCACGTTTCAATGTGAGGAATATGCAAGATCCTCAGGCTCAAAGTTTTGCGCGCTTGCGCCTTCGCCTCACGGTCCGTTCCTTGGATTCGGAATTTGTATTCCGGCTTAACCTTCACATTGTTCTAGCCTCTCCGCAGCGTCGAGGCGTCGATTGTCGAATCTCTCTCATCTCCTGGCGAACTAGCTCAGACTCGGACTCAAAACCTAATCTCCGTGCGTACCAGCAGGTCTAGCCATAGCCCCGCATCCAGAAGCAATACCCCGGAGATGGAAGAATATGAGGATGTGTATGCACACCCCGAATCACGCTGGCACCGAGTGTTGTACAGGTGTATGCGCACAACCAATGCAGTCCCCGGGAGGGCGAGCACTTCACAGCGCAGCGAAATGTTACCCGATGACGACGATGCTCCTGCCGTGACCCTGCAGGCATGTGCGGCAGATATGAGGCAGATATGGGGTTGCCCAGTGATACAACAGTATCTGAAGGAGCAGGGTCTCTTCATGGAGGAGCAATCCGGATTGTGAGTAAGGTTTGCTTCCTCAGTCATATTTCAATTTAGACTGATACTCGCAGTTTTCTCAACGACATCGAACGGATCACTGCCAAAGGCTATATCCCGACCGATGGCGAGTCTTTTTTGGCCGACTTGGAAGGGAATCTCACGGAATCTCATGACTTTTTTTCATTAACCAGACGACATTCTCCGCACTCGTGTCAAAACGATTGCCCCAACCGAAACGGTTCTACCCAACTTAGAGCCAGGACTAGAATGGCGATTGTGTAAGTTTCGCTTCCAATTCCTTGTAATCAATCATACGCGGACTGATGGTAATGATGGCCAGACGATGTGGGTGGGGCACGTCGCCAACGCGCTAAATGGGCACCCTTTTTCGACGATAGTACGCACACAGCCTTGTTTCCGATCGATGGCCGCATCTTAATTTTACTTTAGTGGACTTGATCATCGTACTGGTTCCGGTTTCGGCATTTGATCAGGTGCTTGCGGAGGACAAGGAGATTAACCGGCTGCGGGACTCGTTTGAACTGTGGGACGAACTCTGTCAAACGAAAGCCCTCCATCACGTCTGTCCATTTTTGCTGTCACCCGCGTGGCTAGGAACTGAATTAACGTATGACTGGTGCAGATCCCCACTCTATTGTTCCTCAACAAATGCGATTTGCTGGACAAGAAACTCAAGGCTGGGATACGCTTGGCAGAATATCTGACGAGTTATGAGGGCAAGCCGAACGAGACCAAAAAGGCCTTGAATTGTAGGTGGCGTTTTCTCCCATTTCGCCGTACATCGGATTCACACCGAAGATTGACCTGGCTGGTGCAGATCTCAGCAAGCGTTTTGCTGCGATGAGGAAGGACTCCACAGCCCCCCAAAACACACCGTGCTATATCCACCATACCTCCGTAGTCGTAAGATCTTCGTCACTGGTGGATTTGCGTGTTCCGGCTGACGCTCCGGGTGCTTTCAGGACATCGAAACAACTCATACCGTGATCGCTTACGTTCGTGACAAGGTAAATGCTCGTGCCAGTCACCATATGTCTCGGTTATTCATCGCCACACCGTCTAGATCATACTAGGTCAAATGCGCGACTCGTACTTTGTTTGACATGGCCTTGCGTTTCTCAAAACTACTTTGATAGTAGACTAGCTCTGTATCCCTTTTACTTCGCTACATTGTTGGCCCCACCACTCGCACTTGTACCCCTTATCAGCATTACTTAACATCCATTATAGTCACTCTTTTATCGTTGCCTTATAATCGCCCACGTTCCTTTGGTTATACTGTTCAGCAATATAATCTTGTAGTCATATTTGTACTATGAGGGATGAGTTCTACAAGCGAGTATCTCCCTAGCCAGCAGACGATTGCGTAAAGGAATATATTCAGCTTTGATGCGTTGTTTTCCTACTCTACAGCGACGCGGATGGATTGGTACTCGTCGCCTGCAAAGACCACCAGAACGAGATGCAAATTCTCGCAAACATTTCCCGACCGCCCAGCCGGGACCACTTCAGAGACGATTCGTCGTTTGTTCTGCTCAACCCTAATGTAAATGACACCCACTACGTAGTATTTAATTTCCAACCTCTCCTAACTCCTTTTCGTTCGATATCCTTATATAATTTCAAATCGCTCTAAGGTCTACACGGCGCCGAACGATTCGGCACAAGAAACCGTTTTGTTTGATTGCTACTATTGGTAGTTGTTCTCTCTTTGCTCACCAGTTTGCAGTGAACGAAACGATCAAACTATCTGAAGTGTTGACGCTGTTGATGGTGTATGCGCCGCGTAGATAATTTCTCGGTGAATACGTCGAGGAGTAGACTAATATTAGGGTGGATAAGTGGCAAGGTTGACGTTTTCTCTGTGAGGAGCCAACAGAATATGTGAGGAAAACCGCTGTTGTTGCCCCAGCTCCTCATTTCCAAATCAAAACCGGACCTGATCGGGGTGCATGATTTGATTGGCTCGGGATTATGGACCTTTGACCCGCCTTGGATTAAGCTACTGCAACCACGATGGCGTACGTGCCGACTTCGCATACGCACCCACCGACAACCCAGATATCTATAGAAGTTGCAGAAGGTACCCCCATCGAGGAGAAAGAGGAGAAAATACCGACGCCAGTCAAACCTAACAACCCTGATGCCGCTCAACTGCTTCTCAGTCCAAAGCAAGTAGCTGACGAACGCCCAGATGGGACACAAACATTCTTTGGCGCTGGTGGTGCCATGTAAGATATCTCTCGCTGGCGTCGCAACTAGAGTTGTTCACTCAAGCCAATCTTCGTAGCCTCAAGGAGTTTGATAAGTCGCGGGTCGGTAGTAGGCGACCCTCAAGGCCTTCATCTCCCCCCACGGATCTCGCTCCTCCACCAGTGGTGGGGATCGGTGGGAAAGGTCAGCCGCTGAACGAATATGTTTCTGTCAGGCTCTAAAAACACCAACAGTTTCTAAACCGGATTACTCCGAACTGAAGATCGTGGTTGCCATGGTTGGGCTCCCCGCCCGAGGGAAATCATATTTGAGCAATAAACTTACTCGATATCTGAGGGTCAGTATACAACAGAATGTCTTGTATTGGGTCTGACAAATCTTATCCATCAGTGGTTAGAGTATTCTGTCGAGGTATACTCGGGATAGTGTTCATGCCGATTAAGAGCCTTATTCTAATTCTATCGCAGGTGTTTAACGTCGGACAGCTAAGAAGGAGCAAAGCCCGAGCTAAAAAGGAAAAGTGAGTCTTTCTATAATATCAAGATTCTGATTTTTGTTCATTTATGAGTTAGGAGTGGGATAGCGGAAGATCATACCGCTTCGTATTTTAGCCACTCAGATAGCAAGGCATCGCAACTGCGGGAAGCTCTCGCAGAAGAGTGTCTCGAAAGCTTGATATCTTGGTTAAAGAAAGGCGGAAATGTCGCTATACATGGTAGGTTATTTGCCCTCATCGTAAACGTGACTAAGTTAGTTCTACAGATGCGACGAACAGTACCGAGGCACGAAGGTTAGTTCATTGCCAATGCTTGTATCCTATCTGACATTTTTTGCTTGAAGGGAGAAGATCGCAGAGCGGGTTGCAAAGGAGCCTGGCCTAGTTGCTCTTTTCCTCGAGAGCTATTGTGACGACCCAGAGGTAATCGCGGCGAATGTTGCTCTCAAAGTATCTGCTGGCGATCCCGATTACGCGCACATGTCTAGGGAGGACGCGGAGCGTGACTTCAGGAACCGAATCAAGCAATATGAATCGGTGTACCAGTCGGTTACAGAGCCTCACCTAAGCTATGTCAAAATCATCAACGTAGGGAACCAGGTTCAGATGAACAGGATACACGGATACGTGCAATCTCGTATTGCCTTCTATCTTATGAATCTGCACCTCAAACCACGGAGCATATTCATGTCACGAGTAGGTTACAGGCTCCTATCTTACTCAGGTTCTAATAACGACCTTGTTGCGTAGCACGGTGAGAGCCAGTTCAATGTCGAGGGAAAGATAGGCGGAGATGCGCCTCTCTCCGAAAGAGGCAGACAGTATGCGTCGGCTTTGCCCGGCTTAGTTAAAGACAACATTAAGGAGGCGGAACTTACGGTATGCCTCTCTAGGCCCATACACATACATAGGTTATAATGCTGATCTGATGCAACAGGTTTGGACTTCAACTCTTCAACGAACCATTGAAACCGCAGCCCAGCTTCCCTATCCGAAATTAACATGGAAGTCCCTGGACGAACTTGATGCTGGAGTCTGCGATGGCATGACATACGAAGAAATCGAAGTGCGTGATTACTCTATTGCCTCGGTTTGAAGTTAACTTAGTCTCTTAGGCTGAATACCCAGAGGACTTTGAGGCGCGAGATGACGATAAATTCAACTACCGTTATCGAGGTGTGTGGTTTCTTAGCTCATATGTACACATACATTTATCGCGAACTCTAAGGCGGCGAGTCCTACCGTGATGTGGTGGTACGGTTGGAACCCGTTATAATGGAGCTTGAGAGGCAAGACAATGTTCTAGTGATTGGACACCAAGCCATCATCCGTTGCTTGTAAGCAGGCTGCCTTACCCTTGGTGTCTTTATATATGAACCACGTTTATGCAGATATGCGTACTTTCAAAATCTTTCACAAGAGGAGCTTCCTTACATCAACATTCCTCTACATACAGTGATCAAGCTGACTCCCAAGGCATACGGGTGTGACGAAGAAAGGTTCGTAGGAAATGATACATAAACTATCTGATTGTGCGCATTCTTAAGCGGCAATTAGGTATACCCTTCCGATAGGCGCTGTTTCAACGCACCGACCCAAGCCGAAACCGAGTGCAGCCAAATCTCCGCCAAAGCCTGCGCAGGATTCGACCAAGCGTGACTATTATGGTAATTTTCAAACGGCAGGGGAGAATTGATATAGAGAACCCACTGTAAGCGGTACATAGATCATGAATAGTGTTGAAGAATTGTAGTATCAAAAAGAGTTTTGTGGTAGGATGTTTATTTGTAGGCATTAATTGGGCTATGTCATCGAGTGCAAAATTGAAGCGACCCAGGTTCGAACTGAGGACCGTCTGTGAACATTCTCAGATGTTAGACAGACGTGATAACCAACTACACCATCGCTCCTGATGTACGCGACATGTGAAATTGACCTGGATCGCTCAAACTGCCCCTCCTCTATAGTAACAAGCTGTAACTCCAAACGAAACTGCTGATCCTCAAATGCGACTTGCGACCGCACAAAAGTCCCGTCTAATCCGTTCGCTCCGAACTCGTGCTTCGGTCAACTCAACCAAAACTGGAAGCTCTATCCTGGTTGGGCCTCCTGATCCAGTTTCCAATATCCGACCTGTACTGTGTGGGTCTGTGTCGACGGACGGGATACAGACCGCACATCCCTATTCGCTTTCAGAATTCTTGCGTAGCGAGGTTTTGGGATATTCAGCCATTGCCCTTCATGAGCGCCATCTAGAAACCTTGAATCATTCATTTTGGACTGATGTAGGTTTTCTAGTGTCCCAGAGATAAATCCTTCTGAATAGAGTAAATGCCTTAGGTCAATACTAGATTCAATGTTGGCCGCCAAAAGATTCTCGATTCCTACCCGCCAGCGAAATCACCGGAGGAAGCAACAGCAAGAGATGCTGCGCTTGAGGCTGAATTGGCTGCGTTCTACCGAACGTGGCTCGCGGCTGAGGATTCAAGGTTCCGCGCGTACACTATGCGATATTATGCAGAACAAGCTCGCGGTATCTGGCTAGCTTTTCGATCGTATTGGTTAAAATAGTACAGGAAGATAAAGTAATAGCAATAGGAATCATGTTTTGGTCACACGCCTAACAGCCTCCGTGTACCACTCATCGACATCACCGGCTTCCAAGAGTCGACGAAGCGCAATATGTTCTAGCTCCAGGTCGCTCATTAGTAGCTCTATCGAATGAGCAGGGAGATCGGGGAAGCGATTTCCTAGATCTGTGTGTGTCGGTACGATGGAGGCTTGGGAGGGTGGCATGAGAAGTTTTTCGGAGTGCTCTTCTGTGATATGCTCCAGCAACCGCCATACTGCAGTTTGCTGGATGTTACGCCAGATTTGCTCGTCAGTTTGGGAAGTTGGATCACGAATTTGCACCCAACTACAAGCTTTACGTTAGTGAATGTGTGTGTGTGCGAGGCTGAACCAACTTGCTCATCTACAATCCATGCTCTTCTCCACAAAGTTCTCAACGCGCTTTCATCCTGAATCACGAATTAGGCAAGATTTTCAAGAGGTGAGCGGGATAAACTTACCGGCATCCGGTCAAGAACTGAGGCGGCGTCCGTCAGCGAGGCGTAGTTGGGCTTACTGACGCGCAGAGTCAACACATCCACAATATCGTAAGCCGAGAGCACGTTTCTCTGTAGAAGCTGCTTCGCCAATCGCTTGAAGAGCTACAATAAACTGGTAAGTTTGAGTGTTGCCTACAGGGAGAGCGAGCAACTTACTGCTACACTTGCTTCTTCTACTGATTCGGGGACTAGATGTCGGGCAAGGATATCGGCCTGCGCATCAATCGAAGGGCGACCACGAACGCCAGATTCTTCGACTATTTGCTCGAATTCCGCTCGCATCTCGTCTTGAACCTCCACCACATCTAAATGGTCATCGTATGCTGAAACCGCCCACATTGTTAGATCATAGGCTAGTGGTCCCCCTATTGATTTACATACTTTGGAGTTCTCCCTGAACGTGCTGGGAATTATACTCCTCAAGATCGGTCTCTGCTACTGTCGAGAGCTTAGCCAAGCTAACCAGTAGCTATGAATAAACTGGTTAGCTGGGAGGCTAAAATAACTGTTGGATTTCAATACCTTTAGAGCGTCGACCTTTGTTTCGCTATTCATTTCTTCGGAGAGGGTAGTGGTTGCACTATGGAAGTCGCCAATTGCAACATCATGAAGCCATGAAATACGCGGATAATCGGTGCTCTTGAGGAATCCTTGTAGGAGTGGGTAATAGATTTGGTCCTGGAGCAGCAGGGTCTGTAGTTTTCCTGCTAAAAGGTTGGTTCTATGGCACTGAAGACAAGTATAGTGGACCTACCATGCTCGACATACCACTGATAAAGTTCGCTAGCGAAATCCTGTTGATACAGCTCCAGATAATTCTGAGTTCTCAAGTCGCTAGCAAGTCGACTGTCGTTGCATAATTCGGCCAAGCTACGGAAGTCTCGGTACTGTTCTGCGAGGCGGAACGCTTCTTCTCCTTGGTCATAGATTGCTATATGCAGTTGAGTTAATCTAAATCTGGCTTAAGTACATAATTCTTACCAAGATTTCGTAGCATAGACGGTCTATAGTTCGCGAATTGTTGATCCAGAGCAGCAGCTTCCTTCCTATCTTCAGCCGACGCATTATGCCTTGCCGACTCTTAGTCTACAGCCAACTCTAACAATGATACGCCCACTTACCTCTGCAAATATAGCAGCCGTTCTTGATATCCAGCGAACAAGTATTTGGCCAACATCTGTAATTGGCCTTTAAGTTCGTTCTGAATAGCACGCTCGGCGGGAACCGTCTTGAGAGCATTGCCCAAGTCTCTGGTGCGATCGCCTAGCATGCGGCCGGTATGTGTAAACAGGTCTTGCATTGATTCGAGGACATCCGGCTCGCTCGTCCACGGGACCATGCTCGGCTGCGTGGTCTCAAGGCCGTAGAAACCGAGGTTACGTTGTCGGAACGTCTCGACAGTACCATATATCAGCTGTTCAAAGAGCGTCAAGTCGGCGATGAAACGAGCGAGTAGAACTTCTACTCACCAGCACAATTTGGTTTGCTGCACGCAAAAAGTCTACTTGGTTTGGCCCGCCACTTTGATACGTTTCGTCCACAATTTCATCAGCATTTCGCACTATTAACCCGAGTGCTTCGAGCTAGAGGCATAGTGAGTGTACGCGCAACAATCGAAAACAGACATACGTACATGATACTTAAAAAACGCCCGAACCGGTCCTTCCTCAAAGGGCGCGCGAGTCTCGGCCATGTACCGATCAATCGCCTCACCAAGTATGGATTTGTGGTGCTGACCCGAGTTTTCACTGTGTGTTTATTAAATATAACCTGCATCAGCTTTAGTTGAATGTCGGACGAACTTTTCGTATTGCCAGAGGGTGCTGGCGGCGCATAATTTTTCGGCGTCAGCGGCAAGAGATTGCCTGCTAAAGTCAGACATCTAAGGAGTAGCTAGTTGGTCAAGTGGCACAAAGCTAGCAAAAATAGTCACATACGTGCAAGGTGACTCTATCCTCGTTAAGGAAAACCATTAGGGCCTGAAGCTGCTTGAGCCGTTGCTCAATATGTGCACTGAGATCCATAGCGTGTCGGGACTCGCTAAACTCTAGAAAGAAGCACGTTATTCGGGCTCTACATCAACACTCACGGCACCTACGGGAAGCCAAGATATCACGACTTAGTCCAACGGCTGCCCCACCGAGGTCGGCTTCTTTTAGCTCGGGATCCAGTCGGAATATAAATGGATTCTGTTGGTAGAAATGAGCCAATGATTTTGGGCGAACGCAGGATACATACGTCTTGTCCGAAACGTATGGCCTGCTCCATTACCGCCCTCAGCTGATTAGCCTTTGTCCTGCAAAACGTATTATAAGATGAGGGGCAAGCACTGCATTAAAAGAACATACGGGCCGTCCACGCGTTTGATCTTCGTGAGGTCCAGCTGCACGGCCAACTGGCCGGCAGTAGCAGTCATCAGTATCAGCTCAGATGTGGTGGGATTCGATATTTGCTTGTCCATAATCCCAAAGCCGAGTGTTCGATTCCATCTGCGCTCCTTAAAAAGCAAATGTGTTTTGAATGTCGAACCTGCATACCCAATATATGTCAGTTAAAAGGCAAGCATGATATGATCGGTCAGCGCACCGGTGTTCAAGGATTGGAGAGTCAACGCGTCCACAAACTCGACAAACGCCACATTTCCATTGTCGATGAGAGCCAATTTGGGGTTTGATGCCGGGCGCGGGTCTCGAGCCTGCGGGTTCTCGCGTTCAGTGAGTGACTTGAAAAATAATCAAAACACTGACTCCTTCATATGGAACCTTTTCAGCGGGTCCAGAGACTAGACTATCGCCAGACGGAGCGAACGAAGCAATCGCATAAGTACGGCTGGGGGTGGCGTTGGTTGCTGCGAGCTCGGGTGGCGAAATATACGAAAAAAGGACAAGTGCCTGGTCGTTACTATATACCAATTAGCTACCCACCCACGAGACGCTTTGGAGGCTAGACACACCTCTGCATTTTGAGATCATGAAGCTCAATGTCCAATTCGGGATGCTCAGAACTTTCTTGATCATCTGGTATAATTTCGTTGTCCAGAGGCGTACGAATGTCGTACTCAACCGACAGCTGTTGTACTATTAACAATGTTCTTGACTCCCCGGTGCGACTGCGAGTACGTACCTGTTCCCAGCCATCTCCGATTGTCCATTTCTGCAATGTCCTCTCCGTTAGCCCCCATATGTTTTTGCTGCGCGCTTGGCGGTTTTCGGAAACTGTCTCTGCAATGGCGACAACTGAGCCACCATTCAACCCTCCAACAGCCCTCCCGAAGAAGCGAGAGAACGAAAACAACCCCTGTTGTTGAGAGAATGGAGCTACTGCGATGTGTGGCTTCCCGCCGGGCGAAGATAAGGCCATACGAAGCAGCCGACCAGAAGTTGTACCCAAGATATAGAATGCAGCCTGGAAGAGGATAGGTATGTCATCAAAGAAAAAGGTGCTACTCGTGAAGCTACTCACCTCGCTTCTATACATGGTCGAAACATGCTCGCTCGAAGAGAGCGGCACAGAGTTTGAATAGAATTGTTCGGCGCCAGCGAGACCAGCATTAATGCTCTCCCACAGACGGATCTCTCCGGTGGAAGATACCATAATAAGACCAGGCTCGCGGCTGGATCCGTAGGGAATGAGCGAGACGTTGGGTAACATCAAGTGGGATGCAGATCCAGCGCCGGTTTGTTGCCGAGGAGTGGGGAAGATGTAACATGTAGGAGATCCATGCGCTCGCTGGGGATGCACGTTAGCTAGAGGCAGGTTGCTTGAGGAGCATACGCACTTTGGTTGGGTTCCATACGTAGCAAGTGTCATAGGTAACCAGAAACGCATACCCCGTCGTAGGGTCAACAAGACCGGATGAAGCATTTCGGTTGGACTCTACATCTGCGTATTAGCTATATGGATATTCGGTTGAATATCAAGGACGACTGACCAGAGCTATCCAACTTTGTCCTCACTTCAGCCGGAAAGTGGCCACCAAACATCACAGTCAACTCTGGAGTCTTGACGTATGTCGCATTTCCACCGGCCTCTGAAGCAGTTACAGTCGCAAACGATGCCTCTGATGCCATATCTTGGTCTTCAATCGAGGGAGATGCATGGCCGTATGACCCGCGCAGCGCAGGAGTAGTCAGTCGAGAGCTTCCTGCTCGTATCGCAGCGCTTGTTCGGCGGACTCCTTGATTTTGCCGTATCACAGGCTGGGCTGCACGTCGCGCTCGCACAGACGAAGGCGCAGGTGAGGCAAACATGATTTGGACGTGCTAGGGAAATACAAGCAAGTCGAGGTTGAGCGCGACAGATCACGTGATGTCCATCATGTAATGCTACTGGCCAGTTCCTCCCCTTGCCTGCGGCTTTCCAGCCCGCGTCTTGTCCCTCTTTCGCTGCGATCTTGACGAGTTCAAGAACATTTGTTCAGGCTAGCATAGAATCAGTATCGACCTCTCATACTCAGACGGGTCGGTCATACCTCTAACAGCTTTCGGTAAAACTCCTCACAGATGTGCCAGTTCGCAATCGCCTGTTCAGCAGCCAACTCGCGGGCGACAGCTCTATAAGACAAGGTCAAAGCAGTTCATAATATCTGTATTTTCGTACATCTGAGTAGATGTTGCTGCACCAAGTATTGCTTGATCGTAATCTTCATGACCGCGTACAACAGTGATAACTGTTGCATTTACCTTGGTTAGTCTACGCAAAAACAAATCGGCAGTAACATACGTACAGCGAAGCACGATCTCCTGCGCCTGGTGGCTTTCCACACGACCACAGGATTCTGAAAACCGAGTGCCTCTCTTCAGGACATCCACCAACTCTGTATCCCTGTCTCGAAGCACCTCATAATGATACTTTCTCTTTTGGTATTCTCGAGTGAATCGACCTCGAGCTTCTCCAAGCGCATTTCCGGCTGTGCATAAGATCGTTTAGGTGGGTTGGATCGCTCAAGTCATAAAACCATACCCATTACCTTTCTTGCCCTTGGCAGCTATTGCGGTCGCCTCATTCGTATCGTCGACGTTGGCAATCTCTCCTGAAGTCTCCCATAAAGAAAGAATGGGCATAACAAGGGGAGAGAGTACATCTGTTACTGCTTGATTTCCCCGACGTTGAGATACCTCAGCTATCGCTTCACAAAAGTTTGACTCCATTTCGGCTGTTGACTTCCCATCAGCAGGGACAACTAATGCCTGGTCTGAAGCAGGGAGCCGTTGCCACCAAGCAGCAAGTTGTTCAGAAGCAATGAGCCTGGCACAGCGAGCCTAGAGTCCTAAATCAAACGATCTATCGTGCGCTTGCCCGGCGGCACGTACCTCGAGTTCCGGGCGCCGTGCATTGGGCAGCCTCACGAACAATAATTTCGAGATCACAAACTTGACAACTGCCCTTCCTTGCAATCCCCTAGCAGACAATGCGAACGTTGTTTCTTGTATTGGGGGCAACTTGCGCCATGTTCCCTTCTCTAGCAACTCTCTGTTTGTTTCCGAACCAGTAAATCGCACAGATTTCTGGACTTTTTGGCCAGGCTGTCGCCAGTTCGATTTCATAGCCATGGCAAGGAAGGCGAAGAAAGACAAAGATGATCGACAGGTGCTTTATTGCTCACCTGATCAGCGCTTCGGGTGGCAAGGGTAAATGCCGGTTTTAGGTAAGTGAGATTCACTGCAAGTGATATGCTTCGTACGTCATATCTAGCAACATGTATGCAGACGTAACACTGGGCAGAAAGAGGCCGACGATTACAATGCTCTGCTATGGACTATTAATTTTAGGTAGATCGGCAAGCGAAATGCGCATACCCACCTAACTAGCTAGTGCTTCTCCTTCTTAACCGTCGACTTTTTGTTCCCAAAGCTCCCCAATATTAATCCGCCAACAACGATCCCTCCAAGAACATACAAACCCCTCTGTTCCTCCTCGTTCAGCTCTCTCTGGGCATCCTTCAAATTCGTAGTATCCTTCTCAACCTTTGGTGCCGAAACCCCAGTGCTTGCAACAGCGTCACGAATCGCCTCACCCGGTTGCCCAATGTTGAAGCTAACCGGAATCCCAAGCTCTGTTAAGAACCCCTTCAGGTTAAATGACGACCCGCCACTCTTTCCATCAGAGTCTGGAGTCTCGATTGCATGCGCATCGACGGCGTCATGAATTGCGTGCTGAGGTCCTCCGCCAATGTGTGTTGCAGCAGACGCGACAGTCACGACCCTAGGCACGCTATCAGGAACCTCTTGTGGAGGAGACGCGGACTCGGAAGGAGGCGAATCGAATTTTTGAGCCAGGAATGGCTGGTTATCATGATTAGCGACTTGAGCACATCCGAGCACAAGGCCTCGCGCAAACTCACAATGACTGGCCCTTCATCCACAGCCTCCGGTGTCTCGGGTATTTTGACATCTAGGTTGCGGGAGAAGCGAGGCTTGAATTTCCCTGCCTCAGTTTGCGCCTGAACAGCACTACTTGAAGAAATCCAGCGATGCCTTGCCGACCCAGACGGCGAGGGAATCGAGATTCCAGCAGGTGGACGAGGCTGTTCGTTGGGTTTCGAGTGTGCAACGATCCGCTCAATGAGCTTGCTCTTGGATCCTCCGCTGCATGTTCGTTATGAATATTGGATGAAGTAGACAGATATGTACGATTTACTCACGTTGCTAGCCCTCGACTCTTGGCTTCGGACCGAAGCTGAGCAACGGTCTGCTCCTGCCATTGTTCTGGAGTCTTGGCGAACAACACGGTGGATGCGAGTGATCGTTGCTGGATACGGGACACGCGAGCAGCTGTGCGTGAAGCTTGGACGAACATGATGGACAGTACTGGTGGTAGGGAACCTGCAGATCAGGAAATTTGGGCACCGATTAGATAACCATTCGATGACATCAAAAAGATAAATAAATTAAGCAACGGCTATGTTACAACAGAGCCGCCAGCAATCAAGTTATGTGGCGACTATTTCAAAGCCTTCCACACACCAACCCCAATCTCGAGTAGTTGCAGTTCTTCGTCTGCCCCATCCGTCAAAGCCTTGTCCGCCGTAGCAAATGCAAGCGCACACGCCGTCTTTTGTTTAGAAGTAATCGTATTATGAAGTATTATAATGTCGTGTAACTAGGTGGGACGACGTTAGTAAGTACTACTCATTATAAAAAGCTAACGTACCTGTGAAAGTAACTGAGCAGTACTGTATCCTTGTTGCATGATCCTTCGAACCTCACTTCGGATACCGTCGAAGTCCTTGACACCTATAAAATTACTTGCGTTCACCGATGTTCTGTTCGGGATAATAATTGTACGTACCATCGACATCCATACCCTCATTAGGAACCTCGACACCAATCGCCGCAGCGAACCGGTTTATAACGTTATCTGGAACAACTCCAGCAATCTCTTGGATGTCCGAGGCGTGGATAGTGCCTGGAGGGTCTTGGGACGCAGAGAGTCGTGCGGCAGACTGCAAGTACGTGATTGATCGACGTAAATCTCCCTCCGACGTAGTAATAAGTGCAGTCACAGCCTAGTGAGAGTCGTCTAATCATTCTGCCACGAGAGAACAGAGGATTGCTTACATCTGAATCAATGTTTACTTTCTCGGTTGAAACGATATGCTCAAGCCTCGCACGCGTCGAACCCGAATCCAAGGGATGAAAGCGGAACTTGGAGCACCGAGAAGCGAGGGGTTCAATAATCCTGCGTAGTCAGAACATAAATATAAACCCAAACGTTGAAGAACGCATTCAACTCACCTCGTCACGTAATTGCAGACCAAACAAAACCTCGTAACACGGGCGTAGGTCTCCATGATCCGTCGCAACGCGCCTTGCGCGTCCTGCGTCATCGAATCGGCTTCGTCCAAAATAATGATTTTATATGGTGGACAAGGGTACTGCGAGTTGACATCGGCTGCTCGAGGTGTTTGGCGCGCAAAGTTTTTGATCTTTTCTCGAACTATTGAGATGCCTCGCTCGTCCGAGGCGTTCAGTTCGAGTACCCGATTTCGAAAGTGGTCAGGTCTAGTCACTATGGATGAGTAATTTCTCTTGGGTTGAAATATCGGGGCTTACCCAAAGAGCTGTCGAGATAGCGCAAGTATAGTGCTCGTTTTCCCAGTTCCAGGAGGCCCGTAAAACAACATGTGCGGCAACTAGTCCATCTCTATCACTTCTGAGCTACCAGGCATGCAAAACATACTTACGTTTGTCGAAGTCAAAGTCTTTCGTAAAACGGCCACCGCGTGTTCTTGTGCCGAGACATCATCGATTGTCTGAGGCCGGCTACGTTGCGAGTCAGACAGAGTGATGATATATTCATGCGTGAACTAACTATTTCTCAACCCAAGGTTGGGTAGCTGGGTCAACCGCAGGCTTTTGAGGTGCCCGACCCGCCGCACCTTTGAGAAACATAGACATTCTGATGTGGCGAGAGGGAGCAATGGACGCGGTGCACGTGATCGTACGTGTCGGCGCTTACAGTCATCCCGCTCTGGCCGGTTGATCATGTATGACTCAAAACTACTCCAATTTCCTCATCTTCACGTCACTATAAAGGTTTGTCGACGGTGCGGTGTGCCTCGTGTGTGCGGCTAGCAAATCTTTATAGGGCGAAGGCGTGGTCTTTGGTTACAATACAACACTATACCCCGTTAAACGCACACTAAACTAATACAAGCAACCAAGAGTAAGTCTCTGATTGCTTGGTCGCTGACGAACAAACTCACAAAGCTTTCAGTGACCTTGGATGTTCTTTCGCCAAAAGCTGCTTGCGTCTACTGCGGCTCGTCGCCAGGCACCAGCCCTGAATTTATGCAGGTTGCGACAGGTACGTCAAACTCGGATGCTCGGAAGTTGTGCAATTAGGCTTAGGCCTCTACACGTTGGTCAGCTGTAGGAAAGGCGCTGGGTGAGGCGGGTATCACACTAGTCTATGGCGGAGGGCGACGCGGATTGATGGGAGGCGTGGCGTTTGCATGCGCCAGAGCGGGCGGGAAGGTTCTTGGTGTGATTCCCCAAGCGATCAAGACGAGCGGTGGGGAAGGAACGGGAGAAAAAGTGGCCAGCGAGAATGCAGGGGATGAAACGATCTGGTCCACCGTGGAGGACATTGTGGTTTCGACCATGCATGATCGGAAAAAGCGCATGGCAGTCGAGAGCGGCGCATTTATTGGGCTACCCGGAGGGTTTGGTACTTTCGAAGAGGTGAGGACGGAGTCACATCGAGAAGGATTCCCTAACGGTGCTTAAACTCGATCAGGTCCTCGAGGTCGTTACGTGGAACCAGCTGGGTATTCATTCAAAACGTGAGCGTGTTACGCCTATCCACATTTTCGCTTCATCTAAATTGGCCAATAAGCTGTGATCGTCTTAAATGTCCTGGGCTATTATGAGCCGCTTCGACAGATGGTCCAGACGGGGATCCAAGCGGGGTTCATCAAGCCACAAAACGCGTCACTCGTCAAGATCGTGGATGCACCCGTTGATGGAGACTGGGGGAAGGCAGCCACGGAAGCGCTGCGAACCTGGAAACCAGACGATGGTGCAGGGTACGGATGGTCGTGGACAGACCAGGGGATAAAGGCGATCTAAGTTAAAGAAGACAAATGTATGATAGAGACATTTACTATACAAAGTATACTTGCACAGCATCTGTCTAGATTCGGAAGAGCCATGTGGGAAAGATCACACAGTCGGCCGAGCCAGCGGAGCCCGGTGTTCATCTAGCTGAGCAGAATACGGGAGTTCACTGTATTGTTCTACAGACGTACATGTTCAAGGAGCGTATAAAAGACGTGGAAGGTAGGAAGGGTGGGTGAAAGTAGGGGACTAAACAGCTTGCCAGCTGGTGCATTGCACACCGGGCTAGAGCGATCAGCGCACACTCGGACAAGCTGGACGCACAATGGCTGTCTTATCAACAACGCCTGGCGCAAGCTGTGTCGCGCTCGCTGCCAGAGGAACCGTTGCCGACACCCCGAGGGTTGTGGACAGGTCCAGAAGCTTCCGGCAACGTGTCATTCCGAGTCATATAAACATGATCAAACGCGCACGGACCATGTGTTCGGGGTATATAATAGCAGGCTCTCGGGTCGAACCAAGCCGTCCCCCGCCCGTGATTTGCATCCGACCTCATCCGAGACCCTATCCGTTCCGCCCCACTTTTTTCAAGCATGTCCAACACCATCACAATGCCGACCGCTGCCCGCCCGCTCCAGTATCCCGCCCCTGCTGCGCCCAACGCAAACCGCAGTGTGCGCCTCCCTGCTGCCAACGCGCCGGCTGGTCCCTCGACAACGGCGCCTCCCTCCGCGTTCGCAATGCCTGCTGTTTCGGCGCCAACGCCCGCCGAGAAGCCGGCGTTGACGCTGGAGCAGCAGCACATTACTGCTGTCGATGGGATTGTTCCTACGCTGCAGTAAGTCATTGCGATCGCTATGTTCTATGCGTGATGTGGTGCGCTCAAGGCGCAGTGTGCGGACGGTCGGATGTAGATAGAATTAGCTAGGAATTCAACATGCTGAACTTGTCGCTCACTTTTAGGAACATCGTCGCCACCGTTAACCTTGACTGTCGGCTTGACTTGAAAACTATCGCGCTGCATGCCCGAAATGCCGAGTACAACCCAAAGGTGTGTTTGGACCACTTCTTGCTTTCTAACTTCACTGACACCCGAGTGAAGCGTTTTGCGGCCGTCATCATGCGTATCCGTGATCCTAAGACTACCGCTTTGATCTTTGCCTCGGGAAAGATGGTCGTCACCGGTGCTAAATCAGAGGACGACTCCCGCCTGGCCTCACGCAAATATGCACGTATCGTTCAGAAGCTTGGCTTTGATGCCAAGTTCTCTGAGTTTAAAATCCAAAATATCGTCGGCAGTTGCGACGTCAAGTTCCCCATCCGTCTGGAGGGCCTTGCCTACAGCCACGGACAGTTCAGTTCTTACGAGCCCGAGGTACGTTAGCTTGTTATCATGTATTCATTGTAAGCTAATCTCGATGCAGCTCTTCCCTGGTCTCATCTACCGCATGCTCAAGCCCAAGGTCGTGCTCCTGATTTTCGTTTCGGGCAAGATAGTGTTGACTGGTGCCAAGGTATGCAGCTATAGCTTGCGTCTTGACTATGGCTAATCACTTGACTACTTAGGTCCGTGAGGAGATCTACACCGCTTTCAACACGATCTACACTGTGCTTTGCGAGTTCCGGAAGCCGTAGATGTTGCTACCTACCTGGACTTTGATTCTCTTTAGGTTATATACATTCTGTCCTCCTTGTTTCTAGCCTTTCGTTTGCAGCTCACACCACTAGTTCATCCAAGTGCTGGTTGGATTTAGTGCCGCGACGGAAGCGCAGTACACTCGGTGGACGCTAGTGTTCTACTTTTCTTTTGCCTTCTCGTATACTATCATTATGCCTCCTGCTTTCTGTTTCCTTCTATCATTCGCACACACTGTATTAAATACCATTGCAATGAATCCGGCCTTGCAACCCAGTGCTTTGTGTGCTCATGACTTGCCTGATTTTAAGAGATGGCATAGTCTAATATTATGATAAGCGCGTGAATCGGCCAAGTTTACAAATAATAGACCCATACACAGGATTGGACTCGGCCGAGTTTGCATGAGCTCGCCACATCTCTATCATTTTGGTCACCCGCTACCGGCTCGGTACAAACGTCCTGAATAGACAAACAAAACTCAAATATACGTATGAATACAAATTCAAGGCAAGGGAGGTGTTACGGCCGCCAGTAAATAGGTTTGAATCGTCTCGGTCGATGGTACCGCTTCATCATCCCAGCGAGTCCGTAAAACACGCTGCATTTCGGTTGCGGCTCCTTGGACATCGAGCGCCACCGCTTCCGCTCCAAGCCCCGCCTTGTCCATCCACCACTTCAGTACGCCAGGCTTTTCAAGCTCGGGACGAGGTGTCCATTCGGGAAGTTTGGAAGCCAAGTCGGGGCCCTTGTTATGCCTTCGCCACTCGAGGTCCGGACATCCAAGAACTGCTCGGTCCAGCTTGGGCATATGGTGTACAATCTCGTCCAAGATGTCGTGCTGTAGGCTCAGAGGTGCGTTGTCGAGCGGTAGCACTAGGTCGAGGTAGAGCGAGTCGAGGTTATCGCAACCTCCTACAGATGCGATTTCTCTGGCCCAGCATATCAAGATCGGCTTGAATTGCTCCCAGTCGAGCAGCCCGGGGTACCAAGAGGGATAAACACTGAGGCTCAAGTGTCTGACTGTCAAGCCAGCTGCAGCACAGTCTTTCATGTGCGTTACGACAGGTAATATAGGCTGTTCTGGGACAGTTGGGTACGTGGCTATCCGAAAGTGGAGAGAAACGCGGGAGCGAGAGGTCTCGGGTGGATGGCAATACAAGGCGGGGTTATGAACGCATCCAGGTGCCAGGCTATGGCATAGTCCTTCCAGTGGACGACCGCGGCATAGTGCTAGGATGGACCGGCCGCCATAAGCGCAGCTGACCCGGGCAAGTTTAGGGAGAAACGTTGGATCCAAAGCTTGCCGGCATAATTCCTCCCTGAACAAGTATTCAAAGCTGTCGACTGGGATGTCGGTCGTTTGGTCGGTGTAGATGGTAAGCTCGCGGAGTGATGTCGTCATTTGTAAAATGCGACTCAAATAGTCTACAGGATCCAGTCGCTTGCGTGTTCCTTCCCAGCTGGTTGGCCAAAAGATGGTTCGGTTAAGCATGAAAGTTAAAGTCGTTCCCAGCTTTTCAGCAATCGCTGCGCTCCTGAAGAGTTTAAGCAACTGAATAGGGGTTTTGATATGTATGTCTCGGTAGATAATTCCGCTAAACATTCGATTAAGCCATCTATTCAAGCTGGCGATCTTGACGCGATCCGCAGGTGACGAATAGTCGACAATGAGATTTAGGATTTCTGAAGGAAAGGTGGCTTTGTTGGCTCTATGAGGCGTCTGGAGTGCTTTCTCCCGCACAAGTTCGGAACGACGCCCTTTCAAGCGAGTTTCAACCGGCATGACGTGGTGGTGAACGAACCGTGTTTGCGAGAAGTGGCACTGTTGCAACGATGTGAATCTTCGATAGAATTATTGTGGAGTTACCGTTGAAGAATTTTGTCCAACGAAGTGCAAAGCTAGGCTGGCCACGGCGGGCGTAAAATATCAAAGACGGGAACGCTAGACGAACATTGACGCTTGTTTTTGTATGGTTGAAGCAGATGATGTCATAATTTGAAATCAGCCAGTAGTGCAGTTGCCCACACAACGGGCACAGCCGTACGGCTGTGCCTTTCTTGTCTCGTATCTACACAGTCGTTCTTTATCTTATATGTCATTCTCGAACCCTTACTGTCGTCTATGTAGGACTCTCGTTCACGCATGTAGATACTTAGCTCTACCTCGAATCCGAGATCGTTGGCAAGTCATCGCTTTGCCCCAAGACTGACACCGCCGACTCCCACCTCGCGTTCAACTCGCTCGGCCTACCAGCCTCACAGGTCGGAACCATCTGCTGACCTTAACCAACTCACTACGTCATCAAGCTACACTTTTATTCAACTATCCAATCTACAAAAATCCATGGCTAAATCGTAAATAAAACAGATTCGACACAAACACATTCAAGCAGCCTTGAGGAATCAAGTGAACAAATTATAATCAAATCTTTTGTGAATCGTAGCACTGTGGATAAAGGTCTATGCTCTTTGACACCTAGATTCAAAGTCTTTTGGTGGGCTACACATCCAATTTCGAAGCACGCCCAATGACGGAACCAATGTATGCGGCCAACGGAGAAGCATATTGTCTCGCACTCGAACCGCAATATCATTGAGCTCCTCATCTGTTGGTACTTCCGCTAGACGGATTCCAAGCACCTCAAACCACCAATGAAGAACAGTGGTGTGGCTGTGATTAGGACATGGCGTCCAATTTGGAAGTTCGGCTGCCTTCCCCGTTGGTCGTTCTGGGGTATGCCGGCGCCATTGAACATCCGGGGCCCCAAGCACCGCGAATGTTAGGTTAGGCGCAATTTTTCCAATCTTTTCGATAGTGCGGTGTTGAATGTTCAGAGGCTTGTCCCCGTGCGTCATGGAAAAGGTGATTCCTAACGATTCAAGTTGATCGCTCCCCCCCCTTTAGATAAAAAGCTTCTAACCCAGTCTAGTAGTAGCGAATCGAAAGAGTTGTCATAGATTTCTGGATCGAGAAATATAGAAGAAACGAAGACCGATAGATGTTTGACTCTCAAGCTAGCTGCAATACAGTATTCCAAGTATTCCGCAACCCGGTCACCAGCTTTCGCTTCGGTGTTGGTCCAAATAAAAATAGTGGTGCTGAGCGAAAGGCGGGCGCACCTATGCCTCGAAAATCCCCGGGGCTATAAGCCTTGGGTGAACACTACGACCAACCCGGCCTATTAGCCTTGGGTTCCTATGAAAAATCGACCTGGGGTTCGCCCCCAGAGTCCGTAGGTCTTTGCACGGGGAGTCCTCAGCATATTATAATGTATTTATGCTCGGAGTTATATGAGCTTGTGTCTAATGTCCCCTGACTATCGCCGATAGATGTCAGCACTCCATCAGATAGCCTGATGGCATCAGATTCGCGGGGTGGAATCAGTCCGTCGCGAAGCATCGATTACCGCGTGTTCACGTCGCCCGCGGAGTCTCCCTCGACGCCACTATGCGTGTTCTCGACATCCCTGCTAAGCGCTCGCCCGACTACCCGCCCACCTCCCGCCAGTGTTTGCCCGCGGATACTCTCCGGGGTCTCTCCCCAACAAACCGATATCTCTGAGATAACGGCGCATGGGCTGTCAACTGACGAGCGCTGCCGCATGGCGCCAAGTCATGAGCTGACAGGTGCCGAGAATAACTCTGCCGACAACACAGTTGTCGACGCATAAGACCTGCTCCTCCTCGCCTGACCATCTCCTCATCCCCTCGTCCCCCAACTCCTCTTGTTTTGGCTGCAATGGTAAGTAACTCGCCTACATCGTTCCCTCTGCCTTCGTCGTTGCATTTGGTCGTGCCGCATCCGTCCCTTCGCTCGTCCACATCTCTGTCTTTGCCATTGCATTCGTTCGTGTCGCCCCTTTTATTGCCCGCATTCTACCCCGTTCAACCATCGCTCCACGCTCACCCTCGCCATCGGAGCGACGCTAACTGTGTCGCTATAGCCACTCTGCGTCATCTGCGCCAGCTCGCCTGTCTTCGGCGACTGAGTGCATGCACCCGACGGTGTGAGTATCGAGCATTTCGCTTGCTGCACGCGTGTTCGCTGATTATCGCCGCCTGCTGTATTCTGTCGTTGCTCTCTGTGCGTTGTCGCCGCGGGGCTCATACTCATCGCTGCCACCTTACTTGCTGCTTTACTGTTTGTTGGCAATAGTGCCGACGGTACGGCCGGTAAGTGATATATTTGCTTGCTATATGCGCTGTGTTTTGCTGACGACGCCAACAACACAGTAATAGCCACCACTGCGCTCGCGCTCAACGTCACCTCGCCAAGGTTCGTTATGTTCATATATTCTTTGTTTTTCTGTACGGTCTTATCATGTGACAGCAGTGGCGTTTGTTTATCGGCATGTGACTTGTATGCTGCCCTCGTGACATCTGTCTTGTCTTGTTTTACTCCTTTCATTGTTACTTGTATGCCTTGCCACGGCCGGTAAGTTATCATTGCCCAACACAACCACCCTCGCACGGCTCGCGCCCCCTCCCCCCTTGACCATCACTGCACCCCCGGTGCTAATTATGCACTCGGTTGGCACACAGGTCATATCTTTTGCTGTCTGCGTTACCGCGGCAGTTGTGTGGTACGTCTTACCTTGCCCGCTGTCTTCGTCGTCCCTAACGGCACCCCTAGATACCACGACCAGATTGACGCCCCCGCCTTGCATCTCCTCGACGTAGGAACATAACGGCAGCTCGGTATGTGATTTCATCGTCGACTGAGACCATGTCGTACTAATTCTGGCGCCGTATCTTTAGCCGTGCGTTGCCGCGCGTATTACAATGATGAATGCCGTCTTAACGCTTCTCATGTACGTCGTCCTAATGCTCCTCTAACGTACGCACTGACTAACGCGTACTTGTATAGACTTTTTTAAACTCGGTCGTCAGTGTTCGTCATACGTTCATATGATATCCGTTTGGTACGCTGTCGTAATGCGCGTCTCGATTTCAGTCTAACATTACGCAGACAGGTCATCCATGCTTGTCAACTGTGCCGTCGTAATGCTTGCTCAGTATGTCGTCGTAATGCTAGCCAGGAGCGCTGTCTTAATGATCGTCCAGCAGACCGTTGTAATGCCTATCCAGCGGGCCGTCGTAATGCCCGTCTAGCAGGCCGTCGTAATGCCCGTCTAGCAGGCCGTCGTAATGCTCGTTTGGTGCTTGGTAGCCAATCCCATTGGGACATGTCTAGGCCCTTTTCCTTCAGCCTGTCGTAAATTGGTTGTATGATCGCTATGTGGATCTCAATGTCTGCTGTAGTGGATAATATAAGTAGAGGTCACAGTGGTACCCTTGAATATATAAATCAACTAAATTTTTGCTGCATGTGTCTCATTCATTTATAATCGATCCGTGTCAACTAAGTTACGTTGAGCCCTGAGGATCTATACAAATTGACTTCGAGTTACTGGATGACTTCCCGTAACGGCTAAAGCTAACGCTAGGCTATTCTAAAGATGGAGCGATTACAATGAGGAGTAATCAGACTTTGGTAAATTACGACGTCATTCAGACTTTAGCTTAGCCTAGCTTAGCTTTAGCTCTTACGGGAAGTCATCCACTCCCCGTCAGATTTGGTCCCTGTCACGACTAGGATAAATCTTAAGTAAGGAAAATATAATGAACAAGACGACAGGAGGTCAAGTTCTTGAGGAATCCTCTTCGAACTTGACCCTGTATATATATTAGCACAAACACAGCCGAGAATACACGGATGCAAACTACAATTGGTCTTTTGATATCAAATGAAGACGCGTCAGCGTATTACAAAGATTCCAGAAAGTTCCATGAGTCACATGACATGTAAACTATAAAATAATATATGGGAGAAAATATGATAATTCGTAATTAATGTCTACGAGGCCGCTTGGCTCGTGACACTACCCCCTCCTCAAGGTCAGGGTGTCGGATAGCCCTTGGGTTGTCGCGATGAAACTTGCGAACGGCTCCCATGGCCGTATCTAAGTGTTCTAGTGGTTCCCACGTGTTGGATTCTGGGCCGTAACCTTTCCAATGTACGAGATACTGTACTTGGTTTCGACGTTTTCTGGAATCAAGGATTTTTTCAACTTCGTATTCCTCCTCCCCGTCGGGAGTTACTTCGGCAGGGGGCTGTGGGGGATCTCTGCCAAACGGGTCTTCTTTCTTTAGAGATACCAATGACGTGTGGAATACCGGATGGACTCGAAGTGTGTGGGGTAGGTCGAGTTTGAATGCATGAGTACCTTCCCGCTTGACAACCTTGTAGGGTCCGATCTTCTTTGCCGATAGTTTAGCCACTGGTCGTTCGGTCCTGATATTACGCGCATCTAACCACACTTTATCTCCCACTTTGATGTCTTCAGGCGAACGATGTTTTAAGTCATAATAGTGTTTGATTTTTTCGTTGGCCAGGGTGACGGAAGCTTGAAGTTCCTCCATGCGTAATTTCAGTTGATCTGCTCGCTCATCAGCGTGAGGGACGGTTTCGTCAATTTGTTGTCCAACTGAGAACCTGGGGTGGAACCCGTAACATGCAAAGAATGGTGTTTGATTGGTGGACGAGTTCACGCTGTTGTTGTATGCGAACTCGGCCATAGGTAGTAGTCCCACCCAATCATCCTGTTTGTATGCTACATAATGTCGAAGGTAGACTTCTACCACTTGGTTAAGGCGTTCAGCCAGCCCATCCGTTTGTGGTCTAAAAGCAGTGGATAGGAATGGCTTGATGTCAAGCCTTCTGTAAAGTTGTTTGAGGAACGCCGAGTTGAACTGTGGTCCTCGATCGGATATTGTTTTGGATGGTAGGCCATGCAGTTTCCACACATAGGTAACGAATAAGTTGGCGACATCAATAGCCGAGGCGCGGGACGTGGTAGGAATAAAGTGTACCATACGCGACATTCGGTCAACGACTGTGAGGATCGCGTCAAAACCTTCCGATTCTGGGAGTCCAGTGATGAGGTCATAGTTGATGTGGTCCCAAGGTCGCGAAGGTAGTTCGATTGGGTTGAGCAGGCCGGGAGGAAGCTGATTGGAATGTTTATTGCGAATGCAGGATTCGCAGTTGGATACATAAGAGTTGACCGACTTTTTTAGTGATTTCCAGTAGTATTTACGGTTAACTAACTCCAATGTTCTAAACTGTCCTGGGTGTCCTGCAGCCATGTTATCGTGGCGACTTGCAAGTATGTCTTTGCGTATTGAGTCGTCGTTTGGTACATAGATTTTGTTTTTGAACATCAGAAGTCCGTTGTCCCAATGCCAGTTTTTGACCTTATCACTTCGTTGTAGGGCCTCGATGATGTGTGTTAGACGGTCGTCCTGTAGATACGCATCTCGAATTCTGTCATCCAGGACTTCATCTGGCTCAATAGCAGCGATAAAAAGGGCAGGATCGAGTAGAGCTCGGCTCTCACCCCCCCCTAAAGGCCGGTGTTCATCTTTCCTCGACAAGATGTCTGCTTTTCCA
Organism: Ceratobasidium sp. AG-Ba; assembly: GCA_016906575.1. Classification (NCBI taxonomy): domain Eukaryota; kingdom Fungi; phylum Basidiomycota; class Agaricomycetes; order Cantharellales; family Ceratobasidiaceae; genus Ceratobasidium; species Ceratobasidium sp. AG-Ba. The sequence continues at coordinate 2,920,386 of CP059641.1, read as the reverse complement.
TTGGTCTTGCCGGGGCGATACTTTAACTGAAAATTGAATTCGGATAGGAAACCGGCCCAGCGAGCTAGTCGGCCTCTTAAGTCCTTTGAAGCCTTAAAGGGCTCAAGATTTTTGTGGTCCGTAATGATTTGGACCGGTAATGCAGTACCTTCCAGTAAGTGACGCCATTCCTTGAGCGCCTTGACTATTGCCAGAAGTTCTTTGTGGTATATATCATAGTTGCGTTCGGCCGGGGACATGGCTTTGGACAAGAACGCGACCGGGTGAAGTCTATCATCTTCCGAAAATTGCGATAAGATTGCGCCTGTGGCAAAGTCAGATGCGTCGCATTCCAGGAAGAATTGTTTGGAAATGTCTGGGATGATTAATACGGGGGCGGACTTGAGTGCTTTCTTGAGTTGTTCAAAAGCCTTAGCGCATTCCTCTGTCCATTCCCAAGGTTGATTTTTTCTAGTTAAATTAAATAAGGGCGCAGCGATGCGCGAATAGTCTTGTATAAAAGTCCGATAAAAATTACAGAAGCCAACAAACTCTTGAACCTGGACAACTTTAGAGGGAACCGACCAATCGATGGCCTTAACGACTTTAGCTGGATCAACTCGAATCCCTTCTGGTGACACAATGAGTCCCAAGTAGTCGATCTCTTTTACGCTAAAGAAACATTTGGCCAGATTGCAGTATAGATTGTGCTTTTGAAGACGCGATAGCACTTCTCTAACATGTTTTTCGTGGTCCTCCTCGTTCTTTGAAAATACGAGTATGTCGTCCAAGTAAATAATAACATAAACGTCCAAAATATCGCGGAAAATATCATTCATGAAATGTTGGAAAGTAGCAGGGGCGTTGGTGAGTCCAAAAGGCATGACAAGGTATTCAAAGAGACCGTAGCGGGTTTTAAACGCGGTCTGCCACTCGTCACCTTCCTTGATACGGACTAGATTGTATCCCCACTTGAGATCAAACTTTGAGAATATTTTTGCACCTCGGAGTTTTTCAATAAGGTCATTGCTCCTTGGTAAGGGGTATACATTCTTTACGGTCATATCATTCAACTTTCGGTAGTCTATACACATCCTCAGGCCTCCGTTCTTCTTTTTAACGAATATAACAGGGGACGCCATTGGGGATTTGGAGGGTCGAATGAGACCAGCCTCAAGTTGTTTGGTAACCATTTTGCGAAGTTCCTCGTCTTCCCTAGGTCCTAGACTGTAGATGGGGCCATGGCGTGGCACCGCGTTGGGTTTTAGTGTGATCTCACAGTCATAAGGGCGATGAGGGGGAAGTGGCAAGATTTCTTCTTCTGTAAAAATTTTGGAGAATTCGGAGTATCTCGTAGGGAGTTCGGATGTAGCGGCGATTTCCAGATCCGGTTCGCCACTTTTAACAATAGGGGAGGTATGAAGGCAGTTTTCTGAGCAATATCGGGAGGAGAAGACAAGCGATTTTTTATCCCAGTCTATGGCTGGGTTGTTGTCACGAGCCAGGAGGCGTCGTTGACATTTATTCTATTTTCTGGCATTTTCCGTTATATATTTATCTTTAGTTTACACGTCATGTGACACATGGAACATTCCGGTTGATTTGTCAGACGCTGACGCGTCTCCATTTGATATTGATTTGCCAATTGTAGTTTGCTCACGTGTATTCTCGGCTGTGTCTGAACTAATATATAAACAGGGTCAAGTTCGAAGGGTACGACCCAAGAACTTGACCTCCTGTCGTCGAAGTCATAAGTTCTGCCTGAGCAATTAGTAGTTGAGCGTGACATTAGGTCAAGTTCTTCTACGGTCGCAAGGGTCACTATCACTTTACCACCCCTTGCCACCGCGCAACCCTTTTTCAGCCTAAGGCTATCCTCCATATTCCCTCGCATTCGTGGCTTTTGTGCCAAATTTGGTTATTGTCCGAAAACGGGAGTTGAGACATCGCTTACGTACTAGCCTACCGTGAAACGGAGATTGGGAGTAGGCACATAATAGTCAAAAGTGCCGGAGCCCTATCCAGTAGCGGGTGTCTATAAGGCGTTCGTGGATTATCGCCCACATATATTGGTCCCAGGACCAACTGCTTCACACCGCGTAGTCAGCAAAGTACCCGCTTGCAGAAAACCCGTATCACATCACGCCCGTCCAAGGCAGTAGATTGATTATAGGGACTGTCCAACGCTAGGTATAGAGCAACGGGCAGTGATTAAATACGCAGAAACCCGGCTTCAAGAGCACCCCAATCTAGCCAGTAAGTCCTCCGGCGTGAGGCAATACACCTATTCACATCCCTACTAGTGTCCCTAGTCGACCTAGTAATCCGTTTCGTCATCAACCTCTATAGGTTTTTGACGTATTTCAATCCTCTCCACTGGGTCGAAATCGAAACCCAGAATCGTAACCTCCGCTCTCGAATTCAATTATATCAAGCCGCCGACGCTGTTTTAACCGACCAACATCGATACTTTTACGAACAACTCATAGAGGTCGAAGAACGCGTTGACCGATCCTTACCTGTCCCGTTTGTTATTGGACACGTGCGCGAGGTATTCTTTGAAACCTTTCACCCAGAATCCGACCCGTGGTCCGCGTCGCTTAGTTTAAGCGATCTAAATTCTCCATCACGGACCGGCGAACTCCCCGACATCCCTACGCCCGAAATCCTTCTATATCCCGAGGGCGTACTCGTAGACGAGTAAACATGGACGCCAACACCAGTGGGTGGGGACCCGAGGTTGATTACACATATGCTCCCCCGTCTCGACCGGACTCTCGAGCTTTGTTTGTTTCTCATGCAACTCATGTATCCGACGCACATTTGGACGCAGCTTTTATGCATAATCTAGACCCTAATGCCACTATACGTCCCGCAGAAGCTCATACGCTCCTGGGACTGTTCCAACGAATGCATACGGAATTTAAAAACAGCCTGGATGAATTGAAAACTGATGTAACGGAGGTTCGGAACCAGTTGGCTTTAATACGCAACGAAATCATCCCGGTTGGGGAAATAAATCAAATCAATACTCGACTAGCCACATTGGAGACGAGCGTTAACACCGTTTCACAATACGCCCATGACATTCACCGAGATACCCAAGCTTTAATTGCTGCTCCAAATCCGGGGCCTGCGCCTCAGCAACCTGCTCCTCCTCCATCACGCCAACCAAACCCTCAGCCTCCAGCGCCAACCACTGCATCAACGGGTAGTAATGGAGTCAAACTGGCGAAACCGGAAAAATTCAAAGGAGAAAAAGGAAAAGCCACTGCGTTTAAAATTGCGGTTAACTCGTATCTCGTAGCCTGCGCTCCCAATGCCATGGACCAACAAAAAGTACTATTTACCATCTCATACCTGGATGGGATTGCGCTAGAATGGATCCAGCCATATCAGGAGCAGGAAATCATGCATGGCAATGTGACATGGCTACGTAACTGGACAACGTTTTGGGCCGAGTTCGATAAACGATTTGGAGAAACTGACCGGGCTGAAAAAGCTCATAAGAAAATACGTTTGCTCAAACAAACAAAGTCGGTCCAAGAATATCTACGAGATTTCCAAGCCTGCGCAACCTACCTACGGTACAATGACGAGGTACTGCGCGATATGTTCTATGACGGGCTAAATGAAACCATCAAAGCCCATATGTTGGCACAATTATTCGACCCACAAGACGTTGCTACCACGTTCCAAGACGTTGCCGATCGTGCGCTAGAAATTGACCTGCGAGTAGAAGCCTATAACTCGCAGGCAAACAAGTCGTTCAAATCCGAGAACAAAGGGCAAACGTCGAACAGCACGAGTCGCGAGAAGTTGTCAACCGGCGATGCGGTCTACATGATTGGTACAGACGGACGCGCGGTAAAAGGAAAAATCGAGTCGATTGGTCGCAACGCTCGAGGTCAAGTCACTCCAAACGTCAAATGGGCAGGACAGAACACTACAGTACAAGTCCCATTTCCAGCCCTCAAAAAAGACGATCGCCCCATGACGGGTACATCGCGCGCCCCCCCTCCACCTCCACTAGCCAAAGGAAAGGGCCCGGGACCCATGGAGCTAGATGGAGAAAGGCGTAAAGGCGAAATCACTTGCCTACGCTGTCAGGGAAAGGGTCACATGGCCCGCGACTGCCCATCAAAGCCCATTTCTGGGTTCGAAGCGAGGATCGAGGAAGTGAAGGAACCGGACTCGGATGACGAGTCGGTAAAAGACGATGCCTAAACCTGGCGAGGGGGTCAGTTTTGGGCGAAATTCTGAAAAATATGGACAATTTCTCGGCTGCACATGTACCATCTCCTGATTTGGAAATTATGTCTCTTACAAACGAATCCCAATTTATGTTGATGTTCCGTGCGCAGCCGTGTGAAAACCCCCTCGAAAAACGTTCGGCAATCCAGGGAAAACCATTCTCAGGATGGGCTATGATAGATTCCGGTGCCTCGTCCATTTTTATAAACGAAAGCATAGTTCGCGACTTTCAGCTATTTAAAAAGAAATTAGACAAACCTCGCCGTTTGAAGGTTATCGACGGTTGAGAAATTAACTCGGGCCGAGTGGAACATTATGTTACCTTTAACTTAAAATTTTTGAGCATGAAGAAGAGGTAGACGCCTATGTCGTCAATGTCGGAAACCACGACCTAGTCCTGGGAATGGCATGGTTAAAACGCCATAATCCAGCTATTGACTGGGATAAAAAATCGCTTGTGTTCTCCTCTCGCTATTGCTCGGAAAACTGCCTCCACGCCTCCCCTATTGTGAAAAGTGGCAAACCAGACTTAGAAATCGCTGCAACTTCGGAGCTCCCCCCAAGGTACTCCGAATTCTCAAAAATCTTCACGGAAGAAGAAATCTCCCCACTCCCTCCACATCGACCATATGACTGCGAAATAACTCTTAAACCTGATGCAGTACCGCGTCACGGCCCCATTTATAGTCTTGGTCCAAGAGAAGATGAGGAACTACGCAAAACGGTCAATAAACAACTCGAAGCTGGACTTATTCGACCATCCAAATCACCTATGGCGTCCCCAGTTATATTTGTCAAAAAGAAAAATGGGAGTCTTCGGATGTGTATCGATTATCAAAAGCTAAACGATATGACCGTGAAAAATGTATACCCCCTGCCGAGGAGTAATGACTTGATAGAAAAACTCCGAGGCGCAAAGATTTTCTCAAAATTTGATCTCAAATGGGGATATAATCTAGTCCGAATTAAGGAAGGTGACGAATGGAAGACCGCATTCAAAACTCGCTACGGTCTCTTCGAATATCTTGTTATGCCTTTCGGACTCACCAACGCCCCCGCCACTTTCCAACACTTTATGAATGACATTTTCCGAGACATTCTGGACGTTTACGTTATCATCTACTTGGACGACATTCTAGTGTTTTCAAAAAATGAAGAAGACCACGAAAAGCACGTCAGAGAAGTGCTCTCGCGATTGCAGAAACATAATCTGTACTGCAACTTGGCTAAATGCTTCTTTAGCGTTAAGGAAATCGACTACTTGGGACTTATCGTATCCCCAGAAGGAATTCGAGTCGATCCTGCTAAAGTCGTTAGAGCCATAGACTGGTCAACCCCTTCGAAAGTCGTCCAAGTTCAGGAATTTGTCGGGTTTTGTAACTTTTATCGAACTTTTATAAAAGATTATTCGCGCATCGCCGCGCCTTTGTTTAATTTAACCAGAAAGAACCATCCCTGGGAATGGACTGAAGAGTGCGCATCCGCGTTCAAACAACTCAAAGAGGCACTTCGCTCAGCCCCTGTATTAATTATTCCCGACATCTCTAAACAATTTTTTTTGGAATGCGATGCGTCCGATTTTGCCACGGGCGCAATTCTATCACAATTCTCAGAAGATGATCGGCTGCATCCAGTTGCGTTCCTGTCTAAAGCCATGACCCCGGCCGAACGTAACTACGATATATATCACAAGGAACTTCTAGCAATAGTCAAGGCGCTAAAGGAATGGCGCCACTTGCTGGAAGGAACCGCTCTTCCGGTCCAGATCATTACGGACCACAAAAACCTTGAGCCTTTCAAGGCTTCTAAGGACTTAAGAGGCCGCTTAGCACGATGGGCGGGTTTCTTGTCCGAATTTAATTTCCAACTGAAGTATCGCCCGGGCAAGACAAATGGAAAAGCAGACATTTTGTCCAGGAAAGATGAACACCGACCTTTAGGGGGGGGTGAGAGCCGAGCTCTACTCGACCCTTCCCTCTTTATCGCCGCAATTGAACCAGACGAAGTTCTAGACGATCGGATTCGCGATGCATACCTACAGGATGAACGCGTCAGCCACATTATTGAGGCACTTCAACGCAGCGACAAGGTCAAAAATTGGCATTGGGACAATGGACTCCTGATGTTCAAAAATAAAATCTACGTTCCTAATGACGACTCCATCCGCAAAGATATCTTAGCGAGTCGACATGATAACATGGCTGCAGGGCACCCTGGCCAATTTAGAACATTAGAACTGGTAAACCGTAAATATTACTGGAAATCACTCAAGAAAACGGTTACATCCTATGTGTCTAATTGCGAGTCCTGCATCCGCAATAAACATTCAAATCAGGTTCCTCCGGGACTGCTGAATCCAATTGAACTTCCTTCGCGACCTTGGGACCACATAAATTACGATTTGATCACAGGACTCCCCGAGTCTGAAGGATTTGATGCTATCCTCACTGTGGTGGATCGAATGTCCAGAATGGTTCATTTTATACCCACGACCTCTAAAGCAACGGCAGTCGATGTCGCAAATCTATTCGTTACGTACATATGGAAGCTTCATGGGTTACCATCGAAAACTATTTCCGACCGGGGACCACAATTCAACTCTGCTTTCTTGAAACAGCTCTACAAACGACTTGACATTAAACCCTCGCTTTCCACAGCATTCAGACCACAAACAGACGGACTAGCGGAACGGTTAAATCAAGTCGTTGAAATCTATCTTCGCCATTATGTTGCGTACAAACAGGACGATTGGGTGGGAATTTTGCCTATGGCCGAGTTTGCGTACAATAACAGCGTCAACTCTTCAACCAACCAAACCCCTTTCTACGCCTGTTACGGGTTCCACCCCCGGTTCTCTGTGGGAGCACAACTAGACGAGTCCGTACCCCACGCCGACGAACGAGCTGATCAGCTAAAACTACGGATGGAAGAACTCCAATCGTCGGTATCACTTGCGAACGAGAAAATTAAATACTATTATGACCTTAAACATCGTTCGCCTGAAGATATCAAAGTAGGCGACAAAGTTTGGTTGGACGCTCGCAACATCAAAACAGAACGACCCGTCGCAAAGCTTGCTGCAAAGAAAATTGGGCCTTATAAAGTACTCAAGAAGGAAGGGACACATGCGTTTAAACTCGAACTCCCCCATACGCTACGCATACACCCCGTTTTCCATACTTCCTTAGTATCTTTAAAGAAAGAAGACCCTTTCGGCAGAGATCCCCCTCAACCGCCAGCCGAGGTAACTCCCGACGGTGAAGAAGAGTATGAAGTAGAGAAAATTCTGGACTCCCGAAAACGTCGAAACCAAGTACAATACCTGGTTCACTGGAAAGGGTACGGACCCGAATCGAATACGTGGGAACCTCTCGAACATCTCGACACCGCTATGGGAGCAGTCAAGAAGTTCCATCGAGAAAACCCAAAAGCCCTCCGCCATCCAGACCTTGAGGAGGGGGTAGTGTCACAAGCCAGGAGGCGTCGTTGACATTTATTCTATTTTCTGGCATTTTCCGTTATATATTTATCTTTAGTTTACACGTCATGTGACACATGGAACATTCCGGTTGATTTGTCAGACGCTGACGCGTCTCCATTTGATATCGATTTGCCAATTGTAGTTTGCTCACGTGTATTCTCGGCTGTGTCTGAACTAATATATAAACAGGGTCAAGTTCGAAGGGTACGACCCAAGAACTTGACCTCCTGTCGTCGAAGTCATAAGTTCTGCCTGAGCAATTAGTAGTTGAGCGTGACAGTTGTGGCGTTTGAGCCAGGCCATCCCCAAAACGAGATCATGGTTGCCGACGTTGACTACGTAGGCATCTACCTCCTCCTCATGGTCAAAAATTTTTAGATTCAGCGTAACATAGTGTTCTACCCTTCCTGAGTCAATTTCGCGTCCGTCAATAACCTTAAGACGTCTTGGTTTGTTGAGTTTCTTTTTAAATAGTTGAAAATCGCGAACTATGTTTTCACTAATAAAAATAGAAGAAGCACCTGAATCCAGCATAGCCCACCCAGAGAAGGGTTTTCCCTGGATTGCCGAACGTTTTTCAAGGGGGTTTTCACACGGCTGCGCACGGAAAAATAACATCATCTGGGATTCATTGGAGAGTGACATAATTTCCATATCAGAATGTACATGCGCAGCCGAGAAATTGTCCATATTTTTTAATATTTCGCCCAAAACTGACCCCCTTGCCAGGTTCAGGCGTTGTCTTTTACCGACTCATCGTCCGAGTCCGGTTCCTTCACTTCCTCAATCTGTGCTTCGAACCCAGAGATGGGTTTAGAGGGGCAGTCACGCGCCATATGGCCTTTTCCTTGACAACGTAGACAAGTAATCCCCCCACTTCTCCTTTCGCCATCCAATTCCATAGGGCCCGGTCCTTTGCCTTTTGCAAGTGCTGGAGGCGGAGGGGGAGCGCGGGACGTGCCAGTGGAGGGTCGGTCATCTTTTTTAAGGGCAGGGAAAGGTACTTGGACAGTGGAGTTTTGTCCTGCCCATTTAACATTAGGGACGACTTGTCCCCGATTGTTCCGACCAATAGATTCAATTTTACCCTTTACGGCTCGACCGTCCGTTCCGATCATATAGACAGCGTCGCCTGAAGATAGTTTTTCACGAGTAGGATTAGCGGGGGCGGCGGCACGGTTATTTGATGAAGAATTTTTATTTTCAAAAATAGAACGGCCCGAAAATTGTTCCAGGTGTTGGTCGATGAGGAGGGCACGGTCGACAACCATCTGTCCAGTGGTGGCGTTCTCTTTGACATCGAATAGCTGGGACAGCATGGCCATTTTGATTTCGTCCTTGAGCCCTTCATAGAACATATCACGCAGCGCCAGATCATCGTAATTAACATATGCTGCAAGGGATTGGAATTCGGTGACATAGTCTTGGACTGACGATTTTTGTTTGAGCAATTTCAGTTTTTTCAATGCCTTGGTAGCGCGGTCAATTTCGCCAAATCGTTTCTCGAATTCCGCCCAGAACAAGTTAACGTTGTGTAGCCATGGGACCGATTGACGCAGTACGTCGTGCTCCATATGTGGTTCCACCCATTCAGCCGCCTTCCCATCCAAGTAGGAAATGATAAAAGCGATCTTATCGTCGTCTGAACTGCCTGGGTATGTGGATCGAAGGTATTGTGTGATCGCCACTTTGAACGTAGTTGATTTGTCCTTTTTTCCATCGAATTTGTCAGGTTTGGCTAGTTTAACCCGAGTAGTTGATGTAGGGACTTGGATTGGTGGTACAACGGGGGGAGGCATGCCGGCTGCTGGTGGCGGAGGCGGGGGTCGGTTCGTACCTGTTTGTTGACGAGGCAGACCGTGCAGTTGAGTGAGGATAGTTTGCAAGTCAGTTTGGAGTCCGTTAAAGTGGCGCATTGTAAACATGTTTTTGCGAACTCGAGTTTCGACATAATTCATCCGGAGTGTTATATCATCACGGAAAGCTCGAAATTCATTTAACAAAGTATTCAATACAATCATGGGGTTATCGGATTCCGAGGGATTTGGAGCAACAGGAGTATTTTGCATAAATGTTTCGTCGCCGGCCCCGTGGCCAAAATCTGTCAACCCTGTCAAATGTGGTTGCAAAGGGGGAATGGGTTCATAGGTGGTTGATTCGGGTGGAGGCGGTGGTACATAGGACATGTGAGAACCCCACTGAGACATGTTTATTCTGGGTATAGAAGGGAGAGTTCGCCGGTACGTTCAGGTTCAGGATCACTGTGGAGAATGTATAGGCTGGAGTATCGATCCGGAATACCTGGGTGAAAAACGTCGAAATAGTAGTCGGCGATGACTTCAATGGTTTCGCGAGGGGTGCGATTATGATGTGCGTGGTCTCGAGTGAACACCAACTCGTCGTAGAATCCTCGTTGTGCAGCCCAAATATCGTTGGCTCGTCGCTCGAGGGCTTGGATATGACCTTCTCGTTCAATAGACGCGATCGGGTTGCAGTATAGGATGAGTTTGTATAGGTAGAGGACCGATTCGAGGAGGAGGTTGTACCACGACACTAGATAGGGGTGAATGTAATGCTATGCCTCTCGCCGGAGGACTTACTGGCTAGAATAGGATTGGGTGCTCTTGTAGCCGCCTTGTATGCGCAAGAATAAAAGAGAACGCAACGTATCCCACGTCGCTGGATGGAAAAGAAAACGACCTCCGTTACCCTACTACTTAAGGGCAAAGGGTGACCCCACCTCGTGTCGAAGGACGAGATTGGTTAGCCGAAGCTTGTTCACGTGTGCAGGAGCCTAATTCTCACGAGCTGCCGCGGCCTAGGCCCAAGAAGCGCTCAAATGAGGTTCGGTATGCGGGGACGCGATAGGGCAACGACAAACGTGTCTGTGGATGGGTGGAGTAGGATTTTTGGAAAGCAAATTTTATGTGAGCTTGAGACACGCCAACGGCGTATGAGACAGTGAACTGGGGGTGATCCGCGACGACAAGCGGTTTACCTGCAGTTTCCAAGAACTTGACCTAGTGTCACGACTAGGATAAATCTTAAGTAAGGAAAATATAATGAACAAGACGACAGGAGGTCAAGTTCTTGAGGAATCCTCTTCGAACTTGACCCTGTATATATATTAGCACAAACACAGCCGAGAATACACGGATGCAAACTACAATTGGTCTTTTGATATCAAATGAAGACGCGTCAGCGTATTACAAAGATTCCAGAAAGTTCCATGAGTCACATGACATGTAAACTATAAAATAATATATGGGAGAAAATATGATAATTCGTAATTAATGTCTACGAGGCCGCTTGGCTCGTGACAGTCCCCAGCCTAGCGACCAAACTTGACTTCGACTGGATTTTACTAGCGATTGCGATCGCTAGTACAAACTTAGTAAATACTGGATCTTAGACTCTAGTTGCGAGAATATGTGCTGGAATGCACGATCTACTTATCGTAGCACATGTGGTTTTTTCTCCTTTTCTCTATTTTTACCCCAACTCCAATCCTTTCTATCGGTATGTAAAAATCTTAGACAAATAACGGTTGTAACTTCGATTTCAAGTACCAAGACGTACACAACCAATTATATGCGAACCAAAAGACAACTATACCAAGAACATCGCTTCGCCATAAGAACTTCGCAGCTACATTGAGTCGACCGACTATCCTCGTCGTACCATCAGTCACTATCTTCGGAATCAGTAGCTTCTTGCTCAGTCTGTTCTTCATCGCTGCTACTCTCGATGGTCTCCTTTGACATCACCTTTCTTTTGGCTTTCTTTTGGCCGTGGCTCTGCGGATCGTCTCCCTTAACGCGTTTATTGATTCCTCCTGCAGGCTTGCTCGTGGCGGGTTTACGCTTTTGTTGGCTAGTACTCCCTCCCGCATCTTCAGAGGTATTACGAGCCCGGTTTGGCTTGAAGACTGTCTCTGGCACAGGGATGTACGGGGTCGCAGGTAGTGACTCTTTCAAGGCTTTCGCGGCGTCGTACTGGGTCTTCCAAGGCTCGTAGGTAGAGTCTTCTATTGCCTCGAACCCCCATGCTCCCGAGGCCAGTTGTGTATCGACGTGGACCAAGCCGGGAATTCCTCCCGGAAGATTGCTAATCTGTACCATTTGGCCGTTTGGCGTGAGAGGATAGCCCCGAAGAACAATTTTGAAGTCGTAGACTATCTTGTCATAATTGCTGTAGCTGATATGACGGAAGGTCGTTGTATCATGACCACGTTCTTTGAGTGCGTCGCCTGTTTTCTACCTATAAGCACTCTCAATGCTTCTGCGTACGGATAAACTTACAGTATGATAGGTTAAGTTTTGTTCTAACCGATAAGCGATAAGCCTCCTTCTGGTTCTTGACATGGGGGGCCATGGCTGAATAAGGGATTGAATCGAAAAACAGATAAAATGAACTGATGGACAAACCTCCGACCCCTCCGATCGAATACAAATCCATCAGAGTGAGCAGTTCTTTAGGTGGGAGTCGCATGTGTCCTTGAAGAAATGTTGCCGCATTTTCGGAAGCGACATAAAACGGATCCAATTCGTCGCTAAGATTGCTGCGAGTCACAAATAGTGCAAACTCTACCCCCGCTTGTAGACTCATTCGCTGCAGCTGTTCCAACATGCGAGAACGAATGAGTTTCGTCATATTTAAGGTTATAGGTTCTACTCACCTCTTGGTGAAGCGCTTTCAGCTGTTCGCTCACAGCTGCCACGGCCTTTTTGCGAGTGATAGAGGCCGCTTTCACTGACTTGCTTTCCTCTCGTTTCTTGAACGCTTTTTCGGCATATTCGGCCTTCTGTTCATCGGTGAACTCGTGGTATAACCCTTCGTTATGCGCACGTTGCGCAACCCAGGGCAATAGCCCCCGCCCGTGTCCCTCTGGATAATAATGAGCTTGCATGTACAACCAACATCCAATGACGACTCTAACTTACCATATTCAGCTTTCCATTTATCTGCGCATTCCGAGATGAAGCCGTTCCACCACATCGCCTTGCGTTGTTCTTGTGGCGGCGCCACGAGTGCAAAGCGTTGTTTAAGCTGTTCCGGGGAAATATCCAACTCTTCAGCCGCCTTCTGAACCTCGGAGTTCAACGTTTTGTCAATCTCGACCGCTTTCTCAGTGATTCGTCGATCGAGTGCACGCTTTTGACGACGCTTTGAGACTGGTTCGGTTACTTTGCTGCTCCTGGCGGCAGCATCTGGCGCAGAGTCTAGCTCGGAGGAATGGGACATAGTACTGAACACGTGCGTAAATAGGGGTAGCAAACCAGAGGGGGAGGGGACTGTTGAGGCCGATATATGGATTGCATGACACAGTGCTGTACTTAAACAGCTCAATTCATCAGCTTTGAGTAGGCATAGATTGACAGTCCACCAGGAAAGTGTAAACCTCTGCAGATTTGGGCAAAGAATTCTATCCCCGTCTGAAGGCGTGACAATTCGTGTGACAAGCCCTTTCGCATCGTGATAAAGATAGCATTTCTTACGACTTGATGACTGTATGCGGCCTTTATTCGTATTTTCCGTGACCCAATTGCACCCCAATGCTTGCGGTTCCGCGCGCACATGTGTAATATCGAGCGGGGTTTCAAACAAAACAAAAACATGAACTCGAGTACAAACCGGCTGCTACAAAATCCAAGCCCAAATTGCCCACTCAAAGATCAGCCACCATGTGTCGAATATACCGGAGATTCTCGCTCGACAATGCAACTAAAATCATCCCTGTTTAGTAACTTAAGTCGCGCCAGCACAAGAATGACGCACCATTCTGTAGCAAAGTGGTGATGAATAGCAAATCGACCTCATCTTCACTGACGCCATCTTTATCAAGACGGAGGTGGGCGTACAGGCTCAAGCGGCGGTTAGCCTCAGCTTCGACCTCCTGTAAATGATTCAACAGAAGTCGCGAACGGTATAGAAGAAGAAAAAAACCTTGCTGAAACACGCAACTGCCAAGCTAGGGTATGGTGAAGTGTCGAGGTAGTGGCTTGTCGATGAAGATGGAGCGGGACGGCCGTCGGATTGTTCAAATCCCGGGTTGTTTTCGTCTGCCATCACAACCATTGAGTGATCGTAGCGTGTTGAATTTGAGTTGCCATCGTCTGACCCTCTGAGTGTCGATGGAGGTGACGCAGGATGTAGACCGCGTTCTTCTACTGGCAGGTTGCAAGCCGAGGAGCTAGCTAGATCGAAGGCCCGGACTGAACAAACGGCGTCCACTGCGTCGATGGTCTTCAGTCTGGTATGAAGGTCAATTGGGACGGCCATAGTCTTGATCCGTGATTTGAAAAAAAGATGTGGTACGGTAACATTCGAGGCCGAGGTAGGCATAGGCACATGGCCAGAACAGGCCTCGGCCAAAGAGACAACGTTATGCAAAGGGCCACGGAGGTTATGTCCAGCACGCCACATGAATGTGATTTTTTTCGGGTGGGACTGTTCGTTGCATTCGAGAAGTTTGTTGTCCTCTTCAACCAGAATAGCAGAATTCGGCGGCAATATCGAGGCGAAAATGTTGGCGGACTGGATTTGTCGAGGCGGCCGGGGAAGTGGGGGGCCATCCTCTATCATGAATTTGAGCATATCGGACACAAAGTGAGTTTGTGAGCGCACCTTGGCCTACAGTCCCATTCATCACAAACCCTACCGCTTGGTTCCATTTTTTGACCTCGACGACACTTGGCTCGTAATGAGACGCAATCGTAGTGTTGGTCTGTACGACAATCTTTAGCTCCTCTCTGCGCATGTTCACTGGTTTAGCGTACGAATGAAGCGAATTCAAGTGAAGTCTCGTACCGAATTTTGGGAGCCCGCATGCTATAGATGCCAGTGATCAGGCCACGGTTAATCGCATAAAATCCTTCGCGTTCTTCGTGCGTTGCCTAATAAAGTAAATCCGAATTATATGAGTGATTAGTGTGAGGTAGTATTGGCATAGGAGTAAGGAAATGACAAACCTGCACGGGTAGACTAACGTAGCGGCTTGGAGAGCTCATGGCGAGCGGGGGAGGAGGGGACCAAGCACCGAGTGGATCCACAAGGCCAGGCATCCACAATCTTGTATCGCCGAATCTTCCGCATGTACATCTGATTCTGTGATAGAAAGATGTTATGCGGAAATCCTAGTGTCGACATGCTTCCAAATTTGGGAGTGGTCTTACCTAGCTAAAGCGCGCTTACAGCCGAGTTATCTCCACGGCCCTGACGCTGTCACCGAAGTGCTGCGTAGACGCTGGGGGAGGGCTTTTTGCCTCTATACCTAGTAACCGGCCTTGCGTATGGTCCTATCTAATGTGTCAGCCATGTGGCGAATTGTAGCAACAATTGAGCGGAACTGAGTAAATTAGGATACTTATAACAAACCTTAGATAGCCAAGTGATGCGTGCACCGTTCAGTCGTGCCGCTTGACCAGAATTCAAGCCTACTCACCTTGGCCGCCAAGAGTTGCGTGACCACTACGGCTGAACGAAGGTGCGGTTACTATTCAGATTTACGCATGGGAACAAAAGGAGTTCTGCAAGATCGTATGGTACAATGGTATTGGCATGAGGTCTGATGCAGGCGTACCTACATACATGCGCTTGTCTGGATTTCACCTCTCACAGCTTCACCATGTGCTGGTGCAGAGGCGCGAGATACAAGCCATGAGAGGAGCGGATAGTTGCCATAGCGTATACAAGAGCGCATGCGCCCCAGTATCATATGGCCATGTCGTGTGCCAGTCGTTCGTGGCCGAATCTTCTCAGCCAATGAATGAATTGGCCAGCAAAGCATACAATGCTAAATGACATCACTAGGAAAAGCCAGAGTTCGCCTTTCTCCATAGAACACCCTGCCTGCACAATAAAACGAGGTAAAGCCTGTCTCTGTAACCAGTTTTGCAGGGTAAGGAGTGCACGAGGAGTGGGGTACAGCAAGTGATTGGCGAATATAAGTTTGATTGGCGAATGTAGGTTTGATTTGTGAAAATAGGTTTGATTGGCGCGCATGTCACGCATGTCAACTTTCTAAGTTTGGAGAACTGTCATGGATATTTTGACAGGGCGATAAGATAATTATAATGTAGCTAAACAAGACTCGAAACGCTGGGGGACTACATGACTTTGCAAGACTGTTCTAAGCTTGTCACAGCATCTAAGGCGTCGTCGGGCAGCTCATTGTTTTCAACCTCGGGCACTGGGACTCCTTCATCATTCAGTCCCAGTTGCTCGTCAGGAAAAAACCTGTTGGCAAATTTACCCATGTTTGGTAAACTGGGAGTGTTACATTACATAACACAACTTTGGAGTAAATAACAGCAAATTTGCCTCATTTACCTCCATTTTCCCATGGTAAATTGGGGTAAATTGGGTAAATAACAGTAAATTTTCATGGGGGGTTAGAAGATTGGGTAAATGGGTAAATGACAGTAAATTACATCAAATTTGCTTTGGGGGTTTTCCCTGACGCTCTAGCATATCGGTTAGGTCTGAGCTATCGGGAGACTCTGATAAGGCATTGGACTGAGACCCAGATAACGAACTGCTATCAGCTCGTACGCCACGAGTAAGATCTCCAGAGAATCCCTTGATTTTTGAGAGAGTCTCAAGATCCCGTAGAACATGCCGGTTCGCTCGAGTGGCCAATTGGATGTGCTTCAATAATGCGTGAGCAAGATCGGGGTTCGAAATAGAAAGCGAGCGGTACTGAGCGAGCAGAAATTCTTCCTCGTCGTGGATATAGGTATACACGCGGCGAATTTCGACATTCAAGCGTGTTATCTCTTCCGTTGCACGCTGTATTTTGTGCCAGGCTGCAAGGCATTGGCGATGCGCGGGTCGAGCCCATTCGGCGTCTTGAGCTCCATGCTCCGAGTACTTCAGGAAGTCGAAATCAGCCACGTAAGCGCAGTCAGTGAGCTCTTTAAACGTGAGAGTCGGCCGGGGAGGGACAAGAGCTCTTGCTGCTCGATTGTATACTTCCAATGCGATGTGTATAGCCTTCTCGCGACGATTTACAGCTCTGTTGATATGATTGCGTGATTTATAGCCTAGGTTTACACTCACGCGTTAATTTAACAACCCCAAAAAACAGGCTAAATTGTAAAATAATACCTGTTTCCATTTGATGCGTCTTTTCTAGTTCGGCAATGCGTTGAACTACAAGTAGTTCAAGATCGCGGAGCGCTACATGATAGAGATCATGCGCCTCGCGCTCTACAGCGACCTCCCATTCCGGAGACCCTGGTGTCCACCTTGGATGTACGCTGTGATCTTTCTCGAGCGTTGCCACTTCAATTTGGGCTGCACGTAATTGTTCAGCAGCAGCCACCCGTCTAGCCTCAAGCTTGCGAGTTTCTGTAGCAAGTTTGTTGTAGATGTTTGGCGGCTTGGATGAATTCCGAGAGGTGGTTCGGTTGCCTGCAAATTGAGCAGAAGTCGTGACGTCAATTGACGTATCGAAGACTTCCCCAAAAATCCTCCTTGTTACTATTGTTATTGTCGCTATTAAACTATGCACGGACAAAACTCACTCTTTTTCAGTAAGCGTACGAAGGACTTTCAAGTATTGCATTGCAAATGTACTCTCCAGGTTTGGTGCTACTAGACCTTTGTAATACTTCCGTTCCTCTTCAAACATCGAACGCCAGTCATTATCGGTCTTCTCGGGACATAATGACTTGATTTCTTGTGGGGCTGTCTTAAGCACGCGAAGTGCTCTTTTGTATCGAGCTGTGAAGGTAGAACCTTAAACACGAAATTAACAACGATCCGTCAGAGACTACGATAGAACTCACCCGTAGAGCACCAACGATTGAAGTCGAAGGCAGTCAAGCATAACATCAAGAGCTGTCGGCGGTGGAAAGGTGAGGCTCGCCGTGTAGTCCGAGCAACGTTGTTCGTAATCGAAAAAAGCTGCTCATTCTGCTCAAATGACTCCAGTCCAGCTCCTTCCGTAATCGACGGATGATTGAGAACTTGACATTGTCGTCTATGCGCATATCCATGCCATGAGCCGGTAACGAATTTTGTTTTATGTTTTTCCACCAATGGGCCAACCAATGGGCTACGAAGCGCTGTAATCCTGAACGTGCAACCAATGTCGTACCCAATCAGAATATTGTCGCCGAATAATCGAACCAGTTGGTCGACTGCTGCTAGGCCGTATTTAGACCTATTTTGAGAGCCGCGTTTGTTTATGTGACGGGGTACTGAACAGCAAACTCACAGTTCTCCAGAACGACGCATATCTTCAACCAATATCACCGCACCATGTCGACAAGAGACGACAAAAATCCCGGTTTCGTCGAAAACAACAATCGGCTTTCCTGAATGGCTGTCGGCTTGTGCATTTTTCCATCTCTGTTCGCACGGCAGTTCCTCTTCATCCCCTGTGTCTGTGCTTTCGTTTATGGTACGGTCTAATTGTCATAAGATTCTGCATTTTTTACGGTTTAATAGGTGCATACCTTGAGGTTCTATCGATCGGTCGTGGGATGCGCCGCCGCTCGGTCCGTTTGGTTGAGCAGTGTTTGACCCGCTTGACTATGCGATTTCGAACGATATCCATATAATTATTATGCCAGAGGATTAGCTAAAAGCGAATGTAAGCTCACCTCTCCCGCTTTTGTTGTTCCCGCTTTTTTGCCCTTGCTCTGAACTTCATTCTCAAAACGGTCGACATAATCGTTCTCCAAAAAGAATCGGTGATTGAAAGTTCGAGGGTCCCCAGCTACTGAACCGGCCACTCGCTTCAACGAGTCATTCCCATCACATGTGACCATCATAGAATGTTCGAGTTTCGGTTCGTCCTTGAGCTGTGGTATAGTTGGTTTGAGCCGGACTGAAATAAATGAGCTGCGTACCCGAAATGTGCAGGAGGCACAAAAATTCGCAACCATGTAGTCTGGATGGTCCCGCGACAACGCCGCGGCCAGTCGCTCATCTGTAAGGCGCTTGAAAGCGAGATACACGTCCAGTGCGTCCGATATCTGGTCACGAAGATGGGCAGAATAAATATTCTGCCGCCTAAATGATAAGCCATCTTCTTGTTAGGAAACAACCTCGATACTGACATTGTGGACATCACATATTGCCGAAGTGATCCCTTGAATGCTTACTATAGGCGCATGTTTTCGAAAGGCCATACAGTACCGTAAAACATCCACATGAATTGCCAAAGACGGGTTTGTGGGTGTCGGTGGGATGTATCCATGCTGCGCAAGTATTTGGACGGTGGAGAGGGAAGCCGCCCCAGTGAACGTCACACGATCCCTTGCTGATACAGTAAGAACTCAGTTGGCGGCAGGTAGAATGGAAACGCAGTATAAATGTCTTACTAGTCAGATGAATACACAGAAGTGAAAACGAACGTTCAACATCTGGCACACGTTCATTGGATGGAGGACCATCACGATCGTACGCTAGGAGGGCGTCGCAAACAGATTCCATTTCTTTTTCCCACAAATACAGCATTCGTTCACGTCGTTCCGACCATGACTGAGGAGGAGGCTTTGCGCCAACTCGCTCGGCAACCGAGAGAGAGAGGTAATGGAGTGGCTGGTCGTCGTCTGAAGCCCATCCTTCTTCCTCTCCGGAGTCGTTGCCATCATAAGTTTGACTATAATTCGTATTGCCGACTTGGGATGATGAGTCATTCCAGGCGATTTCGCCTTGGAGGGCAGCAATATCCTTCTTTTGGTCATCGGTATACTCTAATATTTCAGTTTCAGTGAGTGGTAATTTCACAAACGAGAGTAAACTCACTTTGAAGTGACTCTTCGTAAGCAGCTTGCACCTTCTTGTGTCGCTTGTCGAGAGTACGGCCACTGATAGCAGAGGGTGCCGACAATAGTAAGGACGACGTATGAGCTGAAGTGGAAGCAACAGGATAAGGGGTACGAGAAGTGCGATAAGCGCGACTGGTTGATACTTTCTGCTTTCCTGAACCACGGAGCAAGAAAGACATAAGAGGAGATAGGATTCAGAGCGGGCAATAGAGCAGTCGGGAGGTGGTTATAGTCGGCATGTGAGCCAACAAAGAGGATCTACCCTGAGCAAATTTTCATGAGGAAACAACATAAAAATTCCATGGTCAATGCCGCTCGATTGAAAGACATCGTAAACACATTTGAGTGCGCGCTTATCAAAGTCGTAAAATCCAAGTCAGGGTTGCTTAGAAATAATTTGTATGTATTTGTTCTTCTTAGCAAAAGTACAAAATCACAAGGCTTGATCATAAG
This sequence comes from Ceratobasidium sp. AG-Ba, assembly GCA_016906575.1. Classification (NCBI taxonomy): domain Eukaryota; kingdom Fungi; phylum Basidiomycota; class Agaricomycetes; order Cantharellales; family Ceratobasidiaceae; genus Ceratobasidium; species Ceratobasidium sp. AG-Ba. The sequence goes on along the minus strand of CP059641.1, from coordinate 2,900,436 downwards.
GTTATCGTTTAGTGCTTGGCGGGAAGGACGAGCACCAGGTAGGGCAGTTGGATACATTTCCAAAGACAGGATTATCAACCACGATACCCAACGTATGAATGGGAACACTACAACAATTAACACGAAATACGTCGACTAACGCACAGAAATTACAGACGGCTTCAACAGTCTACACAAGTATTGCTACCACACGACAGAGAAGGATTACCACGGCATGCTGAACGAGCATTACGACGGCGTTCCGGACGAGCATTACGACGGCGCTCCGGACGAGCAATACCGCGTGATGGACGAGCCTTACGATGGTGCAAGGGACAGACATGGACAATCTGTGCGCTTAACGTTAGACCAAAACCGAGACGCGTATTACGACGGCGTACCAGATGGATAGCACAAGGGCGTGGGACGAAGAATCGGAGACAATGTTGAAAACAGTCTACACGAACACGCGTTAGTCAATGCGTACGTTAGAGGAACATTAAGACGACGTACTAGGCAGCCATTACGATGGTGCGAGACAAGCAGCGGGTACGTTCTGACGTCGGTGGCCTAGAGCGTGTTATTACAGTGCGAAAAACGCGTTACGACGACGTACATGTCGAGCGTTAGGTCGGCATGCATCATCGTAATACGCACGACAATAGCACGACTAAATATACAACGCTGTGGTTAGGGCAACGTGATCCCAGGCGACGACAAAGTCACATACCGAGCAGCCGCTATGACCCTGCGTCGAGGAGACGCAAGGCGGGGGTGTTCATCTGGTTGTCGTGCCTAGGGGAGCCGTTAGGGTCGACGAGGATGCCGGGCAAGATCAGACGTACCAAACAACTGCTGCGATGGCGCGGACAGCAAACGAGAGGGCCTGTATGCCGGCCAAGTCCAGATTCAACGTTGCGGGCGTAGTGTCGGTCAAGAGGGAAGGAGGGTTGGACGGTGATAGCTTACCGGCCGTGGCAAGGCATACAAGTAACAACGAAAGGAGTAAAACAAGACAAGACAGATGTCACGAGGGCAGCATACAAGTCACATGCCGATAAACAAACGCCACTGCTGTCACATGATAAGACCGTACAGAAAAACAAAGAATATATGAACATAACGAACCTTGGCGAGGTGACGTTGAGCGCGAGCGCAGTGGTGGCTATTACTGTGTTGTTGGCGTCGTCAGCAAAACACAGCGCATATAGCAAGCAAATATATCACTTACCGGCCGTACCGTCGGCACTATTGCCAACAAACAGTAAAGCAGCAAGTAAGGTGGCAGCGATGAGTATGAGCCCCGCGGCGACAACGCACAGAGAGCAACGACAGAATACAGCAGGCGGCGATAATCAGCGAACACGCGTGCAGCAAGCGAAATGCTCGATACTCACACCGTCGGGTGCATGCACTCAGTCGCCGAAGACAGGCGAGCTGGCGCAGATGACGCAGAGTGGCTATAGCGACACAGTTAGCGTCGCTCCGATGGCGAGGGTGAGCGTGGAGCGATGGTTGAACGGGGTAGAATGCGGGCAATAAAAGGGGCGACACGAACGAATGCAATGGCAAAGACAGAGATGTGGACGAGCGAAGGGACGGATGCGGCACGACCAAATGCAACGACGAAGGCAGAGGGAACGATGTAGGCGAGTTACTTACCATTGCAGCCAAAACAAGAGGAGTTGGGGGACGAGGGGATGAGGAGATGGTCAGGCGAGGAGGAGCAGGTCTTATGCGTCGACAACTGTGTTGTCGGCAGAGTTATTCTCGGCACCTGTCAGCTCATGACTTGGCGCCATGCGGCAGCGCTCGTCAGTTGACAGCCCATGCGCCGTTATCTCAGAGATATCGGTTTGTTGGGGAGAGACCCCGGAGAGTATCCGCGGGCAAACACTGGCGGGAGGTGGGCGGGTAGTCGGGCGAGCGCTTAGCAGGGATGTCGAGAACACGCATAGTGGCGTCGAGGGAGACTCCGCGGGCGACGTGAACACGCGGTAATCGATGCTTCGCGACGGACTGATTCCACCCCGCGAATCTGATGCCATCAGGCTATCTGATGGAGTGCTGACATCTATCGGCGATAGTCAGGGGACATTAGACACAAGCTCATATAACTCCGAGCATAAATACATTATAATATGCTGAGGACTCCCCGTGCAAAGACCTACGGACTCTGGGGGCGAACCCCAGGTCGATTTTTCATAGGAACCCAAGGCTAATAGGCCGGGTTGGTCGTAGTGTTCACCCAAGGCTTATAGCCCCGGGGATTTTCGAGGCATAGGTGGGCGGGCGCTAGAGACTCCCGATGGGTGGCAGAGTATGGAAGGATTTTTATTCGAGTTGTGGTGTGAGACGTTGAGGTTTAGATACTCAAGCGGCCTCCCACGATAGAGAGATTGTAGGTATTGGAACGCACCATGGTATGTAAACCTAGTGAGACGGGGAAGAAACGCTGGATCGATAGCTTGTTTGCAGATTTCTTTCATAAAATCTGCTTCAGTCCAATTCAAAAATTCGAACTTGGTGTTCAAGTCAAGGATGTTGAGCTCAACAAGCGAAGTAGTCATTCGCAATATGCGGCATATATATTCGATGGGCTCCAACCGCTTGGGCACATCTTTCCAGCTCTCTTCCCAAAGTAAATGCTGGGCAATCGTGAATGTTTGGGTAAAGGCTAATTTCTTTGGAACGTTTCTACTTTGATAAACTCCAAGCATCCAAGGAGCACTACATATCCGTATGTCCCGGTACAATATGTCACCATATGTCATGTTGAACCATCTATTCAAGCGGGTAATTTTTATTCGAGCCCCAAAGGAGGAATGATTGAATATGATGTTGATAATCTCTGGTGGTAGTATCGACCGGTCTAGCGCAAGAGACAGAGATGGTTGGACTAGACGAGAGTGTGAACGCGTTTGCCGGCGATATGACATAGCGATGGCGACGTTCACGCAACACAAGTCAAACTCGTATGCCCAAAATTTGTAGTGGTGCTAGGTTTGTTTTCCGTATTGGAGATGGATTGATAATTCCGCGATAGCTCAGGATTGCCCAAGGTATAGTTGAGGTTGAGTTCGTGCGAACACCAACTGCCATGATTTTCAAATCAGTGTTGTCAATTCGGGGGTCTGACCCCTTGGCTGACCCGGTATCCGGAGTCCAAAATTACTGGATATACCGTAGGACCCCGGGAAGTGGGACGGATTTGGGATGTTGCCCATTCTAAGCTTGAACAGTACTTATAACTAGAGGGTTTTTTGAGGATATCATATAACCACCGATCAATACTACCTGTAGTTAAAGTTTCAAGTCTAAGTGGTCTCAACTTCTGGAGATACAATGGATCTAATTTTTCGGTCATTTAAGCATCAGACCCCGGGAAGTGGGACAGAGCCTATAAAGTGTTATTGCAATATCAAATGAAGAGGTAAACTGCGGTTATGAATGAGCAGGGACTCTCCCCTTTCCATATTATACAACATGTCCGTCCGAATCGATTTCGGTGAGCAAAAATATAGCAAACCTGCGCATAGAGCCTCTCAATTTGAAATTTGAGCATCGCTGATCTTAACTCACATTTTTTGTCTGCATTGATGCCCACAGGTGATGAAATCGATGTATGGCGAGGGTAGAACTCTACTTGAGACTTTGAAAACGCAAGAATATGTTTCTAGATTGGCTGAAATGTAGGAAAATGGCAGGTGGGTTCGCCGGCGGTCACTAGAGAGGAGTCGGACTAGTAACCAAAGTCTCACTATGAAATATAAATCTAATATACGCTTCAAGTCTCTCATATCTGCGTTCGAAACGGGCTGTGTTGCGCTTCTAACGCCTCAAGTCAAGCATACTACGATTGTGCGACCAATTCTGGATTGCTGTCGTTTGCTTCAAATCCTTTTGACTCCAATGGTGGTCGAAATGATGCAGCCCGTGATTAAATAACGTCTGGCGACATTTTGAAGCTCAAAAATTCATCGGACAGTTCACAAACACGAAATGTCCCACTTCTAGGGGTTGTCCCACTTCCCCGGCGCTTACGGTATAGGCAAAATAGACTCCGAATACCGGGTCAGCCAAGGGGTCTGACCCCACCAACTGACAACACTGTTTCAAATAGACTTCTGTGACTTCCCTTGCAAGTCTCTCACCCAGTGGTTACGCACCCAGAGTTTAATCGAATTACCTACTACATGCACATACCGCATGAATGTGAATTCTTTTATTCGGTTAGATTGAATTCCTTCTAAAAGTATTGATTCAATCACAAATTTCACTAAAGTCGGGGCTTTAGAAGGGCTCGTTTTGTGTGTCCGTTGCAGGGTTTTATAACTATGGCTATTGCTACCTGGCATCGTGTGTTCCGTGGTAGCCACCACATAACGCATTTAACATAATATTGAGCTATTTTAATTAAAGATAGCCAACTGGCTTAGGGGTCTAGTCGAGTACTCAACAGCATCTTCATGATCCGTTCAGTGCTCCCTGAGACACCTCGCTGGTCAGAACGAAGAACCCGTTTTCCGGAGGCTGGTCGTGGCCTCGTTATGGTCCAGCCACATGTATTCCAATCCCGAGCACGCCGATGCCGTAGCCCCTATGCGCCCCAATCAGAGATGTGATTGACGCTTATATTTGGATTGAAATCGGATCGGAACACTTGCATATGCCAGGATCAAGCCCTGGACATTTGGGACTGTCCAGGAGGTTCTCAGACTCTGTAGTCATGCCATTTGCTTCAGTAACGCTTTATTAGTACATGCACAAACTTGGGGCCAAAGACGACTGACACTGGGATATCGGATTTCAAACTGAGTTGAATACTAGTATATGTTGTATTATTCACCCAGATCCAAGTATGACACTGATAAGCCTTAGCCGAGTTCCAGGATTACCGCAGACCAAACATAGTGTTGGCCCAATTCATCACGAGTTGATGGAATTTCTTCTATCGAGCTAAGATTACAGGGAAATGATTGTATGCGAACTTCCGATAACGCACTACGATCTGATACGGGTAAAGCAGTGCCGGTATAGCCTAATGCTAAGGTGGCGCTCCAGTATCTTTATATGAGAGATGAAAAGGACATGAATCCATTTGCCCTCAATGGAACATCTACATTACCCTATACTAGCTCACAGTCATTTATCCATTGAAACATGGAGGCCTACCATTTGGGAGCATATAAAGGCCTCAAACTCTGCATCCGGGTCGTCAGGGCCAATCTCAGCATCGTTTTGCCTTCGTAAGTCTTGGAGCAAAGTCTAGTGGTGTTTATAGTTGAACTATATATTCGAATAGCTCCTATAGAACCCATTATAGACATATCTGGTTCTTCCTTCCCTACCGGCACCTTTTCTGCGGTTCAGTTTTGCACCATCATCTTTCACAAACCGGACTTTAACTCAGCCTCCATCACCCGAGTCGACTGGTTCGAGAAGGATACTTGGCCTTTCTATCACCAGTATCTGATTTTTGAGGTCGCATATAACGACGACCTGTACTGCCTGAGGGTTGAAACGCTCGGTAGAATTGATCGGCGGCGCCGGACAGCTCTTGCAACCCTTGCGCTGAATGCCTTTGGATCGGGTTTCCTAGGAAATAGCAAGATCCAGGTGCATGTATCGAAGCAGACAGCACGTTCGACCGGCACGAACCTCCTCGACCACACTCCTCGGGCAAATCTGCTCCTATCTATGTCTAGAGAAGATGACATGCTATTCAGCCAACTTTCGCATCGCAACGAATGGCACTTCACTTCCGTCTTACCAACCCATCTATCCGAGGCGGGCAACCGGCCTACGCCAAAGTTGGGCCACTTATGTCAGATCTTGTGGTCTGTCCTTCAGCGTGCGCCCGACTACTCCCTTGGAAATCTCAATTGCTACTTTATATGTCGCACCGTGGCCATCGCGCTTTGTGGGTTGTGCGCACCTCTGCCGCGACTCACTTGGACGGCACATACAGAGTACCTCTACTCATATACTCTCGTCAATGTTCCTTGGTATCGGCTGTATTGGCGACCAAGCTCATGGTTCTTTGCAAAGGAGTCACCGACATTGCACGTTGACGGCCCATTCACTGAGCACTTGCTTCAGATCGTCTTTTACGAAATACCAGGAGAAAGATACACGGCGTCTCCCTCATTTATCGACGATGCGCAGCAAATGTTCGGAGTGACTCTGAGATATGCAAAGGTCTGCCAGATGTTGGGGTATGCTTTGATGAGCTTTGCTTTCACGGCTGTCTTGTGGGTCATCGTTTGGCTTCGGCTGTCGGGAAAGACGTTTTGGGCCCTTCTCGCGCTAGAGATGTTCTTGCTAGTAGGGATGATAGCTTGGGTTTGCTTGCCTGATAGGTTTAATGGAAGGGAGTTAATCAAGTCTAGGGATTCTATTCTTGAGAGCGTTGGTAAGTCGACCGTTGCGCTTGTGTTTAATTAGACTATTCGTTAAATGCCGTCGTTACTCTCGAAGGACTGCCTCCCGCAGCGAGTTGGAAGGTCTCGCGAAGAGTGCCCGCTCTTCTATCATTATTTCCTTCTCCGGGTCGTCCATTTATGACTTGGGTGTGGTGGACATGCTTGGTTCTTTCTTCACACCCTTCGTTATCATGGTATCCTGCTTTTTCGTGAGAGTCCTGAGGGCCCGCCGTGTACTGGCAGCTAGATTTTTTGATAGCCTTCGAGCGTCCAATACTGTAGAACTCAACTGTTTGGCTGTGCAAGCACCAACCATACACGACGCATACACGAACCAAATACCAAGTCACCATAGTTCCAAAACTGTACATAATCCATATACAACAAGCAATTCGCGTCTCAAAGCTGGTCAAAGAAAGTAAAGCTTATACTGACCCATATGTTATCATTAATTCATTTACAATCTATCACGAAGTGGTAATGGCGGTGCTGGGACCACCTGTTGGCGGCTGAGCAATATGGCAATCTGCAAAGGCAGAGGTTAGACATGAGCCCCTAACAAGAACGGGATATAGCTTACAAGCTTTGGAGTGATCTAGTACAGTAAGCAAGCCCCCAGTCAGCAAAACCTTGATATCGATAGATTGAAACCGGAAACACACCATAGTTCCCCTGTTCGCTGCATGCTTCCCCATTTTCACACATCTTCCTCTGGGTGACCCAAACAGGTAATCGCTCCATTCCAAGCGTGGTGCGTATTTCCCTTGCCCACCAATCCTTCAACCCGTGCGTAAATAGCGCTGTCGCGCACTCTCGGCAAATTCGACGTCGGTGTGGGGTACTAGCAGCAGGCCGAGCTTGAGCTTGAGTTTGAGGCTCGACGAACGTAAACGACGGAAGTACGTCGACGTCTCTCATCGAGCGCATCAAATCTGCAAATCGAGGGAGCACCATGCCGTTCGCAGTCTCGTCTGTCCTCTCTGCACCTGCGCTCGCAGTTTCTCCAATTCTCGTTCCACCCATACTCTCTACTGGCCTCGTCACGCTCTCCTCGCTCCTTCCACCAGCGGTTCTTCGCCTAGAGCTCTCGCTTTCTACGTCTCCTTCTCCATCACTATCCTCGTCGTCTGTAAAGTCTGCGAACAGTATGCTCGGGGGTTCAGAGATCCGAGTAGTGGATCCTAGACTAGAGCGTTCACTCGTATACTGGGCGTCTGACACCCGCATCTCAGGTTGATGCGATTCGGTGAAGAGGCCGCTATTGATCAAAGGCTCGAATCCCCCAGGCCCAGCGAGGGTGTGGTCTACGATCTATTCACGAAACAGAGAAATTATCGTGTTCAGTCGTATGCCGTGTTTTGAGGTTTGACCACTCACATCAAGGTATATCATATGTGGCGAGATTTCTGCTTCCCTCAGATAATCGAACATGATCTCCACTTCGATCGCATTCCCACTGAATGCCTCGTACACCTTCCCGTCTTCGATTAGTCCTAAAATTTTCAATTCAGCTTGAGCTCTACCCCATCCCGCGGTTCAAAATCACCTTGTAAGCTGCTATGTGTACTTAACAGCTGCACCTGATGCAGCCACTGAGACCTGCACACCCTCGGGACCGAGATTCCGCAAAATCCGGTCGTACACATATCACAACGACTCGATGTTGGCGCACCAATCGCATAGAGCTCATCACTGCGTCAAAAAAGCAAGTAGCAAACCAAATATGAGCAAACACTCTTTTGCCAGCGTTCATGATTCTCTCACCATGCGCCACAGTAGCTATGACCTGGCGGGGATCCGTTGTCGAGGTTCCAGGCATTGGCAGCGTCAGTTTCGGGATTGGGGATTGGTCGAGGACATGTCCAATCAAACGAGTTGTTGGGGGCGCTGAGAGTCGAAATAGGTTAGTCAGGGAGAACAAAGTACGAATAACATGTAAGAACCCTACCAGTGAGGACATGGTCGAGCAAGGTTATCAGCCGCAGAGTTTTGCTGTTGAGGTAGGAGGACATCGGGGTTCGGTGTGCGAGGCGGGGGGATCTGGGATGGTCGTGAGTAAGCGGGGCTAGCCGCTAGGATGCCAAGTCGGACATACCGGAATGTCGCGACCAGCAGTGTATATTTCATCTGCTTGCGCTCGCTCTCGTTCTGTCCTGGCTCGTTCCGGATATACTCGTATGAGCGCGCTAACTAAAGATTGGACTACCCTGCGAAAGAGTAGATAGTTACAACCCCTGGAGCTGGCTCTCAAATGTAAGGTACTTGCCTGCTTGGGCTGATGCCAGCGAGAGGCGTACGGCATGCCGGGCAGATGGCACGAGTGAAGTTCGGAGCCGAGCGGGAGTGCGAAAGATGAAGAGTCATACAAGAGCCACAGAAGAAGTGATGGCAAGGACTGAGCGAGACAGGCTAACCAAGAACCAAGTCAGAGAACGGGGCTAGTGTGAGGGTCACACGTTAACTTACATTGTAGGCAATCTCCGTACAGCATCCACATCTGTATATTGGCTGTCAGGGACGGGAACGACCCAATCAGATTGATAGAGGCCTACCGTAGCTCAGACTCGATTTCGTCGGCAAGCTGCAACGCCCGCTGATCGGGAGGCGAGGAAGGTGGCTCGGTCGTATCCTGGACGGGTAGGAGCACAGAGACTACGGAGGATGAACACTACGAAGATGGTCAGCTACGAACAAAGAGAAATCAGGTAGCACTAACCATATCATCTCGGGCCTTTCCTTTGAGCGTTCCGGAGCTTGCCTCGTGCTCGTCCGCGAAATCATCGACAAGAGTAGTGTCGCCGCTCGCTGGAGGCGGTGAGGACCCATCCCGGAGACGCCCATCGGGGCTATCGACGGGCGGAGAAGATGAGCGCAAGTGCTCGCGCAACCGCTTGGGGTGCCTGCTCGATGAGTTCTCATCGTGCTCGCCGTCGGCGTAGCCTCGCCGCTTGAGACTGATACGGCCGGTGCGGACGGCAGAAAGTGCGCTGCCCATGGATGTATCGTGGATGAAAAGAGGATGGGTACTAGGGGACGTGTCCATTACGCTCCTGGGACACGCTTGTGACAACAACTGGGCTCGAGGACTGTGCAAGGCGTCGTCGTCAATCAGTCCTGTTCCGGGCTGCATCACGTGCATTACTTATACTCCCATCTTTCGCCACCCGATTCCCAAACCGCCCCCAACACTCTCATCGCACCCGCCGCCACGCCAATCAGTCCCCGAGCTCGCCCATCCTGTAGACGCTGCGCTCCTCTGGATGACCCTTTATGTGGGCTGGTGCCGAGTATATGCTTGGCCAGTGACAAATTAATTACTTTAATTAATCCTGTGCCCCATACATCACCGACGCAGCTCAAACTGCCCTCTACCACCTAGCCCCTATCGCTGTATCGACTGGCTCATTTACAAAGCCTGAGCACTAGTGCGGGGAAGTTTCACGTGGTACGGATCGGGCTCACGTGACAGGGAGCGCATACAAAGACCGACGGAGTTCAAATCCTGTTGAATTCCGGCTGAAGCTCAGAGCAAGTTCTATATGTATACGCGCGCCAATCTGCGTGCGTCATGGCTCACAGCAGCGGTTCCCAGTGACCGAATGTGAATCATCACACGGGGCGCCGAATACCAAATAAAAAGTCCATGTACGGCGCGCGGGCGAACTCGGTTGCTTCGTCGGACAGAGTCGCGTGTGAACTTGCACAAAACCCGTCTCATCTCGTTCATTGTCCTCAAATACGCTCCCCCGATCGCAATTAACGTTTGTGTGTTCGTCCTCGAACTCTTCTCATGTCGCTCGTACGTTCGATCCCGCGTCAGCTTCAGCCTTGGCGTTTCTCGTCTGCTGCGCTGCGTAGCTATAGCACCAAGGAGCTCGATGAGCGAAAAGGAGGTCAGTGGCACTATGCTTGTGCGCTTACATGTCCTTTATACCTGTCGTACCAGATCGCGAGCGACTGGTGATCATCGGCTCCGGTTGGGCAGGCTACGGAATTCTCCATCTCGCAAACAAAAAGAAATACCAGATAGTCGTCATCTCTCCGAGGTCGTACTTTGCATTCACACCTCTACTTGCGTCGACCGCCGTCGGAACACTCGAATTTCGTAATGCAATCGAGCCAGTTCGCCAAAAAGGCGTCGAACGTAAGATTCTATTTCCAGTAACGTAGCCTGGTCTTGAACTCAACTCGCTTGAATGTCAGTGTACCAAGCATGGGCTGAAGCCGTCAACTTTGATGCCAAATACGTCACGGCCCAAAGTAATCTCCAAGCCGGACTCGACAAGGACCAAGGAGGCGACAAGTTTAGAGTCTACTATGATAAAGTAAGCACAATCTCACTCTCAAACAACCATTTACTCACTCGATTAAAGCTCGTAATAGCCCCGGGAGCCTACTCCCAAACATTTGGAATCCCAGGCGTAGCCCAACACGCCAATTTTCTAAAAGACGTCTCAGACGCACGCCGAATCCGCCAACGCGTTCTCTCAAACTTTGAAAAAGCAGCCCTACCCACGACAACCCCCGAAGAACGAGACAAGCTCCTTCACTTTGCCATCGTAGGAGGCGGCGCAACCGGCGTCGAATTCGCCGCCGAACTCCACGATTTGCTGCACGACGACTTACCAGCGCTGTACCCAGACGGCCAAGGCAAGGACCTAGTCCACAATCACGCCAAGATCACCATCTACGATGTCGCGCCGCGTATCTTGGGCATGTTCGATACCGCGCTGTCCGAGTTTGCTGAACGACATTTGAAGCGCGAGGGCGTGACGATCAAGCCCCAACATTTTGTCTCGCGCGTCGAGGATGGGGTGCTGCATTTCAAGAACGACGATCCTGTTCCGTTTGGAATGCTCGTCTGGGCCACCGGTCTTTCGACAAACCCGTTTGTGGGTAGCATAAAGGGAGTTCAAAAGGAGGATACACCGGCCGCACGGATATTGACCGACGGAAAGTTGCGAGTGTTGAAAGAGGATGGGCAGGTGATGGAAGACGTCTTTGCGCTAGGTCAGGTCCCAGTCCCAACTCACTCGCCTTGCCAAATCTGACAGACTGTTAGGCGACTGCGCCCGAATCAAAGACGCACCGATCCTCCCAACAACCGCTCAAGTGGCGTCGCAAAAGGCGAAATACCTGAGCAAGCAGCTCAACGCGGATCCGTCTGGCGGTGGAGACTTTAGATTCCGCAACTTTGGAGCGCTCGCCTACTTGGGCGGATGGCGAGCTATTTTACAAGGTGAAAAGCAAAACGTGAAGGGGTGAGTTGAAAACGGCCGTCTCATGAGCAAAAGTCTGATTGTATGCGTTTCAGTTGGGCAGCATGGGTCATCTGGCGAGGAGCATATCTCACCAAGAGCGTCAGCTGGCGGAATAAAATTTTGATTCCTACGTTGTGGTGAGTGCTGTTCGGTCAAGGCCGCCAGTCACACGGACTCACCGTTTCCAAGGATGATCAACTGGGTCTTTGGCCGTGATATCTCGAGGTTTTAACGTTTTGACGCCCGGCCCCTGTGCATATAGATTAAATTATTCAACCCACGTTTCCCTCTCAACCACAATTGAATCAAGATACTGAGCAGAGTTTTATTCAGCCACAAACTAACAATACTCAGACACACATCACCAAAAACCAAGAATCCCATGACCCTAAAGTCACGCATTAAAACGAGTAAGACGCGAAAGCCAGAGTAGGAGAAAAAAAGTCCGTTTCAGACACAGGCTCGACTAGAGGAGCGTCTTCCACCCGCCCTCCTTGGTCTTTTTCACAATCTTCTTCACCTCTTGACTACGCGCACGCGTGGTGATCAGTAGCGCGTCGTTAGTGTCCACAACCACCAGGTCGTCCACGCCAAGGCATGCAATCAGACGCCCAGAGGCAGGCACGACGATCCCTCCTGCAACCTGCTCGGTGATAACTGTAATGGAATACAGTTAGTCGGATGAACGTCCAGTGGCGTGCAACTCAGTCCTGAGCGCGTAATTAGTTAGAATTAGATCTACATACCTAGGTTTCCATCACCCAGGATCCTTGTCTGATGAGGCTCCGCAGGGAGCAAGTCAGATAGCGAGGCAAAGTCACCAACGTCGTCCCAACCTGTACATGTCGTTAAGATCCTGCTCGTCGACCCTGTTGATCTAGAAAAAGGATACTCACCGAAAGTAGCCGGAACGGTCGCGACGCGCCCAGTCAACGCCGCAGGCTCCGCAACAGCATTGTCGATCGCAATCTTGGGCAACGTTGGCCAGATCTCAGCGAGCGCCTTTTCCCTCAACGTTTGATCCTCCCAAACTTCGGCAATCTTCTCGAGTCCCTCTGCGAGTTCGGGGCAGTACTCGGCATAGAGTGCCATGAGCACGCTCGCTTTAACAACAAACATACCCGCATTCCAGCGGTAGTTTCCGCTCGAAATGTACGCAGCGGCCGTGCGCGCATCCGGTTTTTCCTTGAACTGAGAAACAATTCGGGTGTTCGGCAGACCAGGCAAGTTGAGCTGTCGGCCGAGACGAACGTAGCCGAAGCCAGTGGAAGGATGGGATGGCGCAATGCCGATGGTGACGAGGTAGTCGTGTCGGGCAGCCGCGACAGCTTCGGTTACGGCTCCCATAAACGCGTCGGCACCGCTAATCATATGGTCGGCAGCAAACGAGCCTAGGACAGCGTCCGGATCCCGTCGTGCAAGGACCGCCGCGGCGAGACCGATTGCAGCGGCCGACTCTTTGGGGCTCGGTTCAGCCAGCAGGTTAGACGACGAGAGGTCAGGTAGCTGAAGTTGCACAGTGGGTGCGTGAATCTGACCGGTAACGACCATCAGCCGATCGGGAGATGCGAGCGGGACGAGGCGATCCCAGGTGCTCTGGATCAAGCTACGGCCAGAAAGCGTGACGTCGAGGAAGAATTTGGGATAGCTCTCGCGCGACAGAGGCCAGAGACGAGTTCCAGCGCCACCAGCGGGGACAACTGCCCAAAATCCGGGGCATTCAAGCGACTTGTGCTCTTGAGAAGGTGTGCTCGGGACATAGAGCGATGGTGGGCCGGTCGGGGCAAGGAACGGAGAGCGAGTAGGCCGTGCGATGGGGCTCCCTGGAGCCGTGGGCGTTGGGAGGGTGTTGCTACGTCCAGGCGGCGCAAGGGTCGATGCCTGTCGCGTCTGTCAGAAGGATGCCATGGACGAATGGTGACCGACTTACGAACATCGAGTCGCGTACTTGCTTCTCGAGCGATGCGTTTGCCTGCCTGAGCTCTGCGCATTCATGCTTGAGTGCTTCGACATCGGATTGCTGCAGTGGACGTCAGCCAGAGACGGACGGAGCAAACGAGGCGCGTACTGATTTCTGCAGACCAATCATGATCTGCTGGAACATGGCCTCGATGCCGAGGGGTGCGTTGGGGGATGCCATTGTGAGCGAGGAGGAGTGGGGGAGAGTGTCGGAGATGGCGGCGAAGAAAGTCGAGTTTTAAGTGAAGCGACCGACACGTCGCGGCGCGTCTCATGGATCGATGATATCAAATAGGGCCAGGATCCGTTGCCTACGCCCGCTTCGGACCCTGTCAGCCGCCGGTCTCATTCTAACCCAGCACCGTCAATTCATTATCCTCCATACATTCACTGGCAGATACACGCCTTTCTGATGGATCGACATACACTCTTGTCAAACTCAAGTTATCCTTGCTATTAGGGCGCTCATCTGTTGCTCGACATACACAATTGCAATCTCCGGCATATCGGTACACACGTGCATTGCCTTGTCTCGCCTCGGGCGGTCGCCGGCAATTGAATCAACTCGCTCTGTCCTCCGTCGGACAATGTCGCTGGCCATCATTCCTGTGACCACGTCATCCGTACAGCTGCGGTGCAGTTTGGTAATCGCACTCAAGCGAGAATGTTCGCTTCAAATAGCCTTTCGCTCATGAGACCTACTGGCGCATAGCGCAATCGGTCCCAAGACCTTCTATACTCGGCAACTAGGACCCGGCTACTACCTAGCCTAGCAATCTCGGCGTCTTTTCGTAGAGTCTTGGCCTCGTAGCTCGAAACCTCGGAGCCAGCGAAATAGTCTAGCGTCCGCTGGGCATGGATCAAGTAAAGTTGTGTATTGGATGCAGTGGTTTTAGCCATACATGGAGCTATGCGAGGTTTCATGCTCCAAAGGCAATACAGTCCATATCGATTTATTTTAGGAACCCCGGTTACGCAAAAGCAACCATATGCGTGCCGTTTTACGTCGGTTTGGAGGTATCATGTGGTAGAGCTGTTTGTCGGTGGCGTACCCGCTCAGCAGTAGCCTGCTCAGCAGGGCTCAATGTCCAGAACGCCGCCTTTTGTCGATCAAGCCAACGCCTCGCCTATCACCACAGGATAGTCAGGGCGAATTCAAGGCTAAATGGTTGTTACAACAACTGACCGGAGAAAACACATGTTCCTTGTCACCATAGTCTGCGTAAAAGACGTTGTATATAGTAATAGCTATAGTTTAATTTTTTTTAGGTTCATGTCTCTTCAAGAATAACCATCCGCTCACCCCCTACGAAACTGTAGCTGACTATCGCAACATAGCGATGGAATTTAGGCGTTCCGATAGGCTGCAACGGAGCCGTACGCCGAGGCAGGGGCGCAGAATGATGGATCTCGGGAGGTGGTGGTGGTTGGGACATCTCAGGAGACCGATGTGGCGGTGTCTGTGGCGTCTAGATAAGATAACTAACCCCTCGAGGCAATCGAGCACTTGAACTCAACCTCGATGGACTCTACCGAACCCGGCCATCGAACGCCCACTCGGTCCCGTGCGCCTTCTCGCTCTCGACCGCACACGCCCGGTCCCTCTCCGACGACTCAACACATTCAAGCACGAATACCGACCAGCTCGACAAATGAGCTTACCGTCCACCGGGAGTCTGATATCGTTATTGCCGTCGTGCCGAGCGAGGACCACAGTCCGATGGAGGACGAAAGAGCCGCGCCTGTCCAGTTGGATGAAGACGTCACGCTTGCGCTTCGTACCCAGCTGCGAAAGACGTTGAATCGGATGGGGTCTGTCCCGCCTACACCGACCTCAGGTGATTAATTTACGTTTTCTAAATAGCCTATATGTGGCTAGGTGTACTCAGGCAACTTAGTCGACTAGGTCATCTAGAGAACCCTCTTAGGGATGACGTTTCTTCCAAGTTCTCGCCTGGGCCTGGCGAAACAGTTCTCCCTCCCGATGCAGTTGTTCAGGCGCTCGAGACTCCCCAAGTGGATCAGTATCCACCTAGGGAGTATTTTATCTTGACTCATGCCGGGAAGCCTGTGTTTGCAAGGTACGGAGAGTGACACCTCTACATAGTTGTCGCACTGATACAGTTATCACAGTCGTCTGTCTGCACCTCAACCCAAGCCCTCGCAGTCGACATCTTCTTCCAACTCGCTACCTTCGACGACAGGATCGACGTCTTCTAACCCAATCTCACTTCAAACCACCAACTCGGCCTCGTCAATCCCTACTGTAGGCTCCCCTGCCACACTCCCCCAACTTCCAGGCAGTGGAGATGCGACGCCTACACCTGGTCCCATCTTCCTTCCGCCCCCGGAAGCGAGTGCGCCGCCTGCTATGCATACCATGGAGGTTGCCTTAGAGTCGCGCGAAGAGGATGTTAGTAGTGCGATGGGGCTTTTGCAAGCGTTGGTTAGCGTGTTTGCAGACGATGGCGATCGGATTCGGTGAGTTTTACTCAGGGGATTGATGCATGGGGCATAGATTGACATAGTTGGTCATCAGGTGTATCAATGCGGGGCGTACGCGCATTACGTTTGTCCTTCGAGCGCCGCTATATTACGCCTGTGTATCCAGTTGGGGAGAACCGGAGAGTGTGGTAGGTTTGCTTGTGACAGACGATAATGTGATGAGAACTCACACACCGGCTCAGATCCGATTTCACCTGGATTATCTCCATTTGCAGATTTTGACTGTGTTGACGGGTACGCAGCTCCAAAAGATCTTCGAGCGAAGAGGCAACTTTGATTTACGGAGGCTACTCGACGGCAAGTTCCATGCTTGTTTGTGTGTTTAGTTTCGGGCTAACCGGCACGAGCAGGGTCTGATCCGCTCATCCATTCGCTCACCGCTCGTCTGTCCACCGACCTCTCCATCACACTTGCGTCATTGCACACGTTGAGGGTTGACCCTGCGCTGCGATTGCGCGCAGCTGAGCTGGTACTTCCCAGCAAGGACACCAAGGTAAGGCCCCACCATCATTTTTGCGTATCCACCTCATGCGTGTCTAGGACGTTTTGTACGTCATTGTGTTCTCAGGCGATAAGGTCGTCACCCTCGTTCGACCTCGGAAGCATTCGATTCATCCGTCCGGTGTGTCTAGGCTCGCCTTTCTCCTACCCCGCATGACACTGACCGGGAAGATCAGATCTTCACCTCCTTCTCAACACGCTTTCTGCCCCGGCCTTGCGCTCCTCTTCGTCGGCGTCTTGGCTCCCTATTTGCTTGCCCAAGTTTAACCCTAGGGGATTCTTGTACTGCTATGTCAGTTTCCTGGATTCTGGCGACAGCGGGATTGGGCTTGCCATTGTCACACCGGACCGGGATGGGTTCGAGAAGATTAGAGGTTTGGCAGATGGTGCTGAAGCTGTAAGTACTCGCTTTTCTGTGCAACGGAATAGAGTAGTGACTTGTTTATGGCTTGGTAGGCGTTGGTCAAGGCGAATATACCAAAGCTTTTGTCCCAAGCGGCGCAAACTTCGCCGTACTTGGTCGAAGAGCTGGGTATAAGCGGTCTTTTGCATTTTGTTTACAAGAGTCGAACACTGGTGCAGGTTACTCACCCGCAGTGGGATCCTGCACTCAATCAACCCAGGTGAGTTACTATTCCACCAATTTAGAAGCGTACGAACGACATCTTTGTACGCAGGCTCGTAACATTGTACCAGACGATTCATGATGCCCTACACGCCAAGTCTGGGCAACAAACCGGTCCAACCAAGTTACAACTCATCAAGACGGACACTGAATGTGTGATGGGATGGGTACGCCGAATGATCATCTTGCGCTGCCATTAACCATATTGATGCACAACTATCTACAGATCACACAACCATTTGAGGTCTATGTTACAGTAGAACCGCATCTCCCAAAGAACGCCATTGTGGGTGCGATCAACGCGATTGCTCGTTGGGTGAAGAAGGAAGAGAGCAAGTTGTTCTTGCGAGATGCCCCGGTGTTTTAGCGGCGTAGTTATGAGTTTTGGCTCCCGTATTTTGAATCACGGATGTATCTTCTATATCTTTTCTATATGCTAACTGCCATGGTACAGGATGCCTTGGCGCTTAGCCGGGTATGCTGGCTAGGCGAAATCACATGATTCTTGACACACTCTCCTCTTAAACACCTCCCTCTTCAATTCCTCTCTGCGAGAACTAGAATGACTACGAAATTCCAACCAAGTGCTTATAGCGCCTTTGTTTCGATACTCGGAAAAGACTCGAACACCCAACAATCGATCACGCGAGACCAGCTGCTCGGCGGGCTGGCTTATTACTTAACCGAATTACCGCATAATTACATTCAAGCGTTTGTGAATATAACACTCTGTTCACCGGCTCTCTGGACTTCCTCGCCCCGCGTATCACCTTCAGAGAAAATTCATCCGGCGGCATGGGGTGTAACGCAAGCTACGCAGCAGGCTGTGATTGCGAAACACGCCGCCTTGTTGGTCGACCCAAGCATGTCGTCTATTTTACCACCACTAGGGCGACAACGAGTGTCAATGGCTTTTAGAGAATGGACAGGTATCCTTATCTCCGGGTCCCAGCCTCGTACTGGATTTAGAGACTGCTCTATTCCTCGGCTCGCCTTCCTTAGCGGCGTAGTGCTCGGTTTGCGTGAACTCGAGAACAGGGAGGTTCAAATACCCAAGGATATGTTCTCACGTGCATGTGGAGAGCTCGTGGTGAGCGTTGCCGAGTGCTTGGATCAGTACGCCGCGTCAATATCCACAGAGGCGTGGGACATTCGGCATGCACTACGAGTTCGAGCAGTCGAGACGCATTTGGATACGGTGGTGCAGCTTTGCGCTCTTTCGCTGCCTCTGGTGTCGGACAAACAGCTCGAAGTACTGGACTTGTCTGTGAGTAGAGCCATTTCTGTGTCACGGTAGTACATTAACGAATCAAGTTAAGAAATTAGCCTGTGTGTGTTTGGGAACGATCCTACATGTGTTCCAAAATGGTCATTGTTTTGATTCGTTAGAATCCGAGCTTTTCGTATCGGAATCTGGACTATTGGAGTTCAAGGTATGCACTAGATCCTATATTTATCCTGCGTGCTCATTTTATCCATACAGGTCGAGTCCAAACTCCCACAAACCTTGAAGAGCACGCACTCCTCGTCTACCTACATTCGACTAGGGTCTATCGCTAAACTTGCTGGACACATCTTTGTGTGCATGGCACAATCCAAGTTTTGGCTGTCTAGGATATATCCAATTTTAAATACGTACGTTGAAGGAATCGGTCAGGCGAGCTTGAGCTTGGAGAGATCCTGGGCTCGGAGCGCGTTGTGCAAAATTGACAAAGATGAAAGCATTGGTGCGTCGCTAGTATTGTTTTTACATTCATGCTGACAACAGCGCAATTAGCTATTGATGCAAGACCCACCACTACAATAATCTGGCATATACTTAAAGTCTTCCTTTTCACGACAGTCTTTGTTGTTCAATCACTGCTAGACGTCGCCATATACTACCACGGCACAACTACTCAAGAAGGCAAGGTACTCGCCAGGAGCATCCTCACTGCTTTCTGTCGGTTATCGTTCGTATCGTTAAAATTTGGAGCACTAGCCGCAGAGGGCGGCGGGTTTAACGAAATGAAGCGAGCATTCTTTGGGGCTTTGGATGTTCTCGCGTCCAACTCAGATGACCAGGACTCGACAGGGGACCGATCGTCCATACAACTTGTTAACAGTCTCGCTTCGGAACTATCAGGTATGCGTTAGACCTTTGCTGCAATAGATTGTATTGCTACCTTGTCAATCCTTTAGATATCGAGTCGACTACTGGTATGGGCCACCCCATCTATCAAAGCAGAGTCGTGTACTTCATGGTCTGCGCGGAGCATGTTATGAATCAACTTCCTGGGGAGACTATTGAGAAGGTTGTTCTACCTATCGTACAAAAGTATGTTCATTCAATTCTTTGACCCGCATTTGCTCACATTGCCACTGCCAGACACTTGGATGACAACGACAACCGTGAAAAGTACGAGGCTGCACATTCTGTGATGCTAGCTATATTTGCTACTGCGGAAGTTGGTCCAACCGTCACCCAGAAAAGTTCCCCCTTTGGCAGGGCGCATATGTTGATACCCGCATACATCGAGATACTGTTGAAGGTTAGTCGACCCAGCTAGTGAGCTCATATTTTCTTACCTCCTATGAGCAGAACTCCGCCGAAAACAGGCTCTCGACAGATCAGTTTCGTCTGGCCTTTCAAGCCCTGGTTCGAAGCGCGAGCTCGAGGGATGAAGAACTGGGCTGGTTTTGTATAGAAGAGCTAGCAACCGCCATCAACAATATTTCAAGCCTTCAGCGTGGATCAAGCAGGAGAGGTAAGCTCGATGAAATCGCCTTATATATTGTATTGATCATCGTGTCTTTATCTGCAGATTCGACGGAACAACTATCACGCTTACAGCTGGCTCTCATCTCTTCGATGTCCGCTTTACCTATATCCAAGCTCCCCCTTTTGTTCAAGATCGTCCGCGGCCTGCTCGACCAAAACAATGCATCTGATGGGAACTTTGCCAAAGCAGTCTACCATGAAATCATGGAGCACCTGGGAGATCGAGAAAAAGATCTCGCTTTAAGGTGGTGGTTACAAACTCAAGGCGACCTTATTAATAGCCAAGAATCCCCTCTCCAATGAGCATTTCTATTTGGCCGTAGCCCTGATTTACTCTTATTTCTACGAAATACGAGCCCCGTTTTTCACGATACAATTAGACTACCCGCTAAGTACCGGTGGCACCTCCCGCCGATCATCGCCGAGATGTCTTTGTATATATAGGTTATCCAGTAGCACAATAGAGCTGGGCTCCGCATGGTGGACACATCCTTTCTTGAGCACAATCGGCCTAGCAACATCTTTGTATGCATATCACATCGCGCATGCTACGATAATACCGATCCTTAGCTTCTTCATAACACAAAAAGATTGGCTCCTCCCGGGTCGGATGTTTCGCCGACTCGGGGGCGCATAGGCCGGATTTTGCAAAGTCCCTTGAACCTTTTCATTATCTGCACCCTCGGTTAACTGAATACGGACCCCATTTTTGTCAACATGTTATGTCCATATTGCGGTAGGTTTGCGTGGTCACACGATCTCGTGCTGAGGTGACGGACGAACGTGCCACGGCGCGCAATTCACCCGGGCCGCTTTGACGTTCTAGAGCTGCCCTTTGGGCCGAGTGTTCCAGGATTATGTCTATTGCGGCGAGTGGTACGAGGTCTTCCGATAAAAATCGCAGCAATCCTGTTGGATTCGGCCTTATCTCACTCTGGGACGCGATTGATTGGATCTCGATTGTTTGAATGAAGACGGGGCCAAAATGACAGGGGGGCCTACGCCCGGCAAGGTTCCCGTACTTCTCCTCCTCTGGTTAGCTGGACCGGGCCAGTTCCGAGGGGTGGCTTTGATCGCAGCGGCATGACCTCGCACCCTGAAAACAAACCAGACTGGATCTAACAACATAAAATAGGTTCAAGAATGAAGGATACTGTTAGCTTCCCTCGTAATCTCCTACTTTCTCTTCTCAGGTGCTTGGATCCCTTCTTTTACTCGCCTCCACCAAATCATTTGTCGGCAGATATGGGTGTTACCATCAACAAGTTAAGCTCGGGTGATGGAGTTGTAAGCATACTAATCACAACTATAGTGAAAATTAGTCTTACGTCAAATGTAGCATTTTCCGCAGAAAGGAGGTACTTGATTTTTACGTGCAGCGGATTGTTTGGTTTTTACAATCAGCACAACTGCCAGATACCATAACTATACATTACGTAGGGACACTGCTGGATGGAACAACGGTAAAGATTCGCGGTAGCAGAGCATTTCTTGTAACTTGCGATTGACAACCAAGGCGCTAGTTTGATAGCTCTCGAGAGCGAGGAGAGCCGTTTACTACAAAAATCGGCGAAGGAAAGGTGATTCGGGGATGGGACGAAGGTTGGTGAACTCGTCGTAGCCTCGAACGACAGCTAGTTATAATCGGCACATATAGGAGTTCCACAACTTTCTGTTGGAGAAAAGGCGATTCTCATTATTACAGCAGACTATGTGAGCGAATCAACGACCCCAAAGTGGCATGCAATGATTGAGATGATAATTAGGCATATGGGTCTTATGGTTTCCCCCCTGTTATTCCTCCTAATGCCACTCTAAAGTTCGATGTCGAGTTGTTATCAATAGATTGATAACATCATGTATATGCGCATTATCTCCTAGTATTCCGAATTCCCCGGCGTGAGAACCAAATAACGCCAAGTTACCTATTGGTCAGCAGATGGATTGATCAGTCACGTGGATGATAACATCAGTGACGAGCACGGAAAGCATATAACAGTCTGCTCTTACATCTGATCTCTCCAACTCTCCACATTGACAATCAACCTACGTGGACAAGATGGGTGTTGAAATACAAAGAATCAAGCCCGGCGATGGCAAGGTAAGTCTTTTGTACGAGTCCTCTACAACCTCTGATATCCTTCCATCATCAACTACCGCCAGACATTCCCCCAAGAAGGAGGTAGGTTTTACCATTCCTTACGAATTGAGATCGCCTGATGGTGCTCATGCCCCTCCCTCCTCATCTCCCAGACAAAGTGCAGATCCACTACGTGGGCAAACTTCAAGCTACTGGCGAACAGGTGTAGTATCCCAAGCAAACTGCTGAGCACCATACCCCTGACCCCAGGACTTGTGAGCCAGTTCGATAGTAGCCGGGACCGCGGGAAGCCATTTGAAACCCTCATTGGCATGAAAAAAGTCATCAAGGGTTGGGACGAAGGTATTTGGAGAGGTGGTTGTTGATATTAGCAACTAACATCGTAGCATAGGCGTTCCCCAGCTTTCATTGGGCGAGAAAGCTGTTTTGACCATTTCGCCTGATTATGTAGGTATAACTTAGATTATAAACGCCAACACTTCCTGATGATATTCGTAGGGATATGGTGCCAAAGGGTATCCCCCGGTAATACCCCCAAACTCGACTCTTATATTTGAGGTTGAGCTACTCAAGATCAATTAGCCTGCGAACGAGGTTATCCACGAATGTAACTAAATGCATGATGGATCTTGATGCAAGCCTTGGTTTGGATATATATTCCAACGAAGCCACATTATGCTGTTTTGGTGAATTAGCAGGCGGTTCAATCCATTCCATTCTAAACCTCCAGCTCCGCCAGGTTTAATGTCGGCTACAAGAATCTCGGCCAGCTGGGATCGTCCTCGAGATTGTGACCATTTTCCAAAGAATGAAGCTTGGCGAGTGATTGCGCAGTAGAATCGCGTGGCATTTGCATGATGAGAGAAACCAGCCATATCTGAGTTTCTAGCCCATGTCCACTGCTATCCAGAAGCTCACAGTCTACGCTATGGCGGTCTTCGTAAATTTCAGGTTAGAAAGAAAAACCTGGCGCCTGACGGTCCACTAGCATCAAGCTCATTCGCTTATTGGTGCGTTTGTTTTCGTCCGGCTAATTGTCCTGAGATATGTGCATCTCGGATTACCGACTATTTGCAGCTTTCTTCTCGATATAGTTGATTTTGTTTGCGTTCTGGGGCAATACCGTTAGTCAGCTAGAAATATGGTTTCCTAGGTCCAATGCGACATCTTCGTAATACCTAAAACGGAAGTAAATTATCAAAGAGCCTAATGCGTAATCTGATCAATTAGCCGGTCATGGCCCACTGATCACCCGGTGTTGTCATGATCAAATGGCGTAACCTAAAGCTCTAATGGCGTACAGTATCATCATGTACGTATCGAAGACCAAGTTTCTTGCGTCGTAATAGCAAGCCCATGTGCTGTGAACCTGGTACGCTATGCGGCTACTTAAAACACAGCTAGACTGACACCTGTCCTTCCACTTCATTACTCAGTCTCCTCAAAAAGCCATTCAAGTCAATGTCCCTACTTATCAAAACACTCTCTGTGGCCGTATTTCTTTGTGTGCCAAGTCTCGCTGCCATAGATTGCTTAAAGCCTGGTGCTACGGCGACCGCAAGATGGTCCAATGGCGCCGGTAAATCCTGTACCTGGACGGGAGTTGTGGGATCCAATTTTGGCACAAACGCTGTGAACGGCGGAGAGTATGTTGCTTGATTATTTGGCTCACAGATTGCTTGCTAACGATTTTGATATACAGCTATAGCTGCAATGGTCGATGCGGAGCTGGATGTACTGGCACTGCTGTCGGAAACGCTTGGTCGGTCGGCAAACACGACGAGATGTTTGTTATTAAGGATGCGCTTCACTAGGACAAAGGATTGCTTTAGCCACGATATATGCTCTTGGTTTAACAACGCCTCTGGCGGTTCCAGGTAAATTCGTTTATTTAACAGAAAATGACCATGTATGCCTGACTCTCGAGACCGAAATAGCGATCCCAACTGTGGGGGCGCATACAGGGATGCCATTGATGATACGGCTCTTGGAGTCTTGAATGGATGCGGTGCAACTAATCCCAGTAACGCAGTGTCTCGGCCTACTACCCAGCCCAAGTGTTCATAAGTTACACTGTTTGATTTGACGAATAGAGGGCACATCACGCGTTGCGTTAGCCGAGGCAGTGTGCTATCGATCACGATCCGTTACATGGTTAGGAAGGACGCAAGATGAAATAATTTCAGCTAAAGTAACGCGATCTTAAATTTATGCACCTTCGAGATTCCTTCGGGTATCATAGCAGGGTTTGATATCTTAAGCTGTATCCTATGGCTGTTGTTGTGTTGTGCTCCATCGAGGGACATGGTAGTATACAGTATATGTGCGTGATCTTTAATTAAGATTCGTTTTCTTACCATACCACGCCCCAGCTATCAATTTTACCTATAAAATAGGAGTCTTTAGGCTATTAGAAAGATGTTTTGGCCATTTATGTGCTGGGCGAAGCCGCAAGCGCGACCGGCGACCACGGTGAAAGTCGCGCGGCGGCTGGGGGAGGAGCTCCCCCAAAATCAGATACATGTATATGGCATATATACATGGATGCGCGTATTATAAGCATATTGTGCGGCTCAGCTACCCAAAAATAGCATCCCCTTTTCTCGGAACGAGGGATCGCGTCGTAACTTGTGGTGGGACATCGTAACTTGGGGTCACGTGAGGCATCCAGATACTGCGGTAACCTTCGTCACCTTTCGCCTGGCCTACTTGGTGGCCGGCGTGGATTTTTTAGAGAAAACAGCTATGGCTGACAAAGAATTGCGATAATCTCTGGAAACTCTTCTCCGGTCCCAGCACGTTTGTTTCGGCACTTGACTCCTGCCATAAGCGAACACAACCTACGCGTGCTCGCGTCTTAGCACCTCGATCTACGCCACATGCCATACGTGGACTCACCCCTACATGCCACGCCTCGTTCAAGCCACCACTGCGTCTCAGTTATGATTCGGCTAATGCACGTACTCTAACATCAAGACTCGCTTGCTCGTAGCAACGGACTGGCATATTGCGCTATTTTTCACACATCAATCGTCATACGATTGATCACAGCCATCTTCAGGGAGATGAGACTGGCCCGCCACTGGTCTGCCTGGGTGTTAGTGGCTGTGTCCTCCGCATAGGCCTAGATCTGTCTGGTGGCTCTCCTCTTGCCCATGGCTACCCTAGCTACCGCAACCATACGCTGTCGTCTGCCCAGACCTCTGCAGCCTGACTGGCCATCCCCCTCCCATGAAATGTCCGTGTAGGATGCGCCTATCCTGCCCCAGGACACTCGCTTCCTTTGGCTTCAGAATCTGCTGCCTTGCGCAAATGGGCGTTTCCCCCTCAAACCTGTCGACAGCCGAGCCAAACATGGGCCAAACGCATACACAGTGGTTCAGAGCATCGAACTGCCAGTTTTTCCGTATCCGGTGTCTGCGTGAACTTGGATTCTGACCATTTCAGACAGTATTCATACAACACATACAACAGGATACAACAAGACACAAAAAGAAGTTGCAGGTTCGCTAGAATCACGTGGGCGATAGTATCAACGACAAATACGGGACGGAAAACGCATAGCAACCTGTCTCTCCAAGTCTCCAAGATCTACTCGGCTCCTAGGTTGTAACTTGAGTGACGAAAATGGGGGTTGAAATCGAGCGTATTAGACCTGGGGACGGTAAGGTAGGTCTTTGGCGAGAACCCTGCTCTTCAAGTTCAGAGCTCTGATATCCTTTCGCTATCGGTTCATAACAGACATTTCCACAGGCCGGAGGTAGGCTTACCGAACATCGCATAAATGCGATTGATCCAAGTTACTAACATTTACTATCGTAATCAGACACGATCGAGATCCACTATATTGGCAAACTTGCAAATGGTACCCAAGTATGACATGTCAATAAATTTCTGGACCGAGCATACCTTGACATAATTTTATGACCTTAGTTCGATAGCAGTCGGGATCGTGGCGGTCCCTTTAAGACTCAAATAGGCACTGGTCGAGTGATTAAGGGCTGGGACGAAGGTATGTGCCGTTTTAGCTAGCGGTTGACGTCACTCCAGTTATAATACAGGTGTTCCCAAACTGTCCTTGGGTGAAATTGCAAAGCTTATCATTCCATCTGAACTGGTAAGTATTTCGTAGAGTATGGGCACATGCGTCTCTTAATGCTTCTATCTATAGGCGTACGGTGCGCATGGCATGCTTCCAACAATCCCCAAAGATGCGGCTCTCATTTTTGAGGTTGAGTTGTTAAAAATCAACTAAATCCTGTTATTTCTACGCGTTTTCCGAGCTCCTGTATGTAGACTATAACCCTGGGTCCACTAGAGACTTCGATTACGGAAGAATAGACGGTGTTACCACTAATGACGACCCTTAGTATTTTGAGCAGAAGATACTTAGTTACCCGGAGCGTCAGCCCCACTAATTGGCCCAAATGCACATGTAATGTATTGCATTACAATCGGAGGCTCTGCAATCATACACTGCTATTCTGTACAATCTCTGAATGCTATTGTAGTTTTAGCTCAAATGAGCGCCAATAGGGATTTGTAGTCGAGTAAAATTCAACCACGTGCTAGATCGATAATCACCTTCTCGGATCTGGCGTACAGTATTCCAACTGAGTTACAGAACTTTACGAGAATAATCCGATGAATGTCGATAGAATCCTCTCTGTGGTCGTTGTTGGTGGAGGCATAGGCGGACTTTCTGCAGCTTTCTGCTTAGCATCTTTGGGACACCGGGTTACTATCCTTGAGTCAGCGCCTACGTTCGATGAAGTCGAGGTGGGGGCCGGAGTTCGAATCACTCCCAATTGTGCCAGAATATTAATTAAATGGGGCTTCGCTGAGGAACTGGGCCGACTTGGCCTTCAGCCTGCTGTCGTTCAGTTATTTCGTTGTGGGTATAATATATGCTGCTATACCGGTTTGCTATGAGCTTACCCTTTGCAGACGACGGAGAAGTGCTAGTCAACAAGTCACTTTCTGGAGCCGAATATGTTCAACCATGGTACGACATACATGTACGATGGATTCACTTGTTACTTCTCTTTAATTTAATGAAATCTTGTTCCAGAGAGGTGATCTGCACCAGGTGTTACTTAAATCCGTTTCTTCATTGTCAAACGTCACGTTGAGGTCAAACTGCGAGGTCGCCTCTTGCGTGTTTGATCAGACGGATCAGAGAGCGATCGTGGTCCTCAAGAACGGGGAGCGTATAAGTGGTGAAGTGGTGGTGGGTGCTGACGGTGTCAGGTCCGTTGTGCGGCGTAGTGTCCTCGATATCCCCGACCATCCTCAGAAAACTGGAGAGGCTGTCTATAGAGCTGTTATTCCAACTTCATCATTCCAATATCACCCTGAGCTACGAGAGCTGGTAGAAGTTCCGGGTCTTCGTAGCTGGTTGGGTCCTGGTCGTCACGTCGTAGCCTATCCGATAGTGCGTATTCCCTTCGGCGACCGATTCACATTTTTACCGTACAATAAGCTAGAGGGGGAAGGGCTTAGTGAACATCGCAATGTTCGTGCCGGACGATAATGCAGTTGAGTCCTGGAAAAGCGAGGGTAGTCTGAATAAAATAAGAGCAGAGTTTCGAGAGTGGGAGCCCAGGTGGGAGATATTCTTATTTGAGACACATTTGTACCGTGTTTACATATTTTACTAGGGTTCAGCATTTGTTACAGGCTATACCCAAAGTCCTTCGTTGGGCACTTAAAGTCAGAGATCCTCTTACAACGTGGCATCGCAACGGCATCGTTTTGCTTGGAGATGCTTGCCACCCTATGCTAGTGAGTTGGCTCAGTTTAGGCTAAAGATATATATCTTAGGTTTATATTAGCCTTATCGTGCTCAGGGCGCTGCAATGGCTGTGAGTTGGTATTCGTGATGTCTCTTTCATGGCTGAATAACTGGTTTGACGCGATCAGATTGAAGATGCTGCTGTTTTAGGTTCGCTCTTTAGCAAATACTCTGAGGGATACTCGATCGAATACTTGCTCAATGCTTACGAAGAACTACGAATCCCTCGAACAACTGCTGTGCAGAGAGATTCGGGAGCAAATGCTGAAGTTTTTCATCTGCCTGACGGGCCAGCTCAGCAAGCGAGAGATGCTGGGTGGAAGGAAGCTGGCCAAATCGGTGGCGCTCATGCCAGCGGGAGTCAAGTCATACTTCAACCCACTATCCCGGACAGAGAGCTGTATGGATATGATGCTTATGCAGCAGTCGAGCAGTGGTGGCATGAAAAAATTGCATTGAAGCAGTTGTAGCGGTAACAATGTAGATCCTTGGGAATCCATGTGCTTTAGTAATTTCAGCCGCTGTAGACGGACTAAGGGGATATGACATAAGCTATGTTTTGGCCTGGTAAAGAAAGTGCTGCTTACAGGGCCGGGCTGGGTGTAGGTAGCAGGCTAGTGGTAGAAAAAGGTATATTTTTAAGTACTGGGTGTATGTTGAGATCTGCTTTGAACTTACGATAGGGTCTGGATAAAAACGCGGTCAGTCCCGTATGCATCATATGTGGGGATTGGCTCACAGTAGACGTTGATCTTGATCCCTGGTTCTTGTCCACTGTAAACGCCGGGTATAGCGACGAGCGGGCTGGGAGTCTTGGAGCCTCCACCAGTCACCTTGAGCTGTGCACACGAAATGTAAAACTGGGCGCCTGGATAGGAGCTAGCAGACTTAACGTGGTGTGTTAGTAGAATCCAATAATTTAAAAGGTGTGCTTGTCCTAGACTTACGTGGAGCGCAATGTGCTCAATACGAGCTAGGTATTCGCCCGCAGGAAGGGAGCTTGGGATTGTGAATGTGAATTGTGTCAAATCTGGTCAATCACACAAGAAACTCAGGATGAGTGATCGAGGATACCAAACAAACTCACTGTCTGCGGGGAATTTGATGCTCTGACCACCGTTGGTTGTGGCAGATAGCTGGGCAACCTTGAACCAGACGTTTCCTGAACCATCAAAGCTCGCTGCAGTGCTCGGAGCTTTGGCCATGTAAACGTTGATCACTCCAACGTGATAGATGGCTTGGTCCAAAGCGAAGCCGATCTTGAAGAGATCTCAGCCCATGAGATATAACATGATTTTGAGTGTTTCATACCGTCGAGCCCGCAGCGACAGTGGCGGTTTGAGTTGAACCACCAGAGCGCCCACCAGCATTGCAAGTGAAGTCGGTAGAGCTGACATCGGTAACCTAATACAATAAAATTTATTACCAACGTTTTGTGGTGGGATCTGCAAAACGTACTGGGGAGTTGTAATTGGTGTTCTGGCGAACATACTGGTAGTCACCGGTCTTTGCTCCGTTGAGAATCAAGCTGGTCCAACGGTCTATATATGCGTATTAAGTTTGTGTTACAAAACAACCAGATGAATAGATCTTACAGTGAGCAGCAACCTGGGTGGCAGCAGCCGCAATAACAGCGAGAGTCGCGAAGAACTTCATGGTGTGGTGAGTGGTGTTGAGAGACTCGACGGAAACTGAGCTACCACAGCTATTCAAATGTACCGTTTTATACCTGTGGATCGGCTGCGTCGATCCAGTCAACGTATCCCCATACGTCCGACGCAAAAATATCGCCGTAAAGGTAAAAGCACTCGTGACGCCATTTGGTAGGTAGCTTGTGTGCGAGCATCACATGTTGAGCGGTTTGAGCGACCAGCGACGCAAGCGAAGCGAGAAAACGCACTTCTATCTCGTTAAACCAGGCTCGGGGATTAGAGATTCGCATATATCGGATCTTTGGCGGCGCTATATGCGGGATCTTTTTAGCTCATAAGAACTTTATTGTACTAGCTCGGAAGCATGCCGCTCCGGCCGACTCCAGGGTTTTCCCGACTCTTGAACTTCTGACATGGCAAGCGCGAGAGTCGACGAATTCGTAGAAGTGCCCAAGTCTAGGCTAAACGTTATCCCGAGTCGGGACTCCTTGGCTCCCGCGGCACAGAGGGGAGTAATCTCTTACAAAGCGTCTAACGATCACTCGGCTCTAGGTCACATTGGCATACACAACCTAATAAACCATGCATGGATACCCACGGTGGGTCCGAGGCTTTTGCGAAAGTGGTACAGATTGTAGAAGAGTTGATTTTATTCAATGTTCCTTGGCTATTATAACAAAACCGAAAAGAAGACTGAAAGCACTAGAACCACAAAGCAGCACAAAGCGAGGTCCAATATAGAAGTACAGCAGGATACACACCCAGATTGTAGTATTAACCAAAGCTCAAGTTCATATCAAAACAGCGGTCGGAATTACAAGTTGAGGCGGAGGCGGTGGTTCCAGGCCATATTTTATGCACTCGTTATGCAAGCGCTGGCGAATGTCATGATACCGAGCGCGTTGGACTAGGTGTGGTGTCAACGGCTGAGAGACGTTTAAAAGAAATGTGATTACTTACCCGGACACGGCCATAAACAAGTAAGGTAATCGATGGGGGGCAAGAAAGCTCGGGCAACCTCTAATGCAACGAACAATGACTGGTCGCATTGCCAAAGCGATAGGCATCTGTGCAGACAAAGTTATTTGGCCATTCGAGCCTGGGAAAATGACAATATCTTACCGAGAGACCTGGGCCATGAACCACCAGACAAAGTACGGGCGCTTTCCGAGAACGTTGCTCGTCATTCCCGTGACGGTGTGCAATCCTTGCATCAGCCGTTTTGCGACTTCTGCTTGATGGCGAACTAGCCAGGGAATAAGCGTGTGTGCATATGATCTTCAAGAAGTGCGACTTACGCCATTCTTCGGCCTTTCGTCTATGGAACTCTTGATGGACTTCGCTGGATATGCACATGGTCAGCGAAGTGCACTGTCTCAGACCGCAAGAACTGCTCACGTATCAGGGGATGGGATGTATCGACGGAACTCCCACGAGATAAACATGCGTGTACTACGTATGCCATCAGTCAATGTCCGGTATTCAGCATCTAAAAATACATACTTGAACAAATACTCCCGAGCTAGAGAAACGATTAGCATTGGTCACGCAAATGGGGAGGGGGGGGGGCATGACGTACCTTGGAACAAGGTATTTCGCTCATATCCGCATGTATGTCTGTTCAACGCTTCCTCAATCGTGTTTGTTTCTAGCCAAACATTTACGGCAAACTCGGCTCGTTCTGTATCAGTCATGCGCTCGGCTTTTTTCCGTAGTGTCAAGCAGCTATTCCAAAGTAGCATGGCACGGGCGTAGAGTGCCCAGACATTCTCCTGCGGAGAGTGAACCGCGTTTGGTATTCCTCGCATCATCACCTCGGCTGGGAAACAGAGTGCAAACTGTCAATTCGTTCGAGTCAGTTAAATAAGCCCTCCTGTAATGGTATTATACTCACGTTTGAAGCATGGATGAGATGCAGCTCAGTGGGATCCTTTGCAAACGCCGCATCGTGGGCAGTAAACCCAGCAGCAAGAGTGAGCGAACTCCAAACCAAACGCCTGCTCTCCTCGAGACGAATTTCCGCTTCGGTCCAGTTTGGATCCCAGCCTGGGGAAGATATCCAGAATGGCGTCAGTTGAGCGTGCGCCGTGGTAGACGCGATCGAAAGCGCGTGACAAGAGCATGTTGCAGGTCTAGTAGGGTTACTTTGTGCGGTAAGAGGATATTGCCTCGGCAAGTCCAAGCTAGATTTCTTCGGAGAAAGTGATAGTCTTGGTACCTGATCGGGAGAAAACACCTTGACATTCGGGTCCATGACGTCTAGCACGGTAAGTCCGAGGAGACGAATGATATTATCGAGGAACATCAGTGCCGAACGAGAGCGAGTCGAAGAATGCTCCGGATGGGCCGACACTTCGAAAAGTGCTAGAAGCTATTGAATACGACACGATGAGCAGTGTACTATCTATTGAACCAGATTGACTGCCTACCCATGCGGCCTGTGCCAAAGTCGGATCGAGTCGCTGAGAATTCAGGCTAGCTTCCAAAGCAGACTGAGCCAAGTCGCGCAATTGCATGGCCCTTGCCCGACCCGCACTTCCCTCTACAATAAATCATTAAAATTGCTGGTTGATTCGAGTCGTAATAGAGTCACGTACTTTCAATTTCCGAAGACTGAGTAAATGTGCTATACGCCAGCGCAGCCAGAACAAGCGAAGGTTGAATATTTTCACGCCGTTCTTGGTGATTATAGTTTCTATAAACAGCAAGCATGTGAGCATCAGCCAGTCGCCAAAATGACGGAACCTACGTCATGAACAAGCTAACGTTCATAAACGATAGCCAGTAGTTGCTCGATTTGAAAAGATACTTGAGGTCAGATGTAACTTGATGAGCACTATCCGCGCCGTTTCGTTCAGCACCTCGGCGATCGAGAGGGGATATTGTGTGTATACGCACGCTTCGACCTTGGTTGGCGCATACATCTCCAACAAACTATCCCACCACGTTTTTCGCGCGAATGCAGCCGAAGGCTCCGATACCCAGGAGGACATGTTTTTGTAAAACATATGCGGAGTGAACTGGTTCTGGTATCGGCGATGGGTGAGCGAACTTCCGCCTTGGCTATGGTTTTCGGAGTCGGTGAGAGTTGCTCTAACAGAAACATGAGTGTTAGTCACGGTCATCTACAGCGGTTCAATGAAGCCTCGTACTCGTCGTATTCACTTGGAGCCGCGCTTTCGCTGAGCGATCCATAGGTCTGTCGCAGACTGTAAGAGTTCAATCCATCTCGAACAATATGTAGCCCTACGTACCCCAGAGACGTATCCAACGGATCCGTCGTACAGCTCTGCGCCACTGCCACTGCCACTGCCACTGCCAAAGCCCTCGCCCCAAGAGCCTCCGAGTCCGTCCACAGGTGGAGGCAAGATCGTGATCTCGGTCGGGGTCGGAGCCGCCGGCGGATACCCATCGTGTTGGGAAGAATACGAGTCCACCGAAGTGGCATAGCTCGATGCGCTGGGCGGTGCATAGGCAACATCAGTCTGTGTCGAGTAAGAACTGCCAGAGGGTGATCGGTAGTGACGACTGTCTCTACGAACATAGCCAGTAGTATAGTCGTCATATGTGTTTCCGTTGGGAGACAAGTACTGGAATTCCTCAGGAATCGAAGCAGACTGGTCGTAAGAATACGTTTGAATATCCGATAAACCTTTGTATGGTCCCACATCGTACGACCCATCGCTCGTTGGGGTGTCTTCAGCGCCTGGGGTTGCCAATCCACCAGCCTCGATGCCGTCTAGACCGAGTTCGGCAGTCGTGTGATGAGCGGTCCCTTGATTGTGTCCTCCCCGCTTACCGAAATCCGATGATCGCCCACCACGATCCAAGGCCGGTATGGCAATCCCAGCTCGCGGATATGCGAGTCCCGCAAGGATGTCTGCAGGTGGACTAAAATGGGGATCATTCGTGTGCTGCAACCTCGTGAACACAGGAGAGGTCGGCTGCACGATTGGTAAACCTGATCCAAGGCCAGTGCTATTGACAGCAGCACCAGCAACGCTCAGGTCGAGATACGAGCCCAAAGGAATGTCGGTGAGAACTGGTGTAATATGAGGATGACCTGGTCGAGTGCTCGTAGCCGACTGAATGTCTGAAGAGGGCGAACGCACAGCCGAGGCTGAACCATGCGAGTTCTCCAACTTGATACCGTTAGCGGAATTACCGAATGCATTATCCATGTGCGGCGTTTCTGGGCCACTATACGAGGCAAGGGTCCGATCAAACGCATTATAATATGTATTGGCAGTAGATCCCGACCCGTCGAGGAGAGATTGCGTTGCAAGGGGAGGGAGCTGAGGTAGCCGAACAGAGGGCGACAGGCCTCGTGAGACAGCTGGTGCATTGTCCGGCGAGTCTTGACGACTAGATGCGCTACTGGGAGTGATTTGCTCTAGTTGTGGGAGGGTAGGAGGGGATATTTTACGGAGTGCGCCGATGGAATTGTTTGGAAGATGTGGAGCCTGCTCGTTGGAGAAAGAAGTGCGTTGGTCGAGAGCTGACCCACGGGGAGCTCGTTTCTTGTTTCTAGCAGGTCCCGCTTGTGAGGGTACGAGGAGAGGCTCGTTGCTCGATGGGAGCGTTTGGGGACGTGCTATACGGGGCTTCGAAGGCAATACGGTGCCAGTGCTGTCTTTGCGGGTTCGAACTCGCGTTCCGGGCTTCTTGTCAGGTCCCCTATAGCCAGCCGACGCCAAAGAGAATCGGTGTCAGACAACGGTGATGGGACCACATGGAGAAAGAGGGTGTATCTGACCTGCGTTTGGGCTCCGCATCATAATGACACTCGAGATCGGCGCGAGTGCAGTTTCGACAGGCCGGCTGTTCTCCTCCACACTTGATCTTCCTCTGACGGCTACGCCCGTGTCAGCATGCGCACGTCAACAAAATGAGTGGGTACCGACCAGAGTGTGCAAGCGATGTAGACACGTGAACGCGTCTCTTTACCTTTTCCCGACGCGGTAGATGGGGCGGGCGTCGCAGAAACAAGTGGGGCGGGTGGGTCAGACATGGCGGTTGTGCAACGATCTTGTCCGGGGTGGCCAGCAGAACAACATAAGTGGATCGTCGGTTTATTCAGTTGCCTCCTGGCAAGCGCCGGGCTTACCTCACCGGGATCAGCTTCGAAACCGAAACCGCAATCGGACACATGATCGACGGAGCGGCCAAATATGTGCACCCTTCCGCGTGACAACATATGCGTCTCCCATCGCCTGCACATGCTCACGTCACGAGCGGGGCTCAGAACTCTCTACGCGGCTTGGCTGTATGCACCCATTCCACCCTTCCACAGATATAAATACATCGACTCGCCCATGAGAGACTATACGACTCGCCGCCATGAAGTTCATCGCTGTTCTTTCCGCTGTCGTTGCATCGGTCTCGGCCGCTGCGCTTGCTCCGCGCGCCGGCACCCCCATGACCCAAGCAGCCGCAGCTTCCAAGGCAAGTCGCCAGGCGTTACCCGTTTTAGACTCATCCTCCTAACTGTTGCGATCAGCTTTCAGCTGCGGGTATCACCGCATATTCTTCCGGCGGCTGCACCAGCAAAACAAACCCGACTTGTACCTCTTACGACGGCATCCTCAGCGGAACCGTCGACAGCGTGATCACACTCAAAAACGCCAGCGGCTGCGCAATTGTCATCACTGGAGGCACCGAAACCGGCCATGCGAGCGGAACGTACAGGTATAGCTTGGCCACACACTCTATCGCGGTGAATTGACTCTGAGGCTGTGTCCCGTAGCCACGCGAACGGCTACAAGGTTGATATCCGCCATAACACTTGCATCGATAACTACGTCCACAACAGCTTCACTAAGATCGGCAACCGTGGCGATGGTTATCCTCAGTGGAAGTCTGCTGCCGGGAACATCTACTGCGTAAGTCGAACAACGTAGTGCATATATCTTCTGTTCTAACGTGACTTCCAAATGTTAGGACGAGGGCTCTCACTGGGATGTGTACGCCTAATTTCCATTCGTCGATTGTATCACTGCTGACTTTTGCACGGCTGCAGGACGTACTACTGATCCTTGTATACCACAAAAAGCCGCCTGATGGTGTCACGATACCTTTTGTCCGCCCAAAAACAATTCAATGGTACGTTGAACCAGATAGCAATGTCTGACGCAGCGATATATTACTCTGGGGGAGAAAGCATCAGAAGAAAGGGAATTGGGGAAGCAGCCCCAGCCCTAGTTGCTGTCGATCTTGCTTCCGGCGGGACATTAATGAAAGCTACGGACGACAATGAATTGAGTCAGAGCCACGTTCCGCGCAGTGTCTATACAACAAACACGGGCTAAGATGGCTTCCGAGATCATGAAGCGAACACGGGGCGTAGACTAGCTAGTTTTTCTTGATGCTCTTCGCTTGCGCACGAACAGCGGAACTGATTGCTCCATAGGAATCCACCATCAACCAAAATGGAATAAACACCCAACTAAAATGTTTTTAGTCAGTTCCGCAGTGTCGATCTACTGGGGGCTGAAACTTACATGAGGTTCATGAGCTAATTGTTTTGCAACGTTGCAATGTAAGTCGGTAGCCGAATATCCAGAAAGAGTGTAAACGCACCATCAAGTAAACCCAAAAGTACAAGAAATTGTCTGTCCTGAGATTCTTCGAACCAGTCAACCATTCGGGGCAAAAAGTCATCCACCTGGTCATAATTACTTCAAGTAAAGACACCCAATCTTCAATAATAATACGCACCCTCCGTAAATCTCCGCCGTACAGAGCACGACTATCCAATAGTGTCTCCTTGGGTCACCCTTCGCAAGTTGGTACATGATATAGCAGCAAAGCGGCCCGGCTCCAAAAACGGTCAAAAGCTCCAAAGACACAACTGTCTCATCCGCGGTCCCCCATCTAAAGTCTGCGCGTGCATATTCACGCCCTGGAAAAATGATTGTTCAAGTGGCGCTAGATAAACAGAAAAACCAATGACACATACACATTTCGGCAAACATCCCCACTCCAGCATTGACGGTCCGCCCAAACGTCGAGTAATACAAGAACGAGCCCTCGAAGATGAAGTGAATAAGCGCATCAAATGCCTGCAAAAAAAATCGCAATGGTTTACTAGACATGCTTTCCGTTCGGTCATGCTGGACTTACGAGCCAAACAAACGTGACGCGCTCCGACGCGGTCGCGTTTTTCTTCAAGACTCGGTTAGACGTGGCATACGCTGTTCCGAGTATAGCCACGACCCCAGCTAAAGAATAAAACGAGACGGCAGTAAAAAGAGGCTCAGACATTCGAAAAGGCTGGTTGGTGTTCGAAAGGCTCCACCAAGTTGTCCCTTCGTGTTTGCAACAAGGCCCACCATTTAGCGCCCAAACAGATGCCAACCAAACGCATATAGTTACCCGCATTTCTAAGTGTCGCGCAAGCAGGCGTAAAATTCATCTGTTTGGTAGCAGAAATTCAACGGTTCATTTTATTCATTACTTCATTACATGAGCAGAGGCTGGGCTCTATGTACGACCGCTAAATGCGCGAGGCGCGAAACGAGAAAGGGCCAGCGCGCCACAAGCGGCAATAGAAATACCGGCCAACAGAGCAGAGTATGAATAGGAAGGAGCCGAGGCGGGCTTGCCACCCGAGGCAACGATAATGGCAAATTTTCGAATGTCCTCCAGGAGTAGTTCGGGGCTGAAGTAGGGTGAAAACGATGCTTAAGCAGGTCGTAAATACACCTACACTTCCCAGGCAGCGAAATGGCCGCCCCTTTCATGTTTTCCGGTATACACATGATTCTGAATTATCGTGGCCCACCTGCAGAGCGCACGTCCAATCAATTATAATTCTTTCAAATAATCGAGTACTTACTCTTCTGGAAAACGATAAACCTCTTTAGGAAACATCGACCATCCAAGGGGTGTAGGTGACCACATGGATATGAAGTCGTCATTTTTCAAGCCTTGAACGCGTTCGGCCAATCCGTTCTCTTTATAGTATCTTAATCCACCTGCCGGACCTTTTGATATGTAAAGTCAGATAACCTGTTACCCCTATACAGCTACTACATGTATACCGTTGATCCAGTAACTGTTGGAATTATGAGCACAAAGTAAACAGCTTTCTGGACATTCAAACATACAGCATGGTCCATGTGATGATCTCTTCGGGAGTCCAGGGATAATTATCAGTCCACACGTAAAGTTTTTCGGTGATCCAAGCGAGGAGGCCGACTGGGCTATCTAGTGTAATGCGCTAATGAGCTGTCCCTACAGAGCATAATAAACGCCAAAGCCTACCAGTTAGTCCAACGGCCAGAGTCTATTGAGTGCGTTAGTACATTCTACCGAAGAGATCAACCTTCAAGTCATACCTGTGGTTTTGTACCTTGGAGTTGTGCGTATGCCGACTCGTATTTTTGAAATTGCTGAACACCTTTGAGCGCATTCACCTCATGTTCTGCTATACCACCAGGTAGACCCATAAATCCGAGAATTATCTTTGTTGTCATCCATGGATTCTTCAGAATCGAAGGGGGGGTTGCGATCATCATATTTATATGTGTACCAACGCAACTGCCCTGATGATGAACGGCTAGTGCGCGGCATACCAGCGAGCCCCTTTAGACGTAAATCTATACTCGCGGATGATTTTAAGACCGAGAATCTCACCAGTCGCCCCCTTGAGCTATGTATTTTTGGTAGCCAAGCACTGACATGAGCTTATCGAATATGAAAGCGCTCGCCTTGGCCTCCATTCCAGGGGTACTGGCACGTTGCGAAAATACGTATCCTGGAAGCCTATTTTTAAATTAACGGTAGTAAAAACTCAAGATCGAAACGGGTACAAACGATGGAGCAACCACATGAAACGAGGGAGCATTAATGTCCTTGGGAGATGTAAGTTCGTCGATCATTTTGGATACCTAGCAGGGAACAATCATAGAACTTGAGAGCTCGTCCTTGCGAACGGCGACGGTACCTCAAGAAAATTGCCAGGCCATCCGTGTATAAAGAGCAGGGGCGTAGCTTTTGGGTCGGCTGACCGCTTGTGAACAAAGTGGACTTGTTGTAGGCCGTGGTCTAGGGAGTCGATATTGGCAATAAACTGTGGGAGGCTTTTGTTGATTCTGTCTTCAACAGCCCTCCAATCGTATTCTGTGCGCCAATAGTCAACGATAGGTCTGAGGACAGAGAGAGGGATGCCCCAGTCCCATTTTTGATCGTCTCGAAGCTCGAGCTCATCTGGGAGACGTGTAATCTTCAGCTTTTCTGATAGCTCATGTAGTACTTCATCTGAGACCGAAATGGCGAATGGCTGGATCGCATCACCGGACGCCATGGTTGAATGCGCGAAAACAGCAACCACCAGATCGATCGAGCTGTTGTTAAGTAATCACAATCTGAGTGGCGTATTTGAGCATAGTTTATGAGTAGGCTGTGCCACGAGGGGGTGCGCGTGTCTTCCTCGACGCTGGACATTTATAGCTGGGCCAAACTTTTCCTAGATTCAATGCAGCGACAGACTAGACCACCTACTAGGGAAAAATCAGACTTATCCCATCTCGAAGGCGATAATCTGATCAAGCGAGGCTATTTGCTCGGGTCACTGTCTTTGCTACTACTCGCGTTGGGTCTCTATGCCTCGGTTCTAAGTCCAATCCTCGTATATTTTCATGCTCCTCCGGTATGCTCATTAGTTATTCTACCTAGTTTAGTCGCGTTTAGTGTTTTACGCCAGCTTGCTATGCACGATGCAGTTGCTTCCGATGCACACTACAAGTATTTCCCGTTCCTCGTGGTTCCCGCCGGATTGCTGTTCGTAATAGCGAACTGGGTCGGTTGGCAATATTATCAAAACTCTTGATTGTTTGTACACAGATACAGGTTCCTCTTGCTCCATACTGCTAGATAGACCAACAACCTAACATAACTATTTATATACGGAAGCAGTTGGGAAGGAGCGAGTCTAGCATTACAAAAAAATCCAATGCTAAGGTGTTGCCTTTTCGTCTATGCCTTCGGATATTAGCCGCGCGTACTCCAGTAATAGCCGGTATACCTACAGAAAAGAGAAAGGTGGCGCCGGCGCTCAGAATCTCTATTGCAATGTATCATCGTGAAACTCACATAAACTTGCATATCTTCCCATCTCCAGTATCTGACCGCGAATTCATGACCATGCGCGCCTATACTTTCGGCCAGTTTATCTTGGCCAGGTGGACCTCCAGGAATGCCAGCGAAGAATGCAATGCTATCGTAGAGGTCAGAGTAGTCAGTTTGTATGGGGATATAATGATAGTAGGGAATCAGCCTAGGGGGTGACCGTCAGCCATGAGCATTCGCACTGAGTATATGCGGCCCTACCAGTCCGAATTCCACTCAGGAAACAGGGTCATCTTAAGTATGGCACTATAGGAGAAGCACAATACTCGTTAAAACACTATTCGGTTGAGGAACAAAACACGTACGCTCCGGATGACAAAAGTCTTTGAAATCTCGATGACCAGGCGTTTCCATCTAGAGAGCGTATTCGTAGTTCATCGCGAAATGCTTTGCATACTTGAACGATTAAAAGCTCACCAATGTCTAGCAAATACTTGTTGTTTAGACCCTCACTCCAGCCCGTCTCCTTGCCCCAGTTGAGGGCAGCATTCATGTCCTGGCACGTTTGATCTTCGCATTGCACTGCCTGTGGGCCGACTAGTGTAACGTCCATGTATTTCTCGTTCAAAAGATTGCGAGCAAAACGGTCCAAGCGCAAACCACGACCATCTACGTCAACAAGTAGTTCTACTTCTCGTGGAATACCCGAATCGATCGCGGGGTTATGTTCATTCGTCATAAGGTGGAGTCGAGTACGATGGGAATACCGCCAGTCGTGTTGTTTATTGAACCACTCGCCAGTAGTTCTTCCTCTCCAAAACACTTTACTTGCTCTATCGGACCACTTCGTCATTTCGCCGTACTTGCGCAAGTACTCTTCGGGTGTAGAATAGCTCTGTAGAGCAGGGTGTAATAGTGCGCCTCCTGCTGATGTTTGAGATTGGACGAAATAAGGCGTAGCTTGATTGGAGTGAGAGACATCATAGGCGAAGTAACCATGTCGCTTTAAAGGATTACCAATAATCGCTGGATTTTTACAGAAAGACATGCTTGCACGATGGTCGTAAATGAACGTATGGCCGTGCCGGTTTTGCTGAGGGAGCGTTAATGGGTCTTCCAAGCAAGCGTTGGTAACTCCACGCCGGGGATTGCGCTCGACATTCTCCAGTTCTTCGAGTTGTTCTTCACTGAATCCTATATAATTTAGTCTTACTTAGCTACCAGAGCTCTAAATGAATTAAGATAGTAAACGTACGCCGCCCATGCTTCAATACCGCGTCAACAGCAATTCGCATATCCTCGGCAAGGATCGCTGGGCCACTATCATGACCGGAAACGAAAATAGTCATATCCGACAAATCCTTTGCAAAGGCAGAGACTAGTTTTTGCATTTTGCTAGAAACATCCCAGCGGCTAAGTGGTCCTGCGACAGTTACGTTTCCTTTCTTTATGGTCAACTGGTAGGAGTGTGGCTCTTTTGACGCCGACTTGAGTCGCTGTTCCAAAACGCTCCGCGGGAGAGCGAGTAAAGGCGTGATATCTCGATCAATTTGGTCAAACTAGAACATGGATTGGATGCTTGAAGGGAGGTTCAGATAGCTTGGGTGAACGAGTACGCACCTCATCTATGAGTTTGAAATCCACGCTCTGAGCGAACTCGAACCTGGCCACTTGCCATGAGACCAATCTTAATAGACAAAAGCTGGAACTTACCATTTATCAAATCCGATTGGCGGTTGACGATTGTAGCGGTGCCGATACTCCTTGATTGCGGCGTCGAGTGTTGTGCTTTGACTAAACAGAAGCAATTGAATCATCGAGCCTATGCATATAGCCATCGAACATATTTACCTTTCAAGCATATTGTTCCATGTGGATTCCGCTCGGGCAATCAAATTATAGAAAGGGTGAACGCCTTCAAGATTGACTTCTAACCGACCACCTGGAATACGCCAGTACTCGGCATGACGGGCAACATCCACTCGACCACCCTG
Organism: Ceratobasidium sp. AG-Ba; assembly: GCA_016906575.1. Taxonomy (NCBI): domain Eukaryota; kingdom Fungi; phylum Basidiomycota; class Agaricomycetes; order Cantharellales; family Ceratobasidiaceae; genus Ceratobasidium; species Ceratobasidium sp. AG-Ba. The sequence continues at coordinate 2,858,808 of CP059641.1, read as the reverse complement.
AGCAGATATAGGCCCCCATGTGGAGTTGAATGTTGAATTAGAAGATGTGAGAGTAGGCTGCGAAAATGATGATGATGACCTAGAGAATAGTGTGAATGACACGAAAATTATCGCAAGAGCAAGGCAGCGTTTGAACCGGCGGGTAAGGCTGCCCACAAGGAAGTTCCAGTAAGCCATTTGGCTGGCACTTCACGGGAGATTCGTACGCATAACGTTGAACGAGCAGTCGCCTATATGTCTTCTTGAAGCCCAGCCAAGGTACGGCTACGCCGGAATCAAGGTGGCAAAGTCTGGACCTTGTTCACCCAGCACCAAAGACTGTACAAAACGCTGTCCAAGCCTATCCGGGAACCGTTCCAAAGATTACAAAGTGAACGCCCGAATTTCCATATGAAACAAAGCGGATATTATTCACTCTATGTGATGTAAATACAGTGGGCACATACGAATAAGAATACAAGTAGTACAGTGTGTCAGTAATCGTCGGCTGCTCCAAAATTGGACTTCGATCTTCCCCTTCCGCGCCCTCGGCTGCCACGAGACTTGGACCCGCCGCCTCTTCCTCGACCACGGCCCCTGGCTGAGCTTGTCCCAGCGTCTCCGTTTGGACAGGCGTTGCTCCAGTGTCCGGGTTGCCCACACTGTCAATGCTAATTTCAGACACTAACTAATTCTATGAAGCTGAATTACTGTACCTTGAAGCAACTTCCTTGAGTGCTACTACTACCCTCGTTTCGGGTTTGCTTTGAAGTGTTGTTACTCTCGTTTGGACAAGCTGGATTCATTTCAGGATTCCGTCCATTAGGAGAGTGAAACGAAACTCACCGTTGCTCCAGTGTCCTGGTTGGCCGCACTAGATCCACTTATTGAGTCGAGAACTAACCAGAGGTACAGGAGACGCACCTTGAAACAACTGCCTTGAACATGGGAGTCTTGTGGCTGAGCTCTGGCGACGGGGCCCTGCCCACCAGCTTGACTGGCATCATCCCACTCGAAAAAGCCGCATCTTGCTTTTTCTGAATTCGGACATGCCCAGAACGTTCGTCCTTTATTCGGTCCTTCCTTCTGGACGGTTCGCTGAACAGCAGTGAGCTTGCAATTGCACCGTCGATCATTGTCGGATGCCTTGAAAAGAAATTGGGGTAAAAAATGTAATACGATTCGAGAAAACAAGACTTACAGTCATTTCAGATGATTTGCGTTTGGCTGGTATAGTGGCACTTGGTTTCAGAGTGCTCGCAGAAGTATTGACGCTGCCCGAACCTGACGCATCGTCAAGCCATTCGAAAAAGTCGCATGTTCGCTCTTTTCCACATGTGAGGAATTTGCGACCCTTGTTCGCACCATCTTTCGTGACAGTTCGTTCTGCGGCGGGCGTGCCACACTGACATGTAGACTCTTGGCGCATGCTGTTGCTCGTCCTGTTCATGGAGTTCGTTTGACCTGGGGGCCGCGAGGCTAGATATACGACTGGCTAGGTTAGAGTACGTTGAGTCGGTCACACATACAACCTACCAGCAGTGGGCTGAGCAGCAGGTGCTTTAGCCCCCCTTCCGCGCCGGGCGACAGGTGAAGCAGCAGCTCCCCCTCTCGATCCGCGTACGGCACCTCGACGCCCACGCCCGCGACCTCCTCCATTGTCACCACCATCTGAATCAGAGTCTGGTCCGTCACCAGGTTGGCCACGGTTTCCTCTACCAGCTGCACCACCACCTCTACCACCACCCCTTCCTCTTCCTCGGCCTCGGGGACCTCCATCGTCCCCGTTGCCCCCTCTGTTGTTTACAGGCAAGCCTTCGATACCACCCTGTTGGTTGTTGATGTGTTGTCCAACGCTCTGGTAGAATAAGTTAGCGGGTGCTGGTTTGGTTTGACACCACAATCTAACCTCGATGATTAAATGGAACTGCTGCCTGGCACGGACGAAGACATCTTTATATTGTTCGATGCTACGGGCCATTATTTCAAGCTTGCTGGCTTGCCTCTCGCAAACTTGCACCATCATGCGCTCCGTCTAATAGCACAAGTCAGAATGTATGGTTATCATCGTTGAAACAGAGCAGAATAGAAATCGCACCTCACGCCGTAAAAGTGGCTTGCTAAGTGACTTGTCGAATCCTATTCTGTTGTATCCTTCGATAAGGCCAATCCCCAACGTCGACGGAACCAGATATTTGGTGGCTCCTTCCTGACGAGCAATCACGTACTGGCGGTCGATGATGGTTTGAATATGTTGGGCAATCGTGGCATCGGTGCCTAGTTGAGGTTTAGGTTATGAACGAAGTCAACCTTCTGAGAGGACGTACCTATGCCATTCTTGTCCATGAGAGTAACCAAGTCGGCCTCTGTAAGTAGAGCCGGGCTTGTGGTCTCGCCATCTCTTAGTTCGCATACACTTGGCATGAATTCCTGGCCTTCTTCGAAATCAGGCAAGTTCTTCCCTGTCCATTTGTCGTACTTGTAGACTTCTAGATAGTTTCTTTCTAGAACAACGAGGCCTATCAACCTGCTTTGTGAATATGTCTGAGCCAAATACATTGAGAAAAGCAAGTACCAGTTGCAAAAAATTCTTCTTCGTTTACTACCACATCGACGGTAGTCTGAAAGCCTTCAGCATCTTTTGAGCAGCACGCCAGGAAACGCCTAGTCACGTATTCGTATACCCGTTTTGCGTCTGGTTGCAGATTGGCCGCATGAGCAGTGGGGTGAATCGGCGGATGCGCCTTGTCGTTCTTTTTGCCATCACGAGGCCGCTGAAAACCCCCGTTTTGGAGACTGAGGTGAAGTCTTGTCAGGTGCCTATGAAGGTCGAGGTGAAGGGCACTTACTTGGTTGCGAAGGCACCCCACTCCGGATCTACGGTCTGTTTGGCTATCAAACTGTCGAAATCGAACGCTGGGTCGAATTGGTCTGTTTCTGTACGGGGATATGACAAGAAACCATCCTGGTATAATTTCTCTGCAATCTGTCGAATGTGTAAAAGCAAGAATTAAATAGTTAAAAAAATAAACATACATCGAGAGCTTTCTTGGGGGCCAAATGTAAAAGTCGTGAGGCAGCCTTTTGTAATTCCACGGTAGTGAGGGGGAGGGGTTTCCTGTTGAATGTTAGAAAAAACGAACTGGAAAGGATAGGGGCAACCCACCATTTCTTTGTTGGTTTCTTTGTGACTTTTGTGACTCGCGCAGTCGGGTGTTCTACTGTTCCTTCATATAGGGTCATGGCAACGTCAAACTCGAAGATGTGATTGCGTCTCCACGAGAAGTTTGTTTCTTCTCCATCCGACGCATCAGGCGGAATAATCGAAAGATAAATATACCAAAAAGGTTCGGGCACAAATGCCTTGACTTGTTCGTATCTTGATACCACGAAGCCGAGAGTGGGAAATTGACACGGGCCTGGCTTGCTTTCATGATGAGTAGCCAGAGGGGACTAATCAAAATCAAGAACGTACCATATGATATCAAGCCCTGCTCAAGTTGAGGAAAGCGCGGCTGAAGCGTAAGCGTTTGCATCCTGGTAAAGGCTGCACCAAAGCGCAGATCAAGAAGGATGCGTGCTTCAACAGCATCTGATTGAGCACGGTCGAGGTCGACAGGATTCTGAGCTGCACGGTGGATTTGCCTACCCCGAAATTCAGTCACACTCTTGAGCAAATCAAAGAGAACTAACGCTGGAATAATGGCACTGAACCGGGCTCGTTTGACTCTGATTCGAGGGTTGGCTCGTAGACACACTGTCTCGATCTCGACGCCAATGTTCTCGCCTTCACGATCACAATCGGTCCAAATTACTAGCATCTGGGCACGCCGGGCTTCGCTGAGCAAGTTTCTCTCGATTCGCTCTCCATCCTACACGATTTCAGTATGCAAAATGGGCCGCGATATAAAACGTGGCGCACCTTTGATACCCGAGTTTCGATCGGCGCGTCGAACAGCTGGAATGGGTCACAAGCATGCCACGATCGAAGAGCAGCTCCAAAATCCTTCTCGGTCAAGTGGCCAGAGACGGCCGTCATCGTGTAATCATCCCCCGTTTGCGCATAGTGAAAATCGAAATTCTTATGGTACGGAGACTGGGTGTTTCTCTGTATTTCCCGTCAGTCAACTCCCACTCGCGGACCATTCACCTATACTAACTGTTTCGTACCGTCCACCTGAGAGTATTTGAGCGACAGACTTGGCAATCGAAGGTTTCTCTGCAACGCAGAGCACCTTCATTCTCTGGGGCCAAGGTCGTGGCTGAAGATACAAGACGCGATAGTCACGTGCGTACGGATCGACTGACAAATGCATTCAAAACAAACAAGTCACTACAATTTCCCCATCTAGTACAGAACTGGCCTCGACGCTTTGAATTCCGCCTCCTTCTCCTCCTCCCATGCCTTTGCCTGATTCAGCGCAGCTTCAAGCTCAGATATGTTCATCGGTCTTTTGATGCCTTCTTCGTGAGTGTAACCGAGTTGATCGAACCGCCCCAATGCCTCGCCCCGAGGCTCTTTCATACGAGGACCCCAGCCGCGATCGTTTTGATCAAGTACGGAGCGAACGGCAGCCGTATTGATATCGCGGTGGAGCTCTTCCAGCTTGACCAACTGAATCTCCATCCAGCGCGCTCGTTTCTCAAGAGCCTGTGCCAAGGCGGTCACATCATCGTCCTTGCAGTTACTCAAATCATCCGCGTTCTCCTCAAGGAATTCTTCAGCCTTGAGCATATCCTTCAGTACTCCATCAAACGACGAAGTATCTTCCCAGGTTGCACGGGGGAGCATACGAAGAAGGTCCGAGATCGTTTGAGTGAGTGTTTCGAGTAATTGTTGGAAGGATGAAACAGCACCATCGATCGTTCCAGCGGTCATGGTTTTAGAAGCTGAACTTCCGCCCATAGACAACGTCGAGAGCGCCTGAACAAGCGGTCCATACCGTAATGGAGTAGTAGGCTTGGGGGTATAGCTTTGTCCATCAAAGAATGAAAGCGACTCAATCTCATACTGAGAAGCTAGCTCGACGAATATCCGACGAAGGGGCGACTCTAAGGACATTGTGTGCTCTGTAGAGAGAGGCGTAGACGGATTTGAAGCATCTCCGAAATGAAGCAACGTTGACACCGGCGAAGTTGGCGCAGATGGGGAAGCAGACTCGCCAGCCCCGTGCTCGTCTTTGGGAACCCGGACGACAGGACGAGGAATGGGCTTACTCTTCTTCTGCTTACGTGACAGTACTGGCGTCTGGACAGGCTCGGGGGCTGGAGGCGGCGCCTTGGGCACTTGGGGGAGGGCGCTTTTAGTAGTCGTTGGCCCAGTGCCACCAGTTTGAGAAACAGAATTGGACTTGGAGCGAGCAGGAACCCGCTCTGTCGATCCCGAGTTCGATGCTGGAGGCGCAGAAGTGGTCAAAGTTTTGGTTGAAGTGCTCGTCTGCTTGACCGAATTGTCAAGCGTGGGTTGTTTGAATGCGGGCGCTGGTGCAGGGGTAGATTCAGCAGGAGGCTTGCTAGAGTTAGAAACGGCATCTTCGGCAGCCTTGGTAGGGGGTTTCGTAGCAGGTTTGACATTCGATTTTTTGGCGGTGACGCCAACTGCTTTCTTGGCTGCGAGGGCAGCAACCTTGGCATCGGCGGCAGTAACGCGGGGTTGAATGAATGGTTGATTCGTTTCACGTTTGGAGTGGGGATCAACAGATGGAGGGGGTAACGCGGGAAAATCGGATGGTGAAAGGGGGGGTGAATTAGATTCGGATTTGATTATAGCGGCTGCCAAAGGGAAGATATGTCAGTGTACCAGAGTTGCGCAAAGCATGGCAAATCAAAAGAGATGTATCCGCACATCAAAGAATAAAGAGCTGAACTATATATCAAGCATTTGGTCGTCTTAATTTGTGCGTGCAAAGCGCCCTTGAGCAGGGGGAGATAGACATGGCTCGGTACGCAGCAGCCATCTCGCAGAGAATAGACACTTACCGGTAACAACCGTCGGCGATTCAGTCATCGCGATTCCGTTGATGCCAACCGAAGGGCTGTTCGTCTGACTAGCTTGCCGCATGACTTGCGCGCGCCCGGCAGGCAGAGCAAATCCGGGAGGTGGTGAGGTGACATTCGCTGGGACAATAGGTGCCTTATATCCCTGAGAGAGGTCCGATCGAGCAGACGGATTTGGATCGAGCTGGAGCGCTTGCATCCCTTGTGTAAGGCTCTGGCCAGCCCCATGAATATCCTGAAGGGCAACGGACATGATAGCAGGGTCATTAAACGGTTGAGAACCAAAACGAGCGTCAAACGAGTCTAAGAGAGGGAAAAGGATTAATCGCATAAAAGTCAGCGATACACAGTACCGTACAAGGGTATTACAGGCGGAATATAAGTACCAGTCTGAGAACGGCGCGGATCGAGGCGCGCGTTGGAAACATTGCCCCCGATATTCAACAATTCCTTCAACCCAACAGCGTTCAGCTCCATGCCGTCCGAGAATTGTGGATGTGTGATCCCAGGCGGAGGATACATGTGCTGCTGCAGCGGACTGGGACCAAGCGCCATCTGCTGCGAGATTCCTGGCGGACCATACTCAGGAACCGGGTTGTGATACGACCAATGAGTCGGTCCTGGAGAAGAAGATATGTCGGAGGAATATGTGGAGCCCGGGGGTGGCAAATGCTCCATCATTCGCCTAGGAGATGAGGTCGTCGAGGTGCTGTACCCTACCGACGACTGACCAAACGAGTCCTGTCGGCGTGCAAACCCAAACCTCGAACTGGTCCGCTCAGCAGCATCCCGCTCAGAGTCATAAGATCCAGATCGATTCGGAGGACCAACACCATCTGAAAACGGATTAAACGCTCCTGTGTACGCAGCTTTGGACTCGGGATGACCAGATGGCGGGTATGCGGAAGTGTCCCGTGTAACCGATAGGCCAGGGGGAGGCGGAAGTGGTGCGGCTGATTCACTTTTCCTGAATGGGTCGAATAAACCCGATACACCACGTGTCGGCAGGACACTATCCTGGTTGACTGGCACAGAATTGGGATAGGGCACCGATGTGCTATCATCACGAGTATGGGTGTTTGAGTCCATGTTGAGGCTGAAGCTGAACCCTCCAGCACTGAGATTAGAAAGTGTCCGGTCGAAATCTGGGAAGGGACTCTGTTGGTTGGAGACAGGAGGGGCAGATTCCCGGCGTGCTCGGACATCGTCCAGTAAAGCTTTGGCCGCACCAGACATCTGGTATTGAGGATGGCTTGGTGTATGGTCAAAACCAGGAGGTCGCGCCAAGCCGGGAGGAGGCTGAGTCGGGACGGCATGTTGAGGAGCAGGAGTCAGTCCGGGCGGCGGGGGTGGCGGCAACGCCAGGCCTGGAGGCGGAGGGGGGAGAGCAGAGGGAGGAGCAGGAGCAGGGGGGGACTGCGCCACCACCGCTGGACTAGTCTCTTTCGCTTCGGCAGCCGTACTTGTCGCCGCACTCTCACTCGGAGTTGGCTCTTCAACACTCGCTAGAGATATCGCTTGGGCGGCTGCGAGAGTAGGCGACTTGAATGCATCTCGTGGAGACTTGGACGCAGTGGAAGGTCTCGAGGATGGAGCATTAGATAACCCAGGTGTTGATGGACGAGAAGCAACCAATCCTGGGGGTACAGCCGATGCACTGGTCGATGCGGCCTCTGTTGACTTTGTTGAGCGGTCCCGGTTTCGTTCTGATCGTCGGTTCCGGCTCGGTGTCGCGGGTCGTTCTGATGCAGACGTCCCAGAAGATGCACCGCGTGCTTTTCCTGAGCGTGCTTGGCGCGAAGACTGGTTTGCCGGTGGGAGAGTAGCCGATATCGCAGGAAAGGCGGATGAGGTCGTAGGGGAAAGAACAGCAGGGGCAGGAGGCAATGCACCACGGTTTTGACCCCATGAGGCACCTCGGGGAAGCGCAGCACCCATTGGAGGGGCTGGAGTGCCTGAATCGTAAAAGCTCGGACATGGAACTGCACCCAGTGAACAAAGAACGCACCTTCAGGCTCCTCGCGTTTCCGCGGCGCCGCAGCAGGAGCTGGACGGGACTCGCTGTCTTTCATAGCGTGTTTCCTGCCGAACGATTAGTAAATATCTTTAATCAGCGCAGCACACTTACAGGGTGGCCAAATCTTCCTTGGTAAAGCAATCGCGCTCGTCACCCCACTCGTGTAGATCCAAGCACGAGTGATTCGTGCATTGCACTCCACGCAGGAAATTTACGCAATACTTTGTAGTTCCGTAGCTCGCTCGCATAATTTCACCGCCACCGCCTGGAGAGGGGCTGCCATCCACAGCGCCGATGGCGCGAGCGGCGTCCTCTCTCCGATGGTACGTAATGTAAACTCCCACGTCTGCCGCTCGATTTACGGTTGCTGCGCGTTTGACTAGCAGGATCTTGGACACCTTGCCGTACTGTCCAAAGTACTCGGAAGATCGTAGCGAGGGTATAAGCTGCAGACCGTCTTATCAGAGTGTACATCATCTAAAGATAAACAGTACCTCTTCCTTGGCGAACCGAGATCCAAGCCCAGTAACGTACACGAGGTTTCGTTGGACGATACGTATGTTGGCCAAGTGCCGGCGGTTGAGCGCCTCGAGCTCTTTGCGCTCCTTTTCTCGCTTGCGCTTTTGAGCGTTGAGGCGCTTTTGCCTAGAATATCATGAGCAACCAGCCTATCATCGTTCAAAGCACCTACTCTTCTGCGGTAACAGACTTGAATTCTGCTGGTTGTTCGGTATACTCTCGACGGCACGCAGGGCAGCGACCGTTGAGATTTTCCTTGATATGGTGCCAGCAAAAGTTGCATATCTTTGAAACCATCAGCAGGTTGATCCACGGTCGTTGCAACCGCACTCCGTACCTGGTATCCACATGGGCACGGTTTGAAGTGTAGGTCCGAGAGGTCCATCTCTTCGAGACAAAGCGGGCACTCCAGGTTCTCCTGCGAGGCGGTCAGCACACGTTCATGGAGAGTAGATGCATACGTACGTCGTCATCGTCGCTCCAATACGCGTCTTGGACGCCAGCAAGGACATGGGACTTGACGTGCGATGCACCATGCCCGTTTGGGGCCGAGTGGGGCACATGGGGGGAGCGGGGCAGTCGAGAAGACATGTTCAGCAGCGAACGAACACTATGCACAAACTGGGCGGGGCAATACTATGAACAACGCCAGAGGCCACGAGACGAGAAATGAAGTAGGAGACAAAGTCGCACTACCACCACTCGCTAGGGCATGACCCCAGCCACCTCTCTAGCGCCCCTGACTTTCCGGCCACGCGCACGGACCACCCCGCTAATCACACCTGCCCACCACAAGTTTCATACGCCTGTGGCGCTTGCTATTCCAATGATGAAACAGGTTTGCTGGAAATATTCGATTTATTTATTGTGGTAGTACTACAGCAACCGATCTCCGAGCTCAACCCCGCCCGTTCACAAGTCAAAGTCGTCGTCGTCCGCGTCTTTTCTCCGTTGAAACTGACCAGAGTATTAGTGCCACCACGTCGAGCACACCGCTTGCGACATACCACAACCGTCTTGGGCACATTCTTCGCTTGCGCCTCCTCCGCCTACCGACAGTCAATTTATAATACCAGAAGCAGCCGACCGAACGCACCTGCTCCAACAGTCCAATCAACTGCTGCTCGGTAACCTTGCCGCGAAGTTGACCGGTCTGGGCCATCCGAAGAAGTATCTGTTCAATCTTCCCCGAAAGCGCTGGCCGAACTAACGAAATACGGGCCACTAGAACAGTTCGTTCAATGCACAAGACATCCAAAAGCACTCTGATCCAGAACTCACATCGCTCCCTTGCACTCGAATCCAAGACAGTCGCCAGCAAATCCCGCTTCATCTGATCCTCAGATTGACGGTTACTCTCATCTTCGCCTTCATTGGGCTCCCCGGCCCGGAACCCTCCAAGCTGCGACGGCCGAGACGAGCCACCTTGTTGCTGGAGCTGGTTCAGACGAGCAGCGCGGATTGCAGCTAGTTCTGCGTCATCCATATTATTGTTTCAAGTGTCGCTTCGGGCACAGCTTAAATGAAGATAGACTAGGGGCGTCGCAATAGCAGATGGTCGTCGGTTTGTGCAGTTCGGGATGCGGACCCTGATCCCATAGTCTGGCTATCTGGCCAAAAAAGGAAATTATGACACTGTGCGCACGCATTCCACACAACTTTGGCTAATCTATGGGTACCTTTCTCTTTTCGTTCTATTTATGAAAGATTCAATACTATATATGATTTGTAGTCGCCAAAAATGGCAAATGACATGACGAAGGCGCATATAGCCACCCTCTTGACCAATCCAGTTCCCTGGACACCTCGATGAAATAACAACATCGCAAGTTGGACGCGCAGTTCAATATGTTCTGTAAGATTCAATCTCTACTTATTTCGAGTGAAACCTAGAGCAAACTGGGGGTTTTGGATGATCATTTTCTCCATCCAAGAAAACGAGGTCGGATAGGTCGATCCTGGTTTTAAACAAATAAACAGCAGTCATTTCACGTGCATTCATCATCCAGAGAGACTCTACACACAAACACAACGATTAAACATCAATGACAAAAGAGTCGTCAAAGGTTCTCCAACCAGCCGGGACATCAATATACACTTGACGATCGCGCTCCCACTGCTGGCCTCGCTGATTGCTAACCATCCGAACCGGAGTAGGCACGCGCTTGCATGAAGAGCATGGTAGAGCGTGTGGTGGAGTTGGTTTCTTTGTATGATGGTACGAGTTTTTCTCGAGCTGCCTCGGTTTGTTCACATCATACTGAACGTCGCACGACCACTTGGAATAGCCAAAGGCCCAGGCGGCGATTCCTGGGGGTCGCAGAGAATCCGAACCTGGGTCGACCGCTTCGTTATGTGTGCAAGTCTTCTCGCTTGAGCTACTGGGCTCCGATTGATCTATTTCAGTCGACAATGGAGCTGGTGTCCCACTTCCGTGAATCGGAGAATGAACAGAGACGCCGTTGCCTGTACCATTTGGTAGCGCCCAGCATTGTCTGTCCTTGAGCAGTGCGTCGACATCTTCGTTTTTGTAATCAAACGGTTTCCATTTGCGATGTACTGTTTCTTCGTATGTCGGCGGAAAATATGTCAAGACAAGCACTCGTTTAGCAAGCCCCTGACGAGGCTTTGGGGCCGGATCCGCAGTTTCCTGGTTGGGAGATGTCTCTTTTGTTGTTTCAGCATCTGGAGTTTGAACGTTTTCGGTAGAAGTTTCAGCGGCAGGTTCAGTTGGCGGAGGAGTCATCGGCTCGTCGTTGTATATATCGCCTTCTTCTTCTTCCATGTACTCTTGTGTAGGTAGGGCCGAGGCTTGGGGAGGCTCTGGGGTGCTCTCACCGTCAAGGTCGGTCCGGACTGGGCCTTCTCCATTAGCGCATGCGCCGAGTTCTGCTTCAAGCCAAGAAACATCAAGCTCTCGCTCAACTTTCTCTTCCTCGGCGTAGAAATCTTTGATTGGATTAAATAAATTGGGACAGTGACCGCGTTTGTTGCTACCAATACGCCAAAGGCTGCACCCGAGAATCGTCACGTCTTCAAAATCCACCCTTGTGCGGTGCAAAAAATAGAATTTGCCGAGCTTTCGATCGATTTCCATGCTGGAGTTTGACGGGGAAGGCGGTTTCGCTACGCACTTTTCTGCAAACTTATTCATCTCATGAATCGTTTTTGTCTGCCGTTGCTCAGTAAGGAACGCGTGTTTCCAGTAATATTTCTACTCACAAACTCTGAGCCATAGAACTCGTCACGTCCTAGAACATAGAACACACGCTCATATCTTCCCAGCTGGTGCACGATGAAGTCAAACAGTTCAGTGTCGCATACACGACCCAATCCACCAAGCAATGCAAGATTCGGAGCAGCCACTGGAAAATCAAATTTACCGTATTCGTTTCCACGTCCCGCATCCACTTGCATATGCGAGTCGCTGATTATTTGAAGCTTCATGACGGGTGGTGAGCTACTCGGTTGTGGCTTGGCGGATGATTTGGAAATGACGGAGGGATCATGTCATGTGACACGCGTCATCGTCCATCCAGACTTCACGACAACCCTAGCAATGGCCAAGCCGCCCAGTTCTATGCGACTCATCGCTCTTCCACTGACAAGTTCTGCAAACCATCTTGTGCGACGCTCTGGGAATCGACACCCTCTCATATACTACCATGTGCAAATGCCCGAGTCTAAAGCCCATGCGACGGAGGCAGAGAAACCCAGTTTATTCAAGAGGGGGCAAGACAAGGTTGCGCAGATGTGGATAGATTGGGGAAAGGCATCGGGCGGTTGGAAGGTGATCAAGTTGCGCAGAGCATCTTGCCTGGTTTCTATCGAGCTCGCCTATACTGACGATACCCTGTTTGAAGCTCAAAGTGCATACGTACGGCGAGAAGTTGATCGACAGGATCGATTTCGAAGAATTGGCCTTGGCGTCTACCGACACATCCCTCGGGCCGAAAATGTCCAAACTTAGTGCGCACGAAAGCGAAGGAAAGCGGCTCTCTGAGAAACAGTCCGAGACGCATTCAGTTTCGGTAGGTGTGATGACGATCCTTTTGTGTGCATCGCTCATGTGTCATATTCAGATACCCCTCATCTATCCCCCAGCTTATATGTCATCAGTGGACCCTCTCATACATCTTCGTGCTCTACTTGTTCATCGCTCGCCGCTACATCGATCACGCACTTGGTTATGGATGGGACTAGCTCCGTTCACTGCACCATTTATGCTACTACCGGTCGTACCAAATCTTCCTTTCTTCTTCTGCGTATGGAGGGGTTGGACTCACTGGAAAGGTATGTTTGAATTAGGACCCACCGAGGAGTCATTGAAATCGTCTGTTGTCAGCACACAAAGCCTCTGCATACCTTCTCGAACTAATAGAAAACGATGCCGTACAGAACACTCCTTCGAAAGAGCTGGATGTTATATACAGTGAATCCGCCCCGCGCCCTCCTCCCGGAAAACCTGCAACTCCCAAAACATCCAATAGTCCTGACGCTGATCCAGCCGTAACCCAGTTGATTCCAAAGCCGACGGTAACAATACCAAGAATACTCAAGGCATATGATTTGCCAAAGGAGGCCGAACGTTCCTTCTTTCGAGCCGTAGAACAAGCGCGACTTAGAAGTGAGGCAGACGGCGATTTAGAGGAGGATTAGCACAAAAGTAGACTTTGTAAGTCAAACACGTTCGTTCGTTTGCATAAAATCGTAAACACCTATTGATTTGCTTGTAGTTTTTTGGAACATTCAATCATCCATACGTGTATGCATATGTGGAGGCTTATTTGATTTAATGAATTCCTTTGCTGTCGTCGAAACGGTGAATGGCGTACGCGACCAGCCATTTCACTCTAAACGCGGAAATCCGACAATACCGGGTCTGTTTGCTAGAGTTTGGTTGCCCTTGGCTTACGCATCCGGAACCCCATTAGAAATTCAAACTATCACCTGAATAACTACGAGTCAGGCTGCATATGCGGGCACGCCTTCAACTACACGCGATCTTAAGAGCCTTTTAGTCACTATATGGCGGTGCCGTTCAAGCTTGCGATCATAGGTGGTGGACCATCCGCATTCTATGCTGCATCTCGTGTGCTATCTAAACTTCCAAAAGATCTAAAGAACGCACACGTCCATGTATATGATCGATTATGGACACCTCATGGACTTGTGAGGTACGGAGTCGCGCCCGATCACCCCGAAGTCAAAGTAAGTACCCCTCATCTCGTTAGAGGTACAAAACTGCCAGTCTGGTGGTACGTGAATTGACATTTGTTGTCTGCTAGAATTGTACGAACAAGTTTGATGTTACTGCTCTAGACTTGCGCTTTAGGTTTTTTGGCAACGTTGAAATAGTACCTCCCGAACCCGCTCCGGTTCAAACTAAAACTTCAGCCACATCAAGACCAATACACCTGCCCTTGCAGTCTCTAGCTAAACACTATACTCATCTACTTCTCGCATACGGATCATCTACCCCTGTCATCCCCGCTCTTTCCCCTGGGTCGCTCCAACCTATCTCTGCGCTTGACTTTGTTCACTGGTATACAGCACATCCTAATCCCTATACCAAAACCGGTATACCCATTGATCGACTTGTGAACGCAAAGCATATTACAGTCATCGGGCATGGGAACGTCGCACTCGACGTGGCTCGTATGATACTTTCTTCAACGTTGCGATTGGCACCATACGACGTTCCTCAAAGCGTATTGGAAGTTTTGAAACAGTTGCAGATTCAACATGTTTCGATAGTCGGCCGACGTGCACCAGCTCAAGTATCTTTTACCGCCAAAGAGGTCCGCGAGATGATGAATCTCGAAGGAGTCGGCATGAAGCCTATCGACCCTACGTTGTTTAGCCTCGGCGCCGAGGGGTTATCTAGGCAACAGTCCCGTTTGATTGACCTCATGCGCAAGGGCTCCTCAACGCCCGTGTCTTCTGCGGCTCGTACATGGTCTCTGGATTTCCTTCGCTCACCTCTGAGCATATCTTCAAAAGATGTCACTTACTCCGTCAACTCGCTCTCTCCCTCGCTCTCCGCGGTGCCGACCTCCGAGACTGTCACGACACCGACCGATCTCGTGATTGCTTCGGTCGGATACCGCTCTACACCGATTCACTCTGGATGGTACGACACAAGGCTTGGTCGAGTGCGGAACGTGGACGGACAAGTGGTTCGAGAAGATGGGACGATTGTGCGCGGGGTATATGCGAGCGGGTGGGCAGCAAATGGCGCACGTGGTGTTTTGGCGAGCACCATGTGGAACGCATACGCAGTGGCGGAGAAGATTGTTGAGGATGCCACTGCCAGTGTTGTCCCCAATCAAAAGGGTGTCAAAGACACTCACACCGAAGATGATATCACGCTAGCGGGTGAGCCTGGGCTGCCCGAGGCGGTTTCGGAGGCTAGTAATGTGGTGGTGACCTATCCCGAATGGAAGCGGATTGATGCCGAGGAAGTTAGGCGAGGAGGGGAAGCCTGGAAAGAGCGCGAGAGGATGTCTTGGGTAGAGGCGGTCGATTTTTTAGACAAACAGTAGATTGATCCTGTAAGACGTTGCAATTGTGCTTTAGTGCCATTCATGAGGTGAAGCGCCCGAGGGAGGCAAATAAGGCACGGGTTTAGATCGATTACATAAGCAAGGGCGCTCAACAACTCTTGCCCAACTCGTGTGGCACTCACTCATGACCTCTGGCTTGTTGACTGTTCGGAACGGCTGCTGAGAGTTCGCAAAGAAGCACCGCACTATCTACGAGTCTAATACCGCGCTATACGTTGTAGATAGTGGTATGATGATGCCTGGGGATCGAAAACATATAGCTACATTGAACGGCGTTGCAAACGGCCAAGCACCTCCGTCCGCTGGAAGCAAAAAGAAGCGGTGAGTTTAGTATTTCGTGGCAAATTTCTGTTTTCTAATCCAAACGATCAAGACCACTTGAAGATGATCGCCAAACCGAACGCGGCCGGCGTAATGTTATTAGCAACCCGTTTAGCAGCCTCGCCCAGGACAGCTTGCACAATCCTAGTCGAACTATCAACAGAGAATTTGGTACCCTAGCTTCTGGAACTTCCTCAACCTCGTCTGGTAGTTATCCACACGCTCCAAGCCTTGCGCGTACTGTATTTTCGCCTCAGGCCGACGGCACCAGTAGACGTTTGTCTGAGGTGGTCACTTCGGCCCCTTCGTCCACTTTGGCGGGCGAAGCCGAGTCGTCTGCGAGCAGCAGTGAGTCGTATCAAAATACTCTAAGTCATTCGCCTTCTCACAAGGGGCTTCTACTGGCGCTATAGGCGGATTCTGGACCAAGGCAGCAGGTGAATCATATCGGCTACCTTCGGAGGGTATCAATCGAATGATGTCTAGCTCTGGCGAGCACCGAACGAAAGCCGACTCTAGCGAGAAGCAATACCTCATGGAAGCTCTTCTCAATACTCCAGTAGGGGTGATGCTTGATTCGCCTCAGATACAACAAAGTCCCTCTTTACCATCGCCTTTGCCTACCACAAAAAACCGCGAAAAGTCGAGCCCCGATCCTATGGACCTCATCTCAGGGGAAAAACCTCCGCGTGTGGAGATAAACATCGATGAAGATGACGACGATGCAGTTGAATCGCTTGTACAGCCCGAGCGACGGCCCGGAACTCCAACAGGGAAGACCACATTTACACCTGGGCATGTCCAGCAAACCAAAGCAAAGCATGAGAATCTGAGTCAACAGGCTATAACAGCTTACACCCAACCGAAACCGAAACCGAAACCAAGACCTACCCCGTCTGCTGCCTCGCCATCGCGACAAACGCCTCAGTCCGCTGGGTCTCCGAAGAAGTCACAACCGGCGCCAGTAATAATCAAGCCGGGATACACGAGAGCAAACCACACCGGCGTGACTCAAAAGATGAAAGGCAAGGTGCGCGCTACACTTTTCGACTTGGTGGCGGACGTTGTTAACTAATTGTAACATGATATCCCTTCATGTCAGACACGAACGCCACAAACGGGTCTTATACTTTCCAGTGTTGGTGGCCGATCCGATAATGCTCACTCAGCCTTCAAACCTAAACCGAACTCCAAGAGCACAGATCAACCCCAGCAGGCGAATATTATTCCGTTTTCTTTTGGGGAGATTATGTTCGAACTTCAAGAATGGTTTTGCGGGGGCAAGAGGCACGACGGCAAACGCGGGAGGCTTCCATACACCTTTCATTATGGCCCATCATCAGCCATGGTTTCGCTGCGCCGACCTAAAGGATCAGTAGAAGGGCATCCGCTTGTATTAATGGCTGCTGATATCGAGCACTTCGAGGTCGGATGGCTCAAATGACGTACAGCGCCGATATTGACTAGGTGCTCAACAGATCGCTGATTTGGTTGACGGTGATACGAATTCTGAGATTCTCGTGCCAGCTTTACTTTTCACAGTCAATAGCACCTGCGCTAACTCTTCAGCCTGGAAGCGAGGTGAGTCGGCAGTTTTTTCGTTTCTTCAAGTTCCCCTAAGTGGTACTTATCCGTTGTGCAGTCTCGATTCACGACGATCCACGAGTATTGGTTGTTATTGACATGGAAAATGAGGCAGATCCAAGCAAATGGCAGCAAATGGTGGATCGTTTGTCCAAAGAATGCGAAAAGCGTATCATCCAGTTGAGTCAGTTTTGGTTTGAAACGTGATATTGGCTCACCATTAAGTGCCAGTCCGAACGCTATGAATAGCTTGATTAAGCAAGCTCGCGATCAGTCGTCTACAAAAGCTATACCATTTAAGGCTCAACCCAGACCCAAAGCGACAACAGCCCAAGCAGATGACGAAATTACTGAATACACACCTCCAATGGTTCCGCCTACTATGTCTGAGTAACTAAGCCTTTTCCACGCTGTTTGGCTATTAGCTTACACGATTCAAGTGGCCCCTTGACGAGAACTAGGAATAAAGTTCTGTCGAAACCTCGACCTCGGATCCCGTCCCCAGCACCATTGCCTGCGGAGGATCTCGACGAAATGTAAGTCATAAAAACATACGCCCTAGTCGCTGCTGCTGAGACATTCAACAGCATGCTCGTATATCCTTCGGCAGGACCAGGCGCCGTGAACATCAATCGAGCCGAGTTACTACGGCTAGGGGAAGGAGAATTCCTTAACGATACTCTCATTGAACTCGGACTCAAGTTAGTTGCAGCTGGCTCGACATCTTGATCCTTATCACTGACAACGCATATAGGCTATGGGTAAATAACCTCCGCGAGAAGAATCCCGAACTAGTAGAACAGATCCACGTCTTTAACTCGTTCTTTTTCAAAAAACTTGACAGTGGTCGAGGCAAGGCCTGTGATTACAATAGTGTCAAGAAATGGACATCGAAGATTGATTTGTTCAAGAAGAAATTCATCATCGTACCCATTAACGAGCAGTACGTATCGCTCTATATATCTACCGACATACACATATCGATACTTCGTTGTAGTCTTCATTGGTACCTGGCCATCATCTTCCTTCCTGAGCATGCTTTAAGTGCTCCACCTCCACAGCCAGCTCCTCAGCCAACACGAAAAACACGGTCTAGTAATGCAGGAGTTACTAAAGACGACGAGGTAGAGGCATCCCAAGAAAGTGACGTCCCTGCAACCGAGAGGAATTCAGTGGTGGACCTGGATGTCAGCTCGCCAAAGGAACTTGGTCGCATGGAGATTGACACGGATCTAGCCAACCGATCACAGCAAAGCATGACTCTCCGTGACACCGAGATGGTTGATGTCACAACTAACGAAGACGAAAAGCCAGTTGAGCGCCCGCAAACCCCCGTGCTTGATGTTGAGGCCGAGGATTTCGAGGTTGAAAGTCAAAACAAGATCAATGGGCGAGTAATCACTCTGCTTGATATTGCGCGAGTATTAACTGCAGCTTATAATAGGCAAAAGTGCTGGATTCTAATATTTGACTCTCTCAAGGGGAAGCACGCTCGCACGATTCGTATCCTTCGAGAATACATCCAGGCTGAGGCGCAAGAGAGGCACGGCAAATTGATTGAAACCAAGGACGCGAGACTCAGCGGAGGTTTTATTGAAGATAAACATTTACCAGTGAGCCGTTTACTACGTCCCCACTCACCAGCCACCAACTACTCCACAGGTTCCTGAACAGCCGAATTGGTGTGACTGTGGCGTCTATTTGTTGCATTACGTTGAGGCATTTGTTGCAAATCCGCTAGAAATCATTGCACTTCCTGGCGTAAGTACTTTCATTTCGAAGCTAGTTCGGATAGCAGTTGCATTAATTGCTGTTATCTGTCCAGCTGAGGCGCAAATCACCACCTGAGGAAGCCGCGCGATATAAAGAACTCTGGCGAACTGAAGACGTTATCGAAAAACGATCCACCTTCCGAAAGCAGATCAATGATCTCTCAGAAGCCTGGCGCGAGTCGAAATCTCAACTCGCTCAAGTTGTGAAAGATGATCCATCTAAGACTGGAGAGCTCTTACCTGGAGCAGAACCTGCTCCTTCATTCCCATATCTAGCTGGAGAGCTCTCTGTAATAGAGATCGAAGCCCCTGGCATGCGAGGGCCGCCACACGAACCCGCCGCGCCTGCGACGCCCGAAGAACCGGCCAGAACTGGGGAGCTGCCTCCTATGCCAGGGGACATTCGGCAATCCCCACAACCCTTTTCATTTCTACTGTCTGAGCAGGATGATAGTATAAGCATTACAGACACTTCAAGTATTGGGAATCAGACCAGAAACTCGGAGGAGCTATCTTCAGTATCGCCGCCCAAGGTCAGGCGTGGCAAAAAGGGCGGGGAACGACATGGCGGCCAAGGATACAGGCGTCCGGGGGGCACCCATGTGTCACAAACTTCGCAAATATTTGAAATATCTCAGTTGGTCCAACCAGTTGACACCTCCAATCCACCAGGATCGCCCGAACTCTAATCTCCCGAATCCGTCTCTTTTTTATGATAGACACGCTTGCCTTAATGCCACTTATTCACAATTTGAGACGATGTAGTTCTAGCCCATGTTTATATTCGACCTTATACACATATAGTTTACACATCTGCTGTTGCACCGTTATAGAAATGGATCGTTTGGTCGGCGCATCCTGCAGGAGTGTTGTAGGCGTATGGACCTGGAATTAAAATAGTCAAATCGTTTCGACTTTGCAGCGGTAAATTACGCTCACCGAGGTTAGCATAGAGAACCTGACCCTCTGTAGCGTCTGTGCACGCAAGCCATGCTGCATTATTTGGCCGAGTGATGCCCTCGACAGTCCTACAAGGGATAGCATGTTGAGATTGTGGATATATGCGCAAGCCTAGTCAATATGCTCACCAGGTAAGCGCATCTCCGCTCCAGACAAACGTTCCGCTAGTAGTGCTGCTTGTCTGCCACGAAACCTTGAGCTTCATAACTGTACTATCGGCCCTACTCTCGACATTGGCATAAAGCAACGTGCCGCTCGGAGTGATCTGCGTGAGTTTGCCGTTGGTGATAGCAAATTGACCTACATCCGATCAAAGTTACATTCAAAACGTATCGAGCAGACATGAAAACACGAACCAGCCGTGGATGCGGAGGCGAGGACGGCATCAGTCGCGGTGCCCGGTTTGTAAGACTGCAGGTACTTGTGGAAGTTTGGCGCGGCCACAGCGCGAATCCACAAGTAGTTTGGTAGGAGAGTGGGTCCGACGGTTCCGCCGCCCGTGACGGTGGTGCTGGGTTTGGTTGTTGTCGAAATCACGGGACCGGTGGGGGTAACGCTAGTAGTGGGAGGTTTCGTGGTGGAAGTAGGCGAAGCAGTTCCTGGAAGGCATTGATAGTAGTAATCTACGCGCATTCACTCGTTAGACATCGATCCATAACTACTCGACGCTCGAGTTTATCACCGTTGATCTTGGTGCAAACTGATCCAGAGACACAGGTCGTTGCACCACCCCAGCTGATGCCACCGCACTGAGGAAGCAACATATATTATTCTAGGAACGACAAACTGTCGAATGATTGGCACTTGCCTGGCCGTACAGTGGAGACTGCGCCAACGCAGTAGAGACAAACAGACCGGCTGCGAGAATAACCTTTCCGAGCATGCTGTTAGCGAAGGGATAGTCGAGAATGCCAAGTCACTCCAAGATCCAGTGATGCTTTTTATACCACCACAGCGCTGTCAGTAATGCGGCAATACCCTGGTTTCCAGGTCATTTGCCGGTTCTATTCCAGTCAATTCGAACCTCAGTTTCACCGAGGAATCCTGCAACGAAAAAACCTCGGTGCTCAAACGCGGCGGCTGAATACCGGAAATGGACAGAGGAGGCACGTGCACTTCGTTGTGCCGACTTAGCTCATGGTCTTAACCGACAAAACGCTTGCGCTCATGACCATGCAACGTTCACTCGGTTACTCCATTGTATCTTCCGCTAACATGCGTTTGTCTAATGCCCGGGCTAGCTCCGCTGCACGTACTTCACAGTCCTGGATCAAAACTTAGTTGCAGCCGACCATCAGAACAGAACGACGGAATCACCCACCTTTATTAAAGATGCCAGATATGCAATGTTAGAGTCCGAAGGCGAATTCATCCACGAGCCTAATAACAGAGGTGTCTGCAATGCTCTGTTTTTGGAACTTGGGCATGAAAACACTAGAGATATTCGGCTTGGAACGCTGAGCTCTTCCGAGATGGTCGCATCTAAAAAGTGTATCGGCGGAAGCTAGAGGAATTCTTGTTAGCAATGGAAGACGTTATAACGTTTGATTCGCGTTACCATATTATAGGTAATGCACACAGGCAAGCTTTCCCTATCCAAGAGGGGCTCGCCATCATCCCAGTAATCAGGCATTTCAAAGTCCCCCGCACCTGTCTTTCCCCCAGCTACACAAAAGCAATGAGAAAATTGCAATATCAGTCGACGAACATACCAGTTTGATGCCGCGTCTTTACCGCGCTAGCAAATGCGTCCCCTCCTTTCTGTACACGATCCGAGTCGCGAGCCCGAAATGAAACCGGACTGGTGCTTGGGGGAGATTAGATTTATCCGTGAAGCGTTGAGATGATGTTTTACTTACCGTGGAATACGGAGGTCCCAGAGAGCGCCTCTGATGGACATCCAGATCACATCAAACAAGTTCCCATCGTCTGATATGACTAGAGAATCTATGTGCACAAACCAAGACCTGTGTCCAGGAACGATCGTGAACTGGGAGTTGGGGATAAGAAATGGTGCCAGCATCGCCATGCACTGATTTGATAGCTCCAGCGAGAGATCGTCCACGGCTTGTCCAGACAGATGGGGGTGGGACCCGGGGGTGCTTCAAAACAACCTAGGTCTCAGTTTGCGCCTGGCGAGCGAAACAAAATAGGTTCATACCAGGTCACAGCTACTTCAACTCGCCCCCCATCCTTCCCATCCGACCCGGAGTACCTCGTCGCGTTTTTCTCGACCTCGAGCTTGATGCCCGTCCAGACTTCGGTCTGGCCGATGCGAGCACGAGCGCTGCCGTTGGTGGTCGGCGCAACCCCAAGCTCAACGTTGATCGGTCGATATGCCAGCGCTGTGCGGCCGTCACCTCTTAGTTGGACAGACTCGGAAGTGAGCAGAGATGTTCGAATATACGCTGCTTCAGCCTTTGAAACCGTATGCATGGTGGTCCAGCAAAAGAAATGGTGGCTATGCTGGTTACGGTTACATTAGCTCCCGTACGACACAGTAATTGAAACCAAACCACCCGGCGCTTATCGTGCACCACCTCTTGTCCACATCCCCACTGATACTCCTCTCTTGTCTGTCGGCCCTATTCTGCTCCCATTCGTCATCCAGGACCCCATACACGTGCTACACATATGTGCGGTCTCTATATGCGCCCCCACGCGATCCCGATGATTCGTAACCGCATCGCTCTTGCCCTCAATATTTGTCTCTTTCCCATAGTTTATAGGTTTATTAGCTGGTCCGTTTCGCCCTCGGTCACTTACACACCTTTGCTTACATTCATTCAGCCTTTATATTTGATTTTCTATCTGCCCTACGCTCTATCGTATATGTTCACTTTACGTGACGGCCTGAATAATTTTTCTGCCGTATTCAACATCGACTTCTCTGGCCGACTGCTCGCTTAAGACCGCTCTCACCGTCCTGCGATTTCCCCTAACGTCTCAAGATTACTCTACATCGTCACTCTCCCAGCGCCAAGCACGTCGAGCACAAACAGATCTTAAGCGTCGTGGGATTCGACAAAACTCATCGTATCGTAAGGCTGAATCGCACAATGACCCCCCCCCCAACGCAATACTCGTCCCCTTTGGTATATCGTGAATCTTTACCAGGCCTACCAGACTAGAAAACTTCTTTGCGTCTCGACGGTCCAATTTCTGTCTCCGCTTTCGCCGCTACCACCACATCGGAAGGAGGGTGCCCAGTCACGTACAGGGAGCCACCGGGTGTACAGAGTCTAAGTTATTCGCTCACGCGCCCATAGTCGAGATGCACCCGAGCTCAATGTTTAGGAAGGTTGGGTTCAAAGTCTAAACCGACCCCAAATGGCGGACCCAGAGTGATTGGACACTGATGGTTTGTAGATTGGCTTTGAGCCTATAAGTCACTCGTTGAGATTTTGTGCTCGGGTGCCTTACAGGGACTATATAAACTGTAGTTATATATTGCTCTATTGCCGGTTATAGTCGAAGGCCGCCTGGCGAAATGGTATCGCGTCTGACTACGACTTAGTCTTATATCAGGAGATTGCAGGTTCGAGCCCTGCGGTGGTCATTTTTTTCGAGCCCCTGGGTACCAAAGTTTAGCAGGTTAAACGTTAAATTAATGTTACAAGAGCGGGGAGCGCAAGGTCGCTGTTCAGGTTTCTGATTCTGACGACATGATCCCGTGTGCTGCGGGTGTTCGCACTGTACAGAAAGGGTAAGGAATAGTTTGTCCGGTTATTGCTGATATACGCACCTATATTTTGCTATTTTGAACAGATAGCTAAGCTTTATTGCACCGATACCATGTCCGTGGCTCGCCCGTAGAGAAAATCCACCTGACGTCACGTATCCGACGACAAATTCCTCATCCAACCGAATAGCGGCGAACTGTAAAAGCGACACGTTCATCTTCTTGTTCTAGACAATTAGTGCAGAATAATACCTCGTTTTTAGCGTCGCCGCTCTCAAGGCGGTCTAAGTCCGTCCTCCACTTTTGGCCAATCTCATGAGTGGAAAATCCGTAGACTATCGCCCGATCTTGAGGTTTCCCACGTCCGAGCATATCAAACCGGACATGGACGAGAGCTGAGTCGAAAAGTTTATCTGTGAGGTTTTGATCTAAGCCAGGCATATCGCGTCGTGTCCGTTGCGAATTGATCCATTCCCGAAAGATGGCCATCGAATTGCTTGCATCATTTTCCATAAAATGTTTCACCAGCTGTGCCGCGTTGGGAGACAGAAGGAGCCAAGGTTTCCGGTCGTCAGAACTA
The DNA here is from genome assembly GCA_016906575.1 of Ceratobasidium sp. AG-Ba. Classification (NCBI taxonomy): domain Eukaryota; kingdom Fungi; phylum Basidiomycota; class Agaricomycetes; order Cantharellales; family Ceratobasidiaceae; genus Ceratobasidium; species Ceratobasidium sp. AG-Ba. The sequence goes on along the minus strand of CP059641.1, from coordinate 2,834,831 downwards.
TGAGCTGAACGATCTGCAGAGATCAGGTCCCCGATTTGAATAGATCCTCCCACTAGGCCAGTCCAGTCAGATGCCCATGGACTTTCGACCCCAAGGGACTCGTAATTGACACGCTTCCCCTTGGGTGTTCGATCCCATTTAGCCCGTTCAAGGGCTGCTTGACTGGTGGAATGATCAACAAACGCGGGAACTCCGATGTAGTCCTCAGGGAAGTGAGGACAACTGACTTCCAACCTCTGGTGATGTCGTGCGGCCAATCCTACGACGCGAGTTCCAGTATAAGCAAGGCTGTTCAGGAATGCCATAGACCAGGAAGGTGGCAGTAAGATTGTCCAGCCATGCATAGGCTGACTATCGCGTGAATTGTCACCAAGGTTAGCCGACACAGTATGCTGAATTAAAATTATAGGAATTTTGTCGTCTTCTTTAGTCGGACGGAGGCGAGTTCCAGGAACAAGGCTCTGTAAGACGATATAGACATATAACCCTACGATGCAACCATCAAACATACCGCTGATCGCCTTTTGTCCAAAGCTGCTTTTTTAAACGTAGGACTCCGTAGCTTGTCGCGAGCGTCTTGGTCCCAAAGGGAGGATTGTGCTAGCACAGGGTTGGGGCTCACGAATTCGAAGTTACTATCCGTAGTGTCTCCAACCTTAGCATTAGTAGGAGGGAAGCTAGGACGCATATATTCAGACTTGAAAAGGTAAGCAACTGAGTAAATCTCACTTTAGCCTAGGATCGTGTATGGTCATGCCGATAATCATTCCGGGAGAAAAATTGCCTGAAGAGCGGGCATTCGCTAAACTATCCCAAAACTTAGCTATTATCAGCCAAGGATCAACGTATACTAGCACAGTACAGTACATGCCTTTCCAATCTCACGTCCACGTTCAGCCAAACGAAAAGCTCCGTGTATTACTTGACTAGTCCGTGGCCCAACCAACTCGAATGCGTTGACGTCACCCGAAAGGTCGGCTATTTCTATTTGGCTAGCAGGGGAAACAAGCTCGCGCGCAGATCTCAGGGACTCCATAGCACTTTTTAAGCTCGCTGGGTGAACGCGGATCCATAAAACCCGATTTTTACTCTCTACCAAGTCTGGTTGTCCAGGTGAACTCAGCCCAGAACCATCAGGTAGACGAAGCTTTTCTGTAGGCCTCCAGAGCACAGTTATAGGTGAGATCAAGCCGGCCGGCCATGAGTCAAGCTCGTGCAAGTAGGTAGAACATATTCGTACCCCCGATGCATACCTAATAACATATTCATGATTAGATGCTATACACGACCTTAAAGTTCAGCTTACCGTGCTGACCAAGGGCCGACGCCGCAAGGATCACAACAGCGCTTCAAGGTGGAAACTAACGGTTCCATTGGCCCGCTTAATTCGATAGTGCTCATATACGATGCATCGTGTAGAGTAGAACCATGTACGGCCGCGCGATGAGATGGCCTATAGGATTTCTCTGTCGGTCTTACGGCCTGAAGCCTGTTAGCTGGAATAGTACAAAAGGGCCAGGTAGGCTTACAAGACGGTATCCCCATTTGTCTTGCATATGCATGCGTTTTGCGTGCCACAAATGTGTTTCTAACCAGGCCTTGTTTTCTGGCATATATGAAATCAGTATGCTGGTGGCGACTCGTTCACTAGGACGTACTCTGGCGGTTCGCAAATTTTTCTGAGCGTTTAGAATTACGTCCCAGGCGTTTTTTCCGTTTCAATAATTTCAAGAATGATCTGCGTTTTACTGGATCGATCTTAAAATGGCGAGTTCGTTCCTGTGAAACCCAAAAATGTTGGAAGAAGTTGTAATTCTAACTCACTTCCTGCTTTGCCTTGTCTCGAAGTCGGACAGGGACTCTTCTAACGTCATGGCTTGCAGCGCGGCGTCGAAGATGGCGGGGTAGAGTCTGCCAAACGCGATGGGTCGTTGTGGAGCTAGCAAACACAGTTTAGTCATACCATATAAGGTGTTCATCAATAGGGCTTCTTACGCCGCATTTTTTATTGCAGAATGCATGGCTCCTATCTCAAAGCTCCGCGCCTTAACGAGAGCTGTAAGTCGTGTATGGATTCATTGAGCATTGAGTAAAACATACCTCAGCGAACCGTTCAATATCAACAGTGGCGGGTAGTCCTTCAGCACCTATGTGTTTTCACAGAGTCAAAGGAGGGCATGGTGAAGCTACAAGGCCGGTACATACTGTTTAGAGGCAATCCCGGAGGAGGCTCAACATGGATTTGTCTTGCCGCTTCAGTCTTCTGCTTCTTGAACATAGTGCTCGTTATATTATTCCCCTCCAATGACCTCTTTGGTGGCATTGTTGATGAGGCGATCCCGAGTTGGCGAGTTGATGGAAGACACAAACAAGCCAATAACACGTGACAAGTAACTAAAATCAATATCACTTGCTAGATGACTGTGACTTGGCATTCCTAATATACTAATTGAATCAATAACCTCTCCGATCCTATTTGAAGAGCGCCTGTTCGACTGAACAGACAACAAGATCTAACATCAGCAAAGATCAAGAACGCGTGTATCCTCTGATTGTGGTTCGGTGGTACTTTTGGAAACGGGATCAGTGCTCTCTAAGGTATAGGGGCTGACTTTCCATTCTCGCAGCAGAATAAAATGAACACATGAGCTCCTAAAATTATGTAAGCTAGACTTATATGTCGTAAATATATAGAGACACTAAAGCTGCTCAGTTTCGAGCAATCTTTGCATCCGTTTAAGCCATCTGTGTAGCTATTATTTGTTTTGGTGTCTTTATGCCTAAGCATCCAAATCTTCAGGGAGCTTCAAGAAATCAAATACAGATTCCTGTTCCCCATGCCATTGAATAATCTCGAACCGGTGATTGACGCCATCCAAAGCAGGAAGACACACGCCTTCTTCGTTGCACCCACCGGTGCAAACCATCGGATGTATGTAGACTATCCGTGCGACCCTCGAATGTAGTAACGACATGCTGCACATAATGCACGGCTCGTGCGTAGTAAACAGAGTTAGTCCAGTAAGGAGGTATGAGGCTCCGTTGCGGATCTCTGCTGTACCAGCACCAGCACCAGCTCGGATTTCAGCTATGCGGCGCACGGCCGCCTGGGCTGCGTGTCGAAGAGGATGTCCAGAGTTTTCTCTTTCGTCGTGTGTTGTAACCGTCGGGCCATCCCCTCCAAATGCCGGAGCAACGAACACGCCGATCGGCAGCTGTAAGAGACCGAAGGTATAGGTGAGCTAACGTGAAGGCAGCAGGGCATCCAACTCGCAAACGTACTTCTCCTGCGTTTTTCGCTATTACAGCGGCATCTACCGCCCTGTGTATTCCATCTTTCAGCCATCCAATCTCCTCTAAGCTCCAAACATGCACTTCGGGTGAAACATGTGGGTTGAGCCCGACCGGCCATATAGCGTTCTATAAGGCGGATGGTTTAAACTCAAACCACTGCCATCACAAACCCAAAACATGCCTTTCTCCCGAGCTGAAAATGCGATGTAGCTATGCGCTTTGGAACTTTAAAAATATAGGGCAAACCCGTCCCTTCAGGAAGTTCCGGTAAATCCTCCAGCGGTACTGTAGAGCGTGCGAGAACAACAGATTTCAGGCCTGAGAACCCACGAGAAGGAGATATAGTGAATTCGATTACCCGCGTGTCCGAATATACTAGGCTTACCGCCCACTGTTCTTACCCGTTTCAAATGTCTGAGGTCGTCGGAGTCAAAACCATGCTTCCGAATCATCCTATTTTAGTATGAGCAACCTTCGCAAAGGTGTTTTCGACAGTCGTGGCATACTCCATGATATTTCCGAGGATGGAAGGCACACCCACGTCAACAACCCAAACATCAACTTCGAAAAAGTCAGCATATAAGCTCTCATTCTATAGAAACAACTTCACTTGTGGGCACAGGCATGTCGTCCGCTTCCTCGATTTCTTCGGTACTCCGTACTTTGATTCGTCGAAACAACGGCTTTTCGGCCAGTGATGGATTCCTAGTGGCCTGGTCTTGATCGATTATATTTTCTAGTGCGGATGGCTGCTCCGTTTCTAGCTTGTCGATAGGCAACGGGGCAATGTCGTCCCAAACATTTCCCGAATCCAACTCGGCGGATGTCTTGAGAGCAGCGCCCGATCCACTATCTTCCATTTTAAACCAGAGCTTATCATCGCTAGTGTAGTAAATGCACAGCTCTTCTCCAGGCTGTATTTGCCTAGTCGTAGTATACTCGATGACATCCAAATGCTTATCGAGACGATATGAAACGTTTGGATTTCGAGAATGATTGAAAATTGAACCTTTGGACGCCTGGTGTGAGAATAGGTTGTATCTACTCAAATTCAACTCACCCAAACCAAGGGGAAGTGCCATCCGTGACCTCCCTGCATCATTCCACACGAAAGTGTAATGGTCAATGATGGTCAATTTTGCATAAACGTATTCTTCGGGAGTAAACAAGAGGACTGGGCTAATTTCGACCACTTCCCTAGCTGGAATGATAGATGTAGCTATACTTGCAAGTCAACATGGGGTCAATTGAATTATAGCAATTTTTGGAGGGCTGAGAACCAGAACCAAACATACCAAACACTCCCCGCCCTTTCCCATCAGTGTCCTTGATAATCAGTCCTAAAGTGTTAAGTGGCCTGACTATCCGCTTCTCATCTTGTTCTGGAATCTCGTCCATGTCGAAACGGATGTTGGCTGGTGAGCGTTCTCCGAAAGTGGATTGATTCGTGATAGGCAAGTCGGCTATTTATCACGTGATATGAGATCTAGCCGGTTAATGTGGTCTCTCGTCGATCACCCAAACATTTGATCTGAAGGATCTTTCGGAACTTGAGAATATAAATATTGTCCGTAAATTCAGATAGAATCAATGCTTATTACGAAAAAACACATATAAGAGCGCCAAGTTCTGTCAAAACGAATGAACCAGTCAAGGATTCATCGCTACGTATTAGGAAACAAACCACGGCATATACAAAAACAACTTCACTACATCCAAAATCAGTTGAAGGTAGCTCCACTCTGTCTAAGCTGCTCGATTAGAGAATACAATGTCTGAACCTCTTGTGCCCCCACTACCTCGGAAGCAGGTCCTCCAGAGCGCAAAACTTGAAGTGCCTCGCTGCAACAACGCTATAGAAACGAACGGCAATGAGATCCGACATTAAGATGCTTGGCTCCAAAGACTACACACCTCCAATAGCTGAGGCTGGGCTTGCAATTCTTCGTCACTTAGCATGGTAGAGAGTTGGGCAATCGCTGAGGCGGCTCCCGTCCGTCGACGCTGCTCTTCTACGATCATGCTGGTGGCATATAGCCGAATCGTGGCTGTATGCGCAAGGATCTGTATCGATGTCGTGTTATTACCATTGACGTGATTTCCGCCGTTGTGAATCGCCATCTGACTAACGAACGACGAGATGCTTCGATAGATATTAGAGGGCATGTTCTGGTCTAGATTAATAGGACTTTATATCAGCTGCGCTCATCACGTACATATGAACGACATTGCACGTACCAAGTGACCGGCCCGTATGAATACAATCATCGATTGATACAGCAGCATGATAAAAAGAGAACGCCTTCAAGAAACCAGCAAACACAGATCCAGCGCTTGCATCCGGGATATTACCTCCTAGTAATAACTCAGAGATGTTTATACTCCGGACATCTGGCCCAAGAGAATTCTATAAAAGGCAAGTATGAGTATGTGCGATCATTTGAAATCGACGCGGACTTACGGATTCGTACATGGCCTCGGGCAATGGAAATACAGCAGGGATACCAGTCGCGCCACTCAAGTATGCCTCCATGTCACCAAGGCAAGCAAGTATCTCTGCTCGCAGTGCCGAAGGTAACCCAGCGACAGCCTCCACCAGCCCATCAGCAGCATAGGCTAACCACCATATCATCAGGCGGTCACGATGCTCCTGTGGACTGCGTGGTGGAAGAAGGAATGACGGATTTGGATTTCTCGATAGTAGGGTGGGGTTGCTCGTGCTCTGCGCTGGGTCGGGAGTGTTGACGGGCGTCGGTATATGCCTAGTGATCGTATGTATCCCTGAAGAAACGGCTGAAACCAGGTTTGTTTGATGCCGATCGTGCAATCGAATGGAGCGGAACTTACCAAATCGGATGGCATTACTAGCCAGCCACTGAGCCTCTGCGAATCGTCCCACTTCTAGCAAGTATTGTGCGGCAAGTGCTGGAGCGCATACTGCACCGACCAACAAGTCACGAGCATTCTCAAGCGAGGTATGTATACCACTGTACACTTTGCTCAGCAACAAAGGCTTGAGAACGTCTAAATCATGTGCGGTAGGACGAGTGGTAGGCCCAGCAGAACGAGTCAGGATGTGACACGCGACAAGATTCATAGCTATACGGAGCGGTGGAGGTGGGGCTTCTAAAACTCCTAGGCTAAGGTGGAGGTTGTATCGATCCCTATTTGCTATCATTGTCGTAGTGCTAATACTGGGAGTTAGATCTTACGCATAGAGCGTACAAAAAGATAAACTTACAGAATATCCTGCAGCCATTGTCCAACTTCACCGGAGACGGGGTCAACTCCTGGGGAAACGCTAGAATCAGAGTTTGGCCCAGACCTAGAGCCCGATCCAGACGCTGAGGCGGAACCAGGAGACCCCGCATTGATCGCTGGGGGGGACTCTGCATGTCATCAGCAAAGCTCCCAAGGTCGATGTTAGCCACCTACGAGTGCCTTGGCCGCCCATGGTCGTCAGAATATTCTCCAGCTCGTCGACTCGCGCCAACAAACTGCGGATTTGCCTGTGACTTGACACTTCGCCTGGGGTTTCAGAGTACTCGCACTCGATGTGAGCACGGGTACAACTACTACAAGATGGTCTTGCTCCATCACATCTCTATTCAAGCGCATTTAAAGCAATTAGTTGACTCCATAATGCCCGAACTTGGTCCAACCCATACCTTTTTACGAGTATGGCACGGTACACACGCATAGCCTCGTTGTATTCTACTGACTGTCATCCCGGGCTCCAATCAAGTACAGCGAGAAAGAAAGACTAAACAGCGCAATTCGGTGACCGAACTCGCCACAGAGCTCAGAGTTTTATGGACTGCGCACATTATCGCATTCCCGAGGCCGATGGGTATTCAGTGCCAACGCAAGCTCCCCAACTCGGCTAGCAAAGTCCACTCTTGGGATCAGGCTGGCACAGCTACCAATGAACAGCGGCATCGGTGTCCAGAGCTTTCGGCCCACCGAACAGTTGCCACTCTTAGAACTGGAACTATACCTCCATAGTCATTTCGAGGACATCGGCTAACCAAAGAGGAAAGAGCGGAGCAGCATAGATAACCCCCATAGTGCACTACGCGACAACCCGTGGTCGATGCGGGAACGACTGGGCATGACTCTCCGTGGGAGTTCGTGGCCGCCGGTGCCGTGGTGGTCGTAGGAAGAGTAATGTGCAAATAGTCAGTGACGATATGACGTTTCCATCAACAGAAGATCCGCTTCGGTATTCCGGCACTTGTTTTTACCGGCTCGGCCTACCTGTGCCTTACCCCCGATGTGGCAACTCGTACCGTTTGCGGTGCGCCTTTCCCGCCAGCCTCTGGCGCATCATGGTAATCACCCCGTGAGATCTTGGAGCTCGTGGCTGTAGCCTGCAGCCTACCCAATAAACAGCAAGCTGACTGAGGAATGTTTAGTCAAAGGAAATTCTTGATGACTCGCGCCAAACACAACCTCTCTCAAGCCAAATTATACAAACAATATTCTTGGCAAGTGGCAAGCTCGCCTCCACTATTTGACCTCCACCATGCCCGCTCGTAGATCATCTATTGGCATAAAGTGTGGAAAAGAGCCCGCCCCGGCTATTCTGCTAGGCACCCGCTCTGCCTCCCTGAGCCTCCTAGACGAAACAGTGGAGCGAATTTAGAGTCGAGAGCGCCGTCGAAACACAGCTCGATTCGATGGGGAGATCACTCCATAGTGGCACGTGAGCTGCGAGCTGAGCCCGTACGCCACAATCGAGCACGGGGCAAACCGAGTCAATGCGGGCCGCATCGCGTGTGGTGAAACTGTTCCGATCCTATTATTAGTCCTGCTCGCCGTGTACAGCGTCGAGAAGAGATATTCGGATTGTACACAGCTCCGCATGCTTATGCAGCCCGCACCGTTCGGGCCGCACAATGCTCACCAAGCACTCCCACACACACAGTTTGACATCGTTTGCCCGAACGATGTACTACGCGAATCGATCAATCGATCCGAAACATCCCACGATCAAAACCAAAAAGACCAAACACGAACACCCAACTCTCTCACTTGTTATTTTTTTCTTCACTTACAAACTAAAGAAAGAGAGAAGGGGTATCATCATATCGGATTGCAAAGCACATATGCAACAAAAAACGAAACAGACTATCTTCACACTAAAGCCCAGAGTAGAAAGAGAAAATGTCAACGGTTGACCGTCAGTCAGCGAGAGAGAGAAACACATGTAGAGAAAAGCAGACAGCGAGCAGAATATGGTACACTAGCGAGACGAGTTCACAAGCGAGGTAGAGATACAAATCTCCCACCCGGTTAGTTGGACGGCAAGGAATGGCGTTCATAGGCGGACCGAAACGACGGGGGGAAGTAAGAGGGAGAACGAACGGCGAAAGAGACGACCAAAGTCGGGACCAAGAACGAATGAATGACGAGGAGAAACAAAATGAACGAACTACGCGAAGCAAGACCAAGAAGAGCGTGAATGTTTCTATGGGAGCAACGAAAATCTTTTTTTTTTTGTGGAAGGATTTTCTCAAGGGGGTATGAGATCGCCGTGTTCTCTATGCATATCCAAAAAGGGGCGAAGCGATAGGCAGATCGGGGCATATGTACGGCTAGATCGAGCGGGAATATCAGGCGCTAGTTTCAGCTGGACCCCGACTTGTTCCCGTTACCGGGTGATTTGCTCCTCCGATGGCCGCTCGGGCGTGCTTTAGCACTCGTGCTGGCCTCACCAGAGGGTCCTGCAGACGGTGCCCGGCTGGGAGGTGACATCGAGCTCTGAACGCGAACGCTCGGGGACTTGCGCAACACTGGCCGAGGGTGGGGATGCGAGTGCGGGTGAGCATGTAAGCGATCTATCGACTTGTCCCGCGTCACTTGCTGTCGATCCTTGTCTGTAGCCGGAGGCAGGGGTAGTCTATCAACCTGCATCGGAGACTGATGAACGCTCGTGGACCCGCTGCGTTGAATACCAGCACGTATCCGGTTCGGCCCAGGCTCACCCCGAGGATAGTCTCGTCCATCCCTGTAGAAAGCCTCTTGGCTGCGGCGGACCTCATCCCGCAGCCTACTCACTTCATCACGGAGGTCTCGTACAGCCACCTCGACCCGGCGGTCCATCTCACGTTCCATTCGTTCCATCTGAGCACGCAACATATGGACTTCTGCATAGGCGTCGTAGAAAGCCATGAACGCGTTTCGCGAGATCGGGGGCGATGCAGGTCCAGGTCCGCGAGTCGCTCGGGGTGTAAGATGAGGATGATGCGGATGGTGTGGAGTCTGGATCGACGGCGCAAACTGCGTGCGGGTTGGAGTGGCAATGTACGAGGTCGGTGGGGCAGGCGCATTGAGAGTCAGTGGCTGACCAGGCGCTACGATTGCCAAGGGGGCAGAGGGAGTATTGGGTGCTGCCGTGCTGTTGGCATGCATGCGCCGGATGGGTACCGTGCGTTCGTTACGCGGAGTTGGCTGGGGTGGAGGCCGGTGTGCTGGATGCGTTGGCTGGGGCCTGCCAACGTTTGGATCAAAACGGGTCACGTTGGGCGGCGCGCTGCGAATAGCAACTTCGATATTCGGAGCTAAAAGACATAAAACGTCAATCGGATGCCTTTTGACAGTCAGACACTACGTACCAAGGCCGCGACCAGGTGCATCAGCGGGCCGATCTGTGCCAGTCAGACCAAGACTGGCCCCATTGCCAATACTTCCTCCGTGTGAAGAGGAAATGGACGTATTCGGCGTGTGGATCGTGAGTGTGGAGGCCTTGCCACGGCGATGAGCGAGGGTCCGAGTTGGTTGCGGGGGTGCACTGAGCACTGGAGGCACCTCTGTCGAAGCGTGGCTCGAAGGCTGGCCTGGCGCAGAGGCCGCAGAGGTGAGCGATGGAGGTGCCAGACCCTGAGAGGGCGAGGTGGTAGGGGCGTGCAGCGTGTTTGCTGGGAGGTGTGTACTCTGACCAGAAGGCGAGCCCTGAGTGCGCGGGGCTTGAGCCTGGGCGGGGTTGCCGCCCGATGTGGTGCGAATGAGCGGGGCGGCGGGTGAGGGCACGCCAGCGAGCCCACCGCCGTTTTTCCTCTGCTCGATGAGGGCTTTTTGCTCCATGCGGATCGCGATTGTGTCCCGGACCTGGTCGAGCGCACCGGGTGAGGACATGTTGAAGCCAGGAGTGACCACAGGAGAGACCATGCCGCTCGCCGGATTGGGCGTGGTTGGCCCCGTGTTCGACCCAGGCGGGAGCTGGGGTTGTGCATGGGCATAGCCGCTGCCTGCACGCTCGAGCACGGTGCGATGCAACGGGCGAGGCGGCGCTCCGCCTGCGCTGTTGGCCGCAACTCCACTGATCGTGACACGACGGCGCTTGCGAGCGAGCATCGGCTCGGTGTGAGTGTATCCCTGGGAATGAGTGGGTGTCTGATACGGCTGGTGCTGATGGTGTGCGTGCGAGGGCGATGGTGGCGGAAAGTTGAGCGGCGGTAGGGTCACACCAGAACTGGGCCCTGCATGGGTGTGGGGGAGCAGCGGGAGTGCGATGTGCGGGGGCGACACCCGACGGGCACTGGCCGGTGGAGTCGGTGCAAACTGAGTCTGTGGGCCGCCCGAGGGATGAGCGTAGCGCTGCTGAGCAGGCGGCAGAGGGCGTGCGGTTCGTGTGCTTGTTCCTGCAGCTGGAGTAGGCGGCGGCGAGGGCGATTGTTCAACTTCAGACAGCTGCTCCTCCTTGACGGCCACATGCGGAAGCGAGGGCGACGACGCACCCGAGGACTCGTCGTCGCCGTCTTGCTCGCTGTCCAGAACGTCAGCGCAAGCATCTGCACACGGGAAAAAACGCACCGGTCGCTTCGCATTCCGACATCACCGTCGTTGTCGGTTGGGTGCGGCAGGGGTGGAAGCGGTCGATCGTGGTCGTCATCAGTCGGGGCGGGACGCTTGCGGTTTGTGCGCTCGCGGTCGTCGCGGGGTGCACCGCGGGTGTTGCTTTCTGGATACGGACGTGCATACTGGCGCGGGGGCTCGCCCGAGTGGGAGCGCGACGAGCGAGAGGGGCCCGAGCGGTGCGAGCGGGACGAGTGGGGCGACGCCGCAGCTGCTGGCGGCATCGGGCTCGGGTCGAACGATGCGGAAAACGACGGCAGGGAGAACGCAGTCGTGGACATGGTGATGATCCGCCTCGAGGTCCGACACAAGAACAAGCCTCAAACACCTTATACTCTGCTTGCGTAAGCCAACACCTGATTATCACATTTCAGGGACATTCACTCGTTCTGGCAGCCTTGTGTGCCCGATACATCGCAATCGCACGCTCCCGCTCCTGCTCAAGCACCACCCGCCGCGCCATCGACACCCCCGCCGTCGCCCGCCCCACCCCCCGCGGTGCACTCGTCAGTGTCGGCGGTGCGAGCGCAACATCGTGCAGCCGTCTCGGTGCACTTGAACTAAACGTCTGAAACTCTTTTCCCTCCCGCCCGTCCTCATCCGCGTCATCCCGCTTCCGCTTCCGCTTGACAGCGCCCTCCGACTCGTGTTCTTTTTCCTTTTCCTTGCCCTTGCCCTTGCTCTTGCCTGTATGCTTCATCGCGGCTCTGACCAGCGGTCGATGTGCCTCTTCCACCCGTCTGTATGTGTTCAGCCTCATGTCAGCATAAAGTTTCGCATCCTGTCACCAGACCGACCGATTGAATTCGCCCAAACTCTCGCCCGGCCGAATCCCCTCGCCACCATCTCCGCCTTTTGACTTTTTCGCTCTACTCGCTCTAAACGCCGTCCGGGTCGCCTCTGCGCCCAACACTCGCGCGACACTTTTCGGAATCGGCTCGCTTGCAAGTGGCGTGGGCGCAAGGTCCGTTTGCCTAATCCCCCAAGTTCCGTACGTCAGCACATTGTAGAATATCAGTTTCAACCTCCCCAGATGTATCGGATACATGTGCACAGAAGAACCTATTCTCGTGAATACATTGGAAGCACGCATGCATCCGAACTTGTCTAGTCCAATTTTTGACTCCAGCAGCACCCTGGCCAGATCAGACCATTCCCGCGCGGACCCTCCGCATAGAAAAATTCCCTCCCAGTCCATGATCCCCCAACAGACTAGACGAGAAAAAAAACTCACCGGTTTTTCCTTTCCGCCTCTCGTATAGACCGCTTCGCTCGTTTATGCGGCATCAGTTCCTAGCCCTAAGAACCACCCTAGCCACAGATCAAGGTTCGACAGCAATATATCACAAAATGCAAAAACAGCAAGACTCAAGAGTCCGCACTAAGCAGGCAGATTTTGAAACTCGCGACCTAAAGAATTCACCGGCGCGGATGTACCGGTGGTGGTCGAGATGAAGCGAGGCTAGACGGCATTCCGGCCCTGGCAAGCCGTGTGATAAACAATGATGCGCGGAACCTGATCAAGGGCACCCAAGGAACTGGTGAAAAAATGACCACCGCAGGGCTCGAACCTGCAATCTCCTGATATAAGACCAAGTCGTAGTCAGACGCGATACCATTTCGCCAGGCGGCCTTGCAGAGGGTAGGTGCTTGAGATTTGCGTTGCTTACAGCATCATCGTTCAATACAATCTGAAATTGCGTAAAACGATCTCAATTAACAGTGTCAATTCATCCAATCCATTCAAATACTTTATCCACGTCGCTATCGTTGGCAACACCTCAAGGTGAGGCGCAAACGTGGATTTGAAGCAACATCAGCTTGTTGGCAACCACGACCAATACCGACATTTCAGCGAAACACATGCTCGTGTTCTCGATTAATTTGATCTTGTCAAGACTTAAAAGGTCGGGGCTAGACTCGCAATATATCAACCAACTTGACGAGATCATGACGTTTGTCTTTTATGTGCTTCTAAGTCGAACCCTTTCAGGTGTTCTCGAGGGTACTTACCCCACGGGAACTCAGTACGCACGTTGGGAGCACGCAGGTTCGATCCCACAGTATTCAGAAATCACAGTATACCCCCATCAATGGTACTGGCCTTCGCGACACGTTTTTCTGTGATTCTGTCTCACAATGAGCATAGTAGTGGGTGCAAAACCACTCTTCTATCGCTTGGACGGAACCGCAGCCTCGCCAACACATGGCGAGGTCTGATCCCTCAGCGCTGTGAAAGTGAAACAGAAAGAATGCACGAAAGCAAAAACAACCAGGTGCACTGGAAGTAGTAGCAGAGATTTGCAAAGAGGCACGTCGGGAGCAGGGACTAGGCCGATACGCTCACCTTGATTTGAGAACAGAATCAGCGAAACCGTCCAGCAAATTCATTGTGAGTGCCCTGTGGCGAGGCGCGTGCCAATCAATTAGATGCTGCAACTAATACAAGTATTGAGTGATGAATATCGCTAAAAATAGCAACAATAATTCGTCTAGGTAATGTTCTACATTCCCGCCTATTTGTTTCTCGCTGACCCGAATGTCATATATGGCAACAAAGTCGACTATTTCGAGTACGGAGGCAACTGGTCAGAGTATCTCAGTACATAGCATTAGCAATCGCAATTGTCGACAGGACTATGAAGATTCGCCACTTTGAAATAGCTGTATCCACTGGCTCGCCAACACAACCAGATGTAACGGTTCCAGCGGCCTGCCATCCACATGAAACAAGCGGTTCTCTACGAAGAATCCTTGGGCTGGAAGTGCAAATTAACCTATAGCACGGAACGGTGAGAATCATGCGAGAATAAAGATATTCGGTACGCAACGTCAAGCCAATCTAGACAGATGAGTGTATGGGACGATGATCGTGTGGCGAAGAAAATAGCAGATCTAAACTCTCACACCATAGTCCTATGCCCTTTGAATAGGAGGCCACGGGATTGTCCATAAAGACTTGACTTTTAGGCCTCCCTAGTTGTCTACTTTAGACAAGTCTGTGGGCATGATTAAACGAAAATGCCAGATGTTCAGAGTCAACGGGGCAACAAGTTGTATGTCCCAGAAATATACGTCGGTAGGTTCGCTCGGGAAGTTCTTCAATCGAGCAAACCAGTAGCGGATGAGCCTGTTATCTATTTGAAGACTTGTATCAGGCTCTTGCTGCCCCCTAGAAATACTGGACCGGACATATTCGGCGTGAGAGTTTCGACTGCTGATCGATGGTGGCCGACAGTGTCAAGTGTTTCGACCCTTGCATGATACAATCAGCCACTGTATGCGACCTCAAAAACAAGGCACTGATATAATCACCAGCCGTCTTTTTCGAGCGAGTCTATTTACCTAATCGAAAGAGGTTGAAAGTTTGTCCAGCGGACGACCACGCTGAAAAACTGGCTCGCAGTGGGAGTCTCATCGGAAAACAATGATAATGCAAACTGGTTTTCCTGGGAGCTATTCAGGAGGAATAGATGGTTGAGCGAAGAAAGATGTGCTGTATATCGATACCTACAAACATGAGAATCAGCTGAGATGAACTATAGTGGCAACCTCAAATGTGTCTACGGGTTCCGAAAACGCAGATAGTAGTCAAGCGAGAATTTCGGTCAATCAACTGAATTTGCTGTATTCACAAGACTTTGTCGCTCGTGACGCAAAAAATATGTATGCATATATACAAACTGATCTACATTCGCGTATAGCATATAGGGACCTAAGAGCTACCGATAGACTGCGCAAGTCACCACGGCTCAGGCATCCGGCACACAGCACGCACACAACGCAGTAGGAACTCGTCGCCAACATCAGCCCAACGATTTACATGCTTTGTCCAGATGCGATTGCGGTTATCTTCGTCAATCAATCTGCGACCAGCTCTAGGCAAGCCAGCGCGCGATAGCCCCATGGAAAAATTAGGCGGAAGCCCAACAAGAGTTCTTTGTGGCGTGAAGCGGTCCGACCGCCGAGATACTCCTGTCGTTCGAGTTTGTATATAATTGGAATCATTCCAATACCACTTGACAATTCAACTTACCGAGGTCTCTCATAATCAGATTTTCAATATCTTCGAGTCTATCTAGCGTTTTCTTCCATCTAAAGTCCCCTACCATGCGAGCTATAACGAGCACGACAAACAAGGCAACTAACACAGACGCGGATCCAATCCATAAACCCTTCTTCCCTTGTAACGACCCGTATACAATCAATGGGACGAGGATAATTATTATTATCAGCAAGAGACCAGTGTCGAACGCAGCGCCATGGTAGAAGCTGCTCACGCCGCACAGGCTCCAGCCATTGATGATTATCATCTTCAAGTGGTCGTCCGGTGGGCCCTCTACATTTAAAATCGAAGAACTGGTTGTTAGGAATCTCAAAGTAGGTCCGCGTACTCGAAGATACCAAGGAACTTTCGCATCCAGATCAGGCGGGCGATAGAGTGCATGCAGCGTCCAAGTCAGACGTGGCAATGGAGCACAGAGCTCAGAAACTCCCAGCATAGCCATGCGACAAAGGAAGTAGCAATTTTGCGCCTCTATGGTATAGTCTGGAGCATGGCGTACGATGGATGATAAAACTTGACACAAATGCCTTAAGGTGGGTAGTTCTCGCGAATCCACCATAGATGAACTAGGAGCTATAACCGAAGTAAAATACCAATCATCACAATCTGAAGCAATATCCTCTAGATGGAGGAACACAGGATGATCTGCGCTAGTTACTGAGGCTAGTAAGTTGGCTGGCGGGTCATGATCTTCAGTCGCTGTACTCGATGAATCGCTGAGAATCTCCCAAACCTGTACCTGGAACTTGGCTGTGCCAAGAGCGCCAGAATGAAGGCCGTTCAAGCTGAGTGCTTGAATTACCATGCGAGAGCGGTCAATCTTGCCTAGCGTCTCTATCTTTAATTCATATATTCGACTGTTGTGTGAGACCTCGACGATAAGATATTGGTGGTAGAGCGGCCAACTGTCTTTTTGCAGCCAGTCAATTCGTGTGATAAGAGTATCACGAAGACTAGGGCGCCCGAGAATTATTCCGCAGAATACATCTGCTGTGAAAGTACCAGTTGGAAAGGACGTATCGATCATATTAATGGCTGTTTCTACTGGAGCTGTTTCGGAGTGTTCAGTAAGAAAAAAAAAGCTGGCACATATATCATTGGCCATACTCACGGACTCGAAATCCTGCCGAAGCCACTTGCAATGGAAGCGGCATACTGGGGGTTCCCGACACAAACACATTGTCAGGAAATGTGATTGAGGTATGGTTACTCAAAAACAAATTGGTATTTAATATATGCTCCATGAGGGCATAGGCGGGCGATACCGTATGTGCCCAGTGGTAAGTTAGTTTACAACGAAGCACTGCATGAGCGCGCTTACGAATTCTATCTGTAGGTGGTATTGGAAAGCGACTCACGGAAGCACTTGATTCATTCATGCTGATTAAGCTATAGCCACTGCTGAAATATCATCGAAGTACCCAAAGTGGAGCGACGATGTGGGTAAAAAGGCCGCAATCGGTAACTGTATGGTGCTCATCCGCGTTAAACACAGCACCGACTACACTCGATGTCTATCCTTAGCTGATTAGGCTGGTTTATAGTGAATACAAGTTCTCGACCTTCAAACTGAAAGCTCGTTCAGCCCGCTAGCACTAAAATTAACAGCCGATATCCCATTATACCTCAGGTTCATACACATAAACTACTGTACTACGCAACAACAAACGACTCAAAAATATAGAAAAAGGATCACGTCAATTGGAATAGACATCAAAAAATCGCCTAGGGTTGTCTCAGATGACGGTAACTCGGGGATTTCACGCAAAACACGCATATAGCCAAACTATTGTTCACCACTATTAGCGGGCCGACGAAGCTTTTGCCTGATCCGTCGATACAACCTAGGTATCAGAACGAGGACAGGGTATAAAACCAAAGTCCCCTTCACGATGTACGGCACGAGCGGGGAGATCAAGATTAAGTGAAGAACGGACGCACTGGGAGGAACGAAGACGATAAAGCCCTCGGCCTTTTTACTTTTAGGTTCTGTCCAGGAGTCCGCGGGCGAGAGTCCTGCGCGATATCAACGGAAAGGCGAGGGTTATTGAATGGATTATGTGTTTATTTAGATCCGGCTTACCAACATCGGCAAAAACGTTGTCTCTCAGATGACACAAGATGGTACCAACTTTATCCATTCTCGTCAACACCCAGTATGCAAAAGGTGAAAGCACTACCAATGGGCTTAGTATAACAAACAACAGGGCTACCAGTGAGAGTGACCACCATAGTCCTAGTATTGACAAGGTTGTTATATAGTATGTGAAGAATAGAGAGCAGGAGTAAATCACGAGTTTGTTGCTGCGCCATCGTGGTAAATATAAACCCTTGCCAAGAGAGCTTGATCCGTGAAATTCCATTTGGCGAAGATGCTCCTCTGGTGTATCGTCGACGTAAAGTACAGGCAAATTGGCTCTAAAAGGCCACCTGCGCGGCTTGAAATACATTCGATACCAAGATACCCGAGTGTTGAAGCAGGGATTAAGATGCTGTATGCGTAATGTCCAAGTAAGCCGGGGGAGGGGCGCGCATAGACCCAAAAGTCCGAGGATAATTATGCGGCATAGAAAATAACTGTCTTGTCCCGCAAATCGGTGCCTTTCAGTATGTTGCATAAAAGATTTCAGAACCAAACATAAATCCATGACTTTTGGACACTCTCGCGAGTCCACTTCAGAGAAATCTGGAGGTGCGACTGTCGTGAAGCACCAATCGTTCCGATTCGACAGCTCGTGGAACAACACGTCGTCCACGCTCGCCATGGACATCAAAAGTGAAGCTGGAGGATTCTGAGCGAGCAATTCAGAGCCAGATACGTCTGGTGATTGTTCCCAGACAGTTATACGGATTTGGCCGTCAGTGAAAAGGTCTTGATCAAAAACATTCAGAGCAAGTGTCTCGGCCACCGCACGGAAGCGACTACCCTTTCTGAACGTTTCAAGCCTCAGGCAATATTTTTGGTCATGATGCGTCACCTCAAAGGTCAGGTAATAGTAGCAAAAGGGCCAACTACGTTTTTCAAACCAGTCAATTCGTGTGATCGATGAATCTTGGAGGCCAGGGTTGCCTAGAATTGTATTGCAAAACTGCTCTGCGGAAAAGCTACCAGTAGGAAACAAAAGTAGGGGCTTCGTATTGGGTTGTATATCAGCTGTTCCAGGTCGACTGAGTAAGCCCATGGTACATGATATACCTAACGATTACTTACCGGTATGAGACCCTATGATCGAAGGCTGCAACGAGGACACATCATCACAAGGACCAACCCCTTGGTCCTCAATGGCGACTGATACATGGCCTGGAACCGAGGCTTCAGAGGAGAGACTATGCGCCATTGGCAGCAGGTATGTGGCAGAAAGCAAGAAAATCGCATGCAAGCGCCCCACCCCTCTAATACGGGCGGTGCCGATCACATCGCCTTGGAGCCCGCGACACAGCATACACCCAGTCCCTGGTCACTCACACGGCCAAGCGATAGACTGCAACTTTCTTTCGTGCCAAATCCACAAATAGAAACAACAAAACGAAACAGTTGTGTGTGCGACCTAAACACAAATGAAATCGACAGATAGTCCATCAGGCAACAAACGAGAACAAAAAAGACGAAATCCAAGCCGATACACACAGTCCGTCCAGATCACTTATGGATAAACTAAAAAAGAAAAATGCTGGGAATCAAAAATAGCAAGGGGGGTAGGCACAGCCGTGTGAGAAGGTTAGAATGAGGGGTAACGAGAACGGAGACCGAAACAGGATGCGTAGCTAGGGATCGAACCGAGCTAAATAAATACAGAGATACGAAATTGCTTGTTGGGATTTGGTTATAGATCGGGACATGTATGCGTGTGGGTGGATGATGAAAATGGACTGGTCTTCAAAGTCTTTCAGCTATTCAAGAAAGTGTTGGGTTTCGCCCAACGGTGGTCGAGATATTATTTTAGCGCTTGGTCGTAGCGAATCCAAACGAAGCTGCACGGCTCATGGCTATGCGTCCAATGCCCCCTGGCTTGCCACCGAGTAAGCCGGGGCGAAGGTAGTTGGCGGCAGATGGCGGGCAAGGACTCGTCTCCTCAATATCCGCAATCGAATCGCCGTCCTCATCGAGGGTCGAAAGGGATCCAGCGTGGCCCATCGCGTGACCCATTCGTCGACTAAGTGATGAGGAGGTGGACGAAGTAGCGGAAGTGCTCGCACTCGTCCTATTTGACGAGGACCCGCTCGAGACAGCACGTTGACCTTGGGCAATAGCAGCCGCGGCAGCCTGCTTCTCGCCATACGTATACGACTTGGTTCGTTCCCATTTACGGAAGTTGTTCAAGTCGCTATGTCGTGCACGCAAATGAACAGGGTCATCCATCTGGACATACGAATACGGCGGATCGACTTGGCTCGGCTTCTCCTTGAAGTACCGAGAGAAACCCCCTTCCATAATGTACACTTCGGGGTAATGAACCTTGGGGTACGAATGGCTGTTCAATGCGCGGTCACGTGAACGTAAATGCTTGGCACTGTCAACAAGAACGCGTAAACAACTTTCCTAAAATAAATGCGCGATGAGACTCACAAGGTTGGCGCACGCTTGACGCTAAACTCGCAATGGAATACCAAGATATGCTTCTTCACATTGTCGCCACTACGGCTAGGTGCGGGTTTGTTGTCACCCAGCAAGTGATCCTCAATGGCCTGGGTCGTGTTGAGGTTGATCGCACCAGGGATATGTCCACCCTCGTACTCGTACTCGAACCGACAGTCGATAACAGTGTACGATTGGATCTGAGAGTCAAAGTGTCCAGCGAGCAGAGCGTCCAACGTATCACAGTTGATACGCATCAAGCCGTCTTCCCGAACCTTGTGACAAGGCAAAATCTTCCCGTCCGCCTCGTTGTCGCCAAACCCGGGCAGCCCCAGACGCGTGAGCGGGCTGCTCTGAGCCGGTTTCGATTCAGCCTTGGCTCGTGTCGGGAGAAGATCACGCCGGAGGGATGGGGCGGCTTTGCGCGTTGCATAAGCACGTGCTGGGCTCCCGTCGAGTTCTTGCGAGTCGTCCGAGCCTAGAGCTTCCATGGTCACTGGGCTGCCCATGACCAGCGCCGAGCTAGTTACACAGGCTGAGAATGCACGGCGGGCAGGCGGGGGCGCAAGCGATCTGGATGAAGGGCCCAACGAATTGGTGCCATCAGGGACAATCGTCGAAAGAACTGGCCGGCGAGGGACAAGAGTACGTTTAGGCAATGCCTGTTGGGCTTGGGCTTGGGCAAGACTTCCAAAGAGGGAACCCTGGCCTCCGGTTGTCGCGGAGCGCTCAAACGGCCTTCCGAGACCGATTCCGGGACCGGGACGGATGGGCCGAGAGGGGGATGTTGGGGGAGACGATGAAAAGATTGCGGCCTTTTCAGGCGACGGACCGCGCCCGGATCTTCGCAGCTCTTCTTGTTGAGCGTGTGCGATCTCTTCCTCGAGATCAAACTCGACAAATCCTTCTGCCTCTGGAGAGCGAGGTTCTTCAACCCCATGACCACCTGGCGACGAAGCCTCGAGAACTGGCGAGCTTGGCTGGAAGAACAGCTCGTTGAATTCCGTCGGAAGTGGTCCAGCTGGAGAGCTAGGAGCAGTGACACTATGCGCGACCGACGCATCACCATCGAGATCCATCTCAACATCCATGTCATCGTACGAAATCGATGTATCCCATGCTACGGGGGCAGCAGCAGCACTGGGAACAGCAGCAGGAACAGGACGCGCCTCCTAGAAAGGTCACGCGACATGGGTCAGACCGCGTCGAAAATATGACGTCACGCGGTATATACTTACCTCTTTGCGCGGATCAATCATCGTCTGGCTACGGTTGCGACCCAGCTTCGGTCGGCCGGGTGTTGCTGAATGATCAGGACTCGATGCGGGTTCGGTGTTTTGGAGCCAGGCCGAGGGTAATCCTGCGCGCGTGCGGGACGTGTTGGACACGGCCACGCTGGCGCCTCGTTGAGAGTGCGGCGGCGAGTTGCTGCGCGTTGGTTTGAGTGTGCTAGCGGACCTGAGGAATGATGACGAGACGGTGTTGGTGTTGGAGATGTTGGCGACATCTGTGCCGAATCCTCGGAAGAGTTCTTGAACAAGAGCGCGTCCGGATAGGCCTTTGGTCGAGGCGAGACGTTCCGAGGGAGAAATGACGCGCATGGTTGACGCTATACGGCGCGGGGCAGGGGAAATGTCCATGGGTACGGGCGAAGATGGCATGTATCGCTGTGTCTGGGGCGGCAGCAGAAAGTGGGAGCCAGCTGGCAACTCGTTGGACCGGAGCGGGGGCGAAGAGGGGGGAGATCCAATGGACATGTTGGACATGTCTAGATCGCACTCGACGTCGGAGAGAAAGGGCGCGTCGCCGTCGACAAACTTGTCGTTGTGCTGGGGCTCGGCGATGGCGGGGATGTGGGGTGCAGCGTAGGTGAACGACGACTTGGACGACGTGCGGGGGCGGATGGTGAACACGGATGAGGGTGCCGAGGACGGGGGAAGGAAGGCTGAGGCCATGTTGGGAGCTAAGCCTAGGGGAGGCTTGATATAGGGGGGCTAGGCAGCTAGGCCGTGCTTTTATGGCAGGTGGTAGGGCTTAGGCAAAGCGCGTCCGGATGTTGGTTCGCTGCAGATGATCATCAGCAGTGGGAAAAACAAACACAGAGCCAATAGGGTCGCGATGCCAGCACTCCATAATGAACCACAAGGGAATGTTCTGCTTACCTCCCGATTCAGGTCGAATCAACAACTCGGATAGGATATTTTCTAATCAGCTCGGTCAGTCGCTCGAGCTGTGCCTGGCCCGAATAGATACTCACGACCGACAGCTACGGCGACGGCGACGGCGACGGCGACAACGACGACAACGAACGAACAGACGAACGAGCGACCAACACAAGAGCGTAGGGGGGAGCGAACAAGTCGTCTCGTGCCGCGCCGGGTTTTGTTTACTCAACAGGGTCTCGATCCGCGACAAATCGTGAACATTGCCTTTCTGAAACTTTACATGATTTCCTGCCCTGTCTGATCTTCGGCGTTATGTCCACCGGGAATCACATTGAAACCCCGGTGGAATGTATGCTGTATGCGCACTGAAAATAATCAACCCGTTCGTCATTGTTATAAAACAAGGGCAAATGGGTGATACATGTCCATCTGCCTTGGCCATGACATCATACTAGCCAGGATACCATACACTCGAGCGTCCCCCCATGACGTCTGGCGTGTTTCGGTCGCGAACATGACACGGCCATTTCAGCGCAGGATTTGTTCAACATCGGCGCGTGAGCCGACCTTTGTCAGCAGCGCAAAAAGGAACACGGGCGTCAATCTCTCCTCTCCCGAGCTCGGACTAATCACCTACCGATATCAAGCTGTCTGGCCGGTACACGATGCCCCGAAAGGTTCCTCTCCACGTCTCGAACAGGACAGCCTATGTCTGGTCGGTCGATGGTACGCTGAAGCAATTCGGATTTAAAGTGAAGAGTGCGCATATTAATCCTACTTTTGTTCTCGTTTTTGTGGAGCAGATATCGCCACCCTTCGTACGGAGTATAGGATCTGTGGTACGCTTACGGGAACTCTGCCCTCGATCTCTCAGCAGAATGTGTTCCTTGGCGTGCCTCTCACCTTACTCCCCGAGGAAGTGGCGGCTCTCGTCGATACCGGTTCGTACCTCTTGCCCCTGGATATCATGCGCATGTATCAATCCACTTGAACGCAGACAAAGCATACATCATAGACGACTCGCAGTCTTACTCTCAACCTACTCGTGAACAGCTCGAAGAATGGGCAGAAGCACGCAAAGCGTCAATCGCAGAAGAGCTCAAACAACGAGACGCAGCAGCTCGCGCGACCGTCAAAATTGACATGAGCGACAAGGCCCAAAAGAAACGTGAAGCGAGAAAAGCAGCTAAACAGCAACAACCTCGTCCAGAGGGAGATGAATTTATTCCCACCCGAACCGATTCACCTGCTCTGACCGAGCCCCAACAAAATCAACCGCATACGGTCCATGTTCCAAGCGAATCTTCTACGCTCTCTTGGTACAACGCTCAAGTATATCATTCTATTTCCGAAGCCCGTGATGCTGGTATATGGTCGTACCCTTCCGATGAGAAAGAACGAGCTGAATGTGCCGTGTTTCGAGATTTATGGGAAAAGGGCAATTACCTCGGACCTGGCATCAAATTTGGAGGAAACTATCTCGTCTATCCAGGTTCGCCACCCTCTGATCCCTTTCTCGCGTATAAACTGACAGGCGTGATGAGCATAGGTGATCCTCTACGCTATCACTCTCATTTTGTAGTCACAGTCCACCCGTCAAAAACGTCTCCAATCCGTCCAATGGACATCGTAGCATTCGGACGCCTAGGCACAGCAACTAAAAAAGTACATCTGCTGGGTGGGTACGACGACGAGACAGGGGATGTATCGTACTACTCGATTGAATGGGCTAGCTTTGGCTAAGGTTTCTTTCTTCTCCCATACGTTCGTCCCTTCGTGTGCGAGATCAATCGAGCTTCTTGTTACGCACTCTGATCCCCTGTCCTTGTCTTGGTCGATACCCGACACCTGCTTCGACTCCTTCCATTGCGGTCACGTTTTGTGTGGCGCTTGGTCTTCTGGCTCTTCTTCCGCCTGTGCTGAAATCGAGTATATGCACCACCCGGTCGTTGAGCCAGATGACGGGCACAAAGAACGGGATTCGGATCGGGATGAATGGAGAGGGGAATACCGGTTCCGAAGTTGTATCGTATTCAGATGGCGGCAGCGGTTGGTATGGGTTGTCTGGCTTGGGATTGGCGTACATGGCCATGATGATGTACTGTGCATCCTGGTGTCAGTACAAAAGTCGGAAACAAGGAGAGCCAACGCACGGCAGGATAAACAAGCGCGAAAACGGCTGCATTCGCAAGACTCGAGCCGCTCATGCACATGGCAGTAGACGGGAGGCCTTTTATCCACAATCTATGAGTGTACGACGGCACTAGGAGGGGTGAGAAACCTACCAAATGCCAAAAAGTATGCCCATCGCTCTTCTTCGTGTCTCATGCGTTCACTCAGCCGCATTCCTCTCGCATCCCACATGAAACTATTTGTCTATAATTAGTCTCGGTTCCGGAGGTATTTGAATAGCCTGTGCTCACTCGAAGCAGTAGAACCTGTCGACACGTTAGTCTAGCCTAGCGGGAAAGACAGACTCTCACTTACGCATCAATCCAGCATACGAATATAAATGCTGCAGTGGATCCCAGAATGGGGACATACGACAGGATGAGCGATATAGACATGTAAGAGAAGATGAGAATGACTCGGTATGCCGAAGTTGCAATTGCGTTGAGCATTCTATAAAAGTGTCAGTCTAAATCTTTGTAGAGCGATAAAAGGACACAACTCACCCACTGAATCCTCCTGCGGCTGGTGCGGTGCTACGTCCATGTTGGAGGCGAAACGTCTTTTTTGCTATCGAGCTTGAAAAGGCGCTCTGTTCGACAACGAAATACGGTTAGGACAAATCTGCATACCGAGTTTTGTTCACTCACTCACATTCAAGTAAAGAGACACTCCGATGACCGGGAGAAGCCAAAAGACAGTATAGAGAGACCCAAAGTTTCGGTGAAGCCATCTGTCATGCTTACCCGCGAGGAGCGGAACGAATATAAGATCGAGTGTATAAATGGATGCGAGGGAAAGCGAGTTTAGGAGCAAGGACTTGAAGACTAGATGGGTCGAGTTAGTTTTGTAGATTCACATGCTGGCAATCACGAACCGTTCGACCGGACCTCGGCATCTCTGTAAAAATCCCGGTTAGGAGAAGTGAAATGCGAGGAACGAAAGATCGCTCACTCGATGACGACTTTGATCACCCGATCCCAACGGTTCGCGTCCCATAACCCTCTTATGAAAAACCCGAGTTGGAGCTTTGCGGTATCGACCAGAGGTAGGAATTTAGGATACGTAGCAGCAGAAGGTTGATACGGTGTTCCAAACGATGGCTGATGTACATGACGAGGTTGAGTCGTGGCGGCGGGCGGCAACTTTGTCTCCGACGTCGGTGGAGTTCGCCCAGCAGGTGGAGTCGTGCGAGGCGTGGTACTCGACGGCTGTGGGATCAGCCGGCGAGTTGATCGTGCACTTGGAGCAGACCGAGCCGACATCGTTATGGTCGTTACGGTAGATGTGTCATGAACGCGGCCGCCGCGTGTCTGACAGGGTTGGTCAAGTGAGAGCTGGCGTGGCACACTCCGGCCGGCACACGTTCATGATTGTAGGCGAGGGAGATCATCATGTTGAATGATAATACAACAAAAAAGTGCTAACGCTACTTGTACAACAAAACGGGGACAAGACAAAGAAAAGCACGAGAAAGCGTCTTGGTTGTTTTGAATTATGTGAGCTATTTTCGGGACTTTCGACGGAGACTACCGTCCCTTCGTCGAGCACTGGGAGAGGCGCTCGCTGGGCGTGGTGGGCGCTCGTGTTGTTCGCCTGCGCTGTGCCGTCGGGATGGCCTGATTTCAGGAGCTGAAACCTCCTCGGTTCCCCACTCTTCGCCCTCTCCATCGGGCGATTCGACCCAGTAGCGCGCGGCTTGGAGGATCAACACTCCAGTGAGAGCTACGCTGCACACGAGGTGGGTTGAAGCGAGGGCAAGTGTCGATTCTTTGGATGTTTCGGGAAATGCAACCGAAAGTGCGGGCAAAGGCTCAGAGAGCTGAATTAGACCTGCGGGGAGAGCTCAGTCTCTGGACATGGCTCCTGAGCTTGGGACCTACTAGGAATCACAGAATATACGTATACACATATAGCGCATGCATACAGAACTAGTGACACGTTTAGTTTGGCTGTGAAATTTCCGTTTGAAAAAATCACTCACAAATGCTCGCACCGTCAAACATCAAGTTCCCGGCCCGCCCGTCCCGAAAACTCCAGAGCAATGCGACTCCACCAAGACCAGAGATGGCGACTGGAATCGCCTGTAGGTTACGTGACATCGACGAGAGTATATGGTAATACGAAGCCGAGGTGCGGAGATGGGCATCCGTGAGCGGCGGCTGCCATAGTGTGCCCCAATCAGCGATCCAGTGGGTGCTTAGAGTACCTGTATGTGATGTGTTAGCTGGGGTTGTAAGTCGATTTAAGCGATCTTACCCAGCAGAAAAGATGTCCCGCAGATGGCCAACGCAGATCGTACGCCCATAGTGCAGTCGTTGTCGTCTGTATGTCTGCCGCCAGCGATGGTGTGTGACAGAATCACATGCTCCCCCAAGGACAAGTCATTGCCAATTCGGGTTAAGCGCCGTCTGGCCTGGGTTTCCAATTCGGTTCACGTCTCGACATTGACGACCAGCATGTCCAACGCCCAAGGCCTCAACTCGCTCGCAACCATCATCAAGCGGTGAGGCTATCGGAACATACGAAAAACTACTATCTAAGACATTGCTAGGCTCGAAGCTGCGACCTCTCGACTCGAGGATATCGCGCTTGCCCAGAGCTCGGCGACCACCGTAAAGCAAGCCCTCGACGCGCCATCTGCCCATCCGGCTGCTGCTCCACGCGCACCAGCTGCTCCTGCACCTCCCCCGCCTGTTCCAGTCGAAGATTCGCGTAGTGTCCTGGCCTATGATGAACAGGTTATCCATGGCAAGCTCGATCCATTCCTGAAACTAGCGGCCGAGATTGGTGGTCCTGTTCAGGAGCAGGTATGACGCGGGATTGTCGTATTGGATACAGTGACTTAGATCCCGGATAGTCAGACTTGGTCGGGAAGCTTTTCAACAACCTTAGGGCATTGCTACAGTGTGCTTCCGCATGCGCAAAGCCCTCCGATTCTGCGTTTATGAGCATGCTTGGGCCTCTCCAGACTGATATCGAAGCGATTGGTGCCATCAAGGACAAGTACAGGAAAGAGAGCGAGCTCACCAACCACTTTTTCACGTTGGCCGAGGGTGTTCCGGCCGTTGGTTGGGTTACACTGGCAAGTAGCTCGACAGTCATACAGCTAGTGTATGCACTAAGACACGCCAATCCACTTCTAGTCCCCTAAGCCGGCTCCCTATGTAGGCGATATGCGTGACGCCGCTTCCTTTTACGCCAATCGTATCGTAAAAGTTTACAAGGAAAAGTAAGTCTTGGTCTTATACCTGACGGCCTTTATAAATTCCCCTCTAGGGACCCCAAGCACGTGGATTGGGTTCGTGGGTTCCTTAGCTTGCTCGACGAACTCAAGAAGTATGTGTCGGAACACCATACAACTGGCCTCGCCTGGAACCCCAAGGTGCGCGAATCAGACTACTCAAACGGTCTCCTCTCTAACAACCCCCTAGGGCGGGGATGCTACCCAATTCAAGGCGACTTCGCCCGCTTCGGCGCCTACAGGTGGAGCACCGCCGCCCCCACCCCCACCTCCTCCGCCACCAGCCGACTTTGGAGCGCCTCCTGCCCCTGCCCCTGCTGCAACTGGAGTTTCTGCAGTATTTGCAGAGTTGAACAGGGGGGAGGAGGTTACCAAGGGGTTGCGCAAGGTGAATAAGGATGAGATGACACACAAGAATCCCACTCTGCGTGCCTCGGGCATGGTGCCTGCATCCAACACCCCTGGTAAGTTGGGCGCTGGTTTCTCGGGCGGTGGCTGATAGTTGGCATGGTGATGAATAGGAAAGAAGCCCTCCAAGCCCCTTAAGCCCGCGTCACTATCTACTAAGAAGCCTCCGAAGATGGAGCTTTCTGGTATCAAATGGGCGATTGTAAGGCCATTCCTAATTAGTCGGTCTTTCATTAACGTTTTGGCACAGGAAAACTATGAAAACGACAACAACGTGGTTGTAGAAAACACTGATTTATCTCATGTGGTGAATATTTACAACTGCAAGAATACGACCATCCAAATCAAGGGGAAGATCAACACCGTCACTCTTGGTGAGTACATCAGAAAAGTGATCCGAATATACCCCTGACCGAAATACGCTTGCCCAGTCAACTGCAAGAAGACTTCGGTTCTAGTTGATTCCCTGATTGCGAGCCTTTCAGTCACGGCCTCGCCCTCGTTTACGGCTCAGATCACTGGCGTATGCCCGACGATCCAGATCGACAATTGCGATTCTGGCCAAGTTTACCTCTCCAAGCAGTGCCTTGACGTAGAGATCATCACGGCCAAATGCAGTGCCATCAACGTGAGCATACCTGAGGAAGGTGAAGAGGAGGGCGTATTTGTCGAGCGAGCCGTGCCAGAAATGCTCCGCACAACGGTGCAAAACGGCAAGCTGGTAACTTCAATCGTAGAGCACTCGGGTTGATCACTCCCCATGAACGAAATCTTGATTTGTATGCCACAAAAACACAAATGGAATAGAAAAACATCTAATTATGAGAAGCTTGGCATGCGCCGATCACCTGTAATTTATTACGGCATTGTGTGTGTTTGCACACAGCATCTTCTGTGTCTCATTCCCTCCGCAACCGTGCTTTAAACTCCACTCGGCCGGGGCTGTTTTTTCACTCCCCCCCCCCTTTTGCTGTTGCCATCACATGGACGAGCCTGGGTTTCATGCGAGAAAGCGCGCGGCCAAGGTGCGCGGCGCCCCGCGACGAGTGGATCGATTTTGTTATTGATGCTTTACGAATCTAGCAAGATGCGTATTATTACAATCCTCAGCACGGGTATGATGGTCGATACATGGGGGTAGAGATGGTGCAACCGTGAGTTTTTGTAACTGGTCGCGCGAAGCCTTTTAATCCTCGTATTGGCTGGGAAGTATGAACGAGCCGTGGGTGGGAGGATTTCAAGCGCAGGGTCAATCGCGAGGCGGAATGCCGATGCCCAGCGCTCAAGGGAGCGTTATGATGCCTCCGGCGGCGCAACACGGGTATGCTGGTCGTATCCTCGGTTTATTCCACCAAGTAACTTGGCCGATCGCAGATATGCCGAGCCGAGCTACCGTCCACCAGCATGGGTGGTATGTGAAATAAGTACACCAAAATCCATAGCCACGAACTAATAGATTGGAGTAGCCCGATCTCAAAATACCTGGGTCAACATTCGAAACATGTGGGTGACACCTAAATCTATATAGACAAGCTATCACCTTTAACGTTTTCTTTCCTTAGCCCATGACCAGGGCAGCGCCAGCCACCCCGGCCCCCCGTTGAGTGCGGTAGAACGTTCGGAACAGTACAGATCCGTTCCACGCATGAGGCCCCATCTTCAACTCATGTGTGGACCGCTGTTGCGATACGATTCGGTCGTCAATAGGGTTTGGTATGGCGCAGTGATGGTGGTCACTGCAGACGCCGGGAGCCAGTACAACCCCCATCCGATGCTCCACCTCGAATGGGACCCTCTTCGGCCTTCGCACGTACGACCTTCAAGGCATCAACGGAGCCAATCGGTCAGCACTATACCTCCGCCCATGACTCCGCCTCCCGTCGCACCAGGCATGCCTCCACCCATCCCGTATCCCTACCAACCCCACGTTTCTCAGCCGGTTCCGCCGACCAGCTTCCAACCTACGGCTGCTGCGCAGCAGAATGATATCCCTGGCCAAGAGATATGGGTATACAACGGCGCCTCTGGCTCGTTTACGTTTTGGCGATTTTTGATAGAGATACCGCTCGGGCCGGAGGAGATGGGGGTGCGATACCGGGTTAATATGGGCCAGGAGATCGAGTTTTTTGTCCCTGGACTGAATCAGAATATGCGATGGGCTGCTCATTCGTGGTGTGTACTATCCGGGGGTCCCTGTCATCTTCTGTCGTTTTGACCATTCCACGAAAGCAACGGGTTCAGCGCAGGTATCAACCCAGACGACTTTCGTGGCCCTGGCCACTCTAGTGGATTTGATCCCCTTTGGACAGATTTACTTGAGAAACACGCGGAGAAACCTTACCATGCACTAGTTGGCGGGGGAGACCAAATCTACTGTGATGCGTAAGTACGGGTGCACTCCACACAGCCAATTCTAAGTATTTGTGTAGTTTGATGCGTGAGCCCGAGCTACAAGGCTACGTTGGTCTCAAGACTCCAAAAGAGAAGATTTCGGCTGTCCTTACCGACGAAATCGCGTTTGCGATAGATAGGTAGAGATGTTCATACCCTGCACCAATTGACTAGGCATTAACTATACATACTAGATTCTACTTCAGTCATTACTGCCTTGTCTTTCGTAATGGATCATTTGCCAAAGCGAACAGCTCTATGTAAGGCCGTGCAATATACTGTCTATTGTTCGATTGCTAACTTTGTATCTCCAGACCAATGGTTAACATGCTTGATGACCATGATCTAATTGATGGTTTTGGTAGCTGTGAGTATTCCTGCCAAACAAATGCGTGAACGAATCTCATTTGTATCCAAGATCCCGATGATCTGCAGATGTCACCCATCTTTAGAACGTAGGTCTCTACACCCCACTTCATAGACTATGTGCTCAACTATACATGCTTTCAGGATCGGTTCTCGCGGATACTTCTTCTTCCTACTGTTTCAATGTTTCGTTGTTGGTACGTGAATACCTTGCGTTTTGTTTTTTTACTATTGACGCGCATTCCATAGACGAGGTTGACGGTATTAATCCAAACCCACGCACCCACACCAATAAATCCATGATAATAGGAGGAGATGGCCCCTGGATACCTGCTCCATCGCACAGCTTACTGACGTATATGGGACCTAAGGTTTGGATGCTCCTGCTCGATTGCCGGTAAGCATTGAATAGACCAACTAAAACGCATACTCTAATCCAAGAATGCAGTGCGGAACGGAGAAAGGATCTTGTATGCAGTCAAACAACGTATGATCGCGTATTCTGGCACTTGAATCAGCTTCCTCCTGGAGTGGAGCATGTAATCATTCAGCTTGGTTGGTGAAGAAGCTGACTCTTGAAGCTCGCAGCTGATGCCGTTTACAGGTATCCCAATTGCATATCCCCGAATGAACTTCCTCGAGTAAGTCCTCTCAGGTCATTACTCGACCAGCTGTACTCATCTTGATGTATAGGACTGCCTTGGAATCAAAGCTTAACCCGTGCGTGGACAGAATTCGTTTGCCGTCTATTAGATGATTGACCTGCTGACCAGGCTCACGAGTCTGGCTCAAAAAGGCTCTTTGGGGTTGTCGGGATTTGTCAATAAATTTAACAAAGATCGTGAGTTTGCGAGATCACCCTCCCAAACGCGGAGCTCACCGGACCTGTATTTTCACAGCCGAGCTACTAGATGATTTAAATGATCATTGGACGGCCAAGAGTCACAAGGTCGGTTTTTGACACCTTTTGGTTGCACCATATGTCTTCAACACCTGATACAGAAAGAACGAAATTGGTTCGTCGAGAGAGTACAAGAGTACGCTCGCAATCGTCATATACGAGTCACCTTCTTGAGTGGTGATGTCCATTGTGCGGCCGTTGGTTATTTCAAGACTTTGGTTCGAGCCAAAGCACGAGCACTTGATCCGACGAACGATCACCGGTATATGCTGAATGTGGGTGTATCACCCATTGCAGCGAACACGCTAATTCAGCTGCAATCCTAGGTGGTTACAAGTGCGATTGTCAATACACCGTATGTGTTCATTTATTTTTCGCAACATCGCTTGCTAACCCATAGGGTAGGCCTCCCGCTGCGGTTTTGACAATGGTAGGCATGCTGGCCGACAGGGTTCATAAAACTATGCACTACGCAGACACCGACGAATCTATGGTATTTATGATCGGACTTGCCTACGCTCTATCTGATTAAATCATTTTAGCTTCCCTTGTTCCAAAATGATACGACCGGCCAGCCGCTCAAGCAAAAGTTTATAATGGGTCGAAGAAACTACACTAGTGTTGATCTAGATCAAAGGACGGGTGATCTTGTATTTGACATCCGAGTAGAAGAGAGCAAAGGTGCTGGACGAACTGTCAGTTACGAAGCAAGAGCACCTCCCCCTCGTTGGTGACCTTTTGAGACTTACTGGATCTCCGTGGTATCTGTACATCTTCTTTTAAGATAGATTTAAGCATTACCGATAATCGATTATGCTTGTTAATATTTTTTTCTTGGATTTATATAATTGTTGTTCGGAATACATGTACAAGATGAATGGATCAGTTCACATTACGACATGGCGTGCCTTCCGGGGAAGTTGACGTCAGTCGACCTGATTGGTACAATTCAAGTTGTAAACTTACTGCTTCGTCCACTCCTGCGCCTTAGCAAGAAATTGAGGTTTGTTGTCCTTGAGTTGCTAGGTGGGAGCCAAGTCAAGCATCGAGTGTGGTCGGAAGTGACTGCTGAACTTACTGCAGCAATTTCTGGTTCATATGGATCATCCGGGCTTGGATTGTTGACCTTGTCAGAGATGGTATCCAAAACTATACCCAACGATTATTTAAAATGCGATGATGGGCAGCGGGTTTAGTTAAAGCTCACCACTACGCATGGTTTGAGTCGGTTTCCATTGATCGCGTAGCACTGGCAAGCATATTTGGCCCTCTTCGTTGATGCCTGGTAAGGACAAGCTAGGTTGGTAAAGTGTCTAACTAATGGTGGGGTAAATGCGTACCCGGGTGGTAGATTTTGGTGGAGAAAGTGACCTATTAGAAGGATTAGTTTGATTCGGATAAATTAGCCTCGTGGGGTACCCGCCTTAGGAGGTTTGAATGGGTATTCGTCAGGAATCTCGACTTTGTACTTGAAGGTACCTTTCTTGTATGGACTCTCATCCTACACCACAGATTAACGCTTTACTGCCAGAGACAAATTGACAAGAAACTACCTCGGCTTTGATAGCACAGTTCCATACTAGAATGTTGTCTTCACCTGTTTCGACGGTCAACCCCTTGAGAAGAATGTTAACCACAGGTGATCGTCCATTGTGTCTAGTGGCTCGAACATACATGGATCGGGTTTTCTTGAATTTCCTTCAAGTCCTGTACTTTTGCTCAGTTTTATAACATTACCGAAACTCAAGATTGAACCTTTTGAACTCGGCGTAGGTTCACCATGGTGGTGGCTGATGGATCTCCAAGCTTAGTTAAATTTCAAATAGTTTAGCTTCAGAAAGCGGCACAGCCAGCTCTCGGCATCATCACGGGCTTTAGTCGGCTTCGACATTAATCGTTGTCCAGGGCGCTCCACCCAATGTGGAGTATGGAACACTCGTATGCTGGCGGTCTCGAGAGCGGGGCAAACACAAGGTTTTTTTTTTCATTTACAGTAAGCGATTGTACATTTTGGTCCGGTTTCTGGAGCAAACCGGAATGGTATCATGGCTGTGAGGTATCATGTGTCTGTTGAAACGGCCGGGTCACAATGAGAGCAGAGCAGAGTGCGGAAAAGCTAACGTACAGGTGTTCAGCGGAATACTCGCTGTGTGCCCCAGTTGTTCAGTTTCTTGCGAATCACGAGGTCGGGTGTGACCCGGCCGCGGTCGTATTGTTCAAATACGCCTTGGGGGATGTACGAAGGTATGGGTTTCGGCGCAAACGTTTGAGGCGCATATGCTGGTCGGCCAGGCGCCTCCAGCGGAGATACTGACGGCGAACCGGACATAGACCGGGGCATGGACGAGAACAGAAGCGAGTCCTCGGGCGGTGTTGGCGTTTGAATGGGAGACCCCTCAATTGAGCCAGCAGCGGTGAATGGGTGGGCAGCCAGTGGGTTGAAAGAAGAGAGGTCTGGGTGCGACATTGTATGGATGAGGCAGCGTAGCGTAGGGGGAGTAGATAGAGAGTTCGGGATGAAGTCTGGGGGGGAGGGGGGGTTCTGGAGAAGGTAGAGTCAGGTGCGGGGAGTCTTTATAGTTAGATAATTGGAATTGTTCAAGAAAAGAAACGTTACCGATGCCGTCCGCTTCGCCCGCCCATCGGCTTCCTGGATTTCATAGCCTATTGGGGAAATCACGGAAGCCGCGCCCAAGTCCGGGTTTGAAAACAAAAAAAAAGAAGATATCCGTTCCTTGTTCCTTGAGTCCACATTGAATGCTGCCTGTGAACCCACGCCGTTGTTCCAGTCGGCGCGGCGTCTGATCTACGTGTAAGTCAGGTGGTGGTTTCTGTTATTGAGAACGGGCGGCGGGGCTCGCACAATCCTCCGAGTTTGGGCAACTGTCAGTCCACATCATAGTCAAACGACTTTCGGTTTGATCGAATGAAGAGGCGCTCTGCAACGTGGTTGTTTTAGCGTTCCACCCGGCGCGGTTGTCCGACCATGGATCCTACCAGACGTCTAGCCCGCGACCACACGAATGGGCTGCGCATATAGTATCCCCGAGGTTGGAGCCGACAGCTGATCAAATCACAGTCTATCGGTCGGCTAATTCGTCGCAATAGTACGATAACAACGGCATTTGTTGGAATACAAAATACGCAAAAAAGGCTGCGACCAACTTGAACTTGGAAACTGTGAAACTGGGGTGAGTGCGTGTTGCGCTTACCTGATGGACTGAAGCAACTGGCGTCGTGGTGGCCATCGGAGTATGACGCCCATCGTAGATGCGAGCGCACGTCCAAGTATTGTTGGATCAATCTTATCAAGCCGGTATAGGCAGGGCGCACACGGGTATCACACAGAAGACTATGCATATTGTATTCAGAAATTGATAAGATTGCTCACATGACACCTATCACGCCTCAAACGTTCAAGGTGACGCTGATGCCCCTAAATGCGAGTGACGGCGATCTTCAGAGGCGTGTTCGCTAAAATTTAGGTTTGACGTCACAGAAGGCTAAACTACTGCGAATACGAGCAATGATGTGGTTCGAGACTTGGAGGCTAGGCGTCTCGATGTGCCTACGGCACTGAGCGAGCACCCTAGGATCTAATCGACAGAGTCTAAGATCGCTGGTATGTTGTCATCGATGAACACGTTGTACGCTAGACTTTTCGGCCGTGATACTCTTGCAGGGCGAGATGTAACACTCGGAGCTCGGCATTTCGGGCGATCAGTAGTATTGAGAGCGGAAGGCCATAGTAGCCGTTCAATATGCCGAGATTGATATTTTTGAGAATGTATGCAGCGAGCTGGCTGTAGAGGGGGCGTTATCGTCGTGAAGTGAAGGGGCAGTCGGAGCGGTCAGCAGGATGGTCACGTGGTCGTGATGGATCTGCATCCGGCCATATGATTCACGGTCGGAAGTTTGGCTCACTCTGCTGGCAGCTTTCTAGGCGTCGCTCTTGGGCTCCTCTATCTCGCATATACGCAGCTTGCAAAATGGCTACCTCGGTAAACAAGACAGCTCATCCCTTTGACAAGATCCAGCTTGACACACTCCTCACATCTCGTTTCTTCTTCGCTCCTGCCTTTGAGATCTACGGAGGTGAGTCATTTGTGAATTCATGCCGAGGAGTTACTCACGAGCGACGAGGGCAGGTGTTGCTGGACTATACGACTATGGTCCACCCGGGTCTGCTCTCCAGGCTAACATTCTAGACGTGTGGAGAAAGCACTTCATCATCGAAGAAAATATGCTCGAAGTCGACACCACAATTATGACCCCTTCTGCCGTATTTGAAACATCGGGGCATGTCGCTAAATTTGCAGACTGGATGGTCAAAGACAACGAGAGCGGAGAAGTATTGCGTGCCGATCATCTCGTCGAAGCCGTTTTAGAGGCAAGGTTAAAGGGTGACAAGGAGGCTCGTGGACTCGCAGAAGAGGTTGTGGCTGAAGACAAGGATGCCAAGAAGAAAAAGAAAAAAGTTAAGAGTACCGCTGTTAAACTTGACGACGCTGTCGTAGCAACATACGAGAACATCCTCGCTCAGGTAACTATCTTGGAAATATTATAGCCGGAGGATCTTACTCTGTGGATTAGATCGATAATTATACTGGCGCCGAACTTGGCGCACTTATTCGCGAGCATGAAATCAAGAATCCCGACACAAATAACGCAGTCAGCGAACCCGTCCAGTTTAATCTCATGTTCGATAGCATGATTGGACCGACTGGGAAGCTCAAGGGTTACCTCCGTCCTGAGACTGCTCAGGGCCACTTTGTCAACTTTGGTCGACTACTCGGATTCAATAACGGCAAGCTTCCGTTTGCTAGTGCCCAGATTGGACGCAGTTTCCGAAATGAAATTTCTCCTCGTGCTGGATTGCTTCGCGTGCGCGAATTTACCATGGCCGAAATCGAACACTTTGTCGATCCAGAGAACAAGAAACACGCGCGTTTCGATGAGATCCAAGACCTGAAGATTCGGTTGCTGCCGAAGGACGTTCAGATGCAAGGTCGTACCGAGGTTGTGGATATCACAGTTGGTGAAGCGGTCGCAAAGGTGCGCCATTTCTCTCCTGAAATCAGTTGCTAAATGTTCTTATACCCTGTATGCGCAGAAAATCATCGACAACGAAACCCTTGGTTACTTTGTCGGTCGAATCCATCTCTTCCTCATCCAGATCGGCATCGACCCCACTCGACTTCGCTTCCGCCAACACATGCCAAATGAAATGGCTCACTATGCTGCCGACTGCTGGGATGCTGAAATCCAGAGCTCATACGGCTGGATCGAATGCGTCGGCTGCGCTGACCGATCTGCATATGACCTGTCCGTGCACAGCAAGCGTACTGGTCAAGCATTGGTAGCAAGTCAGGCCCTCCCTGAACCGATCGTAACGGAGCGCGCGGTTGCCGAGTACAACAAGAAGACGTTTGGAAAGAAGTTTGGAAAGGATATGCCAGTACTTTTAGAGGCGTTGAACAAGTATGACGAAGCCCAGTTGACGAAACTCAAGGAGGATCTCGATGCCGGGTACGTTTATCGATCTGGAGTGACCAAGAGCAGGCTCATGAATCGGTTGCCAATAGAAAAGCATCCGTAACGGTTGAAGATGGTCGTAGCTTCGAGCTCACCACCGAGCTCGTCACTGTCGAGCGCAAGACTTTCAAGCAGAGTGGTGCGTTGATGTACTTTCTCTGCAAATATCAATACTTACGTGCCCCATAGTCCGAGAATTCACACCCAACGTTATTGAACCTTCTTTCGGTATCGGCCGTATCTTATACTCTCTCCTTGAGCACAGCTACTGGAGGAGAGAACAAGATGTAGCGCGGGGTGTAAGTTGAACCGGCCAAGCAGTGTCATCAAGACCCACTAACGCTGTAATAGGTATTATCACTCCCTACCTGCGTAGCTCCAACAAAGGTTTTGCTTTGCCCACTTAGCGCAAACGAAGTATTCGTACCATTGATCAAAGAGATCTGTAAGTATCTCCATAGGTTAGCATCCCGCAGGCCAGTCTAACGTGTTATCCAGCCGCCAAACTCCGTTCTGCTGGTATTTCCGCACGAGTAGACGACTCTGGTGCAAGTATTGGAAAGCGTTATTCGCGAAATGACGAACTTGGAACGCCATATGGCATCACTATCGACTTTGCATGTAAGTAAAGCCACCGGTTACCTCAACTGTGCACTAAAGTCTGCATATAGCGGTATCGAAAAACACTGTCACTCTCCGGTACGTTCTTTGCCTTGTGAGCTATAACAAGGCCTCATTACTTCTATAGAGAACGAGACACAACCGATCAGCGTATTGGTACAGTTGACGAAGTCATTGGCGCCGTCTCTGCGCTAGTACAGGGAACTATTGACTGGCAAGAGGCGTGTAAGAAGCTGCCCGCGTACGATGGCGTTCAAGCAGTGGACTAGACGGGCAGGTGTGGGCCGATATAAATTGTATGAATTGAATTTGGATAGTTATCACAGTAATGGAGGTAGGAGTAGTCGACCACGGCATGTGCTCATGGAAATACATGGTTGAATATCGTCAGTATGGTCACGCTGACCAATATGTGCGTACTTTGGGAGT
Source organism: Ceratobasidium sp. AG-Ba (assembly GCA_016906575.1). Taxonomy (NCBI): domain Eukaryota; kingdom Fungi; phylum Basidiomycota; class Agaricomycetes; order Cantharellales; family Ceratobasidiaceae; genus Ceratobasidium; species Ceratobasidium sp. AG-Ba. The sequence goes on along the minus strand of CP059641.1, from coordinate 2,796,809 downwards.
TGAAAAATGTGCTATAGCATTAGCGCAGCAGTTGTTTCATTGGGATAGCGCGTGTGCAACTGCATCGATCAAGATATCCGAACACCCAGTACCCGACATTCGACACCCAGGTCCCAGGTTTCATTCCGACACAACACCACCATTTTTGGTCTGGGAAGGGTAAGCGCCATGATAGTTGGTCGGTGGTTATTTGGTCTTGTGGATAGGTCACACAAATTTAAGTGAAAATAATAATAGTTTATCATCAGATGAGAGGTACATGTGTGAAACAAGTAACAAACACCCTATAAAAAGAGTTGCGTCAGTACTGATATAAAATTTCACAAGAGCAAGAGGCGAAGTGCCCTCAGACTTCCAAGGAAGGACATCGAACTCTCAACACGCCGACCCCCTCGCCACAGCACAGCGCGCATTCGGCCCACAAACTCCGTGTTGGTCACTCCTTGCGGAGGGTTCGAGACCCGGGAGCGGGGAATATATGCAGGGCACAAGGGGGAGTACTCTAAAAGAGGGCGCTAGAGTGGAAACTGCGAATCGACGGAAATATTTACATCGTCGGGCGGGATGGGGATGGCAAAAGGAATGAGAAAAGGTGACTTACATCAAGCCAGGTCAAGTCGGAGGAAAGACTACCGGGGGAACCTGCGTTTGCGTCAAACCTCGTCAGTATGGGGTTCTGATTGCACAAAAGCGAGCGATAGGGAAAAATCAGACGAAAGAACGCTGGCATGCGTATCAAAAGGCGGGACATGGTCCCTCGCCCAGTTGCGACACCGGGCACTCTTTTTCTCGGCATGGTCGTATAAGCCGGGGAGAGAATTAATGGTCATCACGATAGAGGTAGCTATGAACGAGGATCACAAATGGAACAAAACCTACCAAGTCGGGAGAGTGGCAAGTTGAGGGGCGGGAGCGGAACGATTCCAGAGGTCTGATCACATCGCCACATTTTATACACCCGCCCAAAATTTCATTGCCAAATCAGGGTCGGCATTTGTCAGCTATCATTTGTGGTCCAAGCACGATGAACGAGCATCATCCAAGATGACAGGGTAACAGTTGATAGCGTAGATAAACTAATATACAGAGAAAGGGAAACTTTTAGAAGAAGAAGAAGAAAATAATGTAGTCGAAAGAGGATCCAAGTCACTTCTGGGCCAAGACATCACTCCCGATCCCACAGCTTGCCCCTCGTGATTTCTAAAATCATCCGTTCTCGAAGGTAGTTCATATTCGCCTGGGTGAATCCAAACTCGTCACCACGGCTAATAGCTTCCATGAATTGGCAACTAAACACTCCACAATCATGCGCATTGTCTTGTTGGGGTGCGTCCTAGAAAAGAACCGCTAGTAAGCTTGGGAGCAAGGGGGGGTATAGCACAGGTTGACTAACATCACTGAAATAGTCCTTCCACCCAGTGAAATCAAACGGTTTCTTTTTCTTGTCCAAGTGCTCCTTGTTGAGATACTCTCGAAGATGCTGTCACAGACGTAATTCAATTCCATATTCGTACCCAACTAGATGTTCATAGCGCACCTTGTAAATCTTCCCTCGGTTCGTGCCCATACTATCATAATATTCGATCCTCTTCTTCGCAAAATTGATCGCGGCACAAGTCCAATGCATGTTCCCTATATTAACAGGAAGGAGTACAACATCCTTTTTGAAAATATCAAACTACCCCACATATTAGCTCCACCATCACCCCTATCCTAGCTCTCGAGACTCACCTTCTTCGTCCATTTGCCAAGCCTCGCCTTGTCGTACCCCGGATCCTCCAATTTGGCGAAGAAAAACGAATTAAAGTAATGAACGTCGAGTGCTTTGGCTTTGTCCTTTTTGGCCTCCTCGGATCGGGCCATGATGAGCGCGCCGTAAAAGTTGATAATCTCGTCGTTGAGCCACTGGGCGGGCCCAAGCCGTGAGAGGTCGGTGTGCGAAACTTGTTCACGCCCGACTTTTCCAACTGTTCCTCGTTTTTGGAGCGCTTTTGCAACCTACACAAGGGGTCATCAGCTAACCGGATGAGGGACGGAATAGTGTCATACCTCTGCTTGGTCTTCAGGGCTCAGTGATTTAGGTAGTGACTAAAGAGAACATTGGTTACAGATTAAACGGCACAAAATGTAATATGTCATACCGGTTTGGTAGGTTCATAGATGCTCTTCAGATCTTCAAGGAAGATTGAGAAATCCGCTCTGGGAGTACGAGCGCTGCCGAACAAGCAATTAGCATCGAGTGGCAAAAATGACGCAAACAGAGCCAACCTCTCTAATGCATCTCGGGCACGTTTGATCGCCCTCTCAAGCATATGCTGACTATACATGGTCTATCGTACAAGTGAGTCAAAAACATGGCACCTCTAGACGCAGACCAACCTCGAGCTCCTCTTCCGTCTGCTTCGAAGTCGACAATGATAGTTGACTTGAAGTCGGTTTGAGACCAAGAGGCGAAAATGTTCTTGATGCTAAGGAGGGGTGTTATCATACATTGCGCTGAAACCAAGAAAAGACGTACTGGAAAACACATCATTTGCATGGGCTCTACCGAGCAATTCTGCATAGTTTAAAAATGCTAATTAATAGCCGGGCTCTTGTCAGAACCAGCCCAGATAAAGTAATGTGCTCCTTACCATCGATTTCAGCAGCGCTTTGACCTGGTTGAAACGTAAGTCCCATTGTCTTAGAAACGTAAGGAACCGGGCTTACCGCTGTTCATCTTGAGCTGCGTAAGCTCTTGACGCTGCTGCTCTTTAGCCAGCGCACGGTGCTGTAAGAACAGAATGAGCCTAGTATACTCGGTTTGTGGGATGGTTATACCTGTTTGTAACGTATGTGTTTCCGGTGAGGCTGGTATTTTGAAACACCATTAGTCTGCACCGTCGAACTTGCTCTTCGGGGCGATCGCGAGCTAGTTGGAGAGGTTTGACCCGAGTATGACATGGAAAGGCTCTCAGCCAAGGAGTCATGTCGCCTTACTGAAGTTGATGTTCGTGCTCCGTTGACAGGTCCGAGATTTTGAAATGGTAATAAGGAGCTCGACGGAGAGGGTGGAAGGGGAATCTGGGCGGCAAAAGAGGGACTGTCGACACCAATATTATGTGGTCGACGTTTGGAGCGTTTTGGCGAGGCCACCTTTGAACGCTTGGTGTGAGAAGGCGGGGCTTGAAGCGCCAAGTCAGCACAAGAAAAGCATGGATAAATGCACACTGACGGGGAGGGGGGCCAAAAAAGGAGAGTGCGGTGTTGAGCAGACCGGAACCGGTACTGATGAGGGCGCTCAACACACTAGGAGCGCCGTTGTCATCGTCGTTGTCATCGCAGTGGGAGCGGATAGAGTCATCCATGATGTTGGCTTTGCGTGAGTCCATGCAGCGCTTGTTGCGCACCGGGGACTCGAGGCAGTCTGTCCTGCGCTTATGCTGGTTCGGGTGCGGCATCGGGAACGCGGTGGACGACGGGAGCAGCTCACCATCAACAGATCACGTCAGCATCGTGTCAGCGCCAAACAAGCGCCGAGCTTCTACCATATATGGGCTCCTCGAGGTCGACTGACACTCACTCACGACCTCGGCGACCTCTCGTAGCAACCCCTATCTTTCGTCTGCAACCTACAGCTCACTACCACCAGCCATGGGACTTATACACCGCGAGTACCTTGCTTCTCACCGCATCTATGGCTGTAAGAAGTGTCGCACCCACCTCACCACGATTGAAAGCATGATATCTAGGGTGCGTGTCGTTTCACTATCTACACGGCTCCCCGCTAACGTGCCAGACACGCTCCCAGGCATTCAATGGCCAGCATGGCCGAGCGTACTTGTTTGACAACGTGTATGTCCGATCTATCGCTCACCTCGCCCGCAGGTTCTCACCTCCGTCATCACAGCGTCAACATCAAGACTGGGCCTCCCGGCGACCGGGCCATGACTACTGGGCTGCACACCGTCCGGGACATCTACTGCGTCCGGTGTGGCGAGACCCTTGGCTGGAAATACGTGCGTCCCATGACCGAAACCCATGATCCGACTCATTCTGAGCTACCTCATTGAACCTAGGACAAAGCGTATGAGCAAACCCAGAAGTACAAAGAAGGGAAATTCATTCTTGAGCGCATCCTCCTCGAAGACGTCCAATGATCGCTTTGATACCGCAGCAGTAGCACGTCACATCCGCACCGATATATACCACTTCGGCGGGTCCGCCTCTCCGGCCCGGTGTGGCTTTCTCCACCCACCTTCTCCCAACCTCAGGGCGTGGAAAGCTCTCATCTCACTTTCATTGTTGGACTTTGGTTGATTGTACGAGTAGGTTGCTTCTTCGACACCAATTCCGTGCCCTGTCCTTTTTCACCCCCCTCCAACACTCCTCCCCGCCACCTTTTTCCCCTAGTTCAGCTACGTGGACTGATTTAATCTTGAATGTACCGCGTACTTTACTTGGATAATTTCATTCTCTCGGGTTTCCACGGGGGCATGATTTTCGAAAGAGCCGAGAAACAAGGGGCGTTTCAACAACATTCCAATACAATGGGCGATCTCCGCCAAACCAAAACAAGCAACATCGGTTCGTTATCTCTCCCAGTTATGTCATAGATACCCCACGGTCGAGTCATTTCAAGCCATGCTATTTACATATTTAGCCAGGTTAGTCCCAGAAACTCGCCCATTGACACGACCACCGAGTCGACGCGACTTTCCTCCATTGAGACATACTCGTTCATCAAGTTATTCGAAACCCCATTCAACTTGGCTTCTGGTCCAATGATCGGTTCATAGGCCGGAGGCGGCATCTTGTATTCAGTCATCGACCCTCTTTCCAGCTATTCAGCTCACGTCATTCAAGGATCCCTCGAATTTTCGAGGGCAACAGACTTGCCATGTGAGAGCGATCCGAAGCAAATTGGGCAATGAAGCGTGGGGCTGAAATTATTCGGAATGAGCTATTTGAGCGGTCAAGTTTGTGGTTTGGGGCAGTTCTATCATTCCTTGCCTTTGAAGTTTTTTGTCACATAAACCATCTTCGAAGAACTCGGGATGGAACGTCTTCTGAATGTAGTCTCGTAAAGTTTGATTGATTTGACTTGGTCGGCACATTGGCGCATATAGCCTCACCTTCCCATGACGAGAGCTTCCCCAGCGACGAGTCAAAATCTACAACGTAAAGCTTGTGCCTATTGTCGATTTTATCTGGGGCAACTGTCGCCAGGACCATTATGACGTGGTAATCCCTTCGAATGTTTAATTCGGTGCACAGCCGATTGACACCAAGTTTCATCTCACCAGATAACTGGCCGCCCCTTTTCTGGTGGGTACTGAGACGCCTTTTGCTCCCACAGCAAAACCTATAGTATCCATAAATAACTAAGCAACAATGGTTCACAGCGACTTGCCGTCTTGGTTGAGTTCGAGATGAAGACCACGTAGATATCCCCAAGGCTTTTCGATGCAACAGATAAGAGCATTTGACTAGCAAGATAGATATTCTCTTCACAGTAGCACGAGGTATGTGGCGTGTCAATGTTTTCGATGAGTTCTACAACAAGTGGATCTAACGTATCAGACATGATATGGTGGTGGACGGAAAGCAAGAGTGCGTTTTGGTAATCGACCATTACAGCTGTAAATAAACAGCCCATCAAGCAAACGAAAATCAATCACAATCACTCTTGTTTCCAATCCATTGGTGTAAACTCTCTCTTGACCTCCACTGGAGCGTCCCAAGCAGCGCTGGCATCAACAGCCTGATAGACATACGCTCCATCCGTTCCCAAATGCGACAACCCTGGCTCGAGAGGCTCTTGGGGGGTCATTGTCCCGGGCGTGTGCGTCTGTTCAACAGGCGGAGTGTGAATCTGCTCGACAGGAGGTGTAGCAGCTTCCGCTTTGAGAGCTTCACGTCTCTTTTGGTCGTTTTCGCGTCGTTTGCGGATCGCTTCAGCTCGACGAGCTGCTTCGGCCTCGTTGGCTTCCAGAGCGGCCTTGGCGTGCGCCTCTTCTTTCGCATCGAGAGCCCACTGTTCGGACATGAACTCTTTGTATCGTTCTTGAAGTGGACGCCAGGTTTCGGGCTTTACGTCGGATGCGGGGGAAGGGGGCCCTAGAAGAGCATCGATGTCGTCTGGGGGTCTGAATTGAAAGTCGGGACCCGCGTTGATTCGTGCTAGACCACCACCAAAGACTGAAATAAACGGATAGTAGCCTAACCATCCGTCGTCGAAGACGTTTTCGCGCTCGCGCTGTAGCGCTTCCACACCTCCTTTTCTTGTAGTTTTGGCTGAAGATGATTTGGGATCTACTCGAAGCTGGAGGTAGTCATAGACGTCTTCGAACGCCGTGCCCTGACATTCGCCATTCACGAAAAACGCGATCTTGGATCCTTTCAATATAGGTAGAGGGCGCATTACGGGCGCTGGAGGAGGTTTCTTGCGACCTCGTTCGGGAAGGCTTTTCGCGGATCGTTTGGTTGGGGAAGGAATAGCTGGGGCTGGAGGCTTGTTGTTCTGTTCGAGGAGTGCCTCCATTTCTTTCGAGACCCTGTATTCCATAGACTCAAAGTAGAGCTGATGTTTGAATTGGATTGGGATACGCTTTCGCATTATCCGAGCTGGGTCCGTAGGGTCACCTAGTACCGCTTCCCTTCGCGGAGGCAATGAGATGTATAGACCGATAACATCTCCTGACTTGAAGGGTTTGCCATATGGTTTGGGTCTGGACAGTGTAACCTTTTCGCCTGTCTTGTCGCGCATCCCATAGCTATAACCATCTAGACCCACTGGCCCATTCAGAGGTGCTTCTCGTCGTGCCCAACCAAGGCGAACGTGAGCGCCGTCGGGGTTGGCCACGTTGCCTTCACCGTCCCCACCTCCCTTTTCGATGACGACTTCAAAATACCACTTGCCCTCACGCACTGGCACGTTTAGACGAGCACTTCTGTATCCCTTGTCGGTCGTCAATCGAAGGCCGTCTTCAGTTACTCGAACAAACGGGCTTCGGTCTTCCCAACTGACGTGTACGCAACCTCCAGGGGGAGATTCGAGGGTTCGGCAGATGACACCTTGCATATTGGAGGAGGGACCAGCGGGAATGTATCGAAAGCCCAGTTTGTTCATCGGTATGTCCGCGGTAAGACGAAATTCGGAAGTGTCTTTTTCTGAGATAGGCAAGAATAGGGGGCCACGAGAGACGCTCTCCAGTTGTTCATCGCTAGTCGCTCTAAAGTTGTAGATAATAGGTTGGGCGTGACCGATAATGCTTGTCGTATCCTCTGTCTTGGGAGCTGTACGAGGTGGGCCCGTCCCTTTTTTGCTCGATGGACCTGGGCTCGGGCTGTGAGAATGTTTGAGGTTGGACTGAACATTTGATAAAGCTGATTTTTTCTTGTTCGGTGGTGGATTAGGGCTATTGCGTGAGGCGGATCTCTGGTGCTCGTCCACGTCCGAGTGATTTGGAGAATAAGCATCGTCGATATCGCTTTGTGGGAGACGCCGCTTTCGGCTTGGGTTCGACGAAGCGGACATGGCTGAGGGGAGTGAACAAGACAGTCTAGTGAGTGGGAGTCTGCTTCCGGCGTCATTTATTATGAGTTGTTGGCTGCTTCATGTACTTGCCTCAGACCTTTAGCATGGGGTGGCTATCCTAACTCAGGCCAAAAGCATAAACAACTCTGAAGAGAATTAGTTGATAGTTGCACAAGCAAGTTCTGGTTCGATTTGTTTCAAGAACCAAACGGTTTCAGGTAACCCTTTAAGAACCTGGTGGTCGTAGAAAACAGAATGAACTGTTGGTGATGTTTCGACCGCTAGCCACGTGATCGTGATGTTTCCACCACTGACCACCATCGCAGCCGCCCGACTCTCGTAAAACCTGGCTGTTCGAACATTATTACAATAAAGAAACACAGCTACTCACAAAATACCCTAGTCCTCTGGCTGCTTGCTGCTTTAAATCACCTGGGTATGTCTTGCCCTGCCTGCCAGGGCAACAATCTCCAGTTCAACGAACACGCACTCTGCCTGCTATGTACAGACTGTGGCAACATTATCGAATCAAATCAGTCTGTCCTGGACTTCTCGTTGGAGACTGAAAATGGCAGAGGTACGGAATTTGGTACGGGTAGATCATTTTACAGTCAACCTTCAACTCTGGTGACTCGCAGTGGAAGAAGTATACACAACGATACCAAAGAGGCGCGGTGGAGTAGGAATCTGGTGAGTGGGCTCCCGAAGAAACGTAAGTTGTGAGTTTTGATAGGTATCGAATAGGAAACTACAAAAACCTTTCTTGCAGCTGTTACGAGGAACATGCGTCAACCAGGATGTACAGAACGCGCCCAGTTCATTTTAACTCAAGCGATGCGACAGGGAAAATATCGTTGGGGAAAATCTGCTGAATCGGTCGCTGGCGCATCGATATGCATTGCCTTACGGGAAGCAGGGAAAGCCGAGACTGTTCGTGAAGTTGCTGTAAGTAACAGTTCTACTCCTGATAGCCGAATTTCGTCACACTTTTAGGACCCTACTTACTAGCTCGAATAGGTCCATATTCAATGTCGCGAAGACCAGCTCGCGCGGGTCTACCGCCATCTCACCACCAAGCTTAATACCAAGTTCGAACCACTAGATCCAGCGCTCCTTGTGCCACCCATATGGAGCTATACCCAGTCTTGCATCACCGCGTCGCCTGCCTCGGGCCCGTCCCCCCGGAACTCGTTAAATTCATCAACGAACTTGCTCCACGCTCGCAAGCGGTTCTCAACCTTACGCTTCAGCTCTCAAACCTTATCCTTCGCCTTTCGCTCACTCAAGGGCGTCAACCACCACTTGTCGCGTGCGCTCTACTCATCGTTTCTCTTTCGGGGGAAGCGGGTAAACCCGTGCCAAAACCTGCAGTTTTATTATCGGCTCTCTCTGAGCGTTTTGGCGGAACGCGTCGCGGGATCTTAGACCGTGTGCGAGAGATTGAACGAGTTATTGAGGACTGGAAGCAGGAGTTGCCCTGGACAGGGTCTAATGTCCCACTCAATCAGCGGAAACGCACTACGATGGTCTCACAATATATCAAGGACGTTGTCCATTTCAAGGATGACCTTTGGGCCAAGCAGATCGAGGCAGTGGATCATGCGCGATATAGCCCTTCCGTAGACGCCACATCTGATGACGAGCTAGACGACAGTGCGTCTTGCACAGAGTCCAGCGCAGGATCGAAGCGCAGCGATGCCAATGCGTCGAGCACTGGTAGCAGCAAACGCCGGCGCCTCGACTCAGGTTATTATGACTCGGGCAGACCTCGTGCATATGTCGTCGAACCACTAAAACAAGGGGCTACGGAGCGTATAAAGACTTTAGCACTTTCGTTGAGTCAAGGCGACCGCTTACATGCGTCAAGGCATATTCGCGATGAGGACTTGTTTGGAGAGGGAGAATTGGAGGGTCTCATGAGGACTCCCCCCGAAGTAGAAGCGCTCCGCTCCCGCTGGGAGGAAGAAAAACGCTTCGAGGGTGTTCCGGAGTGGACTGAGGACAGCGAAGAGGCGTTGCTCAGCATGTATACATTCCTCGAAAATTCGACTCCGCCACCTGATTGCGGGCAAGAGGAAGTGATTGGACAATGGCGAGACGCCTCACCATCCGGATTTGGTGACGATTCCTATTTTGACGAGGGCCTGGACTAATCTTAGCTTGGATCTAATTTATTCGCTGCTCCCGCTTTCAACAATGTATTTTTATGCACAGATATACACACTTATTGTAAACGCATACATTCAAGTATAATCCATTCAGCTATTTGCCTTGCACGAAACGAATATTGAGACCTTTTTTAGCCTGACTTTTCTGCTACAAATGCCTCAAGCTCTGCTCGTTTGGCATACCCCATCCTGTCTGCAACATAGTGCTGCCCCATAACTTCAACTCCCACCCTCAAAACCTCTACTACGGTACTCTCGACCCATTCGTGAGCATCCCAGAGCCCAAGCCACCCGGCAGCCACGCCTTGAGTGACGGTTGCATGGGCAAGTTGATGCAAGGGGTCAACAAGATAGAGCAGGAATTGCAGCTGCTGTTGTTCGGCGCGCGGTTCTGTTGGAACAGGTGATTCTGTGCTTTCAGCCCCTGGGAGGGCTGGAATTTTCGTCGGGAATGAAGGAGAGAAGAAAGGCTGCACGCGGATATACACGGTTGAATAGGTAGTGGGATTCTGCAGCGTTGGGGACTTGGGCTTCTCAGGAGCCTGTGCAGCGTGAGCTTTCACAAGTTCCGCTATCTCAGCCTGTGCGAGAAGTCAGATAGTAACTAGAACCGAAAACGTGACGACACATACCTCAGCGAGTTTAATGGCTTCGTCATAGCTGTGAATCGCATTCAAGTCGCGCTCAGTCAAACCCTCCTTCGGACGAGACTCGTTTCCTCTGTTAACAATCAAGTCGCCACCCTCAACTTGCTCCATAACCTATCTATCCGTCGGTGCATATAAAACGCAATTGACACACTATGACACACCTTGGCCAGTGAACGATAAACAAGTGATTCTATGCCTTCGTAGCCTTCCATATCATGACTAAGCCATACTTGGATGACTTCATGCTCTGAAATAGGAGGCGCAACTGCATTCATGATCTCATGTAGAGTTGACAGAGACATGTTTTTGAGATCTTGGCCTGGTAGAGATATGAATATAATTTCAATACGAACCATGATTTACTCACTGATCTTGTCAAACTGAGTAGTTTTAATGTAATCCATCACTCCTTCACTCCATTTGCGAGCCTGCTCTGTGCGAGCTGTGGCTGCGGTCTGGATAGGTGGCAGATTCTTGGCTTGCTCCTCCACCACGGTTCTAGCTTGTTGCAGTGCTGCCGACGCACTCGTCCAAACACTTCCCCAACCCCAGCCCGAGGATCCCCCTGAGTTTGTAGCAGAGGTATCTGCTGCTGGCAAGCTCGAAGAAGCAACAGGAGGAGTACCCGATGGGGGCACACGAGACAAGGGAGTTGTCGCACGAGAAGACTCAACACTCCGACGAGGGTTCGTGTTCGCAGAAAGACGGATACGCTCAGTTGGTTTAGGCACAGGAGCAGGCGTAGACTTTGTGGGCTCTGAACTCTTCTGGGTGATTTCGTCAATAAATGCCAGAACCTCTGCTCCCTCTGACCCAGTTACCGCCCCGGGCGCAGGGGAGCTGCCGCTCTTCCTGTTCACTGGTGGAGGAGCAGGGAGAGAGTCCAGACCATTCAGTAGATCTTCAGCTTCTTGCTGCTTTGATTTAGACATGATGTTTAACGAAATATCAAAAGCCAAGAGTAGGAGGGTCGTAGTCCACCACAAGCCCCGGAGTGGATCATTCTATTTCAAATAAACACGAACCAACAAGTCTCCGCGCTAGCCACGCCTCTGGATTCAACCATTCCAACTGAACAATGGGTGACTGGCTATCTAACGCAAACGAGGCTCTATTCCTCAAGCTAGGTGATTTGTGCATGTAACACGCGTCTGCGCCTAGATGAACTGAACTGCTTCGCTAGCTCGAGCAACTGACGATGAGGCTAACCTGAGCGAAGAAGAGCGCGTCCTTTGCGAAGAATTCCATCCTACGTTCACTTACCCGGTATGTGTTCTTACCTCCAACCTCCGTTGGGTATCTCAATATTTCTTCAGATATTTGGCGACAAAGAAACAATCTATGGATATGCAGATCTCAAAATTAATGTGAGCTACTTACTTGCTGCTTGAGCTGCCTAACCCCTGACTCCGTTACAACCTAGCTGTTCTTTGCATCCGGGTCACTTGCAATGTACTTGAACGTATCTTCATCATCTAAACTCCCCGCGAAGACCGCCGATGATGTTGAAGGCACTCTATACAAGTTCATACCCCCCGGTGCGTATCATAGTTACGTCGTTTGATCAAACAAACTAATGATCTACAGACTACAACAAATCATTTGACACGTTTCGGGGTATAGTCGAGAAAGACGCGACCGCGTTCCGCCCGCTTGGCCAAAAGATTCATACTTACACGCGACGGGCGCCCGGTAAGGGAAAGGGGAAGGGGAAGGAAACGGGACCAATTGCAGAAGATGACCCGGACGCTGTAGTCTATGAAGTTTATCATGTGAGCGCCTTACACTCTCGCGGCATCGCGTCGAGATTTCAATTCATGCGCCAATGGATTTCAGACCACCTGGGATACTCCTGGCTTCCGAGAATATCATCGGCGAATGCAGCTGTTTATTCTTTTATATATCGAGGGCGGAAGCTATATTCAAGAAGACGAGGACAAGTGGGAATTTGTAACTTTGTAGGTCACAAACTTGCGAATCATGGGTTGAAACTAAACGCCTAGCAGATACGAACGTCGAACACGTAACTCGAAAGACGCACAGGCTAGCTCTCCTTCGTATACCTACCATTTTGCCGGCTATTCTTCTCTATATCCCTTCTGGTGCTGGCCGGATAAAGTCCGTTTAAGGTTGAGGTGCGAAACTTATGGTATAGCACCAACACCTCTTCCCTGATTTCTGCTATGAACATTACAGCCAGTTTGTTATACTTCCACCCTATCAACATGCAGGCCATGGTTGTGAGTAAATCAGAGCCACGACTCCACGGTCTAGAACTAAATGCTCCAAAAAGCCGCGTTGTATGGCGCAATTTATCAGCTCGCACTTGCTCGTGAAGATGTGGTTGAACTTACCGTCGAAGACCCCTCAGAAGCGTTTGAAGATTTGCGCGATCGAAACGATCTCAAAATGCTCCTATCACACCAGGTGAGCGGGGACGCCTAATTCATCAGGACAAGCCCGATTGATTAGAAGCCGGCATAAAACAGGCGTTCATGGAAGAAGGAGAAAACGGAGGAAAGCTCGGGCCGCCAGCAGATAAGCAGTGGGTCGAAAAATGGCGTCGAGACCTCAAGATGGCCTCCGTGAGTGTTCAGGTTTCGACTCTTTGGGATAATCACTGACGGGGTATTCAACAGCGTCAGTTTCATCGTCTCATTGAAATGCTCATCCTGCGGAGACTCGACCCGTCCGCCAAACAAGCTCAAAAAGCGTTTCGCTTGCAGGTAGATCAACTTTGATAGGGTTGGGTCTCCTTGTCGTTTAACTTGCCTTCTATTCCTCCTACGTCTAGGTCAAGGAACGTCTATACCGGTTTAACTATGTGAGTCCCGATTGAAATCTACACGTGGAACAATTCTCACGTCGGAGTCTAAATGCGCCCCCGTTCTCGAACAAATCACAGGAGATTCTTGCCCAGCTTGAAAAGGACGAGCGGCTTGAGAAGCTGGAAGAAACGTTCCAAAATGTTCGGACCGATTACCAGAGAATCCTGCCGATGGTCAAGTAACCGGCCGTTGTGTATTGTTCAACAGAAAATATACGATGAGCGTAATGTAGTATACACGATCCAAAACAAGCTCAACCCAATTAACAAATTACACACCCGCAAGTTGCTGGATTAGTCGACATGCCGATTCGAGAAACAAGAAAGGACTAGTAATATCGTCGAGTTTGCGTCCTTCGCCGCCCACCTTCCCCTCTAGCGCCCGAGGGTTCTCCGCCTCGTCAAACGGAGACGGGGTTGCCGGGTCAGGCGAGGCATGGTAATACCCAACGTTTCGGAAGTCCACGAGGTAGTTAATAGCGTCAACCTAAAAAGGGAGCAAAACGGCGGGATTAGGTCGTCCATGAGCTATGCGGGGTGTGTAAGTACCTGATATAACTGCAAGTCCGTCCGAATCTATTTGTGACCCTTAGCTCGACAAAGACGAGGAAAACGAAAGTAAGGATAACGTACAACTACATCCTTGATACGACACCGTGTCTCAAGGAAGAAGATGTCCGAGTCGTCGCGCGGATCAGCCTCTTCGCCAGGTTCAAGTGCTTTCCTTTTGCCTAGATTGGGCTTTTCTCTCCACTCCCAGCCAAGTACCTTCAGGGTGTTGTATAGCTGCCCCCTATTCAACAATGGTAACTCCCGGTCTGAAATATCAGTTGCTTACTTCTAGCATAACCTCCATAGGAGGGCTCCGAGATCGGATCCCAAAATCTATGTATGCCGAGTGGTCAGCATGGGCTCGCGGCGAGTTGGAGATGTCTTACGCCATTTTGTTTTGGGCTTTCTAATATCTGTAGGCCGCGCGACTCGCTGCGCTTCAGCCAACGACTCCACTTGTACCGGATCTGGTCCTACACGTTTTAGAGTGTCAGAGATCCACCACCACCCCCTGACTTTATGTCCCAAACAAACTTACCGTTTTGCCCGGGCGGCAGGCTACTACCAAGCACCGCAAAATTATGCTCCTCGCCGCTCCAATCAAATTCCCAATCTTCGTCTGCATCACTGTCTTCGTTGGCCGTGCTGTCTGTTTCATAGCTCGTGCGTTGATGTCCGTTGGGAACCTACATGCAAGATTAGCCGAAGCCAAGAAGTTCATTAGGTCAATATACCGTAAGATGAGAAACCAAGCCAGCTCCAAGTGCCCGGTTTGTTGCCGCTTCTTGCGTGCGCATTCGCTCATTCCCTAGAACAGAATATGTTTGTATCAAAAGGTAGAAAGGTAGAAACGCACTCACAGTCAAGTGTTTTTAGACGCTTATCCTTGGCAATATTGTAGGCAACTTTGATCGCATTATCCCCCTTTGTGTGTATCGACTCGATAACTGTCTGGGCATCCACGCCAGTTGCCTCTACAAGCTCATCGACAAGCTCTTGTATCGGTTGAACTCCTGCCGCAGCTTCTTGAAACTCCTTTGGTGGTGCTAGTATATAACTGAGTGACTCGACGTTCATGTGTGCGCTTGGTGTTTGCGGCGCGACGCTAAGGTATTTAGGTAGCCCGGCCAAGAACCAAGGATGCTTCATGATCTCTGGCATGGTCAACCGCTTGATTGGGTTGACGACTATGCAATTCCTGATCAGGTGAGCCGCATCATGCGGAATGTTACTCGGCATATGGTATCTCCCAGCTAAAATAGATGTTTCAGTTAATCGAGGTGCATACACAGAAGTACTTACTGCATATCTTGTCCATCAAGACTTGGGTATTGTCGTCTTCGAATGGAAGCCGGCCAGCTAGCATCAAGTAAAGGATTACACCTAGGGTGAAGGTCGGCGCGTCAGCAAACGCCTCGCGGTGCATATGTAAGGCATACCAATAGACCACACATCAACCTCTGGGCCAGCATAAACCCTACACAACATTCAATACAACGGCGATACAAGGAAATTATTTGAGCATACTTGGCACTTATGACCCTTTTTCAAGTAACAAAGCATGATGAGCAGCGACATCAACGCAGTGCACATTTTCGCTTACTCTGGACACGCATAACATGGTGAACCACAACTGGTTCGCAGAAAATCACCATCAGTCATAACGTTACTCAGTCCAAAGTCGATAACTTTGACATCAGGGACGGGTCCGGACCAGTCGATGAGAACTATTGCATCATACGTGAGCCGTTCCGACACGCCCCGGCCGGAAGGTTACGCACTGTTTTCCGGCTTGAGGTCGCGATGGATGACCTTGTACTTGTGACTGTGTGCGACGGCAGAAACAAGCTGCTGGAAAATACTCCGCGCGGTTTCTTCCGGCAGTCGACCGTGTTTTGCGAGCGTGTCAAAAAGCTCTGCCCCCGCAAACTCGATGACCATGATGATATCCGTTGGCGTGTTTATTACCTCGTAGCTTGTAGGGAGTCAGTAAGGGCGAGACATTTGAGGATACATACTTGCATTTTGATGATATGTGGATGATCCAAAAGCCGCAAGTATTGTATCTCTCGGGTCACTCGAGCGCCAAGCTTCATGCTCTTTATTCGCGCTTTTGAAAAATATTTGAGGGCAACCTTTTGGCCCGTGAGAGTATGGATGGCCACTGGGCTTGACGTTGATGGAATAAATATTGACAGAAAATTCTCGAATACTTACGCTTGACATGTCCAAATGAACCCTCTCCGATGTTCTTGAGCACCTGGTATTCTCCCAGTCGTTTGTGGTCGCTCAAGGATTCGTGTTCGTGCTCCATGGCAGAAGGCTGAGATTGACTCTTAGATTGAGGTCGTGGGTTCGATTGGCTAGCCCCAGATCTTGCGCCCTAGGATAGATGGAGGCGTCGCAATCGCCGAAAGCCGCCGAAGTTGCTGGAGAACAAGGCTTAGTGAGTGGGTGATTGTGCAGGGGGAGGGGGATGCGTGGCGGGGCGTGTGGCTGATTAGGTGTGGTGTGCGGGTGATAGAAGAGGATGGCTCGATGTGGTCGAGGCTCACACGTCAGAGATCAATTAGCCGCGGCTCGTGACCTCCTTTTCCCCTATGTGGCTGTGGCTGATCGGCGCTCCTCGGGGGGATATCCACCCCGCGCATATATCCTGCTTAGCTCCGGCGAGCAAATCCCATTATCCGCACATCCCTGGCAGAAGACTCCTGCCGAATTTATATTTACTTTTTTCCTCGGGGGCCGGGCTCCGAATCTCCCCGCGACCCGTACGTTATCGCTGCGTCCCAGGCGCGTTCTCCTGCGTCGAACACAGAGCCAACGGCGGTCTCGCAGCTAGCATGAGCCTCGGGCTCACATACCGAGCCCGATATGCAACCTAGCCTACTCTGGATGCACTCTTACCTCAGTTTGTGTGTTCGGCGCCGCTCGGCACTCTTATTACCGAGCTGTGAATTCGCAATTATAAAGCCACAGACTCTCCATCCCGACCCTTACTTTGCCCCAACCGCGAGTTGGCTGGGGAAAACCGCCCCAAGCACCTCACCACGCAGCTTAGGAACACGTTATACGTCCTCGGTTACAGCATCGATCCAGCACCAGTGATAGGCCTATTTAAATCCCCAACCGTTTCCCCACTCGTACCATCAACCCGCACTCTCGCCCGATATCGTGCGCTGACTCTTTTCATTCCCAACGAACATCAATCGTACGATGCGTGAGTTGATTCCTATCTGGTTAAAACAGTGTGCCTTTCGGCCTGGGCGCAGTTTCAGCCCTCGGTCCTCGTTCTTGGCTCCCTCTGATGTCAGACGTGTGAAGCTGACAACTTTGCGGTTGCAGAGACTGTGCAATACCAACCGAGCGTCTCGTCTCCGCTGTCGAGTGCCTTTGCGCATCGCGATGCACCCATGCCTGCCAGCCAACCCCGTCGCGGGCCCGCATTCCCATCCTCTCGGCCACTGCGCCCGTTTGCGTCGATCAACACCTCCGTGATGGCCAACGGAAAACCCAAACCGGGCGTCAAACTCATCGAGCCAAAAGACACCGGCCGCCAGTTTTTCGTCCTCGGGCTCTCGCAGTCTGAACTCGCACGCCGATGAGCGAGGCCCGAGGCGACACGCCTTGTCCCTAGCGCAAAATCGGCCGGCGACCGAGTGTATCTTTTTTCTATGCTTCTGGTTGCTGAGGGCTCCGTCGTTGGCCGAACGTGTACACTATGTCCAGTTCATTATGCTTCTTGGAACCTGCTTGGGTAATCGTGTTGTCTCTTTGTTGTTTCTTATGCTATTCGGATGTCTCTATACGGGATATGTACTTTTAATACACTTTGTCATTGAAACTTGCGTTGAACTGCGAGACCGAGCGCTGAACATGCCTGGGAGCCCGGCCAACATCCGGAGGAAAACACGACCAAACAGTTTGGCCGTGATGACTGCGCATTGAATATGTACGCATCTTGACGTCAGAGCGCATACTTGGGAGACAAGCTTAATTAACAGATGCGTATCACGCAGCTATCCTGGTTGCTGTGCATGTGGTGCACGACGTATGCACGGCGTAAGTATGTGTCAACTCAGTCGCCAAACTGCGTCTGATGCCCGGAGGGTGCGTGCCTCGTGCAGGATGGGGGCAACGACGTCGCCGTGAATGAGAAACAGGATATAGGGGTACGTACGCTTCGCAGTTTGTCAGCGAAAAGCGGTGGATATGGGCTATAAAAGGCGGCGACCCTTGTGTTAGTGCCTCGGAACCAGCTAGGCCTGTTCCTGGACCGCCGTATCGCCCGGCGCTCACCGGCCCCCCTGCTCTCTGCCAGAACTAGCCAGCACCAGCAAGCATGGGTGACCAGTGGCGAGTCACCGCCCTCGGCGACGGCGCAGTCGGCAAGACGTCGATCGCCGTCCAGTTCACCCTGCATTCGTTCACCGGTCAGTCCTGCTCGGCCTTGTCCTGCACGTTGACCAACCGTTTGCAGAGGTACTTGCTCTCTTCCGGCGCGCGGCCGTCGCTCACTCTCTCACAGGCCTACGATCCGACGATTGAGGACGCGTATCGCAAACAGACGATAGTCGATGGCAGGCAAGTCCCCTCCGATCGTGTCCCCACGCCCGGCTGATCCACCGCGCAATCGCCATTAGCGTCTGCCATATCGAGATCGTGGACACGGCTGGACAGGGTGAGCCTCGCCGTCTGCTCGCTTGGTTCCGTTTGCCTAAATATGTCATACCCAGAGGAGTATTCGACTCTTCGCGACCAGTGGGTCCGCGAGGGTCAAGGCTTCATCCTCGTCTATTCCATCACCGAGCGCCGTTCGTTTGAGCGCATGGAAACCTTTCGCCAGGCTCTGCTCCGTGCCAAGAGCCGCTCCCCGCCACTCTTTGTGCTCGTCGGCAACAAGTGCGACCAGACGTACGAACGCCAGGTGATGAAGCACGAAGGCGAGAGTCTCGGTAAGCAGACCCCCGTAATCGTGTCCCTTGGTTCGCTGTCTGATAGTCTCTCAACATGACATATTCAGCCCAGCAGTGGGGGTGCGACTTTTTCGAGACAAGCGCTCGGACCGGGCATAATATCGAAAAGTTATTCCAGAATATCGTGCGCTCGCTCCGTCAGGTACGTGATGGCGCCGAACTCCCGCCGAGTGGAGGTGCACCCATCAGAGCACACACGGGTCCACCACGGCCGGCACCCAAACGGAAAAAGAGCAAATGTATCATCTCATAGACTGTTTGTGAGTCAGTTTGTACGATCCGATTGTACAAACAATCCATTCTCAGCCGTCCTTGTAGGCAGATCAACAACCGACCCTTAGAAAAAACCTGCGGAGCCGGCGCAAGATTTCGTTATTTACATTGCGCCCGGTGGCGGACCCTCGATTTTTGGCATTGCATGTTTTCTCTTTATTTTTCTTGTTGCTACTATCACATGCCGTCTGCACCAGTTCCTTGACGCTTTCCCTCTTCTTGCATTCGCCATACCCTCAGTTTGTCTTGCATCTTGTTGCTGATTGTACACTAAGGCTATTATCGCGGAAAAAGACTGCGATCGGTGGTTCTTCCTTCTCTGGTTTTGTACATTTCCGGTGTAACGTTATCCTTTCCGCGACACGCTTGGTGTCCCTGTGCTTTTGCGGTCCATGGCTGCATGTTTCCTGTTTGTTTGATCTAATGGGACGATCATTGCCGAATCTACAAGAATGTTCCGGGTTGAAGCTAGAATGTCAGCACCCTTTGAAAAACCAAGCCAAGTCGCTGAAACAGCCGACCAAGTATCTCTCCGAGTGCGCCGCACCCAGCCCCCTTCAGCATCTGAATTGACTCGCTTCGGTAGGGGTTTGTTCTGTTGGCAAGGTCGAGAACTTACAGATAGAATATTACGCTACAATCATGTGTAAATTGTAAATAGCCTTTTCCTCTCTATTACACAACCCCATGCGGAAACACTGATTCCGAGCTAGACCTTGTCTGAAGCATAGAACTGCGCATGGACGAAGGGTCGCGCGCTGGAGCCTTGACTACCGATATTTATGTGTGAACGGGGCCCTGTGGTGCTAGTCTATACACTACTGGTGCATTCTTTCATTGGACCTCGGTAATACGAGTCTAACCGGTAGCCTATCCTATATGCTGCAGGTCTGTTGTTGGGGAATGGAGAGCTGCGTCCCTGTATGCGTCCCATATGATCTGCATATGAACAGATGGCGCGCGACGCCACAGTTGTCATACCCTAAGAGATTCATGGAAATTGCCCAGTGACTATACGAACCTGCAGAGGGTTGATTTTTCTTGCTAAATGCCGAAGAGGGCTGCTCAATGTTCTTGCGTCTGTCATTGGTCAATATGCGCAATTAGACCGGAGGCGTGATTAAACGTTTATATGATACATCGCTTGGCTCACTTCGTATTTGACGACTCGTAGGTATAGGATGGGGTGAGTACGTATTGCTAGACTAAACCAATGCCCTACCAAAATCGCAGGGTACTCGGAACAGCCGTGCAAATGTCATACCGAACAGAATATACAGGGGGGCCGAAACTAAGTTTTAAGGCTCCTGATAATCTCTAGGAAGGTTACTTCATCCGGTCGACCTAGTCTGTACGCTAGCTTAGCCTTAGCTTAGGGTCGAAGTCAGTCACCCGCGTGAGAGCACGAAGTGCTGCCGAGTGGTCCCGACGTCTTGCTGTCACAGTCAGCCCAACTAGCTCTAATTTTATACCAAATACTGGCCGTACAATAGCCACTGGCGTACGAGCATGAGACACGGACGGCCTCGTCTCGACGGCCCCACTGGGCTGTTTCAGCCCTCGTGCTCGACGCTCCGCTCATCGGTGATCACTATTGTTCCATCCATAGGGGTGTTAGATTACGGCCGTAACAAAAGACTACCAGTGAGCCGAAGCAAGCGCTGCCGGTTGAAATTATGGAGCTTGATCGCACCGCGTGGCGCTGCTATTGTCATGGTCCATCATCATGGGTTGGACGGTACGGACATCCGTTAGACCAGAATAGGAGCTATAAAAGATGGCGACTGGGCGAGCGATGGTCTCCAGTAACTGCCGCGTCGTCTCCTTTACCCCTGCTCCCGAGCTCTTCTGCACATCACTACATAGTAAGTTTCATTATATCTGGATATCCCCAACGATCTAACAAGTTCTATAGACATACCATGCATCGCTTCCAGTACCCTTGGGATGAGGAGACTCCTCGCTACAAGAAGCACAACGCATCCTTGCTGCCTGTTTCAAACACCACGCCCGCTACGCGCACCCTTCCCAACGCAGCGATGGTCTCGGCGGCCACGCTCTTTGTCTTTGCGCTCGGCTCTACAATTATCTACCAGCATACACCAGTGTTGCATGCACTCGTGATCTGATTGACTTTTGAATTATATCGAGCATGCTTTCAGGTAAGCCTCATTCCCCGATTGTTCAAGGGCGAGCTGAACCAATCTCGCTATCAGGTTCTTCCATATGACAACATGAAACCTATGGCCTGCCCTATATGATTGTATTACTAGATTGATATCGCTTTCGCTTCATTTCGTATTTATAAATATAAACCCTTCTTGAACCAATCCCATCCGAGCCAAGAGCGCACCGAGAGCTATTGTTCATGGACGTTTGATCGAGCGTTGGTGCCTTTTCCTTCGATATCCATAAAAGTGCTGGTACATTAGTACACAGACCCAGATTACGATCATGATAGGAAGATTGCCTAGCAATTTTAATATTGCATCCGTCAGTATGGCTCTTTAGTTAAACGAGTTAGATTACCGATTAAGAAGGTTATAAAACCTGTCACCAGGTTGTACAGAGCTAGGCTCAATGCCTAAGTGGACTGTCAATAGGAACAATAGTCGCTCTTGAGTACTACAGACCTTCGCTACACTCAAGAAACCATCCAATATAGCTTGAACGAGGGCGGTAACAGCATAGATAACGTTTAAGAATGCATATGTAATGTTATACGCCATGCCCACAAGGGTAATCGCAAGGTTAGATAGAGTATATTGAAGAGAGGACATAGTGATATATATAAACAGCTATTTACAAGAAAAACGAGGGGGTGGTCGCGAAATAAGAACCACGCAGCCGAAAGAGGCAGGTTATATATGCGCCATCAACGCCCACGTCATCGAGGAAGGCAAGTCAAGCACGTGACATGTGGCGCTGATTGGTGGCTGGGTCGCAACAACCTGATCACGGCCAGCTTCAACCTATCGGGTATCACGACATGGCCGAACAACGTAAGTGTTTCCCGTCAATGTCCAAAAATGCAGATTGATTAGAGGAATATGTAGGATCCTTGCATAATGTAAACATCCCACTGATCAAATCTCCCTCGTTACGAGTACCTCGTCCCGTACGTCGTTGGTGGCATGCTGCGTTTTCGGCCGTGTGAACGATTTTGATCAGGTCGAACTGCCACCCGACATTCACCCCCTTCCAGACGATGTAACGGCCTATGTGAGTATCTAGAGCTGATCATGAAACGAAAAGACCAAACGTGGTTTCGTAGTTTGTGTATCCGTTTACGATCGAGCCTCACATTATCACACTGGAATCATCCCGGCAATCAACGCTGGCCGCTCATGCCGCGCGAAGAGACGCATACCTTCGAGCTCGAGAGGAAGAAAAGGTCAGGAAGAAAAAGGAAGCATTGAGACGGATCGCCCCTGGCTTTGATCCAGATATGGGCGCGTTAATGCCAACCAAGCTGAGTCCTGCACCAACCGGTGCTCCTCATGTTACGGCAAATCATCTGGAAACCGTTTCACCTACACCGAGAACTGCTATGGATGATTTGGTGGATCAACTGGCGGCCATGGAGTCGAGGATTAGCCCACCTGGACGGTTGATGCAGGCGAGACCGAATAATATCAGTTAATCTACATCTTATTATTCCAATGTACAATTGTATGGTATGTAATTAAAGGATATCGCTCGGAAGCTGGGAGATCTCACGAGGGACCTTGCCGGCTTTGTACTTGAGCAGCTTCAGTGTTTACTCTTTCGATGAAGCTGGCGCACTTACCCTCATCATCTCCACGGCCCTTTCCCAACCTAGAGAACAATCTGAACAGTTTTTCAACTCTGTCCTTACTTCTTCGTCGCACTGCATCATATTCGCAATGTCTGATCCGGAATGGATGTGTTCCAGGACCGATTCACGGCGAGATTCCCAAATCGCCCTGGCAGAAGCGGTTCCATGCTTGGAGCATGCTCCGTAGTCGTGTGGAAATATCGGCTCGGTTGCAAGAATATTCCTCAACTTCGGCAGTCTATGCATTTGCAAGACAAGTAGAAGGTGGTATGAGCTCGCGGTCGGTAGCACCGCAATCTCGGAAAGGGGGTATTCGTGCATTGGAGGATGGAGAAGGAAGGAAGAGGCCAAGGAAGCAATGTCGTTCAGGTCTAGTCGACTGGCAAGCGCGTAGACTTGCAGAGGGTACGACGGCGCATGACTGCGGACATGTGCATGCAGTCTAGTTAGGATGTCTTCTGACAGATCATACTTGTCAGCGATGTCGAGCAAGGTGACGACGAGTGGCCATGGTAGAGTGCTGCTCGGAGGGTCGCTGCTGAGCGGAACTGCCGAGGAAGGGCCCTGGTTGTTGACGGCGGGGGGAGGTAGCTCGGGTGGAGTCTCGAGCAAGCTGATCAATAGTGCGAGCAATTCGGGACGCTCGTCTACTTGAACTACCGGCAGGTCCGAGGTATGTGGCGCGTTTGTCTGTGCCAGCGACCCGATTTCGAGCATAGACTGAAACACGTGGCTGCCGCGGGCGAGGCGCTGAGCATGGGCGGGGATGGCAGCCTGGGCTGGGTCTTGGGCGGATTGGATTAGAATGTCATATGGATCGACGGTGGGTGCCTGCATTTCGAGATCGGGTTCGTCGTGGTTCGCATGTCCCGGCGGCAATTCGATCGCCTTGATCACTGACGTGGGCCGTTCAACCACATATGCACATGAGTCACTTTTTTGAATAGCATTTCAAGTTTTATTAATGAGAGCCTGGAGATGAGCTCTGACTGTGTCTATGTTTCGGTGTGTGAATGCCGACCGGGCGTCAAAGGGTGCATCAGCAACGAGGCACATCGGCCATCGTGGCAGCAAGTGTCGTTTAAAAAGACGAGTTTTCAGCCCACGGCCGAGTTGCTTGTCACGATCTCCCTCTGGCCCCAAGTGGCCACTTGGCGTACATAATCACCATAGTTGGGCCATAATTGCTGGCACGTGCTCCTTCGCCATATCCGACCCATCATCTCGCGTCGTGAGTATCGTTGCCAGAAGTTCGCTGCTTAAGCACTCTATCTCCTTGGATATCCCAGACTGAGGCGATTTCATCTCGGTTGCTCCTAGGATCTTGTCGCTCGCTCTGGTTCGGGCAGCCCGCTGGTCGCAGCCTGCTCCAAACTTGCCACTCGAGAAGCCGTCGGGACACCCAGACCTCCCCCGAGCTCGAGTGACAACCGAGGCAACCATGATGAAGGCTTTCTCCATTAGGCGTAATAAACAGAGTGTGAGCCTGAATATCCCCCGCCTTGACCCCTGTGGAGCAGTCGACTGACGCCCCTGCGAAAAAGGCTTCGGATTCCGCCACTATCACAACAGAGGACCCCCTGAGTACATCCCAGCGCTCAGTTTATGGCTCAGTAATGAGCGGTTCGCGATCTCGAAACCGCCTGCACAAAGCCCATCGCTCGTTGGACGAGACCAATGATCCCTCGGGGCAAGTCCCGAACGGTGATGTCATTAAACGCCCGCACCGAAAACTCGTCAAGAAATCCCGCCAACACCAACGCTCCGACTCGTCGCCTGAAGAGACGGGTAGCATAACGGTAAACGCCCTCTCCCCTTTTGTTCTGACGCTAGTCACCGTGCTGACTGCAGGTGTATAGCCTCCTGAACAGAAACCCCATTCGACCAGTTTGCCTTCCACTCTCGGTGTGAGTAAATTCTAGTTATTATTATACGTGTAACACCGATTGACAACGCCATTCTAGCGTCACTCTATGGACCAGCCAGGTCAGGGTTGGAGTGATAACGAAGCTATTGTGCCGTCTCGAGGCAGAGTAAGCATTACGTTCCGAATAACGAGAATTACATCTCAAATATCTCGTTTCACAGACTCGTTTCGCTTCTATGCGGCACTCGGTTGGCTCATCTGCAGATGTCCTATTGACTCCCATTCGCGGCTCGACTGCCATTAGCGACGACTTTGTGTTCCTTCCAACCGGCCGCGTTGTCGAAGCGAGTGGACCGGACGAAATAGTCGCTTCACCGGATAGCGAAAGGCCCGAGAGCCCTGATCCTACCATTGCCACGCTTGTGACCGAATCTGAAACGCACCACGAGGTCGAACACGAGAGTGGGGTAAAACCTGGTGATCTAGACACTGCGATCGAAGCAACGACGCTGGGCGCCACGAGCAGCGGCCCTGGTAGTGAGCACGAGGACTCTACGATTTCTCAATCACGCTCCTCACTTGCAGAAACTCGGACGCTTCAAGAGCCCGCTCCTCCCAGCGTTAACGTCACTCCCGCTAGCCCTCTGGAAGAGGCTGCCCCAGTCGTCCCCCCTAAAGAATCTCTTCCCCCTGTGGTTAATGTCATAGACGTCGTGAAATGTCCGGCCCCCAAGGGCCCGCCTACTCAAGTACGTCCTGCTCTTACCGCTCGCCAATCTTCAAAGTCCTCGGCCAAGACAAACGGGGTTCACAACATTGTGCCATTCCCTGGCAAGCCCGAACTTGGCCCTTGGCATGCAACTCTGATGCAGAGCGAGGTTGACCACCAGGAATCCTTTGATTCCCCCGAAACTACTGCTGTGTATTGGGTTCTCGCGATTTGGAGGACGCTAGTCGGGATAATGACACTGGCTATGGAGTGCGGTCGCTGGCTTGCCCGGAAAGGCTTGCGAAATGATTTTCGCTCATGGATGTCTTACTGGTTCCTACGAGAACTTACGCTTGGGTTTGCCATTCCGTTGCTCCTAGCCATAGCTGCCCTGCGGTCGTTCTACAGACTGGTATACCCCCATTACGACTTGACCCCTATGACCGCATGACATGTTTCACTGGTTTGCTTTCGTGATTATTCGTGCATTGTATCGTTAGATTTCGATTCGTAGTTTGTATGTGCCCTTTTTTACCCTTACGATCCTGTGGATACGTTGCCTTTATGTGCTTAAAATCCAATGCCTAATGAAAATACGATTTAGCGAGCTATTTGCGACGAGGGAATTCACATGACTGTGCCATGTGATACCGGGTCTAACGGCTCGTTGGTTTCCGGCCGCGACTGTTCTCCTGCCTCTGCTCTCGTTGTCCTCTTGCGACCCACCACATTGTCCTCGGTTTATTATAGACCGCATCCTCGAACATAATATTGGTTCAGAGTTCTGTTCGCTGCTATCTACTCCACGATCCCGGTGTAAGTCTTGAGGCTGAGCATGCTGCGCAAGTTGACTGACCATATTTATCTCATAGGTAGCTTATAATGTTGTCCTCTCTAGAAGCTATTATTCGTGACCCTCACTTCCATGATTATCTCGCCATCCTTAAAGGTGCACGAAACGGCTTTGTGTATGGCGTCAAGATTCGGTTCCCTCATGCGCTGTTAATGGCTATCCTCTTTGGTCGCGGCGAGTAAGCATAATACTCTATGGGTATTTATCGAATCAGCCTGACTCTGTCCGTAGCTGGTCGCAGCGCGCTCGAGTGATTTTTAAAGCAACCAAACAGCATGCGACCAACTTGGCTAAATTTGTGACGTTGTACAAGACTTTACTATTGGTACAGCGACGGGCAAACGGAGGCAAAGAGAGGAGTGCGGATTCATTTTTGGCGGGGCTTATTGGAGGTTATTTGGTCTTTGGAGATAGGACAGCGATCAACGAACAGGTACGTCATCTTACATGGCCATGTCCCTCTGTATTTACCTTTTTGCTAGATTGTGCTATACGTCTGTTCACGAGTGGTTGCGTCCTTTATTCCTCGAGCGTTCCCAGCGCCGCCTCCTAACCCCAACGCGAGCGTGACGACCCCGGCGCGGTCCATCCCGCCCGATTCGAGGGTGTTCTCGGTGTTTGCTGCGTTGTCGTGGGGCGCGGTGATGTGGTTGTTCAGGTATCAGCCGGAAACTCTACAACCGGGGATGGCCAACTCGATGCAGTATTTGTATCGAGACTCGGAGGCATGGGGGAGCTTGAAGACTCTGTTGTGGCATAACAAGTAGACATTTTGCATGTGTAGTATGTTATTGGAGCATTGAACTAGAGTGTCGTGGGTCCGCTTGAAATGAGTGATCAGGGTCCTTCATCTGTCTGAATTTTGCTAAGCGCCGAAATTATTCTGGATCTGCCAACGACCTTGGATCGAAACGGTCGCACCGAGGCGATAGCTTTATATCTAATCTTTGAATACTTTGACATACTTGTTCAGAGCTTGGATATACTATAGCAACATGTCTGACTCGTCTTCCTCGGCTTCCTCGTCCGGGTCTCCTCCCCCACAAGTACATGCTAAAGATGACCTCCCTACGGCTCAGCCGCAAACGACGGCGACAGGAATCCAACTAGACGACGCATCGTTCGAATCTCTCTCTTTGTCCCAGCCTACTCTCGATGGTCTCAAGGCCATGGGCATGACCCGCATGACTCCCGTACAAGCGCGAACGATTCCACCGCTTCTTGCGGGACGGGACGTGCTCGGTGCCGCGAGGACAGGAAGTGGCAAGACGCTGGCCTTCCTGATTCCGAGTATCGAGCTGCTGCATAGGATGAAGTTCAAGCCTCGAAACGGTACGTCTTGGCTCAAGTTGTGTGGAGAGTGCTAAAACCCAGCCGAAATTTGTTGGTAGGCACCGGAATTGTTGTCATTTCTCCTACTCGCGAGCTCGCACTGCAGATATTCCATGTCGCAAAAGAAATCATGACTGGTCACCACTCTCAGACGTTTGGGATTGTTATGGGAGGGGCGAATCGTAAAGCCGAGGTGGAGAAGCTGCAGAAAGGCGTCAATTTATTGATTGCGACACCTGGCAGGCTGCTCGATCACCTGCAGGTACGTATATGTGATATCTTGCGGGGTGAACGGTGGCGCTGACGAGGACGTGACGGGTAGAATACAAAGGGATTTGTGTTTAGGAATTTGAAGGGACTGGTGATCGACGAGGCAGATCGGATATTGGAGATTGGGTTCGAGGAGGAAATGAAGCAAATCATCGCAATTCTGCCGAATGGTAAGCGGCTCTGGCGTTTAAGGTGCCAAGTTCCTAATAGAATGCATACAGAGAACCGACAATCTATGTTGTTCTCCGCGACGCAGACAACAAAGGTGTCCGACCTGGCCCGCATATCGTTGAGGCAGACTCCGGGCCCACTTCACATCAACGTAGAGAGCCAAAATGCACCGAGTACGGTCGATACGCTGAGCCAGGGATACGTAGTTTGCCCGAGCGATCGAAGGTAAGCTACTATACCGGTAGTGAGCCTTTGAGCTAACCAGATATATTAGATTCTTACTGCTATTCACCTTCTTGAAGAAGAATCTCAAGAAGAAAGTTGTTGTGTTCTTCTCTTCTTGTAACTCGGTCAAGTATCACGCCGAGTTGCTCAACTATATCGATGTTCCCGTTTTGGATTTGCACGTGCGTTTACTATTTGCTCATACTTGTTACGTTGACTGACAGGGGATACAGGGAAAACAAAAACAACAAAAACGGACAACAACTTTTTTCGAGTTTTGCAACGCATCTCAGGGAACGTTGTTGTGTACGGATGTAGCAGCGCGAGGTCTTGACATCCCCAGGGTTGACTGGATTGTTCAATTTGACCCTCCTGGTAAGCTGTCTTCTCAGCCTCTGGAAACGAGTGTTTATTCCGCGCAATTAGATGATCCAAGGGACTATATTCATCGGGTTGGGCGGACTGCTCGAGCTGGCAAAGCCGGCAAGAGCCTGATGTTCCTGCTCGAGAGCGAGTTGGGATTCCTCAGATACCTTAAAGAGGCTCGAGTACCTTTGAACGAGTTTAGCTTTCCTGCAGAAAAAATCGCAAATGTCCAGACTCAGGTGAGCCTTTTATTCCCACCACCAAGCTACGGTCGTAGCTCAACCCTGAATGTAGCTTGAAAAATTATTGCAAAAGAATTACTACTTGCATCGATCGGCGCTGGATGGGTACAGATCCTATCTACAATCGTATGCGTCGTACTCGTTGAAGAAGATATTCGACGTGAATAAGCTTGATCTGGCCAAGGTGGGCAAGGCATTTGGGTTTGCTGTGCCGCCGAGGGTGAATATCGCCATGGCCGGGGAGAGGCCTTCGAGAGGGGGGAACGAAGTTGAGGATGAAGAGGCGGCCAAGTCAAAGGGCAAGAGGAGGCGGGAAGTGCTGGGTGGCGGCGAAGAGGAGGAAGAGGAGGGGGCGAAACGTCAGCGGAACAATAAACAAAAACGCGTAGAGCAGCTGGGAAAGAAGCGAGTTGAGCGAGAAGTGTATAAAAAGGGCAAGGAGCGCAAGGCCCAACAGGCAAACGGGCAACAGTGGTCGCGTTAGCTGCGAGGACGATTTGGTTGTATTTATATGAAATTAATATAAGCGCCCACAGTGCCTGGGGTCCGGCGCGTGGTGACGTCGTGGCCTCTTGTGTGTTTTTGCTCTCTCTTGCCTGCCACCACACTCTGACCACGTTGAGATCGGCCAGCGCACGACTAGAAATAGGAGTCAGATCCTCTGCAACAGCAACTACGACCGATGCCTTCCTCACAAGTACCCCATTATGCATGGGCGATGGGCCATGCCCTCCTGCTCCTCTGTGCATTCTTCTACCTACCGGGCGCACTTAGGCACCCATTTACGACCCCCAAGACTGCTTACTCTTATCGAAGTGAGTGGGCATTAGAATAAAGCAAATACACATTGCAGTTGTCTGACGGCGGGCTGCCTACCTTAGTGGCCTACGTTGGAGGCTTGACTAGCTATGGTATTGTGTGCTTGTGAGTCTTCATCTATTGCATACGTGTCACTTTTGGTCTAACGACGTCACAGCAAGGCACTTGGGGTACGCACTTTATGTCTGATCAATATCGGACGGCGGAATAACACTCGGTTTTGGCAACACAGACGCCGGCCGCCAACCTAGACTTCCTGAAGCGTGCAATGGCAGACGAGGCAAGTGCGACACGAGGCCTTGCTGCGAAATCAGACACGTATGCTTATCCCTTGATCGATAGAACTGCCAATATTTCCTCCTTGCCATCTTTTGGCTTCTCACCAAGCCCGTTTCGTGTGCGTATGAGATTAAAGACAGATATGATGGTATGGAACCTGATAATCGGGATTGGAACAGTGTCGCTCGTCCCGTACGCGATCTTTTCGACCTTCCACGTCCTCACTTTTGTGCGCACGACTGTGCTGCCCAAGCTTGCTCCGCCCAAGCCGCCTGCGCGTGAGGGAGAACGCCAGTCGAAGGATACGCCTCTGCAGAAGCAGCTCCATCAACTCGTTAAATGTGTGCACGTTCGGTTGACGTATGCCGGTGGTGTACTAACGGCCTATTCGCAGCGCAATATGACCCTGCTATGAACGTTTGTGCTCACGCCGAGCTTGCGATCCTTGTCCGAACGATCATTGGTGTGCCCCTGTGAGTGACGCTGTCTGGCCAGACCCGATTGCATATTGACGTAATGGTATACGACAGGATGTGGAATGGATTCATGGCACCAATCGCGTTTGCGCATTTCCTCCGGTTGAGGTACTACTACTCTATGTTCTCGCGCAGCGCCATCCGGGGTGCAGATGCCCGTCTGATGAACTATGTGAACACCGCGCCCGAGCCGGTCAAGGGTGCTTATATGCAAGCGAGGAATCTCGTTACTCGGTGGTCTGGGAATGTGCTGGCACCACAAGAGCAGCCCGCGCCCGTCCGCCGTTGAGACAGCTGAAAATGATGTAGAACGCGTTCAGTAGATGGGACCTGGGCGATGTCTCGGATACGAACAATGTTTGATATGCGTTGCTGCTGCTTCGGATGTGAGATACATAACCGTATTGGAATGAGAAATGTATATTTTGGATACGGTCAGAAAATAAGTGCAATTCATTTGTTGGGGTTCCAGGCTGGGATCCGGCGCTTGTTGGAATTGGTCGTGTGGTGCGGATGTGCTCCTGATCTCAACCACGGACGTGTTTTTGTGACCGACACTCATTCGCCGTACGCTCCTTGTGCTCTGTCCTGCTCGCTGGCCGACCGACTCGATCCAGCGACAAAGAGGCAGTATTCTGAAAACAATACAAAAACACTTTTCCTCTCCCTTCTTCCCCCTCCCGACCAGCCACTCCCACCGCCATGGCCTCCTTCCGCACCCCCTATCACCCCTCGCCGTCGTCGGCAAGCATCGCCGACTCGGAACGCACGGCGTACCAGCACCAGTTCTCGCAGTTCCACAAGTCGCCGTTCCAGTCGACCGAACTGCCGTCGTCACCCTACTCGCTCAACTCGCTCAGCCGACCCGAGTTCGAGATGAAGCAGTCCATGTCCGATCTGAGCACCACTCACGGCCACGACCCCGAGTCTGGGACTGTCAATTCCGCGGCCCCGCCAGACCCCGATTTGGTGGAGGTTGATGCCGGGCCACCGTCGCTACTTGCTCGCGTGAGGAGGCTGATTCCCAATTCAATATATTGTCGACTGTATCTTCTGGCGGTTTTGGTCGAGGCCACGGTCGATGTGGTTATCGAGGGCATTCTCTATCTCAAGATGAGGGACTACTACGAGACATTGAGCGCGAGCGACAAGCCAAACGACGATCTATACATCAAGAGGTTGCCGGTCTACCTCGGGATCTTTGCGTTTGCTCAGTGCGTCTCAACCGTCATATTTGTTGGTCGTGCTAACGACCTTGTATAGCGTTTACCAATTCGTGCTCGCCATGTTCGCCGTACATCAGCGCAACACCATGCAGTTCATGTTTTTGGCCCGTAAGCACCGCCCCACTCGCCTAACTCGCTTCGGCCGCTAACGTGCTGCGACGTCTAGTCTTCAATATTCTTTTATTACTGTACTCTATCATTCAAATCTTCGAAATTGGAGCCAAGGCCGACACGATTATCAACCCGACCTCGCTGCAGACCGTGCAAATTCTGACCTCCTTGATCCCGTGCGTCATTGGGTTCGCGCAAGTGGTCTATATCGGACTGGCATGGAAGATATACCAAGAGTTTGGTTGGAAGGTACGGTTGGATTTCTGGGTCTTGGGACCACTGTTTTTTAAATTACGTGCGGTTGGCAGGTGTACAAGCTTCTTGGCGCAGACAGGCGCGTCAAGAAGATGTATGCGCATTATCTCTTCTTCGAGTGTCTCATCAAATTTGATGGATTCTTCTGGGTGGGGTTCTCGGTTCAAGTGAGTACAATACCCTTGTCTTGCTCGACGTTGCCACTAACGGAGTTTGATAGTACCTTGCCCTCGTCCTTAGTCCAGGTGATGTCGAATACTATTTGACAATCGTAATGACGCCAGGGTGCTTCCTCGTGTTGCTCGTTGGGCACTTGGCTGCTCGCCACGAAAGCAAGTGGATGATGATTAGCTTTTTCCTAGGGTGCTTGGCCGCGCTCGTCTATTTCAGTTACAAGGTGCGTTGGTGACACCCAAGGCAATTTCGATGATTTATTAGCTGATCTCGTTTGCCAAGTTGTACCGCATATGGACGCAGCGCACCTCGCCGCAATATCTGGGGGTGTTCAAGTCTCATACAATTTTTGGTACGCCGAAAACAACTCGCTTGGTGGGAGTTGGTACTAATCAATTTTATCGACAGCTGCGATCTCGATTTTCTTTTTGCTCATCACATTTGCATCGGGCTTGATCGTATGGAACAATTTTGAACATGGACTGAAGATCCAAAGTACGCGTTCGCCTGGTCTCGGGTTTCTATGTTGACTGATAGCCGGCATTCTTCTTACAGTGGACAAGGCTGACGAGGCCAAGAAGCGAGCAGACCGGGCCGGTGTTAGCGGACACCAGCGATCCGGCACAGTCGTCTCGAGTTATATGATGAACGGCACAGGAGGGTCAAAGCGGAACAACCGCATGAGTATCGAATAATTGTTTCCCCTTTGTGCATTCCCCCCTTTATTTGTGTGCTTTTTATCCGGTCTATGCCCATGCCCGCTTACGTCCTCCCCAGCTGTATCACCACCATGACGACACCCCGCCCGTACAGTATCTACCTGCCCTTGTTTGAACATAGTCCCACACATTCCTTTACACAAAAAAGTCTGAGTGTTGAAATTGGTCTTTCCTTTTTTTGGCCTGGACTTTCTTGATCCTTTTCTCTCTTTCTATTTCGCTCTGTTGGTTTGGTCCGTGATACCTCTTTTGCGGCGGTCGTCGCGCCCCTCTATATCATTACGTTTGTGTCATTCGTTTCTCTCCTTGCTGCGGCCCACGCAGACAGCTCAGATTGCCGGTTGGCAGCGCCAAATCCGGAGGTTAATTTAGGATCATCACGCAAAGTCATTTGTTGATCCTATTTCTGAGATCTTACACATACATTTTGCCTTCTTCGGCCCTGTTCATACAACGTTACCCCGGGATGTCCACACAGGGTTGTTGAGCGCGATTTTGCCGACCCCGCCTTCGTACGAGCCGTCCACGACGAGTGAGAGGGTTGGCTGCACAGGTTCGTCTTCCATCACCCAGAGCGTGACGGCGACCGTGCTGTACACACACGATTAGCATATTCTCGTCAGCTGCGAGTAAATCAACGTTACTTTTTGCCGTGATAGTCGAGAATACCTTCGTGCACCGGGAATTTGTACTGCGGTCTTTATGCCACCGCAAATCAGTTTCACCGAGTTTGAACGTAGGGTGCAAGTCTGACTCACCCCCACTCGGAAATGAGGCGGCCCATGGACCAACCATTGACGAATAGTGTGACGCGGTACGGTTGCTTCTTCTCCCCAAACACGAAACTCAGATGAACGTCTCGTCCAGCAGGGATGTTGAGATTAAACTCGGTGCGGAAGAAGCCGACCCCGGCTTTACCACTTGGCAAGCCTTGATTCAGCGAACGGGAGGTCCAGGACCCAGTGTCGAACCCCGGAAGGTGCCAGCCCGCGCGTTCCGCGTAGAGACCGCCTTCGTTTACAATCCCGCGTGCTTTATCGGGGAAGCTATAGAAGAGTTGAGTTCAAGAGGGACCACTGGGAGAGGTAGTTGACGCACTTGGTGTATCCTCCCAGTTTGCCTTGAACTTTCCAAGCTTCGAATTTTGCGCCGTCGGAGAGCTGGAAACCGCGAATGCCGCGAGGTGATTTGGACGTGTCAGCATTCCCTAAACAAATGGTTAGGATCTAGAACGAAAGTTGGGGGATATATGCGCACAATCGTTGGTCTCATTCATTCCCATCTACAAGCGTGGATTGAGCTTGAGCTTCGAAGCCACAGGATTTACAAAACTCACGTTGTCTTGAAGAACAGTAATGACGTTCTTGCCCGCGACTAAGGATCCCTTGGGAAAGGTATAAACTTCATCGGTCTCCTCAATAGCAGGACTAATAATGGGCCAGATATATGCAGGGTAAGTTGAACGTCCACGAGTAGTCTTGATAAATTTCCCATTAAGCCAGACAGAGGCCGCAAATGCTTCACCTCCGTTGATAGAGAGGTTGACGCTCTTTTCGATACCCGTAGCGTTAAAGTGCCCACGCCAAAAAACGGAGCCCTCGCAGCTAGGGAGGAAGTCAATCAATGTAAAATCCACGGGGAGAATCACGTACTATCCATAGTCGCAACCATGCAGCACTCGCCCATCTCCGTAGTATGGCTTATAGGGAGAGTTTGTAGTCGTATGGTTGGCAACGACCCACGCAGAGTCGTTGTAAGATGTAGCTATTTCTGGCAAGCTGAGATCGCACATGTCAACCCTAATTGCATCATTGGCACCAGCATACAAATGAGCTTACCTGTCCGAATACTTCCAGTTCGACAGCGTAGGAACGTTCACTTGTCCCCCGGAAAACACTAGTCTACCTTCTGCGAATCCGTCGATGCTCTTAGAAGGTGAAACCGATACGCTCCTCCCATTCCAGGTGAGCCTCGCTCCTTTCGGCGCGCCATATACAGACAAGGTCGTATCCTTGTCTAGATCCCCAGTCAAAGCAACCGTGTTACCCTTAATCTCGGCCGAGCGCACGAGATAAGGCCCGCTAACAAGAAGAGTGCTGTTCGTATCGAAGCTCCAGTAGTTGCCAGCGCTGCTTGGTACGACGGGTTGCCAAAAAGTGGCAATATTCCCAGACGTCGCGAATAACACAAGTGGTCCGCTTGAGCCAGAAGAAACAGTAGTAAATCCCTCGGTTGTTGGCCTGAATGTGATGATGGTGTATCCACCAGGTCCGGTTGCTGTTGCAGCAGCCTTGCTTCCGTTCACACTTGCAGAACCGGGAAACTTGACAGCAGCTGCGTGTTGTACACCAACGTCCCCCTGAAGAACCAGAACATCACGTCCACCAAGCTTGCCAGCATAGAACACAGTGGCTGTTGAATACAAGGCGCGCGAATTACCGAATAAAAAATCGGTTACTACAACCTTGGACTGACGGCCGATAAGAGTAACTTGCGCTGGCAAGAACCCGGCTGAGGTTTTCACCGTAAGATTGAATGTTAGGTTCGCGCTACAATTCAATAGTAAGCACGGGGCGGATTTGCAGAGGATTTAGACCGTACGTTGATGGGGAGAACGTCTGTCGAACAACGTAGAAGCCGGCCTTAGTATCTGGGTTCCGCAGTTCGGTTACGAAACCTGCGGGATCGCTAACTGTGACTATTCCAGTGGTGCTGTTACCCACAACCTCTGTTTTGTAGAACTCGGGTGCGCTACGAAGGAATAATCCTACGACATAAGGTTGAGCTTTGGTTCTGCAAACAAAAAGTGGGCAACGAACCTTGTTTCTTGAATTCATCGTATTTTGTAGAGAGCCTGCGATTTTCGCGAATCGCGGCACCGTTCTGTTGGGGATTTAGTACAAAATTTACTCTTTCGATGACCAAACCCACATCATAGCTGGTCTGCGAAGGCGAATTAGCATCTAAAATGCTACTCATCACAAGAGCAACTCACGTAGCCTTTGTGGAACGGCAGGTGGCCCCAAGAAGTACCACCGTACAGCATGTATGCGTTGAACATCTTACATGACCGTTAGGTTTAACGCGAGTCCGTCAGCATGTGATGACTTTACCTTGACGTTCTGTGCCCACAAGTTTTTGTGGAACACGTCCTAGATTGACAGGTTAATCTATGAAATTGCGTTTTCACTAAAAAGTGTATACCAAGTAGTCCGGTCCAGTCAAGTTGTAGCACGCATCGAGGCCAGGCGCCTTGTGTTAATCGCAACAGTCAGCTACTAATATCGTGGATTTAAAAGGATTTTCACCTCCGGTCCCCTACAAAACACCCCAAAAATCAGTTGCAAAGTACGATTTGAACGGCGTGTAGTTACCAAGGATCTAAGGATCCGCTCTGGAACTCGGGAATGAAGTTAGGAGCTGCGGTAGCTCAAGATTAAGTGTGATGAGAATCGGGTAGGGATAGTTATACAAACTGTTAGGATTGGCCGACATGTGATAAGAGTAGTAGTTCTCTACTACTGGTGCTCGGTATGTTTGATTGCGGCAGTCAAAGCCATTGGAATACGAATCTATCCCAGTAGCATGAGTGCCACTGGCGTCTTTCTATACGTTGTAGCGACGCTCACCGACTCCATAGAGATCTACCTAGTTTAGGAGTGAATAATCTCATTGGTGCGGAGAGCATGCAATAGCCCTACACACCTTTCCAAGGCCATTGATATAGTTCCCGTTCATTCCTCTATATCCCTGGAAGTTAGCCGCATCGCACCCATTCGCACGCTGATACCCACGGGTCGTTGAAGGTTGTAGGTACCACCACGCCATATTTGCGAAATGCCTTTTGCAGGTCGGCCATCATGCCAGCTTTACCAGGATTACCTGGCCCGCAGCAAATCAGCGAACTCAGCATGTATTATTGGCTTTCAGCGATTAACGCACCCGTATCTTCTGGCTGTGGATACTCATTCTCGACCTGGATGGCTACCACAGGTCCACCTTCGTTGACTTGATACCCCTTGACGACTTCACTGACAGCCTTGACGTAAGGTGCCCAAGCAGCAGCATAGTCGCTTGCGTTCGTACGCAGGTGACCAGCTACCTCAGCGGTGACCCAGTGGGGAATTCCACCAGCTGAAGTCTCTGCGTTAATGTAAGGCCTAAAACAGAAAATTTAGAGGAGGGGGGAGGTTCGAGGTAAGTCATGTCTTATGCATACCCTGGGCGGTATATAAGAAAAATGCCTGCAGCCTTCGCAGCCTCGAATACTGGTTTGAGATCACGATAGCCATCGAAGTCGATAACATTGCGTGAAGGATTGATTGTCCCCCTGAATTCCATGAGAAATGTAGCAAAGACATGGCGTTTACTCTTTGGTATACGTACCAGTGGACATAAATACTGATAGCATTGAATCCGGCAGCCTTCATCTTTTCGAAGATATCCGGCCAGAGGTCTGGTACCTATGTGCGAATTAAAGATGAAAAGCCATGTATACGATCACACGGCACTTACTGGGAGCCTCCATGAATGGAACTCGCCCGACCTATGCTTGATAATTAGGATATCATTATATCTCCAGCTAAGATATATTTACCAAACAAAAATGCGCTGCCCTCGCACGAATAAGCTATACTTATCCCATTGGACAGCATCAGTGTAGCCGCTCGATTGGACACCTTCCGCGCGCGTGATGCCAAAACCAACAACAGAAGGTGAACGGGCCAAGAGGTAGGCGATTACCGAAGCTGCAAGTTGTGAGAACCTCATGGTGCTCCTACTAGCTACAGTGAGGCAAGACCATCCTTAAGCTTTTATGCAACGTAGCATTAAAGCCGACGTTCCGGTGCGGCGCGCACTTCATAGCGGTCCAAAGTCTAGAAAAAGCATTATGGTTATTGCGTTTCCCCATGTAGTAGTCTTGTGCGCTTCTTGTTTCTCCGAGCGACTGTCTTGCCTCCAGCCTGGGTAATTTTAAGGACAGGAACTGCCGATATATGAGGAAAGAACATTGTGCGCGTGTAATCACACAAAAGGTAGTATCACATGCGCTATCAGAGCTGGCGGGCATGGTGGTCGTCTGCTTGGCGTTACGGATAGGTAACAGTGGCGAGACCAGTAGCCACGCCTCACGATCACGTGCTTTTCTCCACGTCAACGTCGCTTATTCTCGATCTCAACGAGCGGCATTATGTCTACAAGGTATGCGCTAGCAACTATCTCTCTAACTAATAGATATTTAAAAAACCAAATCCAAGACTCACGGCGCCGAGCGGCCTTTCTTACCGTGACCGCTCGTCTCTCCTTCCATCGGGCTCGAATTCTGGTCGCTCTTCTCCTTATCCTTATTCCAACACTCCCCCACAAGGCCAGAGGTTCGCGGAGGACCTCGAGGGTCAGAATGATGAACGTTTAGAAGGACTTACCGCAAAGGTCAAAATACTCAAAGACGTAGGTTTCCAAGCATATTGCACTGAATGGAACTTATATTTTGCTCCTTATTGAGATCACTATAGGTATAGGCAATGAAGTGCGCGATTCTACAGTACAACTCAGCCAGATGGTAAGGAACACAGGTATCCCAAACACTCGTTTGATTACTTATTCACGCTTGCTTCATTAGAACGATGCATTTGCTGAGACTTCTGGCATTCTTGGTGGGACGTTCCGTCGCATGAACGCGATGGCCACACGACAAGGTGGACGGTGGGCATGCTATATGATATTTATATTTCTCGTTTTATGTTTCTTCGTTATCGTTTGGTTCTTTCGTCGTATATCATAGCTTCGTGCCTCTAATTTACCCGTTCAAACCTCTTCGCGACCGCATCTAAGCCCCAAGAGAAAATACACAGGCAACATGAAATATCAAAGAATAGATACAGAGAGCAACCCGAAGACGCATTCACAGCTTATAGATAATTCCCTCGCTAAGCATAATATCGTTAGCCGCTGTCATAGTTTCAGCTATCTCCGTGGCTTCTATGCGGCCAAACAATTGGTCAACCGGAAGATCTTCGTTGACGGCCTCAACGACAGACTCCATGGTAATTGCTTCCTCTTCTGCAAATCGGGTCTGGAATAGTTGTGAGAGGCGACTTCGGAATAGTAACACGCTACGTTGCAAAATACCGAACGTTAATTCCAGAATGGGCAGATCGTATGGGCCGGCTTACCGCTCGGGCGCGAGGCCCCTTGAACCTTGAGACTCGAGTGTTTCGTTTTGCTCTGACTCTTCTGGGAAACTTCCGTTGACGTCGCCGTTCGCCTTGGCTTTCTCAGCAACCTGCTGAACAGGAGGAGGAGCGGCCTGAGGCATCTCCATCCGAGGTGCGGGTGTTCCCATCTCTTCATCGCTTCCTTCTCCTTCCTCGTCGGTTTGTCCGCCAGCACCCGGGGCGCCAGTGTTAAGCTTTCGTCGTTTACGTCGTTCAGGCTTGAGAACTTCCTTGAATAATGCAAACTTGAGGATTTCCTCCGCTGCCATCGCGTCTCGTTCTTCCACCTTGGGAGACAGCCGAGCCTTGGCATGAGC
The DNA here is from genome assembly GCA_016906575.1 of Ceratobasidium sp. AG-Ba. Classification (NCBI taxonomy): domain Eukaryota; kingdom Fungi; phylum Basidiomycota; class Agaricomycetes; order Cantharellales; family Ceratobasidiaceae; genus Ceratobasidium; species Ceratobasidium sp. AG-Ba. The sequence continues at coordinate 2,757,416 of CP059641.1, read as the reverse complement.
AGTAGCGAGACGAATCAGTGTCTCAAGTGTACGAGCGGTTAGTGGAGAAGTCTGGGGTGCATGTTAACGTTCACGCAACACACACTTTGGCTCGAGGATATTACCTTCTTATTATTTCCTTCGAGCTCATCATTTCTCAGCGACGCATATACCTGGACAACCCAGTCCGCTGCCCCCTTGGTAAGGACTGGAGCTGGCTTGGCTTTTGCGTACTGGATGTACTTTTTCACAAACGGAATGGACAGTATTTCCGGCTTTTTGGCGGCTGCAGCGCGTGTAGAGCGATTTGTAGCGTTGGGACCAGCCACGCCACCGTGGATAAGCGGATCGTACTTTTCGAATGGCTCAGTGGTTGTCCCCGAGGCATTAGCAGTTGCGGCGGCCTCAACGGACAGGCTTTGAGCAAGATTTTCATTGACGGGGGTGCCTTTGTTTGCAATGTTATTTAGTTATGATAGTTTGGTGGGTGGCAAGCAGCGAACCTACCTTCTTCGTGGCCGGGTGGGATATACCGATGCATACGCAAGACATGGTCCGCAATCCTTCGATCTCGAGTCTCGTCCACATCGTCCGTAACGACAAAGAGCAAGTCAAAACGCGAGAGGAGCGAGTCAGGCAACGCAATGTTCTTATGCGGGTCCTTGTGAACGTCGTACTGCGTAGGTAAGATCACGTTAGGCTGGCTCGAGAGAAACCCAAATTCAAAATACCTGGCCATAAATCGGGTTTGCAGCTGCAATAACGCTGCACCTCGCGTTCAAACTAGTGTGAATACCAGCTTTGGCAATTGTGACGGTCTGCTGCTCCATGACTTCATGGATCGCCACTCGGTCGACGTCGCTCATTTTGTCGAATTCATCGATGCACACCACACCACGGTCAGCCAGCACCATAGCACCAGCCTCTAGTCTTCGCTCTCCTGTCTCCTTGTCCGTTGTAACAGCAGCTGTCAGACCGACACCCGAGCTTCCTCGGCCAGTTGTTGCGATAGCTAATGGAGCAGTGCTGAGCACAAAGCGGAGGAGCTGGGACTTGGCGGTACTGGGGTCGCCAACCATGAGCATGTTGATGTCACCACGAATGTGTGTGCCGTTCGGCAGATTCTTTTCTGCTCCTCCAAGGAGAAGGAGCAGAATGGCTCGTTTGATGTAGTCATGTCCGTATATAGAAGGCGCGAGCGAGGACGAAAGCAGAGTGACTATATTACGTCGCTGGGCAAGCTTGTTGATATTGCGGATGTCAGTATCTGTGAGGCGGGTCTGCGCAATGCCGCCCCCAGACTTGGTGGAAAGCAGAACAACATTGTTTGCCAATATGAGTGTTCTAAACCAGACAATGAATCAGCCAGCTCAGTGGGCGACCGTCTCAGAACTCACCGGAATCCGCCAGCTCCTCCACCGCCACCAAGAGCGCGGTATACACCAACCAACGTAATCCTATCTCCAGGCTTGCACTTGTCAACAAGGTCGTCGTCCATGATAACATCGACACTCCGCGGCAGTTGACCAGGTGGTGCACGCTCAGGCATCTCCTGTATGCTTATTCGCTGGTGATCACGGAAAGTGCTGAATCCAACCTCCATCTGCAGCGGGTTTTCGTCTGGGTCCACGAGAGGAGTAATGGTCGAAGTAGGACCTTGGCTGGAAAGCGTGGTGCTGTCTCGATAATCTACTTTGTAGAAAATCGTAGTTTTCTCGCAGTAATGGACTGATCGTAGCATCTTTGGGCGAACAAGCGAGCCTACTCAGCATGAGTATGACAATCGCATACCGTACAGCGAGATACTGCACTCACATCGCGTTACAATGCCTTCCAAGCTAATCATCTTTCCTATATGCATAGCACGCAGCGTCCGAGGATTTACGTGGTGGTCTCCAAAGCTGCCTCGGAAACCAACATTATATTCCTTGCCGGCGATGTCATGTTTGTCGACATCATATTGAATCTTCACTCGTTCTAGCAGCGCAGCATCAAATGCCGGAATGTACTCGTGAGGTCGCTTAAGAAGCCTGTCAGCACAGAGCGACAGAATACATCAATGCAGCATTAGTTACTCCTCAGACGATCTAGTAGTGCAACTTACCCGATAGCATGCTCGGGGCTGTAGTCTCGTAGATCATCTATGTTTACAATTAAGCGTGTTTCTTCCAGCCGGAGCATATTGTCGATCTCTGCGATATAGTCTGTTGCTTCAGGGCGGGAAGTATCTTCCAAGAACTCTTGAAGTTCACGACTCCTATCGCGCATCGCATCGTCAATGAGATTCGGCTCCGGTATTTCTGCCATATTGTGTATTTGGGGGGACGAGGAAAGGAACGCGGTGGTGGAGGTTAGTGTTGAGGCGAGGAGACGCGCAAGATACACGCGCTCTCAACACAGCCAAACACAGTCACAACCACTTTGATTTCGTAATCCTAATTTTGGCAAACTATCAAGGGCGGAGTCTACAATATATTCACAGACGTAGTATGATCCTGCCCGCCTCTTATTAGCTCATAGGAGCTTCAGCTTTCCTGTGACTTGGTTGATAAGGCTGACTGGACCTATGTAACAGGACGACCGCCACGACTAAGTTCAGTCAGATATTCTTCAAAAACTATACATACCGGGACCTATACCAAGCACCGTCCGTGAACCAGCAGCGATTTGAGTTCGTCCGCTGTAATATGACGTTAAATATATTTCGACAACATGCGGCTCGACTCACGCATCCTGGATCGACCTTGCGCAGAGATTGAGGCTTTGTGCTAGTGCCTGTAATGTCAGCAGCTCTTCCTCCGAGTTGCATTTCAAAGCGATTTTAGCTTGTCCGATCCGTTCCCAGTGCTTGAGCAACGCCGGATTTGCGGCTGATAGTGCCTTGTAGCATGCCAGAGTCGCGTGTCTAGGCAAAGATATTTCCATGTCCAAAGGATCGACCCTTGGTACTTAACCAACTCACCCACACTGCGCAGCGATCTTCCCCGAAGACATGCCTAGGTCGGTTCTCAACCACCAACACCTTCCAGAAGATGTAAATGTCAATATATATATATATGAGGTGGTATTTTACTAACAAGTTTACACTCTTCCATCAAACCAACTTTCACGTCTCCCAAGTTCCCATCCCCGGCACTTTCGTCATCTGATTCGTCCTCCTTTGCCGACGGGGCAGGGCTGGGTCGCGGTGTAACATTTGTGTACTTTAGGCTCGAACCAACACCGACCCAGTATCCAATAGTTGCGGACACAAGTCCTACCGCTACGGCCAATGCAACTATAAAATTATGGTTGACATATTTTGGTCATATACGATTGAGTGAACATGCCTGGAGAGTGCGATGCCATGTGTCCGGGGTGCAAGGACGAAGGTCCCGGTTGGGCGCTTGTCAGCTCGTCAGGTGATCCGAAGTGCATTCACTAACTACTATCGTGCTTGCAAAATACGCCTATACGATATGTTATAGCTGTTGAATATCTAGCATTGAAGAGGATTGACCGCATCCAAGTCTCAAGTCACTGCGCCGACGGATTTGCCGGCCCCTAACGAAACGTAGCAGCAGGGACCCTGTATGCAGAGAAACGGTCGCAAAACAGATCCCGCAGATCCTGCCGAGGCACAATCACACAAATGACCCCGTTCATTCCGTCGACCCTCAAGCGGACCATACGGAGCAATTTCGGCTCTCACTCACGATTGCGTCGCTTGGATACAATTGGGTTCGCACCACGCGTTCCTATGCTGTTGGCAAGACGAACAAGCACATCACGCACTTGTTCCTAGATCGACCCTATCTGGGTATTATTTTCCAATCCCAAGTTCCGCATTACCGAGTTTTAACTCTGATGTCTGGGGTGTTTGCCTTATACTACGAGCGTTCGGCAACCATGGAACCGTCGTAGACCGAGAAACGTCGATTTGACTTGACAACGACACGATATTCGCACGTGGAAACCACCTGAAGCTTGCGATGAGACCAAATACCTAAGATCTGGCTCCAGCACCTTCTTGCGCCTCTCTTCCCCGACCGAACTTAAAAGACGAGCGATCCCAACCCAAAACCTCACCTCTGCACTCTTTTACTTCTTCACCCGAGACAGGTTCTTGGTTTATTTTCTGCCTTTCATTTCAGCTTCAATTCGACTTTCGTTTTTCCAAACTTTACTTTCACCAACACTTCACTTGACATTTGCCCTCTACTCGCACAGTCGACATGGTCTACACTCGCAGCCTCGCTCTCCTTGCTATCTATCTCGTCTCGAGCTGCAGCGCTCTCCCCATTCTTCGTGCACGAGAAGTACCACAAGGCGAGCCCCTCCTGGGCATCCTCGAGAGAGCTTTCTGCTGACTTGTTACGATAGAGCATTCTCATGAAGCGATTCTTCGTGCGACCAACGATGCATTGAAGTTGGACAACCCAGACAATATCCAAGATGCTGTCTTTGGACTTCTCGGTAATGCGGCTGCTTCCAAGGGCCAGGGTAAGATTACGGTACGCATATAACTTGTAGGTTTGCACAATGCATCATACTGATGTCTTGTCGTAGGATACGGACTGCTTGCAAACTGCTACGGCCGACCGCGCATTCACCAATGCCAAAGCCAAGAATGATATTGCTGGCATGACCGCTGCCCTCCAGTTCCGTGCCATCGAGCGCAATACTGGCGCGGTCGGCTTGAAGTCGGTCATCTGCACATCCTTCAAGCCTGTCAACCCCGAGATTGCGGCCCTGACCCAACACCAGGACCCTGCGTCAGATGGTGCTGCTGCCACGAACAAGGCCATCGTCCTGGAGCTCGCAAAGCAGATCGCTTCGATCGGTGGTAACCCTCTCGACGCGCTCCAGACTGGCACGTTCCAGCCTGGCCAGAAAACTGACACCACAGGCAAGGGGAACACGTGCGAGTAAGACACATCTGTTCGGTCGTCTTGGCACATTTCTGAAATTGCTCCTCTGCTAGCGATGCGAATGATGCAGTTGGTTGCATCATCTCACAGAATTTGATCGTCTTCGATGCAACGGAAGATGAGATTAATGCTGCCGTAAGTGGTGTGTCTGTCGGTGGCAATAACGGCTCTGGGAACCTCGGTGATGCCAACGCTGGCACCGACTGCACGGCCGTTCCGGTAACGATAACCGTTACGGCTTCCCCGACCGCTACTGCGGCTCCAACTGAAGTAGCGACTTCGGACGCTGCTGAGGCTACGACCACTTCTGCTGTTGAGGATACCTCTTCCTCTGAGGCTTCTTCGACCTCGACCTCGACATCTGCTCCACCTGCTGAGACCAGCCCCGTGTCAGAGTGAGTATATCATTTTACTTGAATAAAGCCCATAGTAACATGCATTGTCGAGTAGTGGTGGATCCGGAGGCAACTTGCAGGCTTTCTCCGGTTCGCTTGGTGGAGTGACTGCTCCCGCGGTGACTGCCAACGGCAACCAGTTCGCGGTCGCAGGAAACAGCAATTTCAACAACTTGAAGAGTGCGCTTGTTCGCTCTTGCGATGTCCAGAACAACCAGTGCGCAAACGCAAGCAATGCCGCGGGCCAGTCGAAGACGTTCAGTGTTAGCGATTGCAACGCTGTGAGTAATTTAAGGTTTTTGGTAGAGCAATCGTGTGACTCACGGTGGCTCCAATATAGCAACAAGCTCAATGCATCAGTCAAGCACAGTCTGCCGCTTAAGCGCATACGTATCGTTTCCTCGCTATCACGTTCCTTGGTTCTTGTACTTTGCTCATCTTTACGTGCATTTGTCTTGTATTTTGTTGGTTTTTTCAATTCATTTACGTGCACCAGGTCAAATAATTGCGTGAAATATCTCCAAATAAAAGTTATACTTCTAGGAGCAAGTCTTCCTGTATGCTCATAGTCATTTCAAGCCTTCCTGTATGCGCAGGTTGTTTCAGTGTTTGGCCATGTATACACAAGCTTGACTTGTCAACAATTATTAACGCGTTCCCTCAACTTGACTTCAGCATCGAAACATAACTCAATTACTCGTTAGGTTCTGTAGCATATTGAAGCTACCCTTACCTAGAAGATCTTAAGAACTCGATGTCTACTACTCTTAGGGATTTTGTTGCTTCCGAGTTGGGGAAACTCCCTGGATCTCGTGGTTTGACGCTCCATGTCTTACTTTCCTCACCTCAAAGAGAATTAGAACTATTTCCCTACTCAAAAATCGAACGCAACCAAAAGATTAACTCTCAGAACGTTCTGCTGCTTGTTGCCGAAAGTTCTGCTCAAAGTGCCTCTGGAGCAACTGATCCAGCAAGCGCGCCACGTATTTTCGTCGCTGCCCTAGAGGCTACCTTGTATCTTTTTCCAGGAACCTCTTCGTCTATTCTCTATATTGGGAAAATAGATACTACCGGCTTCTCTCAGACTACGCCGTCTCCAGCTAGGACACTCGCACGCGCTACAATCGACTACTACACTCGATCAGACACGCGTCCTCCAGAATGTGGGCAACGAGTATGGGTGCACCTGTTTGCTCGCGCACAATCGCAATATCTCTTTCCGGACTCATCGTTGTGGAAAGCAAAACGTGTGTTGGGTGATGCCGGTCTTGTTCGGTGGTGGTGGAGTCTTCTCGGGGACGTTGCTCGCGATGTTGCAAGCTCAAAGCCGGTTCAATCAGGTCAGTGTTTTTGCAATACCAATGGTGTGGCTCTGAATATTCCATGGATACTAGGCTTTGAAGGTACCAAATTGTGGTATATCCTGCCAGGCTTCGCCGAAGTGGAAGCATATCACACATTGTCGTCGGGTTCCAGCTTCAAAATGGCACAGTCCAGCGAGCTGCCTTGGAGCTATGGTCACCCTTACGATGACCCGAACGTTACGTTCCCGCTAACAGGGAAGCCACTCAAATCCACGTTGTCCTCTAACGGGGGCTCAAGCAAAGACATGTCCATCGCGTCTCTCATACCTATATTTCCTGACGATCCGAAAGCTCGCTTTATGGGAGAAATTGCCAGTACAACTTCTGAGCGGGATGTGCCACCGCCTCCGCCCAAACCAAGGTCGCCAGTTAGCCCGCGGAGTCGCAACGTCTCCTCTTCGGTTGACCCTGATTCCTTGCCTCCCAAATCTCTGGAATCTCCCGTCCAATCGCCCGTTAAGAAACGACGACGTGTAGACGAAGGAACACATAACGAGCCTTTGACGGATGGTCCACTAGTCCGCGAAGCAGAAAAAAACGATGAAGGATCTGAAAAAATCAACGGATCTTCTAGTGCGACTTCCGAGTCGTTGTCGAAGGATACGACTACCGCGTCTTGCCCAGAACCCGCCACGGAACCCGCCCCTTCCGTGTCTCAATCTTCTCTTACGTCCGCACCCACCAAAGGTTCTACACATACCGAATCAGAACTGGTTCGTCGGGGACGTCAAGCTCTTGAAGCGGTCTCGGCCCAGGAATTCTGGGAAAGGATGGGGTTCCGACAAGAGTGTGCTCTCGGCGCCGTAACCGCTTTCTTCGTTGCGGTGTTCGAAAATCCAAGCACTACCCCGAAACTCTCGGATACAAGGCAGGGGAAAGAATGTATTCCGCTCCCCACGCACACGCGAATCACTCAGACGCTCATGAACCATGCGTTTTCAACGACGGAGAAAGCGATTCGCTCGACACAAATGTTGGAGTCGACTATTCGAACTCTTTGTGATGGGGCGTCATCAGCAACTAAACAAGATGAGGAAGAGATCTCACCTGATACCACTTCATTTTATCGTACTTACATATTCAAATCTATCACTGTTAATAATCCAGCACTTGTGCCTCGAGAGCCTGTTCCAATTCAGCCTCAGCAGGTTAATGTGCTTCAGGTGAAGAGGAAAGTCCGTCGGTAGAATCGGTATTATTAGATGGGTGACGCCTACCTGTGCCTGTATGTAGTTTTGGCATGATCGAATCTAGAGCCAGGGTTAGGCGCTTGTATCTCTTGTGAACCCTGTTGGAGAAGCATGGTGATGCCTGGGCATGGATGGCACCACCCTGCCCATCAGTCAACCGCGACCCATTCAAAATCGACCATGATCGCCAGGGCTTGTCTTCAGAGAACGCTCGTCAGTACTGGCCGCCGTCCCCTTACGACAAGCATCCCGCGGTTTGCCGAAACCACAACTGCACTCCCAGCAGGTGTTGAGGTTGCGCCAGTCAAGGTCAAGCGGCCCATAGGCGGTCTGCGAGGAGGGTGAGTCGCACGCCCAGGTCACAAAGCAAGAGCTACTGACGTGAAACGCGGTCTCTTTGAAATAGAATATTTGGGTTCCTACTTGGATTCTCACTTGCTTCGGCCTACGCCTCATATCACCTTTTGGAGGAATATCAAGCAGCATCGGCTCAACTTCAAGCCAGCGTAGAAGAGCTGCAAGTTAGCACCCGCAAGGTTTGTCTAGTCAGTCTGTGTGGGTGAATTTAGAGCTCGAGCTTTGGCCCGTCATCAGGTTTCTTCCCACGTGCGCCGGATCGAGGAGGTGGAGAAAGATCTGAAGGCTTTGGCCGAGAGTACGGCTGGAAGGGAGGACGTTCAGCGTGTACGAGGAGAAATGAAGAAACTTGTGGTATGTTTTATCTCGTATCAAATTTCATTTGCCCTAACAATATTTTCTCCGTATCGTTTAGGATGGTCTTCATATCGGTACGTAGATCCAGATCATCATACCCGCCATTATGATCAAATTAAACTCTCCTGTAGAGTTCTTGGACTTGCGTTCACATGTTTGGGGGATGCGTGAGTACTGCATGAGAACCCAGTTCTTTACCTATGACTAACTTCCGTCAATTTTATAGAACAGGACTTGCATTCGGTAATGAAAAAAGGCAACAGCACCCAGAGTGCTTGATTGTTATAGAGCTGTCCGTATCGCAATGGAACAATCAATGGTTTATATGTTTACCTATTGTGCGGCGCTAATGTCTGGCCAGTTGGTCAACCTTAGGAGCAGACCATCAATCAAGCCGAAGTCATTCCCAGTTGCCCTTATCATTGTATTGCCAAATTCGCTCACTGAACTTTAACTTCCGCAGACTTTAGGATGGCGAAAGCCAATCGCCACCGGGACGAGTTATACGGACACGCTTTAGCATACATCGGGGCCTTTGACCAGACTAACTCGTCAAACCTTCGATGCTGCTACGCCCTACTGCGTTCGTCATCATACGTCAACCGCCCAAACCCATGTCCACCAGCATTGGCCTCGACACGCTCGGCAGTTCCACTCAGCCATTTAAGCTCAATCACTCCGAAAGGAGTTTCGATCCCGGCATATGATTCTTGGACGGTGTTTCGGCCGTGACTGTTTTGCTGTTCGCAAGAACGATGGCCAAACAATATCTTGACAAGGCCCGGAATGCAAACCATAAACTGTTTCCCAAACCAACCAGTGGCACTTCCAGAGGTGGACGCAGACGGATTCGGCACGATCATGTTTGCTGGCGGCCTGCATAATATATATACATCATGGGTAAGCTGAATTTTCAAAAAAAAAAAAGCCTACTTACGTGGGTAAGAGTCGACGAGTCTCGGCTTTGCTGACCTGATACACGCCTTGTAGCATCCTGCTATTGTGGGATGGGACTGGAGATGCAAGTCCCGGAACGTCGAATCTATCGCTCCCAGCCAATGCATTGGTCGCTCGTAGCTGCTTAGTAGGTCGCTGGTGTCCTGCAGCCTGAGGCAGGCGCAATGTCTCTTGGAACCCATCTTCTTGTTCGTAAGCTTTCCTCTTCATGGCGTGACCGGGTTCAAGTGGGATTATTGTGGTACCCGGGATAACAAGATCAAGACCTGCTTGGTCTCGGGGCCCTGTGGTGTCAGATGTGCGCTGGAGATTAAGTTAGCCCATCTCGTCAACCATCACATTAACCATAGTATCTAGTCGCAAGCTTACCTGGAACCTGTGCTTTCTAGATTTCATGACTGCATCACGGACATCCGCATTCATCCATCGAAATAGGGTGTTGTATTCATCTTCGAGCTCAACGAGATTACGAGGACGCCTCAAGCCGCCAGGTTGGCCGAGTGCTTTTTTGAGGCAGTTGCGGTAGTCCTCGACCTTATCACCGCGGGGAATACTGACACCGTAATGCAAACATTGGGCTATAAACGTCGAACATCGTTTTAGCGACACCGGACAATAAGCAATCGCATCACAAACCTTTCCACCATAGCTTAGTTTTCTTCATCTGGCCTTTAGGCGGAGAGTACATAGGCGGATAGAATGGATCGAGGAGCTCTTTAAGTCCAGCTCGCGACTCGCGTTTGACCCCTTGATACAACAAACCTTCGCCCCTGCATTCGAACAAATCGCCCACAGGAATAGGTCCAAGAGCGAGTGGGTGCAGAGGTGGCTGAGACATGGCAACGTATCGTAGGCAGTGATGCAAAAGGAGATGTAGTAGTAGTTGATAGAAAACCCAGGCTCGTGGAGCCTATTATATGCGCGCCGAGAGTTTTTGTTCTTGTGCACGGGCGTAAGCCACGGCCGAATGATTCCCAGTTCCCTCATTCGGGCTAGACCTAGCTCACACGAGGCTTGCAAGATAGCTTCTACATATAGGATACATGGTATATACAAGAAACCACGAACGTTCGAAATTCAAAGCCGAATACGTGCCCAAAACACACCAAACCCCAAACAAACAAAATATGCACCGTTGAAAATCCCCATCGGTTCAAAACAGGCCCTAGTAGTACGGGACATCCACATCCATCGCATTATAATCAAAATCCGCCCATCTCCACTGGATATTGGGAGGTTCAGCGTCGACTCTCGGGCCTTGGAACAAGAATTCGCCGTATGGAGTCTTTATCATACCCTTAGCTCGTCCTTCAGACTTATACATTTTCAACCACCCGACGTTATCCGGGGTGGATGGGAGGGTTTCTCTAGACCAGTCATCTCGCCCACACCACTCAAACCGAACATACCCATCATCGGCAGGTGGCGCATTCGGCTTCATGCGGATGAGACATGTCAAGAAATCTGGCAGCACCAGGAGTCCTTGGAACGAAGTATTGATGTTGCCGAGAATCGAGATTTTCAGAATGGGATTTTGATAAGAGCGACGTACTTCAGATGACCTAGAAATGGTGGCATAGGTAGGTTGAACGCGCGGTGGTGAGAAAGCTTACTTACGTGCATTCAAGTTCATAAGTACCACTGAAAGCTCCCGGATACCCTTTGCGAACAGTTTGTGAAAGTCCAGATTGGGAAAAGGAGGGCTGAGACGACAGAGGTTGGGAAGAGGACGGTTGCATGTCGAACTCGGAATACGGCGGAGGTTCAATAGGAACATGGTCCTGCAGGGGCGCTGCTACCTTGCGAGCCTTTTTAACGGGCCGAGGAGCCTCCTTGATCTCTTCTTGTACGGGAATAGAGGGTGGTCCCGAGCTTTGCTGAGCTTTGTCTCCGTCGTAGTGGTAGATGTGAAGAACAGTTTCGGCCTTGCGTTTTCTCGAGGCTGTAGGTTTTGCGGGTGCCGCGTCGGCGTCAGCGTTCGCCGCCTTCGTCTTGGATTTCAACTTGGCCTCAGCTTTTTCCTTGGGCTCCACCTTTGCTTTGGGCTCCTTGACCTTTGGCTCTGCTTTCGCCTTTGGCTCCTTCGCCTTCGGCCTGACTTCCTCTGGCTCTGCCTTTTCCTTTGCCTTGGTTTCGGCCTTTGGCTTCGGTTCTGCTTTTGGTTTTGGCTCTTTAGCCTTGGGCTCAGGTTTCGCTTTCGCCTCGGACTTGCCCTTCGGTTTGGGAGCTGCGGGCTCGGATTCGGGCTCGGCCTGCTGGACTAATTCAATATGGAACAAGAAGCGATGCCAACTTGGCCACTTACTTTTGGTCTGGTAGCTTTGGCTTTGATTTTAGCTGGCTTAGGTTCGTCTTTCTTCGTTGCGTCACGAAGTTCAGCGTTCAGCCGCCTGAACTTGGCGGTTTGTTCGGCCTCGAGATCGGCAATCTCTTGAGGCCTTTTGATCCCACCACGCTGTCGAATTGCATTTTCCAGATGGACACGATATGTACTGATAGGAGCTTGCGATGGTACTGTAATCCCATAATGTACACATTGGGCTAGCGGTCCAAGTTTCAGCTCTATAGTCCTTCACGCACAAACCAGTTATTTATCTACCTTTCCACCATTTCTTTGGGCGATCTCTGTCTTCAATAGGAGTTTTCTTCGAGGTCTTCGTTGGGCACAAGAGATCCTTCAGCGTGCTGGGTTGCTCGCATCCGATGCCTTCATGCAGTAAACCATCGCCGAGGCATTCAAACTGGCCAATGCTGAAGGCCCCAATAACTATTGGGTGCAGAGGAGCGTCGGACATGACGGCTTTTGAATATGGATACGCAGATTAGAGAAAGTGATTGTCGGGAATACCAGATGAAAATCAGGGACTGTTGTCCTCGCGTCAGTCACGTGGTTACGCGTCTCGCTGAGTTACCTGGACCCTGTTTGGTTAATTGCTCCCAATTAAGCTTCTTGGCAACGCTGACCGACGGGATTCCAAAACATTCCGATGCACAACCAAAAACACCCGACCACACTTTGGCATGGAACCGGATGATTATCATATTTCTAGCGTCGCTGGCAACGGCATTCTTAGGCACACGCGGCTGGCGGCAAGGATATAAACCTCGGCTGTGGATAGGGCATTCTCTTGACGCTTTGCTCCCTGGTCTTTCGCTGCCTTTCCTCTGCGCCGGTCGCTTTATCACTCCTTTCTATTTACCACTCTTTCTTTTTAAATCCACCACTTTGCAATATGGTCCGTTTGGTTTTCGCTCTCAGTGCCTTGCTGGCCCCTCTGCTTGTGGTTGGTGCCCCGGTGCCCCTTGTCTCGAAACGCGCGTTTCAAGTAAAGTCGTAAGTACCCAAAGTAGTCAGACTCAAATACGTTCTAATACGTGCGCTTCCCCAAGGTATCCTCAGTTCCAAATCTCGTCAACCCCCGCTGGTACAGCTCAGGCTGAAGCCGCGGCGATCTTCATTGCTCCCTTCAACGGAGTCGACCTGAAGACCGTGCCCTCTGCCGACATAAACGCAATGAGCAATATGCGTGTGGCAGCTGAAAATGCCGAAACCAACTTCAATTCGGCTATCGCTGCTGCTGGAGGAACAAAGACTGCGGCGGGAGCCATTCTTCAAAACGGCAAGATCAAGAACAAGGTCCTTAAGCTAACCGGCTTGCTCCAAATTGATTTGATCAAGGCGAGTTCCACCGTTTGACCATGGCCGGCCGATTTGCTGACCCAAACGTTATCCAGAAAGCCCAGGGGGATAAGAATGTGGATGCCGCGATAGCAGACATTCAGACAAAGCTTGCCGCTAATATCAAGATCGACGTCGCGAGTAAAGGCAAGCAAAGCAAATCGTTTTTGAACGGCTCTGCTTGAGCACATAGTTTAGCGGGCACCTTGTATCGTATAGTCCATTTCATGATAACAAATGCAGCGTTGCGACCAGTTTATCCAACGAGTGGCAAGCGGGCGTACAGCAAGGAGAATTCAATCACTTTGTCTTTATCAATCAATCGTAAACACGCCGAGCAGCATTGATAAAGCGACAACAGCTGTGTATAGGATCGCCCAAAAAGTTCGTACAATAATGTGTTCAGAATAGCATAAAGACAAAAAAAATCACCAGCCAAAGCATCTACACGAATGTCCAACCAAAACACTCAAACTCTTAGCTTGCCCTCACGTTCCAGCGTGCCACGGCCTCCGTCACAAATCGCACCATCTCCTCTTTGGCCATCTTCTTTGCACTGTCCGATATTCCCTCTAGTGCGTCCACGGCACCAGGACTAGCAAGCAAAGGATCAAGTTCAAGTACTTGACCAGTGCTCGTGGGTAGCAAGACAACAGCCGAGGCGGTACGTTGGAGCCTGGGGGGCGTACGTGGCACTTGCAGCGATCCAGATTTCGCAGCTGTCGAATCAGCATGTGAGTGCGAGTTGAGAGTAGAGGAATTCGAGGGCGGGAGATCATGGTTAGAGACGAGAGTCGACGTAGAACTGGCGGAAGGATGGCGAACGTGGTGCTGCCCAAATATTTGGGAAACAGAGGCGGCGGAGCGGGAGTGATCGGGACGAATACGAATAGAAGACGTGCGTTTCGACAGGTTCAATGGAGGTTTGGGTGACCTCACTTGTTTCCCATCATCCAGAACCAGCTGATCTTCGGGCGGACTGGTACGAGTTAGTTCAAAGACGTTTGACATTCTGGGTGAGTGACTTACATATCCTGGTCTGGTTCAAGGGGATTCGCCAAAGGACTTCCGTTTGCGCTGAACCATTGCTCTCCTTTTCGTGGCATACGAGGGTATGCGGGAGCTGAGGGTGGAAGCGTTGGTGCAAACGTCGCACTAGACGGTGGCCGTGCAGCAGCTGACAAGAGAGGTTGCGAGACTGAACGCGAGGTAGGTTGTGTCGACGAGTCTGTTGGTCCGCGAGGTTTGCCTCGATATGGCGAGGCGGCGACGGAAGCACCACGTAGCAGAGGAGCAGCTCGTAGAGGGGTGGCGTTCAAGCGCGGGCGAGTGTGACTGGGAACAGGAGGAGCGGCGGAATGGGGAAGCGTGCGATTGGTAGAAGGCGTTCTGGTGATGCGAGAGTTGGTATTTCGAGCGGCAGAGGATGGCGGCGGCGCCTTGCGAGCTGATAAACAGTCAGAAAAGAACATGAGCCTATGGACAATCTCGTACCAGCTTTAGGTGCTCTTGAGCCTTCTGCTTCTGGGACAGTCTCGGGGACTTGCGCAGCCTGCCATTTTCTGAGAGAAGTGCGCATGAGAAACAGGTTGATCTACCAAAATCCTGGCGTACCTCTTGCCCCCTAGCTCTGCATCTTGAGCAGACTCTACTCGAGCCTGCGCCATTCCTTGTAAGCACGCAGAAATAGATCCATCGTACTTGTCCGCAAATTCCCCGACTGTGAGAGATCGCAGCGCTCGGGGAATTCGAGTGACTTCGTTCTCCTGGCGCACGAGGAAACGGGCGAGTATGTCGGCAACGTTCGACCTCATCCGAGCCTCGCGATCAGCGACTGTGCAAACGATACGTGCAATTAGCTTCTGTTCATTCGGCAAAGATATTTCAGCGTACTTTCAAGATCAAAGTTCTCGAGCAGTTGTGCCTTCTCCTCCTCGGTAAACCTGCGGCTTCCAGGCTTGCTGGATGAGCCGGCTTTTGCTGATTTTTTGACCGGCGTTCGGTGGTCCATGTTCTGAACGTCTGGGTTGGAAGTGAGTATGTTTCTTTGTACGGCGAGCGCTGACATTAGCAAGCTGGGGATGTGGACGCCTCGACGCCCTGTTTGTTGTCGCGTTACAACACCGGCAGCCACGTGACAGCTGGCGTCTGACCTAATCCGGGCATACAAACACGCATTTAATTTGTCTGTGTTCCGAGCATAAGTTACCTCGGCTTGCTCTGTACCCGGCCGCAACTCGTCCTGCCTTTGCTGGGATGCGGCATCAGTCAGCTATGCGGAGCTTACATGCCGCTGCTGACAATCGAATATTACTAATTGCCTAGAGGAATCGTCAGCATGTGTTCCATGCACGCCATAGGAATGCACGGCCGTTCACGTACATAAGGACCTTAATGGAGACATCCTTTCAGCCGCTCTTCCTCACACGTTGGTTTAATCTCCCTGTCCTGTCAACATGACCGAGGCCATTACGCTATATTCTTCGGAGGTACGCGACAGCTAACCCAAACCTAGTCAGATGAGACTGACCCCGGCTCGGTTGTGCAGTACTGCCCGTTTGCCCAACGGACTGTGATTGCGTTACAGGAAGCCAATGCCGATTATACGAAGTATGAAGTTGACTTGATCAACAAACCTGCGTGGTATGCGCCGAAAGTAAATCCTGCCAGCAAAGGCAAGTAGTGATCGACAGGTCCTGGGCGCTGATCAATCTCACGAATAAGCACTACGCAGTCCCTGCTATCGCCTACGGAGGTCCTAAAACAGATCCGACAGACCCATCTCCAGAATCGGTCAAGCTCGCAGAATCACTTATCCTTCTCGAGTTCATCGCCGACCTCTTTCCCAACTCGGGTCTCCTTTCCTCCGACCCGGTCCAACGCGCCCAGACCCGGTTCGTGATTGACGTATTCAGCAACAAATTCATGCCTGCGTACTTCGGCTTCGTCAACCGAGGAGAGTCCCCCGAGCCGTTGTATGCGGCGCTGTTGGCACTTCAAGAGCACCTTGTCCACGCACAACCGTTCCTTGGTGGCGATAGACTAAATATCGCCGATGCTGCGATTGCTCCTTTTGCACTCAGACTCAATGCACAGCTCAAGAATGATGTCGGTATTTATGCTGAAGGTCAAGGCCCCCAGGTACATGCGGAAATCTTTGGTAACGCTCGGTTTGCGACGTTCCAAAAGTATTTCAACGCGCTCTCAGAAAGACAAACTGTGAAGAACAGTTTCCCAGAGGTAAGCGGATAACCGACCCGATGAACAGCAAAAGTAACCGGGCATTCCTCATAGGAAAAGTATCTCAATATCGTGAAGCAACGGCTGAACGGCGCTCGTAAATCAGCAGCGTAGGAACGCGACCAGGGAGGATCGCGCGGAACGATACGGAGTTGGCAGTAAATACTCCGGTGTACACACGAATCACAAATAAAATGAGTGACATGGAACAGTGTGGAGCGCGTGCAAGGATCGACCTTTGATAAATGCCTCATGACACGTTAGTTGAGATAGGCACCGAAGGGCGAGTGAGGAATGGTGTTTTGATTGTAGCGTTCAGGCGCAAATTATCTCTCTCTTGAAATTCTATGCGACAGTTTGCTGGGATGATAGGTCAATATAGCTAATAGGACACAAATATCTGGATAAATATCATCTCGACAAAGGAGTCGGCACTTTGCCGATAAATGCCAGTCAGGAGAGAGATTGTGAGCCGCCGGCATATCCACCCCCTATACACATTAGGATGTTGGAGAGCTGTAAACAAGCCCAAAGCTTCTCGGCGTACAGCATCCAGGGCCAGGTTCCGTATTCAATCTGTCATCGGCTTTAGATAGAAAGGGCGCGATGTTTCACTTTGAGAACCGGCAAGCGCCTTTCAATCTCCATGATCTTCCCCGACATCCGACGCGAGAACCGTGATCATCTTGTTTACTGAATCTTGAAGCCCTTGATCTACCGAGGAGGTACCCGTATGCGCGCCACGGCGCGTATTTGCGTTCCGTTTTTCCTTTGTGTGACGAGGCGATGTTGACGAAAGCGGACTTGCTGGCCATCAACCTTGACGGAGATCACCACGCGAGAACGTTGATTAATATGCGATCCAAGGTCCACCGGCTGGAACCTGCGTGCTTAAGCGTTCAGCAGAGCGCTGAATAAATGAGTGTGGGAGATACGATAAACCTACGGACCAGCGAAGAAAGGATGGTTGACAAGTCTGAAATGTTTAGACTTTTGGGGCTGCAGCGTGTCTGGCAACGGCCCAGATTCAGACAAATGTGGGTTCTTACAATGATTTGCTTATATGCGCCCCCCGGCTATTGTTATTCATTATAATCTGAGATTTGAGGAACGAAAGCTTAGGGGTTGGCCCAGTTGGTATTTGTCTACCACTACACGAGTATAACCGAAACAGATGCATAAGACCGGGACAAAAAGTAGTAGAATTGACCAAAGAAGAATTGCATGCGAGTTTCGATAGGCAGAGAAAGATGGAGTGTCAGAGAGCGGTAGGGATGATAAGGCGAATTAGGAGTAGGCGCGAGAGCGTACTGTGGTATTCGTCACAACATAAGCATCAAGAAAAATCAGAACCAGGACAGTGCAGTAACGCGAAAGGGACACAGCTACAGTGAAAAAGGAGATTACAAAAACTAGCCCTTGCAACTGCGCAGACCAACGAATAAGTATGCATAGCTTTTGATATGGTATCATTTCCGAGTTGGAGAACTATTGGTTATCACCAACGTTGTTCGCAGTGTTTGGGTGGAGTTGTTGGTGGGCCTGCATCATACGCTGGGCGAGCCGAAGTCGCACGGTCTCGAACGTCACGCGCTCCGAGTGGGACACGATCTCCGCGGCCAATGGCTGTGAAAGGAACATGAGCACAGTGTCTAGAGCGTTCAGAGCCTGGCTGGATGTGGGGGCGTGAAACGTCTGTTGGTTGAATCCGGTTGACGCATCGGCCGACAGGCTCGAAGGAGCATCGTAACTAAACCCAGAAGCGTCACTGGGGTGGCGTGAGTGATTTTGAGATACAGGGGTGTGCCGGGCATTATGAAGCAGGACCAACGGGCTAGCCGAGGCCGGAGTGGAGGCAGATAGGGGACTGGGGTAACGAGGTATGGATGCACTCGTAGGGGTACTGGCAAGCCGCATGTCAGGCCTCGCGGGAGACAACGGTTGTGCCGGCGAAGCCCCAAGTAAGGGGGAGCCGGAAGGCGTGCACGATGACCCCACGGCTCTCATGGCAATCGAATGAGACTGGCCCCGAGATCGCATGCCGACATCATTGGGGGCGTGGTGTGGCATAGCTCCAGACGGAGAAGATGCGAAGGACGAGGCGTTCGATGACATCGGAGTGCCAGACAAAAATAAACTGAGGTCCTGGCTGCCTGATGCCACCGACTCTGTCGAAAACGTTGAGAAGGACGCCTCAGGGGGTGCCAAGGCCGACTCCGGCTGTGTAGACAGAGACGCGAAAGAGTTGAACGAGTCCTCCCCATTTGGGTCAGCTTCGTATCCACTCCCGTCTTCGGCCCGGGTTGCTTGGGAAGCTGGGAGGGGCGCGTCGTCATCTTCATCCATGTGATCTATGTCATCGTGCTCTTTATCCGCCAGCTGCGTCTCGTGCTCGTCCTGAGACCGCTTGGTAAGATTGTTCCGGACCTTGAAGTTTTCGATCCAGCCGCTGGACGCCTTGAACTTGCCCTCTGGCAACCCGATCTGTGCAGCATACTCGCGGGCTTTGGCCTTGATACGGGTGTCGGTAATCCCGGTACCGTTTTCCTGGCACTCCTTCACCCATACAAGTAGCTCGGTCTCGATCTCGGGGAATTTGGATGGTCTGGCGTAGACGGGGGGGCTATATCATGAGGCCAAGGACAGTTGCCAGACATGTGTGGTGGACTCACCTATGTTTAACTAGGATCGGTTTCCGTGTATGCGTGTCCACACTCAGCCACTTGTCTTTGTTCTTGAGAATCTTGCTGATAGTGCTACGCTCAACTCCGTACTTGAGTGCAATATCTTCCTGGCGAGCCTTCGGTCGATCGCGAGCGTAGGTACAGATCTCCTTGCGTCGGGCATCGTCGAGCCGCTGTTTGCCGGCGCGGCGTCTGATGGGGGATACCGAATGGCCAGTAGTGGAAGACCGGTCTGGACGGCCCATAGGGTCGATGGAGTGGGATAAGCCAGCGGACATCATAGTCGCCGAGTGGACTGTAGGGGAGCGCCCGGGGACTGTAAAACTCGGTGAGCCAGCTGCCAACGAAAGCAATGAGTGCGACGGGGCATGGCGCGTACTCACCCACACCAAGTTCCTGCTCTCCGGATGGTGACGTTAGACTCGAAAAGTCCAACGGCTGAGCACTGGTCGCGGCAGTACTCGCAGGCGAAGCGGAGCGCGCAGAACTGGAGGCGATGGACGAGGCCGTGTACGGAGGGATGGTCAAGCCAATCCGAGGAGTCGACGATCCGTAAGGTGGGGCCGACAGTGGATGTAGGTGAGACTGCGGCGAGCGTGAAGGCGCATACTGTTGGTGATGGCGGGCCATTGACGGCAGATGGGACCCAGAGTAGGCGCCGGACGCTGACATGGGTGGCGGGAGCTGCTGGTTAGAGTACACATTCATGAAGTATGTCGGGTCGTGGGCCATGGCGTGGGGGTGTGGCAAGCCACTGGTGCCGCGGTCGCGGTTCATATCGTAAACAGGCGAAGTCGAAGGGGTGTCGTACCCGTTGGCACTGGTGGGATACGCAGCGGATGTGACGGCTGAGTCCGAATGTTGAGATCGGAGGTCTAATGGGGAGGCTAAATTCGCACCGGCCTATTAAATATGGAGTGGATCGTTAGTACAGTGCAAGCAACGTGACAAGTAACAATCTAAAAGAAAACCGGAGTGTGGCTTTGGACAATTTGACCATGGTCATATGGTACCCTGAATCGGGCAACGGTACGAGAACTAAGGAAGAAAGGATTGAGGTGGCAGCGCGAGAAGAAGCCGATCCCAACCAGCAGGTCCTGCATCAACCCCGTAGAATGCCCAAGCAACAGATCCTCCTAATCTGGACCGGCCACGCGAGTCATGAAACAAGTAAACATGCATCCACACGGAAGCCCTTGCGCCCAACGCGTACACATACTCGGTAGCCGCTCGCCCTTGCCACCATGACAAGGCGGCTCCGCCAGGAACGTATGCCAGACAGATGTATAATTAAGATGTTTACCCACCTCTTGAACATGCGATTCGCTGCTATTGCCGTTGAAGTTGATGTCCAACCGAAGCCGGCCCGTTCGAACTTGCCCGCCACCGACTTGCGGTCGCGCGTTTTCGGAAGCGCCGTCGGACACCTCGTCTCGCCGCTGAAAAGGCGTGGTATTTTCGGTAGCTGGGAACGGCGTTGACCAGCCCTGAGCCTCACCCTGCACTGGTGTGCCAGTATATGTGTTGTCCACAAACGGGTCGCCACCCGCAGCGTATTCGGAATCGTACGGCTCAGAAGTGTATTGAGAGTCGGGGTATGAGTTGAATTGCTGTGAGGGCTGGTAGTATGCAAAGGGCTGGTCGTCCATGGCTCGCAATCTGGGGATTCGGGTTCGTGGCGAAATCGAGTGAGGCCATATAGGCAATCGGCGTAGCCGTCGTGGAGTCGTTGGGTCGTGAGGCATGTCGTGGTGGTGGGGGGTCCAGAATGACGAAGGGAGAACGAATTGCGAAAGCCGAAAGAAAAGTCGATGGGTATAGAGTGGTTTCCCAAAGCCACGCAGCGTCGAGGCGTTGCCCGAACGATTTTGATGATTTGCGGTGTAGCGGGGATTATATAGGAAAAATCAGAGAAACAGTCAGTAAGTCTCACCACGTGTTAATAGTTGTGCAAAAAAGAATAATACGGGCGCGAGTGCGCATGACAAACGGTGGCGGGAGCCGGGGATGCCGGAAATGGACGTAAATTGTTGGCTGAATATCGGGGGAGGAATGTGGGTCGGGATCCTGCATACTGTAACGCGTGCTGGGTGGCAAACAGGAAGCGACCCGATCCGACACCTGAATCTCGTGAGAGATGGGGCTCATAGCGCGCAGCCCAGAAGCGGCACGACGTGAACGATACACGGAGGTCCGGCCATGGCCGACTGGTAGACGATCTCCCGAATCGAGCCGGAATGTATCGAAGGGCAAGCACACAAAAAGGAAGCTCGGTTGCCAACAACATGACGCCATGATTATCACCGACGCAGACGGGGCAATAAATTGAAGCGAAAATAAGGTAGCAGCGGAAATAGAGAGGGTGTTGTGGAAATGCTATGGCGGCCACCACTGACAGATGTGATGTAACCGAGGCGCTGAGCCGCCACCCAAGCACGGCTGGCGTCTGTCGGACGAGACGGTCGACCAGCGAGCGAAACAAGCGAATAGAAATGGGACCTTCAGCCCGAGAGATGAGACTAGACTCACCAAAAGCATACGCAGATCCACCACCGTGTACGTGAAAGAATAGCCCTGAGGGAGTTCTGGTCATTAACAAGCCGATAGTCGTGAGGAGGCGTGAGTGGTCGTGCACTGCAAAGCCGGTGCAAGCCACAAATGTCGTTATCGTCTACCACCGAGCAGAAGTCGCGGAGGCACTGTCGGGCGTGATCGTCGTTGGTACTGTCGCTGCTGTCGTTGCCGTCGTCACTGTTGGCAGTTGGGTCAGGTGCAACCGGGATATGACTCGACTGTAGACGAGCACAGCACCGTGAGATATACTTACACGAGTCTGCAGCAGAGCAGGCGTAGTCGTGGACGGAAGCGAGCGACCACTTGTGGTCGGATGCTCGCAAGTTACATCGGCAGTGCCGGGGTCCCATCACTCCGCTTTCGGGCGAGACCCTGACCAAGAACGGTCAGCCCGCGACTTCCTCATCCGTCGTCGCTGTATGCACTTTCCGTTCGAATACCGGCTGTATGGCGTTCTACATATCGTTTGATCGCTGCTTCGTCTTGTTGGGGTACTCGACTATTCACTCACTTATGTTGGGCGCTTCGAAGCCACATTCAACGAACATCAATGTGGTCCTATCATCGCCGTACCCCGTCGCGCGCTCAGCTGCTCCGTGTATCATTCACATGGGTTACCCAGCAATTTTCTCATTTTCTCATAATAGAATAGTCGGGGCAGATTGATCGTCATAAAACGTGGCAAAATTCGGGTGAGAAACCCCGATACGGACTGAAATTTTGAGCTCGAGTTACCCGGAGCGCGCCCCGGCAGCAAGCACATGCGAGCTCGCGCTTTGCACTAGACAAAGCACAGGTATTCCGGAAGATTACGCCACAATCCGTCCGCATGATGCTGCCTGTCTCCAGACATCCAGACAACTGCTGTACCCACTCGCACATGCGTTGCCGCGTTCTAGGTCTGGCGTTAGGAGACTGTCCGAACTGAGTACTAGCGAATATCCCTCTTGGTGCCACTGCCGCACCTCAACCGACATCCGCTCAAGTTTACCTGATGGACTGATGGACTGTATCGTCTTCCGGTCCGTAATGAGGGTCAAATACCGTTTCTCCCCCGCAAAGTTAGGCGACCCACACGCCTCTGTGAGGAGCAGACACCCCAAAAGCACTTGTGGAAATACCAATTCGCCTGGCACCCTCAAGCGATGCCCACGCGTGCTAATGACGTCGATTGGGCCGCCAGGGGCGAGCTCCAGTATATGTCGGTAGCAACACAAACACCACCACTCACAGCTAAAGCCGACATGCATCTAACATCTCGCCATCGGCGAAATGAACCGCTGCAATAACTTCTAGAACGTGTACCCCATCGTCCACATTGGTGATATCCTCCCTTATGCTAATACAAACTCGTCTGAAATTGTGTGACAGTCCGCTAGCTCCGAGAGCTGCGCCGCACGATCCCTCGGCTGTACAAAGGTATCCACCTTGTACCTTTCGCAGCAAATATTCTTTTTCGGTCTTCCCGATGATCGTAGCACGAACATGCGAACGTCAACTAGGCCGTGCTGCCAGGCGGAGTACGTCCGACCCTGGTTTCATCTCATGGCAGCGTTCCGAGCACCACACGCCACTCCGACTCCAGGCCATCATCCTGGGTCGCCACCACGACAGGGAGTACGGCGTACCTTGAATCAATCCATATTATACGGGCCGTTTTTGCGGTTGCTAGTCGAGTGGGCTTGTAATGAGAGAAGTTTCCTCAATTAGTCAATAGTAAATTCCAGCCTCCGAACTGTGTCGATCCAGTACAAACGTAAGCGTTGACACAACTGTCAATCTCACTTAAGATGGAGTAGTTAGCTAGCTGTTTAAAGATTATAGTGGATGTTCGCGAAATGAAGTAAGCCAGCCACCCAGACCGGAATCAAGTTCCAGAAAGGGGTCATCGATCGAGCCACCAACCGGCATTAACGGCCGTACAGCTTTGGCATTGGTCGAGCAGTTTGGGATAATGCTCCGGTGATTACCTTGCTGTCCAAACTCCGAATTTGTTGTGTTGGATGTTTTGAACTCTGAGAAAGGCCGAGACGTTTGATTGCCCTTTCTCCAGGGAGTATATGCAGGCGATACGGTCTGAAAGTACTCAAGATCCCTTGGGACATGAGAATATACCTCGAGAAGCGTTATGAAATAACGGATGTGCAGTGATTTCGAGCCAACGGGTTGTCCAAAGATAGTAAATCTAATCCAGTGGAGCGCCAACAAACAAACGATAAAAGTATTACAAAAATGTGCTATCTGAACCAAAACTCCTCTGCCTCGATATATCTTACACGTATAGCTCAGCCGCGATCACTATCATTTCCTGCCACCAGTCTTTGCCTTTTTGCCTCCAGTGTCTTTCTTGTCGTCCGCCTTGAGTCAAGGGCGAGTGAGAAACATGACTTGATTGAGACGGGCAATGCTAACATACCTTTCGCTTCGCCCCAGCTCCCTTACCTCCAGTGCCCCCCTTTCCAGTAGTGGCTGCCTTGGCCTTTGAGCTCGCCGACTCGGTGACTTTGAAGAATCCATCAAGTCGACCTTGCTGTTTGGTGTTGAGCATTTTGAGCAACTTTTCAGCTCCCTTTCGCACTCGATCCTCGCTAGTACAAACCTGTTAGCAGTAGTTCGTCAGATGCATAGTAAGACAGTCGCACTTGAACCCCTTCTCAACGACCAGGAACTGGACGAGAGCATCTACGTCCGGTGCTTCCCATGTAAGCTAATGCAATAAATATATCAACGGATGGCGTAGACAAAGGCTGAAGCTGAGAACACCTACGTCTATCTGGTCGGCAGGCGTGACATCCGGCTTTAAGAATAGTTTTTTCGCCTCCTCCCAAGGATAGTACTCGGGTACGTGAATACCACCACGACGAATAGGTGCGGGCTTCTTGGGACCATCTTCATCCTCTTTCTTCGCTTTGTCTTTCTTCACCTTCTTGCCCTTCTCTTTAGGCTCAGCATCCTCCTTGGACTCATCTTCGTCCTTGGCCTCGTCCTCGTCCTTCACCTCCGCTGCGTCTTGCATCTTGTGATCTTCTCCATCCTCGTCCTCTTTCTTTGCCTCTTCTTCGTCAACCTTCATGCCGGCCTCCGAGCTGGCAACGGGGGAAGAAGCTCGCATAGGAGACGAAGCTCGCACAGGAGACGAAGGCGCAGGAGAGGACGTGGCCGCGACTGTATCATCCCAAGGATCCGACTCGGCCCCTCCTCCCTCCCCCTCATCCTCTTCATCCGACTCGATCCTCTTTTTCGACTTGGCCTTGTTCTCTTTCTTGGGAGCGGGTTTATCCTCTTCTTCAGACTCCATTGCCTCGTCTTCTTCCTCCTCCCCCTTTTTGGATTTAGATTTACTTGCTCCCTTCTTCTCGGCTTTTTTCTGCTTTTTGAGATCTGCCTCCTCACGTTCGGCCATCTTGGCGTAAAGCACCTTCATAACTTCCTTCAGGCTTCCGTGCTCCTGCATAAGCTTGAACGCGTTTTTAGGACCAACTCCCTTGATCGGCTCCAAATAATCGCATCCAAGCAGGATACACAGTTCGGTAAACTGAAAACACCGAAAGCATGAGTGAAATTTCGAGAAAGAAGCTTTCCCAAAGGGGTAGGGTGGCGGCGCAACATACCTGTTCCATATTCATACTGAGACCATCAAGGGCTTTCTCTAGGATAATCTCCGAGATTGGAGCTTTTTTGGCTTCGGAGAACGTGAGATGACGATAGAGTACCGGCGCGTTGAATGTCAGCGTGTCCATATCTTCGGATCCTGCGGCATAGACCTATGCGTGAGAGGGATAGGGGTTGTAAGGAAAGAGGGTTGACGGTGCAAGGGGTGATGCAATGGTCAAAGGAAGGAATGAGGGTAGAGGCAATTGTCCAGTTAGATTAGGCAACATTTAGAATGGGCCATAGATCAATTCAGGGGGATGAAACAAGGAGTATGGCGGGGACCGGTGATCTACGCTTACCTTGCCACCTCGGGCCAGCTCTGCGCATTGTGCCTCAGCCTCCGAGGGCGCCTAGAAAGCAGGATCGTCAAATTAAATAGAAAGCAAAAGGCCGGGATATTGCTTACGACGATGCAGGGAATTCCCATGAGCTTGAGGAGCTTCCGACACTCTTCATTATGCTCACGAGTGACACGAACGGTTCTTCGTGCAAACTTGTCCACATCCTCGGCCGTGCCTTGTTTCCTCGTTGGTATGCATGTCAATAGGTGGCGGGCGGGAGCACATACCGACTTCTTTTGCCTCTTCTCCCTCTTCCTTCGCCTTCTGTCGGCCTTCAAAGCGCTTGGAGAGCTATGAAACAAGGTTAGTCCAGGTGTTCATGTGCTTGCATTGGATACGTACGACACCAGACTTGAGATCGGGGGGCTTGCCGTCGAACACATAGGCCGGCTTGATGCCGTGTTCGACCATACGAATTGTGCGATAGAAAAATCCCATCAAGTGGCTATACGTCATCTGAGGTCAGTCCATGTTTCGATCGGGGGTGAATTCATATACTCACCTGGTGGTCTCTCCCGCGTCATTTGTGAGCATCTGTCCGTCTTGCTGTCTGACCGCAATAAGGAACTGGTATATACTCATGGACGCGTCGATTGCGACTTTTCGCCCAAACAGTGTTTTAATATCATGTTCCTGGTTAAAGGTTAGTCGAATTGCCATTATTTATCCATTTGGGTCACCCACCTTGATTGAATTGGGTGCATGTTCGCTCAGCAGTCCAGTGAGACCTTTGATACCCATGGTTGTTGTTGGATGAGACGCGGATTGTTTGTGGCGTGAAGGTCACGTGCCGGTTAGACACAGTCATGGCTATTGATGCTTGCCGCAATTACAACTGTGATCTTCCATCGCATATCAGCTTCGGATGGCCACGAGGCAGTAGGTCTCCGTCGAGAGCATTGTATTCAAAGCTTATGCTTAAACGCTAGATGCTGCAGACATGTTCGGGCATGGACCGCACCAGCCCGGCTCAGCACTGCAGCGTGTGGGGCACAATGCAATCCTCTATCAGTTCCCCGCGATCCCCGCCGAGTATAACGGCAGGGGTCCGAATATTCCGTAATTCGAACGGAGCTCCACTCTGTGCGCGTATCTAATCATAGCAGGCCACTGGGCGGGCCGCCGCTGCCACTGGTGGCGGGCTCGGTGGCGACGGTGAAACGACCAAGGTACGGGACGTCAAGCGAGATCAAACCATAAGTTCTGAGATGTCTGCAGGCTGCTAGCCTGGACAGCTGACCGAGGGACAGGAACGAGCTTGGCGCTGGGGAGACGCTGAGGGTGCCGAACCGGATGCAAATGACGACTCGGCCAAGCATTTGCAGAGCTGAAATACCGATTTGGCGACCCAGCTTATCTGTTCTCGACTACAACCTTGCCGTCCCACCCCTCGGGCGCCAAGCACGTTCCTGACGACACAAACGACAGTCCCGGCGGCGGCGATTGCTTACGAGTGTGAGTGCGGCCCTGACGCCTCGTTCCTCCCATGTTCTCACCTGTTTGGCCCGTTTCAGTTTGACTCTTTTACCTTAAAACCTTCGGCTTTCGCGCCGGTCTCCTGCTTGTTCACGATGGTCTTTCGTCCAGTAAGTGTTGGCTGCCTGTCCCAGCCCTACTCCATCTTGGGCAGTATGAGCAGCATCATAAGCTGCTGAGCGAGCATTCCCCGCATGGAATCCGCTGTTTTCCCTGAGCGCTGCGCGGTTTTCGCCGCTCAAGCATGCTCTGACGTCTTCAACACCCTCCTGCTTCACTGTAGATCATGCTGACCCATGTGTGCTCCAGTTCGATGTCTCGACGCCTCATCTGGCGTACACCGTCCTTGGCGGCTTTGTCGTCATGTTCGGCATGTTCTCTCTTCTCATTCGTGAAAAGGCAAGCCTGGTTTGACACCCTCCTTGTTCGCTAACTCACTTTACATCTCCCTCCCGCCCAGGCCTACATCGGCGAGGCCGTTATTGCGACCGTTTTCGGCATTATAATTGGCCCCTACGTGGCCGGCATATTTGATCCCCGCGGGTGGGCAAACTCACACGAAGTCGTTAACGAAATTACTCTCGAAGTCACCCGCGTTGTGCTAGCCATCGGTGTCTTTGCAATTGGCGTTGAACTGCCGAAACAGTACATGCTCAAGCACTGGCGCTCGCTATTCTTTCTCCTGGTTCCAGTCATGACTTATGGCTGGTTTGTCAGCGCTGCACTGATCTATGCACTGATCCCAAATCTCAACTTCTTGAGCTCGCTTGTTATTGCCGCCTGCTTGACGCCTACCGACCCCATCTTGGCTGCTGCCGTCGTTGGCGGCAAATACGCCGACAAACACGTCCCACGACATTTGACCGATCTCCTCAAAGCCGAGTCAGGGTGCAATGGTGAGCTATTGGTCTCGTGTTCCTACATGGGCAAGTATGCTGATCTCTTGGCTAGATGGAGCGGCGTTTCCCTTTCTCTTTATTGCTATATATCTCATTATAGAAAAGTCGGATAGGGTTGCAGTAGGTGTGTACATCTTGGGCTGGAGTAGCTACATGGTTGATAACAATCTTCATTGCAGGCGAATGGTTCTATGTTACCTGGCTATGTAAGTGGGATTACTACGAGGTACCATGTGATAGCCCTTGATAAGTGCCCCAACGCAGACGAGGTCGCACTTGGTATTGCTTTCGGCGCAGTTCTTGGCTTTGGCTTCCGCCATCTAATGCGCTTTTGCGAGCGCAGGGACCTCATTGATCGACAAAGTTACGTCGCACAATATGTCAGTTTGGCAATCCTTACGATTGGTGAGTTCTCAAAGTTCCTGGATGGAAGGGCGTCACCTGACCGTCATCGCTATCATCTCTTTGTCTTGGTTTTCTTGGCCAGGTGCGACCACGTTGCTTGGCTCTGATGACTTGCTTGCTGCATTTGCGTGCGGTACCGCATTCGCTTGGGATGGATGGTTTAACCGCCAGACCGAGGAGAGTATGTTCAGCAACGTAATCGGTAAGTGCTACATGCCGTCATATGGGCCACTTCTAACAAGTGGTACTGCCAGATCTACTGTTCAATTGTGCTTGTTTCATCTTTATCGGCGCTTGGATTCCTTTTGAGGACTTCAATGCTCCTGAGCTCTCGATTTCAGTATGGCGGCTCATCGTGCTCGGCATCCTTGTCGTCCTGCTGCGGCGCATGCCCATCATGCTTCTGCTCTACAAGTGGATCCCCGATGTTCATACTCTCCGCGAGTGTATTTTCGCTGGTCACTTTGGGCCTATGGGTGTGGGAGCTGTCTTTATTAGCACACTCGCGGCAACAAAACTCCCAGAGCCTCTTGAAATCGAGCCAAACGGAGAGCTTCGCGGCGGAGGACATCCCGGACAGGTTGATTACTTGGGACATTCGATACAGCCAGTTGTAGCGTTCATGGTTCTCGTTAGCATCATGATCCGTAAGTTGCATCCCCTATCTCGTGCGGTACATACATCGGTTAACACTTAAACTTTGATCAGACGGATTGAGTATCCCATTCTTCTCTCTCGGCAAACGGGTACACTCTATCCGCCACACCTGGTCTAGACACAACACCGTTGAAGGCGGGCGACCCGAGTGGGAGAACCAGACTCGTCACATCCGACCTGGAGAGGAGATTGTCGTTAACCGAGATGACGCGGTTGAGCGCGGCGAAGCTGGTGCGTTTGATGAGAAGCGGGGTAGCGTAACGACCACACCTGGCGAGGAGAGTAGTGGGAGTGTTGGAACAGGAGAGCATGCCCAAGGCGAGCATGTCACCTCGACCGAAGGCCGCAAAGGACGAATGGGCGGAACTGCGGTTGACGAAGAGGAGGATGTAGAGACGACCGAGTGGAGAGAAGGACATCATTTGGTAATTGAGAAGAATCCTGGTCATGGTGAAGAGGTTCGTTGTCTAGGCTTTACTATGATCAGGTCGGGTCTAACATTTCGACGCAGGTCGAGGTTGAAGTTGTCAAAAATGCGTTTGCTCCTCGCTCGCGATCCAACTCGGCCACTCAAGCGCCACACATTGCGAAGCATACATTCACTGGCGAACGTGAGCATGTGGCCAACCAGATCACAGAACACCTACATGCGATGGAGCACGAAGCGGAGCACGTTGGGGAAAAGCTTGGGTTAACACATAGCAACGAGCGCACTGGACCTAGTTCTGCGTCGGCACAGCACTCGCCTGTCGAACCCCAACCACAAGCGAGTACTTCTAGGTCCTCAGACGAAGAAAATGAACCCCGACCGCCTCCTCCTGCGATTGTGATTGGAGACGAGGACGAAGATGACCGGTCGAGGAGTCAACATCGCGGAATCCGCAACCACGTTCGGGATAGGCTGTTTGGCCGTCCACGGGCTGCGACTGAACGTCATGGGCATACGAGGAGCCTGTCCGGTGGAGCGACTAGGGATCCAGCTTCGCGTCTGCGGGCCGATTCGGTGAGGGACTCGCGGCGGGATGCGAGCCCTGCGCGATCGATCCGCTTTGTGGATGATCGACCAGGCTCGTCTGGGGGCGCCGATGGCAACGTAAACGGGAGCAGCAGCGGAAACTTGACCCCGAACGGTGGTGGAAACGAGACGCATGGATCGAGAGTCATGTTTGACCTCCCTACTCAACGGCCCAAGTAAGAAGTGTTGGGGAGTCAAGATGTTATGGGCTTGCTTCATCTAAAATTCTCTTTTTTTGTTGGCACATTTCAATGTTGTCTCTTTGCATGTATGACCACTGCATATTTCTGTAAGAGTGCTCGATAACGAAAATATTCACTTTTGTGCAATTTTTGTTGAAACAAGAGGTGCAAGGAAGAATGTGCCAGATAGTGAACTCTATCTACTGTCACCACTCAAGGCGCCGTAGATGAATTGTGAGCAAGAATTTCCACTTCGATACGAGGTCGAAAGTCACCATGAATGACGAATGCCTAGCTATAGAATATTAGCACAAAGGACGAATCAGAATGGGTCGAAGGCTGGCGTCTTGCAGGCGCTTAATACCACAAGGAGATCACGTGCGCGGTTTCAGTTGTTGACCGCATCGACGACGATGCACACACGTACACGCCGCTCAACGCGGAAAAAAGCCGCAGCCGCGGAGGACGAAGAGACGGCGTCCAATGCGTCCTTCTCGGCGTCTCCCGCGCCACCTCACCCTGTCTCCCTCCCCGACGATTTGCTTGCCTCCCAAGATGACTTGCTCGCGCTTCTCGGCGTTGAAGGAGACTTGGCTCGACCGACGAGCGATCTACTTTTCACCGCATATCGAGTCCTGCTGACTGTACAGGAAGAAACGCGAGCCGAACTTGTCCGCAAGGACGTGGAGCTGGAGCAGGCTATCCAGGACCACGAGTCGCGTGTGAGCGAGATTGAGGCGAGTTTAGAGCAAGCACACCAGGAGTTAGAGGATGAGAAGAAGAAAAACGCGGAGCAAGGTAAGGTTTTGTTTGTATATTTTCATTCCGAGTGCGTTGGTTGATTTGTTTGGCTGTAGCCGCTGCGAATGCCGCGCTTGCCACCCGGCTTGAAAATATGAATACAGCCACCTCCGATAATACCGCACTTTCGAGGAGAGTAGAGGAGGTTGAGCGTGAGAAGCGGGACTTGCTGGTTGCTGTTGACCGCTTGCGAGAAGACAGTGCCGCCACCGAAGCTGAACTCGAGACCGTTCGGTCGCGATTGAAGGACACGCGCACCGAGCTTGTGGCTGCTCAAACCGAAGTTGCGGAATCGAAGTCGAACGAAACCACTGCCAAGGTATGAAAGTCATTCATGGTAAATTGGACTATTTGACAATGGTGTGCTGTTAATAGTTCAAGCTTGAAACTACAACTCAAGAACTCGAACTCCTGCGCACAGATCACACTCGCCTTACCAATGCTTTGACTCAAAAATCAGAACAACTCACCGCCCTCCGTCGTGAAACCGCTGCTCAGGTGGCTACTCTCGAGTCTGAGGTCTCTGCGGCTCAGAGTACCAACAGCACTTTGTCCAACACTCTTGCCTCTCTCCGCACCGCTCACGACAATTTGCAAAGCGAGCATACTGCGACGCTCGAACGTCTCTCACAGATCCAGGGAGATGTCGGAGCAGAGCGCGCGCAGGCCAAGGCTCAGTCTGAGGCTCGGGAGCGTCTCATCAAGTTGCTCGAGGAGCGAAACGAGGAGGCCGTCAAGCGTGTTCGTGAAGTCGAGGGAGAATACGAAACTGTGCTCGAGCGCGCAGAGCGACGAGAACGGAAGCTTGAAGACGAGAGGGACAAGGCAACCGCACGCGTTGAGGAATTGGAAGGAGTTGTTCGGGGCTTTGTTGCTGGCGAGTTTGCTCCTGGTGCGGATGTCTCAATTGCATTTGGCAACACTTCTATTGCGCCTGGTACACCTGGTCCTGGCACGCCTAGCCGACCTGGTTTGCCCGGTACACCGAGAAACGTCAGCACTCCAGGCCCCCTCGGCACACCCAATCCTTTCGCTACCCCCTCGCTCTTGTCTCCTACTGCTCAACTGGCATCGAGAACTCAACGAGGTGGCAAGTCGTACACTGAGGTTTATGCAGATTATGTGCGCATGTCGGATGAGCTGAACAAGCAAAAGGTCGAAACGAGGCGGTTGGAAGATTGTTTGGCTAGCATCTTGCGGGATATTGAGGAACGAGTGAGCTATCTCTAGGCTTCCATGATGCAACTGGTAGGCTAACCGAAATCTGTGGCACAGGCCCCTCTGTTGACGGAACAACGGATCGAATACGAGCGACTTCAACAAACCGCGGCTGGCTTGACTCAGCAGCTCGCTGACGCTATGAAATCTCAGGAGGGTGTCCGTGCATTGGAAAGCGAGCGGGATGCGTGCAGGCGCGAAGTACGAGCTATTCTACTTGAATTACACATAAACTCATTCAACATATTAGACTGAAGTGCTTCAGCAACAGCTAGCCGACTTATCTCGCCAGGTCGTGATCTTAACTCGTGAGATTGCAGTTCGCGACGACCCTTCGCTCGCAGATGAGGAATTTGCGAATGAGGATGAGATGGATGAAGATGGTACGCAATCAAGACAACATGTTTTCACTACATCTAACCTTACTCTCAAAACAGTTTCTGCTACTGATGCGTTGATTACGTCTGAGTTGGTCTTATTCAGGAACCTGCCACAGTTGCAGTCGCAGAACTCTAGGCTGCTCCGTATGACTCGCGAACTTGGTGCACGCCTTGAGAAGGAAGTTGCCAATTCGAGTTCTGGAGAGGATCTGAATGCTGCGCTCCGTGAAGCCTCGGAAGTTGTGGAACGCCTTGAGCGTGAAGTCGACAGTCTGAACCTACGCAGCGAAAGCTTGAAGCGCGAGCGTGATGCCTGGAAGCGAGTCGCGCGCGGACATGGGCCTATGGAAGCGTCCAGCGCGCCTGGTGGGACTACTGAAGAACGAGTTCCTGCTGAGCTTATACCCGCCCGCGTAGACGAGGAATTGCTGAAGCAGCTCGAGGAGCGATCGCAGGAGGCAGCACGACTAAGAGAAGAGCTGGCGGCTGCTCAGCGTGAGGGTGCTAGACTGGGTGCACAGTTGGCCAAAGCCAGTGCTCAGGTTGCATTCCAAGAGGGTCAGTTTGGGTTTTCTCCTCATGCGCGAGGGTTTATCATAACATTCTAAATATAGAACAACGCCGCTTGACGGTTCAAACTGCCGAGATGCAATCACGCGAGTTATCTGAGATGCAGAGGCGGGTGAGCGAGATGCACGGTCAGAATACACAGCTCGAGATTGCGGCCAGGCAAGCTGGGTACGATTCTTTGACTCAGCTATGCCGATTCGGATTGCCAACTAAGCATTTTTGTGATCATCTAGAGACGTCGCAGAAGAGGCGCGCGCAACGGCTGAGAAGTTGAGGAATGATGCTGCGTTACTTAGGGCTGAAAACGATCTGTGGAAGGTACCTCTCCTCAGACTTCCGAGTAAGTTGTTTACTAATAGGCTATTCGATGCAAATGCAGAAAGTCGAAGCGCGTTTGATGGAGGAAAACAAGAACTTGGCCCGCGAGCGTAGTCATTTGAGCGACCTAATGAGGAATCTCCAAACCATTCAACATGATCATGAACGATCGGGTGCTTCAGAGAAGCGCCGACTCGAAACAGATGTTAAGAGGCTTGAGGCAGACTTGTAAGTTGCTTTGGAATCCGGATCTATGAGTGCTTGCTTACTGGTTTGTAGGGAGAACGTGCGCGCAAGATTGGACAAAGAAGCCGACAGAAATCGTGCAACCATGCTTCAGAAGGATTCTGAGCTACGCGAGCTCCAAACCAAACTTGACCGCGTTGTGAGTCCTGGACAAGGTACACTCAGTAAGCAGCAGCTAATAGTTTTGGGCCAGAGCGATGAATTCAGTAAAACTCGCGAGGCGGCTTCTGTCGCGGAAAATAGCCGCATGCACCTCCAAGAGCGAGTTGATGTACTGCTCAAAGAGACCCAGTCGTTACGCGAGAAACTGGCCGTCTATGAGGGTCGTGCTCCGGGTGCACCAATGCCCGAAGGACTGAGCCGTGAACAACAATTAGAGATCGAGCTCGGCGACGTCAGGTAGGTAGCTATTTTTCAAGACACCGTGAAAATCTAACGTTGGCATCTAGGGCCGCGCTCAAGATTGCCGAAATGGAGCTGGCGGCCGCTCGTGAGCATGTCGAGCAGTTCAAGGCGATTTCCGAGGCTTCTGAACAGGCGCTACGTGAGCACCTGGAGACTTGGGATACGTACAAGGAGGAACAAGAGGCACTCATTGCCCGAAAGGACGTATGTTGTCCTGCATCTGTCATTCCGCGTGCATTACTAACATATCCTAGGCTGACATCAACGGACTCGAAGAGCGTCTTCGTGGTCTATTGGACGACTTTACTAAGACGTCGTCCGAGCGCAATCAGTTGCAGCGTGATCTCGAAGCTCAACGTGTTTCCGCTGAATCCGAGAAGAAAGAGCTCGAAGCCGTTATTGCTGATCTTAGCAAAGTCGACAGTAGCGTTCAAGCTGCCCACCAGTCGGCCCAAGAGGATTTGCGAGCGCAGGCCGCTCTCGTTCAAGTAAGTCATCGCCTCAAGCTACAAGCGGAACGCCATGATACCATTCTCGTACTATTTTAGCAAGCGAACGACAAATACGAACGCGAGTTGCTTGCTCATGCCGAAGCTCTCAAGCAAATCAATCAGCTCAAGAGCACTATTACCGCGCTACAGAACGAAGTCCGTCAAGCGACATCCGCATCCGAGACCGCCGCTGTCAAGTTGCAGTCATCTGAGGAGAGTTGGACCCGTCAAAAAGAGACCCTGGAGAAAGAGACTGCCGAACTCACTGTCCGGTATGTTACCCTGACTCTGATGGATCGGCTTGACCCTAACCAATCCATCCAGCATGCAAGCGCTACAACAACAGAATGCGCTTCTCCACAGCCAACTTGAAGATGTTAATACACAAGCCGCGAGAATCCGCTCCACTGCGTCCGCTGCAGCCGAATCATTGGTTGTCGAGTCAGGCGATACGGACACTGACGCTAAGTTGCAGCAGCTCCGTGAAGTCATCGCATTTGTGCGCAAGGAGAAGGAAATTGTCGACCTACAGCTCCATCTTGCTCAAGTTGATAATGCGCGTATTAAATCAGAGCTGGAGAGGCTGAACGTTTCGTTGGATGAGACCAGGGCGACGTTACTCAAAGTAAGTACAACCACCATAAGCGTAAAAATCCTGCTATAGCCTTGCTTTTGCGATAGGAGCGCGCTCAGGCCGCGGAAGCATCAGTATCGTCGACTCAACACGCCGAACTCGTGGACAAGATTAATCAGCTGAACATTCTTCGCGAGAGCAATGCGACTCTTCGTTCCGAGTCCGAAGCCAATCGCAAGCGTGCTGAGCGATTCCAAAGCCAATTGCTCCGTCTCAAAACTGAGCAAGAGCCGCTTAAGCTTGAACTGGCAACGGTTAAAGCGGAGCTGGAGGAGCGTCAGCGCCAAAATGAGCAGTTCCAATCGGATATTGAACAGCTCAAGGAACGTTTCGCCTCGGTAGGTCGGCCTAATACGTCTAACTGTAGCGTTCTAACCGAACCGTATTGAAGCACGACCGGATCGATCCTGGTCAACTCAGCGAAGCTGTTGCGGCAAAGGAGGCTGCTGAAGCTGAGAGCGAGAAGCTCCGTGGTGCCGCGAAGTCCTGGAAGGAACGCTATGATAACCTCACAGCGCGCTCCCGCGAAGAGTTTACTAAGCGCAACAACCAGATTGCTCAACTCGAGGCAGAGAAGAATCAGGTAACCGAAACTTCTCGAACAACAACAATCGAGCTGGAGCAACTCAAGAATGAACTCGCGAAGATCAAAGCAGATGGAAGCAACGACGCTCAAATCAAGGTTCTCGAAGAGTCCAAGGCCGCGCTCGAGGCTTCCGTAGCCGAGTTGACCGCAAAGGTTGCCGCACTAGAAGCCACTGCGTCGACAGGAATACCAACGTCGATCGAACCCACGAGCGAGCAGCAAACTCAGATCGTACGTGTTCCCTTAACCACGAGCTGGTTTGTTCACTGAGTTTCAATCAAGACTCTGCTCCAAGCGGAGTTAGACGCGTTGCGGAAAGAAAAAGAGGCCCTCGAGGCGAAAGCTGGAGGCACCAGCGAACCGCCGAGTGGCCTTAGCGCCGCGGACCAGGAAGCATGGAAGAATGAGAAGGAAAGGTTGCAGAAGGAACTTGAAGAGGTGCAGAAGAAACATCAAGTGAGTGTGTTACACGGTTTGTCCAAATGCACCTAACGATTTGCCAAAGACCGCCGAAGCACGAGCAGCCAAGATCTTAAGTGACGCGAAAATCTTCAGACGAGACAAGGTAATAAACGTCCGTCTCAATGTGCGGCAGTACCTCAAACTCACACATTCGTCAGATCGAGGCCGAGAAAAAGGTTCAACAGCTCACCGCTGAACTGGAGGCTTCAAAGTCAACGACCGAAAATAAGGACGCTGGCACTGTCAACGAGGAGTTGGCTACACAGCATGAAGCGGACAAAGCCGCTGCTGTCGAGAAAGCAGTCGCCGAGGCTACTGAGAAGCTACGTGCCGAACTTGCTTCAGCCGACAAGCAGGAGGCCTCGGCTGCGACATCTGGCGAGATTGTTGCACTCAAAGCATCGCATGAACAGGAGCTTAAGCGGCTCAACGAGGAACATGCCGCCAAACTTGCCCAGGCGAAATCTGCCGAAGGAGGGGCCACAGAGACGGCCACAGCTGAGGCTCTTAAGGCCGCACGTGAAGATGGCGTTTCGGCTGGCAAGAAAGAACTAGCATCTAAGCTGACTCTCCTGGAGCGAAAGTTGCAAACGAAGGACAACTCGATCGCGACGCTCAGCGCTCGGAACGCTGAGCTTGAAAAACTCCTCAAAGCTTCCGACACAAATGCCCCTGCTGTTCCGTCTCCTGCAACAGAAACAAAAGCCGCTCCTAAACGCGCAGGTTCGATCTCAAATGGTTCCGCGGCCCCAGCGAGCACTTCAACGAGCACAACTACCGCTGCGGCCAAACCCGCTGCTGAGGGGGTTGGTCGAGGTGCAGCACCAGCACGGGGCGCTGGTCGCGGAGCTCCAGGGACCGGCCGTGGAGCTGGCCCTTCTGTTCGTGGAGCTGCAAGTCGGGGACGCGGTCGTGGTGGGATGACTGGAGGGTCCGTGCTGGATGGTGTGAACGCGGTACTTGGGGCCGCAGCCGGGACTCCGGCAAGCGGTGGGACGTCAATCGCTGGAGCTGCGAAGCGACCACGCGAGTCAGACAGTGGTGCGGCGGGTGACGGTGCTGGCGACTTAGCCAAGCGGCTGCGCAGCGCGGAAGCTGGAAACACTGCCGCAAAATCAGGGGAGACACCTGCTAGTACGACTACCGCACCTACGCGAACCCTTCCGCCTCGTAACCGAGGCCCTCCTCCAGCCGCCCAGTAGAAGCATAATTATAGTTTTTGTCGATTCGCCCGCTTGTGCTATTTAGTCTGTTTACTCATCGTTTACGATATATGCTTGTTCTGTCTTATTACGATTAAATCTTACGAATTTCGCATACTAGTCCTTGCGTTAAAGCGAGTGCTCAGACGCAGGTGCTGGCTAGTGGGTCAGCTTTAG
Source organism: Ceratobasidium sp. AG-Ba (assembly GCA_016906575.1). Classification (NCBI taxonomy): domain Eukaryota; kingdom Fungi; phylum Basidiomycota; class Agaricomycetes; order Cantharellales; family Ceratobasidiaceae; genus Ceratobasidium; species Ceratobasidium sp. AG-Ba. The sequence goes on along the minus strand of CP059641.1, from coordinate 2,719,611 downwards.
TTCCCAGTTCTAGAGTAAACACTTCCGAGCCTCTACGCTCTTTTACTCGACTCGGTTTTGGTTGATTTTCTCACCTGGCAAATTACACGGGAAAAGCGACCCACAAAGCCGGAATCAATTATTCCGGCCAATCGCACATACCCCACGAACCATAACCTCACTGTCCTCTTCGGAGTGACATATACAAAAATTGGAACGATACAGAGAAGATTAGCATGGCCCCTGCACAAGGATGACACGCTAGTTCAGAGTGGACGGTCTACGGACCGCAATATTTATTTTTCTCTTTTCCTCCATTCCTACCTTTTGTACTAGCTCTCACTTTTTCCGACTTCCATATTCTCGACTATTTCCTACGACTTGTGTGTATGGCCCCTTTGCTTTGACTTCGCCTACCCGACAGGAAGAGACGCATCTTGCCGTAGTTCTTTCTTATCTCGGGAGCGCGCGAGACTAAATGCCTGTACACAGATCCCGACCCACGACTGAAACACCTCCAGATCTTATCTCTTCTGCTACACCTCGCGCCTCCTGACTCCCGTCGCTGGTACGCATCCGCCCCTATGTCAGTGATATTCCATCTTGCCCGAGGTCCGTCGTGCCTGGGCATACGAGCTCCCCGTCTGTATACATGGACCAGGACCAGCAATTTAGGGCGGGTCAGTCGGAAGAGCACGGAGTCTCACGAGCCAAAGTCGAGGGTATATAAGAACCGAAGGGGGGAGGCGACTGGGATCAACCGCGTCCTCTCAACCACCACCCTCTAAGCCTACTGTCGCAAGACCTCCGCCTCTCGTACTCGTACTCACGCTCGTACTATGGCCAACTATCCGTATCACATACGACCTCCGTTATCCAGCGGGCTATCACAGGTGAGTGCCTCGTTTGCGTCCTGAGTCTTATATCTTATGGACCTTACTAGCTCTCATACTCTTATAGCCGTACTCTTGCTTGTCGTCGAATACGGCAACCTTGGTGATGGCGCTGCTAGTGCGAGGCGACTTCATGCTAGCTAGTGTGTAGTAACTAGCGTTACCTTCGCGACTTTCAGTCGGCCAATATATTCTCGCTGCATGGTCAGTCACTTCGAGTCTTTCTTTGGTCCAAGATGAAACTGACTATAGCCCTCGGGTGAGTTCAGGACTGTGTCCCTTGCCGTTGCTCCAGCTGGTCATCCGTTGCACTCCTTCGGATAACCTGCAGAATTTGTCTCTAAGTAAGCTACTCGTTCGACTCTTGTATGGGTATCGTGTGTTTTACCAGTGCACCGCGTCTAGGTTCCTGTCGTCTCTAAAACCAAACTGCCTGAAAAACCGAACAAAACTCAAACTATGTCCAAAATATGATATCGTTTTTCTCTGTCTCTCATACTATTTCTGATGTCTCTTGTTCTTTTTCTTCTTCATATCGTGCCTTGTACTTTCTGCTTCCGACTCGTTGCAGCCTCTCCAATCGGTATGCTCATTCCACTCACCCCGCAATAATCACTCCTGGCACATTTCCCTAACACTCGGTATCCACACGTGCGCTGCTCGCCTATAACCCGACCGTCGGTCCCTGGTCTGCCTGCATCCTGCGTCGCGTCCGCAACGGACACGGCTGCCTTCGTGGCCTGTGCGACCCGGACCGACGACTCGACTTGGACAAAACGCCGCACCAGTCTCTAGCCGGCACCGAGCGGTAGTCTGAAGTAGGCGACCAAAGTCATATATTCGGTCATGCGTTCGTCGAAAGACGGGCTGCGCTGAAGTCACCTGCGATGACTTGGTAGTCCTTTGGACGAGCCCGTGGACGAACCAAGGTCTTGCTGGGCATTGTAGCTCGGCGGGGTCGTTATGCGTCTATATCCATATGCATATAGACTGCCAGAATAACGAGCGAATTCGAGATCGGTGAGTAACGATACGAATGCTTTTGTGTGTATACAGTCCACGCTCCACGAAAAGTAGGTACCGACTAATCGGTTTACTCATACTAACCGACCAAGTTGTAGACGTGAACGAGAACTTAATGCAATCAGCATGTTCTATTCTTCTAGAGCTGGGCTGTTAAGCGTGTATTTTTATCCCTCCGACTGTATCTATACGGTCGCTACAATCAATTCCTTAAATCCTCATCTACTCCTGGCATGTGAATATCGGTCTGCATCTCCTCGAAAACGCTTGAAGTCAGACTGTATGCGCTTTCTTCATTGACTTGCACGAGGAAAAGTATCAGCCCTAAGGCTCAAATAACTAGTTGGAACGCTGCGTGCAACGCACCCAATACGCAAAACCAAATATTATATCCTTATATGCCTGTTATTCCGGAACCAATACTCTGATTCACACTTTTCTCTCTAGATATCTATCCTTACTCTCAATCGATGTGTTTTGTGCACTTTCCCCCATGGGATTACACTGAAACTCTTTCTTGGTATTCTCCTTTATGCCTACGTTGCCCGCCTGGGGACTGATAGTCGAACTTTGTTCTGCGCGTACCCCCTAGTCATGTATGTACAAAAATATTTCCGTTCTTACCATTGGCATAAAAGAGGCCGATATCTAGACTTGGATGATATTTCGCCATAATCTGCTAATAGTTAAATCCGTATCAGACTCAAGCTCAAACAACGCTGGAAGATTGTGAAGTGCCGGAAGTTCGAATGGGTTTCGCTTATTGTGTACGGCTAAATACATTGTAGACGTTTAGCAGCTGCCGAGGCCGCATTATTGTTGTCAACTATCCAAGCCATCCGCTTGTCGAGAGGTCGGTTGCGCTGGAATGAGCCATAACGACATCGTAATGTTTCAAATGGACCTGCGATAATGCGCGAATAGTAATCTTGGTGGGTACTCCGATATATAGACTAGGTAAGAATGCCAAGGTTTTGTCAGGAAAAATAGAGAATCGCCCCTGACAGACCTGTGAGTTCATGAGGATGAGTGCGAACAAGCAATGCATAGCTTCCAATCTCATTCCTTGACCTAAGCTCTGCAATTGGCTGGTGTCCGACTCTTCTATCCTCCTCCTCCGCCCACGTTACCAATGGCCTAGAATCATGTGGCGCCAAACATAAAACTCTAAGGACCAGACCTCTTCAGGAAAACTTATGAAGTATGCATGAATATTTTTTCGTATTTGGTAGTCCGGGCGATTTAGTGGGATGTAGTCTATGAGTTTCAGTCATTGACCCAAGGAAGGCATCTGAATGTTTGCGTATCACGAAGCAGAAAGCATATGCGGGGTATGTTATTTCTATATAAAAATAACTTCTTATCTGAGATGTTAGGTTCTGATACAAATCCGGCGACTGGATCTTGTGCTCGTGCTAGATCCAACTGGGAATAGCTGTCGAGCCAAACAAGATACGCCAATTGGATATTCAGGGTCTGCCATAGAAAAACAATGTACCCGCTGTCAGAGTGGTTTGCGCGTCAACTAGGGCGGGCCTAAGCCTAGAGCGCGGTTGAGGACTCTCCCACCGTCGCTCCGCAGCTCGCCCATCGTGTATCTCTCGGCGTTCTTCGTGCGCCCCAGGTGAGCGGCTATTGCGGTTGATGCCAGGTTCATATGGCCCGAAATGGACGCGATGCTTACTCAATCCAACTCTTTTTTTCACCACCGGTTAACTTAGCGCGCTGCCATTGCCCTCGTCTTATTTGCGCGTCGAAGACATGGTGCAGGGCAAGACAAAGGGAATGCAGTCCAAGGGGCCTGCTCGGTCTACAAACAAGGATCCGAAGAAGGGAAAGAGAGTCGTAAGCATGTCTCGCATCCGGATGAATGTTCTTACTCTAACTTTTGTGGCTTGTAGATCCCACCCAAGAAAGCTGCGGCCGTCAAACATGCGTCGCTACAGAAGGTATGTGTACAGACATCAGCTTATTTGGCCTATCTCATTTGGTTGCTCTAGTCGCTGAGTGCTAAGATTAACAATTCGATTGAGCGTCAAATGGCTACCGCTGCTTCGGCGGGCAAGTTGACAATCATGAAGAGCGCTGCGTGGGTAATCTGATACTTGACATCTACGACTGTTTCTGACCTCTTCCTGCAGAGACTCGTCCACTACATCCAGCAGTAAATCGTCGTCGTCCAAATCTTCCAAGTGAACCGACTAATGCCCGTTTCTCGATGTATATCAGCCATTTATCGTGTGTTTTATTCGCTTTCTGATCCTCTGGTCGCTTCATCTGGTTTGTGTCGGTCGGTGTACGGATGTGATCATGTTTTGACATTGAATTGCAATCAGTTCAGTTTTTCGGACACATTCCTCTAAGCTCGGACTCCTATCATTAATATCTCATTATACTTTGTCCGCCCTCTGTCTCTCTTGATATGGCCCACACTCTTTTTATATTCCAATTGAATCCATCCACTTTTCAATGTCCATCAGTGCGCCACTTCCCGCAGAGTTCTTGACGTCCAAAACGTCAACCCACCCCGTCTTTGCCCCTTCCCGAACAATTCTGCTTTCCTTGATATTATCCGAGGACGAGATTATTGCGATGGCAAAACGAGGTTCAAAGGTGAATTCTTCTACCGGGGTTGGCAGAAGACTTGGAACGCAGCTTGCGTTCGATACAGGCGGCTCAATGAGGACCAGGCCTGAAGCCGGGTTCGATTCGATGTAAGATTGAGCGACAAGACAGGTCCCTGATCTGGCAATGATCACAGGAGGGAATGGAATTGCTGCGAGTCTGATATGCGATCGCAGATCTGTCCAAAGAGCGTGAGCACGATTCGGCCGTGAACATAAATGATGAGTTCCACCTTTCGTAAAGTGGTCCAATAATGCCTGAGACGTCTTGCTGGATTCGTCCCCAGCAGCAGGAGGTGCCAGGTCTATCTCGAGAGTAGTGTACCCTCGCTCTGAAAACATGGCAGCAAAATTCTGCATCCTATGACCAAGTGAGACTCGGTTAAATTATGAATCATTTTATGAATCACTCACCCCTCCCTCGAGTTCTTATCCCAATGTTCCGAACTGAGGATGACAAGCGGGGTTGGCACTTCTCTGGCTGCTGCTGGGGATGCACTTCGTAGCATGTATTTTGTGCTCGAAGAAGCCGAACGAGTTGCTTGTCCGTTGAAGAATAAACCAAATGCAGCAAAAGAAAGAGGTTTTACTTCTGCCCATAGCGCATTTCTGGCCGATTGGAATAACATGGCTGGGGCTCGTGTATTTCGAAGAGTGATGGATAGGTGACGTCAATCGGCGTGATTAACTGGCCAAGTGACCAGGTCAGACCCTGTTGGAGATGACAGCTCTGATGCGTTGAACTAATTAAAGTCAACTATCAAATTCAACCCCTCGCGTGTTCATGTCTGTGGTTGGCTTGGGGTAGGGGACATAGCCCTCTGGGCGGCTTTCATGGGATAGGAGTCGACAGTGATCATTTATCCGACCCCATAACCTACGATCCAGAACAGCGTTGACGTGTTGTGTAGACGTCCTAGAATTTACGGTTGTCAAAAGCCAGTGGAGACATCGTAGTGACGAACGGTTACCAAAACACGGATTTTTTGGGGGGGCCATGCGAGGTGGCGGCGCAGGAACCTGGGGTGTAAGCCTGCTGTGCTTTATCTAAACGCGCATATACAAAGCTACTGATCACACTGAACTGAATCGTATCCAAAGGTAGCACTAAACGTTACTTACAAAACGCATCCTCCGCCTAGTACCGTCATTGGGTTGTCTTTTGGTGTCAATACAACCACTCCCGAACAGCTGATCGATTTTCCAAGAACATTTTTGCATGCGCTTCCCCAGATTATGGATCGTCGTGTATTCATACTCAGACCTCTTTTTTATAACCGCATTAGTAAATCATGTCTAGCCACCCTTGGATATGCGCACTGGACTTCGAATGCTACTTTTGGCGGCGCCGTGATACACCCTACTAGCCCCGATGTTGCCTCATCCAACCCGACTCTGAAACCGCTCTGGGACTGGGCAGCCAATAATACCGGTGCCGCCTTTCAAGCAGACGGAACAACCCATCCAACATTTTTCGACAGTCAAGATGTCAGCATTGCAGTGATACTTGGGTGGGGGGCGGCCGCCTGACCCGCGCCGAGCCTTGTTGACCAATATACCGACAAGCGGACAACATACATACTTGAGAAGCCTGGTCTCGTGGGTTGCAATATAAACATGGTGATTTCCCCATTTGTTTATTTCTCCAGAAGCGGGTGTGGCTAACCTTTCGAGCGTTGTAGTCGGGGGAGGCGCCGTTAATGAGGCCAGTACACAGTCAACGAGGCTCAATCCTCAATGGCGCAAGGGCACGCTTGTGTTGGAGGTTCGGAACAGGCTGGGCCGACGACACACCGGATGAAGTGGTCAATACGCTCAAACGCTCTGTTACAGAACTAACCGGAGCTGTCGGCAAGATCGGTGTGAGCTGAAGAACGTAGGGCACTCCAACGGAGCTGATCCGTAAGTACCCATCCATCTCTACGAATTAACAAAGGCACCCAAACACTAGTTTAGGACGAGCCAGATTGGAAGCAGGATTAGTTTGGCTCGCACCATGGCCGCCTACTACAAATTAAGAAAGGCGTTGATCCTGAAAGACTGTTTAGCTGTAACCGCTGCGTGGGCTCTAAGGATTAAATCCGCATATTGAAGCCAGTAAGAAGTGGCTTTGATCCGACAGCTCTGAACCATAGTCCCCGCGTGTATTTTTAACTCCCGTTTCTCTACACATAGCTACTGAATTGAGAATGATAATTTATTAATATGCCACCACATTCATAGCGAAAACGCCAAGCACCGCACGAACAGCCTCTATTTCGATCTTCGCACATCATTCTGTAGGCGAGCGGCCGTTACGGACCACCGGGGCTCCGCCAATGCTTCGCGAACCATCGAATTTAACCAAGTACTAGAGAACAATACACTCATACCAGTTACTTGCATAACGAAGCACTCAGATACATGGGCAGATTCACGCGCCGTATCGTGTTGTACTCGATCTATTCCGAGGCGACCCCGGCCGTTGTGCGCATATATGAACAGGTCGACGTGTTCCTCGACGTATGTCAACTCAAGCAAATAGTTTTGATCCAATAAATAGATTATCCTAATCAACCCAATATGCATACTCTGAACATGTTCGCTTTCATTACCGGTTCTGGTATTGGACCCGTTGGCATCGTTTCAAACGCCTCCATCGATGATCCTCGTGGAGGTCGGTCCAGATGTAGACTTGTGGAAAGATAAAACGTTTCACTTGTCTGATTATACGTTATTCTGAAATCGCCATGTGCTATACAAGCCATTCGTGGTACGTGTAAACCGTCCCATTTTTTCGATCATGGTTCTTGACGAGTTTGACATGAACAGATAGCCCAGGACCTGGCGCTTGCGGGTCCACCAACGTAAGTATCAAGGGTTTGGTCTAATATGAAAGAATGTCATTGTAATTGAATAGAATGGGGTTCGGCACGTTGTAAATAGCCATCGGGCATGTGTCTACGACCAGATGTTGCCTCGTGAGTATAATACACGCATATATCCACTTGACCTGGTCTGAAACATATTTTTGTCAACTGGTGACCAGAACCCAAACGACAGCAAGGGTCAAGGAAAGGAGGGACATGTCTTGCGGCGCGGCAGGTCGACCAAGGTTAAAGTCGTCGACTGGTGCGTTGCGTAAGGAAATGGAAATCTGGACTCGTCGCTTGCTGCGTGCAGGGACTTGGCCCCTCTTGGCCAGGGCTTATCTCTGGATAACCAGACCGAGCTTGCGACTGCTGGTTTGAATCTGGGTACGGGAAAACCCGGTGGAGTTACTTGGACGTTTGTCTGGGGCCGCTAGGCGAAATGGCAGATCTCTCACAGGGGTTCCGTAGACTAAAGTAAATTATCTGTGTTACGAGTGGACATAGACTCGGGACACCTGAGACATTATGGTTTGTAAACAGACAGTGGTTTGGTGAATAAATGATATGGATGGCGCGACCCCCTGTGTGATCATCACAGAGCATGAATAGCAAAGTCTTGTATTTTTGTCGCTCAATTGTTCCTGGCGAGTTTCAAGACGCTTGCAGGCACATCGTTCAAGTCCGAGTCTGCGGAATATCCACGGAAAGGTCTCCGCCTAACGAAGCTCAATGTTTCTCGGGTGTGCTCGAACAAAGCCAAAGTTCGACTAAGCAGGGCACGGAGATAATGTGCCTGCGGAAATCCCAGCCGAGCAAGCACACTGGTGTGTCTTGACAGTATCTTGACGTCCACTCCAGGCACGGCTGTCCAATTTGTGGGACGGCGAGTATTGATTGAGCTTTTCGGGCTTAAAAAGAATAAGCTTTTTTACTCCAATTAATCATCATTTGGTAAGCGCTTGATGAACAATGTTGGGTGCTTCGGCCATCAAAGGGTCGACTCCTTCGACTGCGTTTCCCACCTCGACTCGGTGTTCTCATGCGATCTGGGCGGGCTGAGCGACGAGACCCGGCGCTGCTAGCTGGCCAAGGACGAGCGTCAAAGTGGGATTGCCGCCCCCTAGAAGCTGCCGACGGGCCCTGCGGCGTCCTGGGAATTGTCCATCGGATTGTGATCGAATTTAATGTATCCTAATCTGGACGTTCTCAGCACGTGTGATTGACAGGCTCCAGTCTGTAGGGCTCGCCTGGTTTTGCTTCAAGAGCCCGGCGGATACGGGCTGAGAGAACCCCTCGTGTGCTGAACCCTCCACAGTCCTTTCTCGACCACCTCCCATCGTTCTCCCCCCCTCCGTCGCCGCCATGATGTCGTTTACAGACGACCCCACCCAGGCGCCCACCGTCGTCTTTCCGAACCCCGGTGCGTCATCGCTGTCGTCAGCTTCGGCTCCCTAGCCACCCGAATGCAGCATGTTGGCTAACGCGCTTGTTATTCGGCCAACCACAGGCATGCAAGCGCTGTCCTCGGTCATCCATCTCCTCGGTGTAACAGTTTTGGCATACTGTTTCGCACGTCGTACGACCTTTCCAGACCTCACCTGGTCCCAAGTTTGGTCCACTGTGACTTGGCCCCGCCTCTGCGTGATTCTCGTTCTCGCCGACTCTTGGGTTTTCGTTTTTCTGTGTAGGCCACGTTGTCGATAATTTCTCGGATAGGGGCTGACTCGTGTGTGCAGCGGGTGTGTTGATTCTCGGCTCTGGGTTGTCCAAAGACCACACGAGTTGCTCGCTGGGGATATTCGCATGTATCGCGCTCTATGCTCTGAGCAAGATCCTCACGTATGCCTTTCTCATGGAAAAGGTACGTCATACTTTACGTTGTTTGTCGAGGCTCGCACTTATTGTTTGTTAGGTCCACGTTGTGTGGGGTGGAGCTCACCAACCTCGGCTCAAGTCTCCTGTCTATCGGATTTGCCTGATTACAATGACACCGGTTCGTACCGGTCTAATTCCGTGCCGAACCTCGTTAACGTGTTGTTCGGTTCACGCAGTATGTTGTCATCGTCCTGTTGATGCTCCTCGGCCGCATCGCTTTCATTCGTTCAGACGGGGCATGTGTTATTGGTCTCAAGCGTCTCGCGTGAGTATAACTGTGTGTTGGGCTTCGTAACACCCGGTGTCTGACTGTTCCCACAGTTCACTCTCGATACTCATCTATGATCTTTACATTAATGTGAGTGTCGCCCAAACTATTTTTCCACGCGCATTGACCCACCATTCTTCCAGGTTTTTCTCACTGCGATGTTCATCTGGCCCCTTGCTCGAAGCAAGTTGATCAATCCCCGGCTAAAAACTGTAGCGACGCGGACGCTAGTGTGAGTCTAGTGATCTTGGCATGACGCAAATCTAACGCGTAATGCATATTCAGAGCGGCTTGCGTTGCGCTCACTACGTCTACGTTTAACATGGCGATCCTGACGATCATGCATGGGCAGCAGCTTGGCTGGGTTTGCCTGGGAAGCTGTGGCACGGATGTCACGGTCAACGCAATCGTCCTCTTCTGGGTAACCTCTCCCACGACCAACGCAATTTTATCCCACTCTGGACCCCAGCCAACAAATGCCACGACCATCGGTGGGCTCGACCCGAATCAACCTCCTGCGTTTGTGGGACGTGCTCCGCCCAGTCCAGGACCAAACGCAAACCGACGCTCGGCGGCCGTCATGATGTCCCCGGTCCCTCGATCACCCATCACGCCCAACACACCCACCCTGAACGAGAAGAAGTACGACGCGGGATTCTTGAGTCCTGCGGCATGGAAGGGCAGGTTTAGTCTTTCTTTGGGGAAAGATCGAAGCAAGCAAGCCGGTGCCGAACAACGCGGGATGGAGCTGAGCCCTGCACCAACTCCATCTGGGTCGCCCAGGCGAGAAGTCTGGGACGAGCGTGGTTCGTCATATGTGACCGTGGATGATAGGCAGCTGGAAGAAGGTCGCTCGGCCGTGGTGATTGGTGCTCCACCTCCAAGCAGGAAACGCGCCTCGAGCCGCACCAAGGTTATGAATGGGGTTGAAACCAGCGGATCACGGAACTCAGTGCTTGGAAGGTTATTTGGGACAGAGTCGAGGGATAGGGATAGGGATAGGGATCGGGACATGGAGGTGACGGTCACTATTACTACCCAACTTGACCATACAGAGGAAGTCGGGAGTGGGATGAGTGGAAGTCGGACTAGCTTGGACAAAGTCAGCGTTCGGGGGAGGAGTAATAACAGCGAAGACACGGCAGAAAAAGTCGAACATCCGTGAGCGTATACCTCTGATTTGTGCATCGCTTTGATTCTTGCTACCATATTTATTGTTTCTTATTCCTGAGTTCAAGAACTTTTTCCCTTGTTTTCATGGTACTTTCGCATATTAGCATTGCTCGTTCGCTACGTTTCTTGGTATACCATTGGTGCTGAACTGATTGTTCCTGTATTATACTTGTGCGCATGCTGTTGGCTGTCATTCCTTGTGTTGCTGTATTGCTTTGATCGATAGACTTTACACGTCTGATCTTGATATATGCGTGTGAATTTGGTTGCTTCGATGTGGGTTTTCCGAATGAACCGGTTTTTCACGGACTTAGTCCGGGTTGAACGCCCAACTTTTGGTGAGCGGTTCAGATGATAGTATCAGTCGGCAAACTCCATGAACCTTAGCGCATCGATCGACAAGTGTATTCAAGCTTTTCTGTGATGCTGTCATGGATGCTCTCGTAATGCTGATTGATCATTTTATGAGTTACCCCTGGAAGAGCGCCATCGCATGGGTACACATTCACTCGAGAAGCCGAGCATAGTTTGCAAGACCAAGTCGTCCAACATTGCTTTTTCGTCCCGAATACGAGCATAATAGTGTGTTGGAATGCCCGATCTGGACTAGCACCCTTGGACCCACGGGACCAAATGATGTGCATTAAGCGCCAACAACGCGTCGGTGTTCGATCCGTGTTCGACCTCGACTTCGACAACCTCAAGCCCAGGCCCCACGCTGGGACGGCCTACTCGGTATTGTGTCTCTGTTCATTCGGCTTATATTCTATCTCTCTATCTACTCGCATTCGACTTTTCACTGACCAGCTCTTCATCGTGGACGTTGCTGTTTCTGCTTTGCTCACTGTCTCCTTGCTACCGCTTTCCCGCTCCCGGTCGACTGTCGATTGCCAAACAGAAACAACGACACTGCTGTGTTCCATCGTTCCGGCAGACCATACCACCACATTTTTCCAGATTTTACCCCGCACGCGTACGACGATATCCCAACATCAACATTGAACATTACCTCCATCATGCCCAAACCTTCTCGCGGCGTGCTTAAATCAGCAGATTCGACTGCTTCGAGCTGTTTCCAGTCTACTTCCTCATCGGTGGTTCACCCTTCTACGTCTGAAACATCACATTCCGCGTTCGAGGACAAACCGGTCAAATCGTCTGTTAAGAACATTATCTCCTCCGGAGAGAACGGTTCGAGCGAGATTTTCAGTCTTTCGGACCAACAGTTGAGTGAAAAGATGAAGTTTATCCAAGAGGTGCGCGCACTTGAATGGTTCCAGAGTTGAATGTTGGCTAAAGTAAAATCGCAGATCGGGTTCGGCAATTGGGGCTCCGTTTGGTTGTGCGAGCCCCGTTTAGCAGAAGATCGCGCGGTTTTTGGGGAGCGCGTAGCTGTCAAGCTTGTACATCGTTCTAAAACTCCTACGACCGCGGCTCGTGTTCGGTCGTTGTGGAACGAAATGAAGATTGTTCGCGCACTCCGACGCGAAGCAACCGAAGACACGGTCGGCGTCGGTCATCCGAGCGTTGTCCAGTTTTACTCGTTTGTGATTACGCCGAGCTATGCGCTTATTACGATGCAATACTTGCCAACGCCTGTGCCAGTTGAGGTTCCCGAATTTAGGGCCAAGCCTTGGTTTGCCGCTCTTACGGAAGCTGTTGCGTTTTTGCACCAGCGTGGAGTTGTTCATAACGACATCAAGTGCGTATCTACACCATAGGCTCGAACAAGTGGCACATGGTTGATTCTAATCTATGTTTCAGACCTGCAAACATCCTGCTCACCGGCGCTTCGCCTCCAACGCCCGTCCTAGTTGACTTTGGTTTCGCTGAACATTACTCCCTTACTTCCCGACACGCCTTCCAGTCCAACCTCGCATACGGCACACCCGAATATCTTGCACCAGAACGTGCTCGTGGCCAGCCACACGACACGCGCAAAGCCGATGTTTACGCTCTTGGCGTCACTTTCTTTGAGATTCTCGTCGGTCGCACGCCCTTTGAAGAAGTAGAAGGCGAAAGCTTTGTGAGCAAGGAAGATCTGGAGCGATACTGGGCTCGAACGGTCAAGGGCAAGTGGATTGGCAAGTGGGAAGGAATCATGAGCAAACAATGCGAAAAGGCTCTGAAGCGGATGACGGTACCAAACGCCGATTTGAGAGTCATGGCAGCTGACGTACTGAACGATCCGTACTTTACGGGCGAAGGTGTGTTGATTGCGTCCATGTTGGGTACAAGAGGCTAACGGTTTGGCGAGTAGATGAGACCAACTATTCCTTGTCCGTCGACCTTTCGGCACTTACTGAGATGATCCCGCCTTGGTCTCGTCCTGTCCTTGCGGCCTCGAAACAACGTGCCAATTCTGGTACTAAGGATGCTAAGCCCAATGTGACGAAAGCGCCTCGTTCGATTCGCGCTGCTGCGTCTGCGACCAAGGACAAGGAAAACACGCCACCTGCAAGGTCGGATACAGTCAAGTCTCGTACTAGCACGCTTCACCGCACGTCCAAGTCGATCACCGAGGCATTCAGGAAGAGCGTCGGGGCCTCGCGTCGAGTTCCTAAGCCGACTGTGGCCGATGTGTTCAACGAGGAGGCGCCGAAGAAGACTGAGCCGGCGATCGCTCCTAAAGTCAAGAGCTCAAACACGGTGCTGAGGGTCAAGAACTCGGCTGTGGTGTCAAAGGACAAGAGCGCGGACAAGCATGCGACGAGCGCTTCGAGGGAAAAGAAAGTCGTTGTACCAGCGCTGAAGGAGCGGAGCGCTGGGTCTGCTGTTTCAGTTCCCAAGAAGGAGCTCGCTAAAGAAAAAGAGAACGCTAAACCGAAGAGTCAAGGTCGGACTCTTTCCATGGGTCTCTCGTTCACGCGGTCGTTCGGACGCAAGAAAGCCAACGAAAAGACGCAGGAGGAGGAGAACTTGGAGGTTAGGGTTGATCGTAGAGAGTCGATGTACTTTGCCCGCACACCGAACGCGGCGGGTGCCCTAACGTCGCGCTCAGGTATTTCTCCCATCCCGCCCCAGAAGGACCAAGCCAAAGTACAGCCTGCGACTTCCCGAACCGCTTCACCCACGACGGCTCCCGCTCCCGCCAAGTCTCATGCTCACTCTACTTCCAATCCTCGCGACGTTCGCGTTATTTTCAGTATTGATGATACCCCGACATCGACCGGGGCTTCGAATATGTCTGAAACTGTGTCTAGTCGCGCAGCTGATACACCTGTGACCCCACAATCTGCGACGTACCCCGCTAGCTCCAAGCTGCTCGACAAGGAGTTTAACTCCCAAAACACGAGCTCAGTGCGTAACCGCAAGTCTCTGTTTATTCAGACTCATGACATTGCACAGCCGGAACGCATTCACCCATCGGAGAATGAGGAGGCTGCCATGACCAAGAAGCCGAGCACACTCCGCGAAGCCGGGGCGCCGAAGCTCTCGACGATTGCTCAATCGGCCGTCACGGCTTCGCCGTCTCAGTACGCCAACTCTACGATCAATACTATTGTCTCTCTACCCGCCACGCCTAACAAGACTCGTGCGTCCAAGATCGCGACCAAGGAAAATAGGCGAACAACTGTGGTGGCTAAGCCGGCTCGCGGGACTCCAGTCAAGACTCGCTCGTCTCCTTCGCGAGTGCGCGCATCGCCCGCCAAAATTCGGGGCGCCAACGTACCGGTGTTCACCATTCCCAAGGCAGGCGGAGGTGTTACGCCAAAGTCGGCGACCAAAGGCCGAGCGGCAAAAGTGCTGGGCGACGCGACAAACACCACTACGCCGACGAGAGCGAAAAAGACGAGCCAAATATCCAAGGCCGTGAAGCAGAACAAGGTCAAGACGGACGAAGGTCACGATGAAGGCGATGGTGAGTTGTCATCGGATGTATGCGCTTAATTCGCAATGTTTGACACATTGGTTGGATCTAGACACCATCACGCTCCCGATCGACGTGTTCCAGAACGCGACTTCTCCTCGTGCGCCCAAGGGTTCAACCAAGAGTATCATCAAGCATGGTCTCAGGCAGTCAATTGGTCAGTGATGGCCATGCATGTCTCGGGCTTTTTTTTAATCCGTGTTTCAGACAAGGCAATTCGGTTTGGCCGCACGTCTATCAGCGCGACTGAATCTACTCACTACCCTGCTTCGGAATCGACCCAACACAGGAGATCTTTGAGCGTCGGAGAGGCATGGAATGATGATGCTGTCAACCGTATCAGTAAGTTTATTCTTCGGTACGGGTAATGTGGATAATCGAACTATTTAAATAGTTTCATCCTCTATGCCCGCTGTTCGTCATGCTCTACAGAACGAACAGATGGGGCCTGATGGACAAGTGGATCGTATGGTACGCATTTATTGTTCCGTCCCCAATTTCGAGGCTTGACATATGATTTTCAGGCAATCTGGATTCGTAACGTTGAAAAAGTCGTAGAGGAAGCACGCCAATCCTTCCAAGCGGAGTCTGCCAGCCCGCTGCCTCTCCCCCCGCCCCCGCCACGTCTGAATCACAGTCAATCGGCAGGGCTGACTCGCATTAGCACATCGGCCAAGGACCCAACTATTCGTACTTTGACATCTCACGCGAATCCAAGCGTCACTACTTTTGCTTGTGCCCCTCAAGCCCCAAATCGAGCGCGTCGTGCGACTGTTGGCCCAGCAACGTCTCCTGGTATTAATGCTAGCTTCACAATCAGTACACAGGCTAAGCCCCAAGGTGGCCTTTCCCGTCCAATTACCCCATGCCTCAATGCGGAGCTGGGCAAAGGTGCGCTCGAGATTCGCTGACTGAGGCTTCAATAGTTAATGTTCTATCAATACAGTTGAACCTACTAGTCCTACTCCTCCCCGGCTTTCTGAAGTGTTCGATTCTGACTCACGCAAGCTGATTTTGGCTCCCGTTGGGATGTCCGAGACACCCATATACTCGATTGACTTCGAGCGTAGCCCTTCCGTAACTGCTACCCGACCAAAGAGCCAACAGAGCACGTATCTGTTCCGCACACCTTCACCTACTATCAACGAGCCTACATCCCCTACAACTGCATCGCGCCCGGCTACCTCAATGTCTATGAGGGTCAAGAACATAGGCCAAGTCGAAAACGATTACGACCGATACCTCATGACCCAAACGACTGTTCTTCGTAAAGGCAAAGGTTACCAGTCCGATTTTACTTTGAGAGGCAAAGGCATAGAGCATATACCAGCCAAACATGATGCGCCACCGGAGCCCACACGCAAGCGAAGCTCCGTCTTCAATCGCTTCATCTCCCCTAACAACACTGTCTCAGACCGAACTGGCCCTGCCTCGCGTGTTGCCAGTGCATTCAGGACCATCGTTGCGCGTGGGCCAAAGAAACGTGAGGCGGTCGACTCATCTATCGTTGTAGGGGGCGGCTTTGGCCAGCGCATCAATCATTCCCAGAAGGCTCAGACTTGGTCTCGCGCCCAAGCGGTTTGAAACGTCATGTTATGAACAACGTATGCAAACTTATTATATGCACACATGAGTTTCTTTAGCCATGCACCTAGTCAACTATCCTTTTGGGAAGGCTTTGATGTCCTTACGATTTAGTCTTTTTTTACTGTCATGTTATACATGTTGTCAATCGTTTTTGGATTTAGCCATCGATCATCCTTTTGTTTACATATCTCTTTACTGCGTCTTAATATATCAATCGTTTGAACCAGCGAAAGCGGCGGCGTACCGGAACATGTCTCAGCAAAATGGTAGAATTATCTGGTACTTAACGGAAGAAGCTTGCTGGCCATCTTTCGTCTTGCCACTTGATTCAGCCAAATCCAACATGGCAAATCTATATCACGAGCGATTACATATAAATTATTATTTTGATATCCCAATCTAATTTAATAGAAACAAGTCTGCTAGGACCTAAGGCGTATGGAAGATTACAACCAAGAGTCCAATGGTCGGGGGGGGGGGGCAGGTATACTGGTAGGGGATACCAGTGTATAGAGCTCGGAGTTTGAGCTACGGTATCACTGCCTCCGAGCAGCAGGACTGGGAGTCCAGCGCTCTTTCCCTAGGTCCTTTGATTGACGAGTTGCGGCCTCGCCCCATCCCTCGCGCTCGGATAACATTGAACCGCCTGCTGTACGGTTGAGCAATTTCCTTGCAGCCGGGCTGAGAGAAACTTCTGAGCGACGTGGTGTCATCATAGGTGGAGGCATGTTCCCTCGTGCTCGCTTGGAGGTTCGCGTTGGACCAGGCTGCGAGGTCGGTGTCGATGACGAGCGAGGTGTCAACAGAGCAGCGCGTTGGGCCAGTGATTTGGATGCTTTGTTGGAAAGCCGATGAGAAAGAACGTCCCGGCGGGAGGGTTCCGCGATATGGAACGGTGTCTGCGCATCAACAATAGGAGCGTCATCGTCGCCAGAAGAAATTATTCGTGGCGTCCCCTGGAGGGTACCCCATGTCATCAGTTGCTTTAGCCCAATAGGCCCCAGCTGGGACGGCGACGGTGATGCTGTAGCCGAGACAAACGAGTGGCCAGCCACTTTGGGAGTTTCGCCTCCAGAGGAGTCTATGCGACGGGTCAGATTTATGCCAACCATCCAGCGAAAATACTTACAGGGCCGGCCAGCTATCGCTGCATCAACGCGGCTGTGGGTAGGACTTGAAGGTTCGGCAGCACTCGATGATTCCTCCTGCTCGATCATCCTTGTGCCCCCATAGTGAACAGATTTAGGATCGCCTCGCGTTGGTGGTGGAGCTGGAGCAGAGCTAATTGCTCCATAGGGTGACGTGTCTGCATCTGGAGGAAACATCAGCGAGTTTCGAGCCTGAAGTAAGGAATAAGCTGAAGTTGGCGACATTCTAGGTTTAGGCGCAAACGAACCTTGAAGTTCCAACCCGGAACAGTTGCTGGCCTAGTATCCTTTTTTGGAGCCATTACATCCTCAATCTCTTGTGGTTGGTCTGCCTTCACCACTTGCGAATCCCCACGGCTTGGTTCATCCTTTGGCACTAACGCGACTTGGAAGTCTTTGCCCTTGGTATTTGATGAACCCTCCATTGAGGATGCAGTGATAGTTCTCCTTTCCGTACCAGGTTCCCCATCCGCCGTGATAGAAAGCGTAGCCTTGCCCGCCTCCAAGAGGGCCGTCTCTCGTCGAGCTCCTTCGATAGCCTTCCGCTCATCCGCTCGTTGTTGTGCATCCCACGCCCACGCCCATTTCTCTTTACGCTGTCTATTTTCGTCGTCTAAAATTGTCGCAAAGCTGGCATTATCTTCCGAAGTATAGCGAGCTTGGAAATCATCGAGTGACATCCCCTCAGTTCTGGATTGTTCACGTCGATAGTCAATAGTGGATCGCGAGGACAGGGGAGTATCAGAAGGTCCACCAGCAAATGGCGTCCTGGAAGGAGTTTGCAGAACTCTCTGGCGGCCCGGAGTTGGTGTAGCGGCGAGATCCTGCAGTCGTCGGACTGACTTTGATATCTGTTCTGGATCCTTCGATTCAAGAGCGGAGAGATATCCGTTCGTGGCGTCCAAGTGAACAAGAGAAGGGAAGAAATCCCGAGCAATTATTTCCGACAAACCAGATGTATACTCATCTTCCTGCGAGAGAGAAAAGTGAGTTCTATAAAGTTGACAAGTCTAGCGAACTGACAACGTACATCGAGGATGATCTGGCGGGATAGAGACTTTGATTCTCCAGGCTTAATCAACGCTCCATGATATTCAGAAGATCCTGCTCCAGGTGTAGACTTTTGCAAGGACATAGAATAAAGTGCCAAGTGAGCAATTTGAGCTTGTGCGGTGGTGGCAAGAGCCAAGTGACGGTTTGTGGCGCTTGTAGGAACCGTGGAAGTGAGGCCGTAAATGATCCTCGGTGGTTACTTATCTAATGAAGAGGCTCAAAGAACTTGATCTGCTGGTGTAGATGGATTTTCTGCTTGCATTTGTGCGCCCTCTAAATACGCGTGGAGACGTTGCACAATTTTTCACCCTCTATAACTGCGCTGGGAAAACGGGCGTTCAGCAATGATCAGTAAAGGCATACTTCCAGAGCTCTCTCGGACCTAACTTTGTTCCCCTACTCTACGTTAGTACGCATCGCCAACGACACAGCCGTGCCCTATTCCAGTAACGCATACTCGAGTTCTAACTAGCCTTAAAGTATGAGAGAAACGGTCTATGGTCTCGACTTGGGTCTGTTGTACACATTTGTTTGGGTAGCCGGGCAATAACTCTTGGACGGGGCTTTGCTCTCTCGCGTATACGGGTGTTATATAAAGGTTATATTTATGCTTATATTTATATTTCGCTAGTGCAAAGTTTGGATCGGGAAAAACACGGTCACATGACTGATATACTCTGTTGACTTCATCGGCGATCACCACAACCACGACACCACCAACATCGACTGTCATGGACGAGTTGACCGAATAGTGAGTTTTGCTACACTTGGCGTGAATTAAATCTAAATTTGTCTGCCAGTGAGCGTGCTCGAGCAGCAAATATCGCAGCGAACCAGGCATTGTTGGCTGGCCTGGATATCAAAACCGCACAAGATGAGATGGCTGCATCTTCTTCAAAGCCACAGCCCACAAAGGCTAAGCCAATACAATCTCGAAAGAGAAAGGCTGAGCCGCCACCAGTTGATGCGCCACGTCGGCAATC
Source organism: Ceratobasidium sp. AG-Ba (assembly GCA_016906575.1). Classification (NCBI taxonomy): domain Eukaryota; kingdom Fungi; phylum Basidiomycota; class Agaricomycetes; order Cantharellales; family Ceratobasidiaceae; genus Ceratobasidium; species Ceratobasidium sp. AG-Ba. Next base: position 2,700,282 of record CP059641.1, on the reverse strand, counting down.
TAGACGTTTGCGGTCGGGAGCCACGCCTATCAACCCAAACGAAACAAAGGCTCAGAGAGCAAAACGAGAGGTGTGTCAGGAATTGATTGTTTCTACTACCGTGTTTTCAACGAGCCTATTTTAGGCGGAAGAGGCCAGACTTGAACGCGAAGCAGAAGAGGAGGCTGAGCGAGCTCTGGAGGCGGAACGACTCGCTAAGATGCCTCGCCACCAGGACTTGGAGCTGGAGGTTCTCGCACAGGAATTTGAAGAGATGGAAATGGAAAACTGGAAAACTCTGCAGGATACTTTAAGTTCCAAGGATTACCCTAGACGGATTAGTGGTCCAGATTCGGAAACCCAGGATACCAAGATGGAGCACGCCCGAGAAGAGCTGGTTGAGGAGCTCCAAAAACTCGTTGTAACACGCAGAGCGAAAGTTTGCAAAGTGAGTCTAGACGCAAATAGGCGCCCAAGCCGCCACTGACTGGCATGTGTCTCATTTAGGAACGCATCTACTCGGTTGCGTACCATCCTATTATCGTAAGTCCCTTGCACTCTCCACAGCACAACTTTTCTGACGACTTGTAGACAAAGGACGTAGTATTGTTCGGTGACAAAAATGGCTCGCTCGGGATCTGGGATGCTCGCGCTGTTCCGGACGAACACGAAGAGGAGACTCGTGATGATGGCGAAGGTGGTCAGTACTGGAGGCTGCAGGTCCGTCGATTCCCGATGGCGCAAAGTTGCCACTCACTAATCTATGTCCATCAGCCTCATTGGCCCCAGACTTCCAAAAGCAGCATCTCGGCGATAAAGATCAGTCCTCGTGACGGCCATACCGTGAGCTTTCTCCTCTTTCGATCAGACGCTAAACTGACCTTGACTGTGCACAGGTTTTTACGTCTTCATACGATGGGACGCTCCGGAGCACTTCTTTTGTTACTGAGATCTCCACGGAGCTTGTGGCCACTCGAGGTCACCTCCTTTCAAGCTTCGACTTGTCGCAGGATGGAAAAGAACTCTGGGTTTCAGACTCTAGTGGAAGACTCTTGCATGTGGACGTTCGCGAGCACAGCACCACAAGGCGCTGGCAGCTTACCGAAAAGGAGAAGATCGGTTGTGTCTCTGTCAACCCTGTGGTGCCGCACCTTCTGTTGACTGCCTCTAACAACCGCACCCTGCGCATGTGGGACTCGAGATACCTAAAGAAGGTTGACATTTCTACGGCTGCAGGGGGATCCGATAATGAATCCGAGGACGAGGATGATCGAGCGCCCGCAAGCACGTGGGAGGAAGTCCAAAACTATCTCGAGACAAAGCACGGACCCCGGTGTCTCTGGGGGGAATGGCAACACCGGCAGAGCGTTAGTTCGGCGTTCTGGGACATGTCTGGTCGGAGGATAGTTTCAACCTCGTATGATGATACACTACGGAGTAAGTTCCGGTTAGCCCGTTTACCGATTTGCTAACCAGGCCCCAGTATGGGATATTCGACCCAATGCGCTCAAAGCGGACGGCCCACTCAAGTCGTTTCGACCTGCACATGAAATAAAACATAACTGCCAAACGGTATTTGCTTATCGACTCCATCTATCTTATCGTCTCATCATAGCTATCATAGGGGCGATGGGTGACTATACTAAAAGCCCGTTGGTCTGAAAACCCGGACGGTAAGTTTGATTACAAGGTTATGGCGTATCTTGAGTTTGACGGGCGACTTACACATATAGCATACCCGCACTTTACCGTGAGCACGATGTTCTCGCTGAATCCCGGAGCTATCTAACAGAATTATAGATTGGAAATATGGCGCAGTCGTTGGACGTTGTTGGGTGCGATGGTCAGGTCCTTGCGAAACTAACCGATCGAGCAAAGTACGTGGACCTTACTATTTACATACGCGGATTTCGCACGCCATCGAATATACAAATGAATATTGATGATAATCTGATTTATAGGATATCAGCTGTTCAAGCTGTGACCGCATCTCACCCTTCCATATTGGCCCGAGCTGTAAGTGGGAATGCCAGCGGCCGTTGCGTCTTCTGGTCTCCCGCGGACGTGTAATGTCTTCAATATTGGGACCCTATGGGCTGCGTGTGCATCCACGTAGCCCCTGTCATCTGTTGGGAATTTCGACGGCCTAATCGCCCGTTGCTCGCGGATGATACTTGTCCCATGCTCTTTAGGCCTGCCAGCCTCGTTTCGCGCGCGAATGATATGTTCTCCACCTCGCTTTCTGCGGGGCTAATTTCTCCGATTCTGATCCCGGCGCGCACCTGTATAATTCCGGTCGCTGTCTATTGTGGCTATTTAATTTTCATATGCCCACACTGCTCAAAGAAGAGGGATGATGAACCGAATCACGAAAAGACAAAACAAAAGCAAGCATCAGGCATCAGAGAACCTCTGATACCCTCGTCTGAATCTAGATATCCGCGCTTAGCATTCTTTCCTTTATTTCAGACATGTCCACAAGGGCGTATAAATCCAGATGCACCAAATGAAGCCCGTTCCTTACTCCTCTCCGCTACCCCCTCCCCCTCCTCCCCTCCGCCCTTCCCCCCTCCTCGTGAGGTGTTTTGCCTGTTTGGTTCGTCGTACAAGTGAGCAAAATATGATTTAGTGGCGTGGCCTGCCTACTCACAACACGTTGCAATTGTGGCAGTTAGCACCGGATTTAGTTACGCAGACCCGCCACTCCAAGCATCGGGATAGATAACATGTTCTCAACAGCTGGACACCCCGCATCAGGTGATGGTTTGCGCTGGTATCCCATGTGCGGCGTGCAGGATGCAAGCGATATAAGTTGCTTCATCGACACGCAAACGTACGACATCCACCCCCCCTTTGGTCACCCTGAGGGTATCGACCCCCAACTGTTGCTGCTCGGCAACCCGCCGCTGCTCGATTTCGATATCGATTTTGGGTTCGACGTGACGACAAGCCTGTCGTATCCGTCTGAATCTGAGATTTTATTCGGCGGTAGCCACAGTCTCGGTTGGCCTCAGGAACCATATCTTGGGCATTATACGATCCCCGAAATGCAACAGTCAGGCTCCGTCGGCGGCGGAGAAGCCCCACAAGCCAGCCAGACGGCGCGCTCGTGTTCGCCTGCTTCCGATACGAGCATGCTGTCTGACGGTGCTTCCTTGTCTTCGCTGTCTTCCTCCGACTTTAGCGCCGGCGGCCAGAGCCCAAATCCTGTCTCGACCCCCAGCTCCAACGCCGGTCCGAGCGGATCTCAGTATGGCCAGCTTGTCGTCGGTCTCGGCAGCACTATCGGGCCGGTCAGGCGCGGTCGAGGTCGCCCCCGCAAGGACGCGCCGCCCGTTTACCAGCCGCCGCCTGTGTGCACGTACGTCGATCCGCTCACGGGTACCCCATGTGGGAAGCTCCTCAATCGGCACCATGATCTTCCTCGGCACATGGTCAAGCATCGTCAGGAGGAAGCTGCGCTCGTTAACGCTGGACGCCTGGCGCGCGAGTATGCGACACTGCTGCCGTCGGATTGGAAACACACGGACGAGCTCAAGTTGCCATGCCGGTTCTGCACTGCAACTTTCTCCAGGGCGGACGCGGTAAAGAGGCACGAGAAGCGGGAGCACAAGCACCGACCTCGCAAGGGTTAGAGACGCATTGATCGCGCGTCCTGGCTCTCGGTGTGGTTGCTTCGCTTGCTTGTTGGCTCGACCCCCTGGTTTTCGTTCGGTCGATCGTTGACGATGTGTTGCGTGAAGCGGCTGCTCGCATGGGCCGTCTTTGCCTTCATGTTCGTCGCCTGCCTATCCACTTTCTTTTCTTCAACCCCACGCTTTACGCTTTTTCTCTGAACCCCCTTTTATTTTTCTTGTCTCGGCCCCCGACGCCTGCACGGCACCCCCACGATTTGATGCACGACTGAATATTGAACCCAATCACGCTCTTTGACACCACGACCATTACTACTTCGCACCTGTGTTCCGATATATTTATCCTTTTGATTCGTTGTAGGGGTAGCTCTGCGCGATTTCTTACCTCCTCCCAGCACGGTCGGTCTTTTGTACTTGACTCGTTATGCTGGTGAGCTCCTTGTAGGGTTAATTTATAACTTCGGTGCTGGGTCCGCTTTGGCCCCCGCATCGTGGTCTTTTTTCGTATCATTGTGGTAGTGAACGCTTGAGGAGAGAAGCCATCGTGATCTGGTAAGAAACCCAAAGGCTGAGGTAGCTTTTCTCCAAGTGGAGCTGTGGCTGCGTGGAACGCGGCGCGCGCGACCCGCAAATCTCGGCCTCGGCGACCATGCTGATTCTCCTGCATATATAAAGGCCAGGTCTCGCAGAATGCGTCCCCCTGGTTGTTCGACTAGCGTCACCCTCGACGTCAGATAGCGAAAAGAACGCATATACCCCACGCACTATTAACCGGCGCTTAGCCCTGACCTGGTACTTGAGCACGATAGATCCGCATCCGCGCCGCCAAGTCTCCGCAGCCATCGCACCACGTCGCTCTCTCCGCCCTCGTTCATTTTTACCGCACAACCGTAATGTCCAAGCAAACGTCGCTCGTGAGCAGCCTGTCGCGCACACCCAGCTCGGCGATTAGGAGGTTTTTATGGCGTCGCCAGATCTGGTTCGAGTCAACATTTGCGCTGTCCATGTTGGAGCCTTGGGAAAAGTTCCTGCTCAGTGCGTATTTTCTACTTGAACTTTTTTTACACGCTGGGTGTTCCTCTTATATCCCGTTGCTGAGACAACATCTTTTTTTTTTGTAGTGGGCGTTATGCTATTCGTCAGCACCCTGGCTCTAGTTGGCTCTGTACGTTATCTGCCCAACCATGTTTCGATCATCAGCCGCCGGGCACTTTTCTATCTGCACGGTGCTGCGGAGGGCCTGTCTACTCCCGCCCACGTCGACCTCTGAGCGGTGTTTCACGTCGGCTACTCTGTCTCCCTCCCGGTGGTATTCTTAGGTAAGCCATCTATTCTCGCCATTTATTCGTCTATTCCTGGCGCTTTCTTTCCTTGTCCCCGCGTTCGCGTTGTTTGTGGAACTCGGCACCCGTGCATCCCTTCGTCATACAGGGACCCGGCTTTCAACCGCAATTGAGTCGAGTCACCGTGATGCGTCAGATTTCTCAACTGCCGGCTGACGTTAGTTTCCCAGGCCGTGCATATTTTAGTCGTTAGAGTTGGGTATCGGGCTTTGCCTCCCTCCTATAATTCTCGCTCGCCCTCGGGTGTTGCACCTCTGCCTGTATTTATCTTGCCCGTGCCTCTGAACTCTGTCATCCCTACCTTTTACCCGACCGACCGAGTAAGATGTTTGCCGAGCCGCTATTGAGGGCGCAAGAGCGGGCGATGAAGTCCAAGTCCCCCGTGCGCAAGTTTCTGTGGAGGAAACGAGTGTGGTTCGAATCAACCTTTGCGCTGAGCGTGATGGAGCCTTGGGAGCGAACGAGTGAGTGATCGTTCTCTTGGCTCGCGGGTCGGTCCCGTCGGAGGTGGAGGCTGACCCTAATTTTCCCTTATCAGTGGTTTGTAAGTGCTGACCCAGCGTGCGCTGTATGTGATCGTACGAGGCCGAGGCTGACTTGAGGGCACAGTGATCGTTTTCTTTATCATCTGGGCACTGACTGCCATCGCTGCGTACCGAGCGCTCCCCGGGACACTGCACTTTTGGACCAAACGAATGGACTTTTATCTGCATGGGAACGAGACTACGAGGTTGAGTTCGTTCGCGGACATGTCGATAGCGCACTCGTCGCTGTAGCGCCCGCCGGCGTGGCCCCGGCGTGGTTTCCTATCGTGAGCAGAGTTTGATCAGCACCCGTCAGCGGCTGACTAATGCCGCGGGCGCCAGTAACTTTGTTTTCCACACCAGCATGTGAAAACACGAGATGATGACGGCCTCGATCGCGTCCGCAGCTCTCTGCGGGGGATCTCTGAACGGGATATGCTTCTGGTTTATCTATTTCTTGCTGTATAATTCGGGATGTATTACGGAGTGGTCTATGGAATGATAGTACATGTGGTATCATGAAGCATATGCTGTGCCGTAGTAAGCGCAGTCCGAGCTCAGGCTTCGGCCAGGGCGGATTGGCCGAGGGATTCGCTCGGCGAGAATGTGCTGAGTGGAGGGGGTGGAGGCAGGGCGAGTACGGGTGCGTGCCGAGGGTACGTGCAAGCGTGTCGCAGCTGGATACGTGGTGGGCGGGAGATTGGCCAGACGCGGGTCTGTATGTGAATGGCAGAGAGGAACCCCAAATTGGGCGGAATGATCAGCACGGCCTTGGGCACGATAAAAGAACAATGGGCCCACTCCCCTACCCCCTCGCTCTCTCCCACCCTCCCTCGTGCCCACGAGCACCTGCCAGCACCTTCCAGCACATTGCAGCGCATCCGCAGGTGCGCCCCGCCGAGTCACGCCGTTTGTCAGCGACGGGGATTGGACCGCTCGTAATCCGCGGACCCTGTCTCGGCTCCGAGCAAGCCTAGTCATCATTGCGTATCCAGGGACTAGCACTGCGCTCGGTCAACCACACCGATCACATATATTAGCCTGCGCCCCATCAGTAACCCCCCCGCCTCTCCTAATTCATCCCACCACTATGTTCCGCGCACAAGCTTGGACACCGCGCGATTCCAACGTCGACGACGACTGGTCTGACCACCACCCGTCGCCGCTCCACCCGTCGTACAACGACCCCAGCCCAGCCTCAAACTGGCTCTCTCCCGTCACCACCGGCGACGACGTTGACATGCTCTTTGACTTTTCCCAACCCACATTCATCTCCCTCGTCGACGACTCGGCCAGCCAGCGGGAGCAGCGCTCCATGCTCGAGCGCTGGCGAACGCCGGCGCTCGGCGGCAAGGCCAAGGCCAACCCCCTCTCACGCCAGCCCACCCTCGACGACATCGTCATCGCCGGCGAGTGGGAAGAGAAGATCGTACGTCGCTACCAGCGCAAACGCGGCTTACAGAACCTCTCGCTGCGCGAGGTCAAGCGTGAGATGCCCCCCATCGAGTTCGACCCCGCGTTTGCCGACTCGGACACGGAGGACGAGGAGCCGTACAGCTCATTCAACCCAGACACCCTCGTCGACCCGCCCATGCGCGTGCGTACGCCCCGGCTGGCGCCCTCGCCGATCTCGATCCCCGCCCCGACCCAATTCGTCACCTCTGCCCCATTGTCTCCGCTTACTCCACTCTCCTCGGAACCCTCCCCGCCTTCGGATACGCCGCCTGCCGCCCCCGCTCTGGTCGAGTTCCCGCCAACACCCGTCTCGCCAGTCTGCGCTGCTCCGGTCCATGAGCGGGCCTGGTCCCCGGACGTCAAGCAGGAGGTTACCGAGGAAACACTTGCTCCGAGCCGAGCCTCGCCCGCAGCCAAGCGCCCGGTCCCCGACTTTGACAGGAATCCTGAGCAACCCATCGACGATGACGCACTCTCCGAGGGCGAGTATTTCCCGTCGGACGGCGAAGAGGATGACGCAGACCCGACGTATGGCGCACCCAAGGCACGCCGGTTAGTCTCCCCTCGTCGCCCCCGCGCTCAGCCTACTGATCCCCACACCAGAGTATCGACTTCGCACACGCCCACTCACTCCCGCATGGCGTCTAGCGATAAGCCTGCCCGCGGCCCCGCCCGGCGCCGTCGCCCGGTCGATGACGCGGCCCCTAGCCAGTGCACCTACGAGAGCCCGCTCACTGGTGGGCGCTGCCCCCAGATATTTGCTCGGCTCCCGGAGATGAAACGCCATATCGACCATTTCCACTATGAGCACGAGGCGCGCGCTGTCATCGAGGGCCGCCTCCCTCGTGACCAGGCTAAACTACTTGGGCCTAGCTGGGACGGCACGCTGGGCAAGCCCACCTGCGAGGGTTGCGGTACGGAGTTCTCTCGCCGCGACGCAGTGAAACGTCATCAGAACGAGGTCAAGGCCGTCTTTGAGAACGGTCGCTGCGTTTGGTGCCCGGGCACCCAAGGTCGCAAAGGATCGGCTAAACGGGTTGCGGCCGCCAAGCTCGCTGCGGGTTCCCCCTCCAAACGCCAGAGACGCAAGTAGGCGTCTGATTGCGCGCATACATTCTGGCTTTACGACCCAGATACCCCTGATTTGTGAGTTGGGCCGGATGAGACGATATGGACCGAGTCTAACCCCGCCCGCGGTAGATTTACATCTTGTCCCGAATCGGTTTCTGCCCCCCAGTTTGCTGCGCTTCCCCTCCATCGATAACTTTATCTCTTTGTCTCCCCGAATTCTCTATTATCAGTCTCTTGTACGGACGCGCCTGATCAACCAGCGCCGTTGTATTTGTATTACGACCCCCTATGTCTGATGTATGCCTCATTGTCTCATTTTCTCTGGTATTTTTTCGTTCAAGTGCGACTTTGTGTAAACCCCAATACTGTTTCTTGCGCCTTTATCATTCATAGTACGATACAAAGCCTCCATAGACTCATTATGATAATTTGGTGCTTGTTGCCCATGCCCTTGAGTGACTGAGGAGCGAGCGCCAGTGCTGTACGCCTCACGGGGCGTGAAATCGGCCTGGCGTCAAGTAGCCCAGGCTTCGTAAATAGGTAGGTCCGTCATGTGTGCATGGGTGCTCGATAGCGTTGGCCTGAGACTGTCATGAGACAGTCCGAGACGGATTTATAAGCCGTATCGGTTCGTCTCGTCTCAGCGAAAATGATGGCATGCCAGATCATGTGATTAAAGCTGTGCTCGTTGCCTGGCAGGCAGCTCGGATAAATACACGCATGTAGTATAGTAGAAACAAATCGTTCATTGGGTTGTATAGCTAGTTCCCGTTCAGTCCTCTTCGTCAATATCTGAACCAACAACATGTACCATGAAATCGAGAGTCTGGTTGTTGTCATCGGTCGACCGGCGGCGATGTAGCGAGTGCTTTAGCACCTGTAAATATTCCATACTTTCCGCCGAGATTTTATTACGCTCTCGAGTGCAAGTCATTTTACTAGACGAAAATGCTCGCTCGGAAGATACTGAAGAGGCTTGTACCGGGAGTACATCCATTGCAATCTCGTAAAGCAATGGGAAATCGTAACGATGTGCCTGCTTGACGGGTCGGTAAATTGCCTGACAAATCAATATATGTTACCCACCTTCCAAAAGTCAACAAGAGTTACAGTGCCCATCATATCGGCATTGTAATTATCAAGTGCCTCCCACCGAAGTAGTTCGGCATCAACTTCCGCCATGCAGCGGACGAGAAGATCTCCCTCTTTCATCAAATGTTGAGACGAAAGTGGTAGTGACGGCGAGGTCGAAGGTTCTGGCATCGGATTTGACGACGTAGTCGGGCTGTGTGCATTGTAGTCAGTTTAAATACGTAGAATTTACATATATATAAGCAAGCAACGCACCTCTTGTGATATGCACATTTGCTCGAGCTTGAGACGAGTCGGATTTCGCTTCCAAGTGTAAGGACTCGCATATAGCCATTCTGCTGTGCTTGGGCCGCACGCTCAGCCTCAGTTTGTGGGCGATTGATAGCTGTTGGCGAAGATTTGTACTGGTTCTTCCGAATCTCGAACATCTATGCATATAAATGCGTTAACGAAAGCAACCTACGATTGATCTACATACAAACCTTTTCCTTCACATGTAAGCGAGCAGTGTTGCGTGCAATACGATCCCAGTGCTGGTCAATCCAGCGGAACTTCATACAAGGGTTAACTGCCATGGAATACGCATACACTGGCGAGCCTCTCGTCTTTGCAACGTAGGCTTCAAGCTTCTGGATTCCAGACTCAACAGCATGCTGGAGCACAGGAAACGCGATCTTGCAATCCTTCAGTGCTTGGATGAGGCCTTCATACACCGGGAGTGCCAAGGAAAGAGTTGGAGTGCGCTCTGCAGAAAGTAGTTCTTGAGCGCTGTGCAACACCGCAAGAACATTGAGTAAATCGTGCAAAACCTCATATTGTCGTTGTGAGATGACAGGTATTTGCATCTCGGGGTGAGTCGCCGAGAACCGAATTACAGCCTAGTACGAATCAGAAATTACATTTGATTCAGGCAATAGAGGTAAACTCACCGGATAGAGTTCGAGGTATCGCTTAATCATATTGTACGTCGAAGACCATCGAGTTTCTGAATCCCGAAGGAGCTGGAGGACAGGCAGTAGAAGTGTTTCTCCGTTCTTGGTTTTGAAGTAGCCATGGAGGTTGCCAAGCTTGATTGACTCGCTGAATCCATCACGACGAAGATCACTCTTGCGCATAGCTTTGACCGATTCTCTACAAGCGTTGACAAGTCCAGACTCGAGAGCAACGAGGTAATCGATTACTTCGTCATCAAGAGTCTCGCCCTTCTTGTCTGCTTCGTCCCGGTACCACTTTGCTGCCGCTGGGAGCGCTGTTAGAACGGAGTTGACAGAGAGGTTGAGTACATGAGGGAAGCATCTGAGAGTCGACAAGCAATAAGCACAAATCCAAGAGATCCACCGGGATAAGATGTTCACCTTATGCGATTCAAGGTGCGTCCAAATGCGATCAACCCTCGCTCTTGGAACACCCGCTCAAGTTCCGCCATTAAAGTGTCATTTGAGGAAGCATTATCGAGGGTGATATACCCAAGCTATATGCACAGACATATTGGGTGAGCATATTATGGTGCTTTTTTAATGGGCGTGGACTGACCTTCTCGACAATCTCAAACTCTTCAAGAATGGAAAAGAACACTTGACCCATGTTCACACCTGTATGGTGGCCTTTGATACGGCGGAACGCTATCAAATGCTCAGCCAGGTACCCTTCTTGGTTAATATAGTGCGCAGTTACGGCCATAAAAGCTCGAAGGTTACCGTCGCTCCATAGATCTGACGTGATAGAAATCTGGCCTCGGGCGTTCTGAGAAATATTCAGCTAAAGTTTGAAAGTCAATTGAGACAATGTTCGCACCTTAAGTGCATGTTTAATCCGCTCCTTTTCAGCAATGTATAGCTCGCCTATGGTTTTTGTAATCTTCTTACGGTGAGGGATATCATCATCGGTAAGCTTAGGTGCTTGGCTTGCTAAGACGAGGAGTTGACGGAACTCCTTTGATTCAACAACGTTCATAGCCTGCGAAGGAGCCGTCTTAGACATTTACTCTGAAATAGTTCGATAAACCGAGTTACCTGGTCGTCTACTGCCATCCACCTTGCCAGGCACTCTGAGAATGACCTCGGCGAGTACTCCATCTTAGCAGTGTCACCCTTGATGGCCAAGTGGACCGGACTATACGAGACTTTCGGCAAAAACTCTTCTGCATGGCACTTTTGCATGTGTTCACGAATACGGCCAGTTGTCCCACCATCCCTGTTTTTCCACGTTCGCCAAATTCCCGAATTTCGCCTGGGAATCAATGGTGGTTGAATCAGCAGTTACACAGATATAAGAGTGCATATATACGCTTACATGCAGTGTATGCATCGAAGATACTGCTCTAACGGTCGCCGAAACTGCTCTAGCGGTTTGGAGTGCTGATATATGATGTCGTCGTCTATAGTCTCGTCGAGATTGACGTCTACCGGTGCGCACTGGTCATTACAACCTATCACGCATCGATATACATCGTAAGCGGCAGATCGAAGCTGTCGGGGGGCCGAATTGACCACTCCGAAAGTTTGTGGTTCTGGAACTCGGCGTTTGGGGGCAGGGTGTGTGTCCGCTTTAGGGGCTTCATCTGACTTGCGCTTTGCACCACCGCTCGAAACTCCCGCAGGGGGGTGCTAGACGAAAGGTAAGCAAGAACGTTTATAGGGCGACTATCGAGTGGTAACTTACGCTGGCTATTATACGAGCTTTCTCGCCGTCCGAATGCTCACTCCAGGGCTTGCTCAGTGTGAGAGGATGGGCGGGTTGGTAGAATCGAAAAGACTATCAATGTACGATTAGTTGTGTAGAATCAAAGAAAGATAAGCATCGAGCAATCACCTTGGGAAGCTTGCTTGGAGGCTCTGGCTCGTTGGAGGTTCCATAAACGGGGGGAGGAGGGCAACGTGGTGCATCAGGATGGTCCTTGCAGCCAAGCCCAGCGCGACAGTAGGGACACTCAGAGGACATGTCGAAGGTAATTGGAATACAAGCGTATGAGTTGTTTAGCATGTACGATCACACTAGCTGGCCTTATATGCGCAATTTCAGTCTCTCTAAGTAACAGACCAAAATGAAATTAATCATTTATCAACAATATACACCGCTGTTTTTACAGTTGCGAGCCGGTAGCGACGCAACATCACGCTCGCGCAGGACCTCTGAGTACAATAAAGTTGATTTCTACGACCCCTCTTTCCGGGTGGTGGCAAATATCTGCCGGGCCACTTGCTCGTCCGTTCGACAGATGTGGTGGCCCACACCGGCCATACACAGGTCCGTGGCTGTGGTTTTGATGCCTCATGCTGCCATTCGGTTGCCTCACCGGAGATTTTAGCCACCGCCAGCTGCCGAGGAACCGTCTCGTTCCAGTTGTCACGTGCATTCACGAGACATTTTCGCGGTGCCACGAGACGGTTTTCGGCTTGCGATTTTAGCGTCTCGGTCTCGGACCAACGCTAGTGCTCGACCCGTGCAATCGTCCACGAGGTGGGTCTTTTGTTTCTGGGGTGCACCTGCCGTGCGTCGGTGATGTGAGAATGACCTCAGACTCGGTCCGGACTCGGGCGGCGTAGCCACGGTGTAGCCACGGCGAGTGCGAATGCCGATCCATGCATTGGGTGGCGGATGTGCAAGTCCCAAGATGTCATGGTCGAACCCCGCACCAGGTGTTCTTTTTGTTCTAGGCTCGACATTCGAGGTAGAGAGGCAGTTGTCTTAGACTGCGTCGATGCTTTGGAAGTGAGTGAACGTGGTGGGTCGAGATATTGACGTCGATGGGCGTAAGCTTTGCTGTGTGCAACGACAAGTTTGGTGCTGGCTTTGTCTGTTTTGAAAGCCGGTTCAATTCAATGTGGGGTATCAGAGCGATAAGAATGTCCTGATAAGGATATATGAGTGTAGACCGTAAGCTATGCACTGAAGCTGAAAGCTGCAGAAGCGATAGACAAACTGAATGTTTACTTCTAGGCTAGCTGGATTTGTAGTTGGTGCTCTCTATGAGTGCAGACCGCGATTAAATCTGATGGTACAACCATGATAGTACAACTGACAATATTACGTCTTGTGACGCCACTCGGACAGGTGATTTACCTGCGTATTTCAATTAGCCCCGACTCTGGGCAAGATGTGTAGAAGTCGGCAGACGATGTTTTGAGCTCCACCGTATGGGCGAGGCGCCCATTATGATGGCCTATTCCCCCGTCGACGGAACCAAAAACGGAATTAGAATTGTTGGAAATTGGGGGTGGGCTGCGGCCTCGAGCGGGCGACGATCCTCGCTGGCTGATCTGACCCAAGCCCTAAACGCTAATCGTGAGCTGGATACAAGATGTCTGGTTATTCTGATGTACAAAATGTGTTGACACCTTTATGCGAGAGTACATCTATCGTGCCTAGCTCACCTTGCCCCACAATTCACGCCAATTCGCCCCAACACACCCAACATTTTCGAAATTGACCGCTTGCTTGCGCAGATAGGCTCGGTAGACAACTGTTATCCTTGATTTGGGCACGCGTTCTCTAAACTTCTGCCTCGTGGCCCCACTCGACGCGTGGTGCAACTCTACAACTTAGGGGGCGAGGGCATCGTGTCCGACTTCTCTGACCTCATTTCCGCACGTTTTTGTCTCCTGAACGGCTTACGGGTGCGGAAAGCATAGCACTGCTCACGATTTCCCTTTGTCACCCACATCTGTCGTCCCAACGAAGCGGTCTATCCTCCCATTTGGCACTGTTTTCCCCGCCACAGCGCCGGCTCGTCCACCACCACTCCCGAGAGGCGCCTCCACCTCTGTCGCGGACGCTGCTCTGGAGCCTCGACACCCAGCCTACACATTCAGTCGGCTTCTGCCCTTCTTTCTCCGGCCGGACGTTGCCTTTTTTTTCTCTTGGAGAAACTTGTGTGTGTGTGTGCGTCGTGCCCACTGTCTCGCTCGCCGTCGATCCGTGTTCCCGTCCCCATGAACGGATGGCCAGGTCACGCGCACCTGGGCTCACCAATACCGCTCACTGTTCGCACCGCGTGCGAACACCCGGACGAATGGGCCGACCATGACCCATTGGGCGCACGCCGCCTACGAGAATGCGCGTCCTCGGGCGACGACAGCCCGATTAGTCCCCGGTACTTGGATGACGACAACGCGAACCGACCTATCGGAAACGGACTGCTGCTCAGTCCCGACGGACGGATCGTGCGGCATGTAGACTCGTTTGTACGTTCGACGCGCCATCGCGGTCGAGGGGAACGGGCAGACGAGCCCATTGACGATTGTAAGTGTCTCGCGTTGCGCTCGTTTGCTCTGGCCGTTGCGTGTGCATGTGGCGCAGCGTTCTACGCGCCGCATACGGCCAAGGCCGGGCGGGTGACGAATGGTTGACTGATGGGCGCCACGCACTTGCCATTTCGTGTCCCGCAGCCGACGAGGAAGGCTCTCCGCGCTCCCGCCGTCTCACGTTTGAATTTCGCAACTTCAACCTGTATCCCGACACTCGAGACGGCGAGCAGGCTGTCGCTGTACAGGAGAAGGTGCGGCGCCACGTTTCGCGCTGTATAAGGTTTCCCGGAGCTGATTGGGGTATGCGCTTTCTTTTTTTCGTCCTTGGGATCTACAGCGGCGTCCGAGCCGAAGCTTAGATATCGAGCGGCTAGATGAAGAGCCTACGTATGCTAGCTACCTGCCGCCGACGTCCTATGTGACTAGCACCCCACAACATGCGCCATACTATGGGTACAATACTCGTCATATGGTATGCCACCATAGAAGCTCCACGTCTGGAACCTACTCACCAATACAAACCGTAGCCACCGCTATCGCCTCTGCTGCCACCCCTGCCATCGATCCACGCAAGATCACCAGATCCTGCGCCACCCATGGTTGCTGGCCCGTCTTTTGGGCAAGGCTCGCCCCCCACGTATCGATCAATTCATTCCGTGCGGCCGGCCGGGTCCCGGTGTGTCTTTTATGACGTACAACGTGCCCGTAATATCTAGACAGCTAATCGCCCCCAACCTCCCACCAGGTCTAAATCTGATGTGGGTCTATCTCAGCGACCGACTTTCCTGAACGGTGAAAAACGGGGCGCGTCCGCACGGGAAACAACACGAGGCGACGAAGACGACGAAGGCTCGTCTGAGCTCAGCGAACCTGAAGATGCTGATGGGCCTAGGTAAGCGCTCTTTTTTCCATTTAGGACCCTGTGTGGTGTCTAGAACTAAAGTTCCTGGACAATGATGTAGTAAGAGTGGTGATTCTAGCGTCACCAGCGGAACCAGGCAGCGTCGAAAACCGAGTCGAGCCCGGAAAAAGAAGCCGTACAAGTCTCGGCGGTGCGATATATGCAACAAGACGTTTACCAAAGAGTGCGACGTGACACGCCACCGCCGTACGGCTCACGGTGAAGACGAGATCGAGTTCAAGTGCCATGAATGCGGCAGATCGTTCAACAGAAAAGATGCTTTGGAGCGACACTACAAAGTTTATGAAGGGACGCCGCACGTCGCGCGGCGATATCAACCAAAAACCTACCTTGGGCAAAACAAAAAATAGAAGCTGGAGGTGTGCATATTTCTCGTTGTTGGACTATCAGTGCAGTACAATCAGCTTTACATGATCTTATGAATACGCATTTACGATCAAATCTATCCATGAATTGAGTGATATGTTGACAAACCAGTCTCGTAACGACTTTGTCGTGGGTGGAATACGCGAGTTAGCTTTAAGGCTGTTTGCCCTTGAAAGTCGTTCCTCGGGCCGCCTTTTGTGGTTTCGATAGTTGCATTTATGTCATTGCCATTGTCCAGGGAAAATGCAAGAAGCCACAAAGTACTGGTATCGAGGGCCGTGCTCGTAGTAAAGGACAATGACAAACTTTAGAACAGGTTGGTGGATATAGTACATGCCCGCCACCCACCATTTATGGTATGTATGGTTAGTCAGTAGAGGGTTCGATTCGCATAAACTATGGATCTGTCTGAAACAGCACGGCTTTTGCGTTAGCTATGCGCATATAGCTAGGTCTAACCTGACGGTTAGTCTTCTAGTGCACTATCTACAGAGCAGAGCATTTCTGGCTTGATGCGATCACGCTCGCGTAGTATTTGCGCTGATGCGCCTGTACCGGCGCATGTGCTGCCTTGGCGACCAGCGCCCCGGAGCACGTACATCCCGGCTCGCTTGAACAGAGTCCGAGCGCTACACTGTCCAATGCGCCATCTCAGCGAGGTGTGATTGTAGGGCTTGATCTTCTGTGAACACGGTGACTGGCCCACAGTTTACTAATATGTAAACAATGCCCGCCGTGCCACGTTTTCAAACCACTATTGTACCATGGCGTGGCTAGCGATCAACATGCCGCACGTCTTCGCAAGGGCGATGAAGTTGGTTTAACCAACGGCTTCGCGGCACGACCAAGACTTTTGCCGCAAGTTGCCACCCGAAGGTGATGTCCTCCTGCTTGTTGTCATAGATGATTGATATCCCAGCAGATTCTATGCGTTAGGTTTTTGCCACTCTCAACTTCTGGCCAAATACACAATATATTGTAGAGGTTTGAATAGGTAGGAATTCAAATAGTTGCAGAGAAGCCGATCATGTATTTATACAAGTTGCTACTTGAGCGCTAGAGTGAACTAAACAAGGACGGGGAAAACCCACGTGACTGGTACAAATAAATCCCGCTCCTGCCTTGGTTGGGTCTCGCTTGATCCGAGTACTTCAGCGTGTTGGAATCAATGAAAATCACAATTGAGTTGCCGTAAAATCTCGCAAATCTTTCCACATAGCCTCATACGGTATAGCTTGTCTCGGTTGATCTTCAAGCAATAGCTGTGCATAAGTGCAGCGCTTTTTGTCGGGTCATAAGTACACTGCCGAATCTACGGATTGCACCTAAAGTGGCGTTGATTAACGGAAACGACTGTAGCTATGACATCAATGTATGCTCGCAACACCGAAAGGGTGGCTTGACGTGAGAGGCCGCTCTATCGGCCGGCAACCGCTTTTCTCTGTGCCTACTTTCTTGCTACTAATACGTGTTGTATCCACAAAATTTCATAATGATTCTTACCTTGAATCTATATAATAGACGATTTACGGGTGTGTCCGACATTTTAACCATGTATGCGCCAAAGCGCGACTTGTTTGGCTTCTCCGGCGCGGGCGAAGCCTTTCCTGCCAATCCTCGCACTTTCGTATGCCGGGCCCAGCCTTTTGGGAACATTTCTCACCGCCGATTGGTTAACCACCCAGATGAGATCTCTTGCCTCCCCCCTGCTCCTCTTCCTCCCCAGTACATATAAACAATCGAGGTCAGACTTCTGTTGTAACAGTACAATAGCATATTATCCCAACACCCTCGGAAGTGAATGTTGAAGTGGGAATATCTCGCCCCTTATATGCGCATGACTCGCCTATGAAAGTGGTTCAACGTCGCCCTCCCTTTCACTGTCCCCGACAACCAATGGAGCCCTTCATGGACTGTTCCTACACCAACGACGAAGAACGGTACTTAGCCCTCGGGAACAATGTGTAAGCAGTCGCGTCCTCGATGTTGTACCCGGGTGGTTACTCACGTACTGACGGGTGGCTGCTACGTTACCCAGACCTTTGTCTCAGTCGACATCGCATACATACACAACAGCCGATGATTTGTCTGTCTCATCCCTTGTCCCCGCCGTTAAGCTCGGGTCAAATTCTGAGCGCGCAAACGACTCGCCCGTTGACCAGCTGTGCGAGCCAGTTCGTGAAGTCCACCCTGCCTACCTGTTCCAGTCATGGCCACAGGGGGTTTCGCCTCCGTTACATACATTTCCGTCACTCGTTGATTATTGGCGAACTTTCGACTCGTATATGCTACCATTGCTAGCAGCATTTGATGACCCTCTCGAGACCGTTAATCTAGCTGACCTGGAGCTCAGTCCCTATGGTGAATCGACCGCGAAAACAGAAATCCCACAGCCTGAGACGTCTTCAACCTATCCCTTGGAGCAGTAAGTATTTGATCAAATTCTTCACAAGGCTTAGTCGTAATTTATTTCTCGTCATAGCCCCATCCATTTCGAGGATTTATCGGACCAGGGGGGAGTGTTCAATTCGAGCCATACCCGGACTAAGCTTGCTCGGGAGGAAAGCTTCAGTTCGTCGGCAGCAACTGAAAGTTCAGAAGACAGCACAGTTGAAGTTCAATCGAATGAACCTTGCTGGGTCAATCTCGCCAATAAGAAGTGTTATTGCCTGATACCCGATTGCTCTCGATGCTCGAGGAAATCCCGTGTTCCAGGAGAGTACAAACGCATCTACGAATGGCGGCGCGCTCATGGCAGGAAAGACTACCGATGCGAATATTGTCCTAACAAAAGCTATACGAGAAAGCATAAACTGCAGGAGCATCTTCGGGAGTGCCACTTGTGAGCTCAGTGCCGCTGCCACCAGGCTTTTTTCTCTTCCCCTTTCTTATTTTCTTTTCGGGTCGCCTTGTGTGCATTGATTTCGTTCGTGCCATTTGTTGACCAAGATATCGCTATGCGCCTTGTCTTGTGTTTTATGAATTCGAGATGTACTTTTGCAGCTTCTCATTTTTTCGGGGTATTAGATATACCCACATTTCTGCATACAATGAATTTCATGGTTGCAATCCTTTTTGTATTTGATAACCGCCGTGGTTTTAGAGGTAGCATCCTTCGAGTCCCATGCAGTTGTTCCAAGTGGGTTGGCCGTGACAGGCTACGAATCCCAACCCTTTGTGTGAGCTAAACGCCTCTAAATTATACGTAAAACAGAATTTGGAGACGTATATATTTCTTGTCATTAGGCTATCGGTGTAGTACAAACAACCTTACATGACTTCATGGATACATTTACGATCAACTCTACGCTAAGCCGAATAGTGTCAAGGCTTCTTGCTGCTTATATTGCTTAGTTATATCGCAAACAGTTCGAGAACAGCATACTCAAGTCGGTCAGATCGCTGGCTTACTTTATATCAAAACATCGATGCTCCGTGCCAAATACGCGCATATAGTTAGCTCTGGTCTGGCCACCAACATCGCAAGATATCAGCTATGAACCGTAATATCGCTTTCTGTCCGATATAATTAGGTTCGTATAATACTTATAATAACACTCATGCCCTAGCGCATACGTTTACCTAGTAATCACAGCATCGAGATGCATGCATCCGACACCATTCAAGTGAGCCCTGGAGCTATCCCGTTTAGTGTCCCGCCTCCTTTGTGAAGCTACGACGGGGCTTGACCTTCTGTCAACTCTGTAGACTTAGCGGGTCCGTGGCCTGTGATAAGTAAATAAACCCACCACCTGGATGCCAGCTTCCGGTGCGAACTTCTAAAACAGCTGATGATGATGACGGAAGGCTGATTTATTTCTTCAAGGCGATGCATTTAGCCTGGTCGGTGGGCTCGCACCTTCAGTTCAACACCTTGGACCACATCGCCTATATGAGCCGCCGGAACATTGGGCCTAGGTGTGTGGTAACTAAAGGTGCATGTACTGCGAAGTATCGTGACTTGATTTTCTATGTACTATTGATATCTTACTGGATATATGTCCATGTATGTACATAGAACATGAGAAACTTCCTAATAATGAGTAAAACTCGAGCCAAATTATATTATACATTTGCTTGTATACCGGCCGCTACCCAAAGCCCGCTATACGAAAGACATCGAGCGCGGGTAATTGCGTGGTGTCAAAAACAATTGCTGTCCACACTTCTCCTCAGAACAAGTCCACTTCGATTCGAGAACGTCTTTCCATAGGTTAAAATCACTGAAGTCTGTATTTCAAATCGAACACGATGTGTTTATCCACACTGCCTCGCTTTCCTCAGTCTGTTACTTGAGACAATAGCTATATAGACACACAGCGCTTTTGTAGGTCCAAAATTGCACCGCTAATTCCACGGAATGTACCAAACATGGCATTAATTGAAAGAGCTGGTTGTAGTCATGACATCAACATGTGGCTACTTGAAGCCGAAGTAGTGCCTCAGCGTGAAGTTGAATGCCGTGTCAACTATGGTACTCGCTCTTTTCTCCAGATGCTCTTTCGTACCGATAGTACAACACATCTATAAGTCTGTTTACGTTTCAGACTCAGTACCTCAATACGTTTAGCAAGGTATAAGTGTGCTTGGTATTTTACCTCTATATGCGTCGAAGCGCAATTTGTTTGACTTCCAGGGGCGGGCGAAGCTTCTTTTCATTGAGCTTCACGCTTTTCTCTACCGAAGCCATTCATCTGGAGGCCGCCGATTGGCGAAGCACGCGCCGGTGAGACTTTTGCTCCCGCCCTCCGCAGTCCGTATAAACAGCCGAGGCATCACTCCTGTTCTAGCACGGTGTCCAAGCACCTCCCAGAGCTTCAGATGAATGCTGAAGTCGAGGGCCCAGGTCCCTTATATGCGCGCGATTCGTTGGTGTCGGTGGCTCAATACCCCTCTCCCTTTCAGTCTCCCCAGCAACCGATGGAGCGCCTCGTGGATCGTTCCTACATCAACGATGAAGAATGGTATTACGCTCTTGAAAACTCTGTGTAAGCAAGCGCGCCCTGAATATTGTAGTCGAGGGGCCGCTCACGTACTGACGGGGTTCATGTGGCTGCTACTTTACCCAGACCTTTGTCTCGTCCAACGTCATATGGAGATAGAGCAACCAGCGGGTGTTCTGCTGAGCCCCCTTCGCCTACCGTTAAGCTCGAGCCGGTTTCTGAAGACGAAGATGACCCAGCCCCCCGCCAGCTGTACCAACCGGTTCAGGAGATTCATCCCGCCTACCTGCTTCAGCCATGGACACCGGGTTTTCCACCCCCACCACATACGTTTTCATCATTTGATGAATACCAGTGGACTCTCAACTCGTATGCTAGACCCATCCGGGCAGCGTTGAGTGATTCCCCTGGGACCGTCAACCCCGCAGACCTACAGCTTAGCCCCTATCATGCATCAGCTGTGAAGTATGAAGTCCCACAGTCCGCAACATCTTCGGCCAATATTTTGGAGAGGTAAGTGCATAGTTGGTACTTGTTATGAGGTTGAATCATAATTTAATTATTGTGGCAGTCCCATGTGCTCCAAGGACTCATTGGACCAGATAGGGGCACTTAATCCCAGCCAGACCCAATTCATGTCCGTCCCGAAACCGGAAGAAGACGTGGGCTCTTCAACAGCAACTGGGGGCTCGGGAAGTGGCGGGTTTCAACCTGAGATGGGCCAGCTCTGTTGGACTGATCCCGCCACTAAGAAGTGTTACTGTCTGATACCCAACTGTTCTCGGTGCTCGAAGAACCTCGCTGTCCGTGGAGAATACTCGCGATTATATGAGTGGGAGCGAGCTCATGGAAAGAAGGATTATCGGTGTAAATATTGCGTCGATGTCAAGTATACGAGAAAGAGCACTCTCAAGAAGCATATTCGGAAATGCCACTTGCAGACATAACGCTGCGGTCTCGTATCTTTCTTGGTCGTATTTCTTGAGTGCATTGATTTCGTTCGTACTATCCGTCGAACGCGACATCATTGCCATATATCACTTATTACTTTTTGTAACCTTCGACGCTATCGTTTCTCTTTCTCCTTTGCTATGCTCTTGATGTCTGCGTTGTTTATTGCATCCGCATATATAAACAGGTTTATGTTTGCCTTTGGGGCTTGCGCGTGATTATCACTGAGATAGTAGCCTCCAAGCTCCGTGGGTTGCTCCGAGCTAGTCGACTGGGGGAAGACTGACGGCTGCGAACGCCAATCATTGGAACGAGCTGGGTGGCTGTTCCTGGGTCGGGCAAGTCCGATCAAGGGATCCGGACCATTGGCAATAATCACGTACTGTGGGGTGTCTTAAACGTCTGCTCTGCATCTGGTTGGGGATACAGCCCTGACCTCTTGACATCCCGCTCGTACGACACTGCCATTATTATTGAGTTTTAGACCTCACTAGACTCTATAAATACCCACCTACAGCTCACTCGACACATATCTCACTTTTTCCCATCTCATCTCTGTATCTTAGATCGATCCATCGGCGTCCGACATGGCGTTTGTATCTGTCCGCGTACGCTCCGCTGCCCTCCCCCAGCTCAAGGCCGCCAGGATACTCTCATCCGTGCGGTTTGTGAGCTCGTCGTCTGCCGCAAAGGCAGAGCCCGTCTTTTTCGACTCTTTCGGAGGCGTCTCTTCTAGTACTGATGGCGTCTTGCGTATGCTCATGTTCGGCAAGCCTGTAAGCCGCGCCTACTCTATGCACGTTGTCGAACCAAGGCTAACTTGAATCCGATGCAGGGAGCTGGCAAAGGCACCTTGTCCGGTCGGCTTATGGAAAAGTACAACGTCCGGTTCCTCAGCGCTGGGGATCTCCTCCGCCAGCATATTGCGGAGAAAAGCGATATTGGGCGAGAGGCTGAGGCTATTGTCGCTCAAGGAGGTATGTTTTGCCGTGCATGTCATCGATCGTTAGTGTTCTCACAGGCCGGCCCTTTCAGGTCTTGTTCCCGACGAAATGATATCCCAGATCGTTGCAGAGAAGCTTGATGCTATCAATGGCCAACACTGGATCCTCGATGGCTTCCCTCGTACTCTTGCTCAAGGCAAGCTCTTGGACGGCCACCTGCCCCAGCCCCTCTCACTTATTGTCAACTTGAACGTACCGGATGAGGTCATCATTAGCCGCATTGCTGGTGAGTTATCACGCGATCCATCCAAAGCGGACGATTGACACATTCCGCCTCTAGACCGCTGGGTCCACCTGCCCTCTGGCCGGGTTTACAATACGTCTTACAACCGCCCACGAGTAGAAGGTCGCGATGATGTAACGGGCGAGCCCCTCGTGAAACGCCCGGATGACAATGAGGTATGTCCGCTCCGGTATACCCGCACGAATACCCCACTTAAGATGCATTATTTTAATCTAGGCAACTTTCCGTCGCCGTTTGGAACAGTTTGACGCTCACACGTCACCTCTTCTCAACTATTATGCGTCCACCGTTAACCCTTCGACAACAAAACTCGTCACGCTCTCGGGCCGTACTTCGGACGAAATCTGGCCGCAGCTAGACTCGATTGTGCGAGCCTCGTTCCCGAGGCTGCCTCTTCGACAACAGGTTCGCACATACACGACCAACGTGACGATGATTGATGGGCCTGCTCGCCCTCGGGGAATCACCCGCCCTCGTGTTTCGGTCATCGAGGCGACGGTACGCAGCGCCGAGCAGCATGAGCGTAGGGGCTGGGACTTTACTCGCACGAGCGTGCGCAAGTCTGGTCGAGGCGCACTGAGGACGCCGTTTGCATAAATGGCGCCACGTTACGACTTTTTCCTGATTTCTGTTTTGGGCTTTCGAACAAAAACATAAACTAGTTCCTTATACTGTTACGCGTTTGGACATCTCATGTCCCACGTATGATTCTTGCTGTACTCTACTATTGATGACTTTACGATTTTTATTTCCTAAATGCGTGCGGGGCCGAGGTAAAAGCAAACTTTGATATATCAAAGTCGTTATCGGCATTGATGCAGCTCTGGTGGTACATGGAAGATTAAGGCGAGGGTACAAAACAACGTGGAGGTTACAAGGCAATCGGATGTATCTAGATGGCAGTGCCACGCTCGAAGGATGCGCGTGTCTCGGCGGTATATTTGTCGTAGAAGCGAGCGATCTTGAAAGGACTTGTCAGGATGCTGTTTTAAACTAACACGATGAAGTCTCACCTTTTTGTTGAAAACTCTGTTGCGTTCGTTGATATATGTGATGTCGCCTTCTTCCTCGTTGGTTCGCTTCCGTGAGAATTTGGCTCGTTTATCAATACTAGAGTGCCATACTCAGCAATTGTAATGTTGGTATATAGTAGAGCTACTCACTCGAGGTTAAGTTTGCTGACTACGCGATCAATGGCTTCTTCTGATGGCTTGTTATCACCATAAAGAAGAGAATTGGCGTCACGATAGAGATGCTCCGAGGCGGTAAGCGCGTTGGAGGTACTGCCGCTCGAGAAGGATTGAACAGCCGACGATGAGCCCAGGCCGAGTGCAGCTTCTTTTTGAGCCTGGTAAGCTGCAAGGTCCGGTTTTATCAAGTCTAGATCCTTCTTGTACTTTCTTCGAGCAGCGTGTGCGTCATCTGTTGTATGATTAGTTTGACAAAAAAGGCGAGCCAGGTTAGATCATACACACCATGGAACTGGAAGTCCGCTCTTCGCTCTTTCCTTGCTTTACGCTTTTCCCATTCATCGTTCTCCTCAATACTATACTCCCAGTTCTTTCGACGCTCGAGATCCTCCCCACGGTCTTCTGCATCCACCGCTTCACGTAGGGTCTCAACAAGCCGTCGTTGTTTTTCATTCCGCGCCGCCTCTTTAGCGCTATACTTGGACTTGTTGTGTTCGGCAATCAAGTCCTTTCGGTTGGCTGCCGTTGAATCACGCTGGCGTTCGAGTCAGGTAAGCACGTCTAGGATCCAAGGTGGTTGGAGTGGCGTACCATCTTGGCCCTCAGCTCTGCCATTTTGGCTGCTCGTTCATCCATCGTGATTTTAGGTGTTGCTCCACCACTTCCTCCGTCTTCTGAACCGGCTTTGGGGCTGTCTTCACCAGCCTCATCATCACCCTCGGCTGTTTCCATTGGTTCGACGTCAGCGATATGTTCTTCTACAGCGACTTCAGCAGCAGGCTCCGGAGTTTCTGATGCTTCGACAGCAGCAGGTTTGGGTTGTTTGGATTTCCGGGAAGGCATGAAGCGGATGTGGTTGGTGAGGGTCAGGAGGACCAGTTAGCATCGCCACACAAAACACCTCTGGCCCGTAAGCGCCGAGCAGAAGAGACTTGCTTTCGGCTTCGTCTGGGACAACATGTCGACTTTGCAGTTCTGGAGACCAGGGGCAGCAGCGCCCGGGAGCTCACTGGACCGGGCGACTCAGAACGAAGATAGCATCATCCACTCTGCCCCAGCCGCGAGTAACTTGGGCATCCAGGGACAACGGGAACGCCTACCTATATTCAAACATAGTAAGCACGTCCTTATTCTAGCTAGCAGGGTAGTCTATTGATGTACATAAAGGGGAAAAGATACTTTATGCGGTCGAGAAATATGGAGTAGTAATTATTGTTGGTCAAACAGGTTGCGGAAAGACAACCCGTGAGTTACATATTCACAGACATGCACTGGTTCGACTGACCATCACTGGGCGCAGAGCTTCCTCAATATCTCTATGAAGCAGGATGGGCTGCCAACGGGAATGTTATTGCGTGCACACAGCCGCGCAGGGTGGCTGCGACATCGGTAGCTTCACGTGTGGCCACTGAAGTCGGTAGCGTATTAGGTGATGAGGTGGGTCAAGCAAAAGCTCCGAAAATTACTTGTTTTCATCAGTTGGAATAGGTTGGATACACCATCCGGTTTGAGGATGTCAGCGACAAAAACCGAACTCGGATTAAATACTTGACGGATGGCATGTTGTTCCGTGAAACCATGATCGACCCGTTATTGAGCAAGTATAGCGTGATAATGGTTGGTGGCCCATATGTATACAAATCGTTCTGTTTAGTTTTAGACTCACTTCATTTAGATCGACGAGGCTCACGAGCGAAGCATCTATACCGATTTGTTACTTGGCGTGCTCAAGAAGTGTGTGAGTCTCAAGTACCGTCTCCTTTTGCAGGTATTTTCATAGCGGTGCTATCTATAGGATTCGCCGTAAACGACCTGGCCTCCGCCTCATCGTTTCGTCTGCGACGTTGGAAGCCAAGTATTTCTTGGAATATTTCAACTCTGGTCCTCCCGTCGCTGGGATCGCCGGCGCAGCCCCGTCACTCGAAAAACCTATCGAGGATGCAACAATCGTCAGCCTTGAAGGACGTATGTACCCTGTAGAGGTTGCGTACTTGCAAGAGCCAACCGAAGACTATGTTTCGGAAGCGGTGAGAGTTGTGTGGGGACTTCACCTACAGGTGTGACAGATCAAACACGTCATATTCGAGGGAGCTAATGCGTAGGCTGCTCATTTAGCAAGGCCAAGGAGATGTTCTAGTATTCCTGACCGGCCGTGAAGAGATAGACCGTTGCCTCTCAGAACTCTCAGAGTTAATCCCAAGGCAAGTGCACTCTTGGGTACACTTATATCTTGCTCAATTGTCTTCTTAGGCTTCCGCGGGGGGCTCCCCAGCTTGTTCCTCTACCTCTACATGCTGGTCTCCCAACCGATGACCAGCTCGCGGTGTTTCAGCCCGCTGAGCGGGGAACACGTAAAGTGGTGGTATCCACAAACATCGCTGAAGCCAGTGTGACTATCGATGGAATCAAGTTTGTGGTCGACTGTGGTTTTGTAAAGGCAGGTCGGACTTTATCTCTATTCAACCTTTGATTTGACCAGCCCACTTTTAGATTCGAACTTTCAACCCAGCCAATTCATTATCTTCGCTGACTGTTGTTCCCACTTCGCAAGCCTCGGCGACACAACGAGCCGGACGCGCTGGACGCACGGCACCCGGAATTTGCTACCGACTTTACCCTGCGTCTGTTTTCTCGACACTGTCTAAAGCAACCCCTCCGGAACTTACGAGAACGGATCTGACGACCCCTTTGCTTCAACTCAAGAGTTTAGGCATTAACGATTTCATGAGGTTCGAGTGGGTCAGCCCTCCACCGTCCGAGAGCGTTTTGCGCGCCCTTGAAGCTCTGGTTCGAGCTGGAATGATAGACCAAGACGGAGCGTTAACGGAGGTTGGTGCAAAGGTTGCTGAATGTCCTGTCGAAGTAGGGATTGCTCAAATGGTATGTTTTAAATTCAGCAAAAAACGATAGGGGATGCGTCTTACTTGGTTTATTATCAGCTTTTCAGTTCGAAAGAATACAAATGCGGGCAAGAAATTCTAACAATCGCCGCTATGACAGCAGTCCAGGATGCCTTCGTTATCCCGGATGGGGCTGCAGGAGCCTTGGCAGAGCTTGAGCGTCGAAAATTCACCGCGGAAGAAGGGGTATGCTTCTAAAATTGATTAAATGCCGTACATTGACCTATATGCCCAGGATCATCTTACTCTATTAAACGGTAATATACCTATCCATATAGCCCCCACCCAATACTGATTCAACTACTTCAGCATACAACGCCTTTACACGCTATGGCCGTTCAGCAGGCTGGTGTCGATCACACGCTCTCAATTTCCGCGCTCTTTCCCGTGCGGTATCTATCCGTGCGCAACTTAAGAAGTACATGACCCGCTTCGGGCTTCCTCTTGACAGCTGTGAGGGCGATGCTGTGCGTTTGCGACAATGCCTCGTAAGCGGGTACTGGCGTAATGGAGCACGCTGGTGTGCAGACGGGACCTATAGATCTGTTAGAGGGGATACAGTAGGTTCTGTTTGAAATATGACTATCCGCTAGCTAACAACCGCTAGGTCTTGCATGTGCACCCTAATTCGGTGATGTTCACTCGCAAACCAAGGAGTGGCTGGGTTGTGTTTCATGAAATGGAGGAGACCAAAAAGACCCAGTACGTATCTGCTAGTGAAGCAAATGATGCCATAGCTAATTTAGATCTTGACTAGGATTCGGGTTCTTACGGAGATTGAACCAGACTGATACGTTTATTGTTTCAGCCTGAAGCATCACACCTAATGAGGTGACTAGGTTATTGGAATACGGTCACAAATATTTGGATAAGCGGAGTACATAGTGCATATTTATTCAGTTTCCTGGCACACAGGAGGAATGTCCATATCCACAGACTGCATTATATCGTCATCAGTATTTCAACGTCTCGATTATACCATCGACGACTCGGACAGCGTCAGGGATGTAAAACTTTTCGTACATCAGGCCAACTGGTGTGCTGGGCAAAGAATGTGTTAGTTGCAAATGTACCTTACCAAAAAGTGGTACTTACTCCCATCCTACATACGAAATGAGCGTCAGTTGTTTTGGTGGTTACTTCAAACAAGAAAACCCACCAGCTATCCTCTTTACTGGGGCATGTAAATTCAAGAAACACCTTTGAGTGATTTCAGCAGCAATCTCCGCCCCGGGACCCATCGTCTTTCCTGCCTCATGCACAATCACTAGCCGGCCGGTTTTTTTAACACTCTCCAGAACAGTGTGCACATCCCATGGTAGTAGGGTACGTAAGTCGATCAACTCGATGGAGGCCTTACGCACAGACTCTGGAATGAGATGAGCAAGCGACTGGGGAGGGTTTCGGAGCAAGCTGATGGCGTTTTCACATGTATAGACCGGTGATCCATATGTCACAACTGTGAGATCGTTCCCCTTTGTTAAGACTTCTGCCTTTCCAAGTGGAAGTTCAAAATCATCCGATGGAACTTGTTCAACTAGCCATGAACGAGTTTGTTAATCGGGATACAAAATCCTGCTCTTGGACGTACCTGAGGAGCGATAAAGTATCTTGGGCTCGAGGAAAATGACTGGATTGGGGTCGCGGATCGAGGCGAGCAGTAAACCTTTGGCCTGAATGGGACCACGGGGGACCACCACCTGAAGATTCGCATTAGAACTAAAGTTCATAATGAAGCATTCATAGTTACCTTGAGGCCGGACGCGCCCATGAAGAACCCTTCGGGTGACTGTGAATGGTACAAACCCCCATGACCGACGGACTAAATCATATACGGTTTAGTAAGATAAGATGACCGAAAGCGTCAACCCACCATGCAAGGCGATCTAATCGTTAAACTGCCCACGTCGTATCGGCCGCCCGAGCGGTACCTGAATTTGGCCGCTTCGTTTACGATCTAGAACAGTGAGGGGCCATCGATCTATCTGGTATAGGACTCACTTGGTCAAAAGCAGGATAAATATAGTCGGCAAACTGGATTTCTGCGATTGCGGTCTGCCCCATGGACGCGAGTCCAATGCCAAACCCAGCAATACCTTGCTCTGTGAGTGGCGTATTAAAAACTCTCTGGCGACCTGCGTGTGTTTCAGCACAAACTATTTTCTTGCATGTTTCGTACACTTGCCAAATTCCTCAGCGAGTCCCATTGTGCACCTAAAGACTCCCCCGAAGGCTACATCCTCTCCAAAGACAACCGCAGTATCGTCTTTATTTAGAGCAGTACTGGGTCGTGTAATCAGTTAAATGCACCTAGATACAACGACATAGTGAACTCACCTCATCGCCTCTCGTAAAGATTGGTACATGTTGAGCTTTCGTGTTTCTCGTCCGTTATCGCCCTCCGTATCTTTCCATAGTATACCAGGTGTTTGGAGCGCCGCTTCACGCGTTCCCCGAAGCAGAGGAGATTGGCCAACGGCCGAAGAATGGCCGCCTGCTGGCGGAGGCTCTACGGTCTCCGAAGACGCTCTGGGAGTCGAGGAAAAGGGCCTCGCCTGATATCGCTCAGCGTCAGTCGTCTCACAGGATAACGCACTCTTCGGTGAGTTCCAAATACTCACCAACTTGCATAGTGGCCGGTAATGGATTGCTCGTCGCGTTATCATGGCCGGGGATGGCAAAAGTGGTGCGCAGAGGTCGTGGTCGAGGAACAGCCCATGTGGACAGGACCTTGTACCATACTCGTGACCGCGTCTACGGCGCGGATCTTATTCGTGAGCAGGAGCAGGAGGTCATTATGTAACACAATGATCGGCGACACCATGAATTGCAATTAGCCTTTGTGTGTTGACACAGCTTGTGAATATATACAGGATTATTGTTGCAAGATGGCAATCATCACTCGGTTTCCATCCGGTCGGGAGATATGCTTCTCGAACGAGAACGATATGGAGAAGGTGAGCGCGTTCGTGAGCGACGAGCGACAGGTGAGCCGGAACGTGAACGAGAACGAGAACGCGAGCGAGATGGACTTTTAGATACAAAGCGCTCCTTAACATCCGCAGAACCGGAGCGTGACCTTGAGCTCGACCCAGACCGAGACAGTGATCGACCCCGAGAGCGCGATCTTTCAGACTTGACACTGGGTGAGCGTCTTCGAACACCTTTCTGCCCACCTTCATCCTCGCTCCCGGATGCATTCCCGGCCATCGCGTCAAGCAACACACTTGGCCTCGGTGCAAGTCCTTCAGTCTCCTCGAGTACCTCTCTTTTAGTCAGCCGCGGCAATATAGTATCGCAAACGCGTTCCTCAGTTAGGAGCTGGTCTACGAACTCATCCATGTAGGTTAGCTGGTATCCGCCTACGAACTACCTGTCAGTACGAACCCCATTGCAATACCATCAGACATACCCATGTTCCTCAGCCTCAGTTTCCTATAGTCTTTTAGTAAAGGCTCGAGGAGCTCAAAAACCTCTACTGGGGGGAACGTCATTCGAATGTACATCGCTGCTAGGGCTCGCAGATACCTGCATGATTAGAGTTGAGCAATGAACCTGGCGTGTAGTCGTAATGCTTACTTGAATTCTTCAGCCATGAGATATTCTATCAGTATCTCCTTTTCAGGCTGTATCTGCAGGAGCTTGAGGAGAAGTGATATAAAGTGAGTTGGACGTTGGTTTCCATAAACACCGCCAATACTGTTTAGCTCAAGCGCTTTGTCGATGAGTGACTCCGCTGTGAAGGCTTATAAGTATGGTTTCGTGAAGCAATCTCACATCCAGCTTACCAGTCAGAGCAAAACACTGCTCTTTCCAATATTCAGATTCCCAGATTCGGGTACGAATAACTTTTTCCACAAGAAACTACTTGGTTTACATGAGAATCGGACGCTAAATTTCCTGTAAGACGCGGTTCTTACCTGTGGATTTTGTCCATGAATGTGAAGTGCGCCTTTGACTGTAGAGTTGGCCATGTTTACCTATGAGTATATTTACCAAACAAGCAAAAGAAACACGAAGGCAGAGTCGTTGTGAGGTGGCTACAGGTCACATGACCATAGTGGTCGGCTGCTGATTAATCACTGCTGGCTTAGTTTGGTCAACCACTGTTCACCTGCCCTTTTCGGATCCCTCAAAAGCGCTTTTGAACACCCGAATATGCCGAACTTTACCAACAGCTTACGCCGTGGCGTTGTCATATTAGCTCAAAAAGACATTTTTCATGGCAAGGAAAGGCTCAAAGCTCTTGAAGAGCGTTGTCACTTCGCAGTGGGTAGCAGGCAGATAAGCTGGATCTAATCCGTATTATTTTAACCATTTTGATTTGCCGAAGTTTGTCGAACCAACCACCCGAGATGATGTGATATCCCAGCTCGGGAAGCTGGCTGCTGAGCGGCCATATGAAGCGATGTTATTCTTCCCTGGATTTTGGATATTCAAAATATGGGACAAAGATTTATTCGGCCCATTCGCAGGAACCCTCAAGCTGGTGGTCACTTCAAGCGCAGGCTATGATCACATCGATGTAGACTATCTGAGCCAGAAAGGTGCATATCTGGCCAACTCGCCAGCCGCGGTCGCAGAGTATGTGCCGTACATCTATTCTCGCCCATCACTGAACCCGGTTATCAAGGCCAACTGCTATGACGACCTTGATGCTCATTCTCCAAACAGTCCGAAATACTACACATGCTGAGATGACTCTACGAAGAGGCAAATGGAGGGCCGGTCTTGAGTTCACAGATGACATTAGAGACATGACTATTGGTAAGGCAGCACCATGTAACCAGTGCCTCGACATTTTATTATTTTTCTTCTTTATGAACCAGGTATTATTGGAAACGGTCGTATTGGACAAGTGCGTTGCAGGTAACACCGTCGGTTGATCGTAACTTATTCTCGATTATAGCTTGTGCAGAAAAAGCTCCAAGCACTCGGAGCCAAGCGTATTTTATACAATAGCAGACGCCAGCTTCCGCCATCAGGTTCGTGTTCATGTTTTATTGTGTATGCGCACTAAACTACCCCCCAAAAAGACGAAAACGGAGCTATCTACAAATCGATTGACGACCTGTTGAAAGAATCTGATTTGGTAACGCTGCACTGCCCGTACACACCAGGTATGACCATGCCTCTCGCATATATGCCTTTAACCGATATATCATGCTGCAAGAAACTCGACATCTGTTGTCAGACGCGCAATTTGCATTGATGAAAAGGGGCTCGTATCTAGTTAATACGAGCAGAGGGCCAGGTGAGGCTACTTCGCTTGATTCGACTCTCTATTTACCTAAAAAAAACATTGTGCAACATCTGTCCACAGTCATTGACGAGGAGGCGCTTGTACGAGCAATGAAGAGTGGACAGATAGCGCGAGTTGGCCTTGATGTGTTCGAGAATGAGCCCGACGTACATCCGTATCTTATGCAATCTGAGAGAGCTACTTTGTTTCCTGTTGGTGTTTTGGTGAAACCTGGATGAGCACTGGGTTGACCACATTAATTATTTTGTAGCACTGGGGGAGTAGCGTTAAGCGAGCGATCCCTGACGTGGACCATGAGTGTTTGGGTAAGTTAATATCTCTATCAGGTCTCTCTATCGCTAAAAGTAACCCTCGCAGATAATCTCGAGGAGTGGCTTAAGACTGGAGTTCCAAACACACCCGTCAACAAACCAATCAAGACGTCTGAAACATAAATCCCCGTCTATACGTTGATTTAGCAAATTGTATAAGAAACTTACGGATCCATGTATACTGTATTCTTGTTATCGCTTGATGGATGGCGAGGCGATCTTAAAGCAAGTATGACGCGATCATTCGCTGAATGCGTTCTGATCGAGAGTCCTGTTGCTTATGATTGTTTGCGTCAGGCTGAATACAAAGTCAAATAGACGCCAGCTAACGTGCTCGAAATACATCCACCATCGTATCCAGGGAGATGTTGTACGA
Source organism: Ceratobasidium sp. AG-Ba (assembly GCA_016906575.1). Taxonomy (NCBI): domain Eukaryota; kingdom Fungi; phylum Basidiomycota; class Agaricomycetes; order Cantharellales; family Ceratobasidiaceae; genus Ceratobasidium; species Ceratobasidium sp. AG-Ba. The sequence continues at coordinate 2,667,467 of CP059641.1, read as the reverse complement.
TAATCCTACCGTTTTCACTTCAAGGACCTACGACTATATTATCGTTGGTTCGTTTCCCCCTATAATGTACGCAAACGGCGGCTAATACACAATTCGTAGGTGGAGGTGTAGTCGGGCTAGTTATTGCGACAAGGCGCGTCTGAAACTGAGAGTACTTCAGTTAAGCTTACTCAACCACCAGGCTTTCCGAGGATCCAAGCGTTCATGTTGCCGTGCTTGAAGCAGGTCAATACGTGACTGGAGATGATCGAGTGACTATACCAGGCGAGTGTAAACGGTTTGGGTTTAAATTAAACCAAGTCACTGATTGGTTTACACAGCATATTTTGGAAGGACTCTTGGAGATCCAGAGTTCGATTGGATGCTAAAGACAGTGCCACAGCCTTCCGTTGAGGGGCGTATAATACCCCTTCCGAGAGGAAAAACTCTGGGCGGTACATCGGTTATCAACAGTATGACATGGTTCAGGTGAGTTCTTGTTAAACGAAGGAACAAATCTAGTATTCATAAGTTTCTAGGGGAGTTCGAGAGGATTACGATGGCAAGCGATTTCAATTTTATGCCCGTAGCTCTCTAATTATTCGGTTGACTAGCATTAAGGGAGCTTGGGAATCCGGGGTGGGGTTGGGAAGATTGGATACCATATTTCTGCAAATCAGAAACACTGCATCCACCGAATAGCGATGATTGGGCCCGCGAGAATGCTGCGACGTTTGAGCCTGAGATTAGTGGGACGGATGGTCCTCTCCAAAGATCGTTTGTACCATGGCTAGGAGACACCCACATACCTTTCCTCCAGAGTTTCGAGAAGCTGGGGCTAAAAGCCAATCCTCGCGCGGTTCGTCAGAAATCGAATTTGACTGGAGTGGCTGGCTGACTCCACCTTCCCTAGAACGCTGGACACAATATCGGGACCTTTACTGCGAGTGCAAATTACTAGATTACTGTAGTTGGACTAATGTAGCCATAGGTGACAGCGACGGTCGATCCTAAGACTTCGCAAAGGAGTTGCGTTACAACAGCTTATTTCGAACCCAACGCCAGCCGCCCCAACTTACATGTGATAGTTGGGGCCCAGGTCAATCGGGTGATGATGCGTCAGACTCCCGATTCGGCCCTGTATGAAGCAAGCGGAGTGGAATTCATCCATTCGTCCAACCAATACCAGGTGATCGCTACGAAGGAGGTTATTGTAAGCGCAGGTGAGTCAAGTTTTAAACTAGCCTACAGCATCTAAAGTATGACCGTAGGAGCGTACCTAAGTCCAGGTATATTGGAAAGATCAGGTCAACCCTTTATGCTCGCTTGTTTCCGAACATTATCTCATTGCAAGTCCATATCAGGCATTGGCTGTTCCAAGCGGCTCGAAGCTCTCAACATCCAACCATTAGTCGACCTTCCAGGAGTTGGTGAGTAGTGTGTATAAGTAATTTTCGCTATTTCTTAGTTTATTTCTAGGCGAGAATTTTCAGGTTGGCATTCTTCTATGAGGTGGATGCTAGGATTGTGCTGATACCAGAAACAGGATCACTTGTTGGTTCCTTCGAGTTTCGAGCTCAAAGATAACAAAACAGTAACGGGGGATTTGGTTCGTGATCCAGAGTTTGCCGCACAAGAATTAGAGCGTTAGTGAGTGGATACCGAGATTGTGGTTGCCAACGACTAAATGCATAGGCAAAGCAAACGCGAAGGTGGAGGCATGTATGCGTCCATCCACTCGGCTTTTTCAATGCTTCCTCTTCAATCATTTGTTCCGTCTCAACTTATCAGCAAATCGGTGGCGTCACTACAAAGTTTGCTGAATAGTTCTGTATCCCCTGGCCAACGTAAAGTGCTACAAATCCAACAAAGGTGGTTTGAGGATCCTAGTCGTGGCCAGCTAGAGTAAGTCACGATGTCACCATTTTTGTCATATGATAACACAGTGCAAATATTGTAGGATAATGCATGTTCCCGAATTTTGTACACCCGGTGCCAGTCAACCCAAGAAAACCGGTCGATACGTATCACTCCTCAGCGTTATAATGCAGCCGCTGTCTCGAGGGAGTGTTGTAAGTCCCCCCCTCCCTTTTTTTAGCCACAGTAACAGCAACTGACTTCGGCACCAAGCATGTAATTTCTCCCAACCCTTACCAAGCACCTGCCATAGACCCCCAATACTACAGCAACCCAATTGATCTCCAGCTAATGGTCCATGGACTCAAATATGTCCAGCGGCTTGCGAATACAGAGCCACTTTCATCCCTTATCTTAAAGCCAGTTGATCCCAGCCCAGATCAGTTGGACAACACAAGCTTGGAGAACTACGCGCGAAAGTTGCTGGAAAGTGCTCACCATCCAGTTGGAACCGTGTCCATGATGCCTCGTAAGGAGGGAGGGGTGGTAGACTCAGAGTTAAGGGTGCGTTTATTCGTATACGATTGGAAAATGTTCTCACGGGCTACATTAGGTTTATGGGATTCGGAACTTGCGGTGGGTATTATTCTTCTAGGCCCTCGCGTTAGATGTCTGACTTTTCCAATAAAGAGTGGCCGACGCAAGTATCTTCCCTCTAAGCATGTCCTCGCACCCTCAAGCCACTCTTTATGCACTGGGCGAAAAGGTACGAAAATCCATCATTACCTAAAGAGCCCGCATTGAAATAGGTTGTCAAAAAGGCTGCAGACATACTCAAACGATCCTCCAGTCAAAGGGCTAAACTATAAGGGCCGATAGCAATTTCGTAGACTTATAAACCATTATGTTGCTTGTTATGTTCTTGCTAATGGACATCCATATATGCGATTGCGCGTGCGTGTGTACCTTCGATCGCTTTGGAAATAACCATCTCTGTCTGGCTCGGCGCTAAAACCGAAATCGGTGATGCAAACGATGGGTTTTTTTAGTAGTGATCAACGAACTACATCTGACATCAATTCGTCGAGGAAATCGAGCCTCGAAACACCAGGTGCCGTTCCATTCTTGGATGCTTGCTTTGCATACTGTACCCCTGCTTGCTAGGACTTTGACGCAACAGCTCGCGAAGATGATCGAGGCCGCGCCTTTGATCGCTGTGGTTGGTAGCACCGGCGTGGGTAAATCCCGACTTGCAGTCGAGTTAGCCAGCTCAATAAGGGACAAAATGATCCCTTCTGATACTCCTTGGACAAATGCGAAAATAATAAATGCAGACGCTATGCAGACTTACAAAGGGCTAGACCTCGTCACCAACAAAATCACCCGATCTGAGATGAACGGGATTGAACATGCTCTGATTGACTTCCGGGGTCTGACGGATGAATATGTCGTGACCGAATGGGTTGCCGATGCGATATCAGAAGTGAGTGGGCGAGTGAATCAATCCTGCGATGTTACCTCAAGTATATAAGATCAATAGTGCACACGAGAGTCGGAAACTCCCTGTTGTAGTTGGAGGGACATCCTATTGGGTCCAACATCTACTTTTCGCTAACCGACTCGCTTCCTTGGAAGAAGGGAGATCGATAGTGCCATCTGGTGTTGACCTTGAGCTCGAGCCCAGTCTCAAACGACTACTTGACGATCTCCCGACTCGAGCGGATGATGTAGACGAGGAAACTTCATTTCAACTGCATAATCTGCTCACACGGCTGGATCCTGCAACGGCGTCTCGATGGCATTGGAAGGATACAAGAAAAGTACTGCGAAGCATCAATATCGTTCTTGAATCAAACATGACTGTAGGAGAAACCTACGAAGCCCAACCGGACCCGACACCAAGGTGAAAGTGCGTATTTAAGTGTTTCTACCTCACTAATATAACACAGATACCCGGCGTTGATATTTTGGCTATACATGGAGCCCAGAGTATTGAACCCAATGCTCGATCGGAGGATCGACAGAATGGTTGAGCTAGGTTTGTAACAAGAGCTATCTGAAGCTCGGCTGCTCAACGTTGGGTTAGGCCTGCGAGAAGAAATCGAGGAGACGAGGCGGCTCGCTAATAGTAGCACGAACAAGATCGAAATGATAGGTTTGAATCAGGCAATTGGTGAGTTATTTTAAGAAACAGTCTTCAATATGCTCGAATAATTTGCAGGCTACAAGGAGTTCGAAGCGTATTTCAACGATCCTAACCGACCGCAATTAGAGTTCGACCGGGGTGTTGAACGTATGAAGGTAACTACTCGGCAATACGCAACCCGTCAAGTGAAGTGGATAAAGTCTCAGCTATTGCCATTGGCTATGGCATCAAGAACCGTGCACGTTGAGTTGCTTGAAATAAAGAGTAAGATAAAATGCGAGGGACCTGGGCCACTTTAACCACTCAGCTCAGATCCCGACCAGTGGGACAACGACATATTGAAAGTAGCTTTAGGATGTCTCAGTGGTAATAACATCTTGATTACACAAAAAATCGAAGCTAATGTCTGGGCAGAATTTTTGAGTGGGCATTTAACTTCCGAAAAGCGCATACAGTCCAATTTGCTGCAATCATTCATTACACCAGCAAGGGTTCCTGAGTGAGTTGGTGGCCAGGAGCAAGAGCAATTGTTGGTTGTATGCTGACACTCGCTATCGGATCCTTTGTGCAGAACGAATGAACGACGAAAGATCCGGTGTGATATATGTACAACCGATCCTCGCCGACCAGTCATGTTGGACGAAGTAACTGAGTGGGACTTGCATAGGAAGAGTCGAAGTCATCGCCGAAAAGCGTCTCGAGAGAGTAGAAAAGAAGAACAACTACAGCGACAGGTGGAAATTCAGGCCCAGAGAGCTGCCGCAAGAGCTGATACGGCGCCGAGCATCCAAGAATGAGATGATTCGAATATTATGAAGAGCCGGGTTAACCTTCTGAGCTTTTGGCGATACGAGACATAATATTAAGACATACAATTCGCGTGATCCTGGGTGTACAAAGTCGATAGGGAGAGGCGCTATTTGAACGCCAACAAGTGAGCCAACTAAAACGTTAAGACGTAGCCGGAGCGCCAGGCTGCTCTGTGGCCGATGAAGCTCCTCCACGCCCCCTCCCCCTGCCTCTCCCCCTGCCTCTGCCGCCCCTTCCCCGCGGTGCGGGATTGCTAGGTGGAAGAGCTTGGCCAGGATCATCGATACGAGGCATGTCTGATAATATGGAAGGTGCATTGTTGCCTTCTCCTGTCCCGCCACCTGTTGTACTCCCACCACGCCCACGATTCTTGCCACCACGACGGCTTTTTCCAGGAGTAGTTGGAGGTTCAGGTGCAGCTCCCGAGGCTGGGGACGGAATAGCGGACGCTGGGATAGCTAGAACACCTGCTGGTAAGGCGGATGGAGTTGGTGCCTCTTGGGGTGGAGCTCCTCCTGAAGGTTCACGTTGCCTCCCACTAGGCTTCCGGGATGTCGTCCCGGTCCTCGCCTCTGTCGCTGCGCCAATTGCAGCTAACAGCCCACCACGAGCTCCCATAGCCGCGCGCGGGCGAGGTTCGCTGGGTCGGACAGGGGCTGCGGAGGGTGTGGACTGTGCCGAGGGCGACAACTTGGAAGACCCGGATCCCGTCGAGGTTGCAGCAGCCGCTGCCTTTTGCTTGTTCTTCTTTTTTCCGCCGCCACCATTTGGTCCGCCTTCCTTCTCCTTGCCCTTTTCTTCTTTTGAGATAAGTTCAGTCGTGATTGTCGTAGAATCTACGTCCTGTTGAGATTTGGGTAAAAGTGGTGCTTTACGGTTGAACGTTTGTTCGTCTTCGAGTTGCTGGGCGCGCGTTCGGGGCTGGTTTGACTGCTCACGATAGTGAGAGTGATATCCTTTGATGGTGGAAGATTCCTTTGCTGCCTTGAGTGCATCCAGCAACGGCGTTGATGTAGGTTCTGTCAATGGAGCAGCTGGTTCGCCAGTAATAAGCATTTAGTGATTTCTGTTAGGAAAGGGGAGAACAGCCTCACCTTGTGCCAATAGCTCATTTACATCAGGAATTGGTTCTGCCGGCTTATTTAGGGCATTCAAAAACGAAATATAGTCTTCATCTATAAAGCGGCATCTCAGACATCCCTCATGTCCACTCAGTTTCTAACTTGACTGACCTGCTTCTATCGTTCCGATTTTAGTGTCGGCCTTGCGTGTGGAGTGCGGCGCCTTCTGAAAGGGGGCATATTCAACCACAGCGATAGACTCATTTCCTGCAGGCAATCTTTACGGGTCCGTTTTAAACGTTTCCTTTGGATCGTATGCGTACCTTGTTTGTCTCGGAATATGTGTCCGTTGTAGCCTTGGTTGAATGCAATGACGGCTTCGGGGGTCTTGAACTCCAGATACGCCCTGGACGGAATGTTGGCTTTATTCAACCTAAATCGAACAATTGCTCATGTTTGTAGGGAGAGTGCATGTACAAAAAACGTACTTCGTCCTGAGTTTACCCTTGACGTAAAGCTTCCAGGATACTGTTTTGTCAGTCACCCACTGGCTAACACTATCCCAGAAAATAGGCTCCGGTAGGTTGGGGGGTAGTCTGCGGATTACGACTTTGAGCCTAGGGACGTTGCCAGATGCTTGCTTAGATCGCGATGGTTTTGCCTTGGCCTTCTTGATAGGTTCAACTTTCGGATCGGACATGATGGTTGATTGCCACAGACAAGATTCGGTCGGAATCATGAGCCAAGTAAGCGCCGGGGTCGCATCCAAGTAGGTTAAAGTTTGGGCCGATCTCTGTTTGCAACAGAAAATAATCGGGTAAAGTGTTGGCTAAAACCAATCATGTAGGATCTCCCTTTGCTCAATAGAGGTCGAGCTAAACATCTTCGTCATTGAGAAGAGCGCAATCATCCCCTCGTATGGGTCGATTACGCCAAAACACATCACATTACAAAACGAACATAGTGTACAGCTATATCGCGTACTCATTAAGAGCACCAGCCTCCTCTAGTGCATTAACAAAAAATACTTTTCGTCCGATTGCTACGGCTAGCCATGGAGGAGACGGAACGCGGGTTTGCAACCCGTTCTCGGTTTCGTTTTGGTCCGAAGATGTAGGCAGCTCTGTCAACCAATCGATGTCACGAACGCGATGTGGTCGCGGAAGTACCTGGTACATTCGAGGGGCTACATGACGGCAATCTGAGCATCCCTATACGAGCTATAATGCTCGAGGTTTTGCTTACCGCCTGGGAAAGAGATATGATATACTTTGATCGCTGCACCAGGAATAGGTGAAGCTGTGGAAACTGCGAAAAGGTTTTCGTCTGTAGGACACCACCTATCTGACGCGTTGAGCGAACCATCGTTATCCCACTATAGTTACACTAACCTAAAGCGATGCCCGCCAGTCAGGAATCCTTCTCCTGTGGCGACGGGTTTTCCTCCTTGTAGCCTCCTAAGGTCCCAAATCATCCAACGTGAGCCGTATGTTGCACCAATTCTGTTTAAACTTCAGTACTCAATCGGTAGCCGAAGGTGAATCGTGCTGACATATTGGGATCGTCTGGTTTCCAGTCGGCACCTCCACTAAGAGATGAATTCCTTGGCACTCCTGATGTCCTTACCCCCGTAATCCCTTCGGCTACGCGCCTAGGATCCATAAGCTCTACGATACGTTGCCTACGCCATCCCTCAGGTGTACCCTCCTCGATCTCCATACCCGCCCAATCAACCAGGGAGACCGCTCCACGTGTGTCAGCAACAAGCAGAGAGCGCGCGTTTGCGTCGTGGGCAATCACATCTTGCAAAGGGTGGCTAAACGGAATCGGATACGCGCTTGGTGGCAAGTCGCCTGCTCCTGCTCCTGCGCCTTCCATACTCATGTCTGCGTCCGAGCCATCCATGTCCTCTTCTGTCTTGATCCTTTTTGGCGACAAGTTCCAGACAAGCAAGTTGCAATCTTCCCCAACGCTGGCGACATGAGTGCCTGCTCGCGCAGAAGAAAACGCCAACGAAGTTATGCGGGCACTGTGGCCTGTTGTACCACCTCCAAAGATGCGAATTTCGCCTGTTGGCTCAGAGAGTGGCGTCTTGCGGAGAATGCGCATGTTACCATCCGCACATGCGACTCCGAGCCTTGAAGATTCAGTTAGGTTTTGATTAATCTTTTGTAGTAAAATGGGATTTACTCGATGCTCCAATTGTCTGACGATGCTGGGGAAATCGCGTCGGGAGACCAGTCCAACGCTACTGCAGTCGAACCAACGTGAAATGACGCGACGGTCTTGAAGGCCAGGAATTTTTGCGAGTTGTCCTGTTACTCAGACAAACCGTCGTCAAAAGTACAATACACCTGAACTGAAAGGTCAAACTTACACGCAACAGAACCTCGACGCGCGACTCACCCGCAACAGCAAGTAAACCTCTTCCGCGCTCATGTTGGCATGATTTTACGACGTGCACATCGCTGTGATGGTCATGTATATAGTGAGATAGGAAGGGCGCGGGTTGAGGGGCATTTGCGAACATCGTGGTTGTCTGCAGAGCTCAAATAGGTGTAGAGCTTGGCTTCAAATAAACACGTGCAAATAACATAACACCCATAATTCAATTAAAATATTTTACAAAATCCCACGGACAAATCCAAGCTTCCCTAGGCTAGCATCTACAAGCTCGGTTATCCTCGCCGTCTCCTGTTTGTGCACAATTACCAAAACCTCTACTTTTTCCATGAGCTCCACATTTTCGGTGAGCAAATCGCCATGTAGCCTGAGAAACACTGCAAGATATGCTTGCACGGCCTCAAAATCACGATGAGATCGCAGACGCTGGGTTAGTGCATGAATGAATAATGAGAGGTCTTCAAGGGATGTAAGCGACCGGATTTCGAGGTCGAGAGCTGCAGGAGACATGGATTGAGCCTGTGCAAAGAAGGCGTCGTCTAGCGAACCAGAGTCATTTATCTAAGTACCGGTTCACGCAAGCAAGCAACGAGGGCCTCACAAAATTCGTCCTTGCTCTCGATCCGAAGGTGCCTTTGGAGCTCGGTCTCAATCCGCACAGCGGCATTCTGCTTCCTATGGCTCTCCTTGTCGCTTTTCTTTTTGACCAGCTCGGTACCAGTATCAAACTTGTGCTCTACGCCAGCTACACTAGGAAGGAAAAAGGGTGCCTTTTCGGGTGCTTTAGGAGGCTCGATGGGTTTATTTCGAGCCTAGTTCAAAATGTTACTCATCAGTTAGAGCAGCCAGAAGATAGATGGGAGCCTTACTTGGATTACTTCAAGGTTCAAGAGCGTTTGCCATTTCGAGCGAGGCAAGACAGTAAGCGTAATGAGCTCGCCTTCAAGCTGGTCCGTGTTTCCTATTGATCTTTTGGAGTCGTTTGCGAGAGAAAGATCTGCTAGTTCACCAAGATCAAGCTCTATCAAGTCAAGGCGGTTTAGTCTACGGCCGTCCTTGGTCATACTATTCACAGACCCACCTTCGGATTCGCCTTCACCTTGCATACTGGGTAAGGCTACCATATTCGCATCTCCTTCCGTGAGACTTTGTAGAGATACGTCGCTGTATTGCGCCTTATTTGTCCTGCAAGTACCAGGCTCTAACTCTAACTCTCAATATTTGGTTATAGTATGCGTACCAAAGGAAGATGCCAACACTATCCACATGAGCGGTGGCAAGGAAATCGCCGGAGGGTGAGAGTGCAACACTCGTTGCAACACTTGGCGTCTTGAACGCATCAATCAAGCGACCAGTCGGTATGTCAAACGTGCGAATGGTGGTATCCAACGAGCAAGCTGTAAGCCACCGAGAATCGTATGAGAATGACTGGGAAAAGGTGTCAATATGGTTTGAGCATTGAAGGCGGTAAAAGCAACTTGCGACGTCCAGGACCCGGCCTTGAAATCCTCTCAACTCTCGCGCGACTTTTCTGGTCTCGATGTCAATAATGCGAACTGTGTGATCGTCGCAGACGACAGCCAACAGCCCTGAATCACGCTGCAACTGGATTGAAACTGCCGCTGAAGGTAGTTGAATTGCATCTAATCGAGCAGCTGTGTGGAAATCAAAGAACTGGAGCCGTACTGGGTTAGTCTGGGAAGAGGTAAGTGGAATGAGGCGTACATAAATGGTCCCATCCAACATGCTCGCTACCACTACGCGATTAAGTGCATCTGTTGCGACCCCAGTTACGCTCTGTCCTTTGGCAGCGTCATATAATCGTCGTTTTAATCCACTTTGCATGTTGTAGGATTGAACCAATCCTTGAACTGTGCCAACAAACCCGAAATTCCCGCAAGCAGAAACGCATACTGCCTAGACACATCATCAGGCGATATGAACTTCAAGAGAAAACAAGCATTGATGTACCTTGACCTCGCCTATAGATACGTCCGTACCTTTTCCTTTTGCGCTGACACCCTTGGCTCGTTCAGTTCCACCCATACTCCACCTTCCGAGCTTCTTGTTTTGAACACTCCATGTCCGAGCAAACGTCTCCCCCGTATGGGAAGTGAGCACATCCTCCCAGTCTTTGGAGCGCGTAGAAGAATAAGACAGGGACGTGATCGCAGGAAGTTTGAGATGCGAAACTGGAATAGCCAGGGATGTTGCTTTCTGTTCAAGTGAACCTGTTGTAAAGTCAGGCGGGGCCAGGCAGTGTTTTTAGCGATATCAGCCAGACCTTGGGATAGTTCATAGCTACGCGAATCACGAACGACAGATGTACATCTGAGACTTCGATCTCTTGAGGCAGTAAGCAGCTGCTTTCCGTCTGCCCCATAATATCGGATCAAATGAGGTGGAGCATGATGTCCAGAACGGTATTTTAACAGTCTAGGGGGATCGTCGGGCGATTCGAATAGCCATTGCTAGTTCGCTTCGTCAACAGGGTTCGCATACAAAGGTTTTCGACGTTACCTTCAGGCTATTGTCTTCACCTGAAGTGACCATGACCGGCTGCCCCGGAATCCATTGAATAGACGAAATACTGCTGTTGTGTGCACCTTTTATAATGTGTAGAAGTCGACCTTGTGCGTTGAGATCCCAGAGGGCAATATGACCTGTCGCTGAAGCAGTTCCTAGAACTGGGTGACCATCTTACACAACGGATTAGACAAAAGTGAAATTTCTAATGAAACTTGAACGCACCTGTCCGGAATGCGATTGAACGAATGGCAGCACCCTCCATAAATACCCGCATCACTCGTTCATCGGACCTTATATCGTAGAGAACACATTCACCAGAGGCAAACCCGATTCCTACGACATCAACGGCAGGAGACTGTACGAGTGCAGTGATGGGGGATCCAGAAGCCGATGCGCTTAGATTTGAGGCGGCGAACGTGTGAAGACAAGTGCTATATAAAACCAGGTTCAATGTCTGGTAATATAAGGGGAAATGACAACATACGCCGTCCGAATGTTCCAGAGTTGCATGCTTCCGTTCGAACTGGCAAAAAGTACCTTGTTGAGGTACGTCGCGGGATGAAGCATGTGAGCCGCTGTGAAGCCGTTAGAGAAGGTGATCTTTCCCTGTAGCTCTTCAAAACAATTTCAGCACGCTTTTGAGAGATAGGTTGTGATACTCACCAAAAGTAGTTTTGTCCCATACAATCGCATGCGCTCCATCAGAAGTTAGGCATATTAAATGAGACCCAAAGAGCAAGAGGGACGAGAGTATGGTACTAAACGGATTAGCTACTCGCCCTATCTCTTTACCTCGGGTATATTTGATAGCATGTGGCCCAGCAAGTGCCCACACAAAGCTTTCGTCCAATGCTACAGCAGTGATGGCAGCAGGAGCGTCGGGGCCTACGATTGTTATTCGGTGAGCAGAACGTCCGGCAAACTATGCGAGACAAGGTACGTACTAACGAATAACAGGCCCATCTTGCCTCCTTCCCACATAGCCCAAGCTTTGCCAAGACAAGTAGCAATTACTAGGTTCGGCCCCTCTTCATTTCCTTTGTACGAGCGTGCTTGCATCGCAAACGGCACATGGTTCGTGATGATTCCCAGTGCGCGAAAGGGGGCAAATAGCGTTGGTCGAGCAGAGATTTGAGGGCCGTGCTTTTTCAAATTTCTCTGTCTTTTTCGAAGAGGTTCGTCTACAACAGATGCTGCTGTTCGGCCAGTAGTAGAGACCATGGTGGAGGACGAGTATAGACAGGACTCGGTGGCTATGCTAAATTTACAAGTGATCGCATAATTTGCAAATAAAGAAAGTTCTGAGCTCTGCCGTCGACGACCACGCTGACCAGGATAGTCCACACGGTAATAGGCTCAAGTCACAGAAAATACCCCAGGTTGACTTATTTCAACTATCTTTCCCCACAAGATATATTGAACATGAGCGGTCGAGGAAGCTTTGGGCGAGGCGGACGAGGTGGTGATCGAGGCGGACGTGGAGGTTAGTTTGTCGTGAATACACCCAGCTAGACCAAACATAACGCTTGTATAGGAGGGAGAGGTGGCGGCCGCGGTGGATTCCAGCGGAGCTTTGACCAGGGCCCGCCCGAGACAGTGCTCGGTACGCTAAATTAATCCTACTTTCCTGGCAACACTCAACTTCTGCATATAGAACTGGGCTCGTTCGTTCATGCCGTCGAGGATGAAATGCTTTGCTCTTCTCTCATTCCAGACAAAGTTCCTCACTTTAATGCACCCATCTACCTGCAAAATAAATCCCAGATCGGCAAAGTCGATGAAATTCTTGGACCAGTCAACGAAGTATACTTTTCGGTCAAAATGGAGCAGGGAATGGTCGCTGCCAGCTTTAAAAAGGGCGACAAAGTATACGTGTCTGACCAAAAGCTGCTCCCAATTGAACGGTTTTTGCCAAAACCGAAGATTATCGGTGGAAAAGGTACGCCACTGATTCACATCTATGATCGACTTACTGAACTACCACAACTCATTGCTCGAACGATTACAGTCGAAAGTATGTCCAACTCCAATACTCCGTTATATTCACCAATATACTAATATACATCTTACAGAGCGTGGAAGAGGTGGGCGCGGTGCTCCTCGAGGTGCAGGACGAGGTGCGCCTGGTGCTCGAGGCTTCTCCAGAGGCGGTCGTGGGGGCTTCGGTGGAGGACGAGGAGGCGGTCGCGGTGCACCCCGAGGTGGAGGAGGCCGGGGTGGATTCTCCGGGGGGCGTGGCGGAGGACGAGGACGTGGGCGTGGCTACTAACAAGCTGCCTCCTGCAGATATATGCAAAACTTTTGACTCGAACAAACACCGGTGTACTTATATGTGTTTCCTTTTTTGTCAAATGTGTTACCCTCCTGAAAGTCACATGTCTTTGTCGCGCATCCCTTTGTCTTGCCCACATCCGCCTGCCACGGAAGCGCTGCCTCGATGCCACCCTCCCGCAACAGTATTCCTAGCTCTTCGACAAACCGCAGGAAGAGCGCAACTTCTGGGTTGAAGATTGTGCGTTCTTGGCCCAATAATCCTCTCTACTAACCTATTTTTAGGCTACAAGAGAACCCCTCCCAGTTACCCCAACGAGGCCTAGACCCTCTGCATCAACCGTACCACATCATCCGCGGCAAGAACCACTATATGAAGATGAATGCAAGCAATTGAAAATACCGAAGCTACACCCGATGGTGAGGGTTTTTGATAGTATCACACATACACTAAAGCGGCAGGCTAGCAAAAATCGGTGATAGACTCTATCGTTGCACGCCCTCTCAAGGACCAGTTTGTTATCGCTGCTACAGGGTCCGGTAAATCCATACTTTTCGAGGTATTCACTCTGTAAAAGCCTACTTCGATCTGCACCTAAACGTGTTGGTGTAGCTACCAGCGATCCTTCCTGCAGCCGAAGGCAAGATAACCATAGTTTTCATTCCTCGCATCGCGATCATCAGAATGGAGCTCGATCGCCTTACCTCCTGCGGAATCACAGCCCAAGCGTATGTCCCCGTTTAGATACCCTACGAGACTACCATCGACATAAACTATGATACACAGACGATATGGCAAGAAGAACAACCCCGGTCATCTCGAGGCGCAAAACAAACTATTATTTGAAGGCCTTCAGAATCCAAGGGTATTGCCTAGGATCTTGCTGGTCACACCAAATCAGCTTGAGCACACGGAGACGACTTTACAGACTCTGTTAGTCGGGTTCTACGAGCGTGGTTTAATCCACAGGTTTGTGTTTGACGAGGTTCATATGCTTGTAAGTTTTTTTTATCTAAATTTTGCCGAACATCGACTGATGCATCATACACAGCTTGATAAATGCCAGCTGGTACGTAATATTGATATCGCGCATACATCCTGCTTAGCCCAGTGGCTTTGTAGATAGTGTATCTCTGCACACTCCGTTCTAAATTCCCGAACGTTCCCGCCACTGTTCTCTCGGCTTCCTTATCCCCTGCCACAGCCAACGAACTCAAAGGCCTTCTTAAGCTCAACTCAAAGCCTAAGGTTTTTCCATTAGACCGACCGAACCTTTACTACTGGATCATGCCAAAATATTCATCAGGTGAACTTGGACGAGAGAAAGGTGATCAAAGCACACCGACGAAGAAAGACGAATCTCAGCTGGCGCCAATCCTACGCCTTGCGAATCAGGTGTACCCTAAAGGATCAGGGCTTGTATACTGCAGGGCGAAGGAGGCGTGTAAGAGGATGGCGGCACTTCTAACGTACGTCGGTTGGTACATGTAGCCTGTAACGATATGTCGATGGGGGAGACGGTGATTCGTATAGGTCAGCTGGCGTTCCCGCTCAGTATTACGATGCAGAACGAGGAGATACAGGAGAAGGTTATGAAACTCTCAACAAGTGGATCCAAAATGACCTTGCGGTGCGTGTCATAGTGTCAACGGTGGGTGGATATGGTTTAGTTCCATAACTTCTTGCTGAAATTCACCAGGTTGCGCTCAGTAGCGGTGTACACAAATCGGATGGTATGTTGCTTTATAAGTACCTAATAAATGCCAACCATCTGTAGTTCGATTTGTGGTCCACACGAGTTTTCCCACATCTGGAATCGATGCATATATGCAAGAAACAGGTCGTGCCGGCAGGGACGGACGAGAAGCGACATGTCTTTTGTGCAAGTATTTTCATTTTTCCGTTCTGGTTTCAGATCTCATTTGGGAACTAATAGTGTACGCATTTGATGACGCGTTTAAAGTCCCGCAGGATACCCAATATGAGACAGAAAACGTTTATGCCCTGCTACGATTCATTCATTCTTCAGATTGCAGGCGCAGAATGCTACTGTCTTACTATGGCGACGACCATTTCGCGTACGATATTAGGAGATCCCGTTGTTGTGACATTTGCGACAACCGCACCGCTTGGAAACAACTCGACATTACCCCTGTCGCTCGCCGTGTGCTCCAGTTCTATAGTAACTATGAACAAAAGAATACGCCAATTGGAGCTCAAGCACTTGCGGAAAAGCTGCAGAAGACTATCGGTGCGAACCAGAAGACAACAGTCGATACATGGAAGAAAATAATCCATTGGCTGATCATTGATCGGTATATTGAGAAAGATAAACCTGGAGGACGAGGTGGCGGACAGATCAAAGTCAGTAGTTTTCATTAGTTCACGTATGTATTCTCAATGCCTCGTATAGATTATTCGTGGACCAAGACTCAACAACATTTTGCGAGGGGGCGGAGATAAAATATGGTTGCCTTGGTCAATGCAGTTCCATGAGTATTGGCTAGGTAAAGCGAGCAAACACTGGCCGCGTCTTTGGACAGAAGAAATGGTGGAGAGGATGACTGAAATAGAGTTAGACGATTCATCACGCAGCGTTAGCCCGGAGCTATAGAGGCAGCCGATACTCCTAGCCTGTCGTTTACTTTCGAGCCATTATGGATTGACATATCATACGCCTGTTCTATGCATGAATTATATACCAAACGAATATCTCTACTTAGCGGATGCTGAGCATGAACGCTTAACCCAAAATGTACTATTTGCAGGATGTAATATGCGGGAAAGTTATAGGGGTGCCATGAAACTAGCAAGAGATACGAAAAAAAAAACGGCAAAGCAGCAGACATAGCACATAAAATCCAGTGTTTGCTACCAGAGCCCAAACGCCCGGAAGGTAATCCACAAGAAGAAATGTCGTCAAAAGAAAGTTCACTGCTATTAGTTGCTATCTTGTCAGTTCGCAGTCTACGAGATAAACAATAGAAACCCACCGCATAGCCATTAGACGCTGGGGCCAGCGTTCGTGAAGAATACGCAGAAGACGATGCGGGTACATGGTATCGACGGGCAGACGCAGTGCCCAAATTATTGGTATGAGAACTAGAAGTGGGTGTCTGGGGAACAGATGTAGTGCTCGTGGTGGGCGCGCGAGTCGCAATACGAGAGCTAAGCGGGGTCGGGGCTCCAATTTGTGACTTTTGAGGGGTTGCCAAAGGTTTGGTTCGCGTGCTGGTAAGAGCCGACGTAGAGGAGCTCGGTGTGAAGAGGTGGCGGGTGCTGGTAGTAGGGGCGGGGCTCATCATTTTGGGACGCCGGCCCGCGGTAATGAATGGATGGCGAAGCGCAGGTTGAGGCTTGAGACGGCGCTCTGGATCCCATATTAAGCATTTGGCAATGACTATTATCATTGTGAGCATTATTTCAGTGCTCTAAATGGTTCCGACCTACAGTCAACGAAAAGTTCGTCGTCACAACGAAGCACTTGTGCCAAAGTCTTGCTGCCAGGACGACGACGACGACCCTTGGAGTTGACGACTGGTCGGGGTTGGCCATTAGTTTCTGTAAAAAGGGTCAGCGTTTTGAACCTCATGGAGCGGCGCAGACGTACCGAAGAAAAGACGTTTCCTGGAGCTGCGGTTGATCAGCTCTTTGTCTGGTACGCCAAGAACCTCCATAATGCACGACAGTTGCTCTTGCTCGTTTTCTCCCGGGAAGATGGGGAAGCCGGTGTAAAGTTCGGCAAGAATACATCCAAGACTCCACATATCAATGGCCATGTGGTAGTTCATCCCGAGTATAACTTCCGGCGATCGGTAGAAACGACTCTGGATATAGGTGTACACTACAGGCACATCTGTAATTAGTACCAGCAAAAAAGTCCGGAGCATCTGACCAACCTTTTTCGTGCTCGAAACAACTGCTACCAAAGTCAATGACCTTCAACGCGCTCTTGGCTGGATGAAGAAGCAACACGTTCTAAACAAGCCTGTTAGTTTTGCTAGGAGGCGCTCGTTAGGCAATTGCTCACTTCTGGCTTGAGATCACAGTGCACGATCCGGTGCTGGCGCATGAGCACAAGTGAAGCCAACATCTGAGTCGTGAAGCGGCGAATGAGCGCCGTCGTGAAACCAGCGAACCCATTGGCCTTGATCAGCTCGTACAAATTGATGCTCAGAAGCTCAGTAACAATGCACAAGTGATTACGGAACGTGAAGTGCTCGTTCATCTTCAGGACGTGAGACTTTTCCTCGGGATCCTATGAGATGTATGAGCCAATCGTCAGATCATCGATTAAGGCGCACTCACCCATTTTCTTAAGCTGTCTAGGATCTTGATTTCGACGAGCGCCTGATGGTGGAAACGCTTCTTGTTGCGAATGATCTTGATTCCAACAGATAGCCCAGTGCAGTGGTCTCGGCAGTGAAGAACTTGTCCAAAAGAACCCTTGCCCAGCGTGTCAATGATTTCGTAACGGTAGGCGAGGTGGTCGTGCTTGATCACAAGGTAATCACCCCGCTCGTCGTCATAGCCATAGTTGTTCGTCGAGTTGTTGAGAGTGGCCATGTTCTTCTTGCTACCAGCTCCAATGTAATATAGCCGAGAGAAGTCTTGCATCTCTTTACGTTCATATTCGCACAAATAGTCATTTTGAGAAGACTCGAGCATCTCTGCGAAAAAAAGTTAGAAATCTGTATCTGCTGCCGACTGATTAGACTTACCAGCGGGCGTCAAACCAGCCTTGGGTGGGATTGGCTCGGGGAACTTGAGCATTTCTTCCAATTCCTCACGCTTCGCACCGCTCGCCAATTTGCGCGCGTGCAACCGACGGATATACGCCATCATCTCCTCATCGCCAGCTACCTCCTCTTCGTCCACCTCTTGGGGTACGGGAGAAGGTGTAGACAAAGACTGCCTCGAGGACGATGGTGTTGCAGGCGTAACGCCACGCGACGTTGACTCGATACTTCGGGTGACAGGCACGGTTACCTTTGGGCTCAAGAACTTCAGTGATTTGGACGGCGAAAGGATAGATAGGCGTGAGTGATGCTGCTCGTTCGAGGTGCCAGCGGAACCGGCGCTCACAGAGGTGGAATTGTTCGAGAATTTGCGAAGACTGCTGAGCGAAACCGGGTTTGCGGATTTCTTTGCAGCCGATGGTGTAGCAGAAGATGAAGAAGACGAGCCACCGGCATTGGACTGTCGTGGTGCCCGAGAGATAGACTGAGGGGACGCGCGCACAGACGACCGCGCGGTCGCGCCAGTGGTCGCATACTGAGGCTTGGGAGTCTCTCCTGATCCCATCATACCGAATTCGTTCGCAGAGCTCTGGCCCGATGGTGATCCGTCCCTCGACGGCGTTTGAACCTTGGCCTGTTGAGCAACACCAAGCCCGCTGATGTTCAGGCTGGTGCGACGAGAACCTGTAAAAGCGCAAAATCTTTAGTAACGCCCGGAATACACACACAGCCAACGTACGATCCGACATACGTGGTATTTTCGTAGGGGTCTCCTTGACCGTTGAACCAGACATGGCGCTGACACCCTCCCTGGCCTGTTGGCCACCAAGCCCGACAGATGGAGATCCAGCGATAGTTGGGAGATGCTGCCTACTGCTTCGGAGCGACTGGTCCGAGGCCTTGCTCATCGAGCTTGCGGGAGACGAGCTCGTACGGTTCGCGGATGAGACGGTCGAGCGCGACGCATTGGGAGTACCAGTCGCCTTTAGGTTTGCCACACGTTGTACTGTTGATGGCGGGAGCACGGACATTTGCATTGGCGGCAAACTCATTGGCTTCGACCCGCGCTTCTCCTCCGCCGACGAGATAGTCTGAGCACCACCAAACCCAAACCCATTTAGTTCGCTCCGACTACGACGAGACCCCACAAATACAGGCACGCCACCCACCTTGCCCCTCTTCCTCCCCATCAAAGCCGAGATACGACTTTCGCTTCTCTCCTTGTCCTCCTTTTTCTTTCGCTCCTTTTCCTCGGCCGATTTGCTGTTCGCGTCACTCTTGTCCCCGCTGACGCTCTTGCGCGAACTCGATCCCTTCAGAAGTGACCCGAGATTCAATACACTCGATTTTTTAGATGCGCTCGGTGGACCGGACATCCCAGAAAAGCCAGATTGAGAAAAGCCAGATTCTGAAGCCAGAGATGAAACGGAATGGGACGATGCCTGGTGTGTCAGACTTGGCGGAACCGCATATGTTGGAGACATGGACCTCTCGCGTTGGCCAGACACTGTTGGAGCGTGATGCTGATGATGGACCTGCATAGATTGCGACGAAGACCGCCGGAAGAACGGAATCGACGAGGGCGTAAGTCGACGCGATTGCTTGGCCGACGGGCTACTCACAGCCTGGGGGGTCGCACCCGTGTCAAGAGTGCTCGCACTCGAGACGCTCAGTGCATCGGGGGTTCGCACGTGGGAGATCCCTTCGGGTGTCTTGGTAAAGCGCTGAGTATTGTTCCTCTCTGGTGTCCTCGGGAATGTGTGCGTCGTTTCGGGCGTCTTGGGATAATGATGAGACTCGGGTGTTCGGACGAAGCCCATGGTACCAGTGCCGGTCGTTGGTACACTCGAAGGTGCAAAGTCGGCTGCCTCGGAATGCTCAACTGCACTCCAATTCTCAGAGCTCCCGCCACCGGATCCAATAGGTGAGCTGGTATCAATCTGCCCCAGGCTAAACGAAATCGACCCTTGTGAACGAGGTGTTTTTTGCGGCGAAGTGAAATCCTTTGGAGGGGTCTGGGGGCCGGGCAGGTCCTTGTGCGGGGTACCAGGAAGCTCCTTTTGGAGGTGTGACAAGTCCTTTGGCGACGAGCCGGACGGGAGCCTCAGGTTTAGTGCATTAGAGAAGCTCCACTTTTTGCTTGGTTGGCGGTTTGCCATCGCAGGGGGAGGTGAAGTTGGGGAAGTGATCGTCATGCTCATTGAAGGGAATACCACCGTCTTGTCGGGATCGTCAGAGCCCGAGGCGTCAGGCACAGCCTCGGCTTCACCCAAACCCGTATTCAGGCCAGTGCCGGGGAAAGCGATGCCGGCAGTCATTGGAGGCGTTTTGTAGACAGAAAAGTCCTTGGGCAGCGGAGGCACTGGAGGTATTTCAGCCCCCCCTTCCTCACCTATGAGCGCTCCAGCTTCGACAACACCATAGCCGCTCGAACCGTCGCTTCCCCCGCTGTTACGGCGTAGTTTTCTGCTAGATAGGGACGTCGACGTCACGCTCGTGGCAGTGGAAAGTGAGGCCGAGTCCCTCGAACCGGTCGTGGGTGTGCCCGTGAACGTGGTCGAGCTAGCTGAACTGCGTTTGGGGGTCGGAGCACCAAAGCTCGCACGCGGACCAGGCGGGCCATCCCTACTCGAGGGCTTCCTCCCCGGGGTTTTCGATTCAACTTCAGGTGGAGGATCTGCTTCCTGCATCATCGCGCCTAACTGTTCCTTGCTCCCTGGACGCGAAAGTCGCCCGCTCTTTTGGCCTGGTGTGGTTGGTCGGCTCCCGCTTCCTACAGAGCTACGGGCGCGCACATTTTTCCCAGACAGTCCATCGAGCTTTCGGAGTGCCTCGGCTGTCGACGAATCCTCAAGTGCCGCCCACCCCTCCTGGGTACCGCGCAAGAGCGAATGAGCAACCGATGGTGAAGAGTGGTGGGAGGGAAGGGGCGGGGTGCCCGGGGGAGGTGCATTGGCGCCGTGCTTCATGAAGTGTTGGATTGAGCTCGTTGAGGGTGAAGGAGGCAAATGGGAAAAGTCGTGCCGCCTGGGGTGAGTGATGTCATGGAAAGAGGACGTTGATGATGCGGATGTTTGTCTTGCATGCTTTTCGCCCGTGGCACGTGGAGTAGTGCTGGCTGTGGGGGACTTAGTAGCGCTCATGTTGAGTGCAACACTGTCACCACGCCTGCGCTCCTTGCCTGGACCACGTTCCGCAGGCTTGCTGGGCACACCAACACCGAGACTACGATGCCGCCGAACGACCTTGTCTTCCTGCTCCTTGTCCCGCTCGGTAATGCTGTTTCTGGCACCAGGTATAACCACAGAGTTGCCGGTGGTCTTGGAGACGAGAGTGCCACTCTGATCCATCGCAAATTCGTCAGAAGTGCGCTTGCGCGCTTTAGGGAAAGTCTGTTGGCCGTAAGCAGAAGGCGGGGCCGGTAGAATCGCGGATCCTATGGCTGGAGAGGACTGGGCGGATGCATCAATTGGACTTGGAACAATATCAATTGAGGATCCGTTAGCGTCGCGATACTGGGAATAAACGCCGCTCAATCGCTTGGACGAGATGGACGAAACCGAAGGGCGCCCAGCGGGCCTGCGCGGTGGCGGTTTATACAATATTTCCTCGCCACCTGACTCTTCTGTCATCGAGACTTTTGGCTTGATAGATCTATGAGAGGGGTTCGGGGAGTCAAGGGGTGCAGGTTGGGAGGCGGCCTCCTGATGGCGTGTGCCAGTGGACACACTCGAGGCAAGAGAAGTTCGAGAAGACATCGCATGGCTGCCACGGGGAAACTTGGTTGACAAGAGCTAGCACAATCGGGTATTTGAGCCAGATCAAGGAACAAGAAAAATAGAGACATACCCTGCCATCGCCCGAATCGCTCGCGTCAATCGCTTCGATCGTCCACGGGCTGATTGGAGCCTCTTCGCCCGGCGTGTGAGGTTGAGTGAGGCGGTCGTCGGCTCGCGATTCATACTGCCCGTGGTTAATCGCCCGCGGGTCGCGAGTAACTGCCCAGCGGGGTGTCGCGAGTTCCCCAACACCGACTAGGGCTCGTCGGTCAATGGACGCCGGGTCACGAACCGGGGTCTCTGGGATGAGCAGACTGGTGCGGTTGAGCGAGAGACGGTTGCGGGCCTTGACCGTGCCCTGGTGCTCGTGCGCGGGCGCTTGTTCGGGGGGGATGTACGGGTCCTCTGGAGCGATAGAAGCGCGGCGCGACTGGTTGGGGGACGGGACAGAAAAGTAGTATGCGTCAAACTCGGAGGACGCAACCGACGTCGGCCGCGCCTTGTCCTCGGCTGGCTCGAGTCCGATCTGCATCGAGGGCGGCCTTCGCGGCTGATGAAAAAATGGGACGGGGTCAGAAGGCGATCAGCTGGGGGCACGAAAAGACGCGTACCGGCTGTTCGTTGCGCGGAGTAGCATCGGCACTGGTGGTGTTGATCCGGATGCTGCTCTGGCGCGATGCACGGCGCTCTACAGGTGGCCGTCGTCGGTTTGTCTCCGTATCGGGCGACTGGGGGTCATCGTCGAGGTCGGGTGGCGGGGGCGGGGCAGCGATGTAGTTGCCGAGCGCGCTGGCCCGGAACGTGGACGACGCCCGGCGCATGGGCAGGCCCGAGGGTGGGGGTGAGCGCGACATCGCAGGGCACGTCGCGCAGATCGGATTTGGCGGCAGGCGCGTGTAGTCGCAGACACGGGTCGTTATCGTGGTCGTGCGCAGAGAGCAGAGAGCAGAAAACGGAGAAAAGAAAGGGACAAACGGAAGAAACAAAAACCAGAGGGAGGCGGTCGTCGGCGGGAGCGTCCAACAAGAATGGGTGGCTGTGTCGTTTGCTAAGTCTTGTTGATCCCAATTAGGCCATGCCCTCTATGACCGTGTGTTCTAGCCGGCGGGCCTCCAGCGACCCTCGGCAGCAGCTGCTCGTCGTTGTTGAGCAGACGCAACTGGTAGCAGAAAATCCCTCGCTTGGGCTGTCATTATATATCGAGTTCTTCACACTCGGCCGAGTCACAACACACCACAACACCCACCCCCCAATACAAATACCCCCACAGATTTCTCTTTTGTACAGTACAAAGTGCATCTACCCCTCCAAGTCGGTGCTCACACGCACACGCGGGCCAGGTCCAGCAAACAGCATCTTTTTCGCAGCTTTCACTTGCTCAGGCGTCTGAGGTGTTGCCAGGCAGCCTCGGTTCTTCCAGCTCGAGTACCACTCTAGGTATTTTACGTCAGGTCCAGCTTTACACACGTATGCTGCCTCGTGCTCACCGATATCAGACTTGCGCGTCGGAGCCGCGCGCTTCCTATCCGTCCGGCCGCGTACGAGGTCGCGAAGTGCGAGCGGGTTATAGTACATGCACTTGACACTCCCGCCCAGCGCCTCGATCGCCTTGATCGCAGACTGAGAAGCCCGTGACGGCTCGATATAGAGCGGTACGCGCAAATACTCGGCACCCTGCCCATCGTCGATAAACAATAGCATATACACTCGATATGGGATGAAACTTACATCACCCAACACTTTGACTCCGTCATGCACATCATGTATACACCCCGACAAAAGCAGCTCTCGCGCTGTAATTGGTGCCGCAGGTGTGGACACCAACCGACCTTGATCTATCCAACTCTGTATCCTTTCAAGGTTGACTGGGGCCCATGTTTTTCCTGTCCTACAGCCGAAACATTAGACTTTGCCAAGAGAGCTAAAGGAGGGGCGCACTGATTGAAAAATCCCCGCTTCGGGAATCGTCTTGTTATAGGCGTCTGACCGCCCTCAAACCCCGCCTTGGGTTTTCCGTTTCCACTACGTGCCTTTTGACCTTTATGTCCACGAGTAGACGTCCCGCCTCTTCCAGATCCTTGGCCACGTCCAAGTCGTTTGCTCTACGAAAAAATCAAAACAAATCAATACATGCGCCATCCAGGAACACAATGAACAGAAAATTGATAGCCTGACGGCAAACGTCAACACGCATATGTTTATCGGGCTGCCACGTCGGATTACGTAGAAACCGTTTGCGAGAAGACCCCCCGTCTCGTGCTTTACTTCGCAGAATCTAGACTCCCCGAAAGTATACTCACCTGATGCGTGGACCCCTTCATCGGGGCGAGCGAATCGAGCCCAACGCTCGCCATTCCCCTCACCAACCCCACCGTTGCGCAAGAAGTAACCGCGCTTTGTCGTCCTATACAGAAAGTGTTCCTAAGTAGAGATGATGAAATCCCAAACACTCGCTGCATGACTGCTGTCGTTGACAAGTCTGAGCGAAACCTCGATTATGTCATCATGATATGGGTGGCTCTTGACTTTCACCATGTCCAAGGCGAAATCAAGAACTCTAGAGTCTCCCTACCATTATATTTTCTTGGAAGTGTCGCCACCAACAGAGCATCTCTCGCTTCGATATGCTATTCAAAAAGCATTGCAACAAACCTTCGGAATAACAAGAGCGGGAATTGCCGTGGATATTTTGAGTGAAGAAGGAGATAGTGTTGTTATACGAGTGGTATCTGAGTGAGTAGCTAAAAAATATTGAGGGGTACTTGGTCTAAACTATCACCATGGTAAAAGAGATGCCAAATACGTCGTGTCGGCTCTGCCCACATGGAGCAATCCAACTATGCGAGTACTCAAAGAGACCCCATTTCTGCCTTCTGGAGACATCATAGACGAATGAAAACTTGATAGCCGCATATGTTTGCAAACAAATTGCCTGAATTGCTCAAATTTCGAGTTGCAACGAGATTTGCCGGGTGCGACCCACAAAGCCGGAATCAATTATTCCGGCCATTGGTCCAGATCTCACGAACCACCTTCTCATTGTCCTCTTCGGAGTGACATATACAAAAATTGGAACGATACAGAGAAGATTAGCATGGCCCCTGCACAAGGATGACACGCTAGTTCAGAGTGGACGGTCTACGGACCGCAATATTTATTTTTCTCTTTTCCTCCGTTCCTACCTTTTGCACTAGCTCCCACTTTATCCGACTTCCATATCCTCGACTATTTCCTACGACTTGCATGTATGGCCCTTTTGCTTTGACTTCGCCTACCCGATAGGAAGAGACCCCTCTGCCGTAGCCCTTTCTTATCTTGGGGTCGCACGAGACTAAAACACCTGTACACAGATCCCGACCCACGACTGAAACACCTCCAGATCTTATCTGTTTTGCTACACCTCTTGCCTCTTGATTCCTATCGCTGGTACGCATTCGCCCCTACGCCAATGATGTTCCATCTTGCCGAGCTCCGCTGTGCATGGGCATATGAGCTCCCCGTTTGCATACATGGACCGGCCCCAGCAGTTTAGGGCGGGTCAGTCGGAAGAGCACGAGATTGCATGGGCCAGAGCTGAGGGTATATAAGAACGGAAGGGGAGAGGCAGCTGGAGTCATCCTCGTCCTCTCAACCACCACCCTCTCTGCCTACCCTCGTGGGACCTCTGCCCCTCGTGCTCATGCTCATACTCATACTCATATTCATACTCACACTCACGCTCATATTATGGCCAACTATCCATATCACATACGGCCTCCGTTCTCCAGCGGGCTATCATAGGTGACATAGGTGAGTGCCCCGTTTGCGTCCTGGACATCTCATGGACCCTACTAGCTCTCATACTCTTATAGTCGTACTCTTGCTTGTCGTCGAACACGGCAGCCTTGGTCATCATGCTCCTAGGTATAGTTGTGTCTTTTTGGCTCTGCGAGTAAGCCTCTGCTCATCGCCGCTGCTTGGTCGCTTACAGCCCCTATCTCGTGGTGGTCTAACTTCTCTGCCCTTCAACTTCAAGGTCTCATCTCACTAGAGCCATCGATCTGTAAGTTCCTCTTGTATTTTTGACCAACTTGGGAGCGTTTGACTAACATAAGTGCGAGTTTAGCCTAGCCCTGTGCGAGACGACTTCGTGCTAGCTAGTGTATAGTAACTAGCATCACCTTTGCGGCTTTCAGCCAGCCAGAATGTTCTCGTTGCATGATCAGTCACTTCGAGTCTTGCTTCGGTCCAATATGCAGCTGACTATAGCCCCCGGGCGAGTTCAGGACTGTGTCCCTTGCTATTGCTCCGGCTGGTCATTCGTTGCACTCCTTCGGATAACCTGCACAATGTGTCTCCAAGTTACTCGTCCAACTCTTGTATGGGTATCATGTGTTTTACCAGTGCACCGCGTCTAGGTTTCTGTTGCCTCAAAAACCAAACTGCCTCAAAACGAACAAAACTCAAGCTATATCCAAACTATATTTCTCTCCGTCTCCCATAATCTTTCTGATGTATCTTGTTCTCTTTCTTCTTCATGCCATGCCTTGCACTTTCTGCTTTCGACTCTTCGCAACCTCTCCAATCGGTATGTTCATCCCACTCACCCCGCAATAATCACTCCTCACTCTTTTCTCTAGCACTCGTTGTCCACATGCGCGCCGCTCGCCTATAACCCGACCGCCGGTCCCTGGTTTGCCCGCATCCTGCGTCTTGTCCACAAAGGACACGGCTGCCTTCGTGATCTGTGCGACCCGGACCGGCGACTCGGCTTGGACAAAACGCCGCACCAGTCTCTAGCCGTCAACACCGTACCAGACTCGGACCCGACCGACGCTGGGAGGCCCTCTGAGCGCCCGGTAGGTCGAGGAACTCGTGCCTAGTGTACGCGGCTGGACGTCTAGTCGGTGTCGAGCGGTAGTCTGAAGCACGCAACCAAAGTCATCTGCTCTGTCATGCGTTCGTCGCAAGATGGGCTGCACTGAAGTGACCTGCGATGACTTGGTAGCCCTTCGGACGAGCCACTGGATGAACCGAGGTCTCGCTAGCTATTGTGGCTTGGCGAGGTCGTCGTGCGTCTATATGCATTTGCAGACAGGCTGCCTGAATGACGAGCGAGTCCGAGATGGGCGAGTGACGATACAAATACTCTTGTATGCAGGCAGCCCACGCTCTATAAAAAGTAAGTGTCGGTCAACCCGTTTACTCACGCTAACAGGCTACGTTGTAGACTTGAACAAGAACTCAACAAAATCAACATACTCTATTCACCTGGAGCTGGGCTGTTTAAACGTTTATCTTTCTCTTTTTGAGTATATCTGTGGGATCGGTGCAATCAATTAATCTAATCCTAATCTTCCACTGGCCCGTAAAGATGGGTCTGTGTTTCCTCGAAAGCGCCTGGGTAGCGGTTGTATGCGCTGTTTTTCTTGAACCACACTAGTAAAGGCCTAACGACAGGGGTGAAACACTCTGTTTAGACACTACGCACAACGCACTCAATACACAAAACCAAAGATCGTATTTGTATACGTATGCTACATGCGTATATACCCAGAACTAAATACAATGACCGACTAAGTTAATAAAACAGCGTAATTAGATAGTGAAAAAAAGGGGAATACATCCGTCAGAGTTAGATCGCGCGACCTGTCACTGGGTATCGGCCATCCGCCCTGTCGTCATCAAACGGCGTTGCGAACGGATTTCCACCACTCATGATCGACACAGACGAGTTTTGCGCGCGGTGACGGCGGATTTGGGGGACTCGACCACCTGGCACTGTGCTTACCGGGGGGACCTGACGCACCGGGATCTCGTTGGGCGTGTGGCCGACAGAAACTGGGAGTCCAGGGGGAGTGATCGGCCCGTCGGGACTTGTAGGGCGCTTCGCAAAGTGCATATGCAGAGGCAATGCTCCTCCCTGGTCGTAGATCACAGGTCGAGCGTCCTCGATAAAGGAAGCGGCCAACTCGGTCCTAGATGCCATAGGCGGAGGCACAGGTTCAGGAGACTTGTTGCTCCTAGGCGCAAACACGAGCGGGTTCCACGGCTTGGGTGGGGCAGCGGTAGGTGAAGCGGACCAGGTCGAAGTTTCGATTTCTTGCTCAGGCATGGTGATAGCTGTGAGTCCTCGGCTCTTTGTTCGTTCGCCACGGGCGTCAGCAAAGTTTGTAAATGGCACGGGCTCAAGGCTCTGCTTCTCAGCCTTTCGACGCGCCATCGCATCCTTCAACCGTCCGACCCATCCGCCCGACTTTCCACCCTGGACATGAACAACGGCGTGCACGTTCTGGCCTTCTTCCCATTTGACTTCCTGACCCTCTGTGCTTCCACCAAAGAACTTCCTCACTCCTTTCTTCCCACCCTGTTGTTCTTCCCAGAGGGCCCGGCCATGAACGACTCCCAAAGGCTGACCGCCTGGTACACCCGGAAACGCGTAATGGCTTTGTTCGCTCGGACGCCTTGAGAACGGGCCGAACGACTGACCCTGCTCCCACGCACGTTGTCGTCGATTATGCAACCACCGAGAGCCAAAGGTATGCCAGAGAACAATACACAATCCAATGAGCACGACAAAGCCCCAGATACCGAGGAAAATGAGGAACATCACGCGCTCCTTCTTGAGCGAAGCGACATAGCGTGCAATGACTTTGCCGACGATTCCACCGCCCGAGCCGTCTTCGGAACCCTCACCGTCTCCAACAGCAGCAAGCGAAATAGGCTGAGTGATCTCGTTGACGGAAGAGTTGGAAAGCAAGAGTACGTCATTTGAAACAACAGGCATGTTGACTTTGAGGTGATCGTGGATAAACGTGAGCGCGTTCTCTAGTCCCTGGACCTTGGTGCCGATCAAGCATCGAACAAACTCTTGAGCAGGTGTCTCGAGTATGGTACCGCCAAACACAGCATCGACCGTGTTTTGCACATCCGAGTAAAACGCGACGAGTGTATTGTTGAGCGTGACGGTCGTGCCGTTGACCCAGCCAAAGAGACCGTCGTTGATCGTAGTTTGCATGGCCATGGTTTGGGCATTGACTTGGGCGGCGTATGAAGCCGAGTCGTTCTGCATAGCGCCGTTGATAGAAAGAGCGATGCTGTTGGTGAAATCTCCAACCGAATTGGAGACTTGAGTCGAGTAGTGCTTCTGAATGGGACCAATCGCGGCGAGCTGAACTCTGCATACAAGTTAGCGGTCGAATGACGTGCAAGCGCGAAAGACGTACTCGACGGAAATAAGACCAAAAAGGCCGATTAAAAGACAGGCCAGCGCTGCTGGATGGAAAATGTATGCGAGAAAGAACCTATTGAAAATGAGCGCACGTATCGAAATTTTGTGTGCCAACTCACCTTAAATGAGTGTAAGAAGTAGCCGAGAGCTTCATCATGATTGCCAGCTTGTTGGCCATCGCAAACATCAGTGGGTGCTGTTGCGTGACGTGCAGCATCATCATATTATCGTTTGTCATTGCCATCATCGGAACGTCTCCATGAGCAGTGGGCTGGGAATACTGCACGGCTGAATCGGTAGTCCAAGCCTCGCGAGTGCGCTCGAGCTGGCTCTGAAGGACGCGCCACTTGTACCACTCGAGAGCCATGGCACCAAGGATCAAGAGCACGAGCGAAACCAGGAGCAGGACAATACCAATTTGTCCAATCTTGCGCAAGTCGCGTCCGAGGTCATCGACAATCGAAGTGTCGAGCTCATGGCAGAACGTAATATTGGACCGAGCAGGGACAGCCAGGACCGAAGTGTTGAAACGCATGCTAGGAGACGCAAAGGTCTCGTTGATCTCCTTCTTGATCTCGTCAAAGGGAATGGCAATACTACAAGGGGTCAGATGCGCATATACGTAATCACAATAGGGCTGCCCACATGCTGTCAACAGTGTTCCGAATTTGATCGAGGGTTGGAAGAGTTGCGTTGAGCTTGGTGAGAGCGTCCTGGAGGTCCGTTGGGATCTTGATATTGTCGAGCCCAGACAGAGCGGGGATATCGAATTGGGGGACATTGAGCTGGACGTTCACGATCTTGGTCACGCTGTTGATCGCGTTGACAGCACTCGCAATGGCGTTGTTGGCAGATTGAATATCGCCTTGGATAGACGACTTGAGCCCGCTAATAGTGCTTTGTAGGAAGTTGGTGATCTGTCAATGCGTTAGATGAAATAGTCACTTCCAAGGGGAGAGACGGCCCACCTCGGTCAATGCCCCGATGATAATAGCAAGGCCTCCGCGAACGACAAGCTCGAGAAAGCACAAAAAGATGGAGCGGTACATGTCGATAACAAATTCGATAATGCCTTGAAGCGCAGTAAGACTGTACAACAATTAGCATTGTACACTTCAACGTGGACGCCAACTTGCCTAAAAATCATAGTTGCACGAGCAGCATCGATGGTAGCATTGACAGCAGCTTCGATCTGACGGTTTGTACCCGCAGCCATAAACGAACCAATGCTGCCAACTCCCTGAGCTGCACGTTCGGCAGCAGCGCAACTAGCAATAAGAACGCCCTTGGCATCCTCGACACCATCTTGGGCGGCACCTTGCGAGATAATTAAACGAAAGATGATAAATAGGAGAGAAAGTATCGGCGTCGCCAGCCACGTGAGTGAAAGCAGGTATGGGAGAGTGAGGTAGGGTTTGAGAGAGGTAAAGTGAGCCTGGGGAGTGTTGAGGCTGTCGGCGGCGTAGAGAGGGGGCGGGGAGGCGAGGCGGGGGACGGCCATGTCGTGAGAGTCGTAGCGCGGACAGGAGAGTATCGCGTAGACTGGGAGTCGTCCGGCGACTGGTAGAGAGCGGAAGGGAGAGATGCTCCTACATGAGCCGACTCGATCCTTTTGTGGGACTATGTGTTACGACCAGCCACACGGCCGTAACACCGAACCGCCCGGCGCTTAGCCACCTCCACTCGCACTCTCGCTCTCCCGCTCGTGCTCGCTCTCCCCTTCGCCCACTCTCGTGCCTGTCGGCCCGGAACCACTCCCGAACATCGTACGAGTCACCATGCACACGCCGCGTTACCCCTGGCGGATGTATGCGCTACTCCGACGCCCTCGCGACTCGCCCCGATCCGTTCTCGTCGACTATTGGCCTTCGGCCTATCTTCCATATTTCTCTCGCTACTTATAGTTCTCTTTTATTGTTCCTGTTGTTCCTGTTCATGTTCTCACTCCGCTCGCCCACGCTCGCTTGTATATTCATGGCCCGGTATTTCATATGTCATTTGTCTTACGGTCTATCTTATATACTCGCCCTATGCGACGCCCTGTATTCTCCATCGTATTCAACGCCAGTTATTTCTCCCATTCGCTCGTCTGCACTTCTCAGGCCTTGCTCGCCGTCCATCCGATCGTCCGCGCCGTCTCGATCCCTCTCGACATCGCCAAGTCGCTCGGCGCTTACCGCCTATCGCCTCGAGTCTAACAGTTTGAATACGATACACCCTCCGGGTCGGCTAGTATCCCTCGTGTGCTCGCTCCCCCGGCTCCCCCTTCCGTCGACAATTTTTTCTCGTATTTTTTTCTAGCTTTTTCGTCGAGTTCTGACATTGGCCATGTCTGAAATCGGCGACGCCGTCCCCGCCCCCACTATCGTTCTTCCGGGGTTCCTCGAGGAAGGAGGCGATACCGTTGGTGCTGTTAATCGACTCCATGACTGCTATACTGCCCTTGTCGATGAGCTGAATGCCCACGCTAACGCTACATCTACTCGTCTCTCCACCCTCGAGTCTCGCTCCGCTGCTGCTGAAACTAGTCTCTCCACCATCAGCGCCAACCTCTCCACGCTCCTCAGTCGGTTCCCCTCTCAGATCGTCAACGCCCAGTCCGCTTCCTCTTCTTCGTCTGTCGCTGCTATCGCCCGCCCTATCAAGGGTGCGAAGCTTGGCCAGTTCTCCGGCAAA
Source organism: Ceratobasidium sp. AG-Ba (assembly GCA_016906575.1). Taxonomy (NCBI): domain Eukaryota; kingdom Fungi; phylum Basidiomycota; class Agaricomycetes; order Cantharellales; family Ceratobasidiaceae; genus Ceratobasidium; species Ceratobasidium sp. AG-Ba. Next base: position 2,636,006 of record CP059641.1, on the reverse strand, counting down.
GCGCAGGACGTCGAACGCTTTCTCACCGACCTGCGTGACGACATCGAGCTCCAGGGACCGCTGACTTTCACTACGGACTATCAGAAGTCTATCTACATGGCGACTTTCCTCCGCGACACTCAGAGCGCCAGCGACTGGATGTCTGGTATCCGTAGCACCACGCCCGACCTTCTGAACCACTTCGCTAGGCTCACCGACGCCTTTACCAAGCACTTCGGCTCTGCTAACAAGGTCGAAGACGCTCTTCGGAAGCTCAAAGCTCTGAAGCAGACTGGCTCGGCTGCCACCTATGCCGCTCGCTTCCGCGAGCTCTCTGCCGCTCTCCCTCAGGAGCAATTTTTCCTCAAGACGATGTTCTTCGACGGACTCAAGGAGGAGGTCCGTGCCTGGATCTACGGCATGCCCGACGGCAAGGAGGGTACGCTCGACCAGTTGATTGAGCGTTCTATCAGCGGCGACAACCGCATCCACGAGTTTCAGTCGGCCACCGCCTCCAAGGCTACTCCCTGGACTGCTCCGAAAGCCAAGTCATCTACGACGTCGTCCACCCCCGCCCCTTCTTCGTCTACTCCCGCCCCTTCTGCCTCTTCGTCCGGCCCCGTACCTATGGAGCTTGGTGCCGCCCGCGTCGCCGGTCCGCTTGACCCATCGGAGAAAGAGCGTCGTAAGAAGCTCGGCCTCTGTGTCTACTGCGGCGGTCAGCACTCTACCGACGACTGCCAGCTCCTCAAGGAGAAGAATGCTCGCAAGGCTGCCCGCAAGGGAAAAGCCAGCCCGCAAGCTTAAGCGATCTAGGCTCTGCGGATTCGTCACTCATGGTCGCGACCCCTCCGTCTCCCGCATATATGCATGCCCATTCGATGCTCGGTCGCTCTATACCTTCTCTGCCTGCTCCGTCTCTTCTACTTTCAGCTCTTTCTTTGTCTTATGGACATTTCTTCGTGCCTGTTTCTCTTGTTCTGCCTGACCGTGCCTCGATTCTTACTCACGCCTTTCTTGACTCTGGTGCGACTCTTTCGCATATATCCAGTATCTTTGTCTCGTCTTTGTCTCTACCCACGACTCGTCTCGAAAATCCACAACTTATTCATACCATTGACGATCGTCCGCTCTTGTCTGGTGCGCTCACGCACGAAGTTCGTACCTCGCTTTCTATCGCTGATTCTCACTTCGAATCTATTTCTCTCGGTGTCGTTGCGATGCCATACCCCGTTCTTCTTGGTCTCGATTGGCTCAAGTCTCATAATCCTTCTATTGACTGGGTTTCGGGTTCTCTCACTTTGTCTTGCTGTTCTATTCCCGATTCTTCGCCTCTCGTTGTCCGTTCGCTCTCTGTCGATGAGGTCTCTCGCTACTCCATCCAGTCTGCACATACCCTCGATTCTGACCCAGGCCGTTGTCTGAGTCCCACCCTTGCGCATTTATCCACCCCCTCTGACTCTGTTCTAGCTTCTGACTCTGTGGAGTCTGCGTCGCCGTCTCTTGTGGAGACTGCTTCGCCTGCTGTTGTTTCTATGGCTGATTCAGGCCGTTGTCTGGATGACGCCTCGCTCGCGGCTGATCACCGCTCTACTAACATCTGCACCGTTGGTGCGGCTCGCTTTTTCAAGTATGCTCGCCGTGCAGGAGCCATCTGTGGGCGCATACACCCGACTTCTTCTGCTGTTATTTCTGCTGCTACTGCTTCGTCTGCTGCTCCCTCTGTGTCGGATCGCTTGGCTGAAATCCGGGAGTCTCTACCCGGACCTTACTGGGATTATTCGTCGGTCTTCGACCCGGTCGAGGTCGACACTCTACCTCCCCATCGGCCTTACGACATGCGCATAGAGCTTGAAGATGGCAAAACTCCCCCATTCGGCCCCATCTACGGCCTCTCTCAGGACGAACGAGCTGCTCTGGTTGATTATATTGACAAAAATCTGGCTAAGGGTTTTATTCAACGTTCTACTTCGTCCGCCGCCTCCCCTATCTTATTCGTCAAACGGAAGTCCGGCGAACTGCGTCTATGCGTCGACTACCGTGGACTGAATGCTATCACGAAAAAGAACCGCTATCCTCTCCCTCTCGTCTCCGACCTTCTCGATCGCGTAAACGGCTGTACAATCTTCTCTAAGATCGATCTCAAAAATGCCTTTAATCTTATTCGCATCGCTGAAGGCGATGAGTGGAAGACGGCTTTTCGCACCAATCTCGGTCTCTTCGAATATCGTGTTATGCCGTTTGGTCTGACGAACGCCCCTTCGACTTTTCAATCTTTTATCATGGACTGCCTTCGTGACTTGCTCGACGTTGTCTGCGTCGTTTATCTTGATGACATTCTAGTTTTCTCTCGTTCTGAAGCTGATCATATTCGCGATGTTCGCTCTGTTCTCGAACGTCTGCGCTCTAATAGCTTGTTTGCTAACGCTCTGAAGTGCGAGTTTCACCGCGCTGAAGTCGAATATCTCGGTTTTCTCATTGGTATCTCTGGAATCTCTATGCACCCTTCTAAACTCGACACTATTCGCTCTTGGCCTGTGCCTTTATCTATCAAGGATGTTCAATCTTTTCTCGGTTTTACTAATTTCTATCGTCGTTTTATTGCTCGCTATGCTTCTATTTCGAATCCTCTTCATCTCTTGACTCGTAAAGCTTCTTCTTCCGGTCCTCGAGCCCCCTTTGTCTTCGGTCCCGACGCTCTCGCCGCTTTTGAGCAGCTGAAGGCCGCCTTTCAGTCGGAGCCTGTTCTTCGACACTTTGATCCTTCGCTTCCTTCGACTCTCTTGACTGATGCTTCGGACTTTGCTATCTCTGGGATCCACTGCCAGCCTGACCCTGCGGGCGCTCTTCATCCTGTTGCTTTTTATTCGCGAAAACTCACCCCTGCCGAGATCAACTACGAGATTTACGACAAGGAGATGCTCGCGGTAGTCGACTCGCTCCGTCACATGCGTGCCTGGCTCCTCGGCTCTCCGTTCCCTATCTCCGTCGTCACAGATCATCGCAACCTCGAATACTTTATGACTTCTCGCGTTCTAAATCGTCGACAGGCTCGTTGGAGTCTCTTTTTGGCTGATTTTGACTTTACTCTCGCCTATGCTCCTGGATCTAAGAACCCCGCCGATGCTCCGTCCCGTCGCCCCGACTATGTTCCTAGAGAGGGGGACCCGACTCTGACCGGTCAAGAGCAGGTCTTGTTGACGCCCGATCGTCTCCGAGACCTCCATTTGCCTTCGATTGCGCGCATACATGCGTTGCTTTCGCCCCCTATCCACTCGCTCGTCAACTCGCTGATTATCTCCGCTACATTCACTATCGACGCCCCTGATTTCCTCACTCGTCTTCGCGAGGCCGTCCCTTCTGACCCTGGATACCTTGCCGCTCTAGAGTCTGGTCGATCCGACGACTTCACTACGGTCGGGGAAACTGTGCTCCATAAGGGCAAGATCTTTGTGCCGGCCTCTCTTCGCGTCGAAGTCTTACGCTCTAGACACGACGCCGTTCTTGCTGGACACCCTGGACGTGCTGTCACGCTCAACCTGGTCTTGCGCGACTTCTCTTGGCCTGACGTTCGGCGCTTCGTTCGGCGCTACGTCTCGTCTTGCGATATATGCGCGCGTACTAAGGCTGACCGGCATCGTCCGTACGGTCTCTTGCGCTCTCTTGACGTTCCCTCTCGCCCCTGGCTTTCTATCTCTATGGATTTCATTGTTAAACTACCTTTGTCTCATGGCTGCGATTCTATCTGGGTTGTGGTCGATCGATTTTCTAAAATGGCTCACTTTGTACCTTGTTTGGAAACTATTCGTGCTCCTGATTTAGCTAGACTTTTTCTTACGCATATATTCCGTGCTCATGGTCTACCTTCTAGTATAGTTTCTGATCGTGGCTCTCTCTTTGTTTCTCACTTCTGGGATCGACTCATGGAGCTGCTAGGCGTCAAAACCAAGCTCTCTACCGCCTATCATCCGCGTACGGACGGCCAAACCGAGCGAGTCAATCAAACGCTCGAAGCCTACCTGCGCTGCTACACGTCATATCAGCAGGATGACTGGGTCGATTACCTTCCTTTAGCTGAGTTCGCTTATAATAACCACCCTTCTTCTTCTTCGCAACAGTCGCCTTTTTATGCGAATTATGGTTTTCATCCTTCATTCGAACCTCATTTGAATTCTGACACTTCGGTTCCCTCTGCTGAGGATTTAAATGCTCGTCTTTTTATTATTCACAACGAGCTTCGCGATGAACTTGTTCACGCGCAGGAAACTGCTGCTGTTCAGTTTAATCGTCGCGCTATGCCGGCGCCTGACTTTCAAGTTGGCGACCTGGTTTGGCTTCGTCGTCGCCATATCAAAACGACTCGTCCTTCGGACAAGCTTGATTTTCGGAAACTTGGTCCTTATCGTATTGTATCTTCTCACGGTCCCGTTTCTTTTGAGCTTGAATTGCCTCCGTCTATGTCTCGCTTACATCCTGTTTTTCATGTTTCTCTTCTTGAGCGTTATGTTTCTCCTTCTACTATTCCTGGTCGCGTCGACGCCCCGCCTCAGCCTGTCTTTATTGACGGCGATTCTGAACCATGGCACGAAGTCGACAAGATCCTGGATTGCCGGCGTGTTGGCCGACGTTTCGACTACCTCGTATCTTGGAAGGGTTTCACTCCCGACGAGAACTCTTGGGTATCGCTCAGCGATATGTCTACCGGACTCAACGAGGCTATCGAGTCTTTCCATCGCCGTCACCGGCGCTTACCCCGTCCTACTCAACTGGAACTCGAGCCTGCACATCCCCGCCCTGTCCTTGACAACCCACCGCATATAGTCGACCCCGTCCGACCGCCTTCGCCTCCGGCCTTTGTCGGTCCTGTACGAGCTCCCACACCTCCGCCCGCACGCAACGATCTGTACTACACACCACCCAATCAAACAACCACTAGATCTGGCCGTGTCTCTCGGCCCCGTCCTGCTCCACGCGACCCGCCATCTCACCCACCACGTAGGAGACAGCTCGGTGGTCCTCGCACCTAGGAGGGGGGTCCTGTTACGACCAGCCACACGGCCGTAACACCGAACCGCCCGGCGCTTAGCCACCTCCACTCGCACTCTCGCTCTCCCGCTCGTGCTCGCTCTCCCCTTCGCCCACTCTCGTGCCTGTCGGCCCGGAACCACTCCCGAACATCGTACGAGTCACCATGCACACGCCGCGTTACCCCTGGCGGATGTATGCGCTACTCCGACGCCCTCGCGACTCGCCCCGATCCGTTCTCGTCGACTATTGGCCTTCGGCCTATCTTCCATATTTCTCTCGCTACTTATAGTTCTCTTTTATTGTTCCTGTTGTTCCTGTTCATGTTCTCACTCCGCTCGCCCACGCTCGCTTGTATATTCATGGCCCGGTATTTCATATGTCATTTGTCTTACGGTCTATCTTATATACTCGCCCTATGCGACGCCCTGTATTCTCCATCGTATTCAACGCCAGTTATTTCTCCCATTCGCTCGTCTGCACTTCTCAGGCCTTGCTCGCCGTCCATCCGATCGTCCGCGCCGTCTCGATCCCTCTCGACATCGCCAAGTCGCTCGGCGCTTACCGCCTATCGCCTCGAGTCTAACACTATGCTCCTTTGTCCCAGTCGTAGCCCACAATAGACCAAGGAGCATAATGCAAATTCACCAACAACCCACACTAGTCCAAATCAAGTACTAATTAGATCTATTGATTGACTCGCATCAAAATCTCCGGGCCGACCTCCCTACTTTATTCGGCAAACATGCCCACACCGCATCTTCGCTCATGAAAATAGGGATCAACATCTTCATTACAAACAGCGTACACAGCTCATCCGGAAGCAACATACAAACAGCGGTTCTAATCCCAAAGCAAAAAAAATAAAATCATAGGCATATAATCACATCCGAAACACGAGGCCAATGCACCCTCGAGGCCACAGGCGGCTCTGAACTACAAATACCCCAAAAGGCTCCGAAAAAGAAGAGAAAAATCTACATGATGGTGCTGCTGTACCCAGTGACAGTGGGCTCTGGACCTCCGAAACCTGTTGACGTACAATTGAGCAAATGGCCAAGGCACGAGATGATAGACGTAACGTACCGAGATCCATAAACATGTTTCGCCAATATTGCTGGTCCGACGGAGTCGACGTAGCAGTCACCATGCTGTACCCTTGGAACTGGTTGTTCGTCTGGTGGTGGTGATGCTGATGTTGTTGCTGCTGCTGCTGTTGTTGCTGTATCATCTGGTGGTGCGCTTGGTGATGCTGCATCATCCCCGGGCCATATTGGTGTTGTTGCTGCTGCTGCTGTTGGGCCTGTGGGATCTCTTGGCCGTGCTCGTTCATCTGCGGATGCATCGGCAGGTGCGGCGACGACGGGAACGGGAATATATCATCCGTAGAATAACCGACCATGCCGTTTGGCTGTGGCTGGTACATCGATCCATTCGTGTTTCCGTTTGGCATACTCATGCCCGCTCCGTTTGTGCCGTTTGTACCGTTGTGCGCCTGCTGTGCCTGTTGCGCCTGATTCATCGCCCCAGGTGCCAACGGAGGGTGATACGACGGCGTGGCGTTGCTCACGTCCGCAAGATAACTGGGCGAGGAATGGTTCGGTGTCCCTTGCGACGTCCCTCCGGTGGACATCGCATCCGAATTATCCTTGACCTTGCGATCTCGTGCGACCTGTCGGGCCTTGGTCGCCATGTCTTTTGCGACCAGACTGCGCAAGAATCGAGCGTGGTACGAGGCTGAACTGGAAGACAGCGCATGGATCGCAGCTTCTTGGTATGCATCTGCGGTCGCAGAGATCAAGTCGTAGATCTTTTGGGTCGATGCGCCTTCGTCCAGATCGGACAGTGTTGGAGTCAGATGCATGTCGGTCACGTTGGGTGGCCGCCGCAGGAGCTTCAGCAGGAACACGGCCGAGTATGCGGTCATGACGGTGATACTGTCTTGTCCATAGCGCTAGCATTTCTCCGTCAGCTTATGGTACACTATAGATTCGCAAAAGACCTACCAGCATCCCAACAGGCGCAAAATCAGTCGTCACGATCTGCAGCGTCTGCACCGCACTGGTGTAACAAGCAGACAGAGCGTGCAAACTGGGACTGGCGCGGGTAGCCTACGTGATCACCGAAAAGTTAAATCAGCAGATAGACTCTTGGGACAGAAGCTCTTACCGAAGCCATGGAAGACTGAAGCCCAAAGCTGTTGAGGAACAACCGCACGTGCAGTCGGAAAAAGGCAAGCATCGAAAAGTGGAACATTTGACCACCGGCTATAATCCCCAGTCAGCCACGGCCGCGCCACCGGTGAACAACGACCTGCCTTTTTTCATCTCGCCATGCCAGAGATCCATCCACTGGGTCAACTTGCTGTTGCAGCCTCGCAACAGAATCTCATAGTTGACATCGGCATGCAGTAGCCCGGGTGCCCCCTTGTGGAGATAGAACACATCGGTCGTCTCCGCCTGATAGGCCGCACATCAATCTCAGTCTCGACTGATCTGCACCACCGCAACTTACCGCAATTCTGCGCAGCTGAACAAACGCACACACGATCACGTCCTCGGGCCGGATAAAGTTGTCCTCGTGCCAGTTGAGCGAGTGGCGAACGAGATCACACTGCGCAAATCAGTCAGCACTCATTCGACAACTAAGTATGAACCCCGTACCTCTGGCAGCATCCATTGCCGACCGGTCTGCATCGCAAGGGACCGGTCGTGCACAAAGAGCACGAGATAGGTGCGCTCCCGATTTCGTCGCTCGCGTTTCTGCAGCTCGGTCTCTCCCTCTGGTGCCTTGGCGAGGTATCGGTTCAGTCCGAGTTCGACCGCCATGCGGCACGCCTGCAAAGAACTAGGTTTAGATCCCAGATAAGATTGCCGCAACGACGGAGCGAGCTCACATAGCCGATATAGGTGTAGGTTCTCTGAATAAGCGTTTTGTTAGGCGAGGGCCGGAATCAGCGGAGATGAACGAGCATACCGTGTCCTCTGGTTCTTTCCAGTACGTCATGCAGGCAAATGCTTGAACGACCTCGACGCGCTTCCACTGGTCCGCAAATGCTTTGATGACAAACTCGTTGGCAAGCCGCTGGGTCGGCTTGAACAGCTCGGGCTTCCAGAATTTGCATCCCGCCATGACGAGACAGGTGAACAAAAACGGGCATCGCGAGCGGACGTAGGGTACGGTGTGGAGCACGGGGTCGAACAGGTTGATAAACGGATTGAGCCGGAGGAACACACTGTGGATTTCAGAGTGAGATGATGCCGGAGGGGAGTATAGGGGTACTTACAGGTCAAACAGCACCTTGGCCTGGGCCTCGTCCATGAGCCCGGCCGAGATGGGGTCCTCGGGACCGGTGATGACAGGGTGGACTGTCGCGGTGCTGGCGACGGACGTCTGTCTGTTGTCCATCGAGGGCTTGGTATCATCAGGTGAATGGCCCCCCTCTGCGTTATCCGCGGGGTTGAGAATGGTCCGGAAGAATGAGTTGCGACGGTTCTCACGAGCGAGTAGGCGGGCAGGGAACAGACCGTCGTCGGACGGGTCCTTCTCATCGTCGTCGTCATCGTCGTCTGGCTCCATCTGGTGGGACGGCGAGCCGGCCTTGGCGGGCACGGTGCCTGACCTGCTGGGCGGGACGTTGGCGAGGGCCGAGGGCGGTGCAGGCTCGGTTGCCGTGGGGGTAGTTGCCGAAGAGCCCACCTGGGCCCGGGCGGCAGACGCTCCGTTTTTGTTGAGGCTCGGGTCCATGAAGCCGTCGCTGTTGCCTGCAAAGTTGAAGTCGCCGGTCGAGGTGCGGGAGGCGGAGATAGGGTACGGCGTTTGGCCGTTTGCGTTTGCGACCTGGGACTTTCTCCGTTCGTTATTGAGGCCCTTTTCGATGCGGCGAAGCATCTTGGATGCCTCGGACAACCTTGGATGGCGGTCAGTCTCCCACAAGGGGGTATCAGTAAAGGGGCGCACTTGGATCCCGGCTTGCGGCCTCGTCGGTGCTTCTCGAAGACGCATCTGCGGGGGATGGTTTAGTTGTGGCCGGAGGAGACGAGGTGCGGCGTACTCGAGGTTGCTGCGCTTGCAGCGCTGGCACTGGGTCTGGCCGTCGTCTGCGCCGATGCAGCGCATCTGGGGGAGGGCGTCAGAGACATGGGGTGCAAGACACCGGACGACGCACCTTTGCCTGGCGACAGACCGTGCATGCTCGCGCCTGAGAACACCGGAGTCAGTTGGACGCACGAGAGACGAGAGAGAGACGGACCCCGCGCTGGACTTGGGGCCTGGATGAGCGGGAGTCGTCGATGTCAGGAGAGCCAGAGGGGCCCGCGACCGAGGTGTCGTGGTGTTGTTGGTCCATCCGGGGTGCCGGACTACTAATTTGAAGAGCGGGGGGGAGGGGGGCGGTTACTAGAGCAGAGCCGGGGGCGATCGGTGCAGTTAAGAGACTCGCTCCACCCTGCCGAGCGTCGCGACAGCTGCGAGCTGGCCTCGGTTTGACTGTGGGAACGGCGCGGCCACCCTATCATCTTCCAGGCTTCCGCCCCAGGGTATTGCCCGGTCGCCCTGTCCGCTCTTCCGGGCCATCTGGCCATCCCACCCAATTCATATTGCCCCCGATACTCTGCGAGGCCGCTTGCACGACGCACAAATCTGCTACAGCGCCCGCAACAAGGGCCGCACCCAATCAGGCCACCCATCACGCCCGTCCTCAGCTATCTCAGTTCCAACACGCTGGCCTGACAGCATCCAAGCGCTCGCTGTATGCGCGCTATTCTCATGTTCTATTTCATCCGCCCCCCATATATTCAGTGGCAAGTCGCTCGTTTGATCCTGTTCGACAGCCACGGGCGGCAAGGTCGGGGAAGGCCCCACCTACTTTATACATCGGTAGATGTGCCATCACGTCACCGTGAACCCGCCCGTGTTTGCCGTCCGTCGTGATTTCCTCCGATGGCCGATGAGTTGCCGGTTTTACGGCCGTCGCCCGCGGTTCCTTTTCATGATACAGTTCGGTCACCGAGCCTCAGGCGTCTAAACCCGAGCGTCGCACACCGGCTACCCACACATTCTCTGTCCTGCGCTCTATAAATTCACCTCTGGTCCAGGTCTGCCCGACGCTACCTTGGCCCTCCATGTACACTAATCGAGAGCACGGATGTCCGTGTCCGACGCCGACAACGCCAGGATTCCCAACACACCCCGCCCTCATATCCGCTCACCCGTGATGGCTGCTCGTTACCCCGTCCTCGCCTAGCGAGCTTTTTTCAAACTGGCTAACAGCATATTTAGACCCACAACAATCAACGGCAATACCATCTCGGTTTTATTCATCCATCCTTCCACGCATACACTGCACCATCTCCTTCTGCCCGCGCCCTCCGGGGAACGAATTATCACGCTCGAATCGTGATCCAACCCTGCACCGAAGCTCAAATGTCAACACTGCACCGGCTACAGCGTCCATATGCTCTGCGCTGTTTTGTCTACCCCTTTTATCTGATCTGCACAGGCAAGACGATTAGCCGGACCAGAACGTGTTCAAAAAAGAGTTAGCTGGGGAGATGGAAATCCAGAACTCGACACAGGGGAAGGCGACTAGTGTGATGATATCGCTTACATGGCAATAGCACACGTTGTATCTGTCATCCTGCAATCGAGGGTCGTATCGTTACCGGAAAATACGTGCGGCTCCCACCCCTAATGTCTGTAGGGGGGCAAGCGTATAATGAACATGACATGCTCTGTGGCACATAGCTGGGTTTGACAGGCACGATGTGACGAGAATGCCATGTTTGTCTAGTCATATGAATGAAGAATCTACCCGGAGTTACCCCTTTTGCACGCGCCCAGTCCAGGGGTAGTCCGAGTAGCCCTATAGTCTCAGCCGCCCAACTTGGGTTTTGAGTGGGGAAGATTAGGGTGCTTTAGCCTCGCAGATCCCCGCGATCTCGAGATCCAGAGATTCAGATTTCATAAAAGCTTCAGGACGTCATGCAGCGTGCAGTGGCGAGCAAACCGTCAGATAGATAGAGAGATACGCCCAGAGCCTAGGCACGCGTTCATCCTGCTCGAGGGCAAGTCGCAAAAAGTTAAAATCTCGCCCAAGATAGCTTGTTCTGGTTTATCGGTAGACACTCAGGGACAACAGATACCCCAATTTCAGTGGCAAGCTTCTGTAGAAAGGCGATTTCACTGGGACAAAATTCGTCATCGGCCCGGGTATCGCACGATGCGGAAGTCGCTCGGAAGCCACACAACGTCAGTGTGGCTACTAAGCGCTTGACAACTAAGCGCCCGGCTGTAGCTCCACCTCGTCACGTGTCATCACAACGCAGAGACACAGCCACATAGACGTGCAACCACAGCCGTACTTCAACCATGGTTCGCATCATCATTAAAGGAGGTTAGTAATGATTTTTGTTCTTGGTACAATCTTGCTAACAAGCATTTGTAGGTGTCTGGAAGGTATGAATATGGTGTACATCCATCAAGCCACTCTACTCACACGATTCACAAACTTAGAACACAGAGGATGAGGTTCTCAAGGCGGCCATTGCGAAGTACGGGAAGAACCAATGGTGAGTATCATCGACTTGAGCTATTTGTACCGAGCTAATGCGAGTAATTCAGGGCGCGTATTTCGTCGTTGCTTGTCCGGAAAACTCCCAAGCAATGCAAGGCTCGCTGGTACGAGTGGCTGGACCCGTCTATCAAAAAGACAGAATGGTCAAAAGTATGCTTTATCCTTTCATCTCCATGAACCAGGAGCTGACATCTTTGTCTAGACGGAAGATGAAAAGTTGTTACATCTTGCCAAACTGATGCCGACACAATGGCGCACTATTGCACCCATCGTCGGCCGCACTGCGACCCAATGTCTGGAACGATACCAGAAACTTCTCGACGATGCAGAGGCCAAGGAGAACGAGGAACTTGGCCTGGGTGGGCCAGAGGGAGGAGAGGCGGGTCCGAGCGCTGATGATATCCGTCGGCTACGGCCTGGCGAGATTGACCCCGACCCGGAAACTAAGGCTGCGCGCCCGGATCCTATTGACATGGACGAGGACGGTACGCATTTGAGGTTTCTCATCTGGTAGCTTGACACTGACTCTTGAGCGCAGAGAAGGAAATGTTGTCCGAGGCTCGTGCGCGTCTGGCAAACACCCAAGGGAAAAAGGCCAAGCGCAAGGCCCGCGAGAGGCAGTTGGAAGAGGCCAGGCGGCTTGCGGTATTGCAGAAAAAGCGAGAGCTCAAGGCCGCCGGTATCATGTAAGTTTGTCTGGTACATTTCGAGGTTGCCCCTAATAGCGTTCCTTTAGTATGCGCCACAAAACAAAGAAAAAGGGAATGGACGTAAGTACATGTTTCTTCACTTGATATACGTCCAACTAATTGGCCATCAGTATAACGCGGACATTCCGTTCGAGAAAAAACCCGCACCCGGCTTTTACGACACGACCGAGGAACAAGCCAAATCCTACTCTGCACCCGTCGGCCAATCCCTTCGTCGCCTGGAAAACAAGCGCAAACCACAAGACGAAGAAGCCGAGGCCAAGAAACGTCAAAAGAAGGGCAAGGAGGGAGGAAACGAGCCCCATTCCACCAAGTTCATCGCCGCACGGGATGCCCAGATTCAAAAACTCAAAGAGGCCGAGCAGATCAGCAAACGACGATCGCTCGTGCTTCCCGCCGCGCAGGTCGGAGAGGCTGAACTGGAGGAAATTGTAAAGATTGGACAGGCAGGGCAGAGTGCGAGGGCGTTGATGAATGACGAGGGTGAAGGCAACGAGGCTAGCGGACGGTTGCTTGGAGAGTACGAGGGACTTGGACATGCGCGCATGGCACGGACTCCTCGCACAGCACCACAAGGTTCGTAGTTTATTTTCGTATGAAATGGTCATTTCATACTGACTTGTTATCGCTAGAGGACAACATTATGGCCGAGGCACGCAATCTCCGAAACATGGTTCAAGCCCAGACCCCCCTTTTGGGCGAGGAGAACACGCCAATGCATGTTTCATCGCAAGGAGGCACCGGGTTCGAGGGAGCGACGCCTCGTCATCAGGTCGCGTTTACCCCCAACCCGCTTGCAACACCACGCGCCAACGGCTCCGAGGTCTCGGGCGATCGGGCAGGCGCCACTCCTCTCCGCACGCCGATGCGCGACAGCTTGAATATCAATCCCGAGGACGGAACCCCCAGGATTGGCGATACGCCACGCGAGGAGCGGATGCGCGTGGCGGCAGCTCAGCGGTCTCTTAAACTTGGATTTGCGAGTCTGCCCAAGCCGAGCAATGACTTTGAGGTCGTCTTGCCCGAGGATGAAGAAGAGGCAGAGGAAGTGGACGAACGCACGATGACGGTCGAGGACATGGCGGAACGGAATGCCAGGATGAAGAAGCTCCAGGAAGAAGAGGAGCGCAAGGCACTTGAACGTCGCTCGAGTGTTGTGAAGCGTAGTCTCCCCCGGCCGGTGCACGTAAATCGGGACCAGTTGCTACAGACTCTACGGGATAGCTCACCAGGCGGCGTTCTGTCCGAGGCGCAAGCTTTGATTGATGGTGAACTGGTAGACCTTATCCAGCACGACACCGTTGCCCACCCGCTCCCCGGCACGCCTTATCCCGGAGGAACTCCATCGATGTACGATATGCCCGACGACGAGGATGTAGCCGCTGCTGCTCTTGCTGTGCACGCCGAACTTTCCGCCACACTTGGAATTGTGGGTGCCAGTCCAGATGAGGTCAAGAAGGGAGTGGTACTTGCTGCTGGACAGGAAGATTTCAATGGCGAGTTGCTGAGCTGGGCGCATATGCGCGATACCTGGGCCTACGATCGAAACCTCAAAGCTTGGGTTGATGCCTCGACCCTCGAACCCGAGCAGAGAATTGCCGGAATCGCTGCATTATTGATGCAAGATCGGGAAGCGATGACCAAAGAGGCCGGTAAAGCTGCCAAGGTCGAGAAAAAGCTCGGAGTTACTCTTGGAGGATATAACGCTCGTTCTACCGCGCTCGCGAAACGCATCAAGGACGCGTCTGCCGAACTGCTCAAGACACACATCGAGTTTGAGACCTTTAGTCGCCTACGCACCATAGAGCAGGCTGCTGCTCCTCGTCGTGTCGAGGCATTGAAGGAAGAAGTCGAGCAACTGGAGCGTCACGAGAGGGAGCTGCAAGCGAGGTTCCAAGAGTTGACGATTGCAAAGGAGGAAGTACAAGCTAGTCTGGCTGCGAAAGAGGAGCAGATAATGATGGAGGCCGAAGCACTGAACGACGCAGCACTGGCCGCCATCGAGGGAGCTTAATGTAATGTTTCTGATGTCTCTATACGTTCTATATTGTAATTCTTCTGAGATGTTATATCACACGAGCAGACTGTCGTTGCCAATCTGTTTGGGCCTCTTGATTATTCAATCAATCTCGTGATTGGTGATTGGCATGAAAGGCGAAGCCTTTATATGAACCCCGTAGCCACCTGGTTCTTGCCCATCATCCCTCTGTGCACACTACTATTATATCCATGACCAGCAATACAGCTATACCCGAGGACTGGCCCGATAACGTCCCATGGTACAAGTGGCCACCGTTCCCCGCCAAGCCCGACGGGGTCACTATTATCCCTTTCTCCGAGTTTGTAGCCACAGGTCTATGGATTGACCCCGACGATGAAGGGGGAGCCAAGCCTGAAGGGGTGGGATCCGCGACAATTGACCTGGGGGTACGGCACGACAGTGACAAGAAGAAACGACGTAGAAAGAAAAAGACCGTCAACGGCCAGACCGTGGATGTACCGCTCGAGTGGTGGGAGGAAGTCGAGGAAGACACAAAATCGTCTCGTCGGCGTTATAAGTACGACCAGTAAGTAAAGGGAGCTTAACATAGAGTGCCGTGCTCAATGTACATTGCGTGAAAGCCGCGAAACATACGTCGATCGACTGCTGGAAGCACACAAAGACTTTATGGAAAAGCGTCGTTTCCCTCTGCATGTACAGCAAGTCGCCCAAGTGGTGAGTTGCGTCGGTCGAGCCCCACTACAATCTGACCAAATTTACCTAATTAGTTTGCCATATGTATTGGATTAATTGACAGTAATCCCCAAGGCGTGAAGACCAACCCAAAGGCTGGACCTGGCGATGATGACGACGACGATGTTTCCGATGGCGACTCTGACATTGACCAGGAAGCGGATGCTATGCCTTCTGCCACAATTGAAGAGCTGCCGGAGAATGGGGCCTCCACAATGATTCCGGAAACCGCAAGAGAGCGTGCTCTGGACACTTTTTACCAGGATCCCGAACGTATGATCAAGCTATTCTTGACGTCTTATTCGTATGACAAGGGTGTTTACTGGTACGTCATCTTCTTCAATGGATTTGCTTTGTGATCGCCAATGGATACGCGTTTACCAACTATGGCAGGAACGAACTCAAGATTCGAGACACGCCTATCCTTGTTGAAACGTTTCTCAATTTCCTCGAAGCCAACGATGTTTTCTCGCCGACGGAGAAGGGTACTAAGCATGGGATCGCTCGAGCCAAGAAAATTGTCGAACTCGCTAAACAAGAGATGCCGCATACAACCAAGGTGGCCCGCTTGTTCCCCGAACCTTGGGGAAAGGCATGTGGCGAAATATGGGGGCAGCGTATCGGGGGTGGATGGAACTTTGGCCGCCTGCCCGAAGAGCCAACGGTTGTTCCTACTTCCATGGATATCGACGCTCAGCCAAACCCCCCGAGTGCTGACAATCCTGGCCTCCCCGAAGTCCTCGTGCCCACCGAAGCAGAGCTCTTAGCTGACAATGTCGAGCCTCCTAGTATCAATGGGCACCAGACGGAGTGGTCTGCTTCAGACGGCTGGGGTAATACAGATGGCTGGGGACCAGGTGCCAGTGATTCTGCAGATACGTGGGCTCCTGAAGACGAAGCACAACCAACCTGGGGAGGGGGCGAATCGACATGGAACGTTGAAGAATTTATGGCACCACCTGAAGAAGATCCTGCAACTATCTGGGGTAATACAGGGCCGTCTGCACGCGAACAACTTGAAACCATTATTGGTCCAAACAATCTCCAGGATATCTATGTTACATTGCGAGTCGAGGCGTCCTCCCGGATTATAGGAGCCGTCACCGAGCCCACTCCAAATCCGAATCCTCCACCGGCGGGTACTGCATTGTCTTTCGGGGACATTGCTGCTCAACGTCTGGCTCGTTTAACTCTCATGCCTTCTCCCGAATCGAAAAATGCCCCTGTGGCAGGGGGATGCATCAACAAGCCTATTATGCTAAGCCCTCCTGTTGATGAGACCAAGTTCGGTTGGGTTGGCCAACATGACCCTTTGACTGATAACATCACCGTACTGGTTCAACCTGATGAGGCGTTGCTTGAAGCACTACGATTTGGTGCTGGGATGGTCATTAGCGGGACGTTTATTCAGGTTGCGGAATTCCCCAATGCCGTCAAAGATGAGGAACCTCCAGAGGCCTCTCAGACAGTTGATGGCGAGCCGCCCAAGAAGAAAAAGAAGAAAAAGGGAAAGAAAGATCCTACTTCAGGTGGCCGCTCATGGTGGTTCCTATACCAAATGGGCCAGGTGTATCCAACGTTCCTCACAGAGTAGGATATGTTTGTTTGGAATTGTAATACTTATTTATTCCATGAATAGGACTGAAATGATGCCTGGATAATAAGAGATATGCCA
This sequence comes from Ceratobasidium sp. AG-Ba, assembly GCA_016906575.1. Taxonomy (NCBI): domain Eukaryota; kingdom Fungi; phylum Basidiomycota; class Agaricomycetes; order Cantharellales; family Ceratobasidiaceae; genus Ceratobasidium; species Ceratobasidium sp. AG-Ba. Next base: position 2,619,309 of record CP059641.1, on the reverse strand, counting down.
CTCTATATGCGTCGCATGTTCGGAGCATACCTGAATCCCATCCATCTAATAATTTGTTAAATAAATAAGTTAGAAGCCGAAAGCAGCACGAAAGCCTAATAGTACAGCAGGGTGTTCGCTAGGGCGTAGGATACAAGACATAGATAGAGCTGTGAGGTTGATTATTATATGGATAAGACTTAAGCAATAATACAGGATTCTCCACTCTTTCCAGAACATCTACCAACAGCGACTAATCAATATCCATTAAAACGGATATAATCAGACTGCCTTACTTTTCGCTGCAATAACCAGGCTCCGGTCGCAGCCTGCGGGTGACTATGTTCAGTCGAACTGGAGCAGTAAATCGAGCATACTGCTTACACATTGATATTAGGGCCATATTGCTAGCAGATACCGTGGTTACTAAGTCTATCGGGTGGTTCTATGACGAGGGATCACCAACCTCTTTACACGCCCTTGACCTGCAATTTGGCGAATGTCTCCTGCTTTTAATGCAGTTTTCCTTCATACAATCTATTATACCGATCATTGAATGCTTAGCATGGGCCCAGCGGTAGATATACACACCTTTGACTCCAACAATTGGGCGATTCATATCACGCTGCGAACCCGTCAGCTTCTGCAAGACTAGTTATTTTCGATAGGCTCACAGTATGTCTGCACGCTTCAAACTGATACTGCTCGCTATAATCACCAGAAGTTAACACCTCGAGTCAACTATTCGCATCGTATAGTACTGACACAATCCGCCGACACATTACTGGACTTTGGAGACCGTAGAAGATGTATTGTAAGGACAAGGGACGAGGGCGCAGGAAGTACCAGTTCGTTCTGGGCTTTATATGACCGATGCCGAGAACTCAACCACAATGCAGCTTTGACAGGTGGCCAACGGGTAATCTGTGCGAAGGACGTATCACTGATCTAAATTAGGAAGTTTGTTTGGCCACTATAGGGGATAGGAGAAATGGGGGTTGGTCTAAGATGGTCATTGACATAGCATTAGGGTGACGAGACAGACGGGATACACCACGCTTTGGTGATATGCCCTCATTGCGATACGTAATAGTCGAAGAAAGGAAGGATTGGGATGGAGAATCAACACAGCTAAGTCCAGCAATGTGGTTCGTAGAGCAAGGCAAGTTCTGCCAGAGCCTGTGGCTGAGAATTGAACATAAAGGTAGGGCCCTGGGTCTAAAGGTCCAACACCCCAATTGGCATTCATGTGTAACTGAGACACATTCCCTTGTATGTTGCAACCAGACCCTTCTGGGCGGTATCAGGACACGAGGATGAATAAACTTATAGAGTATCTGTATGAAGCATCCCGATCCGGGCCACTGCCATTAGGGGCAGCCATCCTTCAGTGCCTCTGCCGTCCATCAACGCGCGGGATATATGCGTCGTAGTTAACACAGCAGGGCCAGGAGGTCTCGCTAGCTCTCCCAACATTTCAAACCGACCCCTCACTGCCTCCCGAACAAGCCGTTTGATAAAAATTTCAGCGACCAGAGCCAGTAAAGCATGAGGGGCCAGTGTCCGATCCACGTGTGAAGCGTCTATTCCAAGGAGTTCTAGAGGAAATGGGGTTTTTGAAACAGAGGAACTATCCACATCGGCGGCTACGTTTCTTCGTTTTGCGGAGTAACCGAATGTTTTCAGCCGCCAAAATGCTGTCAAGGCATGGAGTGATAACGTCATTTGCGGAGGCGCGCAATCAACCAAGTGAGACGTGCCTCGTAATGGTTCACGGGAACCTAGGGTAGTGATGAGGCCATGAATGGGGTTAACTCTTTCGATCGCACTTCGTACTGGCCTCAGTGATGTCCATAGGCCAATATCACATATCGGTCTATTAGAAGACTTTGAAAGCGAGCAGACAAAGCCAGGAATGTCCAGAGGATATGCTGTCGGTGGATGAGTTGAAACGTTCAGTCCACAGACTCCACAATAGCCGAAAGGGGGAGGGTCGTTGTTAGCCACCAAGGCTTGGGGGGAATCTTCTACTTCTTTCTCCGCGTTCACTATCGGCACTCGCGGATCAGGACGTGGAAAGGCGTTTTCCAGCGTCAGATATGCGTGTATATGAGCAACACTCAGGCATTCCACTAGTTCTGGATCTAGATCTGCATCATATAATGTGTAGTCCGTTGTAAGCATTTTATGCATAGTTCGCGCGTATTGCCACTGTACCAAATGGTCAGCGGGTTTCAGGACAATGTCATAAATTATATGAGAGTTACTTCAACTGCTTTACGCCTACCGTGAGGGGACTCTAGAAGCTCTTCGCGGGTTGAAAAGCACATGTATGCTAGTTTTGACTGATCTCCCCCTTGCGAATCTGGGTCGTGTTAAGTGAAATTGACAGTAAATAGGTAAAGCGATCACCTTCTAGCGTTAGCGGTAGCTTTGAACGGAGCCTAGCTAGGATAGGAATGAGCCGCTCGTGCGCTATATAAGTACGGGTATTAGCTAGTACTCATCAACTAACGAATTCACCTACGGTGTTTTACAATATCTTCATCCGCTGTTATTTCGCAGCCAGACGTGGTTTCTTCCTGCGTGTTTCGCATGTGCCCTATCTCGTCCTCGTTCTTAGCTGTACCTGAGACAGACTCGGTCGTAAAGAGTAGCAGCCTGCTTTGTTCACCCTGCACTGCTCCCTCAGGCGCTCCATGATCTTCTGCCCAAAGGACAGAGTTTGGTATAATATCTGCGGAAAGGTTGATAGGTCGAGACTGTGCGTTTCGATCCAGCTCAACGTCAAATATCTGTTCGGCCCCTAATACTGGTCGCCCTAAGCGCATTGGATCAAGCTGCAAAGTCATAAAATCAGCATCCGCCTGCAATGGTGGTTTGAATGAATAACAGGACGTACATCCACCCACTGAGTGATACTGACATCCTTAGTACGCTCATCGGCAAACACCAGTGTCACGCGGGCAAGAAACGGCACACTACCCAGTCGCGATACGACAAAGGGAGGACCGGTACAGGTGAGAGTTCCTTCGAAGAGTAATGGAACTGTTGCGCATGATACATGAACAGCAGACAAGAACGTAGTGATGTGATCTGACTGCAAGCGTGAATTTGTTAGAAGCTGTCCACGCGGATAGGGGGGAAATGCCCCACGTATGATGGTGCTGCAATTCGAATCATCCATCTATGCGTTGGTCCGTTGGGCTGGACTTGGGCTGGAGGAGGCTCTATGATCAAAATATGGTACGACTACCAAAGTAATACTTACAGCGACGTAGAGATTGACTCCAATCCGAAACTACCACCCGCTTTTTGACGTAAAACCTGCTCGAACTTGGAACAGGTTCTGTAGGCTGCGTTTCCGCGCGAGATAGATGCAAGCTCGGAATTGATTCGTTTTCCCCTACGCCGGCATCTGCCTCTTCCACATTTACTCCTTTTTGCCTCCGTTTCGGCGCCCAGACTCCATACTTCTTCCACCTCTGGCTGCCCTCGTCCTCGATACTTTCAACATCGACCTGCTCGTCCTGTCCAACGGCCCGGATTGTCCCCTTACGCACCTCACGCCCAAGAAGCTTAGCCAATGAAGGAGTCTCCTTGCTCAATCCCAGCCCTACGCCGACGCCATTCTCAAACAAAGCTCTCAGCCCTCTTACCCCGCCCAAGCTCACTTGCACGCCCTCACTTCGTACTCGAGCATACCGTTCCGGCTCGAGCCGCGCATCAAGTGGAGTTGTTGCACCAGGTGAGTTGATAAAATCGTCATGGGAGTTGAATGCGTAACTCGGTCCGTGCGCAATTCGGGCATGGTTAAGTAGACCTTGGAGCGTCGTGCTTGGATGTGGAGTCGGGCAGGATGGGTATGGGCAATTGAGAAGTAGAAGAGGAGGGAAAGGCGTAGACTTGGGTGCTGGTGGGATGAGATACAGCTGTTTGGATGTTGAGGAAGAGGAGGGAGGTGTGGGTTCTGGGGTGTCCGATAGAGGGCTTAAAGTAAACGAGCCCCGTGGATGAGTGGTATGAGAGTCAAGGTCGAGTGGGGCATGTATTGCGCGGAACTCGTCTAGTGCTCGCTGTTTAAAACTCGCTGGATCAACAAGGGATTGACTTCCAGCACCTAGGTCAAGTTCGTCATAAGGCGTAATCTCGAACTAGCCAGAGCACCACACTCACCTTTCGAAAGTGAACTTTTCAATTGCTCGGCCCATTGAATCCTCGCCTCGAGAACCCTAGCCACCCTCCTGCGAAGTGCAATCTCAAGTTCGATTTGGTGGGTGAGAAGCGACCTTAATTCTTCTAATGTTGGTTTAGTTATGTTGAAGCAATGGGTTAGCTGGGTTCACCTTCTCGGTCCTCCGAGATTATCATATCAGCGTCCTGTAAAGTTGCAACGCCAGCACTTCTTGCACTAGCTTGTTCCATATTCATTTTATCACTAGTATTAGAGCCCTCGTTCATAGTAGTATGCCGAAATATACTATGTGCTAGTGCGTTAAAGAGAGTGAACTTATACTGACTTGATTGGTTGCTCAAAAGGAGTGGTGGGGCAAATCAGGAAACCCGAGGACCCAAATAGGGCCAAGCTCAATAGAGCTCATTTCAAATCCGGCACCAAATTAAAATTTAAAAGAGGCATGCATATATCCCTGGGGATACCTTACTTCAAGCAGACGATCTCATTCAAAGTTATGGATACATCATTTTGGGGTCGAGAGCATAATTTACTTGCTCTCAGTGACAAATTTGGCGCCCTTGGCGATATTCTTCTTGAGCTCAGGCAAGCACGCGTCGATGAGCTCTTGCTCGGCAGGCGAGACGTTGCCGACGGGGTGGATCTTCTCGACACCTCCGGTCTAAATTGAACAAACGGGGCATGTCAGTGGTGAATAATAGCCCAACAATAGTCGACATACGCCGAGCTCAACAGCGCTGCTAAAGTACTCAACGCCCTCCTTCTCATACAATGGGCTCTTGACAAAAGTCGGGGCAATAATACCCTTTTCACCTCCGAGCGCACGAAGGAGCTGTGTAGTAAACTTAGCAGCGGCTATACACGGAGTTGCATCAATACAATTATCCATAGCCAACACATTGACTAAACATACCATACGCCATTGAGAGAGTAGCACTTCCAGCACCGTCCTTGGCCTGAACGACCTCATCACCTCCAAACTGGATGCGCTTCACGAGTGCCTTCCATTTTTCAGTATCAGGCGAGAGCGATTTGCCAACTATATCCCCTCGTTAATGTCACATCATTTACAATGGCAAGAAAAGAAAGACTTACCATCAGTCTGGCTCAGGAGTGGGACAATAGTCACACCCGAGTGTCCACCGACAACTGTCACCGGGCATTGGTCAGGTTTGGCCGACCCATCAACCTCGGACAGGAATCGGGCAGCACGAACAACGTCCAGTGTTGTCACACCAAACAATCGTTTGGGATCAAACTTGCCAGCTTTTTTGAGAACCTCGGCTGCGATCGGAACAGTCTGCCTTGGGAGTTAATCTCACGCATAGAATCACATAAACGCAAGGACGAACCGAGTTGACAGGGTTCGAGATAATCAGAATATGCGCATCTGGGGCATTGTCGGCAACCGCTTTGGCCAAGTCGCGCACGATCCCGGCGTTCGTGTTGAACAAGTCGTCGCGGGTCATACCAGGCTTACGGGGTACACCTGCGGGGATGACGACGACCTTGGCGCCCTTCAATGCCTCGGCCAACTGGTCCTGCTTATAGCCCTTGACGGTCGAAGGAGTATCAACGTGCGAAACATCGGCACCAACGCCAGGCGCGCCACGGATATCGTACAAGCTCAGGTTGGATACGCGTTTGTCGAGTTTGAGCAGCAGCGAGAGGGGCTGACCGATTCCTCCTATAACCAACAAGTCAGCGTGCGAATCTGTCTGAACTCGGCCAACTCGCCTCCAGCGCCGAGCACGGCGACTTTGGTCAATCGTGCACTCGACGTCGAGAACGCACGTGCGCTGGGGACGGCACGGAGAGCGGCGCGGGACAACATGGCAAGAAAGAGTTCAAGGGTAAATGGTCAAGAGGATCGTCATGGGGGCTCGCTTGCCGAATTTAAATGAATGGCGCGAGATCACGTGTACGCAGACCCGCAAAAGCCCGAATTGCGTTAAATACCGAGCGTGCTCTACATACAAAAGGCGATAGCGAAGAAAAAGGAGATAATATATACACCAAAATATTCAAACTAGTCACTCCCCCGATTCTCCAAATGAACAGCTGAATCACGAGCACCCGCACCTCCCTTGGGTCCCGTTGTCGAATCATCACTTCTCCGCTCTTCAGACCCACCCAGATCAGATGACGCTGAATGAGAATGCTGCCGGGCCATCCTAATGCGCGGCGGAGGAGGTAAGCTGGGTGTAGGTTCCCGCCGAATGTTTTGCTCGTTCAAGATCCTCCGTATGCTCGAATCGTCTCTATCTTTGTCCCGATCTCTGTCCCGAACGAGTAACGAGATTGGCACCTTGCTGATCGGCTGTATAAGATCACATTCAGCCAACGCACCAAGGTCTCGAGGCGGCTCAGGAAGCTCTGTCTGAGGTGCAGGCGATGGAGCAGACAACATCCTCAACCGCGTCCGCAACAGCGAGCTCTTTGGCTGAGGCGCAACAAGCCCGGACACCTGAGACGAAGCCGTACCAGGTCTGGATGGAGTACGCGGCCTCGACACTGGGGTCTCTGGCCTCGAATGAACAGGAGCAGTAGGTAATGGGCCAGTCGGAGCCGGCACAGGTGGAGGGGGAAGATTCAGCGGGGGCACAGGTGGAAGTGGAACACTCGGAGGGGGAGCAGCAGGCGGCAACTCGCCTTTGCTACGCTGACTTTTGCTCCTGTTCAGCGGCGACCCATCTGCTATCGTAAACAGCGTCGGGCCACCATACGACCCAGCTCGTCGATGCGCCTTGCGTCCCTGTGACGCAAATGGATGGTCGACATACTCTCCGCCCCCGCGCGATAAAAACGCGGACCCAAACGACTCGCGCTCCATTTGACTGGATGGAGAACTCGGAACAGAGTCAGTCGCGCTGCGGCGCGTAAACGTTACAGGTGACGTTTCTCGTGCATTCGATCGAGTCGGGCTCTCCCTCGGTGCAGTTGGTCGGGAGGGGCTCTCTCGTACGCTTGCCCATGTCGAACTCTCTTGATAGCTTCCGGTCCCAGCACCCTCGACGTCGTCCCATCCGTCTCCTTCAGGATGATCAGCTAGCATTCCTTTCACAAGTGCCAACGAAACTCTCGAGTGCGCCCTTGACGCTCCAGGACTCTCGCGTGGGGCCTCCAGACTCACTCTTGAACGTGAGCGCGACCAAGAAGCATCGACGTGTGGACGAGGTCCATCTCCAAACGAAAGCCGCGACCGATCCATAGTGCTTCCGTTTCGTGTATCAAAGCTCCCGCCCAGTCCGTTTCGAGCGCCAGGTCCGGTACTCGAGCTCTGCACGCTATACACGCTCACTGAGGATTCGCTCACGTTTGGCCACGAACCTGGGGGAAGAGGAAGTGGAGCCGAGGGTGGTGCGAGTTGCGGGGGAAGCACACGCGGTTCTCGGTGACTCGGCGCACTTTCTCGTTGACTGAGCACACCATCGTCCCGTTCGTCGTCTTCGTCTTGTTGACAGGACGCACTCTCTTCATCTGCCTCGCCTTCATCCGTCTCGGCATCTGGACTCTCGGTCGTTCCTGGGCTGGCCCCATCAACAACCTGGCCAAACGACAACGACATCATTGGAACCAGGCTCGGCCTTCTCGACCCGTCCTCTGAGGGATTCTCCTCTAGTACCCGTCCAGGCAATACATGGCTCACGCTCCCCGCTCGTCGGGCGCGAGGCGGTGGAGGCAACGACGTGCCTTTTTTGCCACTGATCGCAGGCAGGCCGTTTACGCCCAGACTAGGTAATCCCGCACTATTAGGCACGTAGCCGAAGTTTAGGCCCAGCACGCCATTAGCAATGTCATCCCTCTCTCGTTCTCGTTCCCTCTCCCGGTCACGTTCTCCAAGATCCATGCTGCCCAGCCCGGCCGAGATGGGCGTACCAAGTAAAACAGGCCCATAAGGATGGGTGTTCGGGTAAGGATACGGATATGGCTGCGGCATGGGATCCGAGTGGTCGAGCGCAGACGCAAACGATATACTGGTTGGAGCTGGACTCTGGCCTTCGATCACTGTCTGCTGGGTCGGTACAGCATAAGGATGTGGCGGTGGAACCCCGGCGGCAGAAGACGAGGCGGCACGATTCCTTGATTTTTTACTCGCGCTTGCTCCAAGGTTGTTCTTGGTGCTCCCGCCGGCAACTGACGCACTTCTCGAAGGTGGTCGGGAGCCACCGCCGGATCCAAGATTGAAGAAGCCGCGCAGAGCTTGCACTGGTGCAGAATTTGTGACAGTACTACTCCGAGACCGAGAGCGGCCGGGCAGGGGCTGAGTTTGAGTGGTGTGGGTCGTATGAACGGACGGGGCATAAGTCGGTGTTTGAGAACGCGTAAACGCGAGCGAGTGGGTGTCGACGTGCGAGTGATCAGACGCTGGCGAAAAGGTGGTCGAGGTCGGAGAAAAGGTGGTAGAAGTGGGTGAAAACACCGGGACGAATGAGGAAGTCAAACCCGATCCAAAGGTGGCCGTGACAGGGGTCACCGGCTGAGACAGGATGGGCTGGGGTGGAGCAGGATGTGGCGGAGAAGTCGAAGCGCGCAATTGTGCAATGTGCGCACTCTGGGCATGTGCCCGCAAGGCCAGGACCACATCGAGATCGCCTGAAGGGAGCGGGTCGCGTGGGCTCGTAAAGTGGACAGTACCACCGATACCAGCGCGCTCGGCCCTATGACGACAAGGTTAGTGACGACACGAGGCGGTTTGAAAAACAGAGGCGGAAGGAGGGATAAATAGAAAGCGGGCGATCTGTGTTCCTGGTTGCTGTATCTGACACACATGGAGGAGTGGATACGATCTGCCGGAGAGAGACCGAATGAGAAGGAATGAGATGAAGACTTGCCTCTGAAGGAGCACAGCGCGCTTGATGCAAGATGTCCAGCGCTGACGTGCGTCTGCGTCGGGGCACTGGAGAAACCATACTGTGTGGACCTGGTTTTCCTCCTCGAGCGCAAGGTTGAGGGAAGAGCCAAGGCCGGGCCCATTGCTCGGAGTCTGGGACACGCCAAAACTAGCAACAGTACGAGGCCGGCCACTGACGCCCGACCTGAGACTGGCGGTTGCGGCGCCCGCAGACTCGCGTCTCCGGCCGAGCACGCGCTTCGTCGGGCGGCCCGTGGAGGGTGGAGGGGGTGCGCCATTGATGCCCTGGACCTGGATCACCCATTTGCGGTCGCCCAAGTCGCGCGGACCGCGGCGGCTGTCATCGGCGGCAAACGTCGGCTCGACCACAGACACAACACTAGGGACATATTCAGCGCAAGACGACAAGACGAGACTGTGACGCACCTGTCTTCCGTGACAATCAACCGTGCGAGCTCGAGTGCATCGGGGGTGGGGGTGGCAAAGATATGCAGGCAGGCAAGCGTGCGGGTTGGAGCATCGCACGTCGAGATGCCCGAGGAGCGATGAGGCCGAGCACACGTGCATGTCTTGAGCGCGTACGTGCAGAGCACTGCATGGCGTGGCTTCCAGGCCTTTGAACCCACCAGACGGGCCAGCGCGGTCGGCGGCTGATGCTTGAGCAACGGCCCGCTCAGCTGCGTGAGGGCCGCGAGCGCCGACTGCGCGCACGGAAACAACGGCACCGGCTGCAGCGGCGTCGGCGGTATGAGCCCACAGAGCCTGGCGGCCGCCTCGTCCCGCGCCGCCTGCCTCTCGTCCAAGTCCAACGCCGGCGGCCGTCTCCTCACCGTCGACTCTCCGTCCCCCTCTCCCAGCTCGGGCAAGATCGAGTGCAGTCGGCCGTCGTCGTCGTCGTCGTGCTCCTGTTCGTGCACGTCAGCAAGATCGACGCTCGCGCGTTGCTTCCCCTTGTCGCGTCGTCCACGTAGCACGCCGAGCAGCGAGCTCCGTCGTTTGTCGTCCCTGGCCTGCCAGTGCACGCTGCTCATCGCTCTCTCGCTCGTCGCCCGGGCCGAAGAGTGCAGCTCGTCGTGGTCGTTCACCTAAAGCTTCGCAATTTCACTCGCTTTCTTCGGGTCCTGACCCGGCCTCCCGGATCACCCAAATGCTCATTCAACCGAGTACAGTATATTATCTTATCACAGGCATCGTTATACAGCCACTATAGCACAGCCGCATCTTCGTCAAACGGATCCCGCACAACTATGGTCATTCCATGAGTACCAGCCCTGGACCGTGCATGCCACACACTTACTCGAGTTGATCCATTTCATGAGCTCGACATCTGCGAGCTCCCCACGCTCTCGCTCCTGCCCCCGTTCCCCCGTGTTGGGTTTGTCCTTTTCTTCGCGTACCGACTCTTCGCGTCGGCGTCGGTTCGCAGATCCGTATTGCACGCTGCTCGACGGCAGCCTTCGTTTCGCGGTGTTCGGCGACGCGACCCCACCAGCCACCCCCGCCGGGGCTGAGCCCGATGGCGGAATTACGGGCGCGATTTCAGCGTGCATCTGCACGGGTGAGGCATCTCCGGACGATGGAGTAGACGGCGACGGCGACGGAGGAGAATTCATCATTGCTTCAGTATGAGACTGCGAGCAGTAGGTGGTGGCGTCCGCAAAGGGCTCTGCTTCTCACGTGATGAGCGCCGGCTATGTGCTCATCCAGAGGGACACTCGCATATACTCGCTGCTCCGGGCAGCTATCATCTGTGTTTGTACTTTTACACTAACTTACCTTCAGTAGTTGTAAGTTCGATGTGGATTCACTTGTATCATACAACACAAAATTCCAGGCCAGTCCGGCCCCCCACACTTTTGTATCCGAGTTGAGATGTTAGTGTTCTCTGTCACAAACGTTAGCACGAAGAACTAGGGACATGGTTCACACACTTTTTATGGAGTACTGACCGACATAGACCTTGATCAAAAATTCAAATCATCCCCCACCCCTCTGTGTTCGCTTGTCATTTCAGGCAGCCTGTTCGCTCGCGCAAACAGACGCATGACAGCCTTGCCAGGCTTATAGCATTGGGCAAGGCCTCTTCATCCGCAAACTTACCAAAGTCTTTGCGAGTCACTTCAGTGCAGCTTATCTTACGATAAACGCATGACCTAGCATCCGACTTTGGCCATCCACTCGGCGCCGACTAGACGTCCAGCCGCGTACACTAGGCACGAGTTCCTCGACCTACCGGGCGCTCAGAGGGCCTCCCAGCGTCGGTCGAGTTCGAGTCTGGTACGGCGTTGACGGCTAGAGACTGGTGCGGCGTTTTGTCCAAGCCGAGTCGCCGGTCCGGGTCGCACAGATCGCGAGGGCAGCCGTGTCCGTTACGGACACGACGCAGGATCCAGGCAGACCAGGGACCGACGGTCGGGTTACAGGCGAGCGGTATATGCGTGAAGGAGAGTGCTAAGAAAGGTTCAGTGGTGATTACGCGAGGTGGGTGGGATGAACATACCGATTAGAGAGGTTGCCAACAAGTGGAAAGCAGGAAGTACAAGGCACGGCATGGAAAAGAAAGAGAACAAGAGACATCAGAAAGAGAATGAGAGATATAGAAAGGAGAATGTATTGTTTGATTTTTTGTTTGATTTTGACTCAGTTTAGTTTGAAAGACCAATCGAAGTCTGGATGTGGTGAACCGGTCAATGTTGTGATATATGCATACAACGATTGGATGAGCAACCTACTCGAAGATAATCTTTACATGCCACCCGAAAAATGGTAAAAGACGATCATCCCGAACGACTTGACCACGGGCCTGGGCCTGTTCGGGGCTCAGTCAGGACCACAGTAGACTAAACAAGATCCAAGGCCACTTACATGTAATGATAGTATACTGAGCCGGCCTGAAAGCAACAAACACGATGCGAATAGCCAGGTATACACACTCGCTGGCACGGGGTTGTCTCGCACAAGGCTAGGCTAAAGCCGCACCATGTTAGCTAAACACCTCTCGAGTCGGTTGGATATACAAGATAAGCTCACTTGCCGACAGCTCATCCAGAAGATGTCATGTTGCTGAAGGGTAGGCAAGTCAGGCCCCCATGGGATAGGGGCTCTAAGCCACCGACCAACGATGATGAGCAGAAGCTTACTCGCAGTATCAAAGCCATGTTCTCACCTGGCAGTGTTGCAAAGGAGAATATCATGGTTGACAATAATCAAGAATATGACCATAGGCGTACGAGAGCTAGTAGAGTCGATGGAACGTAAGTAGCGATAATCTAGGAAGTATAACAGATACCCACCTATGATAGCCTACTAGAGAGGTAGCATGTGATGCAGAGACATCGTCATACTAGTACGAGTATGAGTGCGAGCAAAAGTAAGGATACGACTAGGGGTATGAGTACGAGTACGAGTAAGGGTGTGAGGTGAGAGGTAGAGGTGAATGAGAGCAGACGAAGAGGGTGGTAGTTGAGAGGAAGAGGTTGAACCAAGCTCCTCCACCTCACGTTCTTATATACCTCGAACTCTGACCCATCCGTGCTCTCTCCGTATCCGGTGACCCGCCCTAAACTGCTGGGGCTGGTCCATGTATGCAAACGGGGAGCTCATATGCCCATACGCGGCGGAGCTCGGCAAGATGGAGCATCACTGATGTAGGGGCGAGTGCGTATCAGCAATGGGGATGCAGCAGGCCCGAGGTGAAGCGGAACAGACAAGATCTAGATGTGTTTCAGCCGCGCGTCGGGATGTGTGTACAGGCGTTTAGTCTCGTGCGCTCCCGAGATAAGAAAGAGCTACGGCAAGAGGCATCTCTTCCTGTCGGGCAGGCGAAGTCAAAGCAAAAGGGCCATACATGCAAGTTGTAGGAAATAGTCGAGGATATGGAAGTCGGATAAAGTGGGAGCTAGTGCAAAAGGTAGGAATGGAGGAAAAGAGAAAAAATAAATATTGCGGTCCGTAGACCGTCCACTCTGAACTAGCGTGTCATCCTTGTGCAGGGGCCATGCTAATCTTCTCTGTATCGTTCCAATTTTTGTATATGTCACTCCGAAGAGGACAATGAGAAGGTGGTTCGTGAGAGGTGGACCAATGGCCGGAATAATTGATTCCGGTTTTGTGGGTCAGCGGCAATTTGGTTCGCGGCCTTGACTCTTGGGCCTAATGAGTAACCTTCATGAATGCCGAGCACATAGGAGAACTCAACGTATCTGTTGGATACATCGTTGAAAATTCAATCTAGCTGTTTTTACAACGAGGAGAAAGGGTATGATCAATCGTCAACGCTGGTAATACTACCCCCAACTGCGTTCGGTCCCGTTCGCCCACTCGAAGTGACCGTTTCAGCGTCTTCTTCCCTCCTCCCCGTATGAGATGGACTAAACACCGGCCCGTGAGCCAGTCCTAGCCCCATCTGTGCAAACGAACGCGATAATGAGCGTGTGTGTATGTGCATATGTTGACCAGGTACCGGCGTACGTGGACCACTGTCCAGCGACGCGAGCACCGGCGTGCGCGTACCTGGTGAATACGAATGAGAATGGTCGTCATGTGCATGTGAATGACTGTGGTCCCCATGAGAATGGCCGTGATCGCCGTGCGAATGACCATGGTCGTCATGAGAGTGACCGTGCTCGCCGTGCGAATGGTCATGTTCTCCATGCGAGTCGTCGTACTCCCCGTGCGAGTGGCCATGACCATCGTCATAACCATACGGATCGTCTCCATAACCATGGGCCTGTTGTTGGAGTGGTTGACCGTAGCCGTATCGTTCGTTCTGCCTGTCACCATACCACGGACCTTGGTTCGTCGAAGGCTCACCAGCAGGCACGAATAGTTGAGCCTCTTCCTCTACGGGGACATCGACTGGCGCAAGACGTGAACGGTCATGGGGTATGCGATGAAGGAGCCCGTATCTTTACGCCAAATATGTTTAGACCATCTTGCAACAGCCGTGAAAGCTAGACTTACCCTACACCACATCCAAGCAGACCCTGTCCTCCCCACATCCTGTTGGGTACCAGTACTACCTCCCTCAGGTTACTTTGTGCTCGTTAGTATCACTCCTCTTTTTGGAACCCAAGCACTCACTCAAAGTCATGCGAATACACATAGACCCTCAACGGCTTGTCTACATGTGCTTCTACGAGCTCATAGAAGTCTGATTCGCGTTCCAGCACGCCGCCCGAGTACCCAATGATGTAGTCACCATAGGGAACCAGCCCTGCACTCTCAGCCGGGCTACCCTCGTGGACATCGAGGATATGCCAAACGTTGTCGAGACTAAATTCCGGCGTGCATAGGCGCATGCTCAGACCAAGAAGTGAGGGTTTCGCGTCGGGAGGTGGAGGAAGGAGGGAGGTCCATTTGCGGGACGGGGTCAAGCTAACAACTGGGCGTTATGGTCGTTTGAACAAGATAAAAACGGCTCTAGCAGAGGCAGCTCACCTCTAGTTTGTTGTAGTTTGCTTGACCATATGACCAATTGGATCTCTGTTCCCTCTCTTGCCTCCACGATCCGTTCCAACGACGCGGCATCCACGTCGGCAATGCCTTCCATCCCACGCACACCTACTACAAAGTCAAAGAAGGGGGTGATATCTGTGTCTGCTGCAGGAGATCCCGGTGCGACGCGTAGGACATGTAGGGCTCTGCGCGGAGGAAGTGTACTGCTTGTAGCATTGGGGGACGAGGCGGTTGCGCCCATTAGGTAGTGAGCTGACTAGACGTGTTCGACAAGCCTGTGGAGATCTAGTTCAGCCCGAGTTGGAACTTGAGGGAGTTGAGGCGGCAGAGATAGTACCCAGTGACCGAAGCTTAAGTTTTGTAGTCTATGGGTAATTCGTAGCCTGTCGTCGCGAGAATCTGACAAGACACATCTACATGAGCCAGGGTCCTTTCACATGCACCCCACTCTGGCGCTTACTACCTCAATATACACAAGCTAATATTCGATCCCAGGCCTGAACGGAGCCCACATGTCCCGCAAAATCACAATTGCCGAATCTCCCCAGGCATTACTCTCCGCTATATCAATAAGCCAGGTTCTCTCACACTAACCTGACCGCAAATTGGCATTATTCCCAGCTTTGAGATTGTTCGTGCAACGACGCGCGCCTCTCGACTTGCTTATGACGACAAGCTCTGTCTCTGCTGTGTCGCAGTTAGTTCTCGCACTCCTTAGCGGCGGATACTCGCCGGCCAACCTGATTAGCGTATTACTAACCGACGTCTGAATCATATCGAAAACCTCCACTAAAACCGTGCCTTTTTGATCCGAATGGAGATGGTCCGGCCAAAGTTCATCCAAATCTCAACTACGGCGCGAACGATGCTGCTACCGAAAGCGATAAATACGAGTTGGATTGGGCGTCGGGAAGGACATACTACAGCTTCTCTCTCATCTTCCCCGCGCCACACTACTACTCTCTATTACAACCTTATATCTTTATATCCTCTAACATGTCTTCCGATTCCTTCAGCACCAACCAGACTTTCTTCCAGGTATGTGCTTGATATTCCATGTCTCGAGTCATGAGAAATTCACACCACGCGCAGTTTGACTGGCCCGCAGAGATTACCGGCCTCGAGCGTATTGCTCTCACTGCCAAAGGCGATCTCCAGCGCACGCTCAGGTGGGTAACCATCCTCTCTATCCTGCCCATACTGACCACCTACCCACATCCAGTGCCTACTTCTCTAAGCCCATCACTGTCGAACGCATCTGGGAAACTCCCGCTTCGGGGCCGGTCTCCTCTGCGTCTGAGGAGAACCCAGTCACTCAGACCCGGCGCGTGAACCTCATGTGCGAGGGCCATGTCGCTTGTGTGTGCATCAGCACAATCAAGATGTCTAACACCGAGACAGCTCATCTAGTAAGTTTCTCTGTATCTCTTTCGCTCTCAAATTCTCACGTTTCCCGTGTAACAGTTTTTGGAGGAGAAGTTCGCAATCGGACAAATGTTCCGTCGTATGGGAAAGCCCGCCGCCTTCCAGCTCCTTTCTGTTGGAGTTGATGCTTCACTCGCTGGAAACGGTCAGGAGAACCTCTGGCGCACTTACACTCTCAAGACCGACGGTTTCGAGTGCGAGATCAAAGAAATATTCCCTGACCGCCGAATGTTCGCTAGCCCGCAGGTATGTATTCAATTGTCGTGCATCAAGTGGATATATGCTAAATCTGACCCAGTCCGCTGAGTGCTGGATGCACCGCCCCGCGACGAGCGACGAGGGTATTGTCGCTGACAAGACTCCCAAGGCGGCGATGATGACGCTTGCGTACTAGATACGCCTCCATTCTCCCCCCTTCCTTGGACTTGAAACTTCTCCCGGTTCATCCCCGCCCTTGCTCTCTGGCATTTTTTCATAACTATTGAGCTCTGGTCGCTACTCACATCCACATCCACATCCACATCCACTGTATTATTTACAAACGCATACATGCATAGACATTACTATATCCAGCCATCTCGATTTGATTGGGTGATGTCCGCATCTATTTAAATTGAGATGACGGCATAGAATCCGCAGCTTCAACTCGACTTCCACAACTGTCTTGGGTCATTGAGTTTCCGGGCCAAACGGTGTCACTTTAAATCTACATTTTATCCTGTGTCTATGGAGTTAAAAATAGCCAGTTTCAATATTCGTTATGATACGCAGGCACTGAACCTCGTTCCTGTCGGAACAGAGCCTGTTGGCGCTACCTATCCCGGTTTACAATCGGGCGCAAATGTGTCCGGCCCGGAATGGGGAGAACGGCCGTGGTATCAGCGGCGTGGACCACTGGCAGATCAAGTTATTTGGGAAAATCCAGGAGTCATTGGGTTTCAAGAGGTTCGTAGTCTATCGAGTAGATTCAAATCGGCATCTTACAGTATTATAGGTCCTGTGGAATCAAATAGGGGATCTTGCCGTGCTGCTGGGGGATGAATGGGATTGGGTAGGAGTCTGTCGCAATGATGGGGCTAGGCAGGGTGAAGCTGTGCCGATATTCTGGCGGAAAGATATCGCCTCTTTGAAGAACGTCGAGCATTTCTGGTTGAGTAATACGCCCGACAAGCCTGGTAGTGTGGGATGGGATGCAGTGCGTATACTTAATCAGCTCGTAGCCGTGTGTATTTTATCAATTTCAATCTCTAGGGACAAACCCGTATGGCAACGCTAGCAGAGTTTACGACGATTAAAGATGCAGTACCTTTTTATGTCTTCAACACACATTACGACGAGCGCGGCATGCAATCACGAACAGAAAGTAGCAAACTCATCCTCAAACACGTCGATCAACTGGTCGCGAAGGCACTATCGAGCTCGACCTCGCCTCCTTTGGTATTCCTTGTTGGGGATCTCAATTCGCCAGATACCGAGGAAGGCTATCGTACCCTGACCGGGTGGCGTTATGCCTCGAACAAGAACTCAGATCCACCTCAGCAGAGCCTCGCTAGTGGTACGACTTTTTTGGACTCACGACATGAGCTGCATACACGAGCCTCGACGGTCAACTTTGCACAACTGTTGGGAACGCGGTACGGTGATTGGTTGGCTACGTTTACAGGTTTCGGAGAACACGATCGCAGGAACGTTATCGATGTTGTACTGGCCGCTGATACCGGAGCAGTTGGCGCAATCCAATCAAACAAACAAGAGCATGTGGGCGGTGGTGAACAAAAGGTCCTACCAAGCTCCACTCGGAATCAGTGGATAGTATCTCGATATGGCGTGATCCCAAACAGGTTCGAGGGAGGATTTTTGGTTAGCGATCTTGCCTGGATCCAAGCGCCGTTTGGTCGCGTTTGCTTATGATAGCAAGCAATCGGCAGCTGGGCGCTCCCGCAGGGCTTGGTGCACAAAGCCTAGTGGCCTTAGGGGTGGCCCGAAACTCACCACCACACTTGTAATTGGATATGCATTGAATAATAAAACTTGTGCTTCGAGCCTAGAAGAGATGATATGTCCAAAAATCCGCAATAAAATCGAAGACGGTGTGGCCGGGGCGAGTGCTCGCGGATGAGCCAGATTCCTATGAGGATGCTAATTTCAAATTCACGCCTCTCGCACTCCCCCATCCTCGCCAGCCGTGTCATTTCGTCAGTTCAGGCGCTGAAACTCTAGTAGTTGGAAGAAATAACTTGTGATAGGATCGGGGTCTACAGAAAAAAAATCAGCTCGAAATACGCGCTATGGAGCCTGCTCTCGATGACGCCACGTTCGAGGTAATCCGCAACCAGCCACGCGATATAACGGACACTGTGGTCATTAAAACATTCGCCCGAACTAAGTTAATACCTCGTAAAT
Organism: Ceratobasidium sp. AG-Ba; assembly: GCA_016906575.1. Taxonomy (NCBI): domain Eukaryota; kingdom Fungi; phylum Basidiomycota; class Agaricomycetes; order Cantharellales; family Ceratobasidiaceae; genus Ceratobasidium; species Ceratobasidium sp. AG-Ba. The sequence goes on along the minus strand of CP059641.1, from coordinate 2,600,995 downwards.
TCCAAGTTCAGTTTGCTCTGGGTGTCGACGCTGGTCGAGACGTGCTCTGTGTGGCTGGCACTGGCTCGGGCAAGTCTCTCGCATTCGCTCTGATTCATTTCTTTCGGGACAATATTCAAACCTGGATTGTCTCGCCGCTGAACGTCATAGAAAATCAGATGGCCGCCGATTATTGCAACTATGGGCTTCGGGCGGTCGCTGTAAATGCGTCGACACTGACTCCCGAGTTGATCAAGGTAGGTCCGACCGCATACATTCTGCTGTTACTAACACAGAGTATAGGACATTGCTTCAGATAAATATGACATTGTAATTTCATCGCCCGAAGCATACAGGGACTCGAACAAGCTTCGAAAAGTCATTCTCTCACCGGATCTTGCGCATAAACGACATGTAACTATTGTTGACGAAGCCCACTGCATTACAACTTGGGGTAGTACCGGTTTTCGAAAGGACTTTGAACGTATAGGTGACACGAGAATCAAGATGCCGAACCAGGACGCTCCCATGTGCGCTGCGACGGCTACGCTGTCGGAGAAAATCAAGGATGGCGTGGTTCAATCCCTTCACATGAAACCCGACCGGCTTGATATCAACCTCGGTTGTTGGAGACCAAGCTTGCGATTTGGAATACGGGTCATGAATGGAGGAATGAACTCGTATTCTCAGGTCTGCGAGCATTTTGACACTTCTATTGCTCTAGAGGATCCTTCCCAGGCTATGATTTTCGTCGAGGCGGCAAAAATCACACACTTTATTGCTCGGGAACTTAGGCAACATTACAAACTCTCTGGCGACGATGCTAGTGACTTAATCTGTGCTTATCACGCAAATATGGATGAGCCAACAAAGCAGCGAATAGTGCGACGGTTTAAAGCAGGCAAAGTGATTATTCTGATCACTACCGAGGCACTGACTATGGTGGGCATCATTCGTTCTACTCGAACTCTGCTGACAGTATAATAGGGTGCCGACTTTCCGTTTGTGCTCAGAATATTTAATTTCACTCACCCGCTGATACTGGAAATCTGGCTCCAGCGTGCCGGCCGTGGGGCTCGACAAGCTGGCCTGGTCTGTATTTGTATCATCCTTGTGACCAAGTATGCTGTCCAGACGGCTACCGCATTGTGCAAGAGCGCGGGGATCGAGGTCGACCCCGCCATTCTGTCAATCAAGGCCGAACCGGAAGATCTGGACCTGGCAGAGGCCCCTTCGGCTGACTCGCCTGTGGAGAACACACATAAATCGAAAATTTCCAAGTTGCCTCGGTCCATGAGCCTGGAAATGGCTGAGTATATTGTCGCAGGCGTAGCCGGTCGATGCCTTACTGAGGTTATCGACAAATACTTTGACAATCCCGCGCATACATCGTGCTATGACATTGGTGGTTGTGAAGGATGTATCAGGCGTCGGCAGCGCGAGGAACCTGATACACATCTTGGCCAACGCCAGGAAAATCGACAGCTTATCGAGTCTGAAGACTCGGCCCTGGATGATCGACTCCACAAGAAGAGCTCGTCTAGGCCACTAGTGCGAAGTGTAGCCGAACGAAAACGGTTTGCTACTGGACTAGAGACCTGGAGACTTGGCAAGCTCAAAGCGATCCGAGCAGAAGGAGAGTACGATTATAGTCTAGATGAGATCATGACGAACAAGGAGCTTGATCAGATTGCTAAAGCTAGAGGTCTCTCGACTATTAGCGACTTTACTAGGCTCGGGATCACTTGGCCAGGTTCGGATGATTTGCGAACCGAGCTTCTGGGTGTTCTGGGCGACCTGCAACATGAAGAAGATGAGCAAGCGGCTAAAGAAAAAGAGAACCGGCAGATCTCCCAGGCCAATTGTAGGCAGAATAATCCGATACGTCCAATAAAATTGGAAGAGAGCATCGAAGCAACCGGGTACTCTCAAAGTACAGCGCCTGTGCCTACTCGTCTAATCCCTACTTCAACTCACCCTAAACCAACCGCACAACCTCCTGCTTTCATCACTGCTACAACAAGCTCCACGCCCCAACGTCCTATGCTATTTGTACAACCTATAGCCCGGACACCAGATCAAACTGTCCGCATACAAGGCGCGGGACGACCGGTTGGCAAAGTTAAAATTGGTCCAGGTGGCCTACCTTCGCCTATTACCCCGACTACTGTCCGGGGCCCGTCATTTAATCATCAAAACTCTCTTCCAGCAGTTCCACATAATTTATCTCGTAATATAACTAATAATGTAACTAACAATTCGATCCGCCGGCCATCAGTCCAGCCTATGCCCCTTCCCCCGGTTCTGCCTCGTTCGAGTGGGCCACGTCATTCGACAAGCTCGGGGCCGTTTGTGTGGGCGCCAATCCAGTATCCTGGGGTGCAGGTACCAAAGGTGGCGAAGAAACCGGACTCTGGACGCGAGGCGAAGGAGGAGGAGTGATGTAATCGTCGGAATACTGTCTACTCGATGTAAAGCGATTGTATGCATTTCGTTTTGTGTGATATTTTTCCAGAGTGCCGTCATTTCGAATCGCAATGATTCCCAGCTTTCGAGCATCCTTTGCTTTATCTTTATTCTTAATCGCTCGGCCAGGTTCAACTTTATGAGTTGAAAACTTGCGGTGAGTTCGGGCAAGCGTTTGAATATCGGCCTCGTGTTTTGGATCCTTGTCAATATGCAAGCGCGATATACCCGTTATCTAGCATTGGAATCAGCATACACTCGAATTAGAGGATATTTCAAACTTACATTATCTTCTACATGTTTGACTACGTCCGCCAAGACTGGAATGATAATAGAATTTCTTCCATATTGTTCCCATGACGCGTTCTGCGGTGGAGGACCGTAGTTCTAGCAGAGCGTTAGATCATTCAACAATCTACGTTAGACCGACCAACCTTGATCGCAGCATTGTTGAACTCTTGCTGCTGATCAATTGGGTAGAAACTGTCGGCACGCCCGAGCTTGTTCACAACAAGCCCATGTTGAAGTATAGCCGTGCTTGAACAATAGATTAGATCAAGCAATTGAATACGAACAATAGTACACACCGAACATCAGTTGTACATTCATGTGTGAGTACTTGCAGGAAATTAAAAACTTCCTTTGCGTAATTACCATTACCGGCTCCGATAAAAAAGAACAAATGTTCAGGCAAGAGCGCCTCAATTCGATCCACATCGCCGTGCTTGTATGCGCGCTTAGACGAATAATAGAGCATTAAATCACGTCGACGCTGGATCATCAAGAGCTTGAGTTGATCTTTCGATTCGTCGGTATCCAGTGCTCCAGACGAAGAGTATTCGATGAGCATATTTTTCGCTAGCTTGAAGAGCTCATCTGGTGTATGCTCTTGAGCCCATTTACCGACTTCTTCTTCGGTCTTGCAGCCTGTAAGTTCTTCAAATAACACCCGGAAATGCGCTTCGCATTCATGCAGAAGAAACTCTTCCATGGTATGGAAGTCTAATCGTTTGCCACCAGCTACTTTCTGTAGACCACGCCGCTCCAGTGCAATTATGTCATTGTCAAAGGTAGGCCCGACTGTAGAGCCTCGATAAAGATTAATGATTGCCTGGGCAAGAGCCATGAGTGCGTGAAAGCCAGCATAATAGAACAGAAACGGTTCCCATCGATGGAAACCATTGATACTCTCCTGGCGAAAGTTTTGAACTTCGCGACTTCGCTGAGCAGTTACTTGATCGCCAGGCCAAGGAATAAGTCGCTCCAGCACTAGACGATCGCGTTGAGGTTCCTTGTCAAGCTCAAGCGCATGCAGAACAAAAGGAACAATCTGCGAGGCCCCAGAGTACGACGTTTCGTCAATATTAGTAGTAGGAAGCATATACTGCTTCAGGCGATGCTCTGGCCCATGAGGCAGTTGATTTGGGCCGATAGGCCGTTTGAGCACTTGAGATTTCCAGAGCTTCGAACCAGCCAAGCCAGGTATCAGACGAAGCATATCTAGAACGTCATGAGTAGAGCTAGTCAAATTATACTTCATCCAGGCAGGATTTCGTAGGTCATTCCAGCACAACCGAGGAGCAGTTCCAGCAGCACGCTGAGCTTTAAGAGAACATCTTAAAGGCATAAAATCGTCGGGGTTACTGAATGCTGCAGCCGAGCCGCCCCGTAGAATGATCATAGTCGATGCAGTACCCACGTCACTGACAGACTGGTGATCGCCACGCTGAGAACCAACCTTGTAGTCAAGCTTGAGATTGTCGTGAGTACAGAGTATGTTCTCGGTGTGAGCAGCCAAGATCATTTGATGGCGTAGGTCAACAGAAAGATTTGAGAGGGCACGTCGAATCCAGGAATAGCTCATTGCGATTCCTGCTTGCTGAAGAATATTAATAACGTCCTTATTGGTATGTTTCGCGTGCATGTAGGTCGTCAATATCTTCTGTAGAGTATTTCGATGGTGATTCAGTCGAAACGCCATAGAAGTAATCTGAAATACAATATCCTTGCCATTATCTCAGTACTTTCTTAGACTGACCTACGAACATACTCACGAATTGAGGGTGTTTTTTACGTGGCAATCTTGGTCCCACTTCGGTCTCTGCATACTCTGCATCTTCTTCCGTCTCTAGCCACTCTTCCTCTTCTGGGCGTTCGTTTGTAAGCGCAGATATCGTCGCATAAAGTTCAGGACAGTCGGACTTTATTTTATTGTGCAGGCTAGTAGACGTGATCGTAGAAATATAGTCCGAATCTGCAAGTTGCTTCTTGGACAACTTGTAGTCTTCCGAGAACGCCTCGAGTTCAGAGGCAAAGAGACCGCGAACCAGATCACAAGCGAAACGACGAATAACTGTACTCCCAGCTACTGGAGTTGGACCACCACCAGAAGGAGGTTTTGGAGGACTAAACGAGAGCTCGAGAAGCCGTTTTAGACTGTCGGTCCTGTACAGACTTTTTCGTGCTTTCTGCGCCAGGTCCGGTCGACGAAGGAGTTCTTCTCCATAGCAGACAGCGACGATGAGTTCCCCAAAGCTAAGACTTAGTGAATCGAGCAGCTCAAGTACTTGGAGGCACTTCTCATGGAGTGGCGGCTCGGCAGGCGGTTGAACAGGCGGCGCATGAGCCGTATATGACGAGGAGCGTGTATTGCTCCGCATATATTGGGCGCCTGAGCTCCCTAATGCAGCAGAATTATTATTTCGCCGCATAATGGGCGCGTTCTTTAAGGTGGCTACAAGCTGCACGCGGCGAGGGGATGGACGAGACGCGATTTCTGCCAAGATCACATGAACCGGCCCTGAACATTCCTATGGATTCGAGCCTCTCATCGAGCGTCTTGCGGCGACCCTCAGGGGTCGATTTTTATTTTTATTTATATGCGGACCAAGGTAATTGAGCCATCTGAGCAACTTTTATTATTTACTCGATATCTAATTACAGACGCGGTGGTGAGTTTTGGGGTACCCCTAAGGCTACTAGGCTTTGTGTACTAAGCCCTGGGGCGTGTGTTTAGGCGCCGATTGCTTGCTATCAGAGCCAAACAGCCAAACACGCCCGGCGCTTATTCTAGGCAATTAGCGATCATAGGATGGTCGTTGCGACCTTCAAACAGAGTACAATAGGCATGCCTGAAATGTGAACGACAAATCTATATAAATATACATAGTTTGCCACCATCACGTGGCTTTGCGAGATCCGTCCATACTTGTCACGCGTCTCCTGGGCCATGAACGCGGGGGCTTCATTGCCTTTTCTCGCCCGACCACCATGAACAGACTCGTCGCTCTCCGTTTAGCTCGCCGTTCTCAACTACCCAGACAACTAATTAGGGCTGCTAGCTCAAATGCCAATGTTACAGCCGCGACGACTCCCCAACCGGCGCGCCATGGGCACCTTCCGGGAGACCCATCTTCAGCAATCACAACACAAATGCACTTTTTCAATTCTGTACTCGAATCAAATAGTATACCTACCTATCGGGTTCTGGACGGTGACGGTGCAGTTATCAATGGAGCTGAAGTCCCCGAGGTAAGTATGGAACACGCTTCTCGAGGTTAATTTACCTAACACACCTAGATCGACCGAGAATTCGCGAGACGAATGTGAGCTCACAGACTTTAAAGCAACAAGCTTTTCATTGATATTATATTTCGTATAGCTATGAAAACATGATGCTTCTCCCGGCACTTGATACCGTATTGTATAACGTGCAAAGGCAGGGAAAGATCAGCTTTTACGTAGGTCATCAAACCATGCCCTCCTATTTGTCAATTTACTCTTTATTCAGATGACGTCTTATGGTGAAGAGGCAAGCGTGATCGGGAGCGCTGCGGCATTGTCCGATACAGACGAGTACTGTGTTCATCGTGTGCGCCACCTACATTATTCTCATACTGAAGTACAGGGTTCTCGGCCAGTACCGAGAGATGGGCGTACTACTCTGGCGTAACTTTGGGATTAACAGGGTTATGGCTCAATGCTTTGGTAATGAGGAGGACAAGAGCACCAAAGGTCGGCAGATGCCGGTCGTGCGTAAGGTTTCCTCAGTGATCTACTCTAGTGTAACCAACCCTTGAACAGCATTTCAGCTCTCCGGACCATCACTTTCACACTATTTCGTCTCCACTTGCCACACAAATCCCACAGGCTGCTGGTGTAGCTTATGCACTGAAACGGGTTGGTTGTATTCGTACCAAGCGTGATAGCTATTTGAACACAAACCGCATGTAGGATCCTGCTCGAAGAGGCAAAGACGTCGCGGTTTGCTATTTCGGCGATGGCGCAGCATCCGAAGGCGATTTCCATGCAGGCTTGGGGATGGCTAGTGTGCTTGGTGGGCGTAAGTTGATTTCTTGTATGTGCGCATTTCACATACTGAATGGGCTGGTTTGCGGCAGCATCTATATTCATCTGCCGAAATAATGGATTCGCCATTTCTACACCAACCTCTGAGCAATATGCGGGTGATGGTATCGCGTCTCGGGGACCAGGATATGGAATGGACACCATCAGGTAAGTAAATCCGACCTGTGAAATGACCAACGACTTAGGAAGATCATGCAGGGTCGACGGAAACGATGTACTCGCTGTGCTCGGTGCAGTTCGAGAAGCGCGTAGGCGAGCGTTGTCCAGTGGGGATGGTGGCCGCGCAGTGCTTGTCGAGTGCATGTCATATCGAGTCGGCCATCATTCAACTTCTGATGACAGTTTTGCATATCGAGCCAAGTCGGATGTGGAAAACTGGAAAAAAATAGGTTAGTCAACACTTGCTTTTTCATTGGCCAGTCCAATGGATATGTCAAGCAGTGTCTACTTCTTTGGCCTTCTAATAAGCTGATCGATACCCCTAGATAATCCACACCACAGATTTAGAAAATACATGGAATCTCGAGACTGGTGGTCAAAAGAGGACGAAGAAGCTCTTAAATCCAAGCAGAAGCGTGACGTTATGGAGGGCTTTAAAAAGGTCGGAAATCACACCACTCGGCATACTTTGTGTTGATCCTTGTTCAGGCCGAAGCGATGAAGCGGCCGCCACTGAATGAGCTTTTTAACGATCTTTACGGAGAGGGGACGTTTGGGGAGCCCTGGACGCTGGTAAGTACCTGTTTGCTCAACCATCACCCTTCTGATTCTCTGAGTATGACTGGCCCATTATTTCAGACAGAACAACGAGCGGAACTCAAAGAATTTCTCAACAAATATGGGACTTCCTGGGAGCCGTACGCCAAAGAGCTGGCCAAATTTGCTAAGTAAAAATTTATCCCAAGACCATGAATTTCCTTTGGTTTTATCCTGTATCTCGAGCCGTAATAATCATGATCCAAAGTTTCGTGAGACTTGTTCCTTCATCGCACACCGGGCTTCGAGTGGGGGATGCCCGCGTCTCTTTTCAGTTGATATCGATGTTCGATATACCTGACACGTGGATCTCAGGCTGATCGAATAAGCATGCTACGTATAGGGTCGTATATATCGGGCGGCTTTCCAGTTTTTCGACGGGATTTGCCTATGCGGTTGTGGATCCGTACGTAGCTCCAATCTGCTCGGAAAGTTCCGTGCACACAAGTCACGGGATCTAACAAAAATCGGTTTTGCTGTGCCTTTCGACCCATTATGCTAACAGTGCAGAAGCTTGGTGATTTGAAAAGTACTTATACACAAAAATTTACAACTAAAATTACACGCACAGAAACGAAGGAAAGAAAGTGGGGGACGTAGCATGCGTTGTACTATTTCAGTCAACGGGGTTTTGTGTGGCTCGGCATGGGTATCGTTTCGGAGTTCGGTCCGTTCAATCGACAATTGCTATCAATCGAACAAGTATGTTTCAGTCAGCGTGAAAGGTACGGCGATGCCTAGTGCGACCCACCAAAACTTGAGTGTGATGGCTTCACTCAATATTGGTTTCGTTCAATTCTTCAAGCCTGGGAGCCGGTAGGACACCCTGCAATCCCAGCAAGGTGGATGTCAAGGGTGATACATATAGCGAAGGAGTGGGGTGGCTGCTAGTTAGAGGGATTCCATGCAGTGAGCCGATTAATGGTGACATGGTGGGATGCAACGTCGTAGACGTAGGCTGGTTTGTGATGCTCAAGAGGCCTTGGTTGGAAGACATATCGTAGGGTGAGCCCGACCGAGTGCGAAGGCGTAGCACTATTTCTGATTTAAATACATGTCAGAGATGTAGCAATGATATTCAGTGTATTGTATGCCTACCGCTCGGGGAGGGGAAAGGAGGAGGGGGAGTAACAGTATCTAATCTGCTACGGCCGTTTCGAACCTCATTCTCCCAGGTATTTTATACCAGCCATGATGATGGGGGCGAGGGATGCGGTATGTCAATTTCAGTAACATCAGCGAGGAGCTGATGGAGCACGGCTGGAGGAAACAATGCACGTGTTCCCTCCTGCTTTTCTGTCGAGCATCCTCTTCAAGCAATTTCCCAGCCAAATTGGTCGGGGCCTAGAACCGCATTCGATGACTATCACGGTTCCGCACTGATCGCCTAGGACACGCGACTTGCCAATCTCCTTGAGAACCTCTTCAACACGTGTCTCTGGCTAGATTCGGTTGTGAGATTTACGTCTTTGGAGATAATGTTAAGGTTATTGTTGAATTACTGCTGGGTGTTCTCATAAATCGGGTGACAAATATTATACATGAAGGGAGGCACCGGGTATATGCGGTCAAAGTGGGGTCAAAATATACGGCCAAGCTAGTCGTAGATAGGGAGAGGCAACAAGCTAAGATTGACAGAATTAGTTCGGGGAGCACGAGGAGATGCTAGGACATACCGATCGGTATTGAACAAGAAATTGTTTGCAACGTCCTCGCCCTCGAGGAACCGAGTAGGATATATAACTATTCAGGCCGGATTCTGTCAGATGATAGCCCAACATGTGATAGTCAGGGAACATACCAAGGTGCCCTTTGATATCTTGAAGTAGTTCCTCCATCTCGTCACGCTCCCACTGCTCTAAAGGCTCATCTGGATGGGTCGGTCGTCTCGCGCGAGCGTCAAAACCAAGATTCTGGCCTGGACCCATAGCCGCCGGCTTTGCGTTGGGTGCATCTTGTCCGTTTCGGCGAGTGGATGGGGATGTTCGAGGAGAGGATGGCTGATCGGCTGATTCATCCGTCTCAGTGTGCTGATCTAGGTTGTCCTTCCGATCCCCGGTTTCTAGGCCTTCACCCAGATGGTGCAAACCGCGATGGCCCGGGTTCTCGGCGACACCAGCTCCTTCACCCGGGACTGTGCCTGCGGGCTCTGCCGATGGTTGAGAATCTTTGGGCTGAGCGCATAGTTAGTGGCATGAAGGTGCACAGTATCACTTAGACTGACCACTTTCGACAAGCGCTCTTGGTGCTGCGAGAATTCCTTGTACTGTTTCCATGTTGTAACCAAATCATCTGGCGTGCAATGGAAGACTTTGCGATAGATCTCGGTCTAGGCCATTCTAATATTAGTAGAACCTTCTTGCATAAATAGAAATGTACCCACATTGTGCACGGCGGCAGCAACCCACACGTCCTTGAAAAAGTCGTCGCAGACCGGATCCTTGAAGCCATGTGGGTCGATATTCGGCGCGGGCGTGGGTACGGTCCAAGGTTTAGCACCAACGCTCACTGAGAGGTGCTTTCGCAAAAGGGTTCGGGCCTGGACTGCAGCTTGCTCATCTGCACTGAAATCTTTGTCCCCAGAACGAGCATGGGGAGGTTGATCGTCCGTCATAGGATTTGGTGAAGCATCCGCCGGGGCCCCAAACTTTTCACCATTCGCAGTAGTAGCTTCTTTAGGCTCCGCGGACTTCGATCCAGAGGAGTTCAGCGCGTCCATGATTGGTTGGTCTTCCTTGTTCTCGGCGTCTTTGGGTCGATGTTCGAGCACTGTCTTCTCCTCGAGTGTGGGCACAACAGCATCTGCAAATCCAGGCTCTTTCCTGCCGTCTCGCGAATACATGCGTCGCTCTTCGGCGATCATTGCATTGTCTCCGCCCGAGGTATCGGTCGCACCCAGTTTGTGACCAATGCGCCCAAGCTTGTGCAAGCCTATCTCCTCAGCACCGTAGGCGACTTCCGGGGTTGTAATCAATACATGGGATCATCACCCTCAAACGACTTGTACTGACCTTGGCCGATGGTATCCTTGGACAGAACCTCAATGTTCCCCGTGGGTCCATGTTGCTTAACCTTGCTCACGCCATCTTCACGCATCTTTTGTTCGCTGTCTGGATCCCAGGTCTTGACTTCGTCTTCACGCATTTTGGGTTCGTTGGCCATGAGATCCTCTTGGTACATCGCGTCCACGTCAACTCCGACGTGCTCCCGCATGAGGCGCACGCGAAGCGTATGCGCGAACCGACCGACTTTGAAGGGTTTACCAGCCATAACACTAACGATAAGGTTAAGCTACAATAGTTTAGTCTCATGGTGTTGACGCACCTGTCAATCATGTCCGTGTCTCTAATCACACTCGCAAGCTCCGAGTCGCGATCACCTCGTTGAGAGCGATCGTTGATGTTCGCTGAACCAATAATAACGACACGGTCGTCCACAATCATTATCTTTGTAACGTGAATTAGTTGTTTAATCGCGATTCGTGTATCTGAAACAGACTCACCTTACTGTGAATGTAGACCTGTTCTGTAGTTAAAACATCTCCTGCAAGTTTGCCCCATCCACGTAACGAGAAAAACGAGATGTGATCATCAGGCTGGGCATGTGCAACTTGAGCGGAATTCGCGAACAACCAACAATGGACCTACATCAATACCCTCTTTCCTCAGCCTGGCGAATATCGAGTTGGGTCCGCGCGAAATCGTTCTGTTTTGACATTCCATAATCAAACGGACCTAAACAGCGAAATGAGCGCAAGTCCAGAGCGAAAGGCTGAGGATCAACGTACAGCGCTGGCTTCACCATGGTCAATTGGGAAAGTAAATCCTGGCAGCAACGGTATCACAATGCAAGCTCTCCATTTAACGCCATCGTGATGGGCGCGAATGATCCGATTTACCAGCGCGTCGCCGATCTTGTTTTCAATAGCTACATCGTTCACAGTCGTCCTGAATCCGAGTTAGTTTGGTTATAGGATTTTGGAATCTAAAGCGACACTTACGAAGTGATAAAAAACTGGTTTTCGATGTATACAAAATGCTCAGACAACTGGATGGCTGTTTCAACCTGGTTTAGGATCCACATGGCCACAATTGATAACGTAACCAACCTTTCAAGTACGCATTCTGGATCGAGTGCTCAATGCGGTTTTGAGTACCCAAAGACCACGCCCCAGCCGAGCGACAGATCTGCAACTCGCAGGTACCCGTAAGGCCTTGCTCCGTGAGCTCGGCGGGTCTAAAATCGGGGGGAGGAAGTAGGAAAGGCATCTTGCGTGAGTGATTCTTGACACGCAACAGATAATTCCATCTGTTAGAGCACACTGTTAATACAAACGTGGATCTGACACAGATGAGATCACACCTTTGGACGAAATGGCGGCAGAGGTCTCTTGCGGGTTGACCAACAATCTGCATCGCGACATCATGCCTGGAACCCAGACCATGTTAGCAGCCTCATATCGACTCTTCTGCGATAGGCTCACCAGGGCATGCGTGGAACTTTCGTACGATCGTACATGTCTTGTTCGGGTTTGTTGAGCGTGTGAAAGTCTAACACGCGTGAGTTACTATAGTCCTTGCCTAACAACCGAAGTAGGTTAGTTCATCTGCACGGACGAATAGTTGATCCACCGAACTACGCGTACGGCGATCACAACATGAAAATGGATCTCACCAATCCAGATCTGCTCCGAGCCCGCGGGGCCGTGAGGTTCACCATCGTCGATCAGAACGTGCTGGGGTGTATCCCAGCGACCGAAGCATGCGTCTAGGCCGCCCATGAACGCGATTGCCTCGTCTATCACGCAAAGCTTCTCGTGCTATAACAAATTATTAGACTCGAGCCACAGAGCGCATGCTGAAAGTGCATACATGCGCCCAGTAGAAGGTCCCGGTGGCAAAATGAGAGGGTGAGCGTTGTACCATGATGTTCGGATGCAGGTTGACAAGGGTCTGTTTCGTGTAGCTGATGCGATGTATTAGCCTTGAGTACTTTTGTGAAGAAAACGAGCTTACTTGCTATCTGTCGGCGTCGTGCGGTTGGAGACCTCCTTGCTGAAAAGCGGAGGCTTTCAGACCGATTCGCAAACTGCCGCAAACGAGCAAACGTACTAAAGGATTACAAAGATTTTGACTCCCTCCTCTGCTTTGCGCTTCAACAACCGATCGAGTCGATACTGGTCTTTTCCAGGTCGGCGGAGATAGAGTTCAGGCGACAACCACCAATCGTGAATGTATATGCGCTCTTTAGCGAGCAGGATCGCACGGGAAAGATTCCAGAAATAGTCTCGCTGTGCGCATGTTGTTCAGCCTATTTCTATAATAGTATAAAGCAGACCTACACCATCAACGAGCCACTGCGCAGCGACGTTCAAACGAATCGGCGCGAAACTTTCGAACCGATTTTTACCAGTCCAATGAGACTGGCTAGCCATACGTTCCATCGAAACAATCCATTGGACCATCTCACGCTAAAGCCAGATTGCATGAGCTCTGGAACTAACATAACGAACACAAGAACTAGGCGCACCTCGTTCTTCGCTACTAACTTCAACCGAGTCTGCGAATTTTGAATATAGAATGTATGCTGGCTGACGTCCGCCAGATTCGCCTTGTTCTTGGCCTTGGATTTCTTCTTCTTGTCCTTCTCGATGCCCTGGTTCGCAGCGACTGTGGGATTCTCTTCATCAGACGAACTCTCGCTCGACGAGATCATATCTGTTATGTCCGGAGCAGGAAGCCCGTTCTGAGGCCGCGCGCTTTCACTGGCGCCCAAACTTCTTCTGCGATGTCCTCCACTGGCATCCCCATTGGCATGGCCACCTATTTTGTCCTTTTCTGCCACTGTACTTCGCCCTCCACTGTGTCCAATGCTTTGGAATGTACGTTTGATCGTTTGACGCTTGCTGATTTGGGGCTCAATCCCGCGTGTATGCGTGTGCTTCTTTTCAACTTCGGCATCATCGTTATCGAGTGCTCCATGCAAGAAGCTGAGTCCTTGGCGGTAATACCTAACCGGACGCTCGATCGTGAAATCAGCATCAAGCAAAAAAACATCGAATATTTGCAGCTGTAAACCAGGAGGATTAATTCGTGAATGGGATGTGTGAACCAAACTGACTTACGTCTCCTGGATCTTCAACAGCGACCAAATAACTTTCACGAACGAGCCACCACTTGGGTTCATGATTCCGTTTCCACGCAAGCAGGCCTGTATGGGCAGCTTTGCGGCTCATGTTCGAACTGAGCACACGCAAATATCCCGCTTTGCCTAAGAAAAGGGTCCATTAAACGCTTCAGGGACGCAACGACATCGAGCTGACCTTGAATGCCACCCCTTTGCGCTAAAGCAATTGATAGTGCGGAAATTTCAAAGAACCTGAACAACCGGTTTGCGTCTGCGCGAAACATCTGCATACCCACGAATTATTCGCGCCAAGGAATGATATAAGCCGGACCGTACGTACCACGGCCTTGATCACACCAATCAGATAGTTCTCCAGAGCTTCACGCTGAAGCTTGGCAAAGTCTGTGCGATGTACCTCTGTGCCCTTTTCGCGCCCTTCCTTTTTAAGGAACTTGAAATAAGGCAGACCTGAACATGGGCGTTTGAGTATCAACCACGGGTAGCAATACGGAGCGTGGCCGGATGGCTGAAAGACATACTCGTTTTCGGGAATTCAGGCAACATGGGTTGGTCTCGTGCAAGATACACGCTGGCAACCCGGTAGTGACCGTGCAGGCTGATGAAATCGCGTAGTTGCCGGTAGATAACCCAGCGTGCCGCGCCGTTGGCATACTCGCACTAGCAAAATAGCCTCATTAGATCGAATGTGCGGAACATGGGATCGCAACTCACCTCGATTCGAAAGACGGCGTGGCGGCCATTCAAAGGATTGATAGAATCGGATACCCGGATTTTGAGGTGATGGAGGAGGATAGGCACACGCCGGCGGTCTTGGTCGTCCCGCTCGAAGAACATCTGGAGCAGTAGGACACCGAGGCCGCCAACCAAGAGTTCGTCGGTGACCGAAACGTTTGCGACGGCCCCCGAAGCAGCTTGCTTTTCCTGTTGCTGTTGGGCAACGTGTGTCTTGATCTTTGGTTTGAGAATAGCCCATTTGCTACCCCCAGCTTCACTCCCACGTCGGCTCTGGGGGGCTGCCCGAGGGTCGGCCTGACCGTTGGCATCGCGGCTGGACTTGGTACGGTCTCGAATCTGAGGGAGAGATTTGGCAGCACGAACAGTCTTTTGTTGAGTGCGAGGGCCTTCAGCCGTGTTTTGGCGGCTAACGCGTGGAGTTGAGCCCCTGGTGGTCGTGCCACGGGGCGACTGCGGGTCCTCATCGGCGTCGGACAGGCCGAGCGGCTCTGCTATCCATCGTTTCCACAAACCGCCCTCCTGGTGATCTTGCTCGGGCTCCTGTTCCTCTTCGGGTGGTCGCTCATTCTGTTCGGCATCTCGCGACTTGTCCTTTTCCTTGTCGCGGTCAGCGTGTGAAGAAAAGCCGAGCCAGGACTCGCGCTTTGGTTTGCGAGCGGTAGGGGTAGACGAGTCGTCTTCGTGATACTGGAACGCACCACGAAACTCGGACTCTGCAGGGCGAAAGTCTGCACGGAATGGATCTGTCGCCGTGGCGGGATCGGAGCTCTCGACCGGACCAAGCTTGGGGTGGAACGAGCCGGGGCGGGGTGGCTTGGAGAACGATGCACGTGTGGGTGGGTGCTGGAGGGACCATTGGCGGGGGAAGCTGCCGCCGAGCGCTCCTAGCGCAACATTCGGTGTCTGGGGCGGTTGTTGGCCGTCTTTTGCCGGCGACGGCGGACGCTCAGCAATGTCCGGCAGGCGCTTGGCGTTGTCCTTGTCGGCGTCGCGGTTGGCAGTCGCTGCAGAGACGATCTCTGCGAGGGAGGCCATGGTGGTGGTGTACGTAGGGAGCGAGAGGAGTTACGAGAATAGCTCGCTCTGCGTCACCTCACGTGCACCCGTGGAAGAACACCCACGTGACCGTTTTCTCGTCTTTAGCTTCCTCTTTCTCCCCCCTTCTGCCATAGATACCACACTCGTTTACCATGGCCCAACGCTCCGCTCCTCTGGCCGGCAGACCGCCCTATGCGACCGACGACGACGACAGCGTGTTTGAGAACTCCCCCGCCCCGAGCAGGAACCGTGCACCCCGCCCGCCCGTCGACAACCCCAACGAGCGCACATCCGCGTACAACACTTATGACAACTACCTCGACAACCGCGAATCTCGTGGTGACGCCTCGGCAGGTATCGGCGGCGCCCTGCTCGCGATCGACTCGGATTCAGACGACGAGACGGACTTGCACTCGGTACCTCCTCAGAGAATCGCGGACAATTCCGGACGTGCTGGGCTGTATGCCGCCGCGTCTAGAATCAACAACCCGAGCCTGTCTCCGACCTCGCCAACACGGTCGCCAACGTCACCGGCACCCCCCTACTCGCCTCCCGCGTCGGGCCGGATGCCGACTGATACCAAGCCCATTCCGAGTGCTGGCGCCCCCCTCTCGGCCAACACGTCGTCGTCTAGCTTGCCCTCACCTGCTGGACAGTCGTCTCTAGTCTCTCCTCGTCCGGTCTATGCCCCCAACTCGCCCAGCCGCCAAGCGGCCTTTGACGTACATAGCTCACAACAACAACCGCAACCCGCGCTTAGCGTTCAGATTCCAGCTCCCCCGAGCGCCAACATGCGTGCCGAGTTCGACGCCCGCGGCCCCGCAAAGCCGACCGCGGCGTTCATGGCTCCTCCCGCCAATGGCGGCGCTGGCACCCCTTCAACTGCGGGGTTTGGTACGTGTGCTCGTTTAACCATTCGTCGCCATCTAAACACCCCATAGGCTCAATTCCTGGCACGCCAAACGAGGGCCTTCACCCTCACCCTCTCCAAGCCCCCAATACCCCCATCACGCCTGTCTTTGCTGCCCCACCCCGCGCTGTCAATTTTGACGAAAAGGCTTCCGCGGTGCGTATATCCTTTGTTTTTCAGACCACCAGGCGCTAATGTTCCTCCCAGCCAATCCTCCGCGGTAACAAGGAAGAAACTCTTCTCGCCCGTCGCGGTGAAAAAGGTGATGACTTCTGGCGTCGATTCAGCATGGTTGCCAAGCAGGAAAACGCAAAGCCCGCCCCCCAGAAGACCAGGTCGGTATCTTCCTTATTTATCTCGCCTGATGAAATCTAATTATGGCTTCTTTGTTTGCTCGCGTTTCATCCCCGCACTTGGTGTTCAGTCAATGGCTTAAGGGTGCCGAGTCTGGCCGATCGAGCTTTTCCCGATGTGTGTGGCTTGTCGGTATCATCCTCCTGATTTGCATTGCTGGTGGTATTGGTGCTGGTACGTCGCATTTTATTAATCAAATTCCCCACATTTATCTTGTGTTTCTAGGTTGGTACTTTACCCATAACAACCCGGACCACACTCGCCCGAAGACGTTTGGAGGTTCTGCCGAAGAAGGCATGAACGGGCCTGGGATGTCTTCCTTACCTGCTTCAACCACCACTCATACCGGCGGTCTCGTCAAGATCACACATGCAAGCACCTCTGCTCGTCCCACCGCCACCTCTGCCACAGCTGCTGCAGTCCCTACCGAAGCTAAGCGCAGCGGGAACCTCGTCGCTCGCGCCTTTGGTCAAGACCAGAAGCGGGCCGACTTACCCCCGGTCTCCGTCAAGAAAGTCCGGAGCCATAAGCAAGGAAAGCGACGTGCCTGGGACCGCGTGATTTGAGGGGCTCAACTTTCTGGTGCTGTTCTGTTCCCGCTGGCGGATGGGGTGCGTGTTGAGCGCGTCATTGTGTATGTGTGCAGGCACTTGGCAGATTGTTGTGCTTTGTTATTTCCCTCCCCTGGTACCTTACCTGCTCCTCTGGGATACCCCTTTCCCGTCCATTCTTTACAGTATTGCCCTGGCCCTTCCAACAAATCAAAGAAACAACGAATAGCGTTCTTTATTTACCCTTCATTTTTTCTTACGACGCTTCTTATTCCCGGCCTTCTGTCCTCTCGGTGGTTGGTTGTAATTGGTTTTTATCATTTTGGCGGAATACCCATCAGCTCTGGTCACGATCCTGGTCGAAGGACGGTGTTTTTGGATGCCCTTTGTTAGCTTGTGTATAATTTTTGACGCGTTTTCAATGAATCTCTGCTTTCTGTTGTTTCGGAGGGCTGAAACCGTACGCGCATCTGCCAGAAGCCTCTATCCGTCCGGGCCAAGACTTCTGAATACAATCGGCACCGCCGACTTTTTTGTCCTTGTATGCGTGTGCGCCGACTGACCTCACTTGCCCCCCAACCCCGGTCTGGTCGCATAACAGGCTGGTTGTCTTCCCACGCATCCTTGGTCGAGGTGAGAGTATAAATGATACGAAACGTCAGACCTGTTCGACAGCCCGTTTCTTTATTCTTTGACTCGTTTGACTCGATACGATGGTTGCCACCCTTGTCACTGCTCTTGATAATGCCGATTTCAGGGATTTCCCACTTAAGCAGATCGTAAAGTACAACCATAACACTTCCAAGTATGTGTGCCTCTTCCCTCGTAATCATAGATTTACTGACCAGAGCCTGGGTAGATTCGTGTTTGGGCTCCCCGAGGGGACAGCGTCTCTTCTCCCAGTCGCGAGTGCGATCTATGTCAAGGGACCGGATGACGCCGACGGCAAGTAAGTATACATGAACTTTTCAGCCCAATAGGTTTACTAAACAGCTTGTGCCAGACCTGTTCAACGTCCATATACCCCTGTCTCTGCGCCAGATACCCCAGGAGAGCTCGCACTTGTGATCAAGCGCTACCCGGATGGTACGCATACAGCTGGGCGCCTACGTAACCAAATGAAGACTTACGCTCGTCCTCGATTTAGGCAAGCTCTCGAGCTACATTCATAGCATGTCGATCGGCCAGACGATCAAGATCAAAGGCCCGATCCCCAAGCTCGCGTGGGTAGCGAACCAATACGACCAAGTTGGGATGATCGCTGGTGGAAGTGGAATGTGAGTGTTATTCCATTCCAATTTAGGAATGTGGCTAATTAAACTTCTTTCAGTACTCCCATCTTCCAGGTTCTCCAACACTCGCTTGCTCAACCTCATGAGAACACCAAATTCAAGTTGATCTTTGGTAACGTGACTCCTGGGGATATTCTGATCAAGGAAGAACTTGACGAGATGGCCGCAAAGAGCAACGGGCGGTTCGAGGTGCGCATATATCCATCTATTGGGCTCAAACAGGAGCTGACCATAATGGCTTTCACAGGTTATGCACATCATCTCCCGCCCGGACGATTCTTGGACTGGAGCCAAGGGTCGTATTGACGCAAATGTGATCAAGAGCTACTTGCCGGGCCCGGAGCTTGGAAGCAAGGTCATGATTTTCGTATGCGGTCCTCCTGGGCAGGTCGCTGCTGTGTCGGGACCAAAGGATGGGTTGGCGCAGGGTGAGCTGGGTGGTGCATTGAAGGACTTGGGATACATCAAGGAGCAGGTGAGTGCAGTTGAAATGCTAAATTTGGATATATTACTCATATTGGCATATATAGGTCTACAAATTTTAGTTACTTCAGGGCTGGTGTTACATGTATTTAGTGTATTGAATTAACGCATTGTATTTGTTGGTTTTAGACAAATAAATAGCAAGACTAGGGTGGTGATACATTGAAAAGACCAAATATAATACAGTTTTTGGTTTACAAGATTTCAGGGCATGTTCATGTTGTAAACTCATGCAGCGAGCATTGCCATGCGCGGGCTAGGCATTGGGCTGGGGTGAAGCTTCGAAATTAGGTCCGGCATATGCTTGCTAGCCCAGTACTGTGCAGCTGCTGGATTATCAAATATTTCTCGGTTCGCAAACGACTCTTCGACTTCGCATTCGACGCCTGGGGCAGTGAGAGAGTACCGACGCCATAGAGCGTCATGCACAGCTCCCGCGGCGATGCGCTTCTCGATTCCTGCTGCGAGCAGTGTGAATTTAGGGTTGACGTCGAATGGAAGAGGCGTGGATTTGAGATACGCGGATGTATGGATGGGGCCGGCAGTGTCCGAGAGGCGGATGGTAGCCAAGGAAGTACAGATGATTCTGTGTGCGTGGGACAGATTCATGAGGCGAGTGTGAACGATGCGGCCGCCCATGTGACGTGGGGTGTCCCAAACAACTGATACTTGGACCGGTTCGTCAAGGTATTCGCTATGAGACGTGCTGAGTACTGGCATCGGGCGACTGCGGGCAGCTTACCTTAGGCTCTGTCGAAGATCGCCTGGCGAGCTTAGCGCAATCCGCTCCAGAGCGGTAATATTAGGCGGCCACTGTGGAATGTAAGTATCTTTTACCAAGAATACAAACTCAAAGAACGTACAAAAAAGGCAGGCGCCTGAGGCTGGCCGTCGGCGTGTCTGCTCGCAGACAGGGGGAACTGAGGCATAGTGGTGGTGGTGGGGTGGGATGGAGCCCCTTCTGATATCTTTTAAAGCCTATCGTACCGGACGGAGCATCCCTCTATGATGGCTTTTTTGAGCATGTCCCTGCCGAGCTGCTACGGGAAGCATGTTGAAAAGTGCTGTAGCTCCGAATGAAATTACTATGCTCAGCTGGATCAATCAGGAACGGTACATATTAGTAGAGGTTGGATCTTCCGCTCTGTACGAATACATCGACTGGGGAACCGATCAGAGCGCAGCAGTCGAGGCGCGGACGGGGCGGAAGCGGGTGGCTAGAGTAGGTCTGTGCGGTGGCTGGTGGAGAAGCGCCCGGCTGCTCACGTGACTCCTGGTTTTGTTGGATGCGAGACCGGCCACGACCAGCACGAACACGCGCACGATGTCCGACCGAAGACTGCACAAGTCTCGAGCGAACGACACGACATACGCCCCCGTCGCGAGCACAAGTCCCCGCGGTGCTCGCGCATACACCCGCACTCCGTACGTGCAGCCTTCGACTTCCCCCGCGCCGGTGCCTTCTTCATCTACCCCACTCGTCGGGCGACCGCAGTCGGGATACTCGCGTCCTCGGTACAGCCATGTGCGCAGCCAGTCGTCGGTAGACTACCCACGTACGGAGACGACCCATGCCGTTGCGACGGCAGCCATCGGAGGGGCGTTTGGGCCGTATTCGGTGAGTATCCACAGCATGCCGAGGGAACGTGCATTCGCTCACACGTGTTGCCAATGCAACAGTACGAGCACAGTCCTGCACATACCCCTGCTCCATTGCCCCGCGAGGCTCAAGGGCACCGCAGACAGGGTTCTGTCTCGCGCTTTACCCACACGCCCTCACAGTCGAGCCACTCGCACGAGAACAGAGAGAAACCGTTGCCGACGCGTCAACCCTCCGCTCGCCGACCCAACGGCCCCGCAGGCGCCACTTCCACCACCCCTGGGGGCTTTCTCTACGACACCAAAGATCCTGAGCTCGACGATGAACTTCACAACCCTTCCCCCGCCGCCTTGCGTCGCCTCGATCGACAATGGGATCTTTTCAGCGCTCGAGGGTGGATGAATATGGGCATGATCATCTTGCTTTGCGGCGGGCTCATCGTGCTTTTCGCTGGGTATCCTGTCATCGTCAATTTTACAAAACGTCCGATTTATAGGGGCGGTTACAACTTGGGTGGCATCAATGCTACTGGCCAAGTCCCCGATTTGCCAAACCTGCCGAGCCTGATCGACAAGGATACCCCCCAGAGCGCCAAGACCCGCACCGGCTTCGACGGACAAAAGTACAACTTGGTTTTCAGCGACGAATTCGAGACCGAGGGCCGAACTTTCTATCCTGGCGATGATCCGTTCTGGGAGGCCATGGACTACCACTATTGGCCAACTGGGGACTTGGAGTGGTATGACCCAGGTGACTATGCTTCTTTACTGAAAGCTATGCTCGCTAAACGTTTCCGCAGGCCAGATAACCACCAAAAACGGTGCTCTCGTAATAACCATAGAAGAAATCCGGAATCACGACTTGAACTGGAGGTCCGGCATGATCCAGACGTGGAACAAATTCTGTTTCACAACCGGCTATATCGAGGTTGCTGTCTCTCTTCCCGGCGACTCAGTCACGGCCGGTTTCTGGCCTGGCGCTTGGACTATGGGCAATCTTGGGCGGGCTGGTTATGGAGCTACTACAGAGGGTACTTGGCCGTACAGCTATGACGCATGCGACATTGGCACCTTCCCTGAACAACTCAATCCGGATGGAACGCCCACAGCCGTCGCTAATGCTGGTTTATCCAAGCTACCTGGTCAACGCCTTTCGGCCTGCACGTGCCCAGGCTCTGACCACCCCGGCCCCGACGTGTCGCGCGGACGAGGGGCGCCAGAAATTGATATTCTGGAAGCTCAGATCAACACTTGGCGACGCCACGGCGAAGTTTCGCAATCCCTCCAGGTCGCGCCCTTCAACTATGGGTACTACTTTGCCAATTCTACTCCTGCCACCGTCCTGTACAACGACCAGATGACGGCTCTCAATACGTACAGGGGCGGTCCTTACCAGCAATGTATTTCTTGTGTCAGCGAAGTGCAGGACGGAAACTATGTTTTGGGAGGGGGCGGGTATGGGACATACGGATTTGAGTACTGGAGTAATCGCAAAAAGCGGAGCGAAGGATTCGTAACTTGGACACTAGACAACAAGGAGATGTGGACAGCAACTGCCAGCGCCATCCAAGGGGACAGTGTTACAGGCATATCTGAACGGATCGTTTCTGAAGAACCGATGGTACGTCACATTCTCGTTTGCAAGTACTGCGGACTTATCGTTGGCTGTGCAGTACATTATCCTGAATCTTGGCCTGTCACCGAGTTTCCAGTCTATCGATTTCAAGAATCTGAAGTTCCCTGCGGTTATGCTTGTCGATTATGTTCGCGTCTACCAACGTGCTGGCCATCAAAACGTTGGGTGCGATCCGCCTGACTATCCTACCGCAGACTACATCAACCAGTAGGTCTTCCTTTGTTTGTCCCTGTCCTGCCCTTGCCCACGTCCTACTCCACTTCCGCGTCATCTTTTTCCTTTGGACGCTCACCAATTGCAAAAAGGCACATTGTCGCATACACCAACCCCAACATCACGACCTGGGAGGCTGCCAACTTCACCTTCCCACGAAACAGTCTCTATGACAAATGCTAGGCGACCATCCCCCTATCGCTCGTAGAATGCCCTATCTAATGACGCGCACCAGCGCGAACCGCCGATGAAATTAGTTTTATTGATTACAGTCGCATCGTACAACGCACAGCTTCACGCATTTGTTCGCATACCCATGACTTTTCTGTTGTTTCTTTTCTTGTTTCCTTTTTTGCATCATGTCTGCCGTTCTGGAATGGCGGCTGGCTGATATGTGGACTTATAGTAATGTTGATTTGGCATTGGTGTTGTGTATCAGGCGCTCGAGTCGTGCCGGCGGATAGTGTAGTCTTCGGCAAAGATACGCGTGAGTGTACGTGTCTCGCGCGTTGGATTGAGCTTGAGTGCCCGTCATGGACCGGGTTTCCTCGTACGTACGTACCTATCTATAGCTGCGTTGGGGTGAGACAGCGCACAGAGACTCGGAAATCGTCCAAGCTTCACATCTAAAGGATAAATCCATGCCCGAAGTGTGACTCACAGTGTGGTCTTGTTGTGGTCTGTGACGCACCTGAGCCCGGCCCCGAGATTTGGATAAAGAATTCAGCCTTGACCACCACCGCTGGAGCGGCTCTCTATCTATCGCTGGCCTCGACTAGCCTTTACCTGACATGTCAGTTCAAACAATGCAAGCTGCCTCTGGTTCAAAGCCCGTATTTACTTGTTCGGAATGCTCTGCTACGTACTCGCGCATGGAATATCTCAGACGTGCGTCGTCATTTCTCAGCGAGGCGAACCCAGTCCCCGAATTGATCGCTCATACTGCTCCCAGGCCATGAACGCAAGCATACAGAGACCCGTCCGTTCCAATGTGAAGAGTGTACAAAAAGTTTTGCTCGAAGGTATCGCTTATGCCATTCCATGCCATTCCGCTATCAGTCTTATTGATCATTCGTCTGGCGCTGGCTGTTGTTAGTGATGTCTTATTGAGGCACCGTCGCCGTTGTCATCCGGAAGCCGAAGCGATACGAGAGGCGAATGCGATGATTGATTCGCAGGCAGAGGGTGGGTTGATGCCAGCGCCCATCGTCACTTCTGGTCGCGCCAAGCTCAAAGCCGCGGGGCTGACGAAGCGCTCTCAGGGGAAATCGAGACAAGTAAGTTTGCGCTGTCTGGGGACTTGAACAACTGTTGACTTGTATGCGGCAGGATGGACAGACCGACTCCCCAGAAGCAAGTCTCTCACCAGAAGTTACTTCGTTGAATAGGGAGATGTCTGTCCAATTGGTCCATGGGCCTTCGCCTCCCTCTATCACCACATCGAGCGAGCTATCAGGTAGTTTTGATCAGTTCTTTTCCACCGACAACACTTCAAGCAACTTCACTTCTCTTGCGAGGTCGACACCGGACAGCCAATCGATCGTATCGCTTGAAGCACCCTCGCCATCTTCATTCACTGACGGAAGCTTGGTGCCTGCCTGGGCGTCATTGCCCCCTCTCTCGATGTTCAACACAGCGAATGCCATTCTTCCTAAATCGGGCTCTGAAGTCACCCAGTTTGGAGGCTGGTATACGTTTCCACAGCGCCGATCTCGTAGTGGAAGCGCCAACGAAGGCACAAGTGGCAATACTGTTCAAGATAGCGAGACAATCGCAGAAGATATTCCCATAGATCCTCTTCTAGAATCTTACCTACTCGGTGACACTGCTACAGCCGAACGGCTGGAGGCAGATTTACTTTCGCCAGAGAGGACTGCCTTGAATTCAGAATGTCGGTTCATTAGTCAAAAGCGTGGTGCAGCCTTGGATCCTTCGGACAAATTCTAGTGCGTACCTTTCACCAAACCGCATCTTCAAGACTGACGTAGGTTCCCGTTCTCAGTATACCACCCGGGCTGTTTGCTGGGTGTTATACAATCCCTCACTGGCTTTTACCACCCCTCTCTCGCCTATCCGGTTTCGCTGCTAGGACGCTCTCGGAGCACCTCGTTCGTTTTCCCTTGGTTCATCAAGCGACATTTAAGCTATCTGAGTCTCCACATTGGCTTGCATTTGCCATGTGTACCGTTGGAGGCTTGAATCCTGAGGAATATAAGCTGAAGGGCCTGCTGGGGGATACACTTGGAGTGAAGGTCGCTAGTCCGCCATGGGATGGGGTACAAGGTATAGTGCGAACAGAGGTGGGTTTGGCCTAGGCACTTTTACAAGTTCACAATGTTGATAATACCTTCGTCTGATAGAAAGTTGACATGTTGGTCAAGACGTTCGTTCGTCAGAGCGCCAAACTACCACTCTGCGACCAAATATCAATCATCCAGAGTTTGTTGTTATACAACACACCTGCCTTCCTGTCCGAGGAGCCAAGCGAGCGAATTGTCGGACACCTTTTCCTTGGAACGGTTGTCAAGGTAAGAGTGTTCGTTGAACAAATCCTACAAGTTTATTGATAATATCAAAATAGGTAGTACGCAAATCGGGTTTATTCCTCCCTTCCGCCGACTATGCCAGGCGCCTCTCTGTTCCTGCAGACTCAACGCTCGATGCCCGTTGGCGCAAATGGATTCAGCACGAAACTTCTCGCCGTTGCGCCTGGTTCATCTACATTCTTGATACCATCGCCTGCCTCGAGGCCGGCATCCCTTCACTCATATCCCCACGCGATGTGATCCACCTTGCTGTACCTGCATCCGAATCAATGTGGAGCGCAAGGAACGAGGGAGAATGGGCGGCGTTGGCCGAGGCAGGAGGGTATCATGCTGATGGTCTCACGCTCGATATGGCGATGGAATCTGTGTTTGGCTTTAAGAACCCAACAGACGGCAGGCCAGACGCGATAACAGGCGTTAGGCTTGGTCCGTTTGCACGAACGGTTGTTGTGATGACGCTCCTCCGTGGTTTGATTGAGTTTGGGCAGGGCAAGCCCAAGGGTGGGCTGGTCACACAATGCTGGGTGACGGAAGGGTTGATGGCTATCAATGGAGGGTCGGTCGACCATGATTTGGTGGTGTCAGCCTATATGCGGGCGCTAGCCAAGGTACGCCTAACCCATTCCCGGTTGATCGGCCAAGGACTTATCTATTCAATAGTGGCGCGAAGGATGGGACCTAGACCCGCTCTGCGTTCTCCTCACTGCACCGCAAGCCACTTCACCATCGACCTCAAGCATGAGCTCAGGATCTCCAGCAACGGATGGCGCACCTTCTCCATCCTCATTGGACCACATCACTACCGGCTTCTTTGCCTCTACTGTCGACACTGTTCCTCGACTAAAAGAGCCCGTGTTTGTCAACGACGCTTTGCCATATTACTGGCTCGCTCTAGTGCTTGTCGACATGCTCAAACCAGGTGTCGCCGCGTGTGCTTCGCATATATCCAATCTGCAGATGCAAGCCCAATCCGCAACAGCCAGCCCAGACCCAGGCGTAGGGCCAAGCACAAGTCAGCTTGGTTTCGAAAATGACCCATTAGCAGCTGGGGGCATGAGCGGGATCGGAATGAACGGCATGCCATATCCTTATGGGTTTACGAATTTCACTCCAGGCTCTGCGCGAATTGTAGACCTCGAGGAACAAAACAACAAGTTTGCAGAAGTGGACTTTAGGGAGATGTTGACGATTGCAAAAGACTTTGCGAGGGGGGACACGGGGACTATGAGGTCCCCCAGTTTAGCGCCTGTCGGATGATATATGCACGCGCGATCTAAATCGGACGAGTGGAGGTGGAGGTGGAGGTTTCGCATAAGCCCGAGAGGGTGGAGGTTCGGCGATCATGGCCTTGGGCTGAACATTACCCGGGGCTCGCGGTTCCTTTAGGTGTATACATACGGCTGCTTTGTATTTTCTATCCAAAGTGTGTTTGCGTTCTGCCTTTTGTTTCAGTAAACAAAATTCATTGTATGTCAATTATTAGCTTTAAACTCTACATGTCATACACGCTTTTCACAGTATACATTTTTGTGTCTGCGAGAGCCTCAATAGATCCTTCACCCCCCACTTTGGCCACAGGGTACATCTTGGTCGTGATCGGAATATTGAAGCCTGTCGATCCCTCGGACAAGAGGATCCGAGTGCCCTCAGGATGCGCCTTGGATGCCGATGCTGTCAGCGTTGGAGCAGACCCAGCCTGGTTCGAGGCCGTCGCACCTTGGCCGCGGACGGGCTTCCCAAAGCTCCCACCGCCTCCTGCTGCTTTTTCTTTCTTCGGCTTGGACGCCGCGTCCTCCGGGCCAGCCTTGCTCGCCAGCCCTGCAGCCCGTCCGTCTGGGATTTTGACAAACTCCATGCGCTTTGCCCCGCTCACATGGCTTTCAGCGTCATCGTATATGCCGTCCACGATATAGTATCCCTTTCGCTCAAACTGCATGATGTCCCCCTTTTTGAGATTGAGGATGTTTGCATCGGCCCAGCACTCAGTGCGGTACTCGGTAACAGGCGTAACAAAGTCTGCAACATCGTCGTCCTCGTCGAGTTTCTTCTTCGTAATGAGATAATCATAATCGAGGAGCGTGGCATGCACCAATGGTTGGTCTGGAGTTGGGAGTGCAAGCCAAGTGATCTTCTTTTTCGTCTTCTTGAAATCACCCTCGAGGTGAAGATCTAACTCGAGTGCGCCAGCCGACTTGGATTTGAGTATAGCATTGCCCCAGTCCATAAGAGTTATCTAAACAAACTGTCAGTCTCGTGCCTTGATCCGATAGTCTTGTCGCACCTCCTCGTTGTCCTCGTAAGAGTCTGCGTCCTTTTTCTCCATTATTACGTTCTTGGAGTAGACAGTCTTTTTGTTTCCGACATCTGGATTCTTCTTGTGCAAAGGGACCTCTTTGACTTCCTCTGGCGCGCCATTAACAGTCACGGTTACCCTTTTAAATATATCAGCCTAAGTTGTAAAGGCCATATTGAGTAACTCACATGCCCTCCTTTTCGATAGCCCAGTAACGAGGGGCAATCGGATCAATAACCTTTTTATTCAAAGCCCAGAACGAGTCCCACTCGAGCATGAGTTGAGCCTGGGATGGGCCTTGTGCGAGCATGAATTGACGGAGTGCTTCCACTGTCATCCCTCGGCGACGGATACCTGGCAGATGAATGAATAAACGCATGAGCTATGCCTACAAGCAGCATACACACCTCGGACAGTCGGGAATCGCGGGTCATCCCAACCCTTGACCAGCTTCTCATCAACGAACCAATGCAGCTTCCGTTTCGATAGCAGAGTGTAGACAAAGTTGATGCGGCTGGCAAACTACAGTTAGTGTATTCGGACGTCAAGGTATTAAAGGCTATACCTGAAGTCCCAGATGGTAACCGGGCGGAGATTCAGAGCTTCAATCATCCACGAATACTGTGGGTTCCGGTCACGATACTCGTTTGTACGTAGCGCATGGGTAACACCCTCCAACGAATCCACGATTGGACAGGCAAAGTCATAGGTAGGGTAGATTTTCCACTTGTCACTGTGTAATACTTTCGATAAATGGCCAAAGAAGGCGAGGCAAATATAGTGCTCACCCTGTGCGATGGTGAGGAGTAGCGTTGCACCTATAAATGACTGGGTCGCGGAGTGCCTTGTTTGGATCGTCGACACTAATCTTGGCCCGGAGACACCACCGCGCACCCTCGGCACTGCCAGATTTCATTTCCTCGAACCGCTGGAGGTTCTCCTCAACAGAATCGTCACGATGTTTTGACGCGATCCCATTAGTTCGCTCCTCACGCATCTGTTGCAATAATTGAGCTTCAACCGTGAACGCTCAAGCGTGAGGACAAACCTGCTCGACGGGCGTATCATCTGCATAGCCATTTCCTGCTCGCAATAGTTGCACCGCATACTCGTAGAGCTTATCGAAATTATCAGAGGTGTGAGTCAGGACGTCTGGCGTGATCTCCAGGAGTTGTAGATCCTCGAGAATAGTCTCCTCAAACTCGGACTGTTTCGGGTCAGTACGTGTGCTTGGGGTGGCGACGACGCACGACTCACCCTCTCCTTTGACGGGTTCGTATCATCAAATCGAACAATCAGTTTGCCCTCGTACATCTTGGCAAAGTATTGATTAAGCATAGCTGCCTTTGCATGGCCGATGTGCAGATAGCCACTTGGCTCGGGGGGGAACCGGGTGACTACTTGGCCTTTCACAGCTCCTGGAAGACCGAATGCAAAGGAGGCAGCGGCCTTGGTGCCTTGTCCCTATCAAACACACGAGATCAATGACGAGCTCGTCTGCCCAATGAATTGAATGTAACCTTTTTAGATTTGGCTTCAGCCAGCGCGGCAAGGGCCTCCTGGGTTGATGGCAGAGACTCGATGTAGTTCATCCATCGCTGCACATGGGGATGAGCACCTCGTTTTAGTACTCCAAGTGCCTGGATGCTTGCTGGATAGACCATAATCGTGAGTGATGCCCTAGCCATAGACCTAAATTTACACACATTTAAGGGCCCCCCACACAGCCCAATCGACGGCAGTCAACGCATGGCCAATTATAAAAGTTCGGTAGGCCAAATGATCGTCGATGGTATCGATTGCCGGCGCAAGATCTGCAAAAGCTGTTTTCAATGGCAATGCCGCGGCAAGGTCGTGGAATTGAGTGCTCTTTGGACAGGTTAGTATTAGTTATCAAACGTTCGTCGGACTTGCCGTTTGAGAGTCGCCCGCCCGACCGGCGGTGTCGGCAAGTTGGTGGAGGGCGTCTGCGGGGTTTGTGCTAGTTACCCCGTCGACGGTCAGGATCAGAGCGTCAGTCTGCTCGGTGTTGAAAGAGTAGGGGATGCCAAGAAACGACGATAGACCGAGAATCGCATAGGAAAATGGACTCGAAGTCGGCAAGAACGCGACGCTCTTGTTCGACATGGTGGGTGTATGCAAGACGAGTCAGCCAGAGTGGACTGATTTGCATCCGAGGCGGAGTCAGTCTGAAACCAGCACGTGACGTGTTGGAAATGGCTCTTGGAGCTCCTGCGCCGAGCTCAGCTTGTGAGCGCTTTGGGCCAGCGATGATGAATGCCGAGCGGCTGTTGCTACTGCGGGGGACTCGTGGAAGTGCCTTGGCCCAGCGCAGATGCGAAACTTGCACCGCACCACAAGCCGCGGCACATCTATTTGTAGTAGCCCCGATGACACTTCAGCCCTGACTCGCAAGCTTAAAAACCTCGGTCACCCGCTCGAGTCTTCTCTCTCCCAGCCTTGTACTTCTAGCTCCCCCCCTACTCTACCCTACTCTTTCTCATAATACTATGGAGCGCGCCAGCTCACCATTCGAATTTGTCAGAGGACGTAAACTACCCAACCCCTACTTCTCCTCTCTGTCCTCGCCATCTGCCATCCAAATACACCCTGGGCTCTCTTCGAGCGACGACCCGCTGGGAACATCATCAGCCTGGGATGACGACACTCCATCTATCTGGGCTCGCACATCATCACGCCAAACACATCATGAACCCGAGCGGCCAACGAGCCGTTCGTCGACGAGAAATTGGAAAGGGCTCTTGTCCAGAGCAAAACGGGCTATACGAGGCCGAAAGCACTGAGATGCTCCACGTTGTTCATGGTGAGTATTTTTGCCACTCGGCATTGCGGCGCATACTGAATGCGCACATAGATCTATGATAAATTTAACATACTGCGCAATTTAATCCTGTAATCCTTTAGACGTTGTATCCATATTTTCGATCTTATGTTACACTAGTGTACACACGCTGCTCCATATATTCATATGAACTCAATATGAACCTTCTAATTTTACTGATTGTGTGGGCCGGCGGGAGGATACGAAAACTAGGAACCGAGATTAGCTTCGCGCGATAAACATAGCAAGTCAAACGTACGCCAACGCCAGCAGGAACCGGATATGCTGGGATCGGCTGTGTCAAAAGGTCTTGCGCCGCTTGTCCCTAATCATAACCCATCAGTCGGCTGGTCCTCCCAAAATAACTTGAACCGCAGCTCACCTCTCTGCTCATGCCTTCAGACGGACCAGGATCTGCAACAATAGGTGCCCTCGCAACGTTCACATCTCCAGACGTACTACTCTCCCCAGCCGTTGGCGGCTTCACGTCACTCCGACCTGTGCCACCACGTGTACTTCTTTTCGTGCCTTCCTCGCGGGGAACGATATCGATCAAAAAGTCAAACTGGTCACTCTTGCTCAGCGCACGTGCGACATCTGCTTTGGCAAGCGTGCGGCGTTTGTGTTGCTCGGCCACCAAGTAGGCACGCGCTGTAACTTCGGATATGAAAACTGGCGATAACGACGGTAAGTGCGGCCCAAGAGATTCGAACGGGGACTTACTTTCGCAGGCTTTAGAAAACAGAATAGGCGCTGTTTCCAGGACGATTAGGGGGGTTGATAACAACAAACGTCCGGATATGCATACCATCTGCAGAAATCATCTACAACCCTCTTACGTTAGACAAAGGTCTAATGCGACTAGATCGGGAAGATACTCGCCTTGACATCCGGATCACTCTTCATAACCTTCTTGATGCGAGCCAGCGGTAGAGGTGGGTGCTTGAAATCTGGATCCTCGCGCTCTGCCGTAGCAATCTGGCATTGCCAAAAGTACCTCAAGAATCCTTCCAGGGTATCACCTGGCTGAACAAACGGTCCGGGAGGAGACATGTGGCTTGTGGGAGCTGAACCTCTGCGTAGTGCTGGCATGTCAGAACGTCGAATCAGAAAGCTCTTTGAGGTTTCATTGTACCTTTGGTTAAGTAATGGAAAGGCAACAAGAAGCGGGCTGGGGAGGGGGTCTGAATGCAAGTTCGCTGTTTTGTGAGTGGTTGGCGAGTCGGAACGCGGCAACTTGTATGTTCTTGTTTATTGGTCACATGCTCGTTACGTTTCAACGTAATCTCAGCTTTAATAGCGCATACAAATCGACTTCAAGCACGTTGTTTTGAATTTTGTGCAACATTTAAATACAGTTCAACTAGATCCGACTATTTTATGAGGTTTTAGGAGTCTCCTTGTACAGCCCACACAGAGAACTCAACACTGCCCTCAACCCGCTCACCGCAATGTCCTCGTCAACCCCGATACCCCAAGCGGTGCGACGATTCGACGCAGCATCCATGCCCAGCAGCACGTACGAAGCGGCCTTCACCTCTGAGCCACTTCCAATAGAGTGCTGCGCAAATTCCCGGATTTCGATTTTCCCGTGCAACAGCCCACCAGGCGTCTGCGGCGTTCGCGCATTCTTGCCCAGGCGGGTGTGCAGAGCAGCAAGGAATGCTGACAGAGGTCCGTTACCTTCGCCAGAGATTTTCTCGTCCGTTCCGGCAATTGAAACTACACCTTCGAACCTCCTTGTATTGGCATCTACATTGTGAAGTGCGAACTCGCGCAGCGCAAACGGGCCCTGCGAAGTTTGATCGTACTCGTATGTCTTGCGGAACAGAGAGATGAGACCGTCAGCGGAAATAGCACCGTCGGTTGAGGTCGTATTCAACTGCACGACCTTCAAGAACGCGTTTTGCAAGTGTCGTGGAAGGTCGAGCGATAGGCTGTCGTAAACTGCGGACGCAATGTCTGCTTCGCTCTCGACGACGTGAGCCCTGGCCGGGCTGACAGGATCACTACCTAGAGCATTGTTCGCGGCGCTTATCACAGCGTGCAGAGCAGACGCAGCAATATTCCAGTCTACCGCAACACCCCAGAATCCCCCAGTGGCCTTGTCGTTTGTATTGGGCTTGACAAGCTCGATATATGATGCGGCCTTGACACTAGTCCCTTCGCCAATAGAGTGCTCAGAGTATTCTCGTACCGAGAGATCGATGCCCAAATGACCACGGAGAGCGTCGAGCAAGGCAGAAAGTGGCCCATTGCCCTCGCCTCGAATCATACGAACAACCCCGTCAACCAGGAGCTTTCCCTCAAACCTACGACCAGAGTCGGACGTTTCTTCATCCTTTCCTGGCGAAGCTGGCCGAGACAGCGGAATCTCGGAGAGAGTGAATGACTTGAGAACTAGGCGGCCTTGGTAAACTCCCCCACTGAATCGATAGGTCTTCTTGAACGCAGTCACAATATCCTCCATGGTAATCTCCTTTCCAGTCTTTTCGGACAGACTCTGAATGACCTGGTAAAAGGAGATTTGCATGCGACGAGGCAAGTCGAGCGACAGAGCCTGCTTGACAAGGTACGCAATGCCTCCCTTTCCGGACTGAGAGTTCACGCGAATAACAGCCTCGTACGTGCAGCCAAGATCAGCGGGGTCGATAGGCAGGTAAGGGATCTCCCAGTACAGCATATTGCCAGTTTTGACATCTCGGGCCCACCGTGCCTCTTGGGCCTCGAAGCCTTTTTTGATTGCATCTTGATGAGAGCCAGAGAACGCGGTGAAGACGAGTTCGCCAGCATATGGGTGTCGTGGGTGGACGGGGAGCTCGGTACACGAGGTAACAGTGTCGATGACCGACTGTAGATCACTAAAGTCGAGGCCAGGGGAGACGCCTTGGCTATACTGGTTGAGGGCAAGAGTGACGATATCTACGTTTCCGGTACGCTCGCCATTTCCAAGGAGCGTGCCCTCGACTCGGTCCGCTCCGGCCATCATGGCAAGCTCGGCTGCTGCGACAGCAGTCCCTCGATCATTGTGAGGATGCAGGCTAATGACAACCTTTTCTCGTTCTGAAATATTTCGGCCGAAAAGCTCGATCTAGTAATTTTTGATTAGCATTTAGATCGAGGCAAAGATGCCACTACCTACCTGGTCTGCATAATGGTTAGGGGTGGCAATTTCAACTGTCGCCGGTAGATTGAAAATAATGCGTTCATCACCCAGTCCGGCCTTGCCCCACGCCTTTTTGACCTCTTCGCATACTCGAACGGCAAAGTCGGGCTCGGTCTGTGAGAACGTCTCGGGGCTGTACTCGTACTTGAATTGGGTGCCGTACTTGGCCGAATACTCGTCAACAAGCTTTCGGACAAGCTTGGTGTGCGTGACCGCAAGCTCGACGGTCTCGTCTTGCGAGTTGCGGAATACGACGTCTCGGAAGCATGGGCAACACGCATTATACATGTGGAGGATCGCCTTGTTAGCTCCTGCCAGGGACTCAAACGTTCGGGTAATAAGATCAGCACGAGCAGGCGTCAGGACCTATTTGCAGTCAGCGTCTGGTCGGCGTTCATGGCACCACACCCACCTGGATCCACACGTCGTCGGGAATCAAACCGTCCTCGATAAGGTTACGAGTGAATTGAAAGTCTGTTTCGCTCGCTGCGGGGTACGAAACCTCGATTTCCTTGACGCCGCATTTGACAATCTGCAGGAAGAACTGTGTCTTTTGCTGGATCGACATAGGGTTTGCCAAGGCCTGGTTCCCGTCTCTCAGGTCTGTCGAGAGCCAAATGGGGGCCTTGGTGATCGTCTTTGAGGGCCATGTGCGGTCATGGAGGTTTAGAGGCGTGTACGGCTTGTATTTGACAGAGGGGTCCTTCCTGCAGGCACATGAGCAGACGAGCCATCGGCCCAAACGTGCACTCACAGCATCGGCATCGTGGGCAGACTAGTCGGGGCGGTCGTGGTCGAATTTGGGCCGAGTCATACAAAGGCCAAAACAAAATCTTTACAGTTGTGAGGAGCGAGTCAAATCAGGAAATGAAATCGCTGATGACACATGCGATATGATCGGCTGGAGAATATGTAGGACAACTACTTCAAATGGCATTTGTCAAATGAATGGGCCAATTCAAGTTCAAATTCGATCTAGACACTATCAAGACGGCTCTGCGCGGTTGCCCTCTGCACGAGCAATCGCGATGCTTTTCATCCACCTACACAAACTAAGTAATCGGTGGTCAGACGGATGGAACAACCACATACTCTTTCTCTAATTCCTGCTTCAATGGGCGTGCGTTGCGCCTCCTCTTGTTCAAATGATCCAGAGGCCCGGCGCCATATGGATCCCTCTCGCTCTTGGCCTTTTCAATTTTCGGTCGAGGATGGATCGAGTTTTCTTGATACCACCCCGGCTCGGTCACCTGAGGCTCCTCTTCGAGCTTGGGGTTCTTCCCTGCCTCCTTTTGAAGTCCAGTCAGACGCCAAAGCCAAATGTCCTGCCCCCCAGTCTTGATCGCCTGTTTAGACTTTGTAATTCGCTTCTTCGTTGAAGTCTCCTCGGCTTCCTCCAATACCTTGTGAAATTTTTCGACTTCTTTCGAGGCAATGAGATCCGGGAGGACAATATCTTTGAGGTACCTATGAAATAACGCTTTGGATATGCCGCATGAGAGATTTCATACGACTCACGACTTTGAACGGAACGGATGCTGGGGGTGAGGGGGCTGAGGAGGTGCAGGTTTCAGTATACCGCCTTTTCCTTTGAATCTTTTGGGCGGTGGAGGTTGAGGAAACGGTGTTGCAGGAAACTGTTCCAAGCCCCGTTTGTATATTTCTTGTATCCTGAGATTCTGGCCATCAGCCAGTAGCTTTCGAACAATATTTCGAGCATGAGGTGTCGACATATCTGCACGCAAGAGTCCGGCTTAGTTCTAGAAGTCTGAAGCATCTCGAGTTCGACGTACTGAGCACCAGCCAAATGGTCGTTGACAAGAGTTCGGCGCTTGAGTGCCTATACACCGGCCCTAAGCAACCGCGCGACGCGTCTCTTGCAAATATTACTTTTAGATCCATCCTCCACCACTCCCTCACGAATCCTCATGTCGTCCGAAAATGCAGCACCCGCCCCAGCCAAAGCTGGCGACAACTCGAACAAATCATTTAATGACAAGGCAAGTTACAAACCAAAATCATGGGTCACTCATTAAATATTCGTGGTCTCAGGGCAAGCCTATGGAAGTTAGGCTGTCCAATATGACTGCTGCCAAAGGTGGACGCATTTGGACAAGGGAGTGAAATACCATTAACTCTTTTGTTTGTAGCTATTGGAGACGTCGTGAGGACATCATTGGGTCCAAAGGGCATGGACAAGATGGCAAGTACATATTCGGACATGTATCAAAGACAATTAATCTGACGCCCACCCCAGATCCAAACCCCACAAGGAGAAGTGATCATCACCAACGATGGAGCTACCATTCTAAAACATATCGCGGTCCTGCACCCGGCTGCCAAGATGGCAAGTTTTTCCACAAACCTACCACACTTGTGGAAACTTACCCCTTGGCCAGCTCGTAGAGTTATCCGCAGCACAGGACATAGAAGCTGGTGATGGAACGACGAGTGTGGTTGTCTTAGCTGGAAGCCTGCTAGGCGCGGCTGAGAAGATGCTTGCCAAAGGTCCATTGCTCCACTCTACTCCACTTGTAGCACTATTGACTCTTTTGTTCCTCGACTAGGCATGCACCCCACGATCATCGCAGAGTCTTTCCTTCGGGCCTCGGCAAAAGCAGTCGAATTCTTGACGGACATATCCACACCGGTCGATCTGAACGACAAAAACAGCCTGCTCCGAGCGGCTAGCACCTCGTTAAACTCAAAGGCACGCCCTCTAGACCCTTTGACTTCTTGCGCCTAGGCATAATCTCACTTGCCACAGATCGTATCCCAATACTCGTCCTTGCTCGCTCCCATCGCGGTATCTGCCGTGACCCGGTTGATCACGCCGACGTCTGCGAATGTGGATCTGCGAGATATCAGGCTAGTCAAGAAGGTCGGGGGCACGATCGAGGACACAGAGTTGGTCGAAGGTGTGGTTCTCAACCAAAATGTGGTTGTCACCGCGGGCGGACCTACGAGAATGGAAAAGGCCAAAATTGCGCTAGTTCAGTTCCAGCTGAGCGCTCCAAAACCAGATGTAGGCTCGGTGCCGTTAGGTTTGGGGTCGCAGGTTGCTGATAACCGTTCTAATTTTAGATGGATAACACGGTGGTGGTGAACGACTATCGCCAGATGGACAAGATTCTAAAAGAAGAAAGGCAGTACTTGTTGAATATGTGCAAGAAGATCAAGAAAACGGGATGCAACGTGCTTCTCATTCAAAAATCTATTCTTCGCGACGCTACAAACGAAATGTCTTTGCACTTCTTGTCGAAGCTCAAGATCATGGTCATCAAGGAGATCGAGCGGGACGAGATCGAATTTTTGGCCAAGAGCACGGGTTGCAAGCCCATTGCCGACATCGAGGGCTTTACAGAAGACAAGCTGGGGTATGCGGATCTCGTGGACGAGACAGAAACTGCAGGTGCGCGGGTCGTGAGGATTACGGGCGTCAAGAACCCAGGCCGGACAGTCTCGGTCTTGTGCATGGGCGCCAACTCGCTCGTGCTCGAAGAGTCTGAGCGCAGTTTACATGACGCACTATGCGTGGTCCGGTGTCTAGTCAAGAAGCGGCAAGTCGTCACTTGTTTAGCTGCCTCTATATTTACTCGCTTCTGATTCACTCTTTAATCAGGGCTCTGATCGCCGGCGGTGGAGCGCCTGAAATTCACGTTTCACGGCTCTTGTCCCAGTATGCGCAGACGCTCAAGGGGATGGAGTCGTACTGCTTCCAGGCGTACGCTGACGCACTCGAGGTGATACCCACCACGCTTGCAGAAAACGCCGGGTTGAACCCGATTGCGATTGTTACCGAGTTGCGAAATCGACATGCGCTGGGCGAGAAGAACGCCGGCATCAACGTGCGCAAGGTATGTGGCCAGCTGCATGCGCGGATATATGCTTATTTTGTGCTAGGGCCTTATTTCGAATATCTTGGAGGAAGATGTGGTTCAACCACTGTTGGTGTCGACGAGTGCAGTCGAGCTCGCTACTGAGACAGTCTCGCTGTTGCTCAAGGTCGACGACTATCATCTGACGCGTTGAGCGGGTGTGATCTACATACATGGAAAGTATGCAACCATTTGTATTCAAACTAGTGGGAGCGACCCAAGGTCGATCACGTAAACTACACTTGGAATGTGCTGGCGACCTGCATGCTTGCATGCACCGGGGTTCATTCGTCCGTCGACCCGGAAGAGGCTGTTTATGTCGTCGCCGAGGGTGCATTGCCGGAACCGCGTGCGATCGATGGCTCGTGGATCGACCCGAAAAGCGCGAGCACGAGATGGACGACGACGATCGCGATTGTGCAGCGGGCCATGGCCGCCGTTCTTGCTCCTGTGGCGCCTCTTGGTGGTGGCTGGGGTTTACATATCGCTCGGGTCTGGTTTCCTGCCCTATTCCGATGCACCACTCTGTGAGCTGAGTTGGGCCGGACGTAAAGTGAAGACGCAATCTACCCCTGAAAATGAGTGGGCCCAATGTTTACCAGACTTGTGTCCAGCGGTGGGCAAAAAGAAAAAAGAGTGGGTGGGCTGAAACGAGTGCTGAACCAGGTTCATCTCCGTTGGAGCAGGGGGATGTGGCACGATATTGGAGCGCGTGGAGGCAGCGATTGTGGTAGCCCTCCAGGGTCATGCCCAACAAGCGTTGATAAGTGACGAAAGGGGCAACTTGGCAGCACGCCGACCGAGTGCAAGTGAGCGTGATCATGGCGACAACAAGGAGTGCTCAAGCTCCGCCGAAACATGCAACTGGTCGTGAGAGTTGGGACCACGCGATGAGAGGTGTGTATATGCGCGTCGAGAGCGAGGGTTTCGGCAGTGACGAGCTCGGTCTGGGCGGTGTCCAGGGCCAGCAAGATGTGTAGGGTCTGCTGAAGGGAATGGGGGATGTGCGAGACGGGGGCTCAGGTGTCGAGGGGCAGCGGATAGGGGGATCGGGGATGATGGGGTGTCTGGCGAGCCACGTGACAGCAGTCGCACAGCACCCGCCGTCCATCCCGTTTCGACCGCCCGCTGCGATGCCGACCGAAAACATCGCCGTTGCTGCCCACCCGTTCGACGTCAGCGTGGCCCCCCAGCCCCCGCAGATTAAAGTCTGCGTCCACTGCCATGGCCCGCTCGACACCGCCGAGCTCGTTTTCTCCCTCGCCCCCATGGGCCCCGACGACGTCTGCCCCAGCCCCAGTGTCGTCTGCAGCCCCTGCGCCGACCGAGCCCGTGCCCACGCAGATCGCGTCATGTCCGAGCCCCTCATTCCCCCGGCATCCCGCCTCCGTCGCCAGTCGACGCTCGAGCCGATGGTCGAGGAGCCCAGCGCAGAGTCCGACGGGGACACGTCGCCCGCACACCCCCAGACCCCGCCGCCTGACGTCAGGCATCGCGGCCTGACACTCAGCATCCCCTCGCGCTCGCCTGTCCGGACCCCGGCCACGTTCGCTCATCTGTCATCTCGCGTCCCCGTCGCTCATTCCGTCGCACAGCATCCCCCCTCGCCGCCCCCCTCGCTCGGCACTCCCCCGCCGGCTCGCCGGAGTCCGGCCGCGTTCGACCAGGAGCTCGATCCGTTCGCAGACGTCACCCGGCTCAGGCTCAAAAACACCCGCCAGGACTGTCTCTACCCCGGGGCGTCGTTTGTGGGCATCCAGAAAAGCGGTCGAAACTCGTACAATGTGTCGGTTACCATCGTGGTATGTGACTCTTCGCAATTCCCCATATGGCTCGCCTGTGATTGATTCTGCAACAGAACGTAGACTTTCCCGGCTCGACGCTCTGCGGCTATCTCACCATCGAAAACCTCACAGACGACCATCCACAGCTCACCACCTACTTTGACGCAGAGATCATCGGCAAGTGACATCAACCCAGGGCCGCGCTTCCAGCTAATAGTGTTCCACAGGCCCCAAATACGGCTTTCTCACGCAGAGCTACGGTGCTTCTGAAACGGACGACATGACCCACTGGGGCCGCTTTGACTCGTTCAGAAGTACGTATGCCCCGCAAACAAATCCCGCTCCTGCTAATCTCGATTGATCCCTAGGCATCAAGTCTGAGATGCGTCGTCCGGGACTGACCGTCCGGCAAAAGTCCCTGTCGGAGCGCGGGTTTGTCTTTATGCGCTGGAAGGAGCGGTTTCTTGTCCCTGACCACCAGGTTCGGGGCATTCGTGGGGCCAGCTATGATGGTACTCCTTTCCCGAACACGTGGCTTTCATTACCTGACACACCCTCCCCCGCATTGCGTCTGTCTAGGCTTCTACTATGTCTGCGTCCAACTCAACTCGCAGGCCGAGTCACCTGTACACACTCATTCACCCTTTCGCGAACCGACTTCGCCCATACAAACTTATCACCCGCTGCCGGCTCAGCAGACGGCGCCTACTCCTGTGCATGCGCCTACTCCCCCTCCTCCGATTCGAACACGATCGATGTCTTCGGCCTCGGCTCGTTCGACTGGGCCGATATCACCAGAAGTGTTGCAATCGACCGAAGAGTTCCCGCCACTCTCGCCGGTCGCTCGTCAATCCCAAGTGCCAGCATCCCCGCCATCTCCGCGCATAACCCGTGCCCACTCCAACTCGTTCAGAAGCAACAGTGCGGACACTTGGGGTGGAGGGGGGCGTGGGACGTCGTCGCGTGCACCAACTGTATCGGCCACCATGACCGGATTCTATTTCCACCAAAATTCAGAGCCGTACGTCCTCGGCCGTTGTCATCCGACTCTGACGTCAGAAACTTACCTTTTTCACGCGCAGATACCAACAGTTGACGTTGCACTACCAGCCAGAGCGCAACACTTCGGCGTTTGAGTTCCGCTAAATACGACAATCCTTGCCCCCCTCCGTCCACTTGCTTTACCACACCAGCTGCACATGCCTCCACCTCTCACTCTCATTGCCACTCATACTCGGGAACCCCAACTCTAACCCTTGTTGTACTTGTACACGCGCCTCGGAAACATCTCTTCTGCTTCTTGTGTCTGTTTGTTTGTGCTCTAATCTGTGTTGTC
Organism: Ceratobasidium sp. AG-Ba; assembly: GCA_016906575.1. Taxonomy (NCBI): domain Eukaryota; kingdom Fungi; phylum Basidiomycota; class Agaricomycetes; order Cantharellales; family Ceratobasidiaceae; genus Ceratobasidium; species Ceratobasidium sp. AG-Ba. The sequence goes on along the minus strand of CP059641.1, from coordinate 2,560,623 downwards.
TTGATTCTCTGCATTCTCTTTTCTGTACAAGGCATTGCGATATCTACTTTGATTACTTATTTTGTGGATGGCTGTGAGACGCTGAAGGGTAGCGTCTGATCTGAGATTGATCGGATAGGCGCCTAGTGCCGAGTGCCAAATGATGTGGCTACAATTGAGACCTTGCGGATGTTTTGGATCTCGCCGCGGCAATATCTCAAGCCCAATCAGCAGTAGTTTCCTTCGGAGTCTAATCTCTTTGTTCCGAACTATGTGTACGACCGCTCGAATACCGTTGGCTTGGCGGCTGCATACTCATTTGATAAGTATGTACGATGTTCAACTGAAGGGCCACCTGAGTGGATAATGGAACCTTGATTAAGGTTCTATATCATATATCCTACGTTGCACGATAACGAATAGTTTGCTTAGCTATTCTGGCGCAAATCCTATTCATAGAAGCCATGGCTATATGTATCGGCCAGGCATAAATAAAAAATTGATATTCTCCACCCAGGCAACCGGCGGTCTAGAAGCGATCTGCGCTGTGGGGCACCCACAAAAGTATCTCATTACTTTTTGAGCAGATTAACGTTTGCCCCAAGAATGTGTGTGTCTTGGATCTCGTCTGCGTGTTCTCAAAGGCAGCATTGCGTGTGGGAATGTCAACTGAACGCACTGCACCCAATGCGCTCGTTTCGTAATCCGCCAAGAGGGTTATTGGAAGGACTTGAGCCTTGAGTACTTACATAGTTAATGTATAGGAACTTTGCTTCGCTAGAACAAAGGCCTCGGTCGTATGGCATGAGTGTTACATTAGCTCCTACTATATACCGTAGGTCTTGAATGCCCTCTATTAATAACGCAGGTGATTGCAGTTTGGTTTTGGATGTTGCCCTCTACTTTATATGCCGCATATACAAGTCTCCTAAGTATATCTTTTTACGATAGAACAAATCCTCTCACGGACAACATTTGGCCAGTGGTTAGATAATTGAATCGCCTTAACCCTGACCGTACTGAGGTGCGCGACTGTGCGTCATGCAATACACACGGCTACAGGCATGAGGGTGGAAACCTCACATGATACAACTGCGAGTGGCTTCGATACACCAACACTTTCCTTCTTCTCCCGTTTTTAGTCGAGTCTAACTCAATTTAACTCCTATTCCTCTACAAATGTCTTCTTTCTGTTAGAGCACCCATTAGAACCTATCTAATCCGGGCTTGATTTAGCTGAACCCTACTAGGTTCCGCAGCACACTGTCTTCCAGCAAACAACCCTTTCTTCCAGCAAACAACCCTTTCTTCCACTGCATATATCTCTGGCTGTTTTACACGCACTGCGCATCATGTTTCATCAAATATGTATTTAGTGGGTACTATTGAGGTTGAGCAGATTCCTGCGCTACTTATTCTAGTACACAGGCTTATTCGGAACTCGATTCTGAGGAGCGCCCGGTTGAAAGCTACTCTCCGTCTACGCTATGCCTAGGATATCGCTCCCCTTATTGGGGATGTGTTCGGAGCTCCATCGGTACCGTGGGCTGAATTGTTGGATTGCTTCCTACCGCCGAGCTATCAAATAGACCCAACCACTAGGAAGCTACAACGTGAAGACGTGAGCGTGAACATCAAGCTTATCTTACACTAGATATCAAACGACACCGTAATCCTCCTGAGGCATTTTGTCTTGAACGGCGCCCATGGTAACAGCGAACGACCCTTGTGTGTGAAAACACTTGCTATTTTTGGTATCTTTTAGTGAGGCAAAACAGAGCCACCATGTTCGACAGGGGCATGGCTCTGAACAAGCTGTTTCCATAAAGCGAGTAAGCTGTAGGCCATTTGACGGTGTTTCTCGCGATACTAGCCCAGCTCTTGACTAGAGCAACTCAGAAGAGCTCATGATCAGTTAGGCTCTGTATGTTCTTTTCCCGGTCACTTTAACAGCCAACCCATCGTAAAACTTGTTCACGCGTACTCAGCCATCCGGATAACGTTCCTATCGCGCCGCGGGAAAGCTCCGAGATACACACTTGGGGAATATGTGAGACACGCGACCGTGGCAAACTTCTCTTCGCGAGTGCCCCGAAATTAAGAACATGGTGTATGATCTATTTTTGATATTGTGGGCTTGAGGCGTTCTGTCAATATGGGCTCGGTTCCGATCCTAATCGCGCCCAACTAATCGGTTAGCTTGCCTAATGCCCGAGCAATTTCGTGGCAATCAGAACAAATCAGTAGTAGCGAGAGATGTGCTATTAATACAAAGTCTCATGAGGACTTTCAGGATTTTCCATATCTACCGTGTAATGCTTCCTTGGGATTGTTGAGAAACACGTGCTGGGATGCTTCTATGATCGGTCCGAATTGATGATAGCGCCTCGGGCAAGTATGTTCCTCAGTCTACCACAACAGCACCATATGGTTTGGATTAAAACTTAGGCATATCTCTAGGAACAAGCTATTTAGTACATCAGCCTTTTTTTTTTCTTTACCTTTTGCAACGGTCGACGAGTAGAGGATGATATATCAAACGAGTCTACTACTCCTGACAACCGAGATTCCAGAGCACCCCTATCCGCAGTCTGGTAGACTGCAACGATAGCTGCGGCCGACGCGACGAGAATAGGAATTCCTTTCGGTGACTTGTCAGGATTCTTATGGATTCTACCATCTCGGAAGACTTTGTAGAATTGCCCCTGCCGTCTTGTGCTAAAAACGACCATCTTTGTAGCACCAATATTACGTCTATATCTGGCGCTGTGGCTGGTATTGTCGCAGCCTTCATAGGGCTTCCTAGGGATAACAAACTCTTCCTTGGCTTCACGAAGTGATGTGGCGTGAGGTCATACTTCCTGGCTACGCACCAGAATCCTGATCGTCTTGAAATCTTGATGGACAACCGATAACTATCCTAAATCAAATCCAGGTTGGTTATCCGCAGCCATGTTCTAATTCCGTCACACGATCGAGCTAGGAATAGCCCTGTCCAATAGGCTCTGCATAATGCGCGATGCCATTGCCGAGGTACTTAGGTAGGAGGGCCCGAATGTCCGAATCTACTTTCCCCCGCTATGGACCTCGTTGGGTGGTACGCCATTCTTAACTCGCGATTGCTCACCATTATACTGTTGTTCAATGTGGGCTTTATATCAATCTTGCTCTTGACTTCAGAGCTCCCGCATAGTCTGGGAGTTGTTTTAGAAGAGCGGCTCTCTGAGTATCATTATTATCAGGACACGGATGAGGTTGTGGCGCCGGGCCTGACCCACGAGCCCGTTGTGTCCGATCCTTCTCCAGAATGGCTAATCAACGCACTCAATGACGATGACCTACCCTGTCAAAATCTTCCACCGCCTATGACTGGTAGGCGTTTTGGGTATTCCTACCCCCCGTCGACCTCCCCCCGCCACCTGTCATTACAGTCGAAATACCTCCCGTTTCAGCGCCAAACGCACCCTCCTCCTCCTCCATCTCTACACGACGATTCTTCCATCGCCGAGTCCTGCGTAGACTCGGCTTTGTCGGCTGGCGCGCTATGCTCCTCCAGCCGACCGACAACGCTCGACGTAGTTTGGACATTTGCCAATGGCTCGGGCGTATTACACGAGAAATGGCGCAGGGTCAGAGAGGTTCAACAGCGACTCCAGCGTGCAGGGACACTCGCTCCACGAGCCCGCGCCGAAATCGACCGTCTTCGAACGCGACCTATGGCTGGAACAGAGAAGAAGCTATTTCGGTACGTGGGCTATTTTTATCGCAGGTCGTGTTTTAGGTTTAGTGCTCACCTCTCACTTCAGGGACCATGATGAACTCCGGCATTCAATGCGATCTGTCCTCCAGCATTTTCGCCAATATACGACGCAGTTTCATCTCGTTACCAGTGATTTTGCCTTTCCATCCTGCAACCCAGATGAGTTCGCTGGCTGGCGCCTCGGCCAAATACCTCAGTGGCTTGACCTTCATCGGGCCTTCAGATGGAAGGATGGAAACGTTCGATTGAATGTTGTTCACCACGCAGAATTCTTTGACAGGGAATACAAATATACTACGTTTAATAGGTATGCCAAGTTGTAAATCGGCGCATATATGGTCCTAACCATGTTCAGTCTTGCTATCGAGTCACAGTTTGCTCACCTCAACGTGTCCGACGCTTTTATTTATTTGGTATGCCTTTGTATGTGCGGAGTAGCCGCCTTGGACTGATCCACAGTTTTGTAGAACGATGACTTTTACTTCTCTGCCGACCTTTCTCCATGGGACTTCCATACACCATGTAAGTAACTCGGGTAACCTTGATGAGCTACCTGACACAGTTTTTAGCTTATGGTATTGTGCTTAGAATGCAGCCCGACCTGCTTGTTTCCCCGTTGGTCGACGGCGCCCGCCCCTCTTCTGGAGAATGGCACAGCCTAGAGTTCTCTAACCGGCTGCTAAGTATGTGCACTTGTACAACCTTGTCTCAACTATAGCTGATGCTATGCTCGTTGTCTATTTTCAGGCGACCGATTTGGGTCCCGACACCGCCCATATGTAATACATGAAGCTAAGGCATTCAGGCGGTCGATTCTCACCGAAATCTCACTTATTTGGGCACAAGAGCTCGCGGCGACCTCCTCACATCCATTCCGCACGGATCCGCAACTTCGTGACGCGCACATAGGTTTTGTTGCGGCACACTTTATCGTCGAGCGTTGGAGGGAGGGATTGCTTTGGAGCTGGGTCGTTGCACGGCTAGGTGGCGCGAACGATGAGTGGGACGCAATCACATCCGAGAGAGCGTGGATGGAGCTTGGAGGTGGTCGCAATGGGCTAAGTAAGAGGCTTGTAGTCGAGCTACCAAAGAGGGACAGTCTGTCGGAGGAGCGACTTGAGGAAGCTGCGGCGCAAATCCCTGGTCAGCATCCTAGCACGCGTAGCACAAAGTACTCTTTCAGTAAGTCAGAAAAACTGGAGAGAGAGCGCCACGCTAAACCTTTTTTCGAACAGCCAGCCAAGACGGCTACCCTTACACGTTTCTTGGCACTTATGGCTGGCGCCATTGGCCACAGTTCTCAAAATCGTTCTTGCAATGCCAAATCGAGTTCGATATATGCTTCCCATCTGATCTATCAAACGCAAGCGATGTGTTCAAGCATATTGCCTTCGTAGCTCCCAAGTGTGGCGACTGCAGTAAGTGGCTCTGTACTATTCCGCCCACACCTAGATTCATGCGTTTACTTCCTTGAAAGTCATCAACGCCCTTGTTGCCGCGAGTGGCACACTTGGATTATCGGCCTTTCTCCCAAATCCGATACACGGACTGAAGTCCACACAAGAGTCGGCACAGGACCCAGTTCCCCATTTGCCTCTGGTTTCAGATTATCACACTGGTGATTTTTCGTTGCGAGGTGTGCTTGGGGATTCGGCAGTTGATATACGAGCATGGACCGTACGCATGCTTCAGCGGTATCGGTTTGTTATTGGTGAGTGCTTCTGATCTTTGTTGTTGTTGGTATCTAACTAGCTGTATGCGCTTTACCAGGCAGTACGCCATCGATTTTTGCCATGGTCAAAGATGTTACGACGGCCGCAGCAGCTTTTTCCACCATGGAACTAGATCCCTCCGTCGCACTTGTTTGTTTGAATGACGATATTTTTGCCAGTCAGGCAGAGGCGACCGACAAGACATTGCGTCGAGAACAGGAGCGGCGGTGGCCACATGCGGCTGCCTGGGAGACATAGTAGCGAGACAAATACTTATCTTCTCTTTCGTTAGGTTTTATCTGGGATCTCTGTTTTATGTTTATTGACCGCACACAATCTTTCACTCATACTGTATTTCGATGACGTCTCGGTACATCTCCTAGCCACAATATAAACAATATTTATCAGCACTCGTATCTCCAATTGCTACAGAAAGAAAGCGTGCACATATGAACTACCCGTACAAATATCACTGACCATCAAGCTTTTTAGATAACGCCAAAGACAACAATTCGTAGATAAAAGCCAACTGATCTGGCATCTGCACCATCATGATTCTCTGCTCCCTAAGTGCATTTACTTCTTGCACAACGTAATCATCGGCAGGTAAAGAGTCTGAGTGGTCTCCTAACCCTGTCTGTTCAGGCACGTATGTATCCCACTCTGGACGAGATGCAGGAGGGAGCAAGCCAAATGCTCGTAAGAGTGAGCAGATGGCGATAAATGTTCCAGTGCGTCCCACCCCGGCACTGCAATGAACAATCATCGGCGGTGGCTGGGTCTGGTTATCAGACTCTCGATTCTCCTTGTCCGCAAGTAGGGCGAGCCAATATGCGCTACTCGTCGTACGGGGGACCCCATGATCCGCCCAGCTATCAAACGCCAGATGACGCACTTTAAACACTGGGCTATTCCCTTCCGACCACCCCTCATAGCGAATGTCGATGTTGCGCACAATGCAGTCAGCTTCAGGGACGTGTCGCTTTCCGGTTACGGTTACCTTCAAGCGAGACTTGGGTTGTTGGTCGGTTACTGGAAGAGCCGGAAGGCGATCGATGGTAATGCTTTCGCCGACTTCGTTTGGGATGTACGGGTGGGCAGCTTGAAATCGCCTCTCAACCCAGGGTGTGAGCTGAACGATCGTACGAACGCGTTTGTGAGCAGGAGTAATATCCGTGCATAGGGATAAAAACTCGTAGTGCGTGTTGGGAAGTGGTGCCTGCCATCATATCAATACACTGCCAGAGGCCGACTAGCGCTAATTGTTTACCTGTGACGCAATCCACAGCGCCCCACCCGCTGCCTCTCGTACCCAGCTCGCGTTTAGATACATGCCTTCTTCCTTTCCTTCGTCTCCTTTTCCGACACGTACGGCGTTCAAGTCATACGGTGCCACGTTCTGATACCGGTTTTTTGCTCTATTTTCCGGCAAGGCAGACTCGGCGATCGAGTACCGCACAATTTCCGGAGGTTGCGCGTATCGGTTGCGCAAAAGAGATTCTTTGGCAGCCTGTTGGCGAATACTTTCTAGTTCGGCCAGTGCGTACCAGTTATCAGCGAGAAGATCGGGGTCTCGTAGCGAATCAAGAATATACGCTGGTACAGACTTGTTGGGTGTAGATGCAGAACTCCTAGGGCTAGACATTTTACCACTAGCACTTCGTTTCGAAGAACTAGAGATGCGAGTGCTAGTAGAGTGACGTGTTCGGTCGGAGATAGTGGACCGGGAACGAGAGGTGGAGTGGCCCATAGACACAGCGCTTATCTGATTCAACCCAAATATTCTTCGAAATCGCTGGTATAAATCGCCTTTTGCGAGAGGTGCTGGTAGAAAATGGAGGACAAGACATGATGTTTATATTGCATGACGCCACCGTCATGTTGGTGACCTGACGATCGAGGCTCCGGCCTCGGGTGAATCTAGCAAACACGTCCACACACGGCTTCCTACTGGCATAACTGTACGCACACATCCTTCGGACAGACCAATCTGGGCGGCAGGTTCTACGACCAGAATAAAGCATTTGGCCGATGCATACTGTGCGGACATGGGGGTCAACACATTCAGCATTCACCAGAGGCTTACGCTACACTCAACATACTACATTTCAGCCTCTGCCGTTATATTTGGCTACGAGGGGCTCGAGAAAGCTTTACAGACAAACCAAACGCAGCTACATATCCGATGTGCTTAATAAGGATAAGGAATAGCGTTTGTCTCAAGACAGAAAATTGGAACTACAGTTCCGCGCGCGAATACGCGCTTACTTCAATTGTCTGTTCCTACCCTCACGGACCGTTAGTATCTTGCGTGAGCCCTGTATGGCCGTAAAGCACCTTCTGTACGTCTAGATCCGCACAAGTGGCGTATAGAAGTGATAATGGGAACCGGAGAGGATCAATTACACATTCACAAGACTCGTATTCAAAAGAAACTTCAAGTTTGCCGCCCTCCATAAATACACCATACCTGGTTGAACCTCAGAAACGAGTCGCCTCGGGTATCTCGTTATGTACAAAAATACAGGGCCGCTATTACTGCCGAGACTAATGCATATATACAATTCTAAGAGCTCAAAATAACTCTACACTGCCCGTATGACGCACCGAACAACGTGCCAGAATATGTGTATGGTCGAGGTCTTAGTTCGTCATACATTTTCATCCATGTTGGTGTCAACTAACCCGAATCTTGTTCAGTCGCCGCTTCTTTCAGCCATTGTCGATTCATTCCAGGAAAATCTCACTGGTATATAGAATTTAGCTAGCAGGTTTATCAACCGATGACCCATTCTAGCTGGCTATGCCTGGCCCGTTTATTGGCAATTATGTACGTACGGCTGCAATGAACTGGTTCAATCACGCCAACTGGATCATAAAAAGAGCTAGAACCTTCGTACGAACACCCAATCCAATTTCGGACATAAGCTGATAACAACCGCCGCCACACTATATTTATGGGGTTAGATAAACTATCCCTAGAACAAGCGGGCAAATCACTGAACTGGTTTGGTCTTACATAAAAAAGTACTGGCAACCCTAGTTAGCATTGTGCAAATTTCTTTTGAAGTAAACAAACGTAATCCAAAAGCTAGCTTCAGCATCGACGGGCGCTGCTGTTGAGTACATCCAGGATAAACGGGTGAAACTCTATGTACATGTGACACAAAAACCCCTTGAACATCCACGTAGACCAACTAATATACAAAGAACAGGATAGCGCGTTTAAGTGTGTCCAAGAAAAGTCCAACCATAACCCGAAATTAAACCTTTTCAGCTGCACCCTTGGTCTCCACGCCCGCGGCAGGAGCTGGGGCAGCCTGTGCAGCTTTGCGCTGGTTTTCGCGGGATTTAACCCACGTGTAGAGGCATGAGCCAAAGAGGATGACGGCGATAGATGCAACACGATTGCTACAGATGACGTTAGACGAGGTGCAGTCGGTTATTTGCATAGACACTGACACAGTAAGGATATCCTTGAACAACCAGGCACCCAACGCGGTTTGAAGTACTGAGCGTGCTGCCTGTTTGCAACTATCAGATAGCGCATATATTGACCCCAGGTTCGACTCACCGAAGTAAACATGTGGGTAACCGGGCTAGTCACCTGCACAAACCAATAACCGTTAGTCACACCTAGATGTCTACAATGGCATGCTCATACCTTGATCGATATCAAAGTTGCTACGCAGAGCAAAAAGCCAAAGGCTCCGGTGACAAGGCTTCCAACAATGAACACAGACCAGTTAATGTCCCCGCTATTCGCAACCGCACTCTGGGCAGCGCCCACCCCCCAAGATGCTTGATATGCGCTTTGTAAGGCAGCATATACTCGAGCGCCTTCTCCATTGAAGATGACAAGGGGTGCCAAAATGATTGCAGAGCCCGCATTTGTCCAGTACGCAAGCTCAAGAGCTGATCCATTGACGATAGGGAGTGCGGCCCCAATAAGGACCGCGTGGATTGCGATAGCCAGGGCACCGAGAGCACCGTAGGTCAGGCCAGCTTGTGACGCGGAGGCCGTAAGCGTGGCAGAGGGCGTGGTGCCAATCAGGAATCCAGCTGTGACGAGGCTTGCAGCAGATATCACAAGAAGCGATGGTCGTTTGCGGCCGTGGAGAGCCGCCACGAGGATCGTGAGTGGGAGAACCAGTCCCCTCGCAATCTAGAACGATGGCCTCGTGTAAGCTAGTTATCATAGATGGTGACGTATTACTAAACTCACTTGGAAGTAAGATGCGTCCACGGCTCGCAGGCACAGCGTGTTCCAGACCAAGCCGATGGCGTTAACGGATACTACCGGAACGAGACCTTTGGCCGTCGAATAGTCCCAGGAGGGAAGCTTAACCCGAGGCGACATTGCTGCTGAAAGATGCAAAAGGACGACGGCGATGATCATTTGGTTCAACAAAAATAAGACTGGGAGCTGGGGTGCTGCGTTTAGAACAAACTTGTTCACAAACACCATCTAGAACGGAACGATGGGTAAATGCGAGCTGATCATGGAGGTGAATAGCAGCAAGACCTACCACAAGCGCTGCAGTCATGTAGAAAGAGACGACTGCCGCGACTTGCGCATTGCTCGCTGGCGGTTGGCCGTTTCCTGGTGCGGGCATGGTGGGCTAGTCTATGACAACGGTGGGTGAAAGGAAAGAGTGTGTGATCTGGGGGGCCAGCCAAGCGTTGTATATAGGATGCCCAGAAGATTCCGAGGCCGAGGGAGGGTTGGGGTATGAAATGGGCAAGTAAGAATAGCTACCCCGGCTTTTGAGAGAGTGACCTGCCGATTAGCCTGGCCCCACGGTGTGTGACATGGTGCGAGGGGGGTTGCTGCCGGGTCCGGAACCATATGCACATCACACCGAGTTCCGAAATGTGCCTTGGCCAAAGTCATGTGCCATTGACAGCACCTCAGTGTCGGGTTTAGAGTGCGACAACCATCTGTTGTCGAAACACCAGTGCCCGCTTTGAAGTACACCTGTGCCTGTTGCAAGGCTACTTTTTTGTTGAGAGTGTCGCGCGTGTCGCAGTCGACAAATTCTCTTCATTTCATCGGTTAATTTGAGGGCTGATATCAGCTTCTCCTGCCACACGACACATGTACATAAGATACTTCTGTGTGCAGTCGCCTGTGTCCATGATGAGTGTACATTGGGTTCCTACATCCGGAAGCGTTGATTTGTTCTGGCAGGGGATTTCACAGAAATTTTACAATAAAAAGCCATTGTGTTTGGAGGATTGGTGATCCAGGGGCTACGAATCTCCTCGAAGCCCGTTACGACGCCACCACGTCCAATATGCATGCAATTCGGTCGCGGCAAGTGGGCATTTTGAATGGCCAGTTTATTGTGTTCGTGAGATATTTTTACTCTGTCTAACCTTCTCCGGTACGTCTCGGCTTCTGCCAGGGCTAGGCTCTCCCACCAGGGACCGAGCACGAGTCGGTCATGGCAACGCCGCTTTCATTTATCTCGGAGCCGGGAGATGTCTGATGGATTTGTGACATTCCCTGATGTGAAGTGCGTGGGGAGACCGTCAATGTGGTCTGCGTCTGTCACAACATAGTCGGTACCTCACTCACTCGCAGATCTGTGGTTTCTTCGGCTAGCACGACTCGGCGCATATTTTTAGAACGTGTCAACGGCTTTTGTGTCCAACAACTGTTCCCCCATCCTGCCCCGCCCCCAATACCTTGCCTCTCCACCCATCTGCTCAGATGCTCTACGATGCCGAATCTCAAGACGAACGCAGTCCTCAATCACCAGACCCTCTATTAACCATTGAAACCAAGCCACTGGGGTGGACTTCGCGTAAGGCCTCGAGGCGAAATTGGTTCGAAACTCGCTATGGCCGCCTTTGTATAACACTTGGTCTCCTTTGCTTCACCCTCTTGGGGACGTCTTACCTAGTAGTATTACTTCGAGGCTCAGGTACTGTACCTTACATGTCAGGAGGAGGGCGACTCGCTCCTTGGGTTGGAAGTTTCGCGGACAATTCGGTCCTTTTGAACAGCCGTAAACCCACGTCTCGATTTAGGGGTGAGCACGAGCTAGCCCCAACCACATGTTTAACCCTAAACAGCTATCTATAGACAACTTGAGGGCGTCTGATGCCAAGTTCATTACGGCCTGGCCGTCGTCGGGATGGACCAACGATGTCATGGCTGCCATGAATCTTGTCTATATGGGGATGCTCACGGGACGAGTACCCGTCATTCCGCCTTTTACTCCCTCGCATGTCGGTTCGATGAACGAAGTCGGGCCAATCGCTTTTCGGGATGTCTTTGACGTCCAAGCCTTGACTTATGGACTTGGGATTCATATTTTGGAATGGGACGATTTGAAAAATCCTGCAATCGCAGCTGCCACGAACATGAACGTCAGTTCCGAAGTGGAGCGCCTGGGCTGCTGGAGTACCTGGATGCTAAACAAAGTAGACAGAGAGCGCCCGCGGGATTCTGCTGTTCCACAGTGGTACAATCTCGGTGAGTGTATGCGTCAGATTGCAGTATATGGTTATTCATTTGTGACAACAGATGTTTCGTATACCCCCGTTCCACCTAGCTTTACTCTATCACATGGTCATCAGAAAGATCAGTACTACGCGTCTCTGTGGTCTCTCGCCTCACTCGCATATCCAAAATCACGCGACTGGGCATGGGCGACTCAGAGATCCCGAACGTTGCCGACTACTACCGACCCTAAAGAGCCAGTCGAGCCAGACGACCGGATGTTGTGTTTCGACTTGCTGTATTATATTGGCTTGGCAAACGAAGAAGAGGCAAGTAAGCAGTCAGGGTGCTTTCGTCTCGATACTTACGTTTTATCCGGCAGTGGTTCGCCGACTATGCTCCGTACTGGAAATCTGTGGGCACCCACATGCACTGGGCGCCAAAGCTTATCGAACTCGCGGAAGGATATCTGAGAAGACATTTCGGTGTCGCAGAAGGTAGTCCTATACCAAAGGCAAGTCGTGAACCACGCCCTTTGTGCATGCAACTTATGCGGTTCATACTTAGTTCATATCTGTTCATATCCGTCGGGCGGATTTTGCCGGATGGTGCCCGTCTAATATGAACAAAGAGGCATGCTTCGCACCGGCGAGTGCATATGCGCGACGGGTGAAGGAGATTCAAGATGCACTGCGTGCACGACCCAATGGAGGAATTGACGCACGCCATGTGCTAGTTACTTCTGATGAACGCAATCCTGAGTGGTGGGAAGAGATTGCGGAGCTCGGTGCAGAATGGGGCTGGATAGACCATGCTACCGAGCAAACTGTCCAAAAGCATGGAAAATGGTACGTCCGTTTTCTGTATTGCGAACTCAAATGCATGTGTTCTAATCTTGGTGATATTGTGTAGGTATCCAGTCATTCTAGACGCCGTGTTCCAATCGATGGGAGTTGGTTTTGTTGGGACTGATCATAGCACTATGTCACAACTTGCTCAAAAGCGGGTCGAGGACTGGAATCAAGGGCTGGGTGCAGAAGTACGCTGGGGTACTCCTGGTGCTGATAGCCACTAGTGGCCATACTTTGTACACATTTCTTGGGGGTTATTCGGACTGTATACGATGGGGACTCATTGTAAAGACTCAGGACAAGGCCTGGGTTGTAAATTGTATGAATTTCTGCTTGGCGAATTGTGTGTCCTATCGACGCTGCTCTTATCTAACCTCAAACCTCCTTCTCTAAACCTCCTTCTCTTCTCTGAAAATCGTGGCTATCTGCTACCATTGCCAGCCAATTATTTTGCCATTATCGAGGTGTTCGAAGACGGGTTGTGGCTTCCTTAATATGCTTGGCTCCGGGATCGGTAATCATATTTGTGCCTGAAGTAAATATAGACCCTGACCTGGTCTCGATCCGCGAATACAGCTCCCGAGCTAGATTAGTTCTGGTACAAGTTGGCGCTTGGTCACGCTACTCTTTTGCTTGTTCAACATCCCGCCCAGCACTTTCATTTACACTGTGCCTGCCTAAACCAATCTAATGACTGAAACTCCCGATTCTTCATCACCGTCCGATGCGCTCCTGCAGCAAGACCTTGGGTATTTTCGTACCAAGGCGCGGACAGGATATTCGAGACAGCTGCCTCTCCGAAAAAGCCTGTTGCTGGCTTCGTTTTTGTGTATTGCAGGCACAAGCGTTTATTATCTTCTTTCAGAGCACTCCGAGGCATTTCGGGGGGCGCACGCAATTAACGAGACTTGGTCCGCTATCCCAGCTGCTTCCAATGTTCTTTTACACAACAACGCCACCATAAGATTTCGAGGTGTGTTTATTAAAAGCCTTGGATGTTTTTATGGTAGATAAATTATATTTTCAGACAACCTGTCCCCGTCCCACAGATACGTAACAGCGTTCAGTCAATCTGGTTTCACGAACCAGGTGATGAGCACTATAAACTTGATATACCTGGCTATTTTAACTGGGCGTATTCCGATCATCCCCCCGTTTTTGCCGTCGCATTTCGGCACCTTAGAAACGGCCACTCCTATACCTTTCAGGGATATTTTCGATGTATCACGACTAGCGAGCGAATTAAGTATTCCGGTTGTGGACTGGGACGAAGTCAAGGTTCCCATGTCGCCTGAAATCGAATCAATCGGTTGCTGGAGCACCCAAGCTGGGGTGAAGATTACTGAAAACCGCCCTGCGTATTCCTCCCACCCCAGTGTACTAAATCTTGGCAAGTCTAGCTAGGTTGACCTTCCGCACACAGAAACTTGCTTACATGCTATTCGTAGACGTCTCCTTTACACCTGTGCCACCGACATTCACACTCAGTCGGGGTGCTATAGAAAACGATTATATATTATCAACATGGGCGCTCGCTTCACTTGCATACCCCGAATCACGCCAGCGACAATTGGATTGGCAGCGCCATCGTATTCTCCCAGATAGCTCGGGCAAGAAGGTTGAGCCCGATGACCAATTATTGTGTTATGATCTGCTCTATTATATCGGTCTAGTGGAATCAGCTCCTGCTGGTGATGTAAGTTGGCTAGATCTGAGACTGCTTGCCCCCCGTGTCTCAATATTTTTCTTTAGTTCTTTGCAGATTACTCTCCGTTTTGGAATCTTGTCGGGACTCGGATGCATTGGACAAAACCGCTGACGGACCTTGCCACTCAATATCTTTGCCGTCAGTTTGGGGTGCCTGAAAGTAGCCCAGTACCTCCGGTATGAGTGTGATCTACATGTTAGCAATATCGGTCTGACATAACCGTTAATGCAGTTTATTTCAGTACACATCCGACGAAGCGACTTCAAGATGGCCTGCTTTACGGAAAAAGATCCGGATAAATGCTTTGCTCCTGTCAAAGCGTATGAGCGTCGAGTTAACGAGATCAAACAAAGCTTGCGGAGTCGCCCAAATGGCATCGATGTTACGAAGGTGATCGTCACTTCGGATGAAAAAGATCCCAAATGGTGGGACCAGATTGCTGCACTGGGCCCCGAGTGGGGATGGATAGATCACAAGGCTGAGAGGACTGCAGAAAAGCATGGACAGTGGTACGTGCTATATTGTTCCGTGCATATGTACCTGGCGGGCTAATACTAAACCCAAACGCAACCCTACAGGTACCCCATGATACTGGACGCGGTGATTCAGTCATTCGGGACAGGGTTCGTAGGGACGCAGCATAGCACTATGTCGCGCATCGCCCACAAAAGAGTTCATGACTGGCAAGACGGGTTGGGTGTAGAAGTTCAATGGGGTAGTCTTGGCGCAGACGATCATTAGTTAGTCTGAAATCCAACCGGACACTGAGTATCACCGTTATGTATTGCTCATTTGCATTTTTGTTCTTGTTCTTAAAGTTTTTGCATGTATGATCATATGTGTTAGGCGATATCTAGATTTATGGAATCCGTAACGAACGGACGGGATTTCATAGCACCCCAACATCCTGTGTATGCTAAACATCTATCCTGTGTGACTTCAAGCTCGGTCTCGGGTTCTTCCAATCAACTTCGTTCCATCTATTGTCATATATATCAGGACCCATTGTTATATATACGGATGAGGACTAACCGGCAATATACGAATGGCAATTTCTCATAGTGTAACTCTGGATAATGTTCTGAAATCGCCTCGATAATGAGGTCGTATAATATCTGCAAACGATTGGATCACCGAAGCAATGCATTTCTCATACGGGAGTACCTTGTAAGAAGCCTCGTTACAGTGTAGTCCGTCTGGTAGCACCTTTGGTAGGCCTTCTTCTGTTTCGCCAGCTGCCTTCCAGAGTGCAGTCCACAAGTCAACGACAGGTACACCTCGTTTCTTCCCAACATCTATGACGGCTTGCGCATAAGCTTTCGTATTCTCGTGAGTACGATCGGGGCCGATGGGCGGGTTTCGAGATGCATACTCGGCATTCCGTTGCGTTGCGTTGATAGGAGGCGCAGTCACCAACAGAACTCGAGTGGTTGGAGAATACCAAGGAGAAGTTGGCGAAGTAGGCATATCCACCAAAGTATTCATGTTTTCAATGAATTTGGGAAGCGGGACCTGTCGCAGGAATGTTTTACTCGGTAGACAATATTAAAGAATACCTGCAACCTACATGCTGGGGGCTATGTTGTAAGGTCGAATCGTTGGCACCTAGGGTTGGGCATCAGATCGGGAGTGATGGTCGTTTTTTCCAGGGGCGCACCAAACCAGATCACCAGTAATTTGACCTTGGGTAGCATCGCTTGTAGGTCGCTTTTAGCAAAACACTATGATATAATACAGCGGGTTAGCTCGACTTCGCAATCCCAAAACACGGATTAAGCCACCTACTTGTTCAAATACAGGGATGGCCCACTCTGTATTATATCCAGAAAGACCCCGATTAATGACATCGAGCCTGCGCCCGTAAACATACGCCAATCGTTGGGCAAATCCATCTAGGATAAGCTTACGGTAGGATATAGGGCCGGTGCTGTTACTCAATATACGTACTGGGTTCCCATCCTCCTTGGGTAAGAGAATCTCCGAAGAGCATGATACAGTCTAAACAATTTGCAGCCATATTATTTAGTTCTCAAATTGGTGGTGGTAGCAAGTGTGATCTACAGGCGATCCTGGTTTGATCGTAGTTCCTGATGACGTAAAGTACTCATAACCGCAGAAATGGTCATCTATGAGGCCGCTTGGTGTAGTTGGTTATCACGCATCCTTCACATAGCTTGAGCGGATGAGGTCTTGAGTTCGAACCTCAAAGTGGTCATAGTTTTGCCACTCATGTTTTCTTTCTGCGCCGTGATACGACGAGCCCGTCTTATGTATCTGTTTTCGACGTGGAAAGTGCCATGCAATTTGGCTAAATCACTCACAAACAGGCACAAGCAGATGATCGCCACCGTGGTCACGTGACGCATAGCACTCTTGAGCACGAATTCGACACCACTTGGACAATCATCATGGCAGGCGATCACGGTAGAGTTTATTATAAGATAATTCAAACCGGAAACTGACACCCAGCACCGTAGGAACCATTAAAGTGAGTACTGGCTCTGAGCTGCGAGGATAAAACCCTTATGGACATTACAGATTGACCCTGCTATTGAGCGATGGGGTGCTATGGTGTGTGTCGGACCGCCGCGCTTTGCCTTTCTCTAAACTACTGTACTGATATAGAGAGATAACCTGTGGCGTGGGTTTCGCATGACACCTTATGCTACCCGCAAGGTTGCTATCTGGCTTGGGCTTGTGCCTTTATCCATGGGAGCTTTGGCGCTATCGCTTGACGTGCGTCGATTCAATGATCTCACGCTATTTAGGTTATTAATATTGTTCGTATAGCGGAAAGTCCAGTGGAGGGCCACACGCAAGGGAGAATCGCTCCTCGGGAGCACTCCTGCTGCCTCTACTGAGGAAGAGTAATCGTGTACCCTCCTCTAAGAATTACAAGATTTGATAAATGCAAACACAAAACCCGAATTGACAGCAACTACCAAAAGCGAATACATATGCATACAAATTAACGCTGCTTAATAGAGTCCATAAAGTTATCCAGACCCAATCCGGCATACTCGTCCTCGCCTGGTAGATCCTCCAACCCTTCGAGCACGTGTTTTTGAGAGACGG